>CM068375.1:102396901-103725320 GCA_034769895.1 Magicicada septendecula
TATGAGTAAAGGCAAGTATATGTTTTTATACACTCTAACAGATCAAGCCTTGTTAGCAATGTTGCGTCTGTTGCATCATAATTTTTTAAATTATGATAAGTTTAGTCGCAAATTTGGAACGGTTTTTATATACAGGTTTCCTGCTCATTCCAGTTTTCTTAAATACATTTAAAACATTTATTGCCTTTACACTGCTCACTGCTTTTACTATAATCAATTCAAGCATATCCCAACACTGTAACTGTATATCACGATTATCATTGACTCCTTATCAACTTGAAATAAATACTAGCATTGTGACAATAGTATCAATACACTTGTAGCTGTTGTTATTTTCGTGATAATTATTTTCAACAAGAATAATTTCGATGACTTTTAATAAACTTAATTATTATTTATTTTATTATTTTTTCTTTCTTGCCTGTTATTCTTTTGGTTAAACTACAAATTTTATTAGTGGTTAAATAAATTTATGCTACACTCACTTGTTGCACACACCACTAGTCACTGTGACTCCGATTAGCGCTTTCGAACGAACCCGTTCATCATCAGATCGTGGCAGTTAAGATCTGATGATGAACGGGTTCGTTCGAAAGCGCTAATCGGGGTCACAGTGACTAGTGGTGTGTGCAACAAGTGAGTGTAGCATAAATGTTATTCTTCTGGTGTATCTTGTACATCCGTTCTTGTGTACATCCTTCTGGGCACACATACTTAACCTGGTTAAATGTTTTTAATTACAGTAAATAATTATTTTAACAAATAAAACTAAATCCATGGGCACACTATGTTTTGAGTAATTGTATGTTCGTACTTCCATTATTTATGAACCAAATAACTTCTGTGGCATACGGGTGATGGCGATTGATAATTCCTAACTTTTTAAACCAATTCATATTGCAACGGCAACAGACCAAAGGGAAGCCAAATGGAAGGTTGTCACGTGAGTGCTGGCTCAGCTAGGTATTACAGTGTTCTAGTTACTTCCGGCTTAGACTAGCATACTCCTGACTCTGCCTGATTACTCTGGAATGATCTGGGATCTTCAACGTCAGACATTTTTGCTAACGCCGATTCTTCTATTTAACTTATTCTAGTTATTTATTTATATAGCTTACTCTGGATTAAAGTGATTTGTAATCTCTTGTGGTACATTCTTTTATCCTTTTTCTACAGCCCTAAAAATTTATTTGGTTTTTTAACTGCTTTCCTTTCTCACCTGCATCATTTCCTCGTCCTGACTTCTTACGCATCTTTGGCTTTCTGTTGATGTTTCTTGCCTTGCTAATCTTCTGTTCCTAGCACAATACCATTTGTCGTTTTTTGGCTCTTCAGATTAGTCTCTAAAAATAGTTATAAAGCTGTCAGCATGATTGATATTCACTTTTTTCATATCAGTGAGCGTTAATGAACACAGGATGAAGACTCTCAAGTTTTTTCCGTTCTCTGGTTTCCAATATAACCTTTTGATCCCTCTGTTACGTGGCTCGAATGGTTCGAGGTCTTAAAATATAGTAATAAGTTAACGAACGTCAGAGAAATCAAAAGTCACGTGTTTATTAATACTTCTCTAAAACAATTATACTCTAAAACAAGAACCAAATCCAAAAATGGAATTACAAATAAAAGAAGCCAAGATGAGTTACAATAGTCAGCAACACAAAACACATAGTTAATCAGCTGATGTCTCTCAAAAAACAATATCCTGTTTATGCCTACATGACCAATGAAACTAACTACGCTCACAAGACATTGATTTTAACAAATTAATGAAATGGTTCAATTGCTGACGCGATTTACTTACAAAGCCCATTCAAAGTCACCTGTTGTGTAATGTTGACGAGAACGCCTAGTGGTCTTTCCAGTACTACTAGGACATTTTGTTGCCTTATTAGTAGATTATGTTTATGAATTATGGGGTTATTTTTATATTGCTACTAAATATTTTGTTCTAAACATGCAGTTCAGCCAAAAATTGTAGGACACCGTAGGAGTTGTACGAAATAAGTGATAACAGAAAAAAAAAGAGAGCAAAAGAAGTATGGAATTCAAACGATAGGTGTTTTGCCTTCGTTTTACAGTTTAAGACGGAGACTGATATGGTTGCCTGTTACATTGAAAGGGTCTTCTTTAATTCTGCAGTTCCTAGGCTTCACTAAATAATCAGTTTCCATATGTTACATGGTTTATATTTCATTCGCCTGTGTATTTGTCTGTTTGTATGAATATGCTGTAGATGAACCAAATGCTAGTCACATATGAAGAAAACAGTGTTAAATAAGTATTCCAGAAATACCCTTCACCCCCAAAAAAACACAAAACAAAAAATAAAATTTTGAAATTAAAGAAGACAAAATTATTCAACAATCTGCAGAAATTTGGTTTATCGATAATCAATAATATGTTAAATGCTACAAAGTAAGCTCTAGATACCAGAGCAAAGTTTCCCATTATAGTGTATAAATTTATACGACAAACAGAATCCACTTACGTATGCTCTAACTACCGGCAAGTATGAAATCCTCTTTACAGGTTCAAACTTCTTTTGCTGTGGAAACAACTTATTGAAACATCAAGAACTATAAAGTTTTACCGCACCTGAACTGAGTTATGATGTCAGTTTTGATACTATGTTGGAAGAAAAAAGCTCGTATCCTCTCACATAAGTTTTAAAAGTAGGCTCACATTTGAAGGAATTTTTACACATATCTGATCAATTCGAAAAAGTAAAACCAGCCAAATCCAGTTAAAATAATTATCAATATTTTCTTTATACTGAAGCAAGGATACATTTCAAGCGCTCTTGATATGCAGGAAATTTAGTGTTTTTGTATGGGAGAACTTTAATATGACTATATATAACACAGCTTATATAAGCACTGGCTTAGGTTAACGGCATTCGCTGTCTTATCTACAGACTAACTTCATTAATTTAGTTTCAAACGTACACAATTTAGTTCTGTACCATAATTAAACGTCATATTATTGAATAAAAATTCAACAAAATGATGTTATTTTATATTACAATATTACGATATACGTTGAGACAAGAAATCAGTTACAGAAACTATCTTATAAAAGAGTAGAAAAGTCATCAGCATCATCACCACTCCAAGGATTAACCCTAGACCTGTTCTAGAACCCAGTTCCTCCTCGGTCCCTCTTCCAGAACGTCCTTCTTCCCAATAGGGTGCTAATCCAAGGCAGCCACGGGTAGACGGATACCAGGCATGCGGTTCAAGTGTTCACACCATCTTCTGCGGTATTCAATCTTCTGATCTAACAATACAATGTTTAATTCGCGTCTAAGATCCTCGTTCCTTTTCCAATCCAGGAGTGAACAACCTTGCGTCCCTCTCTTAGAAATTTTATTTCAACAGCTTGAATCCTCTGTACGTCCCCTTTACCAAATGTCTATGTCTCACTAGCATACAGGAATGTGGGGACAAAAGATAGCGGTTATCGTAGATTTGAGTGGTAAATTATCAGAAGATTTCCGACAAATAAAGTTGTGAGACAAGGGTGCTCTATTTCGACGACACTTTTTAATATCCACATGGACGACATATTTCGGTAATGGACAGCAAACGATGACTCGGGAATATCACTTCAGCGAAATATCCACGTGACTTCATTGCTTTATGGAGATGACAAGGTGATTATACAGAAATCAAAAGATCAGTTACAAAGGGCGATATTTACGTTCAATAGCATCATACAAGACTATAGGGTACAGATCTCTGCTACAAAATCTAAACCGATGGCATTTATGGGGGGGGGGGGTATAAAAGTACCACAAAAATTATTGGTATTATGAATTCCAAGATTATTGTGTGATTTTATTTCAAAGCTGAAACCGCACTCACACAAAATAAAACATAAGTAAATAGTCTGGTGGGTTTTAGAGGACGATCTTAATAATAAAATTAGAATCTGATGAAGAAAGGAAAGTCTGATGATGGAAAACAGAGAGATTTGTTTTTATCTTTAAATTCATACTGGTATACAGTAATTAGTATAAGAACTGTATTAAATTTAAAATTTTATTAAATATTGTCAATGTATTCGCTAATTATTAATGCATATAAAATACGTCTTTAGCTTTATTTATTAAAATATTTGGTCTACGTAAAAATATTTGTGTAAAATGAAGAAGTCAAATCCCGGGGGAACCGATATCCAACCCTGTTTTCTTTGTTGAAAGTGTTTTACATTTTATAATCCGTATTGGCAACTTAACTAACAATTTACTTTTAACTATTCGTTTTAATTTATTTTTGAAATGATAGAGATCATCATAGTTAAACCAATGATTCGCAAACGTAGTAAATTATGTTTAATTACAATCGCCAAACGTTAAAATATGAAGAAATTAGTTTAATTAAAAATATGTACTTATCAGTATGCAAATGTCGTATAAGTTTTGAATGTTACCTATTTTCCTATTATATTATGTGTAGGTTACTTATATAACAAACTTACTTCATTTAACTGAGTTTTTTACATTAACGTTAACTGTTAGAATTTTTAAAATGACGATCCTGTAATTCTGACTTAGACCAGATTAGTAATTTCCACTTCTTATCGCCGTGCCTCAATGTCTCTGTCTGATATGAAGAGATAAGAAAACATGTTACAGAATACATGCGATGAATTAAAGAAATGTAGCAAAGGAAAATGTAGAGAGAAACATAGCGTTTTAGTAAGCACCTCAGTGGCAGTATTTTTACGAATATTTGATACATTTGTGTCAAAGGTTCCTCGACTAAGCCCTATGTACAAAAAAGTATTTACTATCCTTAAGTTTAGCCACCATTGCCTTTAGAGTAGCCACTTTATGTGGCTGCCAACGCATTTTCTACTTCTGTAATACTACCTAGGAGGCCTGTTCCTGAAGTGTGTCAATCAATGTCTGGGATTCTTGTTCAATCTCATCAACCACTTGAAAACGGTTGAACTGAAACTTCAGTTTTATCTTCGGAAAGAGGAATGAGACAGTGGCTAAATCCAGTGAGTGAGACGGGTGAGGAATGGCAGTCGTGCTGTTACAGCCTAAAAACCTCAGTATTTACCGTGAGCAGGCGCTGGAACATTTTTATTCGTAGAATAAAATTTCATACTTTCTATTTTCTATATTTATCACAACTGTCATTTTTGTTTTGGTACAGCATACGAAACACAATCCATGGAATACATGGAATTCACACTTCTGCTAAAGATAATAATATTTTAGCATTAAGTACATTAATACATTAAGTATCGTTTATGATATGTGTCATAATATGCTTGTTATATTACAATATATACACATACATATGTGTGTATGCGCACGCGCACATATCCTTTCACTTAGTAAGGATAGAGTGCAACATTAGACAGAATTGTAGTTAAGCAAGCAAGAAATGGACTCGGCACAATGGTGATAATAAAAGTAAAATAATTATAAATAACGTAAGTGTTCGTCACTATAAGAACCACTAAAGATACACTTCAAAAACACATAAAAAAGTATAACTGCAAGTCAAACATGTAGAGGATACAACCATTTGGTGCATATTTAGCTGTCGGAAGAAACTTTTCCATTGCAATGTATAAATTCATACACCGAACAGTACCAGAATCCGCTATAACTCCCAGTAAGTCCAAAAGTCCTCTTTCACGGTGACGTATCTTTCTTTGGAAACAGCTGAACATCAATAACAACCAAGTACTTGTTTCCAAAGCTGGCCAGAGTTACCGTACACTGCCATGAAATGGGGCAGTCTCTTCTCATAGAAATTGGTAGGACTTGAAAATAGGCTCATATTTTATGAAATCTTGTACCAAGAGGACACAAAATGTAGAATTATGAGCTACCAAAGAGAAGTTGAATAAGAAAATTGCTATAAAAGTTTTACAATTAACTACAGATATTTTGTTAAATTTGACTTAGAAAATGAAATTTCTCAAATCCGACAGATACACATGTAAATACTTATTCTACTTGTACCAAGAATACATTTCAAGTTTTATTGATATGAAGAAATGTTAGGTTACATACGTTTTAGCGAACATTTGGGTTTTTTTTGCTTAAATGAAGTACTAACTTTTGAGAAGAAATATTAGCAATTTTCTCTTCAGCCCTTACCTTTAATGACATACGGAATTATTATTCATGAGTATGTATGTATTGCAACAATCCTAGCACTCATTGTTTCTTCAGGATTTCTTATAATACAAGACTACTAAATATTTTTGGTTTATAAAAACTCTTTAAACACAAAGTTTCATGACGACTTATGATAAGAAATACACAAAACGGATTGTTACTAGAAGCTGGTGTTAGTTTTCATTATAAATTCTAATAATTAAATCTGAAATAAATTGTTTTTAAAATTTAAAAGGGAAAGCATTAACTTTTTTACCTACTCCACTAACGCTAAGATACTAGGTCTCAAATAATCTTCTCACGCTTATTTCTCACCTGTTTTACTTTAACCAAGCGCATCATTTTTACGCGCAAACTCGCACATGAAAACTACTTACCATTGCAACATTTATGAAGTTGGTACGTCTCGCAAAGCCATACTCACGTGTGCTCATTCCGTTTTATAGTCCACTTCACACCGAACGAGGAGAACATAAAACCGTAAACGGTAAAATATTTATCAAACCTGCCTGTCTATGGAGACTTGGGGTAAACACACCCGTAATATTCAGCAAACTCCCAAATATGTTTGTACAGGCTACACTGAGAGACACCAAAAGTATTCCAATTATTACCGAATGTACAATAACACTAAGTGTTTTGTTTTACTAACTTGTACTTAATAATTAGATATACAAAGTGATATGAAGGGACGAATAAAGAGGAACATAAATAACTTTAGAATAAGTATTTCTAAAAGTGTATAATGTGTAGAAGTGCCTTTAATCTTAGTCGTACGAGGGCAATCAAGATCTTTGTTTCCGCGCCACTGACGATGGCCCCCATGCATACGGTTCAAAGGTTTGACACTAATTGTAGACATTTTGGGCGTCGGCCTAACAGTCTGGAAAGTTATAGTAATATTGATACCGGAACTTTCAGTGAAAGCTTTCAACTTCTTTTAACTTTGGAGCCAGTTCTTATTAAATCTACTTTAAATGTATATTAAAAAACGAATTACTGTACTATAATTAATTCAGTACTGCATATAGGGCTAAAATAGTTAAGCGACCGTTGTAAGTTATTTTTTTAATTTTATCTTTACCATTCCTTGATCATTATAATATCCTGTGAAATTCGGCCAAACGTTAAAGATATTTTGGCAAATGTTGACCAAGTAGAATGACTCCGTTTTCTTGCATAAGTCCAACATTCGGACAACAAATTGTGTCTACTTCGGATATTACACATTTACTAACTTCACTTTGTGCGTGTCTAGGGGTAGTTGAGAGACGGGCAAGAAGAGAAAAGTTAAAAAACGAGAGAGTGAAAGAATAAGACAGAAGTTGTAAGTAGATTGTGACCACAACAGCTATGAGTAAATAGATACACAAGAAAACAATTTCAGTCAAATACACTGGTGTTTGGCGTAAATAGCGTAAGGACTCAGTTTAGAATTATCTTTGGTCTAAGATGTATTTATTGGTATAAGATCTATTAAGCAATTTCAACGATTAAGATATACGATTAAACAAAATGGAAAGTAACGGAAGTAAAACTTTGGGTAGCGTTGTGCCCAGTGCGATCGCTTATAATCAACACGTCATCAGATTTAAATAATCTCAAAATTTTGAGTTTTCTGACTTTGTCAACTAAACAAATTTCAAGGCGATCTAACTGTATTCTCAGGCAGCTCACATCATTAAGATGTGTTTAATGTGACCAGTTGAGGTGATTTCACCTTTTATGTAATATCTGAAACGGCAAACATTTAGTAAAAACCCAACTTTTTAAATCATAAGTGAAGGAAAGTATTTGTAAATATTATTACATAATTATTTGAAAGTGTTTAAAAAATAAGAGTTGGCTATTATACAAATTAAACTTGCAAACTTCCAAATTTGCTTCCGAGTTAAACAATAACCTTCCAGTTCACACATACATTTGTTTGTATTACAATTTAGACCGTACAAACGAAAACTGAATGTTATAAAATTTATACAAATATAAAAGCAAGTTGAAAGATGGTGTTCTTTTTAGAATGTTTTAAAAGTCAATTTAAGGAATATGATAACATTGTATTGCATAAACCTGGGACGGTATATATTAAGAAGACATATCTTAAAATAAGGTTGTAAATAAGTAATAATTTTAAAATAAGAATGAATGTCTTTAAGAAGAAATAAATATATTGAAGCAAATTAGGAATTGATACGTTACAATAATTTTTTTAATTTTTTAAAAAGAAGTAGAACACGAGGTTGTTGCTCTTTTGCAGCTTGTGCTTTAAAGCTGGTAAAATGGAAGTTTTCACTTTAAATTAGGTTTAAAAACTAGTAAGCAGGAATGAAAGCTGAGAGCATTATCAACTTTAATATCTTAAAACTAAGAGTGTCACTGACACAAATGGGCGGAGCATTTGATATTCGTAATAATTTATTTATCAATATTTTTACAATCATCAAAATATATACACTTTATGATACACACTTTTTATTGAATACACTACATTATAGTACAATATACATTATTGTCATTAGACATATTCCACAACCTTTACAACTCATCTCTACGATCAACCATTGATGGACTTCTATTAATTTTTAGCAGTCTATAAAAATTAAACGTTGGTGTTAATAATAATCCTTCTAATGTTTTCACTCTTGAAAGAGCAACAACCGTTAATACAACCTGAAATTCATTGTCTCCTAAATTAACAATTGCCTTATCTAATGTTATCCCTTGCTATCTATGTATACTAACACCATGTGCTAACATTAACGGAAATTGTTTGCGAGTACAAGAAATTTAATTTTTCTTGAATGATGCCACTACTGGTACAATGGGTATTGAATTCTCGTACAGAACTGGTCCTGTATATTTTTCGAAAGATACAATATACATATTGGCATGTGATCGTTATAATTTTCGCATTCAACTGCCGGGTCATAAATAATATCAGTTACTGTCCGAATTAAACCGTTCGCTAGTCCTTTTGTGACCCAAAGATTTCTTCTAAGGATAACTCGAGCACCTTTACATAAACGTATTTGGGCAAATAATCCCTGATCATCGTCAGATTTTGCTAGAGAAGCTTCTGGGCAATTATGGATTGCATTGATTAGAGCCACGGGTTGTTTATTGCTTTCTAGTTTTTCATAATTAAAGCGTTCGATTTCAGCATTTTTCGACATTATACAGACACTATCTTTGAAATTGTCCCCGATATTGTTTACGTAAAATCTTGTAGATAAGAGCTGATAATCTTGTTCAGTTATTCTATTAATAATCATTTGCGACTCTATTTAAAGTCTCTCTGAAATTTTTTTGATCATCACCTTGCTGTCTCATGATCTCCGTTAAAAAGAAAACTTTTTTGAACTGTTTATATAAAAGATTCGATTGAATGGTCTGAACATTATTACCAATATTGTAAAGACTCCTATCACAAACCGGTGGAAGTTGGGACCAATCAACGACTAAATACACGCAATTTCTTCATCCGGGGTTCTCGAATCAACAATTTCTTGAAACATTTCCGTCAAATTTTCCGAAGCAGATTCTGACTTTGAAGCATATTAGGATACATATTCAACCACCTGGTATAAGGAGGTGACTATACTAAAATCAGTATTTGCTCTCCATGTTTGTGCGATGACAGAATTATACTGATTCAGGAGTTCATCATTCCTTATTAGTGTATATATCCAAATACGTTAATCTCATTTTTCTCTAGAAGAGATTGCTCTTGTAATTCTTTAGGATATTTGAACCTGCAAGTATATTCTTTGCCATTCTACTTAAGACAATATCCTTTGGTACATCTGGTACGTCTTTGGAATCGATTCAGTAGTTCTGAAAGAGAACGATCGTTGTCAATAACAACATCAGTTGATCTAATCCTTGAAGGATGTATAGTTGCCGGAGGAGTGAATGGCAAAGGATTGAATGCATTAACCAAATGGTCATAATACATATTGGCACTCAAAATGTCTTCCTCAGATGCATTATCAAAAGTTCTTGGATCAGGAGCACCAGAGATTCAAAGAAGACCGTGTACATGACATGAACCACGATGCTGGAATTC
Organism: Magicicada septendecula; assembly: GCA_034769895.1. Taxonomy (NCBI): domain Eukaryota; kingdom Metazoa; phylum Arthropoda; class Insecta; order Hemiptera; family Cicadidae; genus Magicicada; species Magicicada septendecula. The sequence continues at coordinate 102,407,116 of CM068375.1, forward strand.
AAAACGAAACCAATAATCTGAAACTGAGAATATCTTACAGACGACATTTTTTATGAATAAACTTGGACGAAACGAAAAATAATCTTCAACAATTGAGGGATTCTCATTTATAAGTTCTTGCCTTTGCTGAGCGATTCTAGATTCATCTAACGTTTCCTCTTACACGAAATTACAACCCATGAGTCGTGCCAGATCAGGCCACCAAAGATCAGCTGCACTCAAAGTAAAAAAACCCGTAGGAAGATTATCACAATGCTCAATCATTGATTCGAGTTCACCTCTTCGTTGAAACCAGTAACATTTTGATCCTCTTATTTTTCCACACCAATAATATAAACTTCTTATTATTTGAGGATTACTCGACAGCGTGTTTCTCAGTTGCTGTTCTGTTCCATTGAAATGAGATTTTCTAGCAAATATTGTCCCTCGTTGAATAGCTTGATGACGCTGAACAGTGTCCAATGCAAAAAATCTGAACCTAGAATCTTGTGCAAAACGTCGGTCTTTATATTGCATCAAAAACTGAAAATATTCAAGTGCTGTAAGTTTCATATTACTTGCTCGAGTATTATCGTTTAGTTCAGCAGATCCGTAAGGTAGTAAAGCGGGAAATGACATGCTTACACATCCTTCCCACGAGAATTCATTTATGATATCAGTACCTTGTGGCCATGGAATTACAATATTCACTGCAGATTGAAGTCGATCAACTTCTGTGATTCTAATATTCTCCGGGATCATACTTTCATAAACTTCTTCAGAAAAGTTCTCTTCATCTGTATTCACCTCAGGTAAACCAACAGTGGGTATCATTCCATAAATACTATCATTTAATGGAAGTTGAGATATTTGTTCCATATCAGTGATGATATCACTATAGAATGGATTATTCATTTTCAAAAAATTGAGTGCTTCTAAAATTTTGTCACGTCTCATATGAAAATCCCGATGTCCATCAATACCTTCCTTTCTTATAACTATAGTGCTCAGTGAAGGGGGTGTAGGGGGCAAGGAACTAACAATCTCCGTTATATTTTGACCAATATTTATAATATTACCCTTATAAGCATATTGACCGGGAAAGCCTCTCGATTTCACTCTATACACACGCATCACTGGTTGTACTCTTGCTATCAAGACTTGTTCTACATAAGTGAGATCCATCAGTTCTATAGGTACATCTTTAGGATCCATACGATTAACTGCAGTAAACTTATTTGGGTTTCGCTTACATTGCGGACACATATCAAAAAATGTTTGCTGCATCAACACTCGAGAACAATTTACACATTCATAGAATTCTAGAGATCGTAAATTATCTTCAAATTTATTCTGAAGATTCCTATATGTTGTGTTGTTTTGTTCATATAACACATGATTCATGTTATGTTCTGCAGGGCCTTCAACAGTTGCTGCAGCAACATTTTGTCGCTCTCTCATCCGTCTTTGATTTGTAGTTAAACGGTCAATATTTGGACCTCTTCTCCGTCGAGGCATACTATAAATAATACGTATATATAAATTGATGAAGAAGAATGTATAAAATATGCGTATAACAGAAAAAAGTACTTAAACAAAAAGTATAAAATTGAATAAAAAGTATAAGAATAATAATTTTAATAGAATTTGGAAAATTGAATAAAGAAGTATAAGAATAATTTTTCAGTAAAGGGTTAGTGAGGATCGGTCAAAAATAACACAAATTGTAATTTATGTTAATTTTAACTAATGTGTCGACGTTTCGACAATGTTATCATCAGGAGCTGTGTATGAATTCAAAAGAAATGTCAAACACAACAGAACAATTATTTGGGTGAAAGTGTTCGTGTATGTGCGTGTGTGTGCGCACACGCGTGTGCGTGCGTATGTATGTATCATTGTGTATGTGAAGGAGTTGAGATAATTTGTTTATCGAGCGATAGCCAGCGCCGGCGGCGGTTGCAGCACACGCACACGCACCGGCATTTGTGATACAGCAATATCTTATCTTATCGGGCGACAGCCAGCGATATCTCTATCTCTCTTCCTCTCACACGTTTAAGGTAAGATTTTTAAAAAATCGTAATATCTTTTGAACCAAATAATTTAGAGAAATAAAAATTACATGTGTGAACTCTACAATACAGTCCGGATATGTATGCAAAATTTTATAACATTCCGTTCAGTAGTTTCGGAGGAGTTCGCGGTATAAGTTGTGCATTGCGTCATGGATAGAGGGCTATGCCTGATTTTGCTACGCTCATCAGGCTCCACCAATTAAAGACACTTTATCAACTTTAATGTCCTGTAACACTATTCAACTAAACGGTAATATGTAAATAAAGAATCTTATGTAAAAAGAAGTTTAAAATAAGTGTAATAGAAATTCTTGAGTGCCATTTAAGTAAGTTATTACTTTTTAATATAATTATAAGACTTTTGCATTTTCTCAGTTTGTCCTAGATATTTCGTATACTTAACACTACTTCAGTTGAAATCAATAAACTGTAATGTTTCTCTGGTTTCTACAAATATTTTGTTAATTAATACTTTAAAAATGATTTTACACTATCTAAATGACAAAGCCTTGTGTCTGTATTCTAGAGCACATGTTACTCTTGAAATTTAACTGAAATTATCCATTTTTGCATAAGTTAATATTCCTTATATGTTCACATATATTGGAGTCTGTGTTCGACGTTGTCTGTTACCGGTGTGTTTTTAGTATTGCTGAGCATCATAAAACATAAGTTACAGAATTTTTGCTTTTATTTCCTTTTATCAACGTTAATGTTACAGCACTAGGCCTACTGTAAAGGCACACCAAGAGATAATGGTATTTGTTGTTTTCCAACAAAACGGAATCAACTACAATATTACGGAGTTCGCGTTCCACTGATTATATCACCGTACCAAACACACACAGCCGACAACAAACAGAGATGCGGCCGTGTAACTTATTTACTCTTAGCTTTGGTAACAATGTATAAACAAACGTTTGACTAACAAACATAGGACAGACTGTACAACAGGCTCTAGTCAGTGCAATTTTGTTCTTCTTGTCTCGAACGAAATAGTTTCTCGCTCAGAGGCAAAGGTCTGATTAACTGCTTATTTGTTTTGAACTCCGTTTTTTAAAGGGCAGAATCCGTGTTTCTCTCAACTACCCACACTCAAGAGAAACATTTTATCACTGTTTATCAAACCAAATTTTAACTCCGTCCTCAGAGAAATGTAGTTCAGTACCTCTCCGCAAGCACAAGTTGTGGGAACAAAGGTGGGGAACGAAGGAAAATAAAATAGAAAACGCCGCAACAGGTCAAAGGAATTTACATGCTTTTGTTTGACGTTACTTTGTGCACGATAAGTTCGTTCATGTTTTATTCGACGTTACACGCTTAAATTAATTTACAGGTAACGTCTTCTTGCCTCTCTTTCGGTGATTACACATTATCCAAATTTAATTTACAGGATATTTAGCCCTTTAGTGTCTAACACGCTTCTCGGGTTTTCCTAACTTTATATTGCGTTACATTAAATATTGTTGGCATAAAATTTTATTTTACAACCAGTTTTATGTTAGAACTCGTATGAATTCTTACTGTTGTAAATTTTTAACCTGTGTATTTGATGTATTGTTAGGAAGCTTGCTCATAGGGAATATGCTAGAAAGCCTACGGTATTTGACCTACGGTCAAGGCACGATAAGAGTTAACTTCTAACTTCTACTTGACTTCTACGTATCTACTATATTCTTGTTGGCAATTACTGTCTCAGGTATTCAGAACTAAATACTTCAGTCCCCTATCTTAACCGTTTGTGAGTGGTTCAGACATGAGGTTAGTTAGGTTTAAGTTTCTGCATCGTTTACGACGTTTGTAACAGTTTTCAGACATAGATGGCAGGAAAATGCTTCTTCTAACACAAGGATGACTGAGTTTTCCCCGGTTTTGTCTGACATAATAGAGGACAAGTGGATAAGTTAGTAAAATTCGTTGGTTAAAAAAGTTAGGATAACTTTGTTAATTAATCAAGGTTGGCCTACCTAATTTTTTAATTTAATTAAATTTCTTCATCGTTAATGGCGGTTGGAATTAAAAGTATAAACTCTGTCGCTAAAATAAAAATCTGAACACATTAACACAAATAAACCTCCTTAATTTTGATGCATTACAGTGAATTACGAGTAGGAAGTTACGTATAGAAAAACTTCACATTACGTGTAATTTATCTTTCATGGTAAAGAACTTCTGCCCACACTGGGTTGATACTGGTAAGCCAGACTTCAAAACGAAATTAGTCTTTTTGTATGAATTAAAATAATTGAATATTTACTAATAGCAAAATAAAATGAAATTATGTGCATGAAATAAAATATTTTTTTCTGTACTTTTGTTCCCACTGATTACAGTAAAAACGCAGTGAATGCTGGTACTGGTATTGTATAAAAATATACACAATTTTCCAATAAGTCTTGTTGTGTCCGTAATAAACTTTTTCAATAAACTGAAACGTTCTGTGTGCTTGTTATTTTGCGTGTGAATAAATAATAAGTTGCGCCAAATTGTTTTTCGGGTAGTTGAATTTTGATCGGTTGTTAAGTAAAACAATTTTGACTAATTCGTCGTTTTCCAGTTTCACTTTTCAACTGCCATTAACGCTTAACAACCCTATATTGTAATGGTGCTCATTCAGCACATCTGACGTTCGGCCGTTAGCGGCGTACAATGGTGTAGTGAATCATCATCGGCCGTAGCAAATAATACCCGCCATTCCCTCTATTGCCTCTGTCCATGCCATTCACGTGTTCACAGCCCAATGTCTGTCAATAAATTACCGATACGAATAATCAAACGAACGGATTCTGTGTGCGTACAATACGGAATAGTGAATAAACGCGTGTGAGTATTGCGTAGAGTGCGACTGTATGCACGCACACACGCAGTATGTTTTGCGTTGCTGGTCTCACCAACAGGCCTGGTGACAACTCGTATACTGCTTCTGGCTGAAAGCTTTTACTTACACTTAGTGCACTTACAGTGCCCAGAAGATGCACACAGTATTGGTACTGTATTCTTAACAATATGCCAATCGCTTCGCTAATTTAGTTAATCTGCTTACTGTACAGCAAGCAGTAATAACGAAATTGTAAGCGTTCACATGTAATTAAGCCTATATTCGTGTTATCTCTAGTAATCACATCATAACAGATAAACGTGCAATCGCCTGGCGGATTGTGTTGTTTAACACTCTCCGCTAACTGTACTTATTCTAATGTTACGTCTTGTTAAGCTCTGACGTATATGGTTCCGACAGCAGCGATCGCTGACGCTGGAATAAGCATTGGCTAACGCTGAGTGGGAAGTGGTATACCTGCGCGCGTTACGGACGACAGCGGTGGGACTAATTTTAAACAAGTTCAATCACTTTCTTACAGACGCATTACTAAATTGATCGCTAACGTTGCTGCTGCTTGAGGAGAATGAAGTAAACTATGATTTCCTAAGCAATATTGTTTTCGACGATGAAGCAATAATATTAACTTTATAGTAATAGTAAGTAAACACGTCACACACACGCACACTCACACACACACACGCACACAAAATATTACACTAAACTGAGTCAGGCCATGCCTGAGGAGTCAAAATAGCAACTACATAAGCCTTCTATATAATAAAAAAATGTATTATATGACAACTTTTTCATGCCTTAATTTTAAAAAATCGTAACCAAAATTACAGTAATTTTTCAATAAGTATTAACAAACAACAGTTAACAGACACATATTAAATATTCGTCGCCTTAATGTCGTATTACTCTACAAACTGAAGTGAAAACGATCAACTTACGTCATTTAACATCTCAAATACAAAGAGCTAGATTTTAAAGTTCAACAAAATATACAATTTCTGTTTTTATATTTTTACAACTTTGTTTGCGGTCAAATAATTTACAAATTTAAAAAATTTTAGAAAAAACGATTTTGATACTATAAGTATTTAAAAATGTTGATCTTGTAACTCTAGTTTTTGGGTGATTAAATTTTTAGTCGTGCTCATACGAGGACAAATACCATATACGTAATGTATTTCACATGGCATCATGTGACTTCTAAATAAAGTACAGATACAAATATTAAATTTGAATAAACATGTTTAGTTTACTCTTTCTCTGTGTATCTAGCGCTCTGTCTTCCGAGTCACTCACAGAAACGATGTCACTGCATGATGCAGGACTGCTAATTTGTGTTGAAAAATTTTAGTTTACTACCGAAAACGCCTTTCTGACAAATATTACGTCCTATCATTTTGACTAGTATTGATTTGTCAGGGTCTGTGTATTTTACTAGTCTTTGCACTACTAAACGGTACAAATAGGGCATACAGTTTTGGCTACTGACGTCGTTGTGTCTCCGCTGATGTCCGAATGCTAAGCTTCTGGATTACGACACAGAGTAAGATAACAAACCCTGGCGAGCCGACGTGGTGAAGACGATTAGTGACATAGTGCGCATTCATAAAACATAATCAAAACACACATAATTTAAAGCTAATGTATTCAGCTTATGCGACACCTTGCATAAGCTTTCAATGAACTATAAGGAACCCGCACAAAAGTAGGTCTGAAGATGAATGGACAAAAATCAAAATACATACAAACTAATAACAGACTGCAAGGTGATGATCAATTTGGCTGCTCTAAATTGTAAAATTAGATATGAACAACATAACGCAAGTAAATAAATTTTTATAAATAGGCACTGACGTCACGGCAGAAATTTGTAGAACGTTACTGTACATATGATGTGTAAAATATATTGTGGACTGATGAAGCATATAAGGTAATATGTTGTTTTGAAAGACATTAAATTCACAATCTACAAAACATCCTTAGGGCGGTGTTCATAAATACATCAGAAATACGAACGTTAATGACAGTAATAAACGTTTAATAGACAGTTTTGAGAGAAGAACTTTAAGGCACGCCCCTTGGGGGGGGGGTGTTTGGCGTAGGTGCCATAATACTGAGTTCCACTGTTTCTACGGACTACCTGATAATGTCAGGTTTATTAAAGTAAATAAATTCAGGTGTACTGGGCACTAAGAAATAATGAGGAAACATAGCTGAAGAACAAAAACTTTAGCAAAGGCTCGTAGCTAAACTTAGGTAAACTAAACTCGGACGCAAAGTAACATCAAGAACTAGACTAAGGCCATGTGGTGCAGTACCTTGGTAAGCTTAGTACTGGGTCACGGGCCCTTGGAACAGATACGAGCGATGACAAGTTATGGAGGCTACAGCTGCTATTAATGATATGTAGATGAAATTAGCCGTTGTTTATTTAGAAAGAAATTCTTTTCGGCACAAATAGAGTTAGAGGAGAAACGTATACAGGAATATAAAATAAAGAAACGGGAGCTGAAAGGCTTAGAACGTATTGTCTCGAAACGCACAATAAGCTTGTGACTTCGGTGTTTAAAGATCCGAGACTCAGGCCGTTCCTACAAAGGTATATTATTTAATAAAAGGTGGCTAGTGAACGTTGCCACACCTATAAGTTTTACAGGAAGCACACGGTGGCCACATGCCTTAATAAGCAAGCAATAATTTGAACTTTTCCGTGCTTACATCATATTTATGTCACTTATTTCCTAAACACTGTCACTTTAATAATTTTTAATTGTGTTTTATATTGAGTAGTCTGTCTATAGAATGTATGTAGTAGTATGTATTATATATTATAGTTTTATACGTTTAAAACGAATCGTTGAATCATAAATATTATTATCAAATACTAACACGCATACGAATTATACTTCACATTTAGTTTTCACATGTTAATTTGGTCACTTACGTAAATTAAATATTGTGGCATATTAAGGGTAATAATAGTGAAATTAGATATGTTTCCCGGAGTAAAAATTAAAATTCCTTGTTTCTTAAAAACACATATTACAGTGTTCCTAAAATAAAATAGCAAGTAAAATTTTACCATAGAAATATAGTAAATTAATTACCATACAATTAAGAAAAACTATCAAAATTGTCTTTAAAACCCCTAAAAATAATATCAAGAGCAAAATATCTAATTGTTTTAAAATATTCCTTTAGGAAGATAACAAAAACTCGAAGGTCAAATGTAATATTACATAAAACTTTAACTGATACCATGTGTCTTAGAGATGATAAGTTAGTGATTACCTAAACAATATGCCACGACTACTGATGAAATAACGTGGGAAAATGTATGGAAAGTAGAGGTAAATAAAGTAAATAAGTACAAGTGTTTGGTGTTTTCGGTCGTTTGCGAATTTGTGTATACATCACGCGCTCTGCTGTATCAAGTTTGTTTCTGCCTCTAGTCGCTTTCAGTAATCAATCCAGCAGCATGTTTAGTCAACTCGACAGGAAAACACATAGACCAGCAGCATTAGACACGTTATCACTAGAAAGTGACTGGAGCATGCTTCAGTATTGTTTTAGGACCATCCTTTGCATTATTACTTTTACTTACGCCAGTAAACACAGTTTTTCTTAACACTTTTGTCTCTTTATTCAGCCCAAACATTTTAACGCACACGGGGCTTCATTAATGCAAGGTAAGTGTTTCACATTTCTATATATTCTTTAGGTTTAATACCACTCGCTTAGGTCTCATCTGGGATAATTTTGTAAATTGAAAATTCTAGGGTTAAACGACCTGACTGAATTTGATATCGATTATCAAAACTCCCTAAAAAGAAAATCGAATCTGTGTACAGTGATTCTCCGTATAACGATTACACAGGCCTGCATTTTTTCGGTTGCATCATGTTCTTCAAGTTTTGATGATGGATTCCTATGTATGTTTGTGCGCTGAATCCAAAAATGACTTTAGTTTCTTTCCATCACGTCAGAATTTTTTGCAAATCGCAATTTGCCAAATGTAGTATATGTCGAAAAATATCACAAATATGAGACTTAATGACAGAGTGAAATAGGTTTGTTTCGTATAAAACGTATTATTTTGCGGCTTATAATAGACATAATATAATAGAATATATTTAAAATTTGTTCTCCAGAAAATTAAGTACGACGATCATAAGTGGATCATGTGTAGTGATCTCAAAGTAATATCGATGATCCTTGGACAGCAAAGTGGGTACACAAAGTTTCCTTGTTTTTTATGTGAGTGGGATAGCAGAGACAGGGAAAATCATTGGAAACAGAAAGATTGGCCACAACGGGCTTCATTGGAACCTGGAGTAAAAAATGTGCTCCAAAAACCTCTCATCGAGTCGACGAAAGTTCTCCTTCCACCTCTACATATTAAATTAGGCTTGATGAAGCAATTTGTGAAAGCCTTACCAAAAGATGGTAAATGTTTCCAGTACATTTGTAACAAATTTCCAGCCTTGTCAACCGCAAAACTAAAAGAGGGTGTCTTTACGGGTCCGGACATTAGAAAACTTTGCAAAGATGGAAATTTTGAAAAAGAAATGGAAGTTGCTGAAAAAGAAGCCTGGGTCGCCTTTAAAGACGTAGTAACCAAGTTTCTGGACAACAAGAAGGATCCGAATTTCAAGTCTATCGTTGAGACTATGCTGCAGAAGTACCAAAATTTAGGCTGTTCCATGAGTTTGAAGGTTCATTTCCTACATTCACATTTGGGCTACTTTCCTGAGAATCTGGGTGCTGTTAGTAAAGAGATGGGTGAGAGATTTCATCAGGACATCAAAGAAATGGAAAAGCGTTACCAAGGAAGATGGAATACTACAATGATGGCGGACTATTGCTGGATGTTGCACCGAGATGATCCCAGAAGAGCACATGCACGGAAAAGCCTGAAACAGAGCATGGCTGGTCCAAAAAGACGTCGACACAACGACTAAAATCGTGAGTTTTTTATTTTCTATATTTCTATATTCTATTATATTATGTCTATTATAAGCCGCAAAATAATACGTTTTATACGAAACAAACCTATTTCACTCTGTCATTAAGTCTCATATTTGTGATATTTTTCAACATATAGTACATTTGGCAAATTGCGATTTGCAAAAAATTCTAACGTGATGGAAAAAAACTAAGGTCATTTTTGGATTCAGCGCACAAACATACATAGGAATCAATCATCAAAAATTACAAAACAGAACCATCGCAGGCTTGTGTTATCGATACAACGGTAATCCCTTCAACAATGCTGCTATACTTCTGTCACAGAATAATGGTATTTGTAGTGAGTTAAACTTCTCTCTAACGATACCTCGACTTAACGATACTATCTATAATCGTAAGTAACTTGTAATCTAGTCTCAAATAATTCCGGTGAGATGCGGCTAAAGATTGTTATACGATGTTCTAATTGCAAATTGGGCCGTCATGAAGTTCATAAAGCCTCTCATACAAGTTTTCTCAGAATTACTTACACTTAGTTTTTTCTTAACTTAGTTCCCTATATTGATGGCGATAAGATTCCAGTCATGTTTCAGTCCAAAATTAAAATTAAAAACTGCTCAGCTCTATTGTGAATAAAAAAGATAATTAATTGTACGTCTCTGTAAGTGCGCACAATTATTTATGAAACAAGGAAACAAGACAAAAAGAAGAGATTTTTACAAATAATATACAGTTTCTACAAAGGGGGTTTAAGTACAGCTGATAAATTGAACAGATGTGGTTACACTGTGGCAGACAGTGTGGTTATATGATATAGGAAGAGTGTGAATATTTGTTGAGTATTGTACGATTTATAACTAGTAGAAAAGTTAGAGGACTCGACAGGGAGGGATGCGAGAGTCTAGCGTATTGACTATGTCGTCTCGGAAGTTTTATATGAAATATTGGTTCAGCTGCACCGTATAACAAAGTAACTTAACTAAGTCAAGAAGGAGACTAGTTTGTGACTCTGTGTCGTCTTTCTCCCTCTCACCCCCCTCTCGCTCTCTCTCGCTCTCTCTCTCTCTCTCTCTCTCTCTCTCTCTCTCTCTCTTCTAATGACGTTTCTCTAGTGTTTAAGATTAGTGTAACAGGTAGCTTTTTATAGAATTAACCTTGTACATTAAAACATCCGTAAGAATTTCATAGAATATAGAAAAGAACGCAATGATGATGATGATGATTATTATAATAAGTAGTAGTAGTAGTAGAAGAAGAAGAAGAAGAAGAAGAAGAAGAAGAAGAAGAAGAAGAAGAAGAAGAAGAAGAAGAAGAAGAAAAGCAGTAGTAGTAGTAGTAGTAGTAGTAGCGGTAGTAGTGATGAAACGCCCCCTTAGTCCCTGAATATTTTTTTACACCCCTTTTCTAACCTCCAAAAAAATTAAAAAATTTTTTTTTTCTCTGGGAAGGCGTAACTTAATATTTAAGACTAGGCACATGGCCTAGATGGAAATAAAATGTACTGAGCCGTAGTGACAGGTCTTGCAAGAAAACAGCTGATCAACAATAACAAGATTTTATTTAAGTTTTTTTTTAACAATTAGTTTTACAATCATTTTGTCTGAGTTTTCTTAATACTTGACATCCACTCAGCTCTCTCTTTAAATTCACATGATGGTTTTAATTACACAAAATATGTCAAAGTATTTAAATTCACATGGTGGTTTAATTACAACAAGAATATGTGAAAGTATTTTCAACAATTGAATAATGGCATGCCAACCTACTGAAATTATTATTTTTATTATAAACTTTTACTTCCTATATTTTACTTTCAAAAACAACAGTTTGTATTGCATTAGTAATGCAGGAACCATTCATGAACATATGACAATTATAAGTATCTGGAGCAGACAATCCATGATCATTAGATAATATAATAATAATTAAATCAATAATTAATAATTAAATTCAAAGAACAATTACTTAAGTGTGCGGCAGTACTTTCATCTACCTGTTCCCCATCACTAGGATTAATCACATTAATTGAAAGCAGTGATCACAGTAAACCGAGGTTTAAGAAGTTACCTAAATATTAAAAATGTAGAAAATTAGTTGTTACAGTATTAAAAAAAAAAATAAAAGGAGTCGCCTTTTAAGTTAAGTGTTAAGTTAATTTAAATTAAGTTAAAGGTGTTAAATTAGTTAAGTATAGGAATCGTACGGTATAATTATAATAATTTGAATAGTTAAACTGAACAAACAAAATAACCAAATAAGAGAAATTTAAATTTAGAAAAATCAGAAAACAAATAGAAACGTGCAGGATCACCGGTCATATGGCAGGCAGATGCAAGCACTCTCCGAGTATTACATTTTCTTAAGTTCTGAATATTGTCAAAAAAGAGTTTTAAACTGTTTTGTCTTTCACAGGAATAGAATTAAATATTTAAATAATAGAAAGGTAACCCATGACTCTATGCAAATCAAAACACAAATACTTATAAGTTACTTATAACCCAGTCAGTAATGTCCACACTTTAGCATGTCCTCACAAAACATGTTCAGTAATGTTAAACATGAGTCTAATATCTAGGCATAGATTTTAGCGTGTGTGTTACCCGATAACCTGCGGAGCACTTCGAGTGTGAAGTTTATTAAATAATGGAAATTTCCCACCTGATCTTTCGGAGGGCACTAAATACGTTGGTGTGTGAAGGACGATGTCGGATGGCGTGACGGCGTTGGGGTGTCTTACGCAGGCTCTGCGGATGGGCAAAGATGTAGCGTGCCCATCACGTGGACCCCTTTCCTCACGACTAAAGCGGAGAAACCTGTGAAAAGTTTTACTTGTATATTCGGTTCAGATATATATACACATACCACCCCAACATTCCTTCGTCAAAGCACTCAGATCACACACGTCACTTATAATTCCCATACCGCAAATGCTGGTCATTAACTCCGGTCAAAATCACCCTTCGGGCTTTTAATTTGAATTCTAAATTTCACCTTGTTACACAGGAATCATACATATTAAGCTTAAACAATTTTCTGGGTTACCTTGCATGTTTAAGTTCACATAAAGATTGACTGACGAGCACGTGGTCTCTGCTAAAACATTTATAAATACTTCAAAAATAATCAGACTTCATGGAACCACAATTATAAATTCATACTTGCTCTAATTCTTAAGTTTTTAAATTTTGAACTGTCTATAAAATTATTTCTTTATCTTGAGCGTAAAATAATTTTACCACATGCTTGTATATTTACTGGCACAAACATGGACCGCCGGAGCCACACGCACATACGATCGTTACATTTCACACACACAAACCCCAATTAAATTAATATTACATATAAACTCGCAATACTGGCTCACCTGAAGCTGTTTAAGAAAATGTATCTAGGCATAGAGGTGTCACAATTTACGTCGTCACAATCCAAGCCGCACCAAGGTTGAACGAGAAAAGAGGCCGACGAACGACTCAGCTCAGACATTGGGGACTAAATTTCATTGACAAGCGAAAGCAAAGCCTGCCCAATGACGTCACTACTCAAGGTCGCAGCGAAAGACATGAAACTCGATATCAACGCGGGCATCGTAACAAGCCGCGATAGTGCGCAGACCGCACGGAAAATAAAATTAAACTGGCCGTGGTGTATACCTTTGAATATAACCACGGCACAGTGATAGTACCAAAACAATACTGTTACAATGATTGCATGTAATCTTACAATGCATTGTAATCTTACAGTATTTTAATAAATTATTGAATATCAGAGAGATTAATATTTAGAAAATTTTAGGAAACCAACAAATTTGCATACAGTGGATCTAGTTTAGAGTATATCCACAAATAGACCGTTGCTGGTTGAGAGAAGACACTGGTTTACATCAGTGTTGCTTTGACATGCTTTATTTCCACTCTGCGCATTATACTGACTTCATTAGTTCCGTTACATCGAAAACAATCTAATCTGTGACACTGAGTGAGTTTGGGGGTGTGTACCGTTGTCGTGTTTTAACTATTCTAGTGTTGAGATGATGAAAGAATCTGCATCACTTTGTCAATCAACAGAGAAAAAGATGTTAGTTTAAGTTATTTTAGTTTGGTTGCACACTTCAATGAGTTTTGAGAGATTTGTCGGGTAACTGTCATTCAAGATCGTTGCTGTCATTTGTCGGCATCTGTTTGCAGACACTCTATTGTTAAGGGATTATAGCGGTCTCATTTGTGTGTGTGTGTGTATGTGTGTGTAAATGACTGTTACAGATTTATTTGTGTCTGGTTATGTGTGTGGCTGCCGGGGTAGAAGTTACAGGAAGACGGTTTGTTGTGTTGACACTAGTAAATAATAGTCGTGTCAAACAAACACAACTACACTAGTCCAAAACACAAACAACAACTAATACTTGCCACTTTCAATAAATTTTGCTCCTATCTAATATTGAACAGATTAAAGACCGGATTACTTACACTCCTACCGTTGATATATTTCGTCGAACTGAAAAACTGACCTGCGGCTGTTAAGGACTACGCCCCCCACGTGTTGCGTTTTATATCAGTAGGCGAGAGAGGTCACCCGTTGTGTACAATGTTAACGAAAAGGCTGATCAATGTCTTCGTCCGAGAAGCACAACAGAGGAAGTGTAAAAATTAGGTCATCCTACACAATACACAATATAAGATCAATACCAGCGGTAAGTCCATTCAATACCACAGATGGACTGCTTAAATTGATAATTCCTACTGTATTAAGCAAATGTGCGTACGTTTAAAGTATAGCCTACTTGTGTTGCGGGTGACTCTAAATTTACTTGACTTGGTGATTTTTATCATTGATTGTGGACAGTGCGTATTCATTAAGTGTGTAATTATAAGAGTTAATACATATTAGTGTCATTTTTTCATAAAAATGTTAATAAAAATAGTTCACGATGAATGCGACTGTCATAACATATTATGATCTGTTGAGGAAGTTCTAGTTTCAGCTGTAAGTAAACATCAGCAGTAACAACAGCCAGTTAAGCGCATAAGCTTTCAAACCGTCTGCTTTGGAAGATAATCTAATTGAACCCGACACTGTTAACAAGAACAATGAAATTACATTGACGCCAGTACACTGTACAGCCTGTCTTGCACAGTTAGTCAAACGTTTTGTTTACACAGTGTTGCCAAAACTAATAGCAATTACATTATACGACTCTGTATGTGAAGTGTTCTGTTTCCTGTCGGCAGAGGGCTGTGTCGTGTTTAGACGGCGACAAACAGACGGAACACACACTCATTGTAGGATAGAGTTGCGTATGTTTTGAATCACTGGGGCAAAGTATTTACCCCACTCACTTTCATTAAACGAAAGATCTACACATTAGTCTAATATAAACAATAATAACTTCGTAGAGAGAGAGAAAACGAGGCCGAACAGCTTTTATAAATTGAAGCATAGTTTTACCTAGTTCGTGAACGCTTTCTAAGTCCTTGGCGCCAGGCTGTGTAGTCAATAAATTATGATATTTCTCTTTCCACGCTTGGACACCGCGGAGGTGCAGCTTTTAGTATTATTATAATTAGTTTTAGTTTATACACGCGATAATAAATTGTAACGGGATGTAAGATACGTAAATGCGTTGTACAGTACATTTGTTGTATATCCAATACTAGCGGGCACAAAGTGCATTGAGATATCTCGAGTGTGCCGACAGGCTTAGCACCTCGTGTGTATATATGCCTACATGTTGTAACGTCACAGAACGTTCCATAAAGGAAACCATTTACATAGCAATTATCATAAGAGCAAAGTGAGGTGAACAGTATCAAACCCAAGTAGTCCTAAAAAATTTGTGTAATATTGTCTAATAATCATTACTACTAACATGAAAAAACGACCAAACTATGACTAAGACACAAACCCCATATATAATATTAAAGTGAATAACAGTGACAAAAACCATAAGACACTATAAGAGAGACGAATAATGTCAGAATCAACCTAAACGAAGTCATTAATTATTAAGTTTTATAACTCTGAATAGAGTATTAAGAACTATTTTTTGTGAATGAATGGACATGATCCATTATTATATTATGTAATGTAAATAAAATAAATGTATTAAATGATTTAAATACATTACTAAAAAGAATTTAAGTTAAAATAAAAATTATATATTTGTTATGACAAAAAATACTAATGTGTTGGATTTGAGACCAAACACCCAGATTTCATGAAAAATTAATTATCAGATTGAAATAAAAACTATATGTAATTGTCAAGCAGACCAACGTGAACAATTTATCTTAAATAAAGAAAGCTGTCAAATGAATAAAAATCAGTCAAAATAGCCAAAAACAGTATTGACTATAAACATGTGGTAGGCATATAATATTGTATAATTTATGGATTTAATGTTGCCAAAATGCAACAAAATTGCATTAGAAAGTTGAAATATGATATAAAGCGACTATACTAATATATCTGACTAACTTTAACGTTGTAATAGTCAAGTTAGCAAAATATTTACCTATACCATGTATGGCTGGAGCCAATCAACCAGTACAAAAATAATCATATCTGGCTAAATATTTACAAAATGCTAACAAAAATAAAATAGAATGGTACAATACTTCAGTATACCTTAAAAACGAACAAACTCAGTTGAAAATAAGATCAATTATAAAAGAATTTAACTTATAAGAGTGAGATTTGTCACACCATGAAAAAGGGCATCTCAAGACCAATCAATGATGCTATGTCATCCTGTGATAAAGATAATATATGTAAAGAGTAACCAGGTATCACAAAAGACAGACAATATAATAAACTCTGAGTGTACACTAGTGAAATACTACATATGTTAAAGAAAGAGACTAATCATCGTGTTATAACATTGACAAAAATCTAGGCCATGGACAGAGGCCAGGTAAAATTGTAATTATCTAGGTGTTATATATGTTAAAATTTGTTGGTTTTGTTATAGGAAGATAGTAATGTTGTATGTTCAGATTGTGGAAGAGACATAATAGTTCCACAACAATTTTTGTTCTAAAAAAATTGAATTTTCATGACAACAACCCAAGGTGAGAGTTGTATATTGTGTTACTTATTAGACTTAATTTAATTAAAAACCAATCATAATTAGTATCACTAGATTCAGTTGAAAACAGAGAATCTAAATGTAATAATGGCATACAAATTGTGAGTACTAATGTAAAACTGTTTGATAAATACCAGAGTAATTTTTGAAATATCCTTAGTATGAAGAATAAGAAATTCGTTCTAAAAGCTTCGACGGAAATGAATTTTGTTCCATAATGTTCCATTTCGTTTATTCTCGAACAATCTAGAAATATTTTTACACAAATATACCGGAAGTCGATGGAAACAATCAGCCTGAATTAGTATAAAAGAGAGACCAAATTCGACCCAAAAACACTTGAAACTTGAACTCCAGAACAGATGCATCACCCACGACACTGATCAACGCAGCTAAGGCGAAACCGAGAGGCGAGAAATCGACAAGACCCGAAGAAAGGCTTTTCCCGTACATAGACAAACAGACTGACATAACCTCTACAAGAATCTACGCCAATGTGTTGCTGAAATAGAGCAGCAGCACGGCAAATTTTAATAGAAATCACGCAGCCAGAACGTCAACGGCCCAGGAGGGACCAAAACTTTAAATAGAGAACCAATTCTGCTGTGTTCGCATAGACTGACTAACTTGACAATAATTCCCTTAACGTAAACATACACACACAAAGCCTTTCTCGACACTGCATGGGAATCAGCGCTATGGAGGCCAAATTCTGAAACAACGCGGAGCAGCTGATGTGTATTGGCGGGGTTTGAACGATAATCTACTGCCAAACGTTGTCACAAAAAGTGCGGAAATAGTAAATGATCGCAATTTTGACTTAAAATAGATTCAGTGCACACATGAAGAGGCGAGATTGAAAAAACTACCCGAGAGGAGTGTCCTGTGCGAGATTAATTAACCATTGGAACGTGAGTTACCAAAATTAAAGTCATTTTTTTACCTGGTTACATTTATCACACAGTTGTACTACACATGCCACACACACCTTCAAATCACTTAATTTTTCTTGTAAAGCGTCTTATTGATATGTCTTGGTAGTTCAAAGGAGTCACGTCCTGAGAGTAAAGATTTTTTCACGTATTAAACTCATGCTTTTCAACTGAGTAAAAAATTGAAAACACTAGCCGATACATGATTGGATATATAAAATTGTCAATAATAATAATAATAATAACTTGTGAAATTTTTTTTTTCTTTAGTAACTCTGCAATTTTATAATTTTTATATGAATGTTAGTCCTTCAGACGATTTGTTTGTTTTTGAAGAATCATTAAACTTACCTGATTTTTTCAAGCTAAACTGACTTGTTTATACTTTTTCATAGAAGTAAGATTTAAAAATTTTTAATTTTTTTAATAATCACATTTTATTCTTGGAACAAACGATTCCAAGTGGCGCCCACAAAAAACTTAGTATTAAGTTGTGTTACAGGACTACATCTCCGCAGAGGATCCAGTCAACAGTAAGTAACAAAAAGTGCGCGGAGGTAAGGCCCGACAGTATACAACACGAACAACATTTTTACATTACACCATTTTGTTTCTATTTTGTTATAAATTGGCTGGCCCAACAGTGAGAATTAGAAAGGAGAGTGTCCTAGAAATAGGTTACACACTGTTACACACTATATGCAGAGCTAGTTGTTATAAATTGGCAGCCCAACTAGTGAGGCTTGAGAAAAACGGAACAAGCCCGGCAACTACCAACAGATCAAAATGCCGCAACCTAAGGGAAAAAAGGTAAAGAAGAATGTGGAACCCGAGTTAAGTGTGGAAGACGGAGAGGCAGTACAAATGGAGGAAACGGAATTAGAACCGCCCACACTAGAAATGGAAAGACCGGTACAGACGGCAGATGAATTAGAGGAGCAAACGGAAGAAGAACCCACACAAATGGTAGAACAAGCAAAAAAACCCGAACCAGAAAAAATAACAGCAAGCGTTGACATGAGTGCAATAATGGTAATGCTCCAAGGAATGAAGGAGGATATGAACAAAAATACAGAATCCCTGAAGGAAAATAACAAAAACATAGAATCTTTAAGGGAGAATATAACCGAGAAAATAAACGACAATGGGAAAAAATTAGAGCTATTTCAGAAGGAGAACAAAAAAAGTATAGAGTCCCTGAAAAAAGAAATTAGCATAAAGTACGAAACAGTAAACAAAACGATCAATGATAATAAAATCTATAGTGACAGGAAGGTCGAAAACATGGAGAAACAGTTGGAAAGGTTACAGGAGGGAAACAATACACGTTTCGAAAATCTAGAGGAACAAACAGTAGAGACCAAACAAGATGTTAGAAATCTCGAAAACATGGTAAGGCAGAACCAAGACGCCATCATGCAGGAGGTGGGAGAAGTCCAGAAAGACGTTAGCGAGAGGATGCAGAGAACATATGACATCGCTAACAGGCTGGACGAACAAATAAAAACTAACAAAAATAGCATACTGGAAATAGACCAGAGAGAGAAAACCCTGCAGGAAAGATTAGAGGCGCTGAGAGACACACCCATACTAAATGCTCATACGTGTCATGGTGAAAACAGGGAAGTAATCAACTTCCAAAACTATCGACGAAACCCAATGGAATTTTTAGAAAGAATGGAAGAGTTTATTGGGAGAAATAGAGAAACAAGGTGGGACAGGATAAGAGAGATGCTAGACGAGACGCTTAAAAACACTAGAGATAACTGGTGGATAGCGGTACGACCCGAAATCACGAATTTAGCCGAGTTTAAACGCCAGTTTAAGGAGAAGTATCGGTCGGAGACTGCACAAAACAGGGTAAGAATGGACATTTTCTATGGCAAATACGACGCGTCCAATGGACAGTCCCCGACGTCTTATTTCCTAGGAAAGGTATGTTCAGCACGGAAATTGATACCGCCGATCCCAGAAGAATGTTTGGTAAGGCAGTTAGCTGGACATTAGAGTTATGGTATCAAAGATGCCCAATTATACCAACAGCTCAGTAAAATAGCCGATCTGGCCAAATTATTAGAAAATTGTGAATCCACTGGAAGGTTCCAGGATTACCAACCCCCCAATCGTAAGGTAGAATACAATAACAACAATAACGGACCAAACCGGAATGGAGGTGGAAACGGTAACAACCTAAATACAAATAACCAGAATAATAATACCCCACCAAATGGACGGAGTGATAATACTCAGGGTCCAAATAACCGCAACTATCCGGGACCAAACAGAGGTAATTACACCGGGAATAATTACGGTAGGAACTTCCACCAGGGAAACAGTTATCGCGGAAATAACTATAGGGGAAATAATTATGGTCAACGCAATAGTTATCGTAACGTGGACGACCAAGGAGGAGGCGATAGGAGAAATCACGAATATAGGCCCCAGGTAAATTATACAATGGCCAATGACCGACGGCCATATCCACCCAATGTACCCACTTACATGTTTTACCCACAACAGGCGCCAGGTAGCCAGGGTAACACGACGAATAGCCAACCTATTAATGGTAATCCCGAGGTCAGGCAGGAAACACAGACGGGTCAGCAACCCAATGTTCCGGGAGACCGGGCAAATGAGACCGTGGCTCATTTAAACTAAACGCGGCAGTGGAAAAGGAAAACCGCCCTTCACTGAACCAATATTATGGGGTGACTAGTTACGAACATAGGCAGGACAAAGACGAGACTAGGACATTAAGAATAAATAATTAAGGGGTCATGATACCCATATCATCTACCGAAAAATTGGAAAAGGTATTTCTCGATATCTGCGGACCATTTCCACGCAGCGGTGGGAGACACCGATATAAATTTATCGTAATCATCTTCGACCACTTTAGCAAATATACCAAGCTATACCCAATAACTAGGGCAACGACCAGGAAAATAATAGACATCATTATAGAGCGAAACATAATGGAGGTGGGCCGACCGTATTCTATAATTACGGACCACGGTACTCAGTTTAGGGGAAAACTTTGGAAGGAAAACCTGGGAGAACACGGAATAAAAACGTACAAGACGTCCGTATATCACCCGAATAGTAACCCAGCCGAGAGAATGTTAAGAGAGGTAGGACGGTTACTGAGAACATACTGCCATAACGAGCAGAAAAGATGGCATGAATACGTAGCATCAACCGAGGATTTTCTCAATTTCTCACATCACAATACCATCGAGGTGTCGCCATACACAGTTATGTTCGAAAGACCCCCACCACGAGAGATAAAAGAAATTATTAGTTTTCCCGACGAACCCGCATACCAATTTGAAAGAACCAAATTTTATAACAAGGTGTTAGAAAAAACGGAACAGCAGCGGAAAAAATATGTCAAATCACAGCCCAAGGCAATTAAATATGAGGTAGGAGAAAGGGTGTTAGTTAAAAATAGAGAATTGCCCAGTGCTATACAAGGCATAACGAAGAAATTGCTACTCTTATGTACAGGGCCTTTCACGATCACCAGAGACAATAAAAACAATACCTATGAGGTAACTGACACGGTTAGTAACAAAGTAGATGATGGATGGATAGGTGCACGGGCGTCTTGCGCCCTAATTTGTGTGCGTTGTCCAGGCCTAAGCCTGATGAACGCCAGGTGCCAACAGTTCAGCGCGGTCGTTTGCTCTGCTCAAGGATGTTAAGATGCAGTCCGCGGGTCCATGATGAATTAACATGGCCACCACGGTGGCAAGCTAGTGCTTAGCTTCAGCCACTTGTCCGGCCAAGGCGCGACATCATGGTCCCCTCAGGCTAGCCTTTGGGAACGTGGTGACACACTGGCGAGGACAAGAAGCTCGAGCGCCCTAGGGCGTCGGCCGAAATGGTGGGTAATGTCACCGAGACAGCCAGCTTTCGCAAGGAAGGCACTTGCACAACCTCGCGGGAGCTCATGTCTCAGGTCATTACCTTACCAAATCAACAAAGCAGGTGCTGGCGGGGAACTTAATCGTGATCAAGGCTTCAGCCAATCGCAACGCCTGGTCGCGTCTCATTGGTCGCCGGGACATAGCCCACGGAAACTCAGAAACGCGCCGGCGAATACAAGAGGCTCGTCCGCCCGCCGGAACTTGTCACCGGGGCAGTCGGCTTTCGCAAGGAGGCATTTGCACAACCTCGCGAGATCCCATGTCCCGGATCGAGGCCCTGCCGAATCGGCAAAGCCGATGCTGGCAATAAATCTATCCATTCAATCCGCCGCAGCATGATTGACTACAGTTTCGGCAGGCGCAGGTGGTGATCGATGGTGATCGGTTCAGATTTCCAGAAGGTTGGGGGGATTCGTTGCTGGGGGTTCATGTGATGAACTTAGGGGGGGTCGTCTAGCAGCGCCCTAGGGCGCCTGACGCGGCGAGGAGGCGGAGCATTCTCCATGCTGTTAAGCCTTCGGAGGTGCGGGTAAGAGGACTCGCCTGCCTTGGCGAACAAATTCGTTGCCAGGGACCAGACGAAGACCTCTAAGGTGGGAACACGGAGACCCCGATGTATGGCGGTATTTCGCACATACCACGGGGACCCCGTGAGGGAGCGTAGGGTCCAGTTCTGAAATGTAGTCAGCCTATGCCTGTTGGTGGCCGACAGGAGAGGCCACCAGGCGGGTGCCGCATAAGTGAGTACTGTTCGGAGGAACAGTAGATACAATGTCAGTTTAGTACGGACAGCCAGGCAGCTGTTCCGCGAAAGCATAGGTGATAGTTTGGCTCTGACGCCACGAGCCAAGTTGAGGGTTGAGGTCACATGAGCGTTGAAGTTTAAGTGCCGATCAAGCCGAACACCTAGGTACTTCACCGTCTCGGTCCAGTTGATGGGTCTCCCCTCTAAGGAGAGGGATTGGCATCGGGAAATGGACTTATGCGTAAAGCAGATCGCCTCGGATTTCTCCGTATTGATCGCTACCCGCCATTTCCTTAGCCAGTCCGGAAGCATATCCAACTGGCGTTGTAACATTACGCTCGTCCGCCAAGGCGAAAGCGAGCTAAAATGAAACATCGCGTCGTCGGCAAATAGAGATAACGTGACCCCGGGATAAACAGGCAGATCGTTCGTGTACAGTACATACAGAACGGGGCCGAGGACAGATCCTTGTGGGACGCCGGCGGAGACAGGGCGAACCCGAGAGAACGCCCCATCTACGCTGATCCTGAAGGTGCGATCCGTCAGATAGGATCGGAGCAAGTGGACGATAGATGTCGGGATTGGCGAATGCGCCAGTTTGTAGAGCAGGCCTTCGTGCCAGACTTTATCGAAGGCTTTGCTCACATCCAACAGGACAGCGCCTGTTGCCTGATGATTGTTGGCAGCGTCGGCTAGATAGGTGACAACCCGTACTAGCTGAAGAGTAGTCGAGTGCCTCGGCCTAAACCCAAACTGCTCCTCGCGGATGAAACCATCCACCAGGGGCCGAATACGGGCCAGGAGAAGACGCTCGAATACCTTCGAGATTACTGGCAATAGTGATATTGGGCGGTAGCTTCCAGGTAGCGTGGGCGGCTTTTTAGATTTCTGGATCATGATGACGTTGGCAGTTTTCCACAGGCGAGGGAAGTAACTCAGCCGGAGACAGGAGTTGAACAGCTCAAGAAGAACGTCAACTGCCGAAGGCGGGAGATTCTGCAACGCAGCGGCGCCGATGCGATCGGGGCCAGGGGCCTTTCTCTTCTTCAGTCGGCTTAGGACAGACGCAAGGTCATCCTCGTCGACCGAAATAGGAGGATCAATGGGGGGAGCAGAAAAGTATCCAGATAGGAAATCCCTGACGACGGCCACATGAGCCGGGTCAGAGATGCCTCTATGGACGGTGAACTGGTCCTCAATGCAGTCGGCGAAGACCTCCGCCTTGCCTTCTGCAGAGGATACAGTGCCGTCCGGGGTATTCAAGGGATGGCGAGTCCTCTTTTCGCCTTTTAGTCTACCAGCGGCTCTCCATACGGAGGCGTGGTCGACTTCCAAGGACTCCAAATAGGAGTCCCATCGATTCGCGTTTACGTCAAGCAGAAGCTGCGAGACGTGTTCCGACTGGGCTCGAAAGCGCCGTCTAGCGGCAGGATCACGGGTATGGTGCCATCTGCGGCGGAGCTGGCGCCGTAAGCGGATGGCTTGGAGAACTTCCGCAGGAAGGTCGGAGCGTTTATTACTCACCGGAACAGTGTAGGTGTTTTTATCCATTGCAGACTGGACAAGGTCCTGGAGCTGATGTACCCGGAGATCCACATCGTCACAAGAGACGAGTGGGTCCGGAGGGACAGATGGCAACTGCCTGGCCAGATCATCGTGGTAGGATCGCCAATTGACTCTCCTAACAGGATGATCGGGAAGTCGGGGTGAGACCGACGGCAGCAAGACAGTTACAAGTAGGGGGTCGTGATCGGACGATAGGTCCGACACCGCGCTGACTTGTAGATGAAAGGGGATGGCCTTGACAATTACGATATCAAGGACATCCGGCGGATAACCCGCAGTGGGAAAGTGTGTCGGTTCGGACGGGCCGATGATGAGGACGCTGGGATCATCTTCGACAGCCCTACGGAGAGAATTGCCGTAGGGGTTTGACGTTCTGCTGTTCCAAGAGGGATGCTTGGCATTAAGGTCTCCGGCTACGATGGTTGGGAGATCGCTGTCCAGGAGGGCGTCCCACTCCTCATGCGGTGGAGCTCGATGGCCGGGCGGGAGGTACGCAGAAACAAAGCGCACCTCCAGGCCGGCTACATCCAGCGCCACAGCACATGCTTCGATGAGGGTAGTTTCAGGGGCAGGGAGTTCTCTATGAGAGTGTCGCCTGTGGACTAAGATCGCCACTCCGCCAGATGCTCGGTGGCGATCGGGACCATTCCTGTCTTTCCTGTAGCAAGCATAGGCTGGCAGGGAAAATCGCCGGTTAGGGGCAAGATGAGTTTCGGAGACGAGTACGACATCTGCGTCGTACTCGACAAGGAAAGCTGCCAGTTCGGCCCGACGCGCCGGAATGCCATCTGCATTCCACGCGACGAACCGGAACTGTCTAGCCATGGTTAGATGAGGGGACGATCAGGGCGATCAGCGATGTTAGGATCGCCATGAGTATTGTCGGGACATCCCGAGCAGCAAGAATTTTCGGAACAATGCCGCTGACCCAGGCCATCAGCTGAGCCTCAGTGACCAGTGGTGATCCACCGGCCTCAGGGGCCTGACTAGCCGGCTCTGGGGCCGCGGAAGGTGCAGATGCCGCCTCCAGGGGAGGGTGGGCAATTGGAGCTGGCTGCTCGGGGGCTGGCGAGATTTCCATGGAAATCGCAGGGGCCTGGGCAACAGGAGCAGGCTCCTGGCCGGGTAGTTGCTGGGCAGCCGGAGGGGCGTTGTTAGCCTCCGGGTATAGTTGTTTTGCCACAAGTGGTTTTCGATTCTTGCGCTTAGCGCGCCGTTTCTTAGGCGGCTGGGTCTGTGAGGGGGGTACTGCGGGCGTTGCCGCTTGAGGAGAAGGCACTCCGGCAGGTGCTGAGGTTCTGGGGGCCACAGTGGGCGCCGTAGCGACCGCTGCAGCGTATGTTATGGTTCCTCCAGCGGCAGGAGCCGCAGGAAGAGCCGTAGATGCTGAGGCGGGTGGTTGGACTGCCGCCCGCTTCGAGGGTCTAGGAGCTGGGCGAGGAGGTTCAACCTGACGGTTTTGCTCCCGCTGCTGTTTCTTTAGGGCCTTCTTAAAATGATTACAACCCCTAAAGTTAGCCGGGTGGCTACCTCCGCAGTTGCAGCACGTCGCGGGTTGAGGCTTCACAACGGTACAATTCTCGTTGTGGGCCTCGCCGCAGCGTACACAACGCGGCGGCATCTTACAAAAGGCCGATGAGTGGCCGAATCGCTGGCATTGAAAGCACTGGGAAGGCCCAGGCTTACTACTAAATGCCCTAATCTGTACCCTGAGGCACAGAATGGTTTCCAGGTTATAGACTTCTGCGAAGGAACCAACCTTCTGGATTCTGATGTAGAAGGAATTACTTTTCCTTTTCCGATCACCGGATAGGAGAGGGACAACGGAGGTAGGGTAGAAACCCTTCTCCGCCAGATCCTCCCAGATCCACAAGATCGGTGTGTCGTGGGGAATCCCGGACACCACAATCTTGAGTTCCCTCTCCTCAGGGAGGGGGAAGGTGTGAAAAGCGCGACCGGAGTCGGCCAGGAATTTCTGGCAAGCCCGAAAGTCCTGGATCGACTTCGGAAGCAATCGAATGGACGAGCCTTGGCTTTTGGCCTCAACTCGCCCAGACGGCACTACTAAATTCAGCTCCCGTAGGAGGGTGTGCCAATCGGTGCACTGAGGCACGACAATCGGCGGAATCTTGGGTTGCTTAGGTGGGGTTTCTGGTTCCGGTACTATGTTACCAGGGGAAGGTGACTTGCGACCTGCCGACTCTGCAGCCACGCCTCGCTTCGCCGGGACAGTCCGTTTTGGGGAAGTCGGCCTGCTTCCACCGCTACCTCGCCGTTTCCGGCTACGCACGGGCTGGAAGCCGTCCTCCGTCTCCATCTCGGAGTCCGACGACAACGTAGCGCCAAGGGCTGCGGCATAGGCAATGGATAGTGGGTCCTGGGAAGGACCAACACAAGGCTGGTCCCTCACGGGAGGGACAGATGTTTCATGCTCCTTAGCAGAAACAGCAGAAGGCTGGGCCTGCGAAGGAACAGAGGATTGGCGACCCTTAGAAGGACCAGCACAAGGCTGATCCCCCGCGGGATGGTCTGATGCTTTATGGCACTCTGCAGGATCGGAATTACGCCGGGCCTGCAAAGCTGGAGTTGGTTGGTGGTCCTTAGCAGGACCAACTGAAGGTTGGTCCCGCGAAGAATCACCAGATGCTCGGCGGGCCTTAGAGGGACCTTCGCCGCGGACAGGTTCAGAATTTGGAGCGGGACCAGCAGAAGGCTGAACCCGCGAAACTTCAATAGATGCTGGGTCTTGGATGGGACTATCGCCGCGGACTGCAGGGATTCTTACCATTGGGCCATCTGTGGAGCTTAGCATTATGCTTCGCAGCACAGATGGCTTCAGCAAGGGGGCTACCCTGCCCTCGGATTTATTATGGCCCTTATTAGGACCACAACTCTCCGCGGACAGGGGCTCCCCTTGGTCTCGTCCCGACATCGCCGTCGCCAACGGGTGTCGGGTACGCTCTTGGGCGGGGGAGAGAGCAAACTCCCGTTCCGAACCGCACTAGCACTTTGTCACTGGCACTCACCACACTCCGGCACAGAACACCGCGCACAAAGTAGGAGCAATAGCCCGCACACGAGACTTCTCGCGAACTGGCCGAAATTCTGGCCCACTCGAACTAATCCGATTTTTAGCCCAATGGCTAGGTCAGGAAGAGGATTTTGAGGTTAGGAATTCTGTTCTTGTCGTTTCAATCGCAGGCATTGCATTGCATTATGGATGCGGGGTGTCTTTGCACCCGTGGCTTGATTGCAGCATCTGGATCGTGTCCAATGGCTGCCAGAAGTAAACATAGTGCTGGTACATGTCGACTGGTGACCTAAAACTGGAAAAGGAAACCGCCAACCAGTTAACTGAGAAGGCGGGGGAGTATAACTTTGATTTGTTGAATGCACTGCCGCTGGTACCGATTCGAGCAACAGTTGTTGCCCGTTTCAAGTCCAGCCAGCAGACGCCCTGAGGGCGTCGGTCGCTCCCCGCGAGGCGGAGAGCCTCCGTGCCAGTGAATGATGACAGCGACAAGCAGCCGGCTCAGCGTGCTAGGAGGTGGACAGGAAGGAGAGAAGGACAGTGTGGTGAAATACTCAGGGCTAGGACTGATGATTACTTATTTTTTATTTAATTTAAAGAGGATATTATGGCGGGTCATCAAGAAGCGCCCGAGGGCGCTTGACCCGAATGGGCGGTGGTGGTTCTGATGCACTGATGGTTCGTAGGTAAGGGAAGGTGGAGGTCGAGGCTTTAGCAAAGAGAGTTAGAGCCAGCGACCGGACAAAGGAAGTCAAGGTAGGAACACGGAGACCCCTTCGAATCACGTCGTTCCTTACAAACCAAGGGGACCCCGTCAAGGATCGGAGTGTTCGGGACTGGAAAGCTTCCAGCCTACATCTGTTGGTGGTGGATAAAAGAGACCACCAGGCGGGTGCCGCATAGGTCAATACAGACCTGAGAAATAGTAGATAGATGGTAAGTTTCGTGCGCATGGCCAGGCGGCTGCGACACGAGAGGAAAGGAGATAATTTGGCTCGGACGCCGCGAGCCTTGGCAAGGGTTTCCGTCACGTGGGCGTTGAAGCAAAGGCGACGATCTAGCCGAACGCCTAAATACTTCACCGATTCTTTGTAGGCGATGGGTCTCCCTGCTAGGGAGAGGGGCTGGCATCGGGAGATGGACTTACGGGTGAAACAGATCGCCTCGGATTTCTCCGTGTTGATCGTCACCCGCCATTTCCGTAGCCAGTCCGGAAGCTGGTTCAACTGACGCTGCAGCTTTGTACTCGCAAATCGCGGGGACAGGGAGCTGCAGTGATACATAGCATCGTCAGCGAACAAAGACAACGTGACTCCGGGCAAGACAGGCAGGTCGTTCGTGTACACAAGGTACAGAACGGGGCCGAGGACAGATCCCTGAGGTACGCCGGCGGCGACGGGTCGAACTGTAGAACAGGACCCGTCGACGCTCACCCTGAAGGTTCGGTCGCTGAGATACGACCGGAGGAAAAACACTATGGCCGATGGTAGAGGGGAATTGGCAAGTTTGAAGAGAAGACCTTCGTGCCAGACTTTATCGAAGGCCTTGCTCACGTCCAACAGTACGGCGGCCGTAGCCGCTCGCCTGTTGGTGGCGTCTGACAAGTGCGTAACAACGCGGACCAATTGAAGCGTGGTCGAATGCTCTCTGCGAAACCCGAACTGTTCGCTGCGGATGAAACCATCTAGCAGCGGCGAGATGCGAGCCAGCAGGAGACGCTCGAACACCTTCGAGATGACTGGCAAGAGAGAGATTGGACGATAACTTTCAGGAAGCATGCGCGGCTTGCGAGGCTTCGGAATCATTACGATGTTGGCAGATTTCCACAGGCGGGGAAAGTACTGTAGCCGGAGACAGGAGTGAAACAGCTCAAGAACGAGGTCAACGCCTGAGGCCGGGAGATTTTGTAGAGCAGCGGCCCCGATCCGGTCAGGACCGGGGGCGCGACGGCGATTTAGTCGGCAGATAGATGAAACTAGTTCATCCCTGTCGAACGGGAGGGCTGGGATTTCGGGAGGGCGTGAAAAATGTCCAGATAGGAAGTCACGGACTTCTGCCGAGTGGGCAGGGTCCGAGACGCCTTGGTGAACAGTAAATTGCACCTCCATGCAGTCGGCGAAGACCTCTGCCTTGCCTTCTGATGAAGATACAACCCCGTTCGGAGTTTCAAGTGGGTTGCGAGTTCTCTTCTCGCGGGTCAGTCTACTCGCCGCTCTCCAGACGGAGGCGTGGTCGACTTCAAGAGACTCAAGGTATGAGTCCCATCGATCAGAGTTTACGTCCCGCAGTAGCTGCTGGACGTAAAGAGACTGGGCCTGAAAGCGCCTTTTGACGCCGGGATCACGGGTTCTTTGCCATCTGCGGCGGAGATTGCGCCGTAGCCAGATGGCGTGGAGTACTTCCGCAGGTAAGGCCGATTTACGATGATTCACCTCGAGAGTATATGTGTGTCGATCCATGACACCTTGGACCAACTCCTGAAGATGAGTGGCTCGGAGATCCAAATCGTCACAAGTGACGACCGGGTCCGCGGGGAGTGATGGTAACCGCCGTGAGAGCTCATCATGGTAGGAGCGCCAGTTGACTCTCCTAACAGTCTGAGCGGGAGGTCGGGGTGAGGCCGACAGCTCACGGGCAGTTATAAAAAGGGGATTGTGATCGGATGAGAGATCCGACACAGACGAGACCTGGATGTGATGGGTCACGTCCTTGGCTATGACAATGTCAAGGACGTCCGGTCGATGACCGGAAAAGGGGAAGTGAGTAGGGTCTTCTGGGCCGATAACTTGAAGTACCGGGTCGTCGGAGACGAACCGATACAGAGATTTTCCGTAGGCGTTGGCTACTCTGCTGTTCCAGGAGGGATGCTTGGCATTTAAGTCGCCGGCTACGATGGTTGGTAGGGGATGATCGAGGAGAGCGTCCCACTCCTCGGGCGGTGGAGGTAGCCGCAGGCCGGGCCGGAGATACGCCGCAACAACGCGCAACTCCGATCCGCCAGCGGCTATCGCCACCGCACAACCTTCAACAAGAGATGTATCTAAAGGGGGTAGTGGCCTGTGGGATATCCGCCTGTGGACTAAGACGGCTGTCCCCCCCGAGGGGCGACAGCCAGGCCGTTGGGGACGATCCTGACGAAAACAGATGTAAGATGGCAGGTTGAAGGTATGGTAGCGAGCCAGATGAGTCTCGCAAAGGAGGACGACATCAGCGTCGTACTCCGTTACGAAAGTCATCAGTTCAGATCGTCGAGGGACTACCCCATGGGCATTCCACGCAACGATCCTAAGACTCCTAGCCATTCAAAGGAAGAAGAGGAAAGAGGGTAGACAGGGATTGAAACACCAGGGCGAGAACCGTGGTTGTATCTGGAGCAGACCTGATGTTGTTTACCAAAGTTTCAGCCCAGGCAGTCAGGGGGTCCACCGGGGCCCGGGAAGATTCCCGAGATTCCGGAAGACGGACCTGGCTGGCCTCGGCCGGTGCTGCAGATGGCGCAGGGCTCGGGGACGGACGTGGGGTCTGCTCAATTGGGAGCTTAGGTTGATGGCTGGGGGCGGGCGGGGCCCGCTGAGGTTTTACAGGCAAGGCCTGTGGAACTTGTCGCTGACGGCGACGAGTGCGCTTTGGTTTGTGGCTCCGAGGAGCGGAAGGCGGGACTGATGTAGCGGCCACAGCCGCGTATGAAGGACCGGGCGCTCCGGCAGGCGCCGGGACAGAAGGGACTGCAGGCGGCGCCGAAACGTCGACTGCAGGCGGAACTGGGGCCCTGGGAGCAGCCGGAACTGCTGCCGGGGCCTGAGATGATGCTCCGGAGAGAGGTGGGAAGGCCTCTCTGCGGTTAGGGAGGGGACCTGCAACACGGCCTGCCTGCGCGCCAGGGCGAGCAGGAGTCCGCTGCAGCTTCATGGCTGATATAAAGTCCCTACATCCTCTATAACTAGCCGGATGGTCCCCGCCGCAGTTGCAGCAAATGGCCGTGAACCCCGTCTTGGGCTTCAATCGCAGGAAGTAGAATCTGCCGAACAAAGTAGATGGATGGATGGATAGGTGCACGGGCGTCTTGCGCCCTAATTTGTGCGCGTTGTCCAGGCCTAAGCCTGATGAACGCCAGGTGCCAACAGTTCAGCGCGGTCGTTTGCTCTGCTCAAGGATGTTAAGATGCAGTCCGCGGGTCCATGATGAATTAACATGGCCACCACGGTGGCAAGCTAGTGCTTAGCTTCAGCCACTTGTCCGGCCAAGGCGTGACACCATGGTCCCCTCAGGCTAGCCTTTGGGAACGTGGTGACACACTGGCGAGGACAAGAAGCTCGAGCGCCCTAGGGCGTCGGCCGAAATGGTGGGTAATGTCACCGAGACAGCCAGCTTTCGCAAGGAAGGCACTTGCACAACCTCGCGGGAGCTCATGTCTCAGGTCATTACCTTACCAAATCAACAAAGCAGGTGCTGGCGGGGAACTTAATCGTGATCAAGGCTTCAGCCAATCGCAACGCCTGGTCGCGTCTCATTGGTCGCCGGGACATAGCCCACGGAAACTCAGAAACGCGCCGGCGAATACAAGAGGCTCGTCCGCCCGAAGGCAGCGGCCGAGTCGGCGGAACTTGTCACCGGGGCAGTCGGCTTTCGCAAGGAGGCATTTGCACAACCTCGCGAGATCCCATGTCCCGGATCGAGGCCCCGCCGAATCGGCAAAGCCGATGCTGGCAATAAATCAATCCATTCAATCCGCCGCAGCATGATTGACTACAGTTTCGGCAGGCGCAGGTGGTGATCGATGGTGATCGGTTCAGATTTCCAGAAGGTTGGGGGGATTCGTTGCTGGGGTTCATGTGATGAACTTAGGGGGGGTCGTCTAGCAGCGCCCTAGGGCGCCTGACGCGGCGAGGAGGCGGAGCATTCTCCATGCTGTTAAGCCTTCGGAGGTGCGGGTAAGAGGACTCGCCTGCCTTGGCGAACAAATTCGTTGCCAGGGACCAGACGAAGACCTCTAAGGTGGGAACACGGAGACCCCGATGTATGGCGGTATTTCGCACATACCACGGGGACCCCGTGAGGGAGCGTAGGGTCCAATTCTGAAATGTAGTCAGCCTATGCCTGTTGGTGGCCGACAGGAGAGGCCACCAGGCGGGTGCCGCATAAGTGAGTACTGTTCGGAGGAACAGTAGATACAATGTCAGTTTAGTACGGACAGCCAGGCAGCTGTTCCGCGAAAGCATAGGTGATAGTTTGGCTCTGACGCCACGAGCCAAGTTGAGGGTTGAGGTCACGTGAGCGTTGAAGTTTAAGTGCCGATCAAGCCGAACACCTAGGTACTTCACCGTCTCGGTCCAGTTGATGGGTCTCCCCTCTAAGGAGAGGGATTGGCATCGGGAAATGGACTTATGCGTAAAGCAGATCGCCTCGGATTTCTCCGTATTGATCGCTACCCGCCATTTCCTTAGCCAGTCCGGAAGCATATCCAACTGGCGTTGTAACATTACGCTCGTCCGCCAAGGCGAAAGCGAGCTAAAATGAAACATCGCGTCGTCGGCAAATAGAGATAACGTGACCCCGGGATAAACAGGCAGATCGTTCGTGTACAGTACATACAGAACGGGGCCGAGGACAGATCCTTGTGGGACGCCGGCGGAGACAGGGCGAACCCGAGAGAACGCCCCATCTACGCTGATCCTGAAGGTGCGATCCGTCAGATAGGATCGGAGCAAGTGGACGATAGATGTCGGGATTGGCGAATGCGCCAGTTTGTAGAGCAGGCCTTCGTGCCAGACTTTATCGAAGGCTTTGCTCACATCCAACAGGACAGCGCCTGTTGCCTGATGATTGTTGGCAGCGTCGGCTAGATAGGTGACAACCCGTACTAGCTGAAGAGTAGTCGAGTGCCTCGGCCTAAACCCAAACTGCTCCTCGCGGATGAACCCATCCACCAGGGGCCGAATACGGGCCAGGAGAAGACGCTCGAATACCTTCGAGATTACTGGCAATAGTGATATTGGGCGGTAGCTTCCAGGTAGCGTGGGCGGCTTTTTAGATTTCTGGATCATGATGACGTTGGCAGTTTTCCACAGGCGAGGGAAGTAACTCAGCCGGAGACAGGAGTTGAACAGCTCAAGAAGAACGTCAACTGCCGAAGGCGGGAGATTCTGCAACGCAGCGGCGCCGATGCGATCGGGGCCAGGGGCCTTTCTCTTCTTCAGTCGGCTTAGGACAGACGCAAGGTCATCCTCGTCGACCGAAATAGGAGGATCAATGGGGGGAGCAGAAAAGTATCCAGATAGGAAATCCCTGACAACGGCCACATGAGCCGGGTCAGAGATGCCTCTATGGACGGTGAACTGGTCCTCAATGCAGTCGGCGAAGACCTCCGCCTTGCCTTCTGCAGAGGATACAGTGCCGTCCGGGGTATTCAAGGGATGGCGAGTCCTCTTTTCGCCTTTTAGTCTACCAGCGGCTCTCCATACGGAGGCGTGGTCGACTTCCAAGGACTCCAAATAGGAGTCCCATCGATTCGCGTTTACGTCAAGCAGAAGCTGCGAGACGTGTTCCGACTGGGCTCGAAAGCGCCGTCTAGCGGCAGGATCACGGGTATGGTGCCATCTGCGGCGGAGCTGGCGCCGTAAGCGGATGGCTTGGAGAACTTCCGCAGGAAGGTCGGAGCGTTTATTACTCACCGGAACAGTGTAGGTGTTTTTATCCATTGCAGACTGGACAAGGTCCTGGAGCTGATGTACCCGGAGATCCACATCGTCACAAGAGACGAGTGGGTCCGGAGGGACAGATGGCAACTGCCTGGCCAGATCATCGTGGTAGGATCGCCAATTGACTCTCCTAACAGGATGATCGGGAAGTCGGGGTGAGACCGACGGCAGCAAGACAGTTACAAGTAGGGGGTCGTGATCGGACGATAGGTCCGACACCGCGCTGACTTGTAGATGAAAGGGGATGGCCTTGACAATTACGATATCAAGGACATCCGGCGGATAACCCGCAGTGGGAAAGTGTGTCGGTTCGGACGGGCCGATGATGAGGACGCTGGGATCATCTTCGACAGCCCTACGGAGAGAATTGCCGTAGGGGTTTGACGTTCTGCTGTTCCAAGAGGGATGCTTGGCATTAAGGTCTCCGGCTACGATGGTTGGGAGATCGCTGTCCAGGAGGGCGTCCCAC
The DNA here is from genome assembly GCA_034769895.1 of Magicicada septendecula. Lineage (NCBI taxonomy): Eukaryota > Metazoa > Arthropoda > Insecta > Hemiptera > Cicadidae > Magicicada > Magicicada septendecula. Next base: position 102,441,428 of record CM068375.1, read on the forward strand.
TCCTCATGCGGTGGAGCTCGATGGCCGGGCGGGAGGTACGCAGAAACAAAGCGCACCTCCAGGCCGGCTACATCCAGCGCCACAGCACATGCTTCGATGAGGGTAGTTTCAGGGGCAGGGAGTTCTCTATGAGAGTGTCGCCTGTGGACTAAGATCGCCACTCCGCCAGATGCTCGGTGGCGATCGGGACCATTCCTGTCTTTCCTGTAGCAAGCATAGGCTGGCAGGGAAAATCGCCGGTTAGGGGCAAGATGAGTTTCGGAGACGAGTACGACATCTGCGTCGTACTCGACAAGGAAAGCTGCCAGTTCGGCCCGACGCGCCGGAATGCCATCTGCATTCCACACGACGAACCGGAACTGTCTAGCCATGGTTAGATGAGGGGACGATCAGGGCGATCAGCGATGTTAGGATCGCCATGAGTATTGTCGGGACATCCCGAGCAGCAAGAATTTTCGGAACAATGCCGCTGACCCAGGCCATCAGCTGAGCCTCAGTGACCAGTGGTGATCCACCGGCCTCAGGGGCCTGACTAGCCGGCTCTGGGGCCGCGGAAGGTGCAGATGCCGCCTCCAGGGGAGGGTGGGCAATTGGAGCTGGCTGCTCGGGGGCTGGCGAGATTTCCATGGAAATCGCAGGGGCCTGGGCAACAGGAGCAGGCTCCTGGCCGGGTAGTTGCTGGGCAGCCGGAGGGGCGTTGTTAGCCTCCGGGTATAGTTGTTTTGCCACAAGTGGTTTACGATTCTTGCGCTTAGCGCGCCGTTTCTTAGGCGGCTGGGTCTGTGAGGGGGGTACTGCGGGCGTTGCCGCTTGAGGAGAAGGCACTCCGGCAGGTGCTGAGGTTCTGGGGGCCACAGTGGGCGCCGTAGCGACCGCTGCAGCGTATGTTATGGTTCCTCCAGCGGCAGGAGCCGCAGGAAGAGCCGTAGATGCTGAGGACAAAGTAGATGGATGGATGGATAGGTGCACGGGCGTCTTGCGCCCTAATTTGTGTGCGTTGTCCAGGCCTAAGCCTGATGAACGCCAGGTGCCAACAGTTCAGCGCGGTCGTTTGCTCTGCTCAAGGATGTTAAGGTGCAGTCCGCGGGTCCATGATGAATTAACATGGCCACCACGGTGGCAAGCTAGTGCTTAGCTTCAGCCACTTGTCCGGCCAAGGCGCGACACCATGGTCCCCTCAGGCTAGCCTTTGGGAACGTGGTGACACACTGGCGAGGACAAGAAGCTCGAGCGCCCTAGGGCGTCGGCCGAAATGGTGGGTAATGTCACCGAGACAGCCAGCTTTCGCAAGGAAGGCACTTGCACAACCTCGCGGGAGCTCATGTCTCAGGTCATTACCTTACCAAATCAACAAAGCAGGTGCTGGCGGGGAACTTAATCGTGATCAAGGCTTCAGCCAATCGCAACGCCTGGTCGCGTCTCATTGGTCGCCGGGACATAGCCCACGGAAACTCAGAAACGCGCCGGCGAATACAAGAGGCTCGTCCGCCCGAAGGCAGCGGCCGAGTCGGCGGAACTTGTCACCGGGGCAGTCGGCTTTCGCAAGGAGGCATTTGCACAACCTCGCGAGATCCCATGTCCCGGATCGAGGCCCTGCCGAATCGGCAAAGCCGATGCTGGCAATAAAGCTATCCATTCAATCCGCCGCAGCATGATTGACTACAGTTTCGGCAGGCGCAGGTGGTGATCGATGGTGATCGGTTCAGATTTCCAGAAGGTTGGGGGGATTCGTTGCTGGGGTTCATGTGATGAACTTAGGGGGGGTCGTCTAGCAGCGCCCTAGGGCGCCTGACGCGGCGAGGAGGCGGAGCATTCTCCATGCTGTTAAGCCTTCGGAGGTGCGGGTAAGAGGACTCGCCTGCCTTGGCGAACAAATTCGTTGCCAGGGACCAGACGAAGACCTCTAAGGTGGGAACACGGAGACCCCGATGTATGGCGGTATTTCGCACATACCACGGGGACCCCGTGAGGGAGCGTAGGGTCCAGTTCTGAAATGTAGTCAGCCTATGCCTGTTGGTGGCCGACAGGAGAGGCCACCAGGCGGGTGCCGCATAAGTGAGTACTGTTCGGAGGAACAGTAGATACAATGTCAGTTTAGTACGGACAGCCAGGCAGCTGTTCCGCGAAAGCATTGGTGATAGTTTGGCTCTGACGCCACGAGCCAAGTTGAGGGTTGAGGTCACGTGAGCGTTGAAGTTTAAGTGCCGATCAAGCCGAACACCTAGGTACTTCACCGTCTCGGTCCAGTTGATGGGTCTCCCCTCTAAGGAGAGGGATTGGCATCGGGAAATGGACTTATGCGTAAAGCAGATCGCCTCGGATTTCTCCGTATTGATCGCTACCCGCCATTTCTTTAGCCAGTCCGGAAGCATATCCAACTGGCGTTGTAACATTACGCTCGTCCGCCAAGGCGAAAGCGAGCTAAAATGAAACATCGCGTCGTCGGCAAATAGAGATAACGTGACCCCGGGATAAACAGGCAGATCGTTCGTGTACAGTACATACAGAACGGGGCCGAGGACAGATCCTTGTGGGACGCCGGCGGAGACAGGGCGAACCCGAGAGAACGCCCCATCTACGCTGATCCTGAAGGTGCGATCCGTCAGATAGGATCGGAGCAAGTGGACGATAGATGTCGGGATTGGCGAATGCGCCAGTTTGTAGAGCAGGCCTTCGTGCCAGACTTTATCGAAGGCTTTGCTCACATCCAACAGGACAGCGCCTGTTGCCTGATGATTGTTGGCAGCGTCGGCTAGATAGGTGACAACCCGTACTAGCTGAAGAGTAGTCGAGTGCCTCGGCCTAAACCCAAACTGCTCCTCGCGGATGAAACCATCCACCAGGGGCCGAATACGGGCCAGGAGAAGACGCTCGAATACCTTCGAGATTACTGGCAATAGTGATATTGGGCGGTAGCTTCCAGGTAGCGTGGGCGGCTTTTTAGATTTCTGGATCATGATGACGTTGGCAGTTTTCCACAGGCGAGGGAAGTAACTCAGCCGGAGACAGGAGTTGAACAGCTCAAGAAGAACGTCAACTGCCGAAGGCGGGAGATTCTGCAACGCAGCGGCGCCGATGCGATCGGGGCCAGGGGCCTTTCTCTTCTTCAGTCGGCTTAGGACAGACGCAAGGTCATCCTCGTCGACCGAAATAGGAGGATCAATGGGGGGAGCAGAAAAGTATCCAGATAGGAAATCCCTGACGACGGCCACATGAGCCGGGTCAGAGATGCCTCTATGGACGGTGAACTGGTCCTCAATGCAGTCGGCGAAGACCTCCGCCTTGCCTTCTGCAGAGGATACAGTGCCGTCCGGGGTATTCAAGGGATGGCGAGTCCTCTTTTCGCCTTTTAGTCTACCAGCGGCTCTCCATACGGAGGCGTGGTCGACTTCCAAGGACTCCAAATAGGAGTCCCATCGATTCGCGTTTACATCAAGCAGAAGCTGCGAGACGTGTTCCGACTGGGCTCGAAAGCGCCGTCTAGCGGCAGGATCACGGGTATGGTGCCATCTGCGGCGGAGCTGGCGCCGTAAGCGGATGGCTTGGAGAACTTCCGCAGGAAGGTCGGAGCGTTTATTACTCACCGGAACAGTGTAGGTGTTTTTATCCATTGCAGACTGGACAAGGTCCTGGAGCTGATGTACCCGGAGATCCACATCGTCACAAGAGACGAGTGGGTCCGGAGGGACAGATGGCAACTGCCTGGCCAGATCATCGTGGTAGGATCGCCAATTGACTCTCCTAACAGGATGATCGGGAAGTCGGGGTGAGACCGACGGCAGCAAGACAGTTACAAGTAGGGGGTCGTGATCGGACGATAGGTCCGACACCGCGCTGACTTGTAGATGAAAGGGGATGGCCTTGACAATTACGATATCAAGGACATCCGGCGGATAACCCGCAGTGGGAAAGTGTGTCGGTTCGGACGGGCCGATGATGAGGACGCTGGGATCATCTTCGACAGCCCTACGGAGAGAATTGCCGTAGGGGTTTGACGTTCTGCTGTTCCAAGAGGGATGCTTGGCATTAAGGTCTCCGGCTACGATGGTTGGGAGATCGCTGTCCAGGAGGGCGTCCCACTCCTCATGCGGTGGAGCTCGATGGCCGGGCGGGAGGTACGCAGAAACAAAGCGCACCTCCAGGCCGGCTACTTCCAGCGCCACAGCACATGCTTCGATGAGGGTAGTTTCAGGGGCAGGGAGTTCTCTATGAGAGTGTCGCCTGTGGACTAAGATCGCCACTCCGCCAGATGCTCGGTGGCGATCGGGACCATTCCTGTCTTTCCTGTAGCAAGCATAGGCTGGCAGGGAAAATCGCCGGTTAGGGGCAAGATGAGTTTCGGAGACGAGTACGACATCTGCGTCGTACTCGACAAGGAAAGCTGCCAGTTCGGCCCGACGCGCCGGAATGCCATCTGCATTCCACGCGACGAACCGGAACTGTCTAGCCATGGTTAGATGAGGGGACGATCAGGGCGATCAGCGATGTTAGGATCGCCATGAGTATTGTCGGGACATCCCGAGCAGCAAGAATTTTCGGAACAATGCCGCTGACCCAGGCCATCAGCTGAGCCTCAGTGACCAGTGGTGATCCACCGGCCTCAGGGGCCTGACTAGCCGGCTCTGGGGCCGCGGAAGGTGCAGATGCCGCCTCCAGGGGAGGGTGGGCAATTGGAGCTGGCTGCTCGGGGGCTGGCGAGATTTCCATGGAAATCGCAGGGGCCTGGGCAACAGGAGCAGGCTCCTGGCCGGGTAGTTGCTGGGCAGCCGGAGGGGCGTTGTTAGCCTCCGGGTATAGTTGTTTTGCCACAAGTGGTTTACGATTCTTGCGCTTAGCGCGCCGTTTCTTAGGCGGCTGGGTCTGTGAGGGGGGTACTGCGGGCGTTGCCGCTTGAGGAGAAGGCACTCCGGCAGGTGCTGAGGTTCTGGGGGCCACAGTGGGCGCCGTAGCGACCGCTGCAGCGTAAGTTATGGTTCCTCCAGCGGCAGGAGCCGCAGGAAGAGCCGTAGATGCTGAGGCGGGTGGTTGGACTGCCGCCCGCTTCGAGGGTCTAGGAGCTGGGCGAGGAGGTTCAACCTGACGGTTTTGCTCCCGCTGCTGTTTCTTTAGGGCCTTCTTAAAATGATTACAACCCCTAAAGTTAGCCGGGTGGCTACCTCCGCAGTTGCAGCACGTCGCGGGTTGAGGCTTCACAACGGTACAAACACAAAGTAGAAAGTAGGTATGACCAAACATCATTGAAAAAGTACCATGATTAAAAAAAATCACAAGTCAAATACTCAATCAGTGACCAAGTACCATGACCAACAACCCAAGTCAAATACAGCATCATTGAGGAATCGATGGGGGTTAGAAGTCTACCTAGAGCTGTTGCCCGGGTAGGCTGTGCTACTCTTTTTCGCATTTGCGATTGTGGTTTTTAACCGTTAGTAATATCTTTTTCAATCTGTTTTCTTCATCATCATCATCATCGTTCTTCAACCATCAGTGTGCTACAATTTCAGAAGTGTATTGTGTCGTGCGCGAGTGTTTTTGTGATTCGTGTGCAGTGCGCGTCTGGTGTTCGTGTTCTTTGTCTGTCAGTGTAGTGATTCAGTGCTGGTGAAAGTTACTCATTCCTAGCCCTTTTTGCGTCTTCGACGTTCATTTCGGTTAATCCCGAGATGGCGTCGAACGCAACTCCCGTTCCTTTGCCGGCACCGCTGGTAACCTTAATGGAAACCTGCGGTACTGGTCCTCATTCTACCCCGCTGCCGTCCCATACAATCAGTGATAGTGAAAGTGAAAGTGATTGTGCGTCGATGTGTAGTGTGGGGACGGGGGAAGGTGAATTTTCGCTTGTGGAGGGCAAGTCTGCCAAACGCAAGCGAAAATTGGTCGCCAGCCCGCCACCGGCCGCTGCTACGCATCGGGTATCTAGTCCCGGTAACAGCGCCAACCATCCGACTCAGTCTCCCTCTCAATCTGTGCCCAAGCCTAAAATTCCTCCGATTGTCATTCCCGACAATCGCAATTATAGGGAAATTCTTCGTTCCCTCCAGAATCTGCTTCCTTCGGCCAAACTCGAGGCCAGGTGCCAAGGCTCCTCGCTTCGAATTGCGGCCACAACAGTCCCGGACTTCCGATCGGTCCAACAGTTTCTTACCGATCGGAAGATCTCCTTCCATACTTTCGCGCTTCCTTCAGAGCGCGAAATTAAAGTTGTTCTTTCCGGACTTCCTTCCTGGACCGCCCCCGATACCATCAGGCAGGAGCTTGTCGCCTTAGGCTATTCGCCGACGGCGGTAAGTGTACTGCATGCTGGCAAGGGGGAAGATCGCCGTCCTGTGAATAGTTTCCTAGTGAAACTACTCAAAGTAGGCCAGTTCGAGGAGGTCTATGGCCTCCAAAACTTCCTGCACCTTCGGGTGCAAGTTCGTACTTTTGACCCGCGGCCAGGCCCCTCGCAGTGTTTTAACTGTCAGAGGTTTGGCCACTCCAGCTTATTCTGTAATCACCCTCCGCGTTGCGTGCGATGTACTGAGCCTCATCGTGGGTGTGATAAGCCCAAGACGGGGTTCACGGCCATTTGCTGCAACTGCGGCGGGGACCATCCGGCTAGTTATAGAGGATGTAGGGACTTTATATCAGCCATGAAGCTGCAGCGGACTCCTGCTCGCCCTGGCGCGCAGGCAGGCCGTGTTGCAGGTCCCCTCCCTAACCGCAGAGAGGCCTTCCCACCTCTCTCCGGAGCATCATCTCAGGCCCCGGCAGCAGTTCCGGCTGCTCCCAGGGCCCCAGTTCCGCCTGCAGTCGACGTTTCGGCGCCGCCTGCAGTCCCTTCTGTCCCGGCGCCTGCCGGAGCGCCCGGTCCTTCATACGCGGCTGTGGCCGCTACATCAGTCCCGCCTTCCGCTCCTCGGAGCCACAAACCAAAGCGCACTCGTCGCCGTCAGCGACAAGTTCCACAGGCCTTGCCTGTAAAACCTCAGCGGGCCCCGCCCGCCCCCAGCCATCAACCTAAGCTCCCAATTGAGCAGACCCCACGTCCGTCCCCGAGCCCTGCGCCATCTGCAACACCGGCCGAGGCCAGCCAGGTCCGTCTTCCGGAATCTCGGGAATCTTCCCGGGCCCCGGTGGACCCCCTGACTGCCTGGGCTGAAACTTTGGTAAACAACATCAGGTCTGCTCCAGATACAACCACGGTTCTCGCCCTGGTGTTTCAATCCCTGTCTACCCTCTTTCCTCTTCTTCCTTTGAATGGCTAGGAGTCTTAGGATCGTTGCGTGGAATGCCCATGGGGTAGTCCCTCGACGATCTGAACTGATGACTTTCGTAACGGAGTACGACGCTGATGTCGTCCTCCTTTGCGAGACTCATCTGGCTCGCTACCATACCTTCAACCTGCCATCTTACATCTGTTTTCGTCAGGATCGTCCCCAACGGCCTGGCTGTCGCCCCTTGGGGGGGACAGCCGTCTTAGTCCACAGGCGGATATCCCACAGGCCACTACCCCCTTTAGATACATCTCTTGTTGAAGGTTGTGCGGTGGCGATAGACGCTGGCGGATCGGAGTTGCGCGTTGTTGCGGCGTATCTCCGGCCCGGCCTGCGGCTACCTCCACCGCCCGAGGAGTGGGACGCTCTCCTCGATCATCCCCTACCAACCATCGTAGCCGGCGACTTAAATGCCAAGCATCCCTCCTGGAACAGCAGAGTAGCCAACGCCTACGGAAAATCTCTGTATCGGTTCGTCTCCGACGACCCGGTACTTCAAGTTATCGGCCCAGAAGACCCTACTCACTTCCCCTTTTCCGGTCATCGACCGGACGTCCTTGACATTGTCATAGCCAAGGACGTGACCCATCACATCCAGGTCTCGTCAGTGTCGGATCTCTCATCCGATCACAATCCCCTTTTTATAACTGCCCGTGAGCTGTCGGCCTCACCCCGACCTCCCGCTCAGACTGTTAGGAGAGTCAACTGGCGCTCCTACCATGATGAGCTCTCACGGCGGTTACCATCACTCCCCGCGGACCCGGTCGTCACTTGTGACGATTTGGATCTCCGAGCCACTCATCTTCAGGAGTTGGTCCAAGGTGTCATGGATCGACACACATATACTCTCGAGGTGAATCATCGTAAATCGGCCTTACCTGCGGAAGTACTCCACGCCATCTGGCTACGGCGCAATCTCCGCCGCAGATGGCAAAGAACCCGTGATCCCGGCGTCAAAAGGCGCTTTCAGGCCCAGTCTCTTTACGTCCAGCAGCTACTGCGGGACGTAAACTCTGATCGATGGGACTCATACCTTGAGTCTCTTGAAGTCGACCACGCCTCCGTCTGGAGAGCGGCGAGTAGACTGACCCGCGAGAAGAGAACTCGCAACCCACTTGAAACTCCGAACGGGGTTGTATCTTCATCAGAAGGCAAGGCAGAGGTCTTCGCCGACTGCATGGAGGTGCAATTTACTGTTCACCAAGGCGTCTCGGACCCTGCCCACTCGGCAGAAGTCCGTGACTTCCTATCTGGACATTTTTCACGCCCTCCCGAAATCCCAGCCCTCCCGTTCGACAGGGATGAACTAGTTTCATCTATCTGCCGACTAAATCGCCGTCGCGCCCCCGGTCCTGACCGGATCGGGGCCGCTGCTCTACAAAATCTCCCGGCCTCAGGCGTTGACCTCGTTCTTGAGCTGTTTAACTCCTGTCTCCGGCTACAGTACTTTCCCCGCCTGTGGAAATCTGCCAACATCGTAATGATTCCGAAGCCTCGCAAGCCGCGCATGCTTCCTGAAAGCTATCGTCCAATCTCTCTCTTGCCAGTCATCTCGAAGGTGTTCGAGCGTCTCCTGCTGGCTCGCATCTCGCCGCTGCTAGATGGTTTCATCCGCAGCGAACAGTTCGGGTTTCGCAGAGAGCACTCGACCACGCTTCAATTGGTCCGCGTTGTTACGCACTTGTCAGACGCCACCAACAGGCGAGCGGCTACGGCCGCCGTACTGTTGGACGTGAGCAAGGCCTTCGATAAAGTCTGGCACGAAGGTCTTCTCTTCAAACTTGCCAATTCCCCTCTACCATCGACCATAGTGTTTTTCCTCCGGTCGTATCTCAGCGACCGAACCTTCAGGGTGAGCGTCGACGGGTCCTGTTCTACAGTTCGACCCGTCGCCGCCGGCGTACCACAGGGATCTGTCCTCGGCCCCGTTATGTACCTTGTGTACACGAACGACCTGCCTGTCTTGCCCGGAGTCACGTTGTCTTTGTTCGCTGACGATGCTATGTATCACTGCAGCTCCCTGTCCCCGCGATTTGCGAGTACAAAGCTGCAGCGTCAGTTGAACCAGCTTCCGGACTGGCTACGGAAATGGCGGGTGACGATCAACACGGAGAAATCCGAGGCGATCTGTTTCACCCGTAAGTCCATCTCCCGATGCCAGCCCCTCTCCCTAGCAGGGAGACCCATCGCCTACAAAGAATCGGTGAAGTATTTAGGCGTTCGACTAGATCGTCGCCTTTGCTTCAACGCCCACGTGACGGAAACCCTTGCCAAGGCTCGCGGCGTCCGAGCCAAATTATCTCCTTTCCTCTCGTGTCGCAGCCGCCTGGCCATGCGCACGAAACTTACCATCTATCTACTATTTCTCAGGTCTGTATTGACCTATGCGGCACCCGCCTGGTGGTCTCTTTTATCCACCACCAACAGATGTAGGCTGGAAGCTTTCCAGTCCCGAACACTCCGATCCTTGACGGGGTCCCCTTGGTTTGTAAGGAACGACGTGATTCGAAGGGGTCTCCGTGTTCCTACCTTGACTTCCTTTGTCCGGTCGCTGGCTCTAACTCTCTTTGCTAAAGCCTCGACCTCCACCTTCCCGTACCTACGAACCATCAGTGCATCAGAACCACCACCGCCCATTCGGGTCAAGCGCCCTCGGGCGCTTCTTGATGACCCGCCATAACGCCATCCTCTTTAAATTAAATACAAACAAGTAGTCATCAGTCCTAGACCAGAGTATTTCACCAAACTGTCCTTCTCTCCTTCCTGTCCACCTCCTAGCACGCTGAGCCGGCTGCTTGTCGCTGTCATCATTCACTGGCACGGAGGCTCTCCGCCTCGCGGGGAGCGACCGACGCCCTCAGGGCGTCTGCTGACTGGACTTGAAACGGGCAACATCTGTTGCTCGAATCGGTACCAGCGGCAGTGCATTAAACAAATAACAGTTATACTCCCCCGCCTTCTCAGTTAACTGGTTGGCGGTTTCCTTTTCCAGTCTTAGGTAACCAGTCGACATGTACCAGCACTATGTTTACTTCTGGCAGCCATTGGACACGATCCAGATGCTGCAATCAAGCCACGGGTGCAAAGACACCCCGCATCCATAATGCAATGCAATGCAATCGATGGGGAAGAAGGGAGTCTACCTCTAGCTGTTGCCAGGGTAGGCTGTGTCCGTTTGCATGGCGTTTTTGCCAAGTGATTTATCAGTTATTTGTGCATATTTCAAAGTGATTTTTTCCTCAAGTGAAGTAATAGTGTTGAGTTTGTGCTCTAATTAATTATTTTTGTGAAATCTTCTAAACTAGTGAGTTATTGGCAGTATCTTTAGTGCAGTGTAGTGCGCGGCCGTTTTTGTGTTCGTGTGCTGTGCGGCGTCTGGTGAGTACGTGTGTCAGTGCCTGTCAGTTAGTTTAATCAGTGCTGGTGTGTTCATACTCCTTTAACCACCTTTGACGTCCATTTCGGGCTTCCGAAATGGCGTCAAATGCCGATCTACCTTTGCCGGAACCGTTAAGCTCTCTCCTGGGAGCTTGCGGTTCTGCTCCTCTCTCTTCACCTCTCCCCCGCGATAATTGTGAAAGTGGCAGTGACAGTGATATTTCTGACGTGCAAATGGGGAGTGCTGGGTCGGGAGATGAAGAGTTTTCGCTTGTGAATGGCAAGCGCGCCAAACGCAAGCGAAAGCTCGCCGCCAGTCAGTCTCCCGCCTCACCAAACCAGGTCGCTGATTCAGGTAACAGCGGCCGGCAGTCTGTCAATCTTGCTTCTTCCTCTAAGCCTGACCCTTCTACCCTTAAGTTTCCTCCTATTATCATCCCCGATAATAGGAATTACTCCCAGCTTTTAGCCAACCTTCGTTCTGCCCTTCCTTCGACGTCCGTGGAGGCCAAATGCTCCGGCAAATCGCTGAAGCTGGTCGTCAAAACCATTGTTGACTTCCGCGCTGTTCAGCACTTTCTGTCAGCGCGGAACATTTCCTTTCATACCTTCGCTCTCCCTGAGGAGCGTGAGGTTAAAATCGTCATCCAGGGTATTCCTTATCATACCCCCTCCGATGCTATCGTGCAGGAACTGACGTCTCTTGGCTATACGCCAACTGCTGTGTCAGTTTTGCACGCTGGCAAAGGGGACAATAAGCATCCCGTCAATACTTTCCTAGTTAAGTTGCTAAAAACTGGAAATTTTGAGGAGGTCTATGGCCTCCAAACACTCCTTCACCTGAGGGTGACAGTCAGATCATTTGACCCGCGCCCAGGCCCTGCTCAGTGTTTTAACTGTCAGGGCTTCGGGCACTCTTCCCTCTTCTGCCATGCGCCCCCACGTTGCGTGCGGTGCGGCGACCCTCACCGTGGCTGTGATAAGCCTCGTGTGCCGGGTTTTGTCCCGTACTGCTGCAACTGCAAGGGCGCCCATCCGGCTAGTTACCGGGGTTGTATCAAGTACATCGAAGCGGAAAGACAGCAGCGATCTGCGCGCCCTGGCGCGCAGCGTCGTGTAGCTGGCCCGGCCCCTAATCGGCGAGAGGTCTTCCCCCCTCTCTCCGGTACATCTGTCAAGGCCCCGGCAGCGACTCCTGTCGCTCCCGCGGTCTCAGTCCAGCCTGCAGGCGTCGCTCCGGCGGCGCCTGTGACGGCTCCACTCCCGGCGCCTGCCGGAGCGCCCGGCCCTTCCTACGCAGCGGTTGCTGCTAAGACATCATCGTCAACCACTTCCGCCCGCAAGGGCACCAAAAAGCGCTCTCGTCGCCGGACTCCCGGCCGACGACATCAGCAGGCTCGTCCTGCCCAACCTCAGCGGGACTCTCCCGCCCCTGTCATCTCCCAACCTCCGCGTGAGCAGACCAAAGTTCAGTCCGCTAACCCAGCGCCATCTGTAGTCCTGGCCGAAGTTCCTCAGGAACGTCCGCGCGGGTCCCGGGAACTTTCTCGGGCTCCAGCGGATCCCCTGACGGCTTGGGCCACTCACCTTGTTGAAAGCATCAGGTCTGCTCCTGACACCTCTACCGTGCTAATGTTAGTATTCCAATCCCTCTCTGCTCTCTTCCCTCTCCTCCCCCTCAATGGCTAGATCCCTGCGGATCGTCGCTTGGAACGCTGATGGCGTTTCCTCTCGTCGATCTGAGCTGGCGGCTTTCGTCGTGGAGTACGACGTTGATGTCGTGCTTCTCTCCGAAACCCATCTAGCCCCCTACCATCGATTCTCACTTCCTTCTTACACTTGTTATCGTCAGGATCGTCCCCGACAGCCGCGCCAACCCCCGAAAGGGGGTACGGCGATTCTGGTCCACAGGCGGATATCCCACAGGCCACTACCCCCCCTAACTACTCGACTCATCGAAGGTTGCGCGGTGGCAGTGGACGCAGGCAGCTCGGAGTTGCGCATTGTTTCCGCGTATCTCCGGCCTGGCCTGAGCCCGCCGCCCCCGCCTGAGGAGTGGAACGCTCTCCTCGACCACCCAATCTCGACAATTGCAGCCGGCGACTTCAACGCCAAACATCCTTCTTGGAACAGTAGGGCTACCAACGCCTACGGCAGATCACTCCGCCGGTTCGTCCTAGACGACCCGGATACGCACGTCATCGGCCCTGATGATCCTACCCACTTCCACTATGCCGGTCACAGACCGGACGTTCTTGATGTAGTTGTAGTCAGGAACGTGGCCCATAACATCCAGGTCTCGTCAGTGTCAGACCTCTCGTCTGATCACAATCCCCTTCTAATAACTGTTCGAGATGTGTCGGCTTCACCCCGACTTCCCGCTGGTCCTGCTAGGAGGGTCAACTGGCGCTCCTATCACGACGAGCTATCTCGAAGGTTACCATCTGTCCCAGCGGACCCGATTGCCACTCGTGACGATCTGGATCTCCGTGCCACTCATCTTCAGGAGTTGGTCCAAGGTGTCATGGATCGACACACATACAACGTAGAGGTGAATCGTAAATCGGCCCTTCAACCGGAAGTTATCCACGCCATCTGGCTTCGGCGCAAGCTCCGCCGCAGATGGCAACGAACCCGAGATCCCGCCGTCAAACGACGGTTTCAGGCCCAGTCTCTTTACGTCCAGCAACTTTTGCGGGACGTAAACTCTGATCAGTGGGACTCATACCTTGAGTCCCTTGAAGTCGACCCAGCCTCCGTCTGGAGAGCGACGAGTCGCCTTACCCGCGAGAAGCGTACTCGCAACCCGCTTAACACCCCGAACGGCATTGTTTCTTCACCGGAAGGCAAGGCAGAGGTCTTCGCCGACTGCATGGAGACTCAATTCACCGTTCATGGAGGCGTCTCGGACCCTGCCTTCTCGGTAGTGGTTCGAGACTTCCTATCTGGTTATTTTTCCCGCCCTCCACCTGACCCTCCCGCTCTTTTCGACAGGGACGAACTAGTTTCGTCTATCTGTCGACTAAACCGACGTCGCGCCCCTGGTCCTGATCGGATCGGGGCCGCAGCTTTGCAACATCTCCCGGCCTCGGGCGTTGAATTGGTCCTGGATCTGTTCAACTCCAGTCTCCGGCTGCAATACTTCCCCCGCCTGTGGAAAAATGCCAACATCAGCATGATACCCAAGCCCGGCAAGCCTCGAATGCTTGCAGGCAGCTATCGCCCCATATCATTGTTGCCAGTAATCTCAAAGGTGTTTGAGCGTCTCCTACTCGCCCGCATCTGGCCGCTGCTGGATAATTTTATTCGGAGCGAACAGTTCGGGTTCCGTAGAGAGCACTCGACAACTTTACAACTCGTCCGAGTTGTCACAGCATTGTCCGACGCCGCCAACAAGAGAGAGTCTACGGGCGCTGTCTTGTTGGACGTGAGTAAGGCCTTCGACAAAGTCTGGCACGAAGGTCTTCTCTACAAACTCGCTCACTCCCCCATCCCACCGTCCATTGTGCATTTCTTGCTGTCATACCTCAGTGATCGTACCTTCAGGGTTAGCGTCGAAGGGTCCTGTTCATCAGTTCGACCCGTCGCCGCTGGCGTTCCGCAGGGATCTGTCCTCGGCCCCGTTCTGTACCTAGTGTACACGAACGACCTGCCTGTTATTCCTGGAGTCACGTTATCTCTATTCGCTGACGACGCAATGTATTACTGCAGCTCCCTGTCCCCGCGAATTGCGTGTTCAAAGCTGCAGCGTCAGTTGAATCTGCTTCCGGCCTGGCTAAGGAAGTGGCGGGTGCTGATCAACGCGGAGAAATCCGAGGCGATCTGTTTCACCAGCAAGTCCACTTCCCGATGCCAGGCCCTCTCCCTCGAAGGGAGGCCTATCGCCTGGCAAAAGTCGGTGAAGTATTTGGGCGTTCGGCTAGACCAGCGCCTTAGCTTCAACGGCCACGTGACTGCTACCCTCGACAAAGCTCGAGGCGTCCGAGCCAAAATATTTCCCATGCTCTCGTGCCGCAACCGCCTGGCTTTGCGCACTAAAGTTACTATCTATCTTTTGTTTCTCCGGTCAATATTGACCTATGCTGCTCCCGCATGGTGGTCGCTTGTGTCGACCACTAACAAGTGTAGGCTGGAAGCTTTCCAGGCCCGTACCCTCAGATCCTTGTCGGGGTCTCCATGGTTTGTGAGAAATGATGTCATTCGTGGAGGCCTTCGAGTTCCTACCCTTGCCGATTTTGTCCGGTCGCTTGCCGAAACTCTTTTTGCTTCTGCAGCGACCTCCTCCTTTCCTTATCTCCGATCTATCAGCACGTCTGAACCACCTCCCGCTATACGTGTTAAACGCCCTCGGGCGCTCTTAGACGACCCCCCGTAATTCTGTTTGCTTTAATTTAGGTTCCCGAGCACTTCTATCTCCTTGTTACCATCCTACCCAGTCAGATACCTTCCCCAAGTAAGTTGATTTTCAGACTGCTTGGCGTTGTTACCGATGCCAAAGACACGGCGGATCCCTGCCTCGCGGGGAACGTCCGGCGCTACAAGGCGCCTGCATGCCGGGCCGGGCGCGTTCGGCATCTGCCGTTCGCCCCGCGCCCGGTGGCAGTGTTACCATGACCCGGAACCTATATATAACAAAAATTGAAAAAATTTTCCGCCGCCTTCTCAGTTAACTGGTTGGCGTGTCCCTCCCGAATATTTTAGGCCACCTTCTTTTGAAAGTCCAGCACTGTTTTCTTCTGGCAGCCATCGGGCACGTCCCGGAAGCTGCAATAAGCCACGGGTGCAAAGACGCCCCACTATTCAATGCAAAATGCAAAAAAATCGATGGGACTCCTATTTGGAGTCCTTGGAAGTCGACCACGCCTCTGTATGGAGAGCCGCTGGTAGACTAAAAGGCGAAAAGAGGACTCGCCATCCCTTGAATACCCCGGACGGCACTGTATCCTCTGCAGAAGGCAAGGCGGAGGTCTTCGCCGACTGCATTGAGGACCAGTTCACCGTCCATAGAGGCATCACTGACCCGGCTCATGTGGCCGTCGTCAGGGATTTCCTATCTGGATACTTTTCTGCTCCCCCCATTGATCCTCCTATTTCGGTCGACGAGGATGACCTTGCGTCTGTCCTAAGCCGACTGAAGAAGAGAAAGGCCCCTGGCCCCGATCGCATCGGCGCCGCTGCGTTGCAGAATCTCCCGCCTTCGGCAGTTGACGTTCTTCTTGAGCTGTTCAACTCCTGTCTCCGGCTGAGTTACTTCCCTCGCCTGTGGAAAACTGCCAACGTCATCATGATCCAGAAATCTAAAAAGCCGCCCACGCTACCTGGAAGCTACCGCCCAATATCACTATTGCCAGTAATCTCGAAGGTATTCGAGCGTCTTCTCCTGGCCCGTATTCGGCCCCTGGTGGATGGTTTCATCCGCGAGGAGCAGTTTGGGTTTAGGCCGAGGCACTCGACTACTCTTCAGCTAGTACGGGTTGTCACCTATCTAGCCGACGCTGCCAACCATCATCAGGCAACAGGCGCTGTCCTGTTGGATGTGAGCAAAGCCTTCGATAAAGTCTGGCACGAAGGCCTGCTCTACAAACTGGCGCATTCGCCAATCCCGACATCTATCGTCCACTTGCTCCGATCCTATCTGACGGATCGCACCTTCAGGATCAGCGTAGATGGGGCGTTCTCTCGGGTTCGCCCTGTCTCCGCCGGCGTCCCACAAGGATCTGTCCTCGGCCCCGTTCTGTATGTACTGTACACGAACGATCTGCCTGTTTATCCCGGGGTCACGTTATCTCTATTTGCCGACGACGCGATGTTTCATTTTAGCTCGCTTTCGCCTTGGCGGACGAGCGTAATGTTACAACGCCAGTTGGATATGCTTCCGGACTGGCTAAGGAAATGGCGGGTAGCGATCAATACGGAGAAATCCGAGGCGATCTGCTTTACGCATAAGTCCATTTCCCGATGCCAATCCCTCTCCTTAGAGGGGAGACCCATCAACTGGACCGAGACGGTGAAGTACCTAGGTGTTCGGCTTGATCGGCACTTAAACTTCAACGCCCACGTGACCTCAACCCTCAACTTGGCTCGTGGCGTCAGAGCCAAACTATCACCTATGCTTTCGCGGAACAGCTGCCTGGCTGTCCGTACCAAACTTACATTGTATCTACTGTTCCTCCGAACAGTACTCACTTATGCGGCACCCGCCTGGTGGCCTCTCCTGTCGGCCACCAACAGGCATAGGCTGACTACATTTCAGAACTGGACCCTACGCTCCCTCACGGGGTCCCCGTGGTATGTGCGAAATACCGCCATACATCGGGGTCTCCGTGTTCCCACCTTAGAGGTCTTCGTCTGGTCCCTGGCAACGAATTTGTTCGCCAAGGCAGGCGAGTCCTCTTACCCGCACCTCCGAAGGCTTAACAGCATGGAGAATGCTCCGCCTCCACGCCGCGTCAGGCGCCCTAGGGCGCTGCTAGACGACCCCCCCTAAGTTCATCACATGAACCCCCAGAAACGAATCCCCCCAACCTTCTGGAAATCTGAACCGATCACCATCAATCACCACCTGCGCCTGCCGAAACTGTAGTCAATCATGCTGCGGCGGATTGAATGGATAGATTTATTGCCAGCATCGGCTTTGCCGATTCGGCAGGGCCTCGATCCGGGACATGGGATCTCGCGAGGTTGTGCAAATGCCTCCTTGCGAAAGCCGACTGCCCCGGTGACAAGTTCCGCCGACTCGGCCGCTGCCTTCGGGCGGTCGAGCCTCTTGTATTCGCCGGCGCGTTTCTGAGTTTCCGTGGGCTGTGTCCCGGCGACCAATGAGACGCGACCAGGCGTTGCGATTGGCTGAAGCCTTGATCACGATTAAGTTCCCCGCCAGCACCTGCTTTGTTGATTTGGTAAGGTAATGACCTGAGACATGAGCTCCCGCGAGGTTGTGCAAGTGCCTTCCTTGCGAAAGCTGGCTGTCTCGGTGACATTACCCACCATTTCGGCCGACGCCCTAGGGCGCTCGAGCTTCTTGTCCTCGCCAGTGTGTCACCACGTTCCCAAAGGCTAGCCTGAGGGGACCATGGTGTCGCGCCTTGGCCGGACAATTGGCTGAAGCTAAAGCACTAGCTTGCCACCGTGGTGGCCATGTTAATTTATCATGGACCCGCGGACTGCATCATAACATCCTTGAGCAGAGCAAACGACCGCGCTGAACTGTTGGCACCTGGCGTTCATCAGGCTTAGGCCTGGACAACGCAAACAAATTAGGGCGCAAGACGCCCGTGCATCCATCCATCCATCCATCAGGTACCTTGACGCCGTCGGTCTCACCCCGACTTCCCGATCATCCTGTTAGGAGAGTCAATTGGCGATCCTACCACGATGATCTGGCCAGGCAGTTGCCATCTGTCCCTCCGGACCCACTCGTCTCTTGTGACGACGTGGATCTCCGGGTACATCAGCTCCAGGACCTTGTCCAGTCTGCAATGGATAAAAACACCTACACTGTTCCGGTGAGTAATAAACGCTCCGACCTTCTTGCGGAAGTTCTCCAAGCCATCCGATTACGGCGCCAGCTCCGGCGCAGATGGCACCATACCTGTGATCCTGCCGCTAGACGGCGCTTTCGAGCCCAGTCGGAACACGTCTCGCAGCTTCTGCTTGACGTAAACGCGAATCGATGGGACTCCTATTTGGAGTCCTTGGAAGTCGACCACGCCTCCGTATGGAGAGCCGCTGGTAGACTAAAAGGCGAAAAGAGGACTCGCCATCCCTTGAATACCCCAGACGGCACTGTATACTCTGCAGAAGGCAAGGCGGAGGTCTTCGCCGACTGTATTGAGGACCAGTTCACCGTCCATAGAGGCATCTCTGACCCGGCTCATGTGGCCGTCGTCAGGGATTTCCTATCTGGATACTTTTCTGCTCCCCCCATTGATCCTCCTATTTCGGTCGACGAGGATGACCTTGCGTCTGTCCTAAGCCGACTGAAGAAGAGAAAGGCCCCTGGCCCCGATCGCATCGGCGCCGCTGCGTTGCAGAATCTCCCGCCTTCGGCAGTTGACGTTCTTCTTGAGCTGTTCAACTCCTGTCTCCGGCTGAGTTACTTCCCTCGCCTGTGGAAAACTGCCAACGTCATCATGATCCAGAAATCTAAAAAGCCGCCCACGCTACCTGGAAGCTACCGCCCAATATCACTATTGCCAGTAATCTCGAAGGTATTCGAGCGTCTTCTCCTGGCCCGTATTCGGCCCCTGGTGGATGGTTTCATCCGCGAGGAGCAGTTTGGGTTTAGGCCGAGGCACTCGACTACTCTTCAGCTAGTACGGGTTGTCACCTATCTAGCCGACGCTGCCAACAATCATCAGGCAACAGGCGCTGTCCTGTTGGATGTGAGCAAAGCCTTCGATAAAGTCTGGCACGAAGGCCTGCTCTACAAACTGGCGCATTCGCCAATCCCGACATCTATCGTCCACTTGCTCCGATCCTATCTGACGGATCGTACCTTCAGGATCAGCGTAGATGGGGCGTTCTCTCGGGTTCGCCCTGTCTCCGCCGGCGTCCCACAAGGATCTGTCCTCGGCCCCGTTCTGTATGTACTGTACACGAACGATCTGCCTGTTTATCCCGGGGTCACGTTATCTCTATTTGCCGACGACGCGATGTTTCATTTTAGCTCGCTTTCGCCTTGGCGGACGAGCGTAATGTTACAACGCCAGTTGGCTATGCTTCCGGACTGGCTAAGGAAATGGCGGGTAGCGATCAATACGGAGAAATCCGAGGCGATCTGCTTTACGCATAAGTCCATTTCCCGATGCCAATCCCTCTCCTTAGAGGGGAGACCCATCAACTGGACCGAGACGGTGAAGTACCTAGGTGTTCGGCTTGATCGGCACTTAAACTTCAACGCCCACGTGACCTCAACCCTCAACTTGGCTCGTGGCGTCAGAGCCAAACTATCACCTATGCTTTCGCGGAACAGCTGCCTGGCTGTCCGTACCAAACTTACATTGTATCTACTGTTCCTCCGAACAGTACTCACTTATGCGGCACCCGCCTGGTGGCCTCTCCTGTCGGCCACCAACAGGCATAGGCTGACTACATTTCAGAATTGGACCCTACGCTCCCTCACGAAATACCGCCATACATCGGGGTCTCCGTGTTCCCACCTTAGAGGTCTTCGTCTGGTCCCTGGCAACGAATTTGTTCGCCAAGGCAGGCGAGTCCTCTTACCCGCACCTCCGAAGGCTTAACAGCATGGAGAATGCTCCGCCTCCTCGCCGCGTCAGGCGCCCTAGGGCGCTGCTAGACGACCCCCCCTAAGTTCATCACATGAACCCCCCAGAAACGAATCCCCCCAACCTTCTGGCAATCTGCACCGATCACCATCAATCACCACCTGCGCCTGCCGAAACTGTAGTCAATCATGCTGCGGCGGATTGAATGGATAGATTTATTGCCAGCATCGGCTTTGCCGATTCGGCAGGGCCTCGATCCGGGACATGGGATCTCGCGAGGTTGTGCAAATGCCTCCTTGCGAAAGCCGACTGCCCCGGTGACAAGTTCCGCCGACTCGGCCGCTGCCTTCGGGCGGTCGAGCCTCTTGTATTCGCCGGCGCGTTTCTGAGTTTCCGTGGGCTATGTCCCGGCGACCAATGAGACGCGACCAGGCGTTGCGATTGGCTGAAGCCTTGATCACGATTAAGTTCCCCGCCAGCACCTGCTTTGTTGATTTGGTAAGGTAATGACCTGAGACATGAGCTCCCGCGAGGTTGTGCAAGTGCCTTCCTTGCGAAAGCTGGCTGTCTCGGTGACATTACCCACCATTTCGGCCGACGCCCTAGGGCGCTCGAGCTTCTTGTCCTCGCCAGTGTGTCACCACGTTCCCAAAGGCTAGCCTGAGGGGACCATGGTGTCGCGCCTTGGTCGGACAATTGGCTGAAGCTAAAGCACTAGCTTGCCACCGTGGTGGCCATGTTAATTTATCATGGACCCGCGGACTGCATCATAACATCCTTGAGCAGAGCAAACGACCGCGCTGAACTGTTGGCACCTGGCGTTCATCAGGCTTAGGCCTGGACAACGCAAACAAATTAGGGCGCAAGACGCCCGTGCATCCATCCATCCATCCATCAGGTACCTTGACGCCGTCGGTCTCACCCCGACTTCCCGATCATCCTGTTAGGAGAGTCAATTGGCGATCCTACCACGATGATCTGGCCAGGCAGTTGCCATCTGTCCCTCCGGACCCACTCGTCTCTTGTGACGACGTGGATCTCCGGGTACATCAGCTCCAGGACCTTGTCCAGTCTGCAATGGATAAAAACACCTACACTGTTCCGGTGAGTAATAAACGCTCCGACCTTCCTGCGGAAGTTCTCCAAGCCATCCGATTACGGCGCCAGCTCCGCCGCAGATGGCACCATACCTGTGATCCTGCCGCTAGACGGCGCTTTCGAGCCCAGTCGGAACACGTCTCGCAGCTTCTGCTTGACGTAAACGCGAATCGATGGGACTCCTATTTGGAGTCCTTGGAAGTCGACCACGCCTCCGTATGGAGAGCCGCTGGTAGACTAAAAGGCGAAAAGAGGACTCGCCATCCCTTGAATACCCCAGACGGCACTGTATACTCTGCAGAAGGCAAGGCGGAGGTCTTCGCCGACTGTATTGAGGACCAGTTCACCGTCCATAGAGGCATCTCTGACCCGGCTCATGTGGCCGTCGTCAGGGATTTCCTATCTGGATACTTTTCTGCTCCCCCCATTGATCCTCCTATTTCGGTCGACGAGGATGACCTTGCGTCTGTCCTAAGCCGACTGAAGAAGAGAAAGGCCCCTGGCCCCGATCGCATCGGCGCCGCTGCGTTGCAGAATCTCCCGCCTTCGGCAGTTGACGTTCTTCTTGAGCTGTTCAACTCCTGTCTCCGGCTGAGTTACTTCCCTCGCCTGTGGAAAACTGCCAACGTCATCATGATCCAGAAATCTAAAAAGCCGCCCACGCTACCTGGAAGCTACCGCCCAATATCACTATTGCCAGTAATCTCGAAGGTATTCGAGCGTCTTCTCCTGGCCCGTATTCGGCCCCTGGTGGATGGTTTCATCCGCGAGGAGCAGTTTGGGTTTAGGCCGAGGCACTCGACTACTCTTCAGCTAGTACGGGTTGTCACCTATCTAGCCGACGCTGCCAACAATCATCAGGCAACAGGCGCTGTCCTGTTGGATGTGAGCAAAGCCTTCGATAAAGTCTGGCACGAAGGCCTGCTCTACAAACTGGCGCATTCGCCAATCCCGACATCTATCGTCCACTTGCTCCGATCCTATCTGACGGATCGTACCTTCAGGATCAGCGTAGATGGGGCGTTCTCTCGGGTTCGCCCTGTCTCCGCCGGCGTCCCACAAGGATCTGTCCTCGGCCCCGTTCTGTATGTACTGTACACGAACGATCTGCCTGTTTATCCCGGGGTCACGTTATCTCTATTTGCCGACGACGCGATGTTTCATTTTAGCTCGCTTTCGCCTTGGCGGACGAGCGTAATGTTACAACGCCAGTTGGCTATGCTTCCGGACTGGCTAAGGAAATGGCGGGTAGCGATCAATACGGAGAAATCCGAGGCGATCTGCTTTACGCATAAGTCCATTTCCCGATGCCAATCCCTCTCCTTAGAGGGGAGACCCATCAACTGGACCGAGACGGTGAAGTACCTAGGTGTTCGGCTTGATCGGCACTTAAACTTCAACGCCCACGTGACCTCAACCCTCAACTTGGCTCGTGGCGTCAGAGCCAAACTATCACCTATGCTTTCGCGGAACAGCTGCCTGGCTGTCCGTACCAAACTTACATTGTATCTACTGTTCCTCCGAACAGTACTCACTTATGCGGCACCCGCCTGGTGGCCTCTCCTGTCGGCCACCAACAGGCATAGGCTGACTACATTTCAGAATTGGACCCTACGCTCCCTCACGAAATACCGCCATACATCGGGGTCTCCGTGTTCCCACCTTAGAGGTCTTCGTCTGGTCCCTGGCAACGAATTTGTTCGCCAAGGCAGGCGAGTCCTCTTACCCGCACCTCCGAAGGCTTAACAGCATGGAGAATGCTCCGCCTCCTCGCCGCGTCAGGCGCCCTAGGGCGCTGCTAGACGACCCCCCCTAAGTTCATCACATGAACCCCCCAGAAACGAATCCCCCCAACCTTCTGGCAATCTGCACCGATCACCATCAATCACCACCTGCGCCTGCCGAAACTGTAGTCAATCATGCTGCGGCGGATTGAATGGATAGATTTATTGCCAGCATCGGCTTTGCCGATTCGGCAGGGCCTCGATCCGGGACATGGGATCTCGCGAGGTTGTGCAAATGCCTCCTTGCGAAAGCCGACTGCCCCGGTGACAAGTTCCGCCGACTCGGCCGCTGCCTTCGGGCGGTCGAGCCTCTTGTATTCGCCGGCGCGTTTCTGAGTTTCCGTGGGCTATGTCCCGGCGACCAATGAGACGCGACCAGGCGTTGCGATTGGCTGAAGCCTTGATCACGATTAAGTTCCCCGCCAGCACCTGCTTTGTTGATTTGGTAAGGTAATGACCTGAGACATGAGCTCCCGCGAGGTTGTGCAAGTGCCTTCCTTGCGAAAGCTGGCTGTCTCGGTGACATTACCCACCATTTCGGCCGACGCCCTAGGGCGCTCGAGCTTCTTGTCCTCGCCAGTGTGTCACCACGTTCCCAAAGGCTAGCCTGAGGGGACCATGGTGTCGCGCCTTGGCCGGACAATTGGCTGAAGCTAAAGCACTAGCTTGCCACCGTGGTGGCCATGTTAATTTATCATGGACCCGCGGACTGCATCATAACATCCTTGAGCAGAGCAAACGACCGCGCTGAACTGTTGGCACCTGGCGTTCATCAGGCTTAGGCCTGGACAACGCAAACAAATTAGGGCGCAAGACGCCCGTGCATCCATCCATCCATCCATCAGGTACCTTGACGCCGTCGGTCTCACCCCGACTTCCCGATCATCCTGTTAGGAGAGTCAATTGGCGATCCTACCACGATGATCTGGCCAGGCAGTTGCCATCTGTCCCTCCGGACCCACTCGTCTCTTGTGACGACGTGGATCTCCGGGTACATCAGCTCCAGGACCTTGTCCAGTCTGCAATGGATAAAAACACCTACACTGTTCCGGTGAGTAATAAACGCTCCGACCTTCCTGCGGAAGTTCTCCAAGCCATCCGATTACGGCGCCAGCTCCGGCGCAGATGGCACCATACCTGTGATCCTGCCGCTAGACGGCGCTTTCGAGCCCAGTCGGAACACGTCTCGCAGCTTCTGCTTGACGTAAACGCGAATCGATGGGACTCCTATTTGGAGTCCTTGGAAGTCGACCACGCCTCCGTATGGAGAGCCGCTGGTAGACTAAAAGGCGAAAAGAGGACTCGCCATCCCTTGAATACCCCAGACGGCACTGTATACTCTGCAGAAGGCAAGGCGGAGGTCTTCGCCGACTGTATTGAGGACCAGTTCACCGTCCATAGAGGCATCTCTGACCCGGCTCATGTGGCCGTCGTCAGGGATTTCCTATCTGGATACTTTTCTGCTCCCCCCATTGATCCTCCTATTTCGGTCGACGAGGATGACCTTGCGTCTGTCCTAAGCCGACTGAAGAAGAGAAAGGCCCCTGGCCCCGATCGCATCGGCGCCGCTGCGTTGCAGAATCTCCCGCCTTCGCCAGTTGACGTTCTTCTTGAGCTGTTCAACTCCTGTCTCCGGCTGAGTTACTTCCCTCGCCTGTGGAAAACTGCCAACGTCATCATGATCCAGAAATCTAAAAAGCCGCCCACGCTACCTGGAAGCTACCGCCCAATATCACTATTGCCAGTAATCTCGAAGGTATTCGAGCGTCTTCTCCTGGCCCGTATTCGGCCCCTGGTGGATGGTTTCATCCGCGAGGAGCAGTTTGGGTTTAGGCCGAGGCACTCGACTACTCTTCAGCTAGTACGGGTTGTCACCTATCTAGCCGACGCTGCCAACAATCATCAGGCAACAGGCGCTGTCCTGTTGGATGTGAGCAAAGCCTTCGATAAAGTCTGGCACGAAGGCCTGCTCTACAAACTGGCGCATTCGCCAATCCCGACATCTATCGTCCACTTGCTCCGATCCTATCTGACGGATCGTACCTTCAGGATCAGCGTAGATGGGGCGTTCTCTCGGGTTCGCCCTGTCTCCGCCGGCGTCCCACAAGGATCTGTCCTCGGCCCCGTTCTGTATGTACTGTACACGAACGATCTGCCTGTTTATCCCGGGGTCACGTTATCTCTATTTGCCGACGACGCGATGTTTCATTTTAGCTCGCTTTCGCCTTGGCGGACGAGCGTAATGTTACAACGCCAGTTGGCTATGCTTCCGGACTGGCTAAGGAAATGGCGGGTAGCGATCAATACGGAGAAATCCGAGGCGATCTGCTTTACGCATAAGTCCATTTCCCGATGCCAATCCCTCTCCTTAGAGGGGAGACCCATCAACTGGACCGAGACGGTGAAGTACCTAGGTGTTCGGCTTGATCGGCACTTAAACTTCAACGCCCACGTGACCTCAACCCTCAACTTGGCTCGTGGCGTCAGAGCCAAACTATCACCTATGCTTTCGCGGAACAGCTGCCTGGCTGTCCGTACCAAACTTACATTGTATCTACTGTTCCTCCGAACAGTACTCACTTATGCGGCACCCGCCTGGTGGCCTCTCCTGTCGGCCACCAACAGGCATAGGCTGACTACATTTCAGAATTGGACCCTACGCTCCCTCACGAAATACCGCCATACATCGGGGTCTCCGTGTTCCCACCTTAGAGGTCTTCGTCTGGTCCCTGGCAACGAATTTGTTCGCCAAGGCAGGCGAGTCCTCTTACCCGCACCTCCGAAGGCTTAACAGCATGGAGAATGCTCCGCCTCCTCGCCGCGTCAGGCGCCCTAGGGCGCTGCTAGACGACCCCCCCTAAGTTCATCACATGAACCCCCCAGAAACGAATCCCCCCAACCTTCTGGCAATCTGCACCGATCACCATCAATCACCACCTGCGCCTGCCGAAACTGTAGTCAATCATGCTGCGGCGGATTGAATGGATAGATTTATTGCCAGCATCGGCTTTGCCGATTCGGCAGGGCCTCGATCCGGGACATGGGATCTCGCGAGGTTGTGCAAATGCCTCCTTGCGAAAGCCGACTGCCCCGGTGATAAGTTCCGTCGACTCGGCCGCTGCCTTCGGGCGGACGAGCCTCTTGTATTCGCCGGCGCGTTTCTGAGTTTCCGTGGGCTATGTCCCGGCGACCAATGAGACGCGACCAGGCGTTGCGATTGGCTGAAGCCTTGATCACGACTAAGTTCCCCGTCAGCACCTGCTTTGTTGATTTGGTAAGGTAATGACCTGAGACATGAGCTCCCGCGAGGTTGTGCAAATGCCTTCCTTGCGAAAGATGGCTGTCTCGGTGACATTACCCATCATTTCGGCCGACGCCCTAGGGCGCTCGAGCTTCTTGTCCTCGCCAGTGTGTCACCACGTTCCCAAAGGTTAGCCTGAGGGGACCATGGTGTCGCGCCTTGGCCGGACAATTGGCTGAAGCTAAAGCACTAGCTTGCCACCGTGGTGGCCATGTCAATTTATCATGGACCCGCGGACTGCACCATAACATCCTTGAGCAGAGCAAACGACCGCGCTGAACTGTTGGCACCTGGCGTTCATCAGGCTTAGGCCTGGACAACGCGCACAAATTAGGGCGCAAGACGCCCGTGCATCCATCCATCCATCCAGGTACCTTGACTATACCCTGATTAACGAAAGAAAGTGACTGGCGGAGCGGCCGCGCGGCGACCGAGTTTGTAGTAAAAACATTCCACTTTATAACCTCGTGGAAACGTAAAATACAGGGCGAGAAATGTCTAATGAACTGTATTTTAATCATCAATTAAAGACGTTTTTAACAAACTTTTCTAATTTTTAAAATCTCTTTTCAATAAATTTACATTGTGAGTTAAAGAAAAAAATACACGAATTTGAATTAAAAAATTAGGGTTTATCGTTTTTATTACGTAAGAACTCAGAGGTTAAGCATAGGAAAAAAATTTCTTGTAGACAAATGGTAGTCCACCTTCTTTAGTACAATATATCAAAAATTGAGATTCCTACGATTAATATTAACGACGTTATTAATTTTTTTCCGAATGTACTGTTAACTCCGTTATTAATAATTTTTTTCATTGTGTTTGTTCACAATAAACATAACAAAATTGTATTCATCAATACAAAGTGGTATGTAACCTTCAAATATTACGAAATATAACCGCAATCAGTTAATATAGGAAAATTAGAACTAACATCGCTCAACGGCGCGCGATCGAGTCAAGGTACAGTAACAGCCCAAAGAAAGTGGTGCATACGCTCACGGCTCACACATTGACACATAGCCAACTTACTACGAGTCACCAATCTCTCATAAGTATATACTTAGTTATCTGTCTACTTATTTAATCTAATCTTCTACCTGGAGATCTGTCAAAAACGTACATCTGACCAGACT
This sequence comes from Magicicada septendecula, assembly GCA_034769895.1. Taxonomy (NCBI): domain Eukaryota; kingdom Metazoa; phylum Arthropoda; class Insecta; order Hemiptera; family Cicadidae; genus Magicicada; species Magicicada septendecula. Next base: position 102,468,611 of record CM068375.1, read on the forward strand.
TTTGTGGTTTAGTTGAACTACATGCTTTTTATAACAGTCTTGAATGATTGTTTATTACTCTTTTGCGGTACGGTATTTATTGTTTTCTTGTTAATAAACTGTTTTTGTTTTGTGATCAGCTTTAATACTACTAATTGAAGTGCAATGTAATTACTGGGAAATTGTTAATGCCATTCAAATTTCTCAATAACTAATTATTTAACTATGAAATATAGTTTACAGTTTAAAACTACCGAGCAAAGCTCGGTCTACCAGATATTGCATAATTATAACAGTATTTTACTGTTATAATGTAATTGAAATGTAAAAACAATTAGTAAATTACTTGTTATTAGCATTGACAAATAAATAATAAATACAGTACGGTACTTACAAGTATTGTAGTGTTCTTCAGCTTTTATGGAATCCGCTCATAAAATATGTGTATAAATCATAAAAATACACTATTAAAACACTCTATAAAAGCACTTATAGCTGTGAGTTAGTAGTCTTCAAATGAAAGTTCTCTGATACCCTCCATTGGATCGTCATCACTATTATCATCTTCTGAACAATTATCATCCTCGGAGCTACTGCTGTCTTCCACGGATATAATCATTTCCTCCACAGCTTCTTCCATTAGTCCTTCGTTATTCCATGCATCGATAATAACTTTTTTGGTGTGGTCCACTACTTGCTCCCACCTCTCAGCAGTAATTCGATTAAATCCGTCTTTAGTCAGTCGTTCAACTTCTTTTAAAGTAAACATTTTGTTGTTTTCGCCAACATACCCCTTAACCTGAGCCCATATAAGCTCAATGGCGTTAAGATGGCAATGGTAAGGTGGTAGCCTTATCACTTTGTGACCTCTGCTCTCTATCAATTCATCTTGAATTCATCCCTTACCCTTAGTGTGCGTATAACGGTTCAGTTTTCCTGGAAGCGTGTGCTATTTGTAGACATAAAGGAGAGGCCGAGACGCTGTACGGGAATGACGGTAGCGCGTGAATAAAATGGGTCCAATAGGTTCTGACTGTACTTCCGCCGCAGAGCGCCACGCATTGCTCTCTGTGAAATTCACTTTATATATTAATCCATTGTAGTATTCCTATCACGTACAAGGTGTAAGTTGTATATGTCTTCTACATTTAGTTATCTAAAGAGAGCGTCACGCAAATCTCATTCGTGTACAACTTTTAACAACTGAGTTAACAGGACATTAGAAAAAAATTAATAACGTCGTTAATTTTAATCGTAGGAATCTCAATTTTTGATATATTGTACTAAAGAAGGAGGACTACCATTTGTCTACAAGAAATTTTTTTCCGATGCTTAACCTCTGAGTTCTTACGTAATAAAAACGATAAACCCTAATTTTTTAATTCAAATTCGTGTATTTTTTTCTTTAACTCACAATGTAAATTTATTGAAAAGAGATTTTAAAAATTAGAAAAGTCTGTTAAAAACGTCTTTAATTGATGATTAAAATACAGTTCATTAGACATTTCTCGTCCTGTATTTTACTTTCCACGAGGTTATAAAGTGGAATGTTTTTACTACAAACTCGGTCGCCGCGCGGCCGCTCCGCCAGTCACTTTCTTTCGTTAATCAGGGTATAAACATGTTAACGTGAATCTTTTAACTTACCCAGAATTAGAAAGGAGGTAGAGATTATTAAATAAAAATAAATATTATTGTATAATGATTATTATTAATAAATATTACGAGATGGACACATTCCACCGTAGGCAAGATTTATTTCCAATAGCCATGTCAACGTATATTTACCAGCTTACCCGTACTTAGAGAAGGAGAGAGATTATTAATAATAAATATTACGAGACGGACACTTAGTAAAGGAGAAAAAAGGAGAAATGCTGTCATATATTTGATACTAAATGGAAATGATAAATGGAAAAAAAAAAGGAAGAACAGTGTGTTACATAAGGAGGTAATGATGAATATGAATATAGCTATTAACATTGAATGATTTTAAACGATAATTTTACCTGCGGAGAACGATATATAAATATAATTGCGAATTAAGCAGAAGAGTTTAAGAAAGGGAATTTATGTGTAGGAGCCTATGATCTTTGAATATTGTATTTTTTTTATTATTATTATTATTTGTTGCAAAGGTGCAATTATTATTTTCTGGACAGGGATGTGTTGCCTCTGATTTCAGTAGTTATAGATAGGGAAGGGCAGAGAATGTATGCCATAGCGAGCCACTCTGACCCCCAACCCTCTATGAAAGTTAGGGAATTGATAGGGAATTATATCAAAGATTAATTAAATAACATCAAGGTAAAAAGGAAAGGAATAGGTGATACGACAAAGAACGAAATAGGAATATTGAGTTGGATTAATATATTAAAGGAGTAGTACAGGAATTTAATTATAAGATAAAAGAATGAAATATAAAGAAGCTAATAAAGGGTTAATATAGAGATGATAATTTCATCAAAACCAAAGATACGTTTTTCAAAAATTATCAACTTTAACGGAGAGGCATATGTAACGTCACAGAACGTTCCATAAAGGAAACCATTTACATAGCAATTATCATAAGAGCAAAGTGAGGTGAACAGTATCAAACCCAAGTAGTCCTAAAAAATTTGTGTAATATTGTCTAATAATCATTACTACTAACATGAAAAAGCGACCAAACTATGACTAAGACACAAACCCCATATATATTATTAAAGTGAATAACAGTGAAAAAAACCATAAGACACTATAAGAGAGACGAATAATGTCAGAATCAACCAAAACGAAGTCATTAATTATTAAGTTTTATAACTCTGAATAGAGTATTAAGAACTATTTTTTGTGAATGAATGGACATGATCCATTATTATATTATGTAATGTAAATAAAATAAATGTATTAAATGATTTAAATACATTACTAAAAAGAATTTAAGTTAAAATAAAAATTATATATTGTAACTAGACCCTTTTATATGGCTTTAATCAAATCAATTCCCACTGTTTGGGCTAGCCACTTGGTCACCAGACCGCTGTATGCCGGTCGTTACAAAAGAATAAAAGGTATACGGAAAATTCAATAAAAATAGAATTTTCAAATAATAAAATAATTTTGTTTATGTTTATAGAGGTATGTATAAGAGATAAATCTGTTTTTTAAAAGGTTCTGGTAAAATTTTAATAACAGGTAGGTATTTATTGACCGTCGAGCACTTCTTGAAGATTTGCACCAAGTCTGGAGTTAAATAGATTAACTCCAGGTAATAATCGATTGGTGACTTTTCTGACTGGTCCAATATCTTGTTCAAAATAGAATATATTCTTCTCACTTAAGTCCTTCAGCCTTATAAATACCCTTAAATTACCCTGTGAAATAAGTACAGATACAAAATAACGGAAATATAAAGATTTATTGACAATTTTAAATTAAGAATCGATATTTTATCGATGGAGAGCAATTATCGACTCTGTCTCGGGAATTATCGATTGTGTCATACAGAACAAAATTTTATGTTATATTATATTAAAAGATAGGTTCTTTGAGCGATTAGAATTAATAGTCAGAGAAGGGTGACGAGAAAGTATAACATTAACAATTAAAAATAAATATAATAATTACTATTCAATAGTATTTAAATAATTTCAGTATATAATATTTGAATATAAATGTTTTGTCAAACCAATGAAGACTGATGTGACGTCAGTGACTGCGATGTAGTAAGCAGATTTCGTTTTCAAGATGGCCGCTACTCGGGTTGGTCTTGGCTATTGCATATGCGTCGAGTCAGAAAATTACTACAAAATTACCTTCATCAAGGTCTAAAATGTCCCCGCACTGGTGTTAATCTGTTTGGTGTATTCTGGTGAAGTGTTCTGTGTAAACTTGTGTTAGTTAGTTTATTTTCTATGTGTTCAACTTCTGCGGTTAAGTTCTCAAGTTATTGGTTAGGATTTGCAGAATAAATCAGTTGAAATATAGTGTTTTACTTGTTTCTATCACTCGTATTATGTAGTTAAGTATTTGTTTTCACTATTGTCGTGAATGTATTAACGGCTTTAGCTTTAAAAAATGTTTAAACCGCCTAACTCTCGTTTCACTGATTTCAATGGCTAAACACTAGTATCAGTTTCAATTCGATTTTAAGAAACGTTCTTCACACAACTGTCCAGCTTGATATTCAACAAAAGACTAATTAACTTGGTCATAATTCTTGCCCAGTTAATCTTTGGAAAAGTATTGTTAACATTTTTCGACTTCCCATACATATGATAAAATATTACATTATGTATGGAATTTATCTATTTTATTCCTCACTTTTATGAATTATTAACCTTATTATTGGTTTAATCATCTCATTCCCTTTAAATTGATGTATTATTGTCCATATCTGTAGATATTTTGTGGAAATTAACAAATTTCTTTACTTTATGGAAATATAGGCTCAAAATTGGATTTCCGTCTTTATACAAAATCCCCTCCATTTAAATATTATTAATACTATTATAATAAATTTTAATTAGTCATATTCCTGTTCCTTTCCTCAAATACATATAAATTACACCTTTGAACTGGTTTTTTGTGTTAATCTGTAAATTTGACATTGCTCTTTAAAATTAATTAATTTATATATTTTGACAATTTACAAAATGTTAAGGTATATTTCCTTATTATCATTTTAATTCATAGGATCATTCCTGGTAGTGGTTAATTGTGTTATCTTATATAAATCTTGGTAGTTTACAGGATTTATAAGTGAGTTATACTATTTTATATTGGTTCTCTGATTTCACCAAATGGCCTAGATTTTAGAATTTTATATTTCTTTCCTTCTCAAATAATTTAAACTTAATTCCTCCTCTGACTTTACATAATTACAATTATATGAAAATAACATGATTTATAACTTATTGTGTTATGTAGTAGTTAATTAACACTACAGTTATTAAAATAAATAATTATGAACATGGTTTAGCAATCTGCACAATTGAACATATTGCAGATATGGTTTGAACATATATCCTTTAACTATTTTTGAGCTAACATAGCATACCTATTAGAACAGTATTACTGGTATGTAGGTTATTATTTATCAAACATAATTCTTTTTTAAAACACATAACATAAATCTTATTTTCTAATAAACCTTACAAATACATTTATTTAACACATTGATTTTAGGACTGTGAAATAACAGTCTATTTAAACATGTTACACTTATTCATACTATATTAGTACCAGTCCTTTCTGGTTTAAACCATTATTATTTTGATCCCCTACATCAGTAAACATTAACTCCCATACTCTATTTATTATCATTTTTTACAAATGTTTTTGTAAATAAAGATTTACATTAAAATAATAAAATACTGGAAACCTTCCATTTTATTATTTTATTATGCTGTTTATTATTAGATTTTAAAGTTGTGATATAGCATACTACTAAGTTATAGTATCACCAACTTTAAGTTTATTGCATTTTTTTTTGAAAAAACAACACTTACACAAATTCACTTTCACTGCTGGTTCTGATATTTTGAGTCTTATTATCTCAGACCAGACCTTTAGTAATCATGGACCGTTAAGACTAGTTTATTTTCTTTATTACACAATAGCTTTAGTCGGTGCATTTCTTATAACGCTATACAGCACTTTAGTTTTCTCAATAATTACATTTTATAAGATTTTGGGTATGTTATACTTTCTTTTGCATAGTTTTTGTGGGTTTGGGATTGATAGTAGTTTATATAATAATAGGTTTTACTACGGTGTTTCTTTCATACTATTTCTTCCTCTTCTCCTGTCTTCCTTCTTGTCCTTCTTCGTATCTTCCTTCTGGTATTCATTCTTGTCCCTCTTCTAGTCTTCATTCTTGTCCCTCGTCTAGTCTTCACTCTTCTGTTCTTCCTTCCTCATTCTTGGGTAAACCAAGGTACTTGGTGTTATCACGACTGAGGTTTAGTTTGGAGTATTTAATTTATTCACTGAACTGACTTTATTCTTCTATACAGGTTTCAGGGTATTGTTTTCTTCCTGTTCACAAACTTTATTCTTCCCTCTTCTTGTTTTTGGGGTATTTTGGTATTCACCACCCTTTAATTGAGTCTCTTTTTTCTTTGATATGGTCTTATATAACTGGTTTACTGCTCTGAGCTTCCTGGGTAACTTACTGGTATTATACTATGATTTGATGAGCTGCTTCGATACTTTCTTTGGTTTTTAAAACAGTGGTTTTTATATATAATGTAGTGAGGATTTTTATTTTATTGTGGTTCATTCCTCTGATTTATTTAAATGTCATTCAATATTATTATAACATTTGTTGGTGTAATTAAACTTTATGATTTCATATGACGTAAAATGTAGTGGATTTTCTGTCACGCTACAGAATGCCCTTCTCCAGAAGTAATTTTTTCAGACTATACTTGCTTTGTCTGAAACAATTGCTTATGATAATTATTCTAAGTTTGTTACTATTTTGGACTTCCTTCCATTTTAAAATTTTCTTATTTATTTTTGAGTTTATATCATTCTCACTTGATCTTCCTTGATAGTAATAGTCATCTGAGTTTCATATTTATTATTTCATTTTTATATTTCTTCTTAGTATTTTCTCCTTGGGATATTTTCTCCCTATCGTTCCCTACTTTGTGAGCTGGTTCAGTTCAGAGAGGCACTGTACGCTACTTTCCTCTGCTGTCCAATACTTCACACATATTTGAGTACAGAGGCAAATCATCTCTGCTCAAAAAACATATTAATCTTGCTGGAATTATCATCTGACAGATTAAAAAAAATTATTCAGAATAGTACACATTTGTTACTATTTAAAAAATATCTTTGGGATACTTCACTTATTACTTATTATACTTCTCAGAGATTTTAATATTTCTATCTCAGTTGTTCTTCTGACTCATTATCTGGATGTTCCTTTCATTTGATATTATGGTAGGAAGCTCTTCTATTATTACATTTTTCAACTTTTATTATCATATAAATCTTTTGGTTATAAATTCTTTATTACCTTCTGGTTTTTTCATTATAATCTGCATTATTTATAGTAGCATATCTTTATGACATTTTTAGACTGTTTCATCGTTCTTAAAATTTCCACTTGTTCTATTTTCTAGAATTTGTATAACTGTCATTATCATAATTGTCATTTAATTCATAAATCATTTTATATTAATTCATTTAATTACATAAATTTTTGACATTATTTTCACATTATTCCGGTCATTGCTATTATACTTGCAAATGATGGTTTTTTTTTTTATTAATTTCATTATGAGGTCATATTTTCTCCTCATACCACTTAAAGTTTCATTCTCTCATAATTCCAAAGAAGTTTTTGTACTTTATTTTATTCAATCACTCAAATCGTATTAAAGAATTTTTTCTTTTTTATTTCCTTCAACACCATTTTACGGAAAGGTTTTTACTCTTCATATTGAACTTAGACATGATTATACTGTCTAGAATTATTTGTTTTAATTCTAAATCTGTTTCCTCTTATTCATCCCATTATGATCCTTTGTTACCATGGTAATTATCTTCTATGCTTACCATAAATATGGTAGGAAATCTCATCAGTTTATTTCACCATAGTGTTTTATTTATAATTGGTTGGTAAGTTGTATTTATACTTGGTTTGGGAAACTTGATTTATTCATAATTCAAAATTCACTCTTCTTATATTATTCTATAAAGTTTTCTCAAATAATTTGTATGTAAGGTGGGCTTACAGGTGTTTAGGTTGGTTTTATTTCTCTAAACTCTCTTGGTATTATTGTCAAAATGTTTCTCTTCAAATAAATATTTAGTAAGCTGTCCTTATTTGTTTTTGACCTTAGATGGTTTTATTTCTAAATTCTCTCCTTCTTCATTATTATATTATAGCCATAAAGTTTTTCTTCAAATATTTGTTATGTAAATTGGGCTTACATTTGTTTTTAGAATTTGGTTGGTTTACATTCAAAATTCTGTTTTATATATCTTCTTCCAAAATGTTCCTTCTCAAACAAATTGTATGTAATTGGCTTACATTGTGTTTAGAATTTAGAGGTTTTAAAATCTATCTTATATATCTTCTAGCCATAAAATTTTCTAATAATTGTAGATAATATGTGCTTATATTTCTTTTTAGAATTTGGAGGTTTATTTCAATATTCTTCTTGTTATTCTTCCTTCAAAATATGTTTCTTCTCAAATAAATTGTATGTAATTGTCTTACATTATGTTTAGAATTTAGGGATTTTTAAATTCTATCTTATATATCTTCTAGCCATAAAATTTTCTAATAATTGTAGATAATATGTGCTTATATTTCTTTTTAGAATTTGGAGGTTTTAAGTCCAAACTCTTCTTATATTATTCTTCTTTTCAAATAATTTCTTTCAAATAATCTTTATGTAAGATTGGCTTACATGTATTTTAGAATTTTGAGGGTTTTTAATCATAAAATTTCTTCATGGATGCCTGGTTAAAGACACCCTTGACTTTATTTGAACTTATTTCTTTGATTTCGTAGGTGTTGTTGTTATTGTCCTTTGAAACAATATAGGGACCAGTATACAGGAGCAATAACTTTTTTGTTATCCCCTCTAAGGAACTGGGTAATTCCCTATTCTTCAACAACACCTTCTCTCCAACGGTATAATGAATAACCTTACCCATGCATTTATTGTATTTGTTCCGCCGTTTCTCCTGATCTTCGGCCACCTTATTACAAAATTGAATTTTATCAAATCTATATTTATGTTCTCTGGGGAACTCCAAGATATCTGCAATCTCTCTAGGGGGTTGTCTCTCGTACATCGCGGAGTATGGGGTTATTCCTATGGCAGGATGGTAGGCCAGGTTGAGGAATTCTTCAGTGGCCTCCAAGTATTCTTGCCACCTTCTCTGCTGATCATGGCAATATGTTCTTAATAGGCGCCCCACCTCTCGCAAGACTCTTTCGGCCGGGTTACTGCTTGGGTAGTATACGGATGTCTTGTATGTGTGAACCCCCATGGACAGCAGTGTATCCCGCCATCTGCTCCCCTTGAATTGCGTTCCGTGGTCGGTTATGATCGATACCGGTTTTCCGACGGTTGGGAAGTACTGGTCGATCAGGATATTAAGAACTTTATTCGTAGTCGCCCGATTCGCTGGGTATAGCTTTACGAACTTAGTGTAATGGTCCATAATGATGACGATATATCTGTATCGGTGGCGGCCTCCACTGCGGGGAAATGGCCCGCAGATATCCAGGAATACCTTCTCAAGTTTAGACTGCGATGTTATTGGAATCATCTGCCCTTCTCTTTTCTCGTTATTAGTTTTTACGAGTTGGCAAATGCGACAGTTTCTAATATACCTCCGTACCTTCCGATTGATGTCCTTTATACAGCAGTTTTCTTCCAGGGCCTTTACCACCTTTAAAGCGCCCATATGCCCATATCGAACATGATAACTGATCACTATCTCTTTCTCGATATGGGTCGGAATTATTACTGTGACGATTTCATTAATAAAAATATGTTAATTAATTAAGTTGATAATATATAAGCGAAGAAATTTTAAATTCTTAATAAAATCTCACATTGTAAACTAAATCTTATGGCAATCATTTAATAATAATAATATTTAATATAAGTCTAATAATAAAATTAAAAGGGAACGGAATTGTACAGAAAGGGTAAAGCTTATTAATTTATCCTGCATAAACAAGAACTGACCAGAATTAACTTGTTTTCTGACCCCTAAATAAACTAAGTATTATTGTAAATTTGTTATTATTTAAATAATTAATTAATACCATTGTTACGTATTTTGATAACTTCTGCAACTAAGAATATCACGATTTAATTATTTAATCAACCGTAGTCCTTTAATTAAAATTAGAAAAACGGAACTACTTTTATGTTGCCTAGTAATTGTCTTGAGATTACTACGCTCCCCTTAACTATTTTCTGCCACTTGTAATGGAGCGCTCACGCCGTAAGCAGCGTAAAGCGTTGTTTCGCTACGTAGATAAATAAAAATGTGAAAGGGTTGATACTATGACTATTTAAATAAGTAAATTTGTGTGGTGATGACATCTCTCTATATTATAAAATAACGGACTATGTAAATAATACAGTATTACTACCAAGAAGGTGATAGTAAACTAATCTATCATCATGTGAAGTGTGTAACCGTGAAACAAACATTCTATCTATGTATTCTAACTACAAGAATTATTAAGAGTAATTACAGTCGCCGGAGATGAATGTACCACACCAGGAATGATTTCACATACTTCTAGAACTTCACCATCACAGTATGATAAGGTAACGACAGAACTTCAAGAAACATCAGGAGGACCGAAGAACTAATTCTGCAGCAACTTCAGGAAAAACACAGGTGACATGGAGGCTTGTCTTCCATGGTTAAGAGTTACAAAATTATAAACCCCAAAAGACAATTTAAATTATCACATTAAAGACTTTAAAACTTATGTTATAATGTAATAACATTATAGACTTTAGAAACCTGACATTTTAGGTAACATGTAGTATAAAATCTAATAACGCTAGTTATAGCAAAAAGGTAAAGTTTAAACTAAAAGTTTTGTTGTTTTAGAAGATTAATAAAAAACCATTCTTCAAATGGTTAGAGTTTCAATATTGTACATGGCAAGGTGACCATAATTCATTTAATATATTTAATCCCGGATCCGTGGAATTAATCAATAAGATGTACATCATATTTTGAGGCGCCTTTGTAAAGTAGTAATTTATATATTTAATCATATAGTAAACTATATTGTTTGAGAACTTTCAATAGAGAACTTAATCACCAAATGTAATAAAGAGATGTCATCTAAGTACCGAGTAAAATGAGTGCATAAATCAACAGTCTCCACTTCCTAATATCCTGCTATATAAATTGTTTATTTGTTGTGATTATTTTCAGTGCTTCACAACGAAGGCAGCCGGTATAATTGGCACATCCAATTATTACTGGTTCCCTACGTTATAACTCAAGAGAAGAGGTTATAATTTGCGCCACTCTGCTTTGCTGCTCTATTTTGCTATTCTGCTGCTATTTGCTTATTTTTGCTATTTTTGCGAATTTGCAATTTTTGCGTAAGAAAAAAAGAAAGAAGTAATTGCGTCCCGATATCCCACGCACAAAAGCTGTTGATCTATACACTCATGTATTTCAATATGTGTCAGAGTTTTAATAAGATAAAAATAGTAATTAATATTATAGTAATATAGTATAAATAACTTTATTAGTAAATATAATATGTGTAACGTAATATTAGCACATAATCCAATGTAAACAAACCATGTCGGTACTTGTTAAAAGTCCCATTCGTAAACGTGCCACATTCTCGACAATCTCGGACGGGTAGTTTCCTGCCGCCGTTTGTTTAAAATTGTCATTGTTTAGTTGAGTTGACAATAAGTCACCCTCCTTGTGTGGTCTATTGTTATAAGAAGCGTGTCTGTTCATGTGTTAGTAACCGAAGGGGGAATCTTTTGTCGTACGCATATTCATGCATGTGTGAAATTTCTCTCTCTCTCTCAAAGTAAAACGATAAAGGTTGTCATAACATTTTAAGTGTTTATTTGTAAAAAAGAAAAAGGAGTAAGAACACGATTGATTTATAGTTTTATATTTTTGTGTAAAAAAAAAAGAGATAGCGTTGTATCGTAACTAATGCAAATGTTTAATAATAACTGTTAATAAATGTTTACCATGTACTAAAGTGTGTAGGCGATAATTGTGTATAGGATAGTAGAGCAAATAATATTATGACTTAAAGTTCAAATGAATAAATGATTTAGTTAACCCTCCCTTGTTAGATAAAGTATTAAACCCCAGGTCCAAAAACAGTAAACTTGTAAACTGAGCCAAATAAATTAATAATAATAAATAAAGTGTGCTAAATAATTATGGTAAGTCGATAGGAAATAATTCTAGGTAAGTTTTTTTAAACCCCCCAAAGTAATAGTAAGTGAATAATAAAGGCTGAATAAATCTTAAGTTAAACTAAATTTGTGTAACGTGTAGCAGTAAATAAGAGAAAGGTAAATAATAATAAAAGTATAGTTGAATAGTCAACAACCAGTTGTGGCCAGTAAGAGAACAATAAAGCGTGTTAAGAAATTGTAGTAAGCAGCCACACACTCTCCCTATTGTGATAAACTGTTGCCTCCCTAAACAATGAATACCACCGCGCGTGAAATACAATGAATTGTGTAAAGTCTCTCCCCTTCCGTAAAGTTGTCTAGTTATGGTTAAAGAGATAATAAGAATTACCATCGTGAGATTCCGCTTCTCTCAAGTAACTATAATCTAGAGTGGAGTATGGGATCTTCTTTAGATTATTTTAGAAGTAAGTCTATGGTATATAATCAAGATAGAATTATATACATGTAAAGTAACTAGTCACAACGGCGCCGGCTGAAAAGGATAATGATGAGGCAAAAAGGTGCCAAGAGTTCATTTATGAATGCTGAAAGCTAACGTGTAGAGTTAGAGTAAGCTGATGTCAGTCGGGCCACAATATTGTGAGTTACTGTAATTAGGGAAATTAGTATTATAAGTTAGTTCTGTAAGAAGTGAGATAAAGGGAATTTCACGAAGGCGAACATTTAAATGAGAACAAGATCATTTAAAGAGAGATAGAAAAAACAAACCTTGCACTAATAATAAATAATAATAATAATAGAAAATTACACACGGTACTCCCTAAACATACTCTCGGTATATTCAAAAAAAAATTATACCGGCGTCTGTGGCTTAAGCGGCGGAGTATGTGACGATTTCATTAATAAAAATATGTTAATTAATTAAGTTGATAATATATAAGCGAAGAAATTTTAAATTCTTAATAAAATCTCACATTGTAAACTAAATCTTATGGCAATCATTTAATAATAATAATATTTAATATAAGTCTAATAATAAAATTAAAAGGGAACGGAATTGTACAGAAAGGGTAAAGCTTATTAATTTATCCTGCATAAACAAGAACTGACCAGAATTAACTTGTTTTCTGACCCCTAAATAAACTAAGTATTATTGTAAATTTGTTATTATTTAAATAATTAATTAATACCATTGTTACGTATTTTGATAACTTCTGCAACTAAGAATATCACGATTTAATTATTTAATCAACCGTAGTCCTTTAATTAAAATTAGAAAAACGGAACTACTTTTATGTTGCCTAGTAATTGTCTTGAGATTACTACGCTCCCCTTAACTATTTTCTGCCACTTGTAATGGAGCGCTCACGCCGTAAGCAGCGTAAAGCGTTGTTTCGCTACGTAGATAAATAAAAATGTGAAAGGGTTGATACTATGACTATTTAAATAAGTAAATTTGTGTGGTGATGACATCTCTCTATATTATAAAATAACGGACTATGTAAATAATACAGTATTACTACCAAGAAGGTGATAGTAAACTAATCTATCATCATGTGAAGTGTGTAACCGTGAAACAAACATTCTATCTATGTATTCTAACTACAAGAATTATTAAGAGTAATTACAGTCGCCGGAGATGAATGTACCACACCAGGAATGATTTCACATACTTCTAGAACTTCACCATCACAGTATGATAAGGTAACGACAGAACTTCAAGAAACATCAGGAGGACCGAAGAACTAATTCTGCAGCAACTTCAGGAAAAACACAGGTGACATGGAGGCTTGTCTTCCATGGTTAAGAGTTACAAAATTATAAACCCCAAAAGACAATTTAAATTATCACATTAAAGACTTTAAAACTTATGTTATAATGTAATAACATTATAGACTTTAGAAACCTGACATTTTAGGTAACATGTAGTATAAAATCTAATAACGCTAGTTATAGCAAAAAGGTAAAGTTTAAACTAAAAGTTTTGTTGTTTTAGAAGATTAATAAAAAACCATTCTTCAAATGGTTAGAGTTTCAATATTGTACATGGCAAGGTGACCATAATTCATTTAATATATTTAATCCCGGATCCGTGGAATTAATCAATAAGATGTACATCATATTTTGAGGCGCCTTTGTAAAGTAGTAATTTATATATTTAATCATATAGTAAACTATATTGTTTGAGAACTTTCAATAGAGAACTTAATCACCAAATGTAATAAAGAGATGTCATCTAAGTACCGAGTAAAATGAGTGCATAAATCAACAGTCTCCACTTCCTAATATCCTGCTATATAAATTGTTTATTTGTTGTGATTATTTTCAGTGCTTCACAACGAAGGCAGCCGGTATAATTGGCACATCCAATTATTACTGGTTCCCTACGTTATAACTCAAGAGAAAAGGTTATATTACCTTCCACTCCTCCTTATAGAATGATGGTTTGGAAAACAGGATTCCCTTATGTATAGTGTAATATTGGGATATAGTCTCATCTCCTGCTTCCAATCTTGAGATAATAGTAATTAATTTCGGGTCAGCTCGTTGGTGTGTGCTTAGTTGTTCCAGAACTGATTGTAAACCGGCGCTGCTGCTGAGAATATGGTACACCTTCAGAATACTCTCTTTCTCCCCCTCGAACGTCTGCTTGTCAATGTCAACTCTAGACAATACGTCCGCGACGACATTCTTCCTTCCGGGGATATACTCCCACTTAAGGTCGTATTCTTGCAGCAATAGTATCCACCGCGTTAACCTTCCATGGCTCAGCTTACATCTCTTAAGGAACGATATAGATTTATGGTCTGTCCGGACGGTAACGGGATAACCAAGAATATATGTACGAACTTTCCGCACGCGAACACGACACTCAATAACTCCTTTTCTGTCACATGATAGTTTTTCTCACTCTGGTTCAGAGCTCTGCTGGCAAAACAGATTACAAGATGCTCGCCCTCCTCATCCTCTTGATATAAAGTAGTGCCGAGGCTGATGTCACTGGCATCACAATTAAGAAAGAAAGGCTTGTTAAAATCTGGATGACGGAGTATAACGTGTTTAAGGAATTTTTGTTTTATGAGAGTCAATATGTTTTGTTGTTCATTACCCCAGATCCATTTATTTTTAGATGACAGTTGCGGCTGAAATCTGGCAGTCAGTTCGGAGTACTTTTCCTGGAACTTGCGGTAGTAGTTACAGAGTCCCAGGAACGACTGTAACTGCCTTCGATTCTTTGGTGTAGGAAAGTTCTGAATTGCTTCGACTTTTTCAGCCGACGGTGAGATTTCCTTATCATTTAATATGAAGCCCAAGAATTGTATCTCTTTAGCAATAAAATGAGACTTTGCTAACTTCAGAGTAATATTGTTTGCTGCTAGCTTCTGTAAGACGTGTTCCACACGGTAGCAGTGTTCCTCCCAAGTTTCTGAGGACACTAGCAAGTCATCGACGTATACGGTGGTGAATTTTAGTGCTTCTTGGCCAAGTATCTGATCCATGCAGTGCACAAAAACTGCGACTGAGTTTACCAGTCCGAAGGGCAACCTCTTAAACTGGTAGTTCCGCCCTTCGAATATAAAGGCCAGATACTGGCGACTCTGTGGATGTAATTCCACCTGCCAGTATCCGCACACCGTATCCCAGGTAGTGAAGTATTTGGTACCGTGGAACCGTTTTAAGATCTCCTCAATCTCACCGGGCGAAGTCCTGTCATTTATGATCATCTTATTTATTTCGCGCGCATCTAAACATAAACGGACTTGTCCGTTTTTCTTAGGAATAGCCACGATAGGACTTGTATAAGGGGAATGGCTACTCTCTATAATGTCACGGTTAATCATTTGCTCTATTTCAGCTCTTACTGCTTGCTTTCGTGATTGCGCAATGGGGTAAGACTTCCGGTTAAAGTCTACAGTGTCTCGGAATTGTAGAGTACACTGGAAATTCTTCACTTTACCGGGCTCATCAGAAAAGACTGATTTATATTTATTGTATATGTCGATTAATTTGTTCGCTTGGTTTGTTGTTAAACCTTCGCCAGTTATACCGCTCCGGAAATCCCTGATCTCCTGGATTTTTTGCGACCATAAATCTTCATTGGAGGTGTCGTCTATTCTCTGTTCAATTATGGATGTTGGTTGGATGTAATTAATTTTTCGGATTTGCTGATGGATACTATCGGGAACGACTTGGTCACTACCCACCAAGTTCGCCGTCCAAGTATGTCCGTTAGAAAACAGTGATAATGTTTCAGTTCTTAGATCAATGATGGCGGAATTCCTCCTAAGCACATCACACCCGACCAGTATATTAAATGGCAGACCGCTCGCCACCAAGAATTCCATGTCAATCGCTATACCACAGCTCATCACACTGGCGGAGACTTGTCTACGTATAGTTTTGTTTTGTCGGCCGGTTGCTCCCAACAAAACAATATTATTCAATGGCAATGTTGGTAAAGTTCTCCCGCACTCTTGCTGTATCCTCTCCAGTTCCGTCGTACTTATTATTGATACGTTTGACCCAGTATCGATCATTAACTTGGCTGGGATGCCTTCTACCTTGGCGTCAACATGTATAATTTCATTATTGAAGTTATTGGTGGGACTCCTGTTATCCTCTTCCAATAACTCCTGTCTGATGTCCTTCAGGTAGTTGCACCCGATGATTGTAATACGATTGTGATTATTCTCGCAATTGCACTCATTCTCATTATCATACCCAGTAGTCAGAAGCAGTAATGGGTTCTGTCGATTTCTTACTGCCTGTGCCCGTTTAAAGGTTCGGCATCATTGTTTCTTTGAGCCATATTATTCGATGCCTCATTCTGGATGCTCAGAGTGGTTACTTGCCGATCTGTTCTATGGTCTTCCGGTCGTTCATGGTGCGACCTCTGTTCAGTGTTGTCCAAACTATTGCTCCTACGCGCCGGATAGTACCTCGGTTGGTCCCGTTCTAGGCTCCTCCGCCTTTCTTCGTATCTTCGGTAACTGCTTCGTCGATTGTGGTTGAATCCTCGTTGTCTTCCTTCTGTGGCTCGTATGAAGTTCACTCTAGGACGAGGATACCTATTATTATTAAAATTACCATTATTGGGACCCACACGATTAGCATTATTAGGGTAAGGACTATTACCATAATTGGGGCTTCTCTGACTATTTACGTTATTAGGGTAGGGATTGCGGTTACCCTGATAACCATTCGAGGGTCGATTCGGGTTTTGCTGGTTGGGACCCGTATTATTATTGTCATTGTAATTGGTATTATTTACATTATTTCCATTATTATAATTGTTATTTCGCGGGTATGCCCGACCTCCTTGGTACCCAGTATTTATGTGGTTCGCACCCTGATTATTGTTCAGGTACGTCCTTGGTTCGGGCCCATCACTTCTTCTACGACTCTGCCTGTAGTAATCTTCTTTTTCATAATTCTCTAGGAGTTCTGTCATTGGCTGGATGGTTTTTATCTGGCTGCCCCTCCTTGCACGAATCACCTCCTCATCATAATGGTAAGACAGCTTGTTTATTAGGCATTCCTCCGGTATGGCTGGTTCTAAGTGCTTGGCCATACACACTTTGCTGAGGAAATAAGCTGTCATTGAGCTGCCGACTTGTGGTTTGTAGCGGCCGTGGCATATATTATCTCTTATGAGATTTTGCGTGGTCTCTGACCAGTACTTAGCTTTGAACAGGCTCTTGAATTGTTCATAGTTGTCGATGTCGCTCCGGTTGGCCATCCACCAATGGTCATTCACCTCCCGAAACGACTCGTCAAGGATTTCTCTGCTCTGGACCCATCGGTTCCCTCGGTGTTTCTCGAGGTACTCCTCTATTCGTGCCAAGAACTACATAGGCTTCCGTTTGTATTGCCGGAAATTGAACCATTCTCTGTTCTCTGACATGGGGAAATTGTGATATCCTGATGGTCTGTTTCTTATCAACTCTATCTCCTCCTGGCTCTGACGCACCTGTCCGGTTATGTTCACCATAGCGGCCTCCACGCCGTCGCATCTTTCTGTTACTTGGGTCCTCACTTTATTTACTTCCTCCAAGGTAAATTTCTTGGTCTCCTCCATTCTTGTTTTCTGTTGTTCTTGGACCTGAGTAATCTCCTTTGTTATTACTTCCCGGACTTCCAGCACTTCGTTTTCTGTTTGATGACATCTTTCGTCTACTTCTCGGATCTGCTGGTTAACAACCACGACTTCCTGTTCTAATTTCTTTACAATGGACTTCTTCGTCTCAGTTATCTTTTTATTTATCTCCTCTTTGGCTAACTCAATCCTCTCGTCTAACTTATTCATGTTCTCTTGATTAACTTCCCTTAATTCTTCTCTCAGCAGTTGATTGTCCTCTCTCAATTCTTCCAGTCTTTCCCCCATCGTCTCTTCCATTTTCCTGTTATTTTCCTTTAATTCGTCCTTTAATTGTTGGTTATCACTTTCTATTTTCTTACTGGTTTCCTCCATCTTCTCTTCCATCTTCTTACTCAAATTCTTACTAGTTTCCTCAATCCTTTTATTAGTATTTTCTATCTTACGGCCCAATTCTTCCTTTGTGGATCGGTTATCTTCCTTCAGATCCTCTAACTTTTTGCTGGTTTCTTCCATTTTCTTGCTTAAATTTTCCTGTGTGGAATCCATTTTCTTTTCCATCTTCTTACTGCTTTCTTCCATTTTCCTGTTATTTTCTTCCTGTGTGGAATCCATTTTCTTTTCCATCTTCTTACTGCTTTCTTCCATTTTCCTGTTATTTTCTTCCTGTGTGGAATCCATTTTTGCCATTATCATTCGGAACATTTCTTCCGTGTCCTCCTTCTCGGTTCGTGTTGACTTCTCTCCCGGTTGCTCCCGAACATTAATTTCCCCTGTTTGTGTTGTTACTTCAGGTTGTTCCTCTGGTGGTGCTGGTTGTTTCGGTTCCACCTGGGTTAGTAACACTTCCGGATCCTCCACGGGTGTTGCCTCCTTATCCCCCATGTCAACCTCTTTTTCGGCCTCTGCCGCCCTCTTTTTCGATGTAGCACGTCTTTGCATTTTTCTCTGTCTCTATTTATTAATCGCTGCCAAGCTTAGATTATTAAGCCCTCTACGTTGGACGCCACTTTGTAACTAGACCCTTTTATATGGCTTTAATCAAATCAATTCCCACTGTTTGGGCTAGCCACTTGGTCACCAGACCGCTGTATGCCGGTCGTTACAAAAGAATAAAAGGTATACGGAAAATTCAATAAAAATAGAATTTTCAAATAATAAAATAATTTTGTTTATGTTTATAGAGGTATGTATAAGAGATAAATCTGTTTTTTAAAAGGTTCTGGTAAAATTTTAATAACAGGTAGGTATTTATTGACCGTCGAGCACTTCTTGAAGATTTGCACCAAGTCTGGAGTTAAATAGATTAACTCCAGGTAATAATCGATTGGTGACTTTTCTGACTGGTCCAATATCTTGTTCAAAATAGAATATATTCTTCTCACTTAAGTCCTTCAGCCTTATAAATACCCTTAAATTACCCTGTGAAATAAGTACAGATACAAAATAACGGAAATATAAAGATTTATTGACAATTTTAAATTAAGAATCGATATTTTATCGATGGAGAGCAATTATCGACTCTGTCTCGGGAATTATCGATTGTGTCATACAGAACAAAATTTTATGTTATATTATATTAAAAGATAGGTTCTTTGAGCGATTAGAATTAATAGTCAGAGAAGGGTGACGAGAAAGTATAACATTAACAATTAAAAATAAATATAATAATTACTATTCAATAGTATTTAAATAATTTCAGTATATAATATTTGAATATAAATGTTTTGTCAAACCAATGAAGACTGATGTGACGTCAGTGACTGCGATGTAGTAAGCAGATTTCGTTTTCAAGATGGCCGCTACTCGGGTTGGTCTTGGCTATTGCATATGCGTCGAGTCAGAAAATTACTACAAAATTACCTTCATCAAGGTCTAAAATGTCCCCGCACTGGTGTTAATCTGTTTGGTGTATTCTGGTGAAGTGTTCTGTGTAAACTTGTGTTAGTTAGTTTATTTTCTATGTGTTCAACTTCTGCGGTTAAGTTCTCAAGTTATTGGTTAGGATTTGCAGAATAAATCAGTTGAAATATAGTGTTTTACTTGTTTCTATCACTCGTATTATGTAGTTAAGTGTTTGTTTTCACTATTGTCGTGAATGTATTAACGGCTTTAGCTTTAAAAATGTTTAAACCGCCTAACTCTCGTTTCACTGATTTCAATGGCTAAACACTAGTATCAGTTTCAATTCGATTTTAAGAAACGTTCTTCACACAACTGTCCAGCTTGATATTCAACAAAAGACTAATTAACTTGGTCATAATTCTTGCCCAGTTAATCTTTGAAAAAGTATTGTTAACATTTTTCGACTTCCCATACATATGATAAAATATTACATTATGTATGGAATTTATCTATTTTATTCCTCACTTTTATGAATTATTAACCTTATTATTGGTTTAATCATCTCATTCCCTTTAAATTGATGTATTATTGTCCATATCTGTAGATATTTTGTGGAAATTAACAAATTTCTTTACTTTATGGAAATATAGGCTCAAAATTGGATTTCCGTCTTTATACAAAATCCCCTCCATTTAAATATTATTAATACTATTATAATAAATTTTAATTAGTCATATTCCTGTTCCTTTCCTCAAATACATATAAATTACACCTTTGAACTGGTTTTTTGTGTTAATCTGTAAATTTGACATTGCTCTTTAAAATTAATTAATTTATATATTTTGACAATTTACAAAATGTTAAGGTATATTTCCTTATTATCATTTTAATTCATAGGATCATTCCTGGTAGTGGTTAATTGTGTTATCTTATATAAATCTTGGTAGTTTACAGGATTTATAAGTGAGTTATACTATTTTATATTGGTTCTCTGATTTCACCAAATGGCCTAGATTTTAGAATTTTATATTTCTTTCCTTCTCAAATAATTTAAACTTAATTCCTCCTCTGACTTTACATAATTACAATTATATGAAAATAACATGATTTATAACTTATTGTGTTGTGTAGTAGTTAATTAACACTACAGTTATTAAAATAAATAATTATGAACATGGTTTAGCAATCTGCACAATTGAACATATTGCAGATATGGTTTGAACATATATCCTTTAACTATTTTTGAGCTAACATAGCATACCTATTAGAACATTATTACTGGTATGTAGGTTATTATTTATCAAACATAATTCTTTTTTAAAACACATAACATAAATCTTATTTTCTAATAAACCTTACAAATACATTTATTTAACACATTGATTTTAGGACTGTGGAATAACAGTCTATTTAAACATGTTACACTTATTCATACTATATTAGTACCAGTCCTTTCTGGTTTAAACCATTATTATTTTGATCCCCTACATCAGTAAACATTAACTCCCATACTCTATTTATTATCATTTTTTACAAATGTTTTTGTAAATAAAGATTTACATTAAAATAATAAAATACTGGAAACCTTCCATTTTATTATTTTATTATGCTGTTTATTATTAGATTTTAAAGTTGTGATATAGCATACTACTAAGTTATAGTATCACCAACTTTAAGTTTATTGCATTTTTTTTTAAAAAAACAACACTTACACAAATTCACTTTCACTGCTGGTTCTGATATTTTGAGTCTTATTATCTCAGACCAGACCTTTAGTAATCATGGACCGTTAAGACTAGTTTATTTTCTTTATTACACAATAGCTTTAGTCGGTGCATTTCTTATAACGCTATACAGCACTTTAGTTTTCTCAATAATTACATTTTATAAGATTTTGGGTATGTTATACTTTCTTTTGCATAGTTTTTGTGGGTTTGGGATTGATAGTAGTTTATATAATAATAGGTTTTACTACGGTGTTTCTTTCATACTATTTCTTCCTCTTCTCCTGTCTTCCTTCTTGTCCTTCTTCGTATCTTCCTTCTGGTATTCATTCTTGTCCCTCTTCTAGTCTTCATTCTTGTCCCTCGTCTAGTCTTCACTCTTCTGTTCTTCCTTCCTCATTCTTGGGTAAACCAAGGTACTTGGTGTTATCACGACTGAGGTTTAGTTTGGAGTATTTAATTTATTCACTGAACTGACTTTATTCTTCTATACAGGTTTCAGGGTATTGTTTTCTTCCTGTTCACAAACTTTATTCTTCCCTCTTCTTGTTTTTGGGGTATTTTGGTATTCACCACCCTTTAATTGAGTCTCTTTTTTCTTTGATACGGTCTTATATAACTGGTTTACTGCTCTGAGCTTCCTGGGTAACTTACTGGTATTATACTATGATTTGATGAGCTGCTTCGATACTTTCTTTGGTTTTTAAAACAGTGGTTTTTATATATAATGTAGTGAGGATTTTTATTTTATTGTGGTTCATTCCTCTGATTTATTTAAATGTCATTCAATATTATTATAACATTTGTTGGTGTAATTAAACTTTATGATTTCATATGACGTAAAATGTAGTGGATTTTCTGTCACGCTACAATATTTGTTATGACAAAAAATACTAATGTGCTGGATTTGAGACCAAACACCCAGATTTCATGAAAAATTAATTATTATCAGATTGAAATAAAAACTATATGTTATTGTCAAGCCGACAAAAGTGAACAATTTATCATAAATAAAGAAAGCTGTCAAATGAATAAAAATCAGTCAAAATAGCCAAAAACAGTATTGACTATAAACATGTGGTAGGCATATAATATTGTATAATTTATGGATTTAATGTTGCCAAAATGCAACAAAATTGCATTAGAAAGTTGAAATATGATATAAAGCGACTATACTAATATATCTGACTAACTTTAACGTTGTAATAGTTAAGTTAGCAAAATATTTACCTATACCATGTATGGCTGGAGCCAATCAACCAGTACAAAAATAATCATATCTGGCTAAATATTTACAAAATGCTAACAAAAATAAAATAAAATGGTACAATACTTCAGTATACCTTAAAAACGAACAAACTCAGTTGAAAATAAGATCAATTATAAAAGAATTTAACTAATAAGAGTGAGATTTGTCACACCATGAAAAAGGGCATCTCAAGACCAATCAATGATGCTATGTCATCCTGTGATAAAGATAATATATGTAAAGAGTAACCAGGTATCACAAAAGACAGACAATATAATAAACTCTGAGTGTACACTAGTGAAATACTACATATGTTAAAGAAAGAGACTAATCATCGTGTTATAACATTGACAAAAATCTAGGCCATGGACAGAGGCCAGGTAAAATTGTAATTATCTAGGTGTTATATATGTTAAAATTTGTTGGTTTTGTTATAGGAAGATAGTAATGTTGTATGTTCAGATTGTGGAAGAGACATAATAGTTCCACAACAATTTTTGTTCTAAAAAAATTGAATTTTCATGACAACAACCCAAGGTGAGAGTTGTATATTGTGTTACTTATTAGACTTAATTTAATTAAAAAACAATCATAATTAGTATCACTAGATTCAGTTGAAAACAGAGAATCTAAATGTAATAATGGCATACAAATTGTGAGTACTAATGTAAAACTGTTTGATAAATACCAGAGTAATTTTTGAAATATCCTTAGTATGAAGAATAAGAAATTCGTTCTAAAAGCTTCGACGGAAATGAATTTTGTTCCATAATGTTCCATTTCGTTTATTCTCGAACAATCTAGAAAGAATTTTTACACAAATATACCGGAAGTCGATGGAAACAATCAGCCTGAATTAGTATAAAAGAGAGACCAAATTCGACCCAAAAACACTTGAAACTTGAACTCCAGAACAGATGCATCACCCACGACACTGATCAACGCAGCTAAGGCGAAACCGAGAGGCGAGAAATCGACAAGACCCGAAGAAAGGCTTTTCCCGCACATAGACAAACAGACTGACATAACCCTACAAGAATCTACGCCAATGTGTTGCTGAAATAGAGCAGCAGCACGGCAAATTTTAATAGAAATCACGCAGCCAGAACGTCAACGGCCCAGGAGGGACCAAAACTTTAAATAGAGAACCAATTCTGCTGTGTTCGCATAGACTGACTAACTTGACAATAATTCCCTTAACGTAAACATACACACACAAAGCCTTTCTCGACACTGCATGGGAATCAGCGCTATGGAGGCCAAATTCTGAATCAACGCGGAGCAGCTGATGTGTATTGGCGGGGTTTGAACGATAATCTACTGCCAAACGTTGTCACAAAAAGTGCGGAAATAGTAAATGATCGCAATTTTGACTTAAAATAGATTCAGTGCACACATGAAGAGGCGAGATTGAAAAAACTACCCGAGAGGAGTGTCCTGTGCGAGATTAATTAACCATTGGAACGTGAGTTACCAAAATTAAAGTCATTTTTTTACCTGGTTACATTTATCACACAGTTGTACTACACATGCCACACACACCTTCAAATCACTTAATTTTTCTTGTAAAGCGTCTTATTGATATGTCTTGGTAGTTCAAAGGAGTCACGTCCTGAGAGTAAAGATTTTTTCACGTATTAAACTCATGCTTTTCAACTGAGTAAAAAATTGAAAACACTAGCCGATACTTGATTGGATATATAAAATTGTCAATAATAATAATAATAATAACTTGTGAAATTTTTTTTTTTCTTTAGTAACTCTGCAATTTTATAATTTTTATATGAATGTTAGTCCTTCAGACGATTTGTTTGTTTTTGAAGAATCATTAAACTTACCTGATTTTTTCAAGCTAAACTGACTTGTTTATACTTTTTCATAGAAGTAAGATTTAAAAATTTTTAATTTTTTTAATAATCACATTTTATTCTTGGAACAAACGATTCCAAGTGGCGCCCACAAAAAACTTAGTATTAAGTTGTGTTACAGGACTACATCTCCGCAGAGGATCCAGTCAACAGTAAGTAACAAAAAGTGCGCGGAGGTAAGGCCCGACAGTATACAACACGAACAACATTTTTACATTACACCATTTTGTTTCTATTTTGTTATAAATTGGCTGGCCCAACAGTGAGAATTAGAAAGGAGAGTGTCCTAGAAATAGGTTACACACTGTTACACACTATATGCAGAGCTAGTTGTTATAAATTGGCAGCCCAACTAGTGAGGCTTGAGAAAAACGGAACAAGCCCGGCAACTACCAACAGATCAAAATGCCGCAACCTAAGGGAAAAAAGGTAAAGAAGAATGTGGAACCCGAGTTAAGTGTGGAAGACGGAGAGGCAGTACAAATGGAGGAAACGGAATTAGAATCGCCCACACTAGAAATGGAAAGACCGGTACAGACGGCAGATGAATTAGAGGAGCAAACGGGAGAAGAACCCACACAAATGGTAGAACAAGCAAAAAAACCCGAACCAGAAAAAATAACAGCAAGCGTTGACATGAGTGCAATAATGGTAATGCTCCAAGGAATGAAGGAGGATATGAACAAAAATACAGAATCCCTGAAGGAAAACAACAAAAACATAGAATCTTTAAGGGAGAATATAACCGAGAAAATAAACGACAATGGGAAAAAATTAGAGCTATTTCAGGAGGAGAACAAAAAAGTATAGAGTCCCTGAAAAAAGAAATTAGCATAAAGTACGAAACAGTAAACAAAAGATCAATGATAATAAAATCTATAGTGACAGGAAGGTCGAAAACATGGAGAAACAGTTGGAAAGGTTACAGGAGGGAAACAATACACGTTTCGAAAATCTAGAGGAACAAACAGTAGAGACCAAACAAGATGTTAGAAATCTCGAAAACATGGTAAGGCAGAACCAAGACGCCATCATGCAGGAGGTGGGAGAAGTCCAGAAAGACGTTAGCGAGAGGATGCAGAGAACATATGACATCGCTAACAGGCTGGACGAACAAATAAAAACTAACAAAAATAGCATACTGGAAATAGACCAGAGAGAGAAAAACCTGCAGGAAAGATTAGAGGCGCTGAGAGACACACCCATACTAAATGCTCATACGTGTCATGGTGAAAACAGGGAAGTAATCAACTTCCAAAACTATCGACGAAACCCAATGGAATTTTTAGAAAGAATGGAAGAGTTTATTGGGAGAAATAGAGAAACAAGGTGGGACAGGATAAGAGAGATGCTAGACGAGACGTTTAAAAACACTAGAGATAACTGGTGGATAGCGGTACGACCCGAAATCACGAATTTAGCCGAGTTTAAACGCCAGTTTAAGGAGAAGTATTGGTCGGAGACTGCACAAAACAGGGTAAGAATGGACATTTTCTATGGCAAATACGACGCGTCCAATGGACAGTCCCCGACGTCTTATTTCCTAGGAAAGGTATGTTCAGCACGGAAGTTGATACCGCCGATCCCAGAAGAATGTTTGGTAAGGCAGTTAGCTGGACATTAGAGTTATGGTATCAAAGATGCCCAATTATACCAACAGCTCAGTAAAATAGCCGATCTGGCCAAATTATTAGAAAATTGTGAATCCACTGGAAGGTTCCAGGATTACCAACCCCCCAATCGTAAGGTAGAATACAATAACAACAATAACGGACCAAACCGGAATGGAGGTGGAAACGGTAACAACCTAAATACAAATAACCAGAATAATAATACCCCACCAAATGGACGGAGTGATAATACTCAGGGTCCAAATAACCGCAACTATCCGGGACCAAACAGAGGTAATTACACCGGGAATAATTACGGTAGGAACTTCCACCAGGGAAACAGTTATCGCGGAAATAACTATAGGGGAAATAATTATGGTTAACGCAATAGTTATCGTAACGGGGGCGACCAAGGAGGAGGCGATAGGAGAAATCACGAATATAGGCCCCAGGTAAATTATACAATGGCCAATGACCGACGGCCATATCCACCCAATGTACCCACTTACATGTTTTACCCACAACAGGCGCCAGGTAGCCAGGGTAACACGACGAATAGCCAACCTATTAATGGTAATCCCGAGGTCAGGCAGGAAACACAGACGGGTCAGCAACCCAATGTTCCGGGAGACCGGGCAAATGAGACCGTGGCTCATTTAAACTAAACGCGGCAGTGGAAAAGGAAAACCGCCCTTCACTGAACCAATATTATGGGGTGACTAGTTACGAACATAGGCAGGACAAAGACGAGACTAGGACATTAAGAATAAATAATTAAGGGGTCATGATACCCATATCATCTACCGAAAAATTGGAAAAGGTATTTCTCGATATCTGCGGACCATTTCCACGCAGCGGTGGGAGACACCGATATAAATTTATCGTAATCATCTTCGACCACTTTAGCAAATATACCAAGCTATACCCAATAACTAGGGCAACGACCAGGAAAATAATAGACATCATTATAGAGCGAAACATAATGGAGGTGGGCCGACCGTATTCTATAATTACGGACCACGGTACTCAGTTTAGGGGAAAACTTTGGAAGGAAAACCTGGGAGAACACGGAATAAAAACGTACAAGACGTCCGTATGTCACCCGAATAGTAACCCAGCCGAGAGAATGTTAAGAGAGGTAGGACGGTTACTGAGAACATACTGCCATAACGAGCAGAAAAGATGGCATTAATACGTAGCATCAACCGAGGATTTTCTCAATTTCTCACATCACAATACCATCGAGGTGTCGCCATACACAGTTATGTTCGAAAGACCCCCACCACGAGAGATAAAAGAAATTATTAGTTTTCCCGACGAACTCGCATACCAATTTGAAAGAACCAAATTTTATAACAAGGTGTTAGATAAAACGGAACAGCAGCGGAAAAAATATGTCAAATCACAGCCCAAGGCAATTAAATATGAGGTAGGAGAAAGGGTGTTAGTTAAAAATAGAGAATTGCCCAGTGCTATACAAGGCATAACGAGGAAATTGCTACTCTTATATACAGGGCCTTTCACGATCACCAGAGACAATAAAAACAATACCTATGAGGTAACTGACACGGTTAGTAACAAAGTAAAAGGTAGGTATAACCAAACATCATTGAAAAAGTACCATGATTAAAAAATCACAAGTCAAATACTCAATCAGTGACCAAGTACCATGACCAACAACCCAAGTCAAATACAGCATCATTGAGAAGGTACCTTGACTAAACATGTTAACGTGAATCTTTTAACTTACCCAGAATTAGAAAGGAGGTAGAGATTATTAAATAAAAATAAATATTATTGTATAATGATTATTATTAATAAATATTACGAGATGGACACATTCCACCGTAGGCAAGATTTATTTCCAATAGCCATGTCAACGTATATTTACCAGCTTACCCGTACTTAGAGAAGGAGAGAGATTATTAATAATAAATATTACGAGACGGACACTTAGTAAAGGAGAAAAAAGGAGAAATGCTGTCATATATTTGATACTAAATGGAAATGATAAATGGAAAAAAAAAGGAAGAACAGTGTGTTACATAAGGAGGTAATGATGAATATGAATATAGCTATTAACATTGAATGATTTTAAACGATAATTTTACCTGCGGAGAACGATATATAAATATAATTGCGAATTAAGCAGAAGAGTTTAAGAAAGGGAATTTATGTGTAGGAGCCTATGATCTTTGAATATTGTATTTTTTTTATTATTATTATTATTTGTTGCAAAGGTGCAATTATTATTTTCTGGACAGGGATGTGTTGCCTCTGATTTCAGTAGTTATAGATAGGGAAGGGCAGAGAATGTATGCCATAGCGAGCCACTCTGACCCCCAACCCTCTATGAAAGTTAGGGAATTGATAGGGAATTATATCAAAGATTAATTAAATAACATCAAGGTAAAAAGGAAAGGAATAGGTGATACGACAAAGAACGAAATAGGAATATTGAGTTGGATTAATATATTAAAGGAGTAGTACAGGAATTTAATTATAAGATAAAAGAATGAAATATAAAGAAGCTAATAAAGGGTTAATATAGAGATGATAATTTCATCAAAACCAAAGATACGTTTTTCAAAAATTATCAACTTTAACGGAGAGGCATATGTAACGTCACAGAACGTTCCATAAAGGAAACCATTTACATAGCAATTATCATAAGAGCAAAGTGAGGTGAACAGTATCAAACCCAAGTAGTCCTAAAAAATTTGTGTAATATTGTCTAATAATCATTACTACTAACATGAAAAAACGACCAAACTATGACTAAGACACAAACCCCATATATATTATTAAAGTGACAAACAGTGAAAAAAAACCATAAGACACTATAAGAGAGCCGAATAATGTCAGAATCAACCAAAACGAAGTCATTAATTATTAAGTTTTATAACTCTGAATAGAGTATTAAGAACTATTTTTTGTGAATGAATGGACATGATCCATTATTATATTATGTAATGTAAATAAAATAAATGTATTAAATGATTTAAATACATTACTAAAAAGAATTTAAGTTAAAATAAAAATTATATATTTGTTATGACAAAAAATACTAATGTGTTGGATTTGAGACCAAACACCCAGATTTCATGAAAAATTAATTATCAGATTGAAATAAAAACTATATGTAATTGTCAAGCAGACCAACGTGAACAATTTATCTTAAATAAAGAAAGCTGTCAAATGAATAAAAATCAGTCAAAATAGCCAAAAACAGTATTGACTATAAACATGTGGTAGGCATATAATATTGTATAATTTATGGATTTAATGTTGCCAAAATGCAACAAAATTGCATTAGAAAGTTGAAATATGATATAAAGCGACTATAATCTGACTAACTTTAACGTTGTAATAGTCAAGTTAGCAAAATATTTACCTATACCATGTATGGCTGGAGCCAATCAACCAGTACAAAAATAATCATATCTGGCTAAATATTTACAAAATGCTAACAAAAATAAAATAGAATGGTACAATACTTCAGTATACCTTAAAAACGAACAAACTCAGTTGAAAATAAGATCAATTATAAAAGAATTTAACTAATAAGAGTGAGATTTGTCACACCATGAAAAAGGGCATCTCAAGACCAATCAATGATGCTATGTCATCCTGTGATAAAGATAATATATGTAAAGAGTAACCAGGTATCACAAAAGACAGACAATATGATAAACTCTGAGTGTACACTAGTGAAATACTACATATGTTAAAGAAAGAGACTAATCATCGTGTTATAACATTGACAAAAATCTAGGCCATGGACAGAGGCCAGGTAAAATTGTAATTATCTAGGTGTTATATATGTTAAAATTTGTTGGTTTTGTTATAGGAAGATAGTAATGTTGTATGTTCAGATTGTGGAAGAGACATAATAGTTCCACAACAATTTTTGTTCTAAAAAAATTGAATTTTCATGACAACAACCCAAGGTGAGAGTTGTATATTGTGTTACTTATTAGACTTAATTTAATTAAAAAACAATCATAATTAGTATCACTAGATTCAGTTGAAAACAGAGAATCTAAATGTAATAATGGCATACAAATTGTGAGTACTAATGTAAAACTGTTTGATAAATACCAGAGTAATTTTTGAAATATCCTTAGTATGAAGAATAAGAAATTCGTTCTAAAAGCTTCGACGGAAATGAATTTTGTTCCATAATGTTCCATTTCGTTTATTCTCGAACAATCTAGAAAGAATTTTTACACAAATATACCGGAAGTCGATGGAAACAATCAGCCTGAATTAGTATAAAAGAGAGACCAAATTCGACCCAAAAACACTTGAAACTTGAACTCCAGAACAGATGCATCACCCACGACACTGATCAACGCAGCTAAGGCGAAACCGAGAGGCGAGAAATCGACAAGACCCGAAGAAAGGCTTTTCCCGCACATAGACAAACAGACTGACATAACCCTACAAGAATCTACGCCAATGTGTTGCTGAAATAGAGCAGCAGCACGGCAAATTTTAATAGAAATCACGCAGCCAGAACGTCAACGGCCCAGGAGGGACCAAAACTTTAAATAGAGAACCAATTCTGCTGTGTTCGCATAGACTGACTAACTTGACAATAATTCCCTTAACGTAAACATACACACACAAAGCCTTTCTCGACACTGCATGGGAATCAGCGCTATGGAGGCCAAATTCTGAATCAACGCGGAGCAGCTGATGTGTATTGGCGGGGTTTGAACGATAATCTACTGCCAAACGTTGTCACAAAAAGTGCGGAAATAGTAAATGATCGCAATTTTGACTTAAAATAGATTCAGTGCACACATGAAGAGGCGAGATTGAAAAAACTACCCGAGAGGAGTGTCCTGTGCGAGATTAATTAACCATTGGAACGTGAGTTACCAAAATTAAAGTCATTTTTTTACCTGGTTACATTTATCACACAGTTGTACTACACATGCCACACACACCTTCAAATCACTTAATTTTTCTTGTAAAGCGTCTTATTGATATGTCTTGGTAGTTCAAAGGAGTCACGTCCTGAGAGTAAAGATTTTTTCACGTATTAAACTCATGCTTTTCAACTGAGTAAAAAATTGAAAACACTAGCCGATACTTGATTGGATATTAAAATTGTCAATAATAATAATAATAATAATAACTTGTGAAATTTTTTTTTTTCTTTAGTAACTCTGCAATTTTATAATTTTTATATGAATGTTAGTCCTTCAGACGATTTGTTTGTTTTTGAAGAATCATTAAACTTACCTGATTTTTTCAAGCTAAACTGACTTGTTTATACTTTTTCATAGAAGTAAGATTTAAAAATTTTTAATTTTTTTAATAATCACATTTTATTCTTGGAACAAACGATTCCAAGTGGCGCCCACAAAAAACTTAGTATTAAGTTGTGTTACAGGACTACATCTCCGCAGAGGATCCAGTCAACAGTAAATAACAAAAAGTGCGCGGATGTAAGGCCCGACAGTATACAACACGAACAACATTTTTACATTACACCATGTTGTTTCTATTTTGTTATAAATTGGCTGGCCCAACAGTGAGAATTAGAAAGGAGAGTGTCCTAGAAATAGGTTACACACTGTTACACACTATATGCAGAGCTAGTTGTTATAAATTGGCAGCCCAACTAGTGAGGCTTGAGAAAAACGGAACAAGCCCGGCAACTACCAACAGATCAAAATGCCGCAACCTAAGGGAAAAAAGGTAAAGAAGAATGTGGAACCCGAGTTAAGTGTGGAAGACGGAGAGGCAGTACAAATGGAGGAAACGGAATTAGAATCGCCCACACTAGAAATGGAAAGACCGGTACAGACGGCAGATGAATTAGAGGAGCAAACGGGAGAAGAACCCACACAAATGGTAGAACAAGCAAAAAAACCCGAACCAGAAAAAATAACAGCAAGCGTTGACATGAGTGCAATAATGGTAATGCTCCAAGGAATGAAGGAGGATATGAACAAAAATACAGAATCCCTGAAGGAAAACAACAAAAACATAGAATCTTTAAGGGAGAATATAACCGAGAAAATAAACGACAATGGGAAAAAATTAGAGCTATTTCAGGAGGAGAACAAAAAAGTATAGAGTCCCTGAAAAAAGAAATTAGCATAAAGTACGAAACAGTAAACAAAAGATCAATGATAATAAAATCTATAGTGACAGGAAGGTCGAAAACATGGAGAAACAGTTGGAAAGGTTACAGGAGGGAAACAATACACGTTTCGAAAATCTAGAGGAACAAACAGTAGAGACCAAACAAGATGTTAGAAATCTCGAAAACATGGTAAGGCAGAACCAAGACGCCATCATGCAGGAGGTGGGAGAAGTCCAGAAAGACGTTAGCGAGAGGATGCAGAGAACATATGACATCGCTAACAGGCTGGACGAACAAATAAAAACTAACAAAAATAGCATACTGGAAATAGACCAGAGAGAGAAAAACCTGCAGGAAAGATTAGAGGCGCTGAGAGACACACCCATACTAAATGCTCATACGTGTCATGGTGAAAACAGGGAAGTAATCAACTTCCAAAACTATCGACGAAACCCAATGGAATTTTTAGAAAGAATGGAAGAGTTTATTGGGAGAAATAGAGAAACAAGGTGGGACAGGATAAGAGAGATGCTAGACGAGACGTTTAAAAACACTAGAGATAACTGGTGGATAGCGGTACGACCCGAAATCACGAATTTAGCCGAGTTTAAACGCCAGTTTAAGGAGAAGTATTGGTCGGAGACTGCACAAAACAGGGTAAGAATGGACATTTTCTATGGCAAATACGACGCGTCCAATGGACAGTCCCCGACGTCTTATTTCCTAGGAAAGGTATGTTCAGCACGGAAGTTGATACCGCCGATCCCAGAAGAATGTTTGGTAAGGC
Organism: Magicicada septendecula; assembly: GCA_034769895.1. Taxonomy (NCBI): domain Eukaryota; kingdom Metazoa; phylum Arthropoda; class Insecta; order Hemiptera; family Cicadidae; genus Magicicada; species Magicicada septendecula. The sequence goes on from CM068375.1 coordinate 102,501,770, forward strand.
AGTTAGCTGGACATTAGAGTTATGGTATCAAAGATGCCCAATTATACCAACAGCTCAGTAAAATAGCCGATCTGGCCAAATTATTAGAAAATTGTGAATCCACTGGAAGGTTCCAGGATTACCAACCCCCCAATCGTAAGGTAGAATACAATAACAACAATAACGGACCAAACCGGAATGGAGGTGGAAACGGTAACAACCTAAATACAAATAACCAGAATAATAATACCCCACCAAATGGACGGAGTGATAATACTCAGGGTCCAAATAACCGCAACTATCCGGGACCAAACAGAGGTAATTACACCGGGAATAATTACGGTAGGAACTTCCACCAGGGAAACAGTTATCGCGGAAATAACTATAGGGGAAATAATTATGGTTAACGCAATAGTTATCGTAACGGGGGCGACCAAGGAGGAGGCGATAGGAGAAATCACGAATATAGGCCCCAGGTAAATTATACAATGGCCAATGACCGACGGCCATATCCACCCAATGTACCCACTTACATGTTTTACCCACAACAGGCGCCAGGTAGCCAGGGTAACACGACGAATAGCCAACCTATTAATGGTAATCCCGAGGTCAGGCAGGAAACACAGACGGGTCAGCAACCCAATGTTCCGGGAGACCGGGCAAATGAGACCGTGGCTCATTTAAACTAAACGCGGCAGTGGAAAAGGAAAACCGCCCTTCACTGAACCAATATTATGGGGTGACTAGTTACGAACATAGGCAGGACAAAGACGAGACTAGGACATTAAGAATAAATAATTAAGGGGTCATGATACCCATATCATCTACCGAAAAATTGGAAAAGGTATTTCTCGATATCTGCGGACCATTTCCACGCAGCGGTGGGAGACACCGATATAAATTTATCGTAATCATCTTCGACCACTTTAGCAAATATACCAAGCTATACCCAATAACTAGGGCAACGACCAGGAAAATAATAGACATCATTATAGAGCGAAACATAATGGAGGTGGGCCGACCGTATTCTATAATTACGGACCACGGTACTCAGTTTAGGGGAAAACTTTGGAAGGAAAACCTGGGAGAACACGGAATAAAAACGTACAAGACGTCCGTATGTCACCCGAATAGTAACCCAGCCGAGAGAATGTTAAGAGAGGTAGGACGGTTACTGAGAACATACTGCCATAACGAGCAGAAAAGATGGCATTAATACGTAGCATCAACCGAGGATTTTCTCAATTTCTCACATCACAATACCATCGAGGTGTCGCCATACACAGTTATGTTCGAAAGACCCCCACCACGAGAGATAAAAGAAATTATTAGTTTTCCCGACGAACTCGCATACCAATTTGAAAGAACCAAATTTTATAACAAGGTGTTAGATAAAACGGAACAGCAGCGGAAAAAATATGTCAAATCACAGCCCAAGGCAATTAAATATGAGGTAGGAGAAAGGGTGTTAGTTAAAAATAGAGAATTGCCCAGTGCTATACAAGGCATAACGAGGAAATTGCTACTCTTATATACAGGGCCTTTCACGATCACCAGAGACAATAAAAACAATACCTATGAGGTAACTGACACGGTTAGTAACAAAGTAAAAGGTAGGTATAACCAAACATCATTGAAAAAGTACCATGATTAAAAAATCACAAGTCAAATACTCAATCAGTGACCAAGTACCATGACCAACAACCCAAGTCAAATACAGCATCATTGAGAAGGTACCTTGACTAAACATGTTAACGTGAATCTTTTAACTTACCCAGAATTAGAAAGGAGGTAGAGATTATTAAATAAAAATAAATATTATTGTATAATGATTATTATTAATAAATATTACGAGATGGACACATTCCACCGTAGGCAAGATTTATTTCCAATAGCCATGTCAACGTATATTTACCAGCTTACCCGTACTTAGAGAAGGAGAGAGATTATTAATAATAAATATTACGAGACGGACACTTAGTAAAGGAGAAAAAAGGAGAAATGCTGTCATATATTTGATACTAAATGGAAATGATAAATGGAAAAAAAAAGGAAGAACAGTGTGTTACATAAGGAGGTAATGATGAATATGAATATAGCTATTAACATTGAATGATTTTAAACGATAATTTTACCTGCGGAGAACGATATATAAATATAATTGCGAATTAAGCAGAAGAGTTTAAGAAAGGGAATTTATGTGTAGGAGCCTATGATCTTTGAATATTGTATTTTTTTTATTATTATTATTATTTGTTGCAAAGGTGCAATTATTATTTTCTGGACAGGGATGTGTTGCCTCTGATTTCAGTAGTTATAGATAGGGAAGGGCAGAGAATGTATGCCATAGCGAGCCACTCTGACCCCCAACCCTCTATGAAAGTTAGGGAATTGATAGGGAATTATATCAAAGATTAATTAAATAACATCAAGGTAAAAAGGAAAGGAATAGGTGATACGACAAAGAACGAAATAGGAATATTGAGTTGGATTAATATATTAAAGGAGTAGTACAGGAATTTAATTATAAGATAAAAGAATGAAATATAAAGAAGCTAATAAAGGGTTAATATAGAGATGATAATTTCATCAAAACCAAAGATACGTTTTTCAAAAATTATCAACTTTAACGGAGAGGCATATGTAACGTCACAGAACGTTCCATAAAGGAAACCATTTACATAGCAATTATCATAAGAGCAAAGTGAGGTGAACAGTATCAAACCCAAGTAGTCCTAAAAAATTTGTGTAATATTGTCTAATAATCATTACTACTAACATGAAAAAACGACCAAACTATGACTAAGACACAAACCCCATATATATTATTAAAGTGACAAACAGTGAAAAAAAACCATAAGACACTATAAGAGAGCCGAATAATGTCAGAATCAACCAAAACGAAGTCATTAATTATTAAGTTTTATAACTCTGAATAGAGTATTAAGAACTATTTTTTGTGAATGAATGGACATGATCCATTATTATATTATGTAATGTAAATAAAATAAATGTATTAAATGATTTAAATACATTACTAAAAAGAATTTAAGTTAAAATAAAAATTATATATTTGTTATGACAAAAAATACTAATGTGTTGGATTTGAGACCAAACACCCAGATTTCATGAAAAATTAATTATCAGATTGAAATAAAAACTATATGTAATTGTCAAGCAGACCAACGTGAACAATTTATCTTAAATAAAGAAAGCTGTCAAATGAATAAAAATCAGTCAAAATAGCCAAAAACAGTATTGACTATAAACATGTGGTAGGCATATAATATTGTATAATTTATGGATTTAATGTTGCCAAAATGCAACAAAATTGCATTAGAAAGTTGAAATATGATATAAAGCGACTATAATCTGACTAACTTTAACGTTGTAATAGTCAAGTTAGCAAAATATTTACCTATACCATGTATGGCTGGAGCCAATCAACCAGTACAAAAATAATCATATCTGGCTAAATATTTACAAAATGCTAACAAAAATAAAATAGAATGGTACAATACTTCAGTATACCTTAAAAACGAACAAACTCAGTTGAAAATAAGATCAATTATAAAAGAATTTAACTAATAAGAGTGAGATTTGTCACACCATGAAAAAGGGCATCTCAAGACCAATCAATGATGCTATGTCATCCTGTGATAAAGATAATATATGTAAAGAGTAACCAGGTATCACAAAAGACAGACAATATGATAAACTCTGAGTGTACACTAGTGAAATACTACATATGTTAAAGAAAGAGACTAATCATCGTGTTATAACATTGACAAAAATCTAGGCCATGGACAGAGGCCAGGTAAAATTGTAATTATCTAGGTGTTATATATGTTAAAATTTGTTGGTTTTGTTATAGGAAGATAGTAATGTTGTAGGTTCAGATTGTGGAAGAGACATAATAGTTCCACAACAATTTTTGTTCTAAAAAAATTGAATTTTCATGACAACAACCCAAGGTGAGAGTTGTATATTGTGTTACTTATTAGACTTAATTTAATTAAAAAACAATCATAATTAGTATCACTAGATTCAGTTGAAAACAGAGAATCTAAATGTAATAATGGCATACAAATTGTGAGTACTAATGTAAAACTGTTTGATAAATACCAGAGTAATTTTTGAAATATCCTTAGTATGAAGAATAAGAAATTCGTTCTAAAAGCTTCGACGGAAATGAATTTTGTTCCATAATGTTCCATTTCGTTTATTCTCGAACAATCTAGAAAGAATTTTTACACAAATATACCGGAAGTCGATGGAAACAATCAGCCTGAATTAGTATAAAAGAGAGACCAAATTCGACCCAAAAACACTTGAAACTTGAACTCCAGAACAGATGCATCACCCACGACACTGATCAACGCAGCTAAGGCGAAACCGAGAGGCGAGAAATCGACAAGACCCGAAGAAAGGCTTTTCCCGTACATAGACAAACAGACTGACATAACCTCTACAAGAATCTACGCCAATGTGTTGCTGAAATAGAGCAGCAGCACGGCAAATTTTAATAGAAATCACGCAGCCAGAACGTCAACGGCCCAGGAGGGACCAAAACTTTAAATAGAGAACCAATTCTGCTGTGTTCGCATAGACTGACTAACTTGACAATAATTCCCTTAACGTAAACATACACACACAAAGCCTTTCTCGACACTGCATGGGAATCAGCGCTATGGAGGCCAAATTCTGAATCAACGCGGAGCAGCTGATGTGTATTGGCGGGGTTTGAACGATAATCTACTGCCAAACGTTGTCACAAAAAGTGCGGAAATAGTAAATGATCGCAATTTTGACTTAAAATAGATTCAGTGCACACATGAAGAGGCGAGATTGAAAAAACTACCCGAGAGGAGTGTCCTGTGCGAGATTAATTAACCATTGGAACGTGAGTTACCAAAATTAAAGTCATTTTTTTACCTGGTTACATTTATCACACAGTTGTACTACACATGCCACACACACCTTCAAATCACTTAATTTTTCTTGTAAAGCGTCTTATTGATATGTCTTGGTAGTTCAAAGGAGTCACGTCCTGAGAGTAAAGATTTTTTCACGTATTAAACTCATGCTTTTCAACTGAGTAAAAAATTGAAAACACTAGCCGATACTTGATTGGATATATAAAATTGTCAATAATAATAATAATAATAATAACTTGTGAAATTTTTTTTTTCTTTAGTAACTCTGCAATTTTATAATTTTTATATGAATGTTAGTCCTTCAGACGATTTGTTTGTTTTTGAAGAATCATTAAACTTACCTGATTTTTTCAAGCTAAACTGACTTGTTTATACTTTTTCATAGAAGTAAGATTTAAAAATTTTTAATTTTTTTAATAATCACATTTTATTCTTGGAACAAAAGATTCCAAGTGGCGCCCACAAAAAACTTAGTATTAAGTTGTGTTACAGGACTACATCTCCGCAGAGGATCCAGTCAACAGTAAATAACAAAAAGTGCGCGGAGGTAAGGCCCGACAGTATACAACACGAACAACATTTTTACATTACACCATGTTGTTTCTATTTTGTTATAAATTGGCTGGCCCAACAGTGAGAATTAGAAAGGAGAGTGTCCTAGAAATAGGTTACACAGTTACACACTATATGCAGAGCTAGTTGTTATAAATTGGCAGCCCAACTAGTGAGGCTTGAGAAAAACGGAACAAGCCCGGCAACTACCAACAGATCAAAATGCCGCAACCTAAGGGAAAAAAGGTAAAGAAGAATGTGGAACCCGAGTTAAGTGTGGAAGACGGAGAGGCAGTACAAATGGAGGAAACGGAATTAGAACCGCCCACACTAGAAATGGAAAGACCGGTACAGACGGCAGATGAATTAGAGGAGCAAACGGGAGAAGAACCCACACAAATGGTAGAACAAGCAAAAAAACCCGAACCAGAAAAAATAACAGCAAGCGTTGACATGAGTGCAATAATGGTAATGCTCCAAGGAATGAAGGAGGATATGAACAAAAATACAGAATCCCTGAAGGAAAACAACAAAAACATAGAATCTTTAAGGGAGAATATAACCGAGAAAATAAACGACAATGGGAAAAAATTAGAGCTATTTCAGGAGGAGAACAAAAAAGTATAGAGTCCCTGAAAAAAGAAATTAGCATAAAGTACGAAACAGTAAACAAAAGATCAATGATAATAAAATCTATAGTGACAGGAAGGTCGAAAACATGGAGAAACAGTTGGAAAGGTTACAGGAGGGAAACAATACACGTTTCGAAAATCTAGAGGAACAAACAGTAGAGACCAAACAAGATGTTAGAAATCTCGAAAACATGGTAAGGCAGAACCAAGACGCCATCATGCAGGAGGTGGGAGAAGTCCAGAAAGACGTTAGCGAGAGGATGCAGAGAACATATGACATCGCTAACAGGCTGGACGAACAAATAAAAACTAACAAAAATAGCATACTGGAAATAGACCAGAGAGAGAAAAACCTGCAGGAAAGATTAGAGGCGCTGAGAGACACACCCATACTAAATGCTCATACGTGTCATGGTGAAAACAGGGAAGTAATCAACTTCCAAAACTATCGACGAAACCCAATGGAATTTTTAGAAAGAATGGAAGAGTTTATTGGGAGAAATAGAGAAACAAGGTGGGACAGGATAAGAAAGATGCTAGACGAGACGTTTAAAAACACTAGAGATAACTGGTGGATAGCGGTACGACCCGAAATCACGAATTTAGCCGAGTTTAAACGCCAGTTTAAGGAGAAGTATTGGTCGGAGACTGCACAAAACAGGGTAAGAATGGACATTTTCTATGGCAAATACGACGCGTCCAATGGACAGTCCCCGACGTCTTATTTCCTAGGAAAGGTATGTTCAGCACGGAAGTTGATACCGCCGATCCCAGAAGAATGTTTGGTAAGGCAGTTAGCTGGACATTAGAGTTATGGTATCAAAGATGCCCAATTATACCAACAGCTCAGTAAAATAGCCGATCTGGCCAAATTATTAGAAAATTGTGAATCCACTGGAAGGTTCCAGGATTACCAACCCCCCAATCGTAAGGTAGAATACAATAACAACAATAACGGACCAAACCGGAATGGAGGTGGAAACGGTAACAACCTAAATACAAATAACCAGAATAATAATACCCCACCAAATGGCCGGAGTGATAATACTCAGGGTCCAAATAACCGCAACTATCCGGGACCAAACAGAGGTAATTACACCGGGAATAATTACGGTAGGAACTTCCACCAGGGAAACAGTTATCGCGGAAATAACTATAGGGGAAATAATTATGGTCAACGCAATAGTTATCGTAACGGGGGCGACCAAGGAGGAGGCGATAGGAGAAATCACGAATATAGGCCCCAGGTAAATTATACAATGGCCAATGACCGACGGCCATATCCACCCAATGTACCCACTTACATGTTTTACCCACAACAGGCGCCAGGTAGCCAGGGTAACACGACGAATAGCCAACCTATTAATGGTAATCCCGAGGTCAGGCAGGAAACACAGACGGGTCAGCAACCCAATGTTCCGGGAGACCGGGCAAATGAGACCGTGGCTCATTTAAACTAAACGCGGCAGTGGAAAAGGAAAACCGCCCTTCACTGAACCAATATTATGGGGTGACTAGTTACGAACATAGGCAGGACAAAGACGAGACTAGGACATTAAGAATAAATAATTAAGGGGTCATGATACCCATATCATCTACCGAAAAATTGGAAAAGGTATTTCTCGATATCTGCGGACCATTTCCACGCAGCGGTGGGAGACACCGATATAAATTTATCGTAATCATCTTCGACCACTTTAGCAAATATACCAAGCTATACCCAATAACTAGGGCAACGACCAGGAAAATAATAGACATCATTATAGAGCGAAACATAATGGAGGTGGGCCGACCGTATTCTATAATTACGGACCACGGTACTCAGTTTAGGGGAAAACTTTGGAAGGAAAACCTGGGAGAACACGGAATAAAAACGTACAAGACGTCCGTATGTCACCCGAATAGTAACCCAGCCGAGAGAATGTTAAGAGAGGTAGGACGGTTACTGAGAACATACTGCCATAACGAGCAGAAAAGATGGCATTAATACGTAGCATCAACCGAGGATTTTCTCAATTTCTCACATCACAATACCATCGAGGTGTCGCCATACACAGTTATGTTCGAAAGACCCCCACCACGAGAGATAAAAGAAATTATTAGTTTTCCCGACGAACTCGCATACCAATTTGAAAGAACCAAATTTTATAACAAGGTGTTAGATAAAACGGAACAGCAGCGGAAAAAATATGTCAAATCACAGCCCAAGGCAATTAAATATGAGGTAGGAGAAAGGGTGTTAGTTAAAAATAGAGAATTGCCCAGTGCTATACAAGGCATAACGAGGAAATTGCTACTCTTATATACAGGGCCTTTCACGATCACCAGAGACAATAAAAACAATACCTATGAGGTAACTGACACGGTTAGTAACAAAGTTTTTGCATTAAATAGTGGGGCGTCTTTGCACCCGTGGCTTATTGCAGCTTCCGGGACGTGCCCGATGGCTGCCAGAAGAAAACAGTGCTGGACTTTCAATAGAAGGTGGCCTAAAATATGCGGGAGGGACACGCCAACCAGTTAACTGAGAAGGCGGCGGAAATTTTTTCAATTTTATATTTATGGAGGTAACGTGTCATGGTAACACTGCTGCCGATCGCGGGGCGAACGGCAGATGCCGCACGCGCCCGGCCCGGCGAGCAGGCGCCTTGTAGCGCCGGTCGGTCCCCGCGAGGCAGGGATCCGCCGTGTCTTTGGCATCGGTAACAACGCCAAGCAGTCTGAAAATCAACTTACTTGGGGAAGGTATCTGACTGGGTGGGATGGTAACAAGGAGATAGAATTGCTCGGGAACCTAAATTAGAGCAAACAGAATTACGGGGGGTCGTCTAAGATCGCCCGAGGGCGTTTAACACGTATAGCGGGAGGTGGTTCAGACGTGCTGATAGATCGGAGATAAGGAAAGGAGGAGGTCGCTGCAGAAGCAAAAAGAGTTTCGGCTAGCGACCGGACAAAATCGGCAAGGGTAGGAACTCGAAGGCCTCCACGAATGACATCATTTCTCACAAACCATGGAGACCCCGACAAGGATCTGAGGGTACGGGCCTGGAAAGCTTCCAGCCTACACTTGTTAGTGGTCGACACAAGCGACCACCATGCGGGAGCAGCATAGGTCAATATTGACCGGAGAAACAAAAGATAGATAGTAACTTTAGTGCGCAAAGCCAGGCGGTTGCGGCACGAGAGCATGGGAAATATTTTGGCTCGGACGCCTCGAGCTTTGTTGAGGGTAGCAGTCACGTGGCCGTTGAAGCTAAGGCGCTGGTCTAGCCGAACGCCCAAATACTTCACCGACTTTTGCCAGGCGATAGGCCTCCCTTCGAGGGAGAGGGCCTGGCATCGGGAAGTGGACTTGCTGGTGAAACAGATCGCCTCGGATTTCTCCGCGTTGATCAGCACCCGCCACTTCCTTAGCCAGGCCGGAAGCAGATTCAACTGACGCTGCAGCTTTGAACACGCAATTCGCGGGGACAGGGAGCTGCAGTAATACATTGCGTCGTCAGCGAATAGAGATAACGTGACTCCAGGAATAACAGGCAGGTCGTTCGTGTACACTAGGTACAGAACGGGGCCGAGGACAGATCCCTGCGGAACGCCAGCGGCGACGGGTCGAACTGATGAACAGGACCCTTCGACGCTAACCCTGAAGGTACGATCACTGAGGTATGACCGCAAGAAATGCACAATGGACGGTGGGATGGGGGACTGAGCAAGTTTGTAGAGAAGACCTTCGTGCCAGACTTTGTCGAAGGCCTTACTCACGTCCAACAAGACAGCGCCCGTAGACTCTCTCTTGTTGGCGGCGTCGGACAATGCTGTGACAACTCGGACGAGTTGTAAAGTTGTCGAGTGCTCTCTACGGAACCCGAACTGTTCGCTCCGAATAAAATTATCCAGCAGCGGCCAGATGCGGGCGAGTAGGAGACGCTCAAACACCTTTGAGATCACTGGCAACAATGATATGGGGCGATAGCTGCCTGCAAGCATTCGAGGCTTGCCGGGCTTGGGTATCATGCTGATGTTGGCATTTTTCCACAGGCGGGGGAAGTATTGCAGCCGGAGACTGGAGTTGAACAGATCCAGGACCAATTCAACGCCCGAGGCCGGGAGATGTTGCAAAGCTGCGGCCCCGATCCGATCAGGACCAGGGGCGCGACGTCGGTTTAGTCGACAGATAGACGAAACTAGTTCGTCCCTGTCGAAGAGAGCGGGAGGGTCAGGTGGAGGGCGGGAAAAATAACCAGATAGGAAGTCTCGAACCACTACCGAGAAGGCAGGGTCCGAGACGCCTCCATGAACGGTGAATTGAGTCTCCATGCAGTCGGCGAAGACCTCTGCCTTGCCTTCCGGTGAAGAAATAATGCCGTTCGGGGTGTTAAGCGGGTTGCGAGTACGCTTCTCGCGGGTAAGGCGACTCGTCGCTCTCCAGACGGAGGCTGGGTCGACTTCAAGGGACTCAAGGTATGAGTCCCACTGATCAGAGTTTACGTCCCGCAAAAGTTGCTGGACGTAAAGAGACTGGGCCTGAAACCGTCGTTTGACGGCGGGATCTCGGGTTCGTTGCCATCTGCGGCGGAGCTTGCGCCGAAGCCAGATGGCGTGGATAACTTCCGGTTGAAGGGCCGATTTACGATTCACCTCCACGTTGTATGTGTGTCGATCCATGACACCTTGGACCAACTCCTGAAGATGAGTGGCACGGAGATCCAGATCGTCACGAGTGGCGATCGGGTCCGCTGGGACAGATGGTAACCTTCGAGACAGCTCGTCGTGATAGGAGCGCCAGTTGACCCTCCTAGCAGGACCAGCGGGAAGTCGGGGTGAAGCCGACACATCTCGAACAGTTATTAGAAGGGGATTGTGATCAGACGAGAGGTCTGACACTGACGAGACCTGGATGTTATGGGCCACGTTCCTGACTACAACTACATCAAGAACGTCCGGTCTGTGACCGGCATAGTGGAAGTGGGTAGGATCATCAGGGCCGATGACGTGCGTATCCGGGTCGTCTAGGACGAACCGGCGGAGTGATCTGCCGTAGGCGTTGGTAGCCCTACTGTTCCAAGAAGGATGTTTGGCGTTGAAGTCGCCGGCTGCAAGTGTCGAGATTGGGTGGTCGAGGAGAGCGTTCCACTCCTCAGGCGGGGGCGGCGGGCTCAGGCCAGGCCGGAGATACGCGGAAACAATGCGCAACTCCGAGCTGCCTGCGTCCACTGCCACCGCGCAACCTTCGATGAGTCGAGTAGTTAGGGGGGGTAGTGGCCTGTGGGATATCCGCCTGTGGACCAGAATCGCCGTACCCCCTTTCGGGGGTTGGCGCGGCTGTCGGGGACGATCCTGACGATAACAAGTGTAAGAAGGAAGTGAGAATCGATGGTAGGGGGCTAGATGGGTTTCGGAGAGAAGCACGACATCAACGTCGTACTCCACGACGAAAGCCGCCAGCTCAGATCGACGAGAGGAAACGCCATCGGCGTTCCAAGCGACGATCCGCAGGGATCTAGCCATTGAGGGGGAGGAGAGGGAAGAGAGCAGAGAGAGATTGGAATACTAACATTAGCACGGTAGAGGTGTCAGGAGCAGACCTGATGCTTTCAACAAGTTGAGTGGCCCAAGCCGTCAGGGGATCCGCTGGAGCCCGAGAAAGTTCCCGGGACCCGCGCGGACGTTCCTGAGGAACTTCGGCCAGGACTACAGATGGCGCTGGGTTAGCGGACTGAACTTTGGTCTGCTCGCGCGGAGGTTGGGAGATGACAGGGGCGGGAGAGTCCCGCTGAGGTTGGGCAGGACGAGCCTGCTGATGTCGTCGGCCGGGAGTCCGGCGACGAGAGCGCTTTTTGGTGCCCTTGCGGGCGGAAGTGGTTGACGATGATGGCTTAGCAGCAACCGCTGCGTAGGAAGGGCCGGGCGCTCCGGCAGGCGCCGGGAGTGGAGCCGTCACAGGCGCCGCCGGAGCGACGCCTGCAGGCGGGACTGAGACCGCGGGAGCGACAGGAGTCGCTGCCGGGGCCTTGACAGATGTACCGGAGAGAGGGGGGAAGACCTCTCGCCGATTAGGGGCCGGGCCAGCTACACGACGCTGCGCGCCAGGGCGCGCAGATCGCTGCTGTCTTTCCGCCTCGATATATTTAATACAACCCCGGTAACTAGCCGGATGGGCGCCCTTGCAGTTGCAGCAGTACGGGACAAAACCCGGCACACGAGGCTTATCACAGCCACGGTGAGGGTCGCCGCACCGCACGCAACGTGGGGGCGCATGGCAGAACAGGGATGAGTGCCCGAAGCCCTGGCAGTTGAAACACTGGGCAGGGCCTGGGCGCGGGTCAAATGACCTGACTGTCACCCGCAGGTGAAGAAGTGTTTGGAGGCCATAGACCTCCTCGAAATTTCCAGTCTTGAGCAACTTTACGAGGAAAGTATTGACGGGATGCTTGGTGTCCCCTTTGCCGGCGTGCAAAACCGACACAGCAGTTGGCGTATAGCCAAGAGACGTCAGTTCCTGCACGATAGCATCGGAGGGGGTATGATAAGGAATACCCTGGATAACGACTTTAACCTCACGCTCCTCAGGGAGAGCGAAGGTGTGAAAGGAAATGTTCCGCGCTGACAGAAAGTGCTGAACAGCGCGGAAGTCAACAATGGTTTTGACGACCAGCTTCAGCGATTTGCCGGAGCATTTCGCCTCCACGGACGTCGAAGGAAGGGCAGAACGAAGGTTGGCTAAAAGCTGGGAGTAATTCCTATTATCGGGGATGATAATAGGAGGAAACTTAAGGGTAGAAGGGTCAGGCTTAGAGGAAGAAGAAGCAAGATTGACAGACTGCCGGCCGCTGTTACCTGAATCAGCGACCTGGTTTGGTGAGGCGGGAGACTGACTGGCGGCGAGCTTGCGCTTGCGTTTGGCGCGCTTGCCATTCACAAGCGAAAACTCTTCATCTCCCGACCCAGCACTCCCCATTTGCACGTCGGAAATATCACTGTCACTGCCACTTTCACAATTATCGCGGGGGAGAGGTGAAGAGAGAGGAGCAGAACCGCAAGCTCCCAGGAGAGAGCTTAACGGTTCCGGCAAAGGTAGATCGGCATTTGACGCCATTTCGGAAGCCCGAAATGGACGTCAAAGGTGGTTAAAGGAGTATGAACACACCAGCACTGATTAAACTAACTGACAGGCACTGACACACGTACTCACCAGACGCCGCACAGCACACGAACACAAAAACGGCCGCGCACTACACTGCACTGAAGTTATTGCCAATAACACACAAAATAAATGAAACTTCACAAATATAAATATGTAGAGCACAAACTCAACACTAGTGCTGCACTTGGTGAAAAAATCACTGTGAAATATTCAAAAACAACTGTGAAATCACCTGGCAAATACGCCATACAAACGGACACAGCCTACCCTGGCAACAGCTCGAGGTAGACTCATTTGTGATGGATGGATGGATAGGTGCACGGGCGTCTTGCGCCCTAATTTGTGTGCGTTGTCCAGGCCTAAGCCTGATGAACGCCAGGTGCCAACAGTTCAGCGCGGTCGTTTGCTCTGCTCAAGGATGTTAAGATGCAGTCCGCGGGTCCATGATGAATTAACATGGCCACCACGGTGGCAAGCTAGTGCTTAGCTTCAGCCACTTGTCCGGCCAAGGCGCGACACCATGGTCCCCTCAGGCTAGCCTTTGGGAACGTGGTGACACACTGGCGAGGACAAGAAGCTCGAGCGCCCTAGGGCGTCGGCCGAAATGGTGGGTAATGTCACCGAGACAGCCAGCTTTCGCAAGGAAGGCACTTGCACAACCTCGCGGGAGCTCATGTCTCAGGTCATTACCTTACCAAATCAACAAAGCAGGTGCTGGCGGGGAACTTAATCGTGATCAAGGCTTCAGCCAATCGCAACGCCTGGTCGCGTCTCATTGGTCGCCGGGACATAGCCCACGGAAACTCAGAAACGCGCCGGCGAATACAAGAGGCTCGTCCGCCCGAAGGCAGCGGCCGAGTCGGCGGAACTTGTCACCGGGGCAGTCGGCTTTCGCAAGGAGGCATTTGCACAACCTCGCGAGATCCCATGTCCCGGATCGAGGCCCTGCCGAATCGGCAAAGCCGATGCTGGCAATAAATCTATCCATTCAATCCGCCGCAGCATGATTGACTACAGTTTCGGCAGGCGCAGGTGGTGATCGATGGTGATCGGTTCAGATTTCCAGAAGGTTGGGGGGATTCGTTGCTGGGGTTCATGTGATGAACTTAGGGGGGGTCGTCTAGCAGCGCCCTAGGGCGCCTGACGCGGCGAGGAGGCGGAGCATTCTCCATGCTGTTAAGCCTTCGGAGGTGCGGGTAAGAGGACTCGCCTGCCTTGGCGAACAAATTCGTTGCCAGGGACCAGACGAAGACCTCTAAGGTGGGAACACGGAGACCCCGATGTATGGCGGTATTTCGCACATACCACGGGGACCCCGTGAGGGAGCGTAGGGTCCAGTTCTGAAATGTAGTCAGCCTATGCCTGTTGGTGGCCGACAGGAGAGGCCACCAGGCGGGTGCCGCATAAGTGAGTACTGTTCGGAGGAACAGTAGATACAATGTCAGTTTAGTACGGACAGCCAGGCAGCTGTTCCGCGAAAGCATAGGTGATAGTTTGGCTCTGACGCCACGAGCCAAGTTGAGGGTTGAGGTCACGTGAGCGTTGAAGTTTAAGTGCCGATCAAGCCGAACACCTAGGTACTTCACCGTCTCGGTCCAGTTGATGGGTCTCCCCTCTAAGGAGAGGGATTGGCATCGGGAAATGGACTTATGCGTAAAGCAGATCGCCTCGGATTTCTCCGTATTGATCGCTACCCGCCATTTCCTTAGCCAGTCCGGAAGCATATCCAACTGGCGTTGTAACATTACGCTCGTCCGCCAAGGCGAAAGCGAGCTAAAATGAAACATCGCGTCGTCGGCAAATAGAGATAACGTGACCCCGGGATAAACAGGCAGATCGTTCGTGTACAGTACATACAGAACGGGGCCGAGGACAGATCCTTGTGGGACGCCGGCGGAGACAGGGCGAACCCGAGAGAACGCCCCATCTACGCTGATCCTGAAGGTGCGATCCGTCAGATAGGATCGGAGCAAGTGGACGATAGATGTCGGGATTGGCGAATGCGCCAGTTTGTAGAGCAGGCCTTCGTGCCAGACTTTATCGAAGGCTTTGCTCACATCCAACAGGACAGCGCCTGTTGCCTGATGATTGTTGGCAGCGTCGGCTAGATAGGTGACAACCCGTACTAGCTGAAGAGTAGTCGAGTGCCTCGGCCTAAACCCAAACTGCTCCTCGCGGATGAAACCATCCACCAGGGGCCGAATACGGGCCAGGAGAAGACGCTCGAATACCTTCGAGATTACTGGCAATAGTGATATTGGGCGGTAGCTTCCAGGTAGCGTGGGCGGCTTTTTAGATTTCTGGATCATGATGACGTTGGCAGTTTTCCACAGGCGAGGGAAGTAACTCAGCCGGAGACAGGAGTTGAACAGCTCAAGAAGAACGTCAACTGCCGAAGGCGGGAGATTCTGCAACGCAGCGGCGCCGATGCGATCGGGGCCAGGGGCCTTTCTCTTCTTCAGTCGGCTTAGGACAGACGCAAGGTCATCCTCGTCGACCGAAATAGGAGGATCAATGGGGGGAGCAGAAAAGTATCCAGATAGGAAATCCCTGACGACGGCCACATGAGCCGGGTCAGAGATGCCTCTATGGACGGTGAACTGGTCCTCAATGCAGTCGGCGAAGACCTCCGCCTTGCCTTCTGCAGAGGATACAGTGCCGTCCGGGGTATTCAAGGGATGGCGAGTCCTCTTTTCGCCTTTTAGTCTACCAGCGGCTCTCCATACGGAGGCGTGGTCGACTTCCAAGGACTCCAAATAGGAGTCCCATCGATTCGCGTTTACGTCAAGCAGAAGCTGCGAGACGTGTTCCGACTGGGCTCGAAAGCGCCGTCTAGCGGCAGGATCACGGGTATGGTGCCATCTGCGGCGGAGCTGGCGCCGTAAGCGGATGGCTTGGAGAACTTCCGCAGGAAGGTCGGAGCGTTTATTACTCACCGGAACAGTGTAGGTGTTTTTATCCATTGCAGACTGGACAAGGTCCTGGAGCTGATGTACCCGGAGATCCACATCGTCACAAGAGACGAGTGGGTCCGGAGGGACAGATGGCAACTGCCTGGCCAGATCATCGTGGTAGGATCGCCAATTGACTCTCCTAACAGGATGATCGGGAAGTCGGGGTGATTCATTTGTAACAAAGTAAAAGGTAGGTATAACCAAACATCATTGAAAAAGTACCATGATTAAAAAATCACAAGTCAAATACTCAATCAGTGACCAAGTACCATGACCAACAACCCAAGTCAAATACAGCATCATTGAGAAGGTACCTTGACTAAACATGTTAACGTGAATCTTTTAACTTACCCAGAATTAGAAAGGAGGTAGAGATTATTAAATAAAAATAAATATTATTGTATAATGATTATTATTAATAAATATTACGAGATGGACACATTCCACCGTAGGCAAGATTTATTTCCAATAGCCATGTCAACGTATATTTACCAGCTTACCCGTACTTAGAGAAGGAGAGAGATTATTAATAATAAATATTACGAGACGGACACTTAGTAAAGGAGAAAAAAGGAGAAATGCTGTCATATATTTGATACTAAATGGAAATGATAAATGGAAAAAAAAAAGGAAGAACAGTGTGTTACATAAGGAGGTAATGATGAATATGAATATAGCTATTAACATTGAATGATTTTAAACGATAATTTTACCTGCGGAGAACGATATATAAATATAATTGCGAATTAAGCAGAAGAGTTTAAGAAAGGGAATTTATGTGTAGGAGCCTATGATCTTTGAATATTGTATTTTTTTTATTATTATTATTATTTGTTGCAAAGGTGCAATTATTATTTTCTGGACAGGGATGTGTTGCCTCTGATTTCAGTAGTTACAGATAGGGAAGGGCAGAGAATGTATGCCATAGCGAGCCACTCTGACCCCCAACCCTCTATGAAAGTTAGGGAATTGATAGGGAATTATATCAAAGATTAATTAAATAACATCAAGGTAAAAAGGAAAGGAATAGGTGATACGACAAAGAACGAAATAGGAATATTGAGTTGGATTAATATATTAAAGGAGTAGTACAGGAATTTAATTATAAGATAAAAGAATGAAATATAAAGAAGCTAATAAAGGGTTAATATAGAGATGATAATTTCATCAAAACCAAAGATACGTTTTTCAAAAATTATCAACTTTAACGGAGAGGCATATGTAACGTCACAGAACGTTCCATAAAGGAAACCATTTACATAGCAATTATCATAAGAGCAAAGTGAGGTGAACAGTATCAAACCCAAGTAGTCCTAAAAAAAATTTGTGTAATATTGTCTAATAATCATTACTACTAACATGAAAAAACGACCAAACTATGACTAAGACACAAACCCCATATATATTATTAAAGTGAATAACAGTGAAAAAAAAAACCATAAGACACTATAAGAGAGACGAATAATGTCAGAATCAACCAAAACGAAGTCATTAATTATTAAGTTTTATAACTCTGAATAGAGTATTAAGAACTATTTTTTGTGAATGAATGGACATGATCCATTATTATATTATGTAATGTAAATAAAATAAATGTATTAAATGATTTAAATACATTACTAAAAAGAATTTAAGTTAAAATAAAAATTATATATTTGTTATGACAAAAAATACTAATGTGTTGGATTTGAGACCAAACACCCAGATTTCATGAAAAATTAATTATTATCAGATTGAAATAAAAACTATATGTAATTGTCAAGCAGACAAAAGTGAACAATTTATTTTAAATAAAGAAAGCTGTCAAATGAATAAAAATCAGCCAAAATAGCCAAAAACAGTATTGACTATAAACATGTGGTAGGCATATAATATTGTATAATTTATGGATTTAATGTTGCCAAAATGCAACAAAATTGCATTAGAAAGTTGAAATATGATATAAAGCGACTATACTAATATATCTGACTAACTTTAACGTTGTAATAGTCAAGTTAGCAAAATATTTACCTATACCATGTATGGCTGGAGCCAATCAACCAGTACAAAAATAATCATATCTGGCTAAATATTTACAAAATGCTAACAAAAATAAAATAGAATGGTACAATACTTCAGTATACCTTAAAAAAAAAAAAAAAAAAAAAAAAAAAAAACGAACAAACTCAGTTGAAAATAAGATCAATTATAAAAGAATTTAACTAATAAGAGTGAGATTTGTCACACCATGAAAAAGGGCATCTCAAGACCAATCAATGATGCTATGTCATCCTGTGATAAAGATAATATATGTAAAGAGTAACCAGGTATCACAAAAGACAGACAATATAATAAACTCTGAGTGTACACTAGTGAAATACTACATATGTTAAAGAAAGAGACTAATCATCGTGTTATAACATTGACAAAAATCTAGGCCATGGACAGAGGCCAGGTAAAATTGTAATTATCTAGGTGTTATATATGTTAAAATTTGTTGGTTTTGTTATAGGAAGATAGTAATGTTGTATGTTCAGATTGTGGAAGAGACATAATAGTTCCACAACAATTTTTGTTCTAAAAAAATTGAATTTTCATGACAACAACCCAAGGTGAGAGTTGTATATTGTGTTACTTATTAGACTTAATTTAATTAAAAACCAATCATAATTAGTATCACTAGATTCAGTTGAAAACAGAGAATCTAAATGTAATAATGGCATACAAATTGTGAGTACTAATGTAAAACTGTTTGATAAATACCAGAGTAATTTTTGAAATATCCTTAGTATGAAGAATAAGAAATTCGTTCTAAAAGCTTCGACGGCAATGAATTTTGTTCCATAATGTTCCATTTCGTTTATTCTCGAACAATCTAGAAAGAATTTTTACACAAATATACCGGAAGTCGATGGAAACAATCAGCCTGAATTAGTATAAAAGAGAGACCAAATTCGACCCAAAAACACTTGAAACTTGAACTCCAGAACAGATGCATCACCCACGACACTGATCAACGCAGCTAAGGCGAAACCGAGAGGCGAGAAATCGACAAGACCCGAAGAAAGGCTTTTCCCGTACATAGACAAACAGACTGACATAACCTCTACAAGAATCTACGCCAATGTGTTGCTGAAATAGAGCAGCAGCACGGCAAATTTTAATAGAAATCACGCAGCCAGAACGTCAACGGCCCAGGAGGGACCAAAACTTTAAATAGAGAACCAATTCTGCTGTGTTCGCATAGACTGACTAACTTGACAATAATTCCCTTAACGTAAACATACACACACAAAGCCTTTCTCGACACTGCATGGGAATCAGCGCTATGGAGGCCAAATTCTGAATCAACGCGGAGCAGCTGATGTGTATTGGCGGGGTTTGAACGATAATCTACTGCCAAACGTTGTCACAAAAAGTGCGGAAATAGTAAATGATCGCAATTTTGACTTAAAATAGATTCAATGCACACATGAAGAGGCGAGATTGAAAAAACTACCCGAGAGGAGTGTCCTGTGCGAGATTAATTAACCATTGGAACGTGAGTTACCAAAATTAAAGTCATTTTTTTACCTGGTTACATTTATCACACAGTTGTACTACACATGCCACACACACCTTCAAATCACTTAATTTTTCTTGTAAAGCGTCTTATTGATATGTCTTGGTAGTTCAAAGGAGTCACGTCCTGAGAGTAAAGATTTTTTCACGTATTAAACTCATGCTTTTCAACTGAGTAAAAAATTGAAAACACTAGCCGATACATGATTGGATATATAAAATTGTCAATAATAATAATAATAATAACTTGTGAAATTTTTTTTTTCTTTAGTAACTCTGCAATTTTATAATTTTTATATGAATGTTAGTCCTTCAGACGATTTGTTTGTTTTTGAAGAATCATTAAACTTACCTGATTTTTTCAAGCTAAACTGACTTGTTTATACTTTTTCATAGAAGTAAGATTTAAAAATTTTTAATTTTTTTAATAATCACATTTTATTCTTGGAACAAACGATTCCAAGTGGCGCCCACAAAAAACTTAGTATTAAGTTGTGTTACAGGACTACATCTCCGCAGAGGATCCAGTCAACAGTAAGTAACAAAAAGTGCGCGGAGGTAAGGCCCGACAGTATACAACACGAACAACATTTTTACATTACACCATTTTGTTTCTATTTTGTTATAAATTGGCTGGCCCAACAGTGAGAATTAGAAAGGAGAGTGTCCTAGAAATAGGTTACACACTGTTACACACTATATGCAGAGCTAGTTGTTATAATGTCCACATTGTCCGTGAATGTATAATAAACACAGGCAGTCGCAAAACTAGTCGTCAGTAATCAGTATTAACAAACATGATGTCCACTTCTCATTGTACAGCCCAACTACAAATGGATTTGTG
Organism: Magicicada septendecula; assembly: GCA_034769895.1. Lineage (NCBI taxonomy): Eukaryota > Metazoa > Arthropoda > Insecta > Hemiptera > Cicadidae > Magicicada > Magicicada septendecula. The sequence continues at coordinate 102,522,352 of CM068375.1, forward strand.
GAACGGATAAAAGTGCGGTATGAGAGTTGGGTGTTATATTTAGTAGTTAGTTATCGCGTGCACGTGTTGATAGTATGGTGCTTAAGAAATATGCTATCAATGCTAGTTCTCACGCAGACGTTATGTCAATGTTATACTCTAACAACAAACATTTCATTAACACAAAACTTTAAGGTCATGTGTTATTTAGTTATATAGATTAGTACGAAAACAAATTAATTTTTCCCTTATCGTATCTGACAATCGTGTCATCGTCTTTTGCAGTACATTCTTTGATGCTGTGATCTGATAAGATGATCACAAGTACCGTGATTTCTCAACTGTTAAATTCGGAACACTAGAGAAAATTTAACAACTTAAATAACTTCCGTGTTTCAAACCTTCTCCGTGTTAAATCAACAAACGTATGCTAGACACATAACAAAAGTCACCAAAATTAAATAACTACAATAGTTTGGAACAGAAATAAACAATTACACCTGCACTTTCGCTTATATCAAACATTGCACCCTTTTATGAATGTACAATACCGTAGGGCAAATTCAAATCTTAGCTAGCCATAGATACGCTATAGTATCTTTTATGTAAGAAGGCATAGCCACCGGTGGCCTATAATGTTTGTGAGGAAGTTCTAGGTGTTGGGGAGAATAATCGGACAGGAGCAGCCTGAATGTTTTTAATTGCATCATCCAGCTGATTATGCAATAGAGAATCAGCGTTATATAGACTCTAAAAGCGTGTTACGTACCGTATTCATAATAGCGGCAGCGTTAGAATATTTTCATAAAGAATATGTCTTTACTATGTAGTGAAGGGTAACGTATACCACCAGCCTCATTCGAGAACCACGGGATCACTGACTTCTACTCAACTAGTTTTCAACCCAATAGTAATGTCACTATCGGTAAAAATCCTCACATGCAACATGAGATGAGGCTACGATAATTCCAAATATATACTTTGCAACATTAAAATTATATAAAGACGTGTCTTTAGTAATACTGAACACAGCTGATATGTAGCCTATTAATTACCGGAGGTCGTGGGAGTTGTTTGTTCGTTACGTTTAATGCTAATGTTGCACAATAAATCTTACCGTTACTTGTGAGAGGAAACATTTTACTGGCATGAAATAACTATTTAAATATTTAAAAACTTATTGATTTATTAAAAGTTATTTAAAAAGATTAAATATCAAAAAGAAATCTAAATTTAATATTCTCTTTCCTAAAAAAACTATTTGCAAAATATACAAGACAGTTTGCCCATACAGTACTGTAAGTGACACATGAATAATACAAAGACAACAAACATACAGCACACATATGAAAATATTCTATATTCAGCTACTTCGGTGTCTGATATAAAATATTGAATTCAAATAATTAATTTAAATATTGCAATATAAAAATACTATTTAAATATTTATTACACAAAAATGAGACGTTTATTATAGTATTTTAATCAAAAATAATATTTACTTTAGTTCAATAAATACTAGTTTTTGTGCACCCACTTTAAATAAATAAAAATTTATTAGAAAACAAATATTAAAATTACATACTTTAATTATACTATTTATTTAAATTTTTGTATTTACACTATGTACAATTATGTATTTATTTTCCTTTCATTTTTGCGATGTTTCAATTTACTTATTGTTTTGTTTATTAAAAAATAATTGTTCATTTTTAACCTGCTTCCTACGTTGTGTTACCATAGCAAAGATGATATTGTGTGTGTGCATGTGTGTGTGTTACTTTATGATAATGGTGTTGCTGATGATGGTGACGAAGATTCTACGTCAAGAATCAGATTGAAATAGTCACCCCGTCGGTATTACTAGAGTCTCTACCATAGCTCAAAATTGTCCTCCGTATTTATTGCGTGGTGTAAGTTGACAGGTCTGATTTTGCTGGATGCACTTCCACACTTGTCAAACTTTGTACCTTTCTGCATAAGCGTTGGTTATAAATAAATCACCTGTAATGATCGAAATTTAAAAAATTTTTAATTCCTCGATCAAGTGGTACGTTCCCAAACTCAAGTCGACGGACACAAGCCCAGGTCGTAAATAATGACGAATCAGGGGCACGTCAAACCCGACGACAGGGCGAAGACAAAGAAAGAACGCCTGAGTAAAGCACACAATAAGAATTTCAGGGCGTCGCTGACAGCCCGCAGTTTGTCACAATTTACAGCACCCAACAATCTGAAACAAAGACTTCGTCCAGCTGCCGAGTTACGTGGAATCGAGATGGAACGCCTGCTGTGGAGGTGAAGCGTAACTGCACGATTATGAAAGGCTTTACTATGTTACAAAGGAATACAGAGCAATTTTAACGAAGAAATAGACAATAGATACAACTCAGTGAATACTGCCAGTGCATCCTGCACAGCATGAAAACAAACCTTTGACAGTTTACTGAGATTTACGACTGGAAAGTAGAGTTCGACCAGAACGACGCCAACGAAGGGTTGATAATCGGCGGAACGAACAACGAGTAACTTAAACAATTAACCAGGACTCTGGAGTCTGTTAACAAAGGATCGGTCAGAACCTTAGGGAAAGTCTAAACAAAGGATGACAGACGGCCAAGAAATTGCCCTACTTTCTTAGAATCCGTACCACGCTCGTCACATGAAACACTCCGGGGATGACGACGACCAACCAGCGTCAAGCATCTTCTAAGAGAGCTCGTGGGGAGAGTAAGAAGGGTTCGGACGACGAATCGTGAAACAGAGGATGAGATCTGCAGAAGAGTAGGAATTTGTACGACCAATCAAGAATCCGAGAAGGCGTAGAAATCCAAAACTTAGACTTATGGGTAAGATGTTTCAATAAAACTGTTTTGCGGGAACGCGGAGCGTCAGTCAGTCAAGCAGTTAGTTAGTTAGTCAGTCAAGAGTATATCGTTGATAGTTGATAGTCGCAATTAATAGTCAGAAGTTAGTACATACGATAGTCAGACGGTTGATTATAGTCGGAACAGTAATACGGTCCGTGATAGAAACAGTTTGTGCGACCGACCGAATTCACAATTTAGTGAAGTCATAAGTGAACATAGACATCGATATAGTCACACTTATACACAATTCTGTGCGGCAAACATAAACTATAAGTGCGCACGGGACTTGAAACTACAACCGACGCGAACATAATAACGAAAGCACTTTAAATTCCAAAGTATAACGGTGAGTGACACTTAAAACACTCTCACATTACAATGAATCGTCACATTGAACAATTAATTGAATGAACTGTATCAAATAATTAAACACACAGTACGCGCTACATCCAGATAGACGGAACAGTTAACCATGTACACAAACACGACAAACTTCCAGAACAATTCAGCTTAATGACAACATTAACACCTCAATATTTGAACTCCGGACACCCGATATCTGCAGGGTACCACAACACCATACACATGACGGAAGTGGAGATTTAGTGAAGTGAAGTGATTAGTGCTCCTCATAACAGTGATTAAGATCCTCGACGAATCATCCAGAAGATGTCTTCTCACAACGGCGGAATAATGGATAAACACTCTCAAAAGATAAGCTTTATGTCTATTTAATCTTAGTAGTATATACTACTGCTCTGTTGTCTCTTTTCAAAGAACAAACCCCAAGAGAATATATATATATAAATCATATGAATCATAAAATCTATATAAAAAATAACATTAACGTAATTCATCATCTGAGAATAATGAACGCATTTAGGTAGGGATAAGTATATTTGTTGATTGTTTATTGCTCGTATATGTTTTGTATATTTGCATTATTTACTGCATTTGAATGTACCATGTGTTTATGTTTCAGGAAACAGCGTACAAATTGTATTTTATATCATGTGTTTTAATATGTATGTAATTGCAGGATATAGTCACTTACTTAATTAACAAGTGTAATAAATAAGTAATTAATTTACATTATTCTTGCGTTCATTATTGAAATTTGACCTTTATTATTAAAGTATTTCTTTCTAAGCGTTACACAAAAGTCTCACAATTTCTGCTAAGTATCAATGGACACAACAAACTCGACCATTGAGACGTCCGATTAACAGACTCATAAATCGTATTTAATTAACCACTGTGTTGAGTCAAATCTGACGAGTAGGAACAGCTTTTATATATATATATATCAAATTTAACGCACAACATAAGATTAACATAAATATAAAGTCGATCAATCATTATACCCAAGATTCTGATTCATAATTGATGAGTAATTAATCCATGCAGATAATTAGCAAAGATTAATATTCATTAAAAATAAATGGCGTCCAACTTCGGGGCTAGATACATGTGAAAGATTGATAAATTTATAGATTTAATAATTAACCCATTTATGCAATTAATACGCATAAATATCCATTAAACACCTTTCCGTCTGTTTCTGCACTAATAACTGCGTTGATGTGCAAACCAGTAGTTGCATAAGCTTCTACTCACTAGTTCAGATTCATTCGTTCAGTACACAAATATTAATTATTTATAACTTAAAATTTCCAAAGTAAGGTAATAAAAGTATACTATGCATTAAACAATAGATTTATAAATAAGAAGGAGATATCAAGAAAAACGAAAATGAGTGTGAATAAAACAGTATATAGACCGGTTTTAACATACGGCTGTGAGAAGTGGGTGCTATCCAAAAGCCAAAAGTAAAATCCAGGCGGCAGAAATAAAATATCTTAGGAGAGTAGTAGGAGTAACAAGGAAGAATAGAGTTAGGAATACACAAATAAGAGAGGATCTAGAAGTGATATCGATTCAGAACAGAAACAACTATGCTGGTGGGGACACGTGCAGAGAATGGGTAGTGATAGAATGGTAAAATAGGTTTGGGAGGCAAAATCAGGGGGGAGAAAGAAGAGAGGAAGACCGCGACTGACTTGGGATGGAATGATGGGAAACATTTTGAGAGAAAGAGGCTTAGGCTGGAAGGAAGCGAAGACTTTGTCAATGGATAGAGTAAGATGGAAAAAATTTGTATATAGAGTGTAGTTGATGTACTTATCATATATTGATGTAACCTGACACCAATATGGTATAAGGGTATTTTGATAATAAATAAATAAATACATTTCCAAAGTAATTAGTTTGTTTTTAAATAGTTCAATTATTTATGCGTAATTTGTACTCATTTTGAGTCTATATACGCGTCTCTTCACTTTCTCTCCAATGGCACTGCTCGGTTTACAAAATGTGTGAATTTTACTAAAACAAACATTTAATTCCTTCCCTTTTGCTGGCGTTACAACCCGGCGTAACAAAGCTCAATGACTTTCTTCTATTCCGCCCTATCATTATACATCCGTCTCCGTCCCCTCACGTTCATACATCATCTACGTCATCCGACCATCTCTTTCTGGGTCTGCCTGTAATTCTTCTTCCCAATGGTCTCCATTGTGGAATTCTCATAGCCATTCTTCTGTCATCCATTCACATTACGTGGCCTAGCCACGCAAGCCTCTTGCTCTTAATAAACCGGATTATGTCGGCATTCTGAATCAGTTGGTCCAGTTTATTATTCATTCGAATCTTCAAATAGCCATCTTAAGTTTGTAGAGGTCCAAAGATTTTTCGCAAGACTTTTCATCCAAATATTCAGAGGTGTTGCCCGTCTGTGTTGGTTACTGTCCAGGCTTCGCATCCGTATGTTACTACCGGTCGTATAAGACTTTTGTCTACACTCAGCTTAAGTAGTTTGCTTAACGTCCTGGATTTGAAAAGTTTTTCATAGGAGTAATAACACCTGTTGTCACGTATGATACGGAACTTTATTTCATTGCTGCAAGAGTTGTTCTGAGTAATTTGTGAACCTAATTAAGAAAATTGTTGGACACGTATAATTGTCAACTGATAGATATGCCTAGTTGTTTGTGACAGTCAGTGTATTTGGTCTTGGCTTTATTTATCCTTAAACCTCTTTTATGCGGTTCACTATCAGGTGTTAGTAGATTTTCCTCTAGCCCTCTTTTATTTCTGCTGATAATTGCTATGTCATCAGGATAAGCGCACACCCGTGTGATTTTCAGTATCCCTTACGGTAATAATTGCTGACAAAGATTTTAGTTTATTATAAATATTTTGTCTGTTCAAACTAAAGTACATTCATTTAAAATTCGCTTGTAGAGTAAGCAAATGTTGTCATATCCAGAGACTAACGTTTAAGGTGAGTAGTAGTGTTTCATCACAGTTAATTCAGCTTTCTGCTTACCTCATTTACTTTAGTATTTTTAAAAACGAATTTGAAATAAAACAAACTTAAATTGTTTAGTAACAGAGATGCCTACTGAAAATTTTTATGATGTCCAGAAAGCAAACATTGTAGTCTCGTTCGTAAATATGTGTGATGTATTTTGAATAGTTATTCTACAGCCTTTAGTAAGACCCTTTTAGCTTGTAATTTTTTTTGACTTTGTATTATATGAGTACAAAGTCCAAAGTCCAAAGTCCATACCCTTGTTGATGTGCGTCCCTGGCTCAAGATATTTCCAGTAAATCGTCTCAAGTGGACGATTCGCATTTGCACTAACCTTGTATTGCAACCACTAACACGCAATTATGCAGTTGTCGTATACAACCACTATCAGAATTCAGTTGTGTACCATCTGAAGATGAGCCAAGAGCCTTGAAAGCGCTTATAGGATTTATAATTGCGTGTTATTGGTTGCAATACAAGTTTAGTAAAAATTAGACTCAATCACTAAATTGTGTTTATCTTTTGAATGGTTATGTATTTTTGTTTCATTAACAATTAAAACCTAACCAAAGTAAGTATTCAACACGTCAGCGTTACTGTATGTAATTCAAAACAAACAGCTACGCGTGTCCATATGGGCACAAACATTTATGTGTGTCTGTGAATCTTGTTTGCTTTAGGAATTATTCAGTTATATTTAATGTGCCACAACCAAAAAGCCAATTCATGCTTCGCTAATCCTATCTGAATTCAATACTACGTTAAAATCGTGTATTTCATAAAAGCTTTATGAATGATTACAAACCAAAACATATTTGAAATTGTTTAATTGCAGCTACATAATGTTAAACTGTTGCCTACTTTTAAAAAATATCAACAAATTTTAAAACTAAAATTCCTGCATCGAAGAAGATGTATTATAATAACATTTATTTTAAATAAAGTAAACGATGTTAAAAAAAGTAGAGTTCAGCAAATAAAATAAGAGAACAAAAGAAACGGTATAAAACATCACAATAAAATATATCCTAATAATTCATTTCTAAAAATAACCAAGGGAAACGGCTAAATAAGAAATGGCTACTTAGGTAATATCCTAATTCTTTATGAGTTAATAATAAGCCAAGACACATGTGCTCTGACGGCTGTACCAAAAACAGTTTGTGTGGCGGGACTAACCGCATAGTGGAGAGAAGCTAGTAATCAATTTCTAAGATAAAATGGCCTACACTACTCAGAAATCGACTGAATAATAACAGGACGGATTAGAATTTGGCATAACGGCGGCACTTCACTTAACCTTTCCTTGTGGGATTGAGATAAATGAACAAACAAAACAGTGAGTAAGCAAATTAATGAAGTACTCAGAGATTCTTGTAATGTTTAATGAAAGTCACCTTTGAGATGCAAGATTGTATAAAAGCAGAATAGTTTGCGCGCTCGTAACGACAGGAGAGTGGATGAACTTCTTTCTTCACATTATCGGCTAGAACCGTAGACACGTTTCTTGCCAGAGACCGACGGAGCTGACTGGTTGCATGTTCAGTCTGTGAGTCTTCGGTAGACCGTATAACTCCTACGGTCTATACGGTCCTACGGCTTCGTAATTCTCTCCCTCTCTCTCTCTCTCTCTCTCTCTCTCTTATGTTTTTCTGCGTTGATGAGTGAATCAGGCAACAGAATCGAAATAAGGAGTTACTGCATGTCATAGAGATGGCGATAATTGTCCGACGTTGGATAAACGGCATCGGACAACGTGAACGTGTAACCATCCATGTGACGTACCATTTGTAGTACAATCAATAGGGATTCTGAAAAGACGTAAAAGAATCAAGAGGTGTAATAATTAAAAAAAAAGTAAAAGAAGAAGCAATAAATTTGTTTCAAAATTTAAAATCGAATGAATACAATTGAATAAACCAATTATAACCCAAATAAAACATCAATCGAAATTCCAATAATGCACTTCTAAGTAACGAAATTCTATTCGTAACAAATTTTTAAGCACGTTGTACAGTTTTATTAAAAATGCGTTCATACTTACCTGCACGTAACAAAATTTAAACTTTCAAATAACAGTATTGAAAAAAAACTTCTTAATTTCAGTTTTTTCATTACCAAAAATTACTGCTCAAATCTACGATGATATTACTGGGTTCCCGCTCGATTAAACCACAGGCTATTCTATAGATTCAATAGAACTACTGTTGAGTTTCTGTGACTATAAAATATTTAATTTTATACTAAATATTTCTCTCTTACAAAGGTTACTGACCATTGTCCATAGTTCATCATATAACAAGGCCCTATGGATACACTAATAAGCATACAGTAGTTTAAAGAAAATTCCCAAAATTTTATGTTTAAGATTAAATATTAAAATAAAAATTTTAATTTTACCTCCCATATATTCAAAGATTCTAAACACAACGTTAGTAAGTCGGTCGCCTTATTTAAAATAAAATCAATTATTAAAAAAGGAAATACGTTCTGGCTTTTGGTAATCCTTGTATAAGTTAACAAACAAACAAAAAACATAGTATAATAGTTAACAATGTTTTAAGAGGTAACTGTAACACAGCAACTATAACAGTAATTTGGATTTAGAAGAGTCTTTCATATTTTAGTAAAATAAAAATCCTCTCTAAAGAATTATTTGAGTAGATGTATAGTTTCTTTAATCGGTAATTTAACTGTGGAGTGATCAAATAAAAACAGTTCAGAAAATGGAAGAGATAAACGTCTGAAAGTTATTCTATTTAGAATATATTTAAAGTTGTTCTATTTATTTAGAACACAATACATTTTTATAATAACAGCTAGCTTATTTTGTAGTAATAATGTTAGCAGTAATACGTAATAACGGCACAGCTAGAATGAAAACAGGAACAATTGAATTGTACATTGTGCAAGAGGTGTATTATATTCTTGGGTGGCTCTAACACTAAGCAGGAGCACCTTTTGTTCTCTTCTTAGATACATGTAATTAACTTGTGACAAACTACTCGGCCAAGTACTTAATGAAACTGTTTTTTACACTTCGACCCTCAACAGTCTTAATGTACTTTTTGGTTGGTAGTAGACATTTATATCATTCTTTTATTTCTTCTTTTTGTTTTATTTTTAGGCGTTATAGTAAAAGAATAGTAAGATAGTAAGAATAAATACCTTCAAAAAAAATACTGCTTTTGCAATAGTTCACAATTTCTACTCCGCAATAGACAGTCTTACCAAACTGACGAAACAAAATATTAACTGTTTTTATACCTGTTTACCTCTGTGTAAGGTTCATTGCCTTCAAACCTATTAAGGAGTACCACGTTGACAGTAAATTGAGATCAGTTTCAAGTATTTAAGGTTTAGACTCCCTTCCAGTGAGAGTAGTATCACTGTGGTTGAGTGCAACCAGAATACCGTTGTATTCAAACCCAAAAACCGCCTGTTGTCCCAGCCACTACGGAATTCGGGTTACTAAACTAAAAAGTTTAATAAAAATTTAAATTTTACTGATAATTATTATTGCTATTATTATTGAGTCAGTCAGTCTTTCGACTGGTTTGTACCCTCCCCGCATATACCCGTGGTGCGTGTGTTACGGAGTTTCTCACAGGTATATTGGACCTACAGTTTAAAACCGGATCCGAACGGCATAATTGGGGAGGGTTTATACTAGGCAGGATCCCTCTCGCTGTTTTGCCATTGCCTTGCGAGGGGGGGCGGTCGTATCTAAATCATATAGCCCTGGCGGGAATTTACTGATAATAAAAAAAAAATTAACAGGTTTGAAGGCAATGAATCTTACACAGAGGTAAACATAGAAACAGGTAATAATTTTAGTACGTAGGCTTTCACGGCCGGTGTCATTATGATTAACTAAAACTTCCGGGCTGAAAGGCCGTGGTCGACCACGGCCTTTCAGCCCGGAAGTTTTAGTTAATCACAGGTAATAATTTGTTTCGTCAGTTTGGTAAGACTGTCTATTGCGGAGTAGATATTGTGAACTACTACAACAGCAGTAGCATCTCAGACGTTGAACCGTACGAATGGTGCATGCTTTCATTGTATTGCTACTGTTGTCTTTGTATAGTTTATTAAACAACTATTATTTCGTGTGTAACCAGTGTTTGTTATCTGCTAACTTATCATATTAGTACATACACGCACTCACTCGGTCGGGTTAAAGTGGTCAAGTGTGTGTGTGTGCCGGACAGTTTGTATACACTACTGTTTGTTTATCTCTACTAAGTAGGCATCGGTATGTTACCGATCGACAGTGTACGTCATATCAGTTTGCCATAAGTCCAAACTAGAAGTAAAAGCCAATACTGGCATACACAAACATCAGCTGTGCAGTCTACGATAATAACGAGTGCAGATTCTCGGATTCCACAACAACAAATTATACAAACGTCTTCTAATCAAGTATACACTCCTTGGAGTATGCAAATAACATCTGATGAAAGCTATCGAGTGGTTGAAAATTTTAACAACAAAAAAGCAATTAAGGAAACAAGAGGCAGAAACAAAAACCGAAAGTGCCAAGACTGATGTATACTGGTTAATTAACTGGCCTATTTTGTAGATAATAACAGATTCGGTCCCCTTGCAAAAAATGCAACGCACAACACGAATATTTTCAGAATCGTGGAACCTAAACCACTACCAATTTTGGTGCTGATGTTGAAAACATACAGCCTCTAAACGATTTATTACACAACTTAGCGGACGACAAAGCTCTTTTCACTATACAAACTATCCCAAGTAATCAAATTAAAATCCAACCTAAAGAAAGCATACTGTATGAAAAAATTGTCCAGGCTTTATGCGACAGACATACACAATACCACATCTACGAACCGAAATCTGAGCGTACTGACAAACTTACACTATTCAACGGACGTTAACAAGATTAAAGAAGTCACAAACTGGGACACAAGGTTATCAATATGTGGAACATTGAACAACAAACAAACAAATGCTATTAAGCCGTTGACTATATTTTAAAACAATCGGAGAATAATAAGGACATATATAATGTAAAACTTCTTATGAATAGGGCCGTGATATTTTAGGCACGACATGCTAAAAACTTGTATCACAGTGTATGTGTCGTCCGTCAAAGCTTTGACCACACTAAAAAGTCTTGCGTGCAACAAGTAGTGTAGAATGCTGCGCCTTAAATTATATAAATTAATTTGAAATGGAATTAATTTACCCTCTATACATGAAAGAATTGTAGGCAAACGTAAAATTAGGAAACAGCGGCAGTCTGCACGGTCATGTGTACTGTAAGCTCAACTAAATAGATTGTCAAGAAAATTATAGCATATGATCGAAGAAGTCGGGGTTTCGAGGTGTACATCGAAAACTGTACTAAGGCCACTGACTACAATTTACAACTGACTCTAATGAAAGGTGACTAAGAAGTTAAAAACACCGCACACTATAGTGTTCCAGTAGGCCTACTTACTGACCAAGAGAACTGAGCCAGAAGTGAAAATGAAAATAACTGAAATATTCGCTGACTACCTAAGAAGTGTTTTCACTCCAAACAACGAATATCTTACGCTAGCCGATGAAGACAGACTACAACAGAGCACTGATGAAATCCACCAGCTAGAACCTCCAATTAGACCCTTCACAAAGTAGGAAGTTAAAAACACCTTCCAATATTTCATTAATTCAAAAAGGACCCTATGATACGACCTAATTACCGGAAAGCACCTAGAAGAGTTGCCCGAAGCTGGGATAGCGTGCCTCACAAAGCCCTTTAAAATCGTCTTAATAACGAGCACAGGTCCAACCCACTGGAAAGTGGCGCAGGTAGTCTTTATCCTCAAACTAAGGGAAACACCAGAAGATGTCGAATCGTAGCTCCCTATCAGCTTGTTGCCGACGGTGTACAAAGTTTTTGAAAAACTATTCAAAGCGATCATCCTGTTATAACGCTGGGAAGGCTAATTCCAGAACATCGATTTTGGTTTAGACGAAAGCGTCTTCTTGGATGTTAGACGACAAAGTTTGGCATATTGAATTGTTGTTCAAGCTTAAACAGTTACTTCCAGTGAACCAAGAGGATAAACATTTATTAAGTATTGCAATAAATCAAATCTGTAAACTAAATAAAGATAACCAAAATCGTGTAAAGTCTTAAAAACTACACACATGTATATTATAAAGTCACATTGTCTAGGGCAGTGATTGGCAAAGTACGGCCCGCGGGCCAGATCCGGCCCCCAGACTGGTGTAATCCGGCCCGTGACAGAGTTCCGAATGACAACTTACCTACACACATTATTTACCATGTTCTCAGGAACGAACAGTGTTCAGCTTTGTCAACCAAAAACAAAAATGCATTTTATCGTGTCACATTGTATTTTTTCTGTGTCTGTATTATGAAAACAAAAAATGGTAACGGAATGGCGTCAGAGCATTCACAACAGTAGTACGAGAGCAAGAAAGAACGTCACAAGTGTAGTTATCCCCACCACTCCAGCCGCCACCTTCCCCTTGCCAATCTTATCGGCACATCACGCCACAGTGGATGAGTAATACTCTCGGTCAGTCTGAGTCAGTGGCTTGTTACACAGCCTTTCTCAATTCAATATCGCGTATTCTTATAAGTTGTTGTTTGCTTTTTTGTAGTTAGTATTTGTGAGACATTTCTGATTTGCCATAATGGCAACTAAAAAACGTAAAGTTGATTCAGAATGCAGTGTTTTTAAAGATGAGTGGAGTTGGAAATACTTTTTCACAGCTTTTAAGGATAAACCGTCGTGCCTTATTTGTAACGAAACCGTGGCCGTTTACAAAGAATTTAACATTTCCCGGCATTTTACATCTAAGCATAACAGTGCTCGTTATGAAGCCATGACCGAAGATGAAAGGAAACAAAAAACTGAAGATTTACGTAAGAAGCTCTCAGGTCAGCAAAATATTTTTAAAAAACAAAAAAGTTCTCAAAAAGCTGCTACACATGCTAGTTATGTTGGTATCGTACAATATTACTAAAAGTAACAAAGCTCTTTCTGATGGGGAGTTTGTGAAACAATGCATGCTCCAAGTTTGTGATATTTTATGTCCTGACAAAACAAAGGATTTTGAGACTGTCAGTTTGTCTCGAAAAACAGCTACTTCTAGAATCGAGACAATAGATAAACACCTATTATCACAGCTAGAATCAAGAATTAATCAGTTTAAATTCTGTTCTGTTACTATGGATGAGAGTACTGACATAAATGATACTGCTCAGTTACTAATATTTGTAAGAGGAGTTGATGATAACTTCTGTATTACTGAAGAACTAGCATGCATGCGATCATCAAAGGAGATGTCAAAAGTATCAGACATTTTTCATGAATTTCAAGAAGGCCTATCGACTTTAAAAGTACCCATAACCAGTATATGCAATATTACGACTGATGGGGCACCAAATATGACGGGAAAAAAATCTGGTTTTGTTGGCATATTTAACCAAACATATCCTGAGAACAAAGTTGTATTTCTACAGTGTGTCATACATCAAGACACTCTGTGTAAATCTGCCCTAGACATGAAACACGTGCTTGATGTCATTATTAAAGTCGTAAATAATATTCGATCTCGAGCGCTTACTCACAGACAATTTCGAGAGTTTCTTGACTCAATGCAGTCTGAATACACTGATGTACTCTACTACACCAAAGTAAGGTGGCTTAGTGCAGGACGTGTTTTCGAGCGAGTTTGGGAGCTGAAAGAGGAAATTATTTCATTCATGCGTGAAAAACAGATGTTTGAAGGCTGTGAAATTTTGGAAAATACTGCATGGCTTTCGGACTTTGCTTTTTTCACAGATCTTCTGTGTCATATGAACAAGTTGAATGTTAAGCTGCAAGGAAGAAATCAATTTATTTACGATATCTGGGGTCATCTCAAAGGGTTTAAAATGGAACTAGTTCTATTTGAAAAACAGCTAGCTAAAAGAGACCTGTCCCACTTCCCGAGGTTAAAAACAATAGTCCCAGTGGTGGAAGACCAACTTGTAAGCTACGAGGAAAGCGCGAGAAGACTCCATGATGAATTCGAACGCAGGTTTCAAGACTTTAAAATATTGAACAAGACTTAAATATTTTCAGTATGCCATTTAATTTGGACTGTGAAACAGTGAGAACAGAATTTCAGCTTGAACTAATTGAGTTACAATGTAACACTGAGTTGAAGCAGTTGTTTCTTAACGTCCCAAAAGTGGAGTTTTACAAGTCGCTATCGAAATCAAGTTTCCCAAATTTGAGATCTCATGCCCAGAAGATAACTACTATGTTTGCATCATCCTATGTCTGTGAACAAGTGTTTTCTACCATGAAGCTTCGAAAAAGTAGTGTCAGAAATACATTGACAGATGACCACTTAGCTTCACTTCTGAGAGTCAGCTCATCTCAGTTACAACCAAATTTTGAGACACTTTTAGAAACAGTCACAGTTCCATTCATCGCACACTCCTTCATGCTCTTTCAATCATTAATTGAGTTTTGTAACAATATGTCAAGATTCAATAAGAAATTTATAAAAAAGAAGTTTTTCTATGTACCGTAGGACCTTGGTAATCCGCGCACGGTCGGGACCGAGAGCGTGCCGGATTATCAAATATGCCGGATTACCAAGGCCATTTTTAAAACCCTGGTTTAAACAAGGGTATATAGATAAAAACTACAGTTTTAACATACAAAAACGATTAATTGTTTATTCAGTAAACACAATAGAAAACATTACAGTAAACAAAAAAAAAAATTAAAAGTATGTAATACTGCACAATGAAAACTACTGTATATTGAACTAAAAATCAAATATAATGCACTTCACTGTTAAATAGCTCAGGATTCTCAAGGACTTAGAACTCTGGGATAGCTTGAATTTTCTTTTGAGCCCTCTGAAACATTGTAGGGACGTTAACTTGTTTCTTTGATTGAACTCTTTTTTGACAAAAACTATTTTGTATAATATGGAGGTTATTAACTTCAGCAACGTCGTATTGCTGGCTCCTCTCTGCGAATTTCACAAACGTGTTTAATGCTTCCGAAGCCTCAGCCCAAGAGATGTGAGTTTTAGGCGTTTCTTCTTCATCACTCTCAGTATCTTGTACCTCTTGTGGGCTGGAGACACTTTTTATTATCACATCATCAGTGAGCTCTTCTTCGATAGGCAGATCTTTGTAAATTTCGATCCATCCATTAATTTCTTCTACTGAAAGGGCACTCAGTTCATTATTTGAAGCACAATTCATCACACTTACAATTTCAGAGTGGTCAGTTGTGGGCTCATAATCATTTTCATCCTTTTCCATCTCGGTTTCTTCAATCATTTTTGGCCATAATTTTCTCCAGGCCTTGTGCAATGTTATATTTTTCACATCGGACCAAGCAATTGCAGCTGTAAAAATAGCATCTTTAATGTTAAAATCACGTTGGAAATCTTTGACGCTGCAATCTGAGCTCAGAAGCTTTTGCACAAACATTCCTCTGTACTTGCACTTGAAATTTTGTATGACCCCTTGGTCCATGGGTTGTATTAGTGGCGTAAGATTGGCAGGAAGGTATGTGCAAAAAATGTTACCTGACACGAGTTCAGATTCTGGAGGGTGAGTTCGGCAATTGTCCAGGACGAGAACAGCCTTTGAATCTTTAGTTAGCCCTAGTTTTTCAAAATTTTCTTTCACAGCTGGAACGAAATGATGCATGAACCAGTCTTTAAACAACTCGGCTGTCATTCAGGCATTATTCTGAGCACCGTAAATAACAGGCAAATGTGTCACATTTTTGAGAGGCCTAGGCTTTTTATACTTTCCAATGACAAACGGAGTTAGTTTATGATTGCCTGAAGCGTTTCCACACACTAATATAGTTATTCTATCTTTATTCTTCTTAAACCCCTTTGCACTGGACTCCTCAGCTCCCGCTAGGGTTGAATTTGGTAAACACCGCTATAACAGGCCAGTCTCATCAGCGTTGTAAATTTGAGCTGGGGACAATTGATGTTCATCAACGAGTTTTTGAAACGTTATTTTATACTCATTTGCAGCAGCCTTATCTGCTGATTTTATCTCTCCAGAAACGTCTAGTTTACGTATGCCATGGCGAACCTTGAAATTATGAAGCCACCCTTTTGAGAATGAAAGAATTTCATCTGCAGGCAAATCTAATTCCTTGTGAAAAAATTTGGCTTTTTCAATTATCATAGGCCCAGTTATTGGTTTTCCCTCTGCTCTCTTAGCACTGAACCATTTATACAAAACTTCATCCAGAGTGTCTAATTTAAGTTTTTTTAAAGTTTGCCTAATGTCTAGATTTGTAACTGATGCTGATTGTGACACAAATTTTTCTAACTGTTGTTTTTGTTTTTTAATGTCGTAAATAGTTGAAGATGCGATATTAAATTCAGTCATAATATTGTTTCGGTTCTCACCTTTTTCCAGTCTTCTTATGATGTTCAGTTTTTGGTGAATTGTCAACGTCACATGTTTACGTTTTGATGTTTTAGGCGCACTTTTGTTCGGTTTAGAAAACATTATGAACTTTTCATTGTGCTATAGTCTATTTCACAGCCGTACACGCAGCTAAACTTTAATACAGTGTACCATGAATTTTATTACATAATTTTATAAGAAAACCGGATAGCTCTGATGCAAGTGTAAGTACAATTTACTGTAACTGTAGGCGTACGTGAACAAAGAATCGTGGTGACACTAGCACGAAGCCAAGATGGCGACTGGCTGATCCCGTCGAGAGGCAGCAGTGCTGCCAGACGTACGATAAATTTGACCGGTGTACCGTACTATCAAACTCGTGAACTGCGGAACCCGGTAAATTTAAATCAGTACTCAGGGAGAAAAAATCTGGCAACCCTCTATATTTCTGATGCGTGCCGGACTATCGGGTCTGCCGGACTATCGAGTGCCGGATTATCGCGGTCTTACTGTATTTCTTTTTAATAAATTTTGTTGGCCCGCCTAGATAGTTTTCTTTTTCCTCTGGCCCTCTCCTACAAAAGTTTGCCTATCACTGGTCTAGAGCCTATCGATTCACAAGACTCCTAGCGGTATCGGCTCCACCTAGGGATTCCGCCTTAGAGGCGTATGGTAGCTTCGCGCCACCGGACTCTCGGCCGAGTGCATGTATATTATGTATGTTGTAGTACGGAAATAATGTGAATAACAAAGTGGAGAACTTGACTAATGTTTGATCTTTGTATATGCGGAAAGTTGTTAAATCAGGATAAAACGTCGAAGTCTTGCAATTAGGTTTTGAACAAGTTTTACTGCACTTATTTAATCTTATATATGCGCTTAACTTTAACTATTGGTAAATGTGTCAATAAATAATACAGTTTGCTCGGTCATTGCTAATGCCAATAACTTAAAATATTATTTATTTAGTAACAGAAGATTTTTATAATGTTATATTCTTTGTTCTGTAGCCTGTTTAACAGGATATTAGAACGTTAAACAGTGACGAAGCCGCGGACAGCGCTTTGCACCACGTTACATTGATACAGTGACAAATGTACTCGTTCACTGTAACATATTTATACACAGATGACAGCATTCAACATGCTCAGTGTAGTGAACAAACAGCTCTAATGTTAACAAAGGATATTCAGAGCATAACAACAGCGTGTGTACGTTTCATGAAGGCAGTGTCCGTCCGTACTTCAGTTATCAACACGCTTTGACAAACACGACACAATTAATTACCTTGCTATAGCCTAGTCCAGCATTTCATCACATACGCTCGCATAAAGAGTGATGTGTAAAAAAATACTTTTTGAATAGCAAACTAACTGGCGCTAGAGCTCGATGCGTTGATGGTGCCTGAGGACATTTTTTAACATAAATGCCTCTTGTCGCTACTAACATTACTCTTACAACTTTATACGGTTCAGTATTTATGTTCAATAGGAGTATAAGGATTAGTGTGACAGTGGCAGTGAAGACCTTGAAGAACACACGGGTGATTGAATCTTGGTAACATTTTATAGAAACATCTCTGTTCCATTCAAAAGTTTTCATTACCGTCTGTATTTCTGTATTTTCAAGCAGTTTCTACACTAACGTTTTCTTTCTGAAAGTAGTCAACAAATGCGGCACAAATTTTACAGTGATGCGCCAACAGTAGTAAAAACTCGATGCAAAAATTTTACGGCGATTCTCACGTCCTCAGCAACGTTTTGTTCATTTGAACGAGGCTTTGCACGAACTTCATCATAAACACTCTTGACGCAGCCTGCACCTCATTTACCCAGAGTTGAGAGTAGTCTGGGATGAAGTACCAGCAACTGAACACATTCGTAACACTTTTAGTATATTAATGCAGTTGGGAACGTAGTATTGTTACTTCTAAGCTCATCGCGTAGTTGGTTTATGTCTACACACACACACACACACGCGCGCGCGTTATCATTACACAAAACTATAAGAACGAGTTTTTCTAACTATTTACCAACCTTCGTTCATCGCTATGTTGATCTATTCTAGTGCCATATTCTCTACTTTCCCATAAACTGCCAACATTTTTAACCTGCTTAAGCTTACTGAAAGTCAATTTAAATGTTTAAACCATTATGTGTAAATGAAGATAGTAGCCATTTATGTCCTCTAAACGTCTAGTTACCTTGTTGCTACAGGCAATATGAGTAGCTTCCGAAATACTTTTTAGGTATTGTGCATTCAACATGACGATGGAATTAATTTTCTCACAATATGTGGAATATTCACAATTCCACTGTGTCCGCTGAGTCGGGATACTGTCCTATTGTTTTTCTGGCATTTGGAGGCTTCTCGAAAACACTGTTAAACGAAACAAGTGTCCATTCCTTCTATTATAAGGAAACCATAGATCAGCTGATTCGTGTGGATCCGATCGATAAGACGTCTTCTTAAGGTTCTGCACGCTAAATTTAAAATTCCATTGTCGATACTGGCGCACTCATAGCAGCGGAAGCAGGAGGAATTACTTGATAACTATCCGGTATGTAACGTATCAAAGTTTGTAAATTCTGCAAGTCGTACTAATTACTACGACACAAAAAATAGTCCCCCGCCGCCTCCACTCGGCTTCGCGCCAGACCAGACCACTCACATACACTCACCATTCTATCAACAGCAGGAGCAGTTGTTACATAATGTGTACGCACAGCAGGTCATCTGCAAAATATGGCTACTGACAGTACCGTCTAACATAATCGTGTCAGTATAGCCAAAATAACAAGTAATTTGTGCGACTTTATTTAAAAATATATAAACAAAATAATTTGTCTTCTATATACTATCATCTGTAGGCCTATAATAAATGAATTCCTAACACTTAGAACGAATAAATGAATTCGTAGCACACGCCATAGTACTTACTATATCCATTTACATTTGGAGTTTCAAATGTAAATATTTATTGTCATTGATAATCTTTAACAATCGCACACACAAAAAACAAATTATCAGTATCCCACATTAGACTGCTACAAATTATACGATAAACGCAAGTAACTTACTTATTGTTCTGTTCGTTCAATAAACAGACCTTATCCACAAAGCAGATTTATTTGTAAAGCGCAATTTTTTGGTCATTAGGCCTATAACTTCTCAGAAGTAGTATGTGATAAATTAGTAAATACGTACTGGTTATAGAAATGTGAATTCGCTGATGTCTTACTGATTGATTCTATATTGGTGATTATAAATCAACTGTTGGCATAGACGAATCCATTTTCTTCACGGTGTAAATCATGTCGGGAGACTGTTTCTTCAACTATAGGTTTTTTAGAGGGATCAATCCAAAACACTGTTGTATTGCCGACTGAACGGGGGGATACAAACAGTGAAAAACTGTAACCTAGTCCGAAGATTATGTTGGATTGTTGGGAAGTTTATGATGATATACATTTTGTGCGTGAAACGTCAATCATTCTGTGAATTTCGAACGTCCTGTGTCGAGTATTCACACCAATACGACAAAGTTTATAATCAAAAGGTAAAGTGAGAAACGAGAATTTGATGCTGGGAGGCGCTCAACTCATATTCTATTTGTGCGAATTTGGCTTTTCCAACAATAACAGTCAGTAAACATGTCATATACATTATCACTAAATAAATGAATGTGGTCGTCAACAGTAAAAAGCATCAGCTTTACAAATGCGTTCGCTTTCTGTATAAGGCCCCAATACATTTCATTTGCAAAAAAATAAAATATTTTTAGTGAAAGGAAGGAACGTTGTAAATTCACCAGTTTGGTACACTCAAAATATTTTATTTGTAAGGTGTGGTTTAGCAGTGTTTACTGAGTGTCAAAAAAGGTTATTTAATCTTGATATTATAAATAAATCACATAAAAAATAATTATATCCATCATAAATCATTCTCATCTATATATATAATTATAAAACTCAAAGTCTGAGGATTTATGGGTACTGAATACAAATCTATATCGTTACACCGATTGCCACCAAATTTTGCACAAGTAACCTTTGAGACAAGGCGAAAAATACTGTCTAACTTGGAATTTGATGTTTTGCCCCGTTCGCACGATTTAGACATTTTTAATTATGGCTTTCGTTGACGCGTATAAAGATGTCAAAAACACCATGGAGACCAGAATTAATTACCATAGCAACAAATAAATAAACAAATATTTAGCGGCATCCGAACTGTATCTTTATCCGTTCATGCAGTTTTTAATGTTTTTAGTATGCGATTGTATCGATATATTTTGTAATTTTGTATACAGACACGTCTATATATTTTGTAATTGTCTTAAACAATTATAAAATTTATGTTTATACGTATTTCTGATGATGCAATGAATAAGTAACGAAATATATTAAATACTACTACTAAGGATGTCAAAAGCACCAAGGAGACCAGAATTAATTACCATAGTAACAAGTAGATAAACAAAAACTATTTAGCGGCATCGGAACTGTAAATTTATCCATTCCTGCAGTACACTTTCGATTTTTATACAATATGCGAGTGTATCGATATATTACGATGTGGAAAAGAAGTGTAAATTGTAAATTGTAAATTGCCCTATTACTTATAGCACAGTCACTGAAGCCGAAAAAAAATATAAATTACAAATTAAGAGGTTTTTTGCATAGGGCTAGATAAAAAGGTAAGAAAGAATTTTAAAAAAGTTTACAAAAATTCAGTCGCGGGTTTTCGAAAAAAGGGAGGGGGAGGTACACAAAATTTATTTTTCGTGATTATCTTAAAAAATATTAAATTTATGAGAAAAATACAAAATACCAAAAAGAAAGACCATAAAAGTCTGCATAAAAAAGGTTGACATTTTTTTGTCAGGGCGATAATTTTAGTAGAAAAATTAATTCAAAGTCGGCCAAATTTTTCACAAAGTGGATTTTCACATAGAATACATGTATTCCACTCCAATACAGAATCTGCCTTTGCAAACCACCTCACTGAAGCAAACCCACACATACAAAAACATCGACAATAACATGAACATTCTACACATACACACAAAAGGCCGAAAACTAGACACTCTAGAACAATTGGAAATATACAAACACACGAAAACAAATAGAAACGACATCCTAAACGAACAGATACAATTCAAATCGCACGCATTATTCGAACATTGAGATATGCGTGAGATTATTCTCACCCCACACACACAACATCGATCTTTCGAAATTCGATTCCGTCGCCCACAACAGGACGGACAACGCTACCAGCGGCAACCTCTGAAGAAGCCTTTTAAAGATGAAAACCGGTTCAGGTTGTAAGGTAAAACTTTATGTTTTTACTTTGTAACGTCACAGAACGTTCCATAAAGGAAATCATTTACATAGCAATTTATCATAAGAGGAAAGTGAGGTGAACAGTATCGAACCCAAGTAGTCCTAAAAAAAAATTGTGTAATATTGTCTAATAATTAATACTACTAACATAAAAAACGACCAGACTGTGACTAAGACACAAACCCCATATATATTATTAAAGTGAATAACAGTGAAAAAACCATAAGATACTATAAGAGAGACAAATAATATCAGGATCAACCAAAATGAAGTCATTAATTATTAAGTTTAGTAACTCTGAATAGAGTATAAAGAACTATTTATTGTGAATGAATGGACATGATCCATTATTATATTATGTAATGTAAATAAAATAAATGTATTAAATGACTTAAATACATTATTAGAAAGAATCTAAGTTAAAATAAAAATTATATAATTGTTATGACAAAAAAAATTATTAATGTGTTGGATTTGAGACCAAACACTCAGATTTCATGGAAAAATTAATTATTATCAAATTAAAATAAAAACTATATGTAATTGTCAAGCAGACAAAAATGAACAATTTATCTTAAATAAAGAAAGCTGTCAAATGAATAAAAGTCAGTCAAAATAGCCAAAAATAGTGTTAACTAAAAACATGTGGTAGGCATATAATATTATGTGATTTATGGATTTAATGTTGCCAAAATGCAACCAAATTGCATTAGAAAGTTGAAATATAATATAAAGCGACTATACTAATATATTTGACTAACTTTAACATTCTAATAGTCGAGTTAGCAAAATATTTACCTATACCATGTATGGCTGGGGCCAACCAACCAGTAAAAAAAATAGTCATATCTGGCTAAATATTTACAAAATGTTGACAAAAATAAAAGAGAATGGTACAATACTTCTGTATACCATAAAAACGGACAGACTCAGTTGAAAATAAGATCAATTATGAAAGAATTTAACTTATAAGAGTGAGATTTGTCACACTATGAAAAAGGACATCTCAGGCAAACCAATATGATGCTATGTTATCCTGCAATAAAAATAATATGTATAAAGAGTAACCAGGTATCACAAAAGACAGACAATGTAATAAACTCTTAGTGTACACTAGTGAAATCCTATATATATTAAAGAAAGAGACTAATTATTGTGTTATAACATTGACAACAACATAGGCCATAGGAATGGACCATATAAAATTGAAATTATCTGTGTATTATATATGTTAAAATTTGTTTG
Organism: Magicicada septendecula; assembly: GCA_034769895.1. NCBI lineage: Eukaryota > Metazoa > Arthropoda > Insecta > Hemiptera > Cicadidae > Magicicada > Magicicada septendecula. The sequence goes on from CM068375.1 coordinate 102,545,605, forward strand.
TTTTGTTATAGGAAGATAGTAATGTTATGTGTTCATGTTGTGGAAGAAACATAATAGTTTCACAACAATTTTTTGTTCTAAAAATTGAATTCCAATGTAAACAACCCAAGGTGAGAGTTGTATATTGTGTTATTTATTATAGTTAATTTATTTAAAAACCAATCATAATTAGTATCATTAGATTCAGTTGAAAACAGAGAATTCAAATGTAATAATGGCATGCAAATTGTGAGTACTGATGTAAAACTGTTTGACAAATACCAGCGTAATTTTTGAAATATCCTTAGTGTGAAGAATAAGAATTTGTTCTAAAAGCTTCGACGGAAATTAAATTTGTTCCATGACATTCCATTTCTTCATTCTCGAACATTCTAGAAGGAATTTTTACACAAATATATCGGAAGTTCATGAAAACAATCAGCCTGACACAGTATAAAAGACAGACCAAATTCGACCCAGAAACACTTGAAGCTTGAAATCCAGAACCGACGCATCACCCACGACACTGATCAACGCAACCAAGGCGAAACCGAAGGCGAGAAATCGACACCAGACACGAAGGTTGTTGAAGAAGGCATTACGACCCCACATCTTGGCAATTTGTTATAACTTATAAAAAACTTTGTCTTCCGAGTCGTTAATGTATAGTTGTATTTATTAATAAAAGTTACATTTATTTAAATTTAACTAAATTTTAACAATTCTTTACACTGCAGTCTTATAGAAGACACTTTGACCAATACGTGTTCATAATTTTGTTAAAAAATATTTATTTTGAAAATTTCTGTAGAAATTGTAAGTTAAGAAAACTTGTGAACTCAAAAAAATGATAAATTTTAAAATTCGCTTATTTTATGCCAATAAATCAATACTAATTTTTATTAATTTTTTCAAAGACCTATGTAAAGTTCATATTGTGAAGTTTTTTTTAATGTAAATACATTTGTAATAAATTGTTTATATGTTTATGCACTAGTTGAAAAAATAAAAAACAAATAGTTATTACTTTATTCTAAGTATTTATTAATAGTTTAATTATTTTCTTTTCATTTTATATAATAGTACAAACATTTATCTTTAAAATGCTTTTTGATTTTTGTCTCTACGACTATTATAACGGATTTTATTAAAATTTGTATGTTGCAATCTCAGAAAAAATTAGCCTTCCCGCTCATCGGGGCGGACTCCGACATCAATTTTTTTCTAATATTTCAATTCCATTTTTCTCACAAAGTATTGGCCTGACAAAAAACATGACGAATAACTTTTTTGTAGAGAATTTAATGCTCTTTAAGTTTTGTAATTTGTCTTGTTTCCGTAAATTTGTTATTTTTAAGATAATCACGAAAAAAATGAATTTTTTGTAACTTCCCCTTCACTTTCTTCGAAAACCTGCGACTGAATTTTTGTAAACTTTTTTTAAATTATTTCTCACCCTTTTATCTAGTTTTATGCAAAAAATCTCGTAGAAGCCACTTAATTTGAATTTTTTTACTTCCGTGACTGTACTATTAATGCAAAGCGAAAATACGTGTTGTTTTCATTTGTGAGGTTAGGTGACAACGGTTTTTGGTTTTTAGTTTACTGCTCAAATAAATAAAACCATGGTTGAGGAAAACAAAGTTTACTGTGTTCTACAATGCTTCTAACATAGTAACACTTAAAATAAAGAATTTAGCGTTTTTGATTTAACAGGTACTTTATAAATATCTCCAAAAGGCTTTGCAAACGGGTACTTTTAAATCTCCAAAGGCTGTTGCACCAACATAATAATTTAGTACAAGTTAAAATAGTACAAGTGTTGAAAACAGCTTTGGAGAGAATTTGACTAATGAGTACAAAATTGTTATACGAGCTGACAGAACGCCATATAGACATAGACAATAAAAGTTATACTAAAATACTTATTAAAAGTCAAATATTCGCGTGCGAAGCCGCGGATAACAGCTAGTAGTTTAATAAAGAAAAGTATATAAATTAATATTTACGTTAACAAACACATTTTACACATAAGTTCATTTTAATAGCTGTCCTGTGACAATAATATAAAATTATTAGCACAGAGTCAAAGTTATTTTTTCAAAGACTATTAGCATTTTTGTACATTATGAATGATCCAATCCTTATTGATAAAACAACAGATTTCTATCTCATTTTCGTAGGTCAAAGCCATATACAGCGACATGGCAAAGTTGATATTACTTTGTGATAACATAAAATAAAAAAAATTAACTTACAATAAAAAAATTAACAAATATTTAGACAAATAGGAATAATTAATAATTAAGCGTAATTTTAAATAAAGATCCTACAAATAAATATCAAACACAAATATTATATAGGAACAAATAAATATATTTTAATTATGATTAAAAAATAATAACATATGTATCACGTCAAAGAATGAGAGGTATGCTACATCATGGAAATGAAAACTCCTCAGCACTTGCTTGAATGCTAACAGAAGTCGAGGCAAAAAGTCCTTAGAAGGACAGCAGACATACAGTACAATGCATATAATACATTAAATACAAATTTTTAACAAAAAATGATTTGTTCGACACAACAATTTCAGCAATTTCAATCTTGTGCTCACGTATGTACAGCCTAGGTAATAGTTTACATCAAGTTGAAAATTATTTAATAATATTCATCTGCTTAAATTATGAGCACAAATTCTTTTTAGAAACGAATTCTGTAAGAAACGGCATCTGTTATACTACAATTTTCGGTTTCAATTTTTTTTTCTTATTGTTCTTCACACGTTCAGGAACTAAATTATATTGTTTTAATATTCTCCACTCCGCTAGTCTTTCACCACCACGATTTTTCCGTTTAAGAGTATTCTTTTTATTGCCCATAGTAATAATTAAATAACAAAAACGTAAAGACAGTGAATCGTAACGTCACACAGAATACAGTTGTACAGTTTAACAGTCATAAACAGTTGTAAAGCGATAACAACACCAACGCGCGCAATGTAATTTACCGCCACTGCATACCAACTCTTCGCAGTAACCTTGAGGTCCCCTCCAGTCCGGCGCCTTCTCATCTAATCGTCCGTTGAATTCCTCGCCCCTCGCCGTACCTATATTCATCCGCCACATACAAGTTGCTTTCTTGGCCGCCAGGCGGCAGAATTATCACTTGCTAAAATTTGACAGACCGTTGTGAACACAGTTTCATTTAAAAGTAAATAATATTGTCATCGGAGACATAAACGTTATTGTATTATATATCTTTCCAAAGGCAATGAAATTATGAAGCGAGTCCGCTGCTTCAGAATAATTTTTTTTTTTTATTACTTTCACTAATCGAGGTCAAATATTGTAAAATATAATTATTTTTTTTTACACACTAATTATAATTTTACAACTTGTTACAGCGGATCCAGTCCAGATTTTTGAGTTCTTTAAAAGTACACCTCGTTTGTAATTTTCCGTTTACGATTAAGGAAGAAATGTACTTGTGAATAAAGCATTGTTCTTATGGACTTTGAAATTCAATATGGCGGTGTGCATGCAGACCCTTAAGACACAACATCAGTAAAAGTGTCAAAGGTTTATTTGTTTCACAGACTATTGTAATTATTTTATTCTGGTACCTTTTCTATTGTTTGTGTACAGTGTAAATTGAATTATTGTATTATAAGTAGGCAAAATTACGCAAAACCAGACGTGTAAAATAGTATTATTAAAATTTTGTCAGTATTAAGTTCTGCGGCGTTCAATATTTCATTCCTTTGTTGTAAGATCACGATCCTGCAATCCTTATAACAGTACGTTGTCATAACATTTATTTTTCTTTTAAAGAATAAGATGAACCATTTCACAAAACTGCTTTAAACGTAATATTCCTATTCGAGAACTGTATCACTTACCTCATTTATTGAACATGCGCTAGTTAAACGCAATGCTCTTTGCGGATGATCTGGTAATTATTCAAAACAATGGCTGCTATCTGCAGAGCTTTGCATGAAACTTTCTGTGCAGTACACATTCGTTATGGCTTTTGTTGACAAACCCGCCGTACGAACTAAAATTTTATTAGATAATAAGAGAGTAGAGAAGGTATCGCATTTCCGCTATATTGGTTGTAATATCTCTTATGACGTAGGTCATGATGTTAATTACAATTTGGTCAAGTGTCAGCCATATGTTAAACAGTTCGTGAAGCATTGTTAACAAAATCAAGAAAATGGACTCGACTAAAATTTTGTAAGGTAATGACTGTACATTATTTCGAATAGTTCTGAAACTTGGGTTCTTATGAATATGCTAGTAGAATAAAAGCACCGTAGATAAAATTCTTGCAGTAGTTAATCACTGCACAAGAAGAGATATAGCCTACTTCACAATGAAGACATATGCAGAGTCTTTATCCAACTTTCGACTGGGTGGTCCGCGGTCATCTTGATATTGCAAACCTCTGCTAACACAACTTGTGTAAATTATATATGTACTCTTAGAAACACCATACAAAAGTCTTTATAATGGGAAAGTAAGCTATACATAAGTTTACTGATTTCATTAGGCGTTTGACCCCGTGTATAGAGAGAAATTATAGAATATCATAAAAAAAGATTATTTTCCTGACAAAACAGTGAGGCTGATGAAACTATTTTATAAAGGCAGAACCGCAGAGGTAAATAAAAAGATTTAAATAAACACAAACGCTTGGTAGTTTTATAAAGTTTATTGTTAAACCCTGACAATCGTTTCGGCCGATTAGGCTTTTCTAAAAGAGCTTGTAAGAACAACTGTATACAAAGAATGTGTTAGAGGGTAAACGTGTGTTAAGGATGTGTATAGAAGTTGATGAAGGTAATACAAGGAAGGTAAAGTAACTGTAAAATATTCTAATAAATCCATTTTGTAGCTGCTTCTATTTTTTATATTTTTAATTTTTCTGTTTATATTTCTCGGTAAAACTATAAAAATCAATTATTACTAAAGAATTATGTTAATTTAACAAGTTGTTGACGCGTCAAAAATTGAAAAGTGATTTTTACTTATGTCCATGTATGCACTATGTCTCACGTTGTATCAAGAATTACTACGTAATTAGACTTCAGTACTGCAGGAATCAGACCAGTAAAAACGACACAGTGCAGTAACTAATCAGTGTTGCCAACTGGTGCATGAACTAATCACGTTATACATAGTCTCGCTTCCGTGTACTTTGCCTATGTTATCACGTTAATGGATTTCTGATTGCGTCTGTTATGTAGATTGTTTGTTTTTGTAGTGAGTTAGGGGCTTCGTAAAAAGTAATAAACAGACTCAAAACATAAAAAGCCGTATTTTCTGCTTTTCCACTAATATGTCGAGTGATGAGTGTGATACTACTACTCTTGTCAATGTTGTTACCACGTCTTCTGACTTGATAAACACAAGTCTTGTTACATTGTGTCCAATATATTCTTGGTTTGGTAGTTCTACATTTTCTTTAAACACAATCTTCACTTATAAAAAGAAGGTGTATTAATGGTAAAATGAACTTTGGAGTGAACTGAGACGAGCAGTATTTTTAATTGATGCACGCATACTTTTGAAATAAAGTTAATTGAAGAGTTTTGGGGTGGAGTACAATTCCGTACTGTATATTAACAATGAGTATTAAAAGCTCAGTGTCATATTTTATATTCCTGCATCCATTAATGAAGACTTTAGTTACAATTTTTTCATGTAACAATTGTATACAGAATAGGATCTACTACTGCATAAATACGTAGATGACACATTTACATAAGTACTTTGCAGCGGATAAAGAGAAGGATTTGTCGCCAGGACAACGCAAGATTCTACCGCCGCCTGAATGTTGCCCGATTTATCTGGAATTTTTCGTTAACATAACTTAAAGGTGACTTGTGTGGGCCCAATAAGGTTGCCTGTTTCTTATTGTATAGCCACTGATTTGTGAGTTTTACAGAATACATTACAAACTGCACACAGTGATAGAATCATCTATCTCTTATAATTACCAAAACCCTTTTAATATTTAGTCAGCTGCACTTTATAATGTAAAACAATATCGTTTAAAATGACACTGTGTACGAACACATATCGGTTGTACGAGGGCTACCTTTTAAGTTTTTACAAAGACAATGAAAGAAAAACATTTTTTGATACAAATCGTTTTATTGTTTCTCAAAATATTCGCCTTTGAGATTTACACACTTTTGCATGCGTTCGAACCAAGTCTCGAAACATTTTTTCCACTCTGATGTTGGTACCTCAGAAATATGGTTTTTGAAGGATTCAACAGCTTCTTGAGGTGATGAAAATCGCTGTCCACGCATTTTTTGTTTGACATTCGGGAACAAAAAGAAGTCGTTTGGCGATAAATCAGGTGAATACGGGCAATGAGACATTAATTCGATGTTTTCCTCCTTCAAATAATTAATTGTTTGACGTGCTGTGTGAGAGCTGGCATTGTCGTGATGAAAAATGATGCGACGTTTTCGGTTGTTTCCTGATTTCATCGATGACTTGTGGCAAACAAATTGTTGTATACAGTTCAGCATTAACTGTTCTTCGATCCTCTAAAGCAATGGTCGCGACATGTCCAGTGTAAGCAAAGAAACAAGCGATCATTTTCTTGGAAGTGCTTCGTGAACGAACCACTTTTGTTGGCTTCAGTTCATCTTGGAACACCCAAACAGTTGATTGTTGCTTAGTTTCCGGCTCGTACGAATACATCCAAGTTTCGTCTCCTGTTACGATGTTGTATACGGATTTTGCATTTTCTCGGTCGAATTTTTGGATCATTTCCTTACACCAATTGGCACGAGCCTGTTTTTGAGTTTCGGTCAAATTATGCAGAATCCATCGGGAACAGATCTTTTTAACAGCTAAATGTTCATGTAAAATCGAATGTACGGCAGTCTTCGATATGCCTAAGGATGCCTCTATCTCACGGTAAGTCACATGCCGATCTTCTTTAATCATGTTGTGCACAGCATCGATGTTTTTGGGAACAACAACCGATCTAGGTCGACCTTCACGAAATTCATCGCTGACTGAAGCACGACCACGGCGAAATTCCGCAAACCAATTGTAAACAGTCTTTTCTGATGGTGATTGATTACCAAAAGTTGTACGAAGAGATTCGAGGCATTGTTATTGAGTTAGGCCTTTATTAAAATCGTAAAAAATCATCCAACGAAAACCTTCACATGAAATTTCCATTTTTTCACAAACACTTTTGTTTTAAACGCTCACTGTAAACAAACTACTCGGTCAATATCTGAGCTGCAATTGTTTTACAAATAACATATGACAAATTTTTCAACAGTGATAATGTCAAATCTCACTAGCGCCATCTAGTGGTCGTTTGTAAAGACTTAAAAAGCAGCCCTGTAGTGGCCGTAGTTTCTCCAATTAATAGCAAAATATTGTTGATTATGACAATGATTCATCCAGTACGTATTTCAAGATGATTGCAAATTGCTTTTGACATGGTGCATTTTCAATTAAAATTTAATAAAATAAAATAAAATGATAAATGGTTATGAAGAAATCGACAAAGATGTGGAAACCAACGAAACGCTGAGTTATAAAAGCATAGTAGCATCGAGTATGGACAGACAAGAGGACGAACATTGTGACAATAACGGAGAATATTATGGTGATATTGGGGGGAACGACGTAAATCCGCCTAGACTGCTAAACGTATATCAACCAATAAACACTGACTGTACTTTTGTCAGCTTTACATGCGTTGCTTTAGCTGTTTCAAGTCAGATGTTTTCTAGTTATCTATTATAAATAGAAAAGTATGGAAATAGGCAAAGTAACGGACTATATTATGCCGCACATATGACAGTAAGTGGTCCAATTTTGGTAACAAAAATAACTTAAAAAGATAAATGTCTTTTACGTTGAATACTGCAGTAGGTAGTACAATTTTTTCTTTTCTTTAGTAGGCTACTATTGTAAGTAAAAATTTGTAATTATTATCTTTGACTATTAGAGATGTTTTTAAAAGAAAAATTGATTTACAACCGTAAATAAAGGTATGTCACTCGAATACTTTTAGTGACCATTTACTAATTGACCAACAGGTATTTAGAATTGTAGTCTGAAAAATCTCACATTGGATGTAGTGACTACCGGTTATAATAACCTTAATTTGTTGGTCACTTGAAAGTAACTACAAACGATACGCACTGTAGTAGTAAACGTTCTGCGAGCAAATCGTGTGAGCTTTTTATTACACGATGTTTTAGTGACAGTCTCAAATATTTAATTGTTCGTTTGTGTTGCAGCCTATTGCAATTTTATTAAATTGGTTAACTTTTATTAATTCAGTGTTTGCAGTGCGTATCAGATTTTTTTAGGGAACCTTTAGTAACACGAGTATTTTTAATAGAAGTATTAATAAAAATTTAATGTCGATTTCTGTGACGTTCAATAATTTATTTTGGAAGGCACGACCTGTATGTTCCTGTAACAGTATAGCTACGCTACTGTTATCTGCTAGAATGTCTCTTCATCAACTTTACATAAGGTAACAACAATGGCGTCAAACAGGCTGTCTTAGTTCTGTACACATCAAGTGCCTCTCTGTACCACGTGACTTCTCTAGAGTCCACTGAAACGTGTCCTATTGTCCTGTTGTTTATGCCGTAACAAAGAAACTCTAGTAGTCTTTCTAAATAAAAGAATTATTTTTATTTTTACGTATGTTTATTCAAGGATTTAACACACATACAAACTCTATTATTGGTGAAAGTGCTTTGTGCTGTAGAAAAGGTATAACAAGAAGAAAACCATGCCAAAATTATACAGATTGTATAGACAACTAATAAACTCTATTACAAAGAAAGTTTAATAATGTAAACACTTAAATTGTCAGATAATTAGAGGTGGGAAAGTTACAATACACCTAGAAATGCAGTGAGTGATGGGAGTCAAATGACAAATTTTTAAGAGGTTTTTAGAGTCCAAGGGACCACAATAATTAGAAGACTACGACTCTATTAGGACATAGGTTTACTGGAAAGATCTCGGTTTGTTAGGAAAAAAAGAGGAGAGAGAAAAAAGTAAAATATAGAGAATATATGAAGAGTCTGTATATGTTAATGATAGATATACTAATTAAATTGAAAGGAGGTGTCAGGAAAAATTACTTATTCAATTTATTTGTATGTAGAGGCTGACAAACAAGGAAGACAAACTATTTTTAAACAACTAAAAACGGTGGTTTTTGGTTAATAAATAAATTATTCTTGTGTAAAAAGTTTTATTTGAGCCACATTGTATCCGACTCAAAGTTGTTATGCTTTATCAGTAAGAATTCGCTTGCTAATGAGACTTAAATACCGTCACGTGTTACGACTAGTTAACACGAGTAAAACTGTTTCTACATTGAGCAGAAATTCTTTAGACCAATTATGCATTCAAATGAATTCGATAACTTGTGCGGATAACGTTTGTGGCTACAGAACAATCCGCGCGATCCAGATAATCACGCATCCAACCAAACACATTCGTAGAATACATTGACATGTAAGCCTAGTTTTGTGGGAGCCGGATAACATTCACAGATAAGTCAGCAATTTGCATACAGCCTCAGCCTGCATTGCGTTTACATATTGAGTGACGCCGATCTACATGTTTTCATCAAACGCATTGCTAAACAAAACACAGTGAACAGCATAAACCCTATTTGTAGACTTTATGTGCGTGTGTGTGTGTATGTGTGTATTTGTTTTCCATACGTAAGTATGAAGTCTGTCGTTGGAACAATGTACATGTGAGTTTGATCAATAAGAAGTATTTACTAAAATATCAGGTACTTTTTGTACTTTTCTGACAACATACACCACCGTCAAGGTCAATTAAAATTATCAGAATATTTCATGTTGTTAGTAAGGTCCTCCTTTCAGCATGAAAAATGTTACACCATCAGCGACGTTCTTAGGGGGCGACACACTGCTAGAGACCACTGTTTCTCTGCAAAATTTGAATTATTTCAACTACTAATACGTACTCCAGGAATTTAACCGATAATGACATAATTTTTCCAAAATTACAATTTAATAGATACGAATCGCAGCTTATGAGACATGAAATGTTTTGAATCAGTAATATTTTACATGCCTTACATACAGAAAATTATTTGTATTGATAATAAAAGACAGATTTACTAAAAAATCTTCGCTAACGAAATACTATCCTGGTTTTTTTAACTATCAAAGATTTTTCAGCAAGCTTCAAAGTCTGTATCTGATGCAATAGCTTCAACAGCAGGAAATAAAATTTTATTCTAATTACAGTTTATGAAAGCTAATTACTTTGTCACCGTTTTCATCTTTCTAAACAATGATCAAATTCCAGAACAGGCGAACCATTTTAATTATTTTGTAAATAATATTGGCTATGATAGGAATTGTGATATTAATGTTAAGTTAGGATTCCAAGGCTACTGTTGGAATTGTGAGTTGTTGATTGAGACTTACAGTACCGTATAGGGTAATATGAAGTATTAGGTACCGTATTAAGTATTTCTGAGATCAGTTAAATGTGTAATTGACGAGATCATATAAGAAATTAAGTCATAAAAAGTGATTTAGATATTTTGCAGTTAATGAAAGGATTAAAGAATACAAAAGAAAATGGATTCAACACATCAACAGAATGGAAGAAAGTAGAATACCGAATATGGCGAAAGATTACAATCCTAGAGGCAGAAGAAAAATTTGGTAGACCTAAGATAGGAAAAAGGCGCTAAAACCTAAAACCATTAAGATGATTGTAAAGATGATGTTAAGTCAGGTAATTCCCAAAAGGTCTGTGAGACAATCAACCGTATTTTTAGAAACAAGGTACGACCGGGCACAACATTAAAATTTTAGCAGAACCTGCACTGTCCTATGGATGTGAATAATGGACAACAACCAAGAAACAAGACAGTAAAATACAGGCCTTGGAAATAGCGTTTTTAAGAGGAGTTAAAAGGTGTTCTAACCTTGACCGAATAAGAATGAAGCCATAAGAAAAGAGTTAACAAATTTAACTTGACTGAAAAATTAAAAGATTACAAACTACGGTGGTAAGAAGACTTTGAAAGAGTGTCAGAGTCCAGACTGGCAAACAAGTCTGGAAATACAAATCTATAGGATTCAGGAAGTCTGTGGGTAGACCCAGGAAGAGATAGCTGGAGGATCTTTGAAGGCGGAACAGTCAGCACCTTGCCTATGCCGTGTTGTGCAGATGATGATGATGATGACGATGATGATGATGATGATGATGATGATGTTCCTTAACCAGTAACAGGCACGCTTGGACATTTGTTTTAAGGAACATCCAAGGAGTGACGAAATACTGCCTATGAAACATATTTATGGTAAAACAAACAACTGTTTCTAAATTGCTAAATAATAACGGTGACGCTTCGAAAAGACTCGATGTCATCTCGAAATCAAAAGGTTAAAACTTTATATTATTTTGAATGATCATCACTTCTTTCACAGCACTTTAACAATTAATAATTAAATGCACTTTCACTTGTGAAAAAACTTACTTTTTGTTATTTCCTCATACGCACGTTTCGGAGTAGTTTGCTCCTTCATCAGTGAGGTATAAATGCAGAAAGCGTCAAGGCGTTGGTAATCTGTAACGTTTTTTTGGGGACACCCCCACACACAACCAATCCCTAAAAAATAAAAAGTAAATAAAAAGTTTGGCAAAATAAAAAGTAAGTTTTTTCACAAGTGAAAGTGCATTTAATTATTAATTGTTAAAACTTTGCTTGTAATAACATCAAGCTGTTTTCTAGAAACTGTCGCATGCAGGCACCAATATTTACGTAAAAATTAGGATGATGTGGTATATGATTACTGATACGTATTCCTCCCTGCAACATTTGATGGAAAAGTAAAGAGCAGAGGTGGCGGCCACACATTTTGTACCGAACAGCTGTTAGAGACGTGGATAAACACCGTGGCTTTAATTTGTCTTCAGAAAGCGTACTATTTAATTCCCGGAGTAAACTGTGGCTACTTTCACATGTTTCCCTAAGCAAACATCAAATTTGTTTAGTAGATGTGTGTGTGTGTGTGTGTGTGTGTGATTGTACATATTATGTTTTATATTTACTACGAAACATAGCGACATAGCGTTCAGTAAGTTTTCTACAGTATGCTGTCGTGCTAAGTTATATGCAGTGTTGAGTTTGGGAGACAGCAAGGAAACATATTTTATGTTATTCAACCGCATTCGGTTACAGAACAGTAAGCAGACAGAAATGATTCGTCTATTACTTACGTCTGTTGATTCCTGCAAACAGAGTTGTCTTCAAAGAGAAACGTAATTTTCTTGAACCTGTCTACTAGACATATATTATCTACACACACACACACACACACACACACACACACACACACACACACACACACACACACACACACACACATTACAACACTACAACTCTGCTTAGAGATGACAAACGTTCTCATGAACATTTATTGTCACAACAAAATTTTATGCATAAAACTTTTATCAATGTTTTTTTATTATAATTGCAATAAATTGTGTTTTGAGTTGTTTTTGATTATTTGATTTTAGTTTAATTAATGTGATAGATAATTAAATAAAATTATCTTCTTTACATATTCGAAACATTAAAACTAATAAAAAACATTAACCTTTACTGTATTAACTAGGCATAATATAAATTATAATATGCACTTAATAATAGTAATATATTATACAGTCATTTAATAACGTTCATGAATATGAGGCTTTGTAAACAGTAAAAAAGTTATTAAAACTTTATACAATCCAATTGAATATATTTTTTTGTTAAATATCATTGAAACAGTTTTTCAGTTTTCTGGTGTAGAAGAATAGGGTTAAAGTAGTCGTGTGATAAATCCAGGATCCGTTGTCTGACGATTTCTATTGCTGTGTCTCCCGTTCGCTTGCATTCCTGTAGTTCCTGACATGTTTTTTAATAAAATTTGTTGCCTAGCTTCCGCCTTACGTTAAATAGGCACCAACAATTGTAGACGACCTGTCATAGTTTTGGTAAATCCCGCAACCTTAATATGTTAGGCTGACGAACTTGATTCGACGATTTAATCTCTTAAGCATGATCGATTGTGTACCATCTAATGACGTCGTATCACACTGCCAAAAACTGAATACCGCAACTGTTTGACTTTAATAAGACTCTTGGAGTAAAAAACTTTCGAGGGACTTTTAACATGCAAACCACGTGCTAAAATGTCAAATTTTCGGCAACGGAAAATATACGATACACATGGCTAGAATTACGAGTAATATCTGTTTGAATCCTTAATTAAGACCGACTTATAATATTTTATTTGATTAAAGTTTAAATTATTCGACTATATTGCTTCATTCTTCTGCACATTAAAACTGACTTAGTAGCGTCTCCACGAATGGGTAGAATGTTATTACTCTTTCGGCCATTAGAATGAGACTCACACAGCCATTAACTATTCGCCTGGCACACACTTCTGTTAATAACACAACACTGTAGTTATGTGGGCAACATCTTAATACTATTCTAAATCTAAGCCTTTAATTTACTGACAACAAGAAAATTCAATAAACGTAATATGTTTTAGCCTATAATAAATCAGCTGCTTTTATTATAGACTACATTTGATGAAATCTTGTCGCATTGCCATATATGCGAATATTAACGTTACTCGTTTTTATATAGTACGGACATTTTCCTTTTTACGTTTTAATAGAAAAAAGGTAATTATACCCATAGGTATACAGACTTTAACAATACAGTATAAACAATGATACAAGCAATAAATGATCTACATGAGTAAATGATGAGCAACATAAACAACAATGCAAACATTTAAAAATAAAAAAAAGAACTGTAAATGACTACGTAAGTTATGTTGATACACAAATTTCGTGCACATTTGGTTATTTTTCACCGTTTCAGGGAATTATTACTTTTCTAGTTTCTTAAGTTCGTGTTCATTACGAGGAAATCTGTCCCTATTTAAAATTCGTATATGTTATCACGTATTACTTGGGCTTCGTGTTGCCTCTTCTGCAGCATCCTCATCATATATCGAAATAATTTTAACTATTGCCTGTCACTCTGCATAGTAATCACTCTGTACTAAATATATAATTTAGCTTATTAACCGCTAACTTCTCACTATGTCACTTCTGATCTATCGCATCTGATGATACCCTTAACGTTTGTCAATAACGTTGCTCACTTAGAATTCGGTTCTCACTTCCATAGACTCAAATTGATTTAAACAAGTTTTCGTATAGAGCTCTGTATTTTTGACATCTGTCTCTTCCTGATTCAACAAGTAAAAAAATTTAACTTCAATTCTTCGGTATTTGCTTGTTTTTAACCCACAAAATATTTACATGTATCCACATTCTCTAGCTCTTTTTCGGCTAGTTAGATCTGTATATATCTTTACGTTTCTTCTTGATGCGCCTTTTTTATAATGTAAAGAATAATTTAGTAAATCTAAAATAGATGCACTATTACTAATTACTTATCATCTTTCCCACATCTTCCTTTCTCTACCTTTCCTTTTCCTCTATACGTTCTGATCAGTATATAAACGTATATGGACGCTGTCATGTTATACTTTGCACCAAGGAACTTTTCTTGCACGCCTGTAGGTTTAACATATATGAATCACACTAGTACCATAACTTTGTATCCGCTAACGTTGTCCATTCGTTGTATTTTAATTTTTAAGTTTTGTTCCCTAACTTTGTTTTTGTTTCTTTAAGTTTGAGTTTTTAAGGCATGTAGTTTGAGAGATCATTTACGAAACGACGAGATAAAGTAAGACCTGAAGTTACAATCGGTTCTGCAGAGGGTAGACGAATACAGGCAGAATTGGAAGTTCCATGTGGAATGCATAATGGACACGCGTATCCCTAAACAAGCGTGTGAATATAGGCCAGTGGGGACGAGAGATCGTGGAAGACACTAGAAAAAATGGTGAGAGACTCTGTGAAGTCGGAACGGGCTATAGCCTAAGCCATGTAGTGAAGAAGTAGAAGATGTTCTTGGTCTTTTGTCTGCGAGAAGGACCAACGCTTGCATTCAAGCTGTCACGAGCACCCTATCCTATTGTACAAGAATGATTACGCACTGTCTTACTTAACGTTTGTAAACGTTATTTGCTGCTTTTCCTTAATTTAATTTAGCTTATTACTAGGTGGTAAATTTAGTTTCCATACAAGGATTACAAACTTAATTCATGTACAGTAAATTGTAAAGAAATGTAATTTTACTGTAAATGTTAAATCTTCGTTACATATGGAATTTACAAAAATTGTATATTTTATTTGCCCCATATTACATTATATCAACGATTGTAACCGTTGTGTGTGTAAGTTAACATATATCTATCATGCAGCCTGTTTTATATATTTATGGAAGACGACAGGGATTATCCTATCTTTGCCTTGTAATATTAAACAAATTGATTACATTTTTCTCCTAACTTATGTTACATATGCCTACTTCTTTTTAATTTGAAGAGTACATGTGTCTGTATAATTTGAACAGAGGGTTTCTTAAAATATTTTTTTACTTTTTTACAATTTTTTTAAAAATAAAACCGAAATTTTGCCAAAAAGATAATATATAAAGTTACATAGTTTTAATTTGAATAAACGTTTTTGGAACCCTCTGCTTAATATATGCAGCTTAGTATGGGAAATAAAAAAAACCATGCAACTTTCTTCTACCATTTTTGAGATAAGGGTACTTATATACTAAAAAACACAATTTTCCATAAATAGCAATTAAAGGTAAAAGTACATTGTTTAAAGCGTTATTTCTTATCTCAGTACACACCTGCTCTATGAGTTTTCTGAGTCCATTTGTCCTTTATATTTATCCTCCAATTTTCTTTTTGCCAAATTTTTCTTTTGGCAACACTTTTTAAAATTTATTTAATCGATTTTTGACGTCTTTAGTTCTTATTTCATTCATTATTTTTGTCGGCTGAATGCAAAATATTTTGCCAGGATCAAATCTATAACCACAATGCCTAAAAAAACAAATAATTTTTCTCTAGCTTTGAAGTTGATATAGATATTTCTGTTGATATCTGTTATCATATACCTAATAGTTTCCACAGATATACATACCTAATAACAATATTTCTTCGTATTGTTTAAATTAGCAGCCATCCTTACTATTTCTTTTATGAATTTGCTAGCTGCTATAATTTTTTATTGTTCGACTAAGCTTTTCGTCATTACTGACATCTTCAGGTCTTAAACAACCAATGTTTAAGACCTGAAGATGTCAGTAATGACGAAAAGCTTAGTCGAACAATAAAAAATTATAGCAGTTAGCAAATTCATAAAAGAAATAATAACAATATGTTACGTTTTTCGGAAATATATCTTACAATCTTTTTTAGGCTGTCCAAAATTTGCAAAGGGTATTGGCAGACATTAGTTTTGCCAAATCTTTAATGATTCCCAGTTACTTAACTAAAATTCCTCATAACATGATCTCTCAGGTACACTTTCTCATCATTCTTAAAATTTTGAATACCATTTTTGGTCCGTAGTGCTCTAAGTTAACAAATTTTCATACTCAGATTTACATAAAAATTTCCTTTGTCTGACGCTCGGCTGGATTTTTACAGTTTTTAAGGTTTTTGATCCTTTTTTTGCAATGGTGTTATAAAATTTTGCCATTTCCTAAACTGTACAGTATACTTTTTAAAATAGATTTGCTGCACCATTTCCTCTATTTTTTCCAAACAAAATTTTACTTATACGGCAATAAAGTCCTGAGAGTATTCTATGCAGCGTCTGGACAAATAGTTCTCGATCAATACTACTAAACTCAAAACCAACAAGGTAATTTCATTAGATCTAAAGTACATAACTCCTACCTATTTTTATTTCTTGACGCAAAAGTTTTTAATGTATTCCTCTTTCTTTCTTCTTGGTAGGGGCCATTCCATAACTTTCCTTTGTAATCTTTCCTATGCCATTCTTTTTGTGTGTTTATACCATTGTAATTTTTTTGTTTGAATAAAATGAAAAATTGAATTTTTTACACTCAATCTGTACTTCGTTTCTAATTTTCTCACGTCTGGATACTCTTACCGAACGTCTTTAACTCTGCTGCCATTAACTTTGTTCTTCTGTGTTTATTGCTAGTCCAAACTTCTGAGCCATAAGTCATGGTTTTAAATATTTTGGTTTTAGTTTCTGCTGTAATTTACTTATCCCACAGGATTCCATTTAATGTAGATATAGCCATCTTTTCCAAATTAATTCTGGATTGTATTTCTTTGTCTCACTTCCCGTTGGCCGTAATTGTCACCCTTAAATACTTGCATTCCTTTGTCTTCCTTCTCCGACTGGAAATCTTTCCCATATCTTCCTCCAATGTCAAGTCTGAAGGTCACCTATTGCCATGATTTTGTTTTTCCATATTTACCTTTAGTCCCCATTTCTGATATTCCTGTGTCATATTTCTAGTCATGTACTCCATGTCTATAAAACCTTGAGGCAAAAGTAATTGGTCTTCAGCAAACTATAATGAATAAATTGTATTACTATCAAGTGGAATTCCCATTTTCCTGTACATTTTTTTTCAAGTCTCTATTGCTTTGTCTGTATTAATTTTGAAAATCGTGGCTGATAGACGACATTCCTGGCGTAAACCTTTGGTTACTTGAAACCCTGGTGACTAATTCTTTCCTATTTTATTCTCGAAATTGAATTGTTATAGAAATTTTGTATTGCTTTTATGATAATGGGGTTGATACTAGTTGATCTTAAAGCTGTCTACAGATTGGTTAACGATGCATTGTCATAAGATTTTTCAATGCCAATAGAAACTCAATAAAGAGGTTGTGATTGAACCGTTTTATTTTCAATTATTTGCGATAAGGAGAAAATATGATCTATTTGAGTTGATCTACCAACTCTGAAATCTGGTTGTTCTTCAGCCTCCATTTCATTATATTGTACTGACATTTTTATAGATCTGGGTCCGTTAATATGAAATTTTATTTTGTTTCTTATTTTAAAGCATGAATTAATGCCTCTTACAATATTAAATTTATTTTGTTTTCTTTTGTAGCATGAATCTTAGGGCTCCTAATCTTTTGTACTCTTATATCTCAGGGCTCCAGTACATAAAAATAAAAAACATATAGAGTTTAGAACTAAGTTATTTATTAACAAATGAATTGTTTTTTTTTACAATTTACAAAAAGAACAAAAAAGTTATTTCTCTACACATTATTACAGTTTCTGTTTTTCTGTTTTGCACTGGCTGAACATCAAAGTCCCTAATTCTGTATTCTCTCGTGGGGAGCGCTATTTAGTGTTTATATTTACTGAAATAATAAATACAGGATGTAAACCTGCTTTTAACTAGTGCTTTACAAATAAATAATATTTTATAAGTCACTAGTTTGTATGAGTATGTTTCTTGTTCGTGAAAATCGTTTTGATCTACATTACATAGGATGTGAGTTAAATTGTAAGTTGTGCAATCAATTTCACTTTCGTTTACACTGTGAACGTTTATAGGTTATCTTCCAATATTATTATTTATTATAAACAAGTAATGTTACCTGACAGGTGAGTACCACTTTACTTCACTATTAATTTAGTTTAGTTTTATTTCTTCTCGTTGTTATATTCTTTTCTTGAGTTTATTATTTTATTTTTGTGTCTTGCACTTTGTATTCACTCGAACATTTTAATTATTATTTCACGTCTTTATGATACGCCTACACTGGTTGACTGTCAAAACAAGAGTGGCGCTTTCCACCAACGCGTTTAATTAAGCGTTCCGGAAATAGAAAGCTTTACGTTTTTTCTGACCAACAATCATTGTTACAATTTCACACATTTAGCAATTATTATTGTCAGAGATTCACAAAAAAATACGTAACCTTACTGAATGTTACATAGTTATAGTCCTTTTACTTTTAATTTTTACATATTGAGTGATTTATTAATTTGTTATAATACAAAATTTGTTCATAAAGTGTAGGTAAACTTGATTAGTTATTCACAAATATGTTCCATTTGTTCTATGACATTTTATCAAAACACAATTTGTAACTAAACTAATTCCATATTATTTAAAACAACCTCTGATTAATTTCAACTTATTAATTTTTATACATCAATATATTTTTTTTATACATCAAATGTTTATACCTAGCCAAAACTTGATCCTAGGCTTTAACATATATTCAATATGGTTGCCAATTTTTTTTTGTAAATTATGAATTTTTCAAATTTACACAGATTTAAGCCTCAGTATGTACTGGTGTATTTACAGCAGTACAATATTCAGCTTCTAAAAAATCTTTAAGTATTCTTCCATAAATCCTACTTAGTGTGATAGTGACTGATATGGCTCTATACTTTTTGCAATCATCTTTGCTTCCTTTCTTGTGTATTGTAGAAATGTATCGCACCTTCCAATCTGATGGTACCTCTTCTCCATTCAGACACTTTGCAAAAAGATTTCTTACTAATTTATATAATTTATTTGTACCATTTTCAATACCTCTGCGGGGACGTTTCCAATTCCAGCTGCTCTTTTATTCTTTAGAGATTTTACAGCTTATTTTACAATATTTATGTCCAAGCGATTATAATAATCTAATATTTATTTTAAATTCCCTTCAATGGCTTTTAAATATTCTTCTGTACTCTCTACCAATCGCATTTGAAATAATCTTCCTAAGACTATAGTGAGATGTTCCTAAATCCCTAAATTTCCCTGGAGCTTCTTTTTAAATTGTTTATTATTTTCCAGGATTCTGTATTTCTTTTTCCTCCTAAACGTTTTTCTTTCCAGGATTCTGAACTTTTTATTAAAATCATATGAATGATTTGATAAAAAGAGAAATGTAGCAATTACCTGAGACAAGGTAGGTATGTTTAGTTATAAGGAATTTGGATGAGCAAATGTTGGAATGTTATTTTTCAATTATATAATTATTTAATATAAATTTTACTTCTACTTAAGTGTACCATTAGGATTATAGGTTAAAACGGTTTGATGAATTTGATTTGTATATGATAGGAATTTTTGTTTCGTTTATTTTGTTGTTAAGGGAAATTATGTAGTAAAATAAACGCCATCACGTTTGCTACTAGACGTAATCATTTGCCTTTTGTTTTATGCAGGCTTAATGTTGTACTGTGTAAGACAAATATGTTTATTTAACACCAACTACATTACAACCACTATACTGGAGTAGGTTACTGGTTTAATTTCCGGCTCATATTGTAATCAAAATATAAATATTTGTGCAGAAATAAAAATATCTGTCTACCTTTCTGTTACTTAATGTTATAATGCTTATATTGGAAAGATTTTATTATAAACACAACAATTTTGTATGTTATTTGATACAAAACCTTTCGTAAAGATAAAATAAATATTATCAAAATTCATTATTTGTGAGTATTTTAGTAGCATTTACCTTCACAGTTTTTGAATATGCAAAGCTACATTACTCTCCTTTACTGGCCTAATCTAGAACCATTTTCTTTAGACTGGACGCTGATGAGAACACATCGTCAAATGTTTGGTATTAATCTGAATAAAACGTGTGTTTAACACAGCGGCTGACAAGTGAGAACTAACTTCAAATACCAACGACCGCGCGTTCCATCTGTGCCTATGTGTATTACCGTATAAACACACAAAGCTAACAGAACGTTCCACAATCACAGTGTATTTACTGTTAGTTATGTCGACATTGTAAACAAACGTTTGCCTAACAGTGGAAAACAGACTATACAAAACACTGGTTTCAATGGGATTTCATTGTTCTTGCTAACAGTGTTTTGTACAATTTAGTTCTCACTGAAAGACGAAACATTTCACTTTACCTGTTTGTTTGAAATTCCGTCGTACAAACAGTTTAATTTTCTCAACTACGACATAACATGAGACAAGATTTTAAAAACAATCAGCAATTTGCTTCAAAGAAACACATGTGCACTAGTTCTTAGCGAAATGTTGTAGAGCCCGATTTGGCACTATCAGGTTATGATCTATTTCTTACATGGCGAAATTAAGAAAATTTGAAAAGAAGACGACGTAATATGTCAAGTCGATTTATTTACCTTTTGTTTGCTTTGTTTTATTTTTATAGAATGTTGGACGTTACACGGTTACAGACGTTTCACCAGCTAACATTCACGGTGTCTCTTTTTCGTTATTCCAAATTTTTCCAATACTTTGTCAGTGTGATTAGGAACGTTTTTTTACAAACTAAAGTGTTTATAATTCTATTTTATCATATGTTAGTTTGGAAGATTCTTCTGATAGCTAGATGTCTTTGTTAATCTTACTACAATTCAGCTTGAATCCGTTGACGACAGACTGTGTTGCGGGATGTCTTGGATCTACAATGGTACTGCGCTGTCCGGATCCAACCAGATAAGCTGTAGGATTTTACGATTCTGTAATGTCGTATACCACAATGTTCACAAGGCAATGGTTTGGGAGCAGGTCTTGAATGCAAAATTTGAGATGGGAACGAAATAGTTTATCACCGCAGCAAGTTACCCAAATATAGTACTACGGCTCCACGGCAGCCACAGGAGTTCATCGAAGTGATCGTATGCTGTGTTAGTATGGACAGTTAGGCCGTGTCTACTTTGTAAGAGTCCGTCGAGTAAGGTGCGTTCCCGTGACCGGGACTGCAGCTATCAAAAGGAACCTGATGTACAGGAACTTACATCGCTGATAGAGAAATACTGCACACCCGCGAGCTCTTACGTCCGAAACGGCACGGCGGCTTCGTGGCTTCCTCTGGAACTTATCAAAGGACAAGTAAAGCCGCGTATTCCGAGGCATCATTTTGCAAGGAAGCACATTGTGGCAAAGTTCCAAGTCAGTAAAAAAGCACAGCTTAGTTGGTTTTAGAAGAGACTCTCCAGATAGCTGCTGGACTAACGGTTGCTGTCCGGTACGCCGCCCTCACGACGGAGGCAACGGCACCATGGCTTCCTCCAGAATTCTGTCCACTAAATGTTGAGTTCCGTTGGCTGGGAGGTAAGCTGAGCCCGCCGAAGAATGTCAACCGCTGCCGGTGGGTCCTGTAGCCGGGGAGATCTGTTGTAGCTAAGGACGCCAACGAACAAACTTGCCTAAACCCAACATCAAACGACATCTACTTTTGAGGCGACGTAGCAGGCTCTGAAGTTCCATCCAACCATTAGAGTCAAGAGGCGTATGCTGCGCGATTGACTTTTTTCTGGCTGCAGAGCATGGCTTCTTCGCAAAGTGGGTTAAATTTGATGTGGTAATTAAGCTGATTATTTATTTGGTGGCAGAAATGTGGTTTGAAAACGCCGCAGGACACTTGACTCGCACTGACATAATCATGGTGTTGCACATGTTTTTGAGCTCACGGAGGTACTTTAGTTGTAAATTATACCTTTTATTATTTGTTGCGATATTTCTATTGGAAAATTTTAAACTTTGAGATTGTTGTATGCGAGGGTTTTTTTTTATTAAAAATGTGAGTAACAATTTCTCTGGTGTCCAATTATTCATTACACTGTTATAAGATCACGATTCATGCAATCGTCAGCATATTTAGTTTTGTAAATCTTCACTTAATCAGCCTTCTACATTTTTATAGAACTTACATTCTTTTATTATTGCGGCTTGTAAAACAGTTCTCTGACTATCTGTTATTACAATTAATTCAATAAATATTAAGATATAAATAAAAAGTATCGAGGAACAGTTGAAGGTGCTTGGGATTAAGAGATTAGGGATTGAAGAAAAACCTAATTTGTTGAAAGTAGACAAAATTTTTTCTATCAAAGTGGATACCTATTCTTTGTCCCTATTATCGTCTATTTATCTTCACGATCTCCTTTAATGCCCTATTTTTCTGCGTATTACTTTCCACAAAATTGATAGACTTTATTTCTTAAGTTGCCCACAATATAGCAGTCTCCTATCTCCTATATAGCTTAGGATATTTCTTTCCAAACTCTTTCATTACTCGACTGTTTATTGCTTAGAAATATTGACTGTTTTCTCATGTTAATTTAAAAAAAAAATAAAGATATTATTTGCAAACCTGCTAGTGGTTAGCACTTTGTAAGTGTGCAACAAATTTATCTTATGTACTCAAAAACTGTGTTACAAGAACTTATTGTGGAGTAATCGTAAAGTTATCATGTTGAAGGCAACAGTTGAATCGAAGTCACGTAGACAGGATACACTGTCAGAAGTATTGTAGTGTGCAAAAACATGATGTTGTGTGCTCAAAAACTGTGTTACACGAACTTATTGTGGAATCATTGTGAAGTTATCAGGCTGAAGGCAACAGTCGAATCGAAGTTAAGTAGACAGGATACAGTGTCAGAAGTATTGTAGTGTGCAAAAACTTGATGTTGTGTGCTCAAAAACTGTGTTACACAAACTTATTGTGGAACCATTGTGAAGTTATCAGGCTGAAGGCAACAGTCGAATCGAAGTTAAGTAGACAGGATACAGTGTCAGAAGTATTGTAGTGTGCAAAAACGTGATGTTATGTGCTCAAAAACTGTGTTACACAAACTTATTGTGGAATCATTGTGAAGTTATCAGGTTGAGTCTACAGTCGAATCGAAGTTAAGTAGACAGGATACAGTGTCAGAAGTATTGACTTGTATGTGATTCTCTGCAGTCTGTGAAGTTAGGGAATGAGTGCACTGTGCAGTTGCAGTAGCAATCTAATGGCATGAATAGAAGAGCACTAACAACTTTGGTGTACCAGCAGTTAACAACTGTGGAGTTAAATGTGTTAAATTATTCTGAGCTCACTGCGAGAACGCTAAATGAATGAGATGGTAGCTAGACCGACTTTACTACGCTTACTAATGTCAATAGTTTGTACAATTGTTGGCACGGTTGCGGGGTGGCACGCACTGTTAGCATTCTGCATTTCTACAAATATGTATATGGAATACAGGCGAGACGCAGATAGCTTATAAACATCTATAAAATATTTATTTAAATTTTTAATGTTCAGGAATGTTAATATTATTTTTCTAATTACAAGTTTTGTTTATGGAAACAAATATTTTACACTGTTGTAAATATGGTAAATTTTACTATTAAATATATTGGAAAAAGAGTTTTAATTATTATCAAAACTGTGAACTGACGACAGGATTAGCAGTCAGTGTGTTAATACACGGACTCCACTGACTCTTACACCGATCGTCACATGAAGAAGACAAGAGACCCCTACGAATTATCTCTTTCGAAGCTGTCACTACTCACTCTTATCATTTGCTCTACTAAATTTTGCACAGATCTTACAATGTTGCTTAAACTAAGTTTTTCTGTCTCTCCTACACAGTAGGTTTGGTGATATAATTTAGCAAAGAAGGAAAGCTGAATTCTTGAACGATCACACAGGATTACAGTGTGGTCACCAACTTATCAAAATACATTTTAGGATAGCATAAACTCAAGTTTCTCAGCATAAGGAAGCCGCGATGAAAACAACTTAATCAGTTTGTGAGTATGATAAACCTGTACTCATACTTGTAGGAGCTGACGTACAGTTGCCAACTAACACAATTCTGCAAGGAAAACCAATCAAGGATAACATAACAGTTCTATGGAAACAGGAAGCTAAGAAAGATTTTGAGGTCTGAAAGGAAAAACTGATTGTTGGAAAACACTGCACTGATTTTTAAACAAAATCCAATGCAGCACTTTCTCTCTCGCGAATGTAACAGATTTCCCAATCGGCAGTATTCCAACGATAAGTAGAAGACGATGCGGAACCTTTCAAAAAGTCGGTCGAATCAAAATATAAGAGGTACAATTGAGAACCTCTTATTTAGTATTCAGTCATAAAATAATTCCGGCGGCACAACATTTTTTTGGCATAGACAAGGAAATTCATTGGTTTAATTGAAGACAAACCTCTCATTTTTGCTTTCTGAGAGAAACTGTATGAATTTTCTCCGCGCCAATTTCGAGAACAATATTAAGTCTAAAAACGGAATGGCGAATAGAAGTTGAAAATAGCTGCTAAACGATACATTGCCATAAACGGCACCTCGAAAGAAAGTGTCTTGCTTCATAAACGAAATCCTGGTTGCAAATTGAACCACTGATAAAATACCTGAACGGTTCTATTCGATTGCGCTTTGCTTTGATATAGAGGAATATAGTGTTAGAGCAGTGAACATGTGTTGTAAATGAGAGTTGGTAATACAACATGAGAGCAGTATGAGGCAGTATAATGTATAGCTTCTCTTAGGAAAAAAATGCCGTAAATAGTCATCAAGCTGTCCCAAAACTACGGACCAACAACGACAATGTTTTATTTGTAGTTAATGTTGATTTTACTTCCATGTTCAGTGAGAAAATAAAAGTATGGTGATCGCGAAAAAATCGTGTTTGAGATAAGGGGAGATTCTGATTGTACTACCCTCAAAAGATGAGAAAAAGTCATTTTACAAACAGTGTCTGTGTATGTGTCTGTGTGTAGGATTGTTTCTATGGCGAACAATAACTGTTGCAAATTCAAACAGAATCGAATAATTTTTTGCACATATATCCGAGAGTTGTAGAGCAGTGGTTAACCTTTTTGGGCCTGTGCCCCCCTTTGCGTCTTCGAATTAGGCCACGCCCCCCTAGACCTAATGAATTGAAGTAAGAAAGTTCTACTTTGCCATTAGGGTTAATAAATCTAACTCAAAGAATGTTTTATAATGCTTTTATTATTACAGATATAAAAAAAATACTAATACTTGTTTTGTTGAGAGAACATTTTAATTAATTAAAAGTAATTAATAGGACTACATTACAAAGGATTCTGCCCTCACTACAGTTAAAATTTCAAGCTACATTATTTGGTTTTATTTCTTAAGAACACAATTAATGAAAGGGCTGACACTGTTTTTCTTTCACAAATTTTTGAATGTTTGGTTCCAACTGTGATAATGCACACCTCAGATCACTTTCAACATCCAGCCGTGCTCGGTATTTTGATTTGATGTAAGCCAGCATAGAAAACCCAGACTCACATAGATACGTTGATGAAAACTGCACCAACAACCTTGCAGCTTCCGTAGCAACTTGTGCGTACACAGGAAAATAGCTTAACCACAGATCTTCAACAGTCATGTTTGGGAACTCCGCTTTGGCTTGAAAATCACATTTTAGGTCGATTTACCTCAGTAAATCAGGAGAATTTCAAGAAGGGAATCAGGAAGCATGTCCACTTCGATTTTGAACGGATCTTGTGTCACCTGAAATTACCAGCTATCTGAAGAAAGATCTGGAAAGTAGCTCGGTTTTCAAAGACGCCAAATGTTCTGAAATCAAGTTCTTCAATTTACTTTGCAAATTTAATGGAAGATTTTGTGTGTCATCAAGAAGGTCGTTAAGACGTGGGAAGGACGAAAAGTTGGGTTCTGAACTCTGAAGGCGACGTTGCCTCAAAGATATTTTTTCCAGGAAACCTTTCATTGCATCATAAGTCTTCAAAATGTTTTTCTGTCCTTGCAGTTTCAAATTCAAAAGGTTGATCGATTCAAAGAAGTCTGATAAACACGCCAAGTAGTGGATACATTGTCATGTGTAAATTGCATGTACAGATCTTCTTCATTTGAACTCATCAAAAAGATTTCAACTTCTGATTTCAGATTGAATAGCCTAGCGAGCACATTACCTTTTGAGAGCCAACGAACTTCAGTGTCGTAAAGAAGAGTTTGTTGGTCACTATTCAATTCGTAACATAAAGCCTCAAAAAGTTTAGTATTCAGAGCACTAGATTTGACAAAGTTTACTTCTTTGATTACCAATTTCAAAACAGTATTAAGTGTTTCAGGCAGAGTCTTACAAGCCAAAGCTTGTCTGTGTATGATACAATGAGAACCAATGATGTTAGGGTTCTGTTTTTTTGCAAGCACAACAAATCCAGAACGGCATCCTGTCATGGCTTGTGCCCCATCAGTGCATATTCCAACAACATACTCCCAAGGAAGATTATTAGCTGTCGAAAAGTTACACAGAGCAGAAAAAACATCCTCAGATTTTGTGGTTGTCTGAAGAGTTTGGGAAAATAATATTTCCTCTACGAAGCGTTTTCCGTCAATATATCTACAGTAAAACAACAACTTAGAGTGCTTTGAAATCTCAGTTGTCTCATCACATTGCAGAGAAAAGAACGGAGATTTCTTTAACTTTTATATTACTTGTTTTTTTAGTGCCATTTCATCAATTCTACGTTTTACTGTGTCATTTGAGAGCGGTATTTTTGCAATTTTATTGCAACTTTCCTCTCCAAGTAAACATGCAGTTAGTAAACATGGTTTTATAAGTGACTCACCAATGGTATGTGGTTTATTGTCTTTTGCTATAAACAAAGCGAGCTTGTAAGAAACTTCAACGGCCTTTTCGTTCTCCATTTGAAAACTTCCAGTTGAATCGAGTTTCATTCGTTTAAGCGAGTTTCTCTTTCCATCAAGAAACTCCCTTGGTTTGTCTTTCAAGCCGGGATGCATGGTAGTCAAATGGCGTTCTAAACGCCCTGGTCGCATTGCGTCCAATAACACACTGAGGTAAATGACAATCGTTCTTCTCAATGTACGTAAAGCCGAACCTTATATAGTCATCTCTGTACAGTATTTTCTTTGGTAATGATTTAGCCATGTTTAGTACTACTACGCACGACAATCACTCGCACAAACGACTGGAACACAATAACAATCATCAATCGTCTGTTTTGTGCAGTGTAGCCACCAACCGGTAGTCAAATTACCCTAGCCACGGTAGTGTTTTCCCTAGAAACACTGTTTGACTGCTTCCAACAGAGATGCAGAGGGATCTAGCGGTATCGGGGTGAACTATTTGGGTATAGGCCAGTGTAAATAAGACGTGTGCCTGAATGCAGTTAGATCTAGCGGTGACGGAGAGAACTATTTCCAGAAGTTCCTTTTCTATGGCCGTGCATAAGTGGTTTGTGTTTGTTACAACTTTTTATTGTTTGCCTAATTTATGTATATTTTCATTGCTTACCACGCCTCCCCTGAAATTCTCCTACCCCCCCCCCCCGAGGGGGGCGCGCCCCCAGGTTGAGAACCCATGTGGAGGACTCAAGGCCTATTGATTTTGGTGACGATCAGTTAAGGGAAGGGGTAGTTTACCTGCAACGTTTACGTTTTAACAAGAGTAAAGTACTTAATTTTGATAAAATAAAGTATCCTGAAAAGAAGGTTATAGTAATCCACTGTAGAAAGGTTGACGAAATGTCTATAAATGAAAAGGGTAGTTGAAGGGGAAGGAGGTAATTTTTTTATGGATGTTATACAATTATTCGATCAAAAACTTATAAAAAAATGTCAATAAAATATTAACAATTGATATCGTTCCATGCTATGTAACCACGGATACGTAAACAAAATAAATTTTCGTTTTAACAAATTCACAGATAACAAACGCCGAGCGATATTCGCTTTCTTTCGTTATGTTTAAATAAAAGATAATTTAATTCTTTATTTTTTAAATATTAACAACTAGGTACAATTCGTATTTTGATTATTCGTCTTTCTCACCGTTCATAGCAATAGCATGCTGATATATTTAATTTCGTTCTGAGTGCATATATTAAAAATAATCAAATAATTAATTAGAACATGGAAGTCATGTACGGTTCTCCATACCGATTTTTCTCTTTCATTTTATTGACAAGGAGACTTTTTTTACTGTAACACATTGTTTTTTACATTTGTCAGGAACCCAGTGTACGAAAGCAATGACCTGTGTCTGTGTTAATGTAAAAGTGATAGTGTGTTATTAGCATAAACATTCCCCTGTACATTTTTAAGAACATTTCTAATATGTTTCGATTTAAAAGTGTGTTTTATCAAATAAATACTACTTAACAGTTACTATAATTTAATATCTATCATACTTGTATATTGTTAAATAATACTATTAACATTAACAAGAACAACAGTAAATAAATATAGTGTAGTAGTGAGTCATTGTGTTCAACGTTTCTGATGTACTCGGACGTTTCGGTGAGTGTCATCTTGTTAATTACGCTAGCTTTTGTTTCCTCCGTATGTACACCAGAGAGCTGGGTCAAGTATGTCCACTCAACACGCTTCGTTGTAAAACTTTGTCTAGAAAGATTCCCCCACTTGCTAATTCATAGCTTGTTCATGCACCTGCACGCGCAAACGGTTTCCAGGCGATGTATACCTTGTCCAAATCTAGTTAGTTATGTAAAAAGCTAGAAAAATAAATGTAATTGTTTGTTTAACTATAAGTCCGATTAATGCACGTTCAACATAGTTGGGTTCAACCTTTGTCTTTCAAAATTAGGCTCAGAATGTACATAATTGTGACATCAGATTAGAAATGGGTACTTCGTCTAAAATGAGTGTAAGTTACAAATTATTAGCTACACTGTTTTATTGTGCTACACTACAAAATTACACGTTTTGTACGTGTCAAGTCAACAAATAACGTAACTTTTACATGAATTATACAGACAATTTTGTCAATAATATTTTATGAATAATATTGTGTTATTGTTACATTGTTCAATATAGTTTCTTCTGCAAGTAGTGTTTTTGTCGT
Source organism: Magicicada septendecula (assembly GCA_034769895.1). Classification (NCBI taxonomy): domain Eukaryota; kingdom Metazoa; phylum Arthropoda; class Insecta; order Hemiptera; family Cicadidae; genus Magicicada; species Magicicada septendecula. The sequence continues at coordinate 102,575,221 of CM068375.1, forward strand.
TGTAACACATGACGCACGTTTCAATGAAAAAAATCAGCATCATCAGACGTTTGTAAGTAAATCAATAACAATCGAAATAATTCTATGTTCATATAGAAGCTAACGAATAATAAAAATTGTTTCGATTTTAATGTAAAATAACCATTTAAGTCGATTAGTTAACGATTGTTTTAATGTTTATTTACTTAAGCAGCTGTTTTGTCGCTTATGTTGGAAATATTTAATCTTTATATATTATTTAGTTTAATTTTTATTTATTTTAATTTTATAGTTTTAAATAGATCACCATTTTTTGTTTTTATTTGAGCTTGTTCTTTAATTAATTAATTATTGTTATTGTGTTTGTAAGTATTAAGATTTTCTCAAATATTCATTTTTTGACCTTTTTGTAAGTTTCTAATTAATTTTATATTTTCAATACCTGGAAATTGGTGATTATTATTTAGACAATATGTGGCTACATTAGATTTATAAATATTTGGTTTTAAAAAAGCATTGGGGTGTTGAGGGAATCTATCGAGTAGTTTTTCTTTGTCTGGCCTACGTAAAATTTATTGCAATCTGGACATTCTATTTTGTTTATTCCATTTTTATTGTGAATATTGGATTTAGTTTTAGATTTTATTTGATTAAAAATTATATTATCTGTGTTTTAAGGTATTTTAAAATTTGTATCTTTAAATATTTTATTTAGTTTTTGAATTATATTTCCATATTATATTTGTATATTTTATATTATTATTTTTAGGTGAATTTTTAGATGTAGTGTTATCGGGAATTTGGTTAGTGGGTTTGTTTTATTTTATTTTCTAATTTATTGATGGATTTTATTTTGTACCCATTTTTAATTGCTATTTGTTAGATAATTTTTTTCTTTTGTTTCTTTCTTTGTCATTTAGTGGGATCCTAAGCATTCAGTAAATATTTTATGTACCTATATTTTATAAATATACATGTTTTGCACGTTAGATTCTATTTAACAGGTATTCCATAAACGTTTCCAAACTGTCACGGCATTCTGTTAATTCGGTTTCCGTCTTGTAACCCCTCAGTAACAAGTTACTTTTACATGTTTTTATTGGGTTTCTATTATTGCAACAGTTGTGTTGTTAGCCTATAAACCTAATATTTTAGGAATCATGCAGTAGAAATCGTTTTTGTACTTGATATCCTAGTTATTCTTCTAAAGATTATTACTTTTATTTCTGAAATATGTATTGTAATAAAACGTTAATTAGAGAAACAGTAAAGAACTAATCCAACCATTCTCAGACGGATAATCAATCAAACAGTAACAAACGATCAGCAAGTGAAGATTAATTGAAAAACGACCAGGGACACACCAATTTTCTGAGCGACTACTGGTAAGTATTCAAGATTGTTGATAAACAAAATTTTAACTGATAGCATATAATTTCTTAGGATTAACAATTAGAACAAAACTTAGGCAAATATTTTACATTTAAAATAAAGGAACTAATATTAATATTATAACTCTAAACCCTAAACATACCAAAGGTAAACAATGACGCATATGATAGGTGCTGACGTTATGATATCATAAGATGTAATTGAAATATAGAATTTAACATTCACAACACTTTTATATTCAACTAGCGGACAAGGCAATGCTTCGCTATTGCTAAATTTGAGTACATATATGAATTAAATAAATACAATTGAAGTTCGATATCAATTCATTTATTCAATTAAAATGACATGAATTGAATTGTATGTGATAATTCATTTTTTTTCTGTTTCATTGCTGTTTTGTTTTTGATCTTCTTCTTCTTCTTCTTCTTCTTCTTCTTCTTCTTCTTCTTCTTCTTCTTCTTCTTCTTCTTCTTCTTCTTCTTCTTCTTCTTCTTCTTCTTCTTCTTCTTCTTCTTCTTCTTCTTCTTCTTCAGCTTTAGTGCCATCTGGATATTTTACGAAAACAATAAAATGTACAGTATCAATTCAATATTAATTTTATTTGAATTAAATAAATTGAAATTAATGAATTATTTACCTTCAAGATCATTGCAATGCTCTTGGATATACGATGTTTTTGGTGATTCCATTTGGCGCATATACAAACAAATCGTTTGGTTTTCCTACACGGGAACATGGAACGTATAATTGACCATGAGAAAAGCATGGATTTTCCAAATTCAATCCACATACTTGCAACGATTGACCTTGTGATTTGTTTATCGTTATTGCAAAAGCCAGTTTAATTGGAAATTGCTATCGTTTGAATTGGAATGGCATATCTGTTGGAATCGTTGGTATGCGTGGTAGCAGCACATCTTCTCCTTTGAATTGGAATGGCATATCTGTTGGAATCGTTGGTATGCGTGGTAGCAGCACATCTTCTCCTTTGAATTGGAATGGCATATCTGTTGGAATCGTTGGTATGCGTGGTAGCAGCACATCTTCTCCTTTGAATTGGAATGGCATATCTGTTGGAATCGTTGGTATGCGTGGTAGCAGCACATCTTCTCCTTTGAATTGGAATGGCATATCTGTTGGAATCGTTGGTATGCGTGGTAGCAGCACATCTTCTCCTTTGAATTGGAATGGCACATCTGTTGGAATCGTTGGTATGCGTGGTAGCAGCACATCTTCTCCTTTGAATTGGAATGGCATATCTGTTGGAATCGTTGGTATGCGTGGTAGCAGCACATCTTCTCCTTTGAATTGGAATGGCATATCTGTTGGAATCGTTGGTATGCGTGGTAGCAGCACATCTTCTCCTTTGAATTGGAATGGCATATCTGTTGGAATCGTTGGTATGCGTGGTAGCAGCACATCTTCTCCTTTGAATTGGAATGGCATATCTGTTGGAATCGTTGGTATGCGTGGTAGCAGCACATCTTCTCCTTTGAATTGGAATGGCATATCTGTTGGAATCGTTGGTATGCGTGGTAGCAGCACATCTTCTCCTTTGAATTGGAATGGCATATCTGTTGGAATCGTTGGTATGCGTGGTAGCAGCACATCTTCTCCTTTGAATTGGAATGGCATATCTGTTGGAATCGTTGGTATGCGTGGTAGCAGCACATCTTCTCCTTTGAATTGGAATGGCATATCTGTTGGAATCGTTGGTACGCGTGGTAGCAGCACATCTTCTCCTTTGAATTGGAATGGCATATCTGTTGGAATCGTTGGTACGCGTGGTAGCAGCACATCTTCTCCTTTGAATTGGAATGGCATATCTGTTGGAATCGTTGGTACGCGTGGTAGCAGCACATCTTGTCCTTTGAATTGGAATGGCATATCTGTTGGAATCGTTGGTACGCGTGGTAGCAGCACATCTTGTCCTTTGAATTGGAATGGCATATCTGTTGGAATCGTTGGTACGCGTGGTAGCAGCACATCTTCTCCTTTGAATTGGAATGGCATATCTGTTGGAATCGTTGGTACGCGTGGTAGCAGCACATCTTCTCCTTTGAATTGGAATGGCATATCTGTTGGAATCGTTGGTATGCGTGGTAGCAGCACATCTTCTCCTTTGAATTGGAATGGCATATCTGTTGGAATCGTTGGTACGCGTGGTAGCAGCACATCTTCTCCTTTGAATTGGAATGGCATATCTGTTGGAATCGTTGGTACGCGTGGTAGCAGCACATCTTGTCCTTTGAATTGGAATGGCATATCTGTTGGAATCGTTGGTACGCGTGGTAGCAGCACATCTTCTCCTTTGAATTGGAATGGCATATCTGTTGGAATCGTTGGTACGCGTGGTAGCAGCACATCTTCTCCTTTGAATTGGAATGGCATATCTGTTGGAATCGTTGGTACGCGTGGTAGCAGCACATCTTCTCCTTTGAATTGGAATGGCATATCTGTTGGAATCGTTGGTACGCGTGGTAGCAGCACATCTTCTCCTTTGAATTGGAATGGCATATCTGTTGGAATCGTTGGTAAGCGTGGTAGCAGCACATCTTCTCCTTTGAATTGGAATGGCATATCTGTTGGAATCGTTGGTACGCGTGGTAGCAGCACATCTTCTCCTTTGAATTGGAATGACATATCTGTTGGAATCGTTGGTACGCGTGGTAGCAGCACATCTTCTCCTTTGAATTGGAATGGCATATCTGTTGGAATCGTTGGTACGCGTGGTAGCAGCACATCTTCTCCTTTGAATTGGAATGGCATATCTGTTGGAATCGTTGGTACGCGTGGTAGCAGCACATCTTCTCCTTTGAATTGGAATGGCATATCTGTTGGAATCGTTGGTACGCGTGGTAGCAGCACATCTTGTCCTTTGAATTGGAATGGCATATCTGTTGGAATCGTTGGTACGCGTGGTAGCAGCACATCTTCTCCTTTGAATTGGAATGGCATATCTGTTGGAATCGTTGGTACGCGTGGTAGCAGCACATCTTCTCCTTTGAATTGGAATGGCATATCTGTTGGAATCGTTGGTACGCGTGGTAGCAGCACATCTTCTCCTTTGAATTGGAATGGCATATCTGTTGGAATCGTTGGTACGCGTGGTAGCAGCACATCTTCTCCTTTGAATTGGAATGGCATATCTGTTGGAATCGTTGGTACGCGTGGTAGCAGCACATCTTCTCCTTTGAATTGGAATGGCATATCTGTTGGAATCGTTGGTACGCGTGGTAGCAGCACATCTTGTCCTTTGAATTGGAATGGCATATCTGTTGGAATCGTTGGTACGCGTGGTAGCAGCACATCTTCTCCTTTGAATTGGAATGGCATATCTGTTGGAATCGTTGGTACGCGTGGTAGCAGCACATCTTCTCCTTTGAATTGGAATGGCATATCTGTTGGAATCGTTGGTACGCGTGGTAGCAGCACATCTTCTCCTTTGAATTGGAATGGCATATCTGTTGGAATCGTTGGTACGCGTGGTAGCAGCACATCTTGTCCTTTGAATTGGAATGGCATATCTGTTGGAATCGTTGGTACGCGTGGTAGCAGCACATCTTGTCCTTTGAATTGGAATGGCATATCTGTTGGAATCGTTGGTACGCGTGGTAGCAGCACATCTTGTCCTTTGAATTGGAATGGCATATCTGTTGGAATCGTTGGTACGCGTGGTAGCAGCACATCTTCTCCTTTGAATTGGAATGGCATATCTGTTGGAATCGTTGGTACGCGTGGTAGCAGCACATCTTCTCCTTTGAATTGGAATGGCATATCTGTTGGAATCGTTGGTACGCGTGGTAGCAGCACATCTTGTCCTTTGAATTGGAATGGCATATCTGTTGGAATCGTTGGTACGCGTGGTAGCAGCACATCTTCTCCTTTGAATTTGCCAGTTAATATTGTTGCTTCGATGACATTTTTTAACAATTTCTTGACTGCCAATCTGGTACCATTGCAAAGACGGGGTGGATCAATGTTTCTAAGAAGAATGATAGGAACACCAATCTTCAAATTTATGATGTGTGGTGGGAATCCAGCTAAATCAAGTGAATTAAAGAATTCAGTTGGATAATTTACTGCTTCATCTTGATTCATAACAGTATCTACTGATTTATAAGTATATGTTTCGCCTGGTAACACCTGTTGAATGATGACGTTAATAACATTTACATCCATGTTTTTTGCAGCTAATATTGCACGTTCACTTAACCATTGATGACTTTTGTAATGTTGTGTGATATTTTGAAATACGCATTGAATCAATTCTTCTTTTGAGTGTGTGATACTATAAAAATCGGATGGTAATTTAATGCAACCTGTTGATTCATCAATTGTAATTTTGCCGTTTCCAATTGTGACGATTTTAAAAAATATTTAAATCGCACAAATGAAAAATTTTGCTTTCTAACAAGTAAGAGTATTATCCACCCCTTACCTATACCTAGATTCCTGCATCAACTGGAAATTGTCCCGTTCCAACACGCAAAGAACGGTGTTATTTAACTAATAATAATAATTACGTTAATTATTTAAAATACGACTATATAAGTAAGGAAATTTCTAATTCGTAACAAAGTTAACATAAAGTATAATTAACAATTTAATTAATGAATAATTAATCCTAAATAAAAGAACAGCCTATTTTCTCAGTGCGTAAAACCGCGCCAACTTACTGACCCCTCGCCGCTAAACTATGCACACAGTCGCTAGTGGAACTTCGACATGTAAAGATGTCAGTTTTGTGTTGTCCACATACACGTAGGTGTATGCCGTTAAAAACATATATCCAGTTTGTGGCGATATTATTTTGAAAAATGTAGCGTGGAAAAATAAAAAAAAACATATAATGTAGTGTGTGAAGAGTTATAATAAGAAAAAAGAAATGAAAACTTAGCCGACACATCTCTTAAAAAATAAAACTGTAAGTGGTAAGATATGTTACTTACCAGACTTTAGTACTGCAAAATAAGAACTGTAATTAAGGTGTAAAATGTGAACTACAAACTCCAGAAGTGGAAAACTCAAACTACAACAGTATGAACTTCAAGTAAAAAATCCGATCGTCGAGACTACCAGATATAATCAACCCAATGTAGCATCGAGAGGAACCATGTATTGCACCCTAGAAGACGACAGAAGATGACCATCATGGACCCCACAACAACCTCATGTTAAATTCAGGTGATATTCAAACATAACATTTGTAAAAATTTGTCTCAACAAGAGAGATAACAAAAGAATAGTAAAGAACTTTTGATAATGTAAAGAATAACTTATAAGATTTGTAATTTCTGTAATGAAGTAGTGGTAACATCACGATATCTAAATGTAAGGTAATTCTATAGTTTACAACCAACATTATTCTTCAAATAATTTGGTTAAAGTTGTGATAAATTAAAACTTTACAAAGTTCAGTCCCGGATCCGAGGTACTTAAAACAATATCTAGATGAATAATTTTGAGATAAAAGGAATAAGACATTTAATATTTTTAAAACATTAAACGCAGAATTTACTAGAGTAATTCTTAAAAAAAAAAACAAAGTAAACCACGAGATTTGAATAATAATAAAGAGATGTTTTTGCTAACAACTAGCGAGTGAATAAATTTATGCAATCCTTGACTATTTCCTATGTAATAATGTGTTATAATTTGTTAGTAAGTAAGTTTTACTAACAACGGCAGCTAGTTTAATTAACCGGTAACGAATTGAACTAGTTCCCGACTTTTGTGATGTCTTAACAAGGGAGACGTCACACAATATCCAATAATTGTTTTGCAAAACGTTCTGCAGAAGCATCGTTTTGCAATTGAACACGCATGTTTGTCGTCAATGTAAATTTATTAACGTGTCTCCACAAATTTGATGCTTTTAAACACGTATTCAGTTCATCAGCTGGTGTTGAACGTGGTATAACAGGCAATGTCTGACGAAAATCACCTGCTAATAATATTAGCGCACCACCGAATGGCTATTCATTTCCACCTATATCTTGCAATGTTCGATCCAATGCTTCCAACGATTTTTTATGCGCCATTGTGCATTCATCCCATACAATTAACTTGCATTGTTGCAGTACTTTACCCATTCCTGATGTTTTTGAAATGTTGCATGTCGGTGTTTCAATGTGTTGCATATTCAATGGCAATTTAAGTGCTGAATGTGCTGTTCGACCACCATCCAATAGAGTTGCCGCAATTCCAGATGATGCGATTGCCAATGCAATATTATTTTGTGAACGTACGGTTGCCAATATCAATGAAATGAGAAATGTTTTTCCTGTGCCACCTGGTGCATCCAAGAAATACATTCCACCACTTTGATCATTTATTGCTCGCATTATCGTATCATAAACTTGTTTTTGTTGTTGAAGTAATGTTTGAATACTTGATTGTACAAATACATTTAATTCATTGATGTCGAAGCATTGTTCGCGTTGTAATTCACTATCAAATATGTCATTTACCAACCGATTAGGTGATGTCATTCCCAGTTGTGCTAATGCTTTATTAACGATTGCCAAACATTTGTCTTCAATCAAAATCAATGCTTCACTATACATTTCCGGAGTGAATTGCATGTCGCGGTTTAAACATCTTATACGTAGTCGATGCAGAATATCATCAGTCATAAAATCTTTATATTTTTCCCATAATTCCTTTGGATTTGATGGTAAACATGTAGATAATATGATTGCAAATAACGTACGTATTTGATTTGGATGAGCAGAAATTGACGCGTCAGCAAGTGAACTATCCCAATGTGCATCGTTTTCAAGTAAATTCAATTTTTGACATGCTTCTCGATATGTTGCACACAAACGACCATCAACTGTTCTTAAATTTTAAAATGATGTTGGTCCACGAACGTTAACCAATAACAAACGCAAATAATAACATTCTGCATGATTTGGATGAACAGTATATAATCTTCTCAAAGCATCTGTTGAAAATAAATCTTGTTGACCTTCAACTGCTTTTCTTTGTTTGCGTCGTTGAAATCCTTTTTTTGATGCATTCCAAGTAAAATATGTTGGTATTTCAGAATATAACAATGTTTTGGCAAATGTATCAGTTTGGCATAATGAAAAAAATGCAGTTACTGTTGTTGGTGGTGGTCTTGCTGCTCTTTCTCGTACATTTTCTGTTGTAAAATAAACACGTTGCCCATTTTCGAGATGAACTGCCAAATGAATGTCGTTGGATGTCATTCATGTATTGAAAATGACAAAATACGCCAGACTGCTTCATTGCTACTAATATACCGTCCCATTTGATACTGATTGATTTCATCAACAGATCCATTCTCACTTGATACTCCAAAAACAGCCATATCACTTCCTTTGTTGACATATTTGCAAATGTATTTGATGGATTTTACAGAATTGCAATATTCAACATTGATGTGTGCTTTGAACGTTTTTGATAGTAGTGGTGACTATGGCACAACCCAACGATTATCAGCTTCAATGTCTTCGTTTCTGACTTTTAAAATTATCGATTTACCATTTTGATCGGTTGATCGACGACGATATTGTGGATAACCATCATTGCCAGTAATAGTTTCTGGAAACAATGCTCTTGGATAACGTTTTGTGCATTTTCCATCAGCCATACATGGTGAATTCATGTTGTGAACACCACATGGACCATGAATCATATTTTTTGTGACAATTTCAAACAATTCAGGATCGAGAGCTGAATCGGGAATTTCAGCTGAAATCACGTTATCAATCTCGTCGGGTGTAATTTTATTGATCAACTAAATCAAAATGTGGGCATGTGGTAATCCTCGTTTTTGCCATTCAATGGAATACATCCAGCAACGTGTCTCTCCGAACACATGATGTTTAACAATGAAATCAATTAATGATTTCAATTTTTGCTTGAATACACGTGCAGTAATGTCATGATGATCTGCTGACGATTGACCGGGCAATAGATGTTCTTTGATCTCAGTCCATGTCGGATTACATGTGAATGTAATGAACAAATCTGGACGACCGTATTGACGAATATATGACATTGCATCTTGTGCGTATTGATGCATGTGTCGTGGACTACCAGTATATATTGCTGGTAATATTGTAATTCTCCCAATATCATTGACATTGCCATCATTGTTTATTGCATCACGCTATTTTTTTTATTCTTCAGAACGTAGTTTTTTCTGATTCATGCGAATATATAACAAACGTTCAGTTTCAATCTTTGCATACATGTCAACAATGTATTGATGAAACAATTGACGACATTTTAAAATGTGATTTTCTTCATGTTCACGAATCATCAATCTGTATGAATAGTAATTCATAGCACTGAAATTTTTGTTTGTTTCTTCACCTAGAATTAAAAAAGTGATTAATTATTTTTATTAATTAATTTATTATTAATTAATTAAATTTATTTATTACCATTTGCTAGATTTATCATTTTGTTGTTAAAATGATATCCATCTTCTCCTTCCCAGAACAATATTGGATATTGTAATGCATCGTAGGAGCGGTGAGTTTCTGCAACACGTTGAAGACGATCATTTTGACGATGAAGTACGATGTCGCGTGATTCAAATTGTTCTCCAACAATGACTATTGCCACTTCATTGATTGTTGGAGCATTAAATCTTCTTGCGTGTTGCCCAACAGGTGTTCTGTCAGCTCGAATCACAATTTTATGGTTATCGGATGGCATTTGTTCAATGGCTGTTTTGAACAATTTAATCAATTCGTTGTGTTCATGAAATAAATTTTGCAACGATTCAACTATTTCTCTTTTTGTGGCTTTGTTAATTCCACAACGTTGATTTACTTGATCATTTGAATTTCCAATGAAATAAATTTGCAAAAATTTGTGTTCAGCATCCGGAAATGGTAACAAAGAGATTTATGGTAGAGTTGACCTTGAATCTTGAATGTTGGCATATAATTGTCAGTTATTACATTCGTTGCACCAAACGAAGTCATTTGAAAGCATGTGTTATAATTTCGTATGTTATTCAAAAAATGCTTCGATTGTGTTGTAGTACCTGCAACCAATGAGAACAATGGCTCAGGTGGTGCATTCAATACTGGCAATTTAACTTTACCATTCAAACAACATGTTCCAGGTGCTTCATTTTTTAATTTTAATGCTTTGCAATGTGTGCAAACTTTATTCATACTTTCAACAACAACAACTGGATGCAAGCTATATTCAATTTCAGAATTATACTGAAATGCATTACGATCAAGTGTTGCCAATTGATGCAATCGATTCATTTGCATGCGTAATCGATCATTTTCACGTTGTTCATTTCGATCAGCATATGACAAATTTTGTCTTAATTCTCTAATTCTTACTCGACTTGCTTCATTTCGTGCTTCGTGTTGTGATGATTCAGTAGCACGTAACTGTGACATATGTAATCTATTTCGTTCATTTCGTTGTGCTGTTTCTTCTTCTGTTTCATTTATTCTTTCTTCTCTCATTCTCTTGGCTGTAATGTGCGACGCCCAATATTTTGTCGTTTTGGTGGCATTGTTAGGCAAAAACTAAACACTCCTGGCACTAAATTAACACTGTAAAAAGAACAGCGCTATCTATCGGATTTCATTCAAACCACTCTCTAATCACTCCTGGCACTAATAAGAACAAACTGTGAAATTTTCGGCGAAATCGGTAGAGTAGTTTTTGAGTCTATAGGGCACACACATACGAACATTGCCTTTTATTTATATAGATTTGGATGGTATAGACGTAGTGACAGGCACAGTAAAGTAGTAATTTATAACGTATTTTAAGATCTACGTATCCCTGTGTACATTACACTAACTGTTGAGCGTAAGGCTAGAAACTTATGAACCACATTCTATTCAACAGATACTCTTTGAAGGGGAATTACCGCAATTAAAACCATCTTTTAGGCAATGTAAAACCAAAGTCACATAGTGAAAAACAACACTATATTTTACCAAGCCGTTGACATATGGACAGTTACTATTATGCTTATAAAAGTAACTGGGAAATCGTCTTTAGTAAATGCACTTAAAACACACGAAATTTCTCAGTATGTCTAATTATGAACATACTAAACCACTGTTTTGCACTCTAAAGGAACTGTAGATATTAATAGCAAAATTTCTGATTTCATCAAACTGGTTTATTTTGAAGGATAAAGTAGCTTGCCTTTTCGTACTTTTGGTATTACTCCAAAATCATCATAACCCGAAGTTCCTACATAGAGTATTTACTCATTTAACTCGTTAGCTAAATGTAAAAGAAAACTATAAAAATTAAAGTAAACAACTTTTAACCATGGTGTAAGTGTTCTAACCCCTACTACTCCTCAGTACGGTGACTCCCACAGACAAATATCACTGTAACTTACGTGACAAGTTAGACAAGCCTAACACTTACTATAATCTAATATCTTATAAATGCACAACCAGGGTGACGCTGTCATGCCTGTGAAGTAAGGTAAGATTTGTGGACGTATCGGTGATAAACTCAAATAATAACCGTAATGTAATTAATGTTCCATAAGTCTTATAGTCATAAGCTATTTGTATTTGATTTGATTGACCGTTACGTAGGACCGACATGGATTAAGTTGTGCGGAAGAAACTTTTGATATAAACTCTACATGTTCTTTAAACATTCTTTTTCAGTCGATTGTAAAAAATATGAATAAATAAAATATGTACATAATGAAATAGGCCTATATGTTAATGATAACATCGTGTGGATTATATAAACAAATAAATTTTGTTGCTTGAAAGTTAAGTATTCAATATCATTTCGCACTTCATAAGCAGACTGAGAACACACTTGAAAAAGAAAAAAAGACAAAAATATATAAAAACTTGTATTTTATTTTTAAAATATTAACAAAAATACAAGGATTTCAACGATTTGTGTAAGATATAAAGCCTACTTCAAGTATCATAACGTAATAAAATTGTACAGGGTGAGTACCTACTTGAGGGAAACAATACCCGTTTTGTTTAATTACTTCCATGTTCCTTAAGGAAATGGAAGTATGGTGATGGCAAAAAAAATCGTGTTCGAGATTATTGCAGATTCTGATTGTACTACACTCAAAACATGAAAAAAAGTCATTTTTCGAAAAGTGTCTGTGTGGGTGTCTGTCTGTCTCTGTCTGTCTGTCTTAGATTTTTTTTTCTATGGCAAACGATAACGGCCGCAAATTCAAACAGAATCAAACAATTGTTTGCATACAGCCCTGATTTGTAGAGTACTCAAGACCTGTTGTTTTTGGTGAAGATCAGTTAACGGGAAGGGGTAGTTTACCTGCAACGTTTTTCTTATCAAGGGTAATTTTTTTCTATGGCAAACGAACAGCCGCAAATGCAAACAGAATCAAATAATGTTTTGCATACAGCCCTGAATTGTAAAGTTCTCAAGACCTGCTGGTTTTGGTGTAGATCGGTTAAGGGAATAGAGTAGTTTACCTGCAACATTTTATGTTTTAACAAGGGTAATTTTTTCTATGACGAACGATAACTGCCGTAAATTCAAACCGAATGAAATAATGTTTTGCATACAGCCCTGAATTGTAGAGTATTCAAGAACTATTGTTTTTGGTGAAGATCGGTTAAGGGAAAGGGGTAGTTTACCAGCAACGTTTTTTTATCAAGGGTAATATTTTTTCTATGGCAAACGATAACAGCCGCAAATTCATACAGAATCAAATAATGTTTTGCATACAGCCCTGAATTGATTTCTGGTGATTTTGGTGAAGATCGGTTTAGAGAAAGGGGTAGTTTACCAGCAACGTTTTATGTTTTAACAAGGGTAATTTTTTCTATGACGAACGATAACTGCCGTAAATTCAAAGAAAATCAAATACTTTTTGCATACGTTCCTAAATTGTAGAGAGCGCAATGCCTGTTGATTTTGGTGAAGATCGGTTTAGAGAAAGGGGTAGTTTACCTGCAACGTTTTATGTTTTAACAAGAGTAAAGTACTTAATTTTGATAAATAGAGTATCTTGATAAGAAGCTCATAATAATCCACTGTAGAAACGTAGATGAAATATCTATAAATGAAGAAGTTAGGTGAACGGGGTGGGGGTAATTTTCTCTAAATGAAAATTATAGTAGAAGGGCGAGGGGAGAATTTTTTATGTGTACTACGTTATCGGCAACAAAGAAGTAGTTTGTTAAAATTCCTTCCCGAGCTGTTTAGCCGTAGTCCAATGTTTTCTGCAAAACCAGACTTTTCGGCAGTGCCATCGACTTCCATCTCAGTGAAAATCGAGTGCGAAAACGTGAGGTGGTATACGTTAGTGACCACAGTACTGTGGTTTAAGTCTGAAGCAGTAAGTAGAAAGAAGTAGTTTCTATGGAAATATTTCATTTCGTATATGATTTTAAATATAAATCTTAGAACATGGAAGTCATATATGGTTCTCCATACCGATATTTTTTAGAGATTGACAGAAATTTTCAAAAGGAGGCTAAACATATAAAAAAATTTCTCTGAGAGATTCAAATAATAGGTCAGAGATAAGGAAATTAATTTTTTAATGTAATCTAAACGAACAACAGTTTGTTACAATATTGAGAAGAAGAGATAAAGTATACCTTTGGGCTAAACTGTCAGCTTTCTACGAAATTTTATAATCCAAAGATTTTCCATGGATTTCCAAAGATTTCTTGAATATAAATTTTCAAGATCTCTTATATGTTTTCATTAAAATAAGATAAAGCAGGGGAAGTTTGCTAGACTTAACAATTAAGTGTGTCAAGCTTTAAAAATATTAATAGTTGCTGACTTCAGCGCTACCTTCGCAGAAACACGCACCGCTGGGATAATTGAGATGGTTCCAGAACGCACGAGACGTGCCGCATTACGTAATACTGCCTCATATGTCAAGTGTCACGTATGCATTACAGCTGCGGGATCGTTCTCCAAGGTACCAGAACGTTCCGTAATGAAATAACACTTTTTCTGCATTACGTAACAATATTGTTTATCTATGTATTTTGTTCATACGAGAACAATATTTTGAACTGTTGTTTGAGTGTAACCTTGTGACTGGTATTATATATTTTACACTGTAATATTTGTAGGGTGACCTGTAGCAGTATTAGCATTGAAAGTGTCTAGCATACTTTTGGTCGGCGCACTATACTGAGTGTACGTATGTATGCACCATTTGCAATGTACAGTTCAACTTCTACAGACTGAATAATTTTATAGTGGTTTCGAGAAGCGTTCCCGGAACTTCTAGGTTACTAGACAAGTGGTAGTTGATTTCAATAAAGCCATAATGAGCAGTCATATAACTGTATTAGGTTTAATTAGGCGCTGCTTGTGCAGAACAGTGAATGGACCGTCCTGTGTTGAGAGGCAGAATACGGATGGAAACTCTGCAGATTCCTCAGTTGCAGTGCAAGCTAACAGCCTTTGTTAACACCACATAATAGTCAAAATGCATTGTCTCCCTTTGTATTTGTCATTGTTTACATGAAAGTTGGACAAGCGGTGTTCTTCATATTTCAGACGTATAGCAAGCAATGAAACGATAATTGATCGGTCCTTTTTTGTGTTAAGGTATTTTCATTCACTTCAAGAATCTTATTGTAAAGATACTATTTAAAATAACTGTACTGTAATAACTTCAAAATTGTTAGTAAAGAAAATAAATGTTTTGAACAAATATTAAAGGAAGCTGGTACTATTACAAATAATAATTTCATTACTTAGGTTGGTAGCAATATTCCGAACTTTTCTAAAGCACTTTAGGTAATTCTGTGTAGTTGTGTGTTCCGAACTTTTCTAAAGCACTTTAGGTAATTCTATGTAGTTGTGTGGCCTTATCGGTTTGTGCGTCGGCGGTGTTTGTCTCTACGTAGAGCGTACTTCCATTTTAAGGTTTGGGAATGTTGCTCCCCTCTGTCCCAGCGTTTTGTTGCCCTCGGTAGTGTGCAAGTGATCGTGTGCATTGTATTTTGTGATTATTGTGTGTTTTTCCTAGTAAGTATTCATTTGTATTATTTAGTCTTTTTATCTATACATATAAAACTCACAATCTGAGGATTTTTTTTTGTATTGAACACAAATCCACACCGTTACACCGATTGCCACCAAATTTTGCACAAGTAACCTTTGACACAAGGCAAAAAACACTGTCTAACTTAGAATTTGATATTCTGTCCTGTTCTCACGATTTATGCTCTATTAATTATGGCCTTTTGTTGACGCGTATAAAGATGTCAACAACACTATTAATTATCATAGTTGCAAGTAAATAAACAAATGCTATTTGGCAGCATCGGAACTGTACGTTTATCCGTTGCTGCAGTATATTTTCGATGTTTTTAATACACGATTGTATCGATATATAGACGATATGGAAAAGAAGAAGTGTACTAATTGTAAATTGTCCTATTTCTCAATGAAAAGCGAAAATATGTGTCGTTTTCATTTGTGAGGTCAGGTGACAACGGATTTTGGTTTTTAGTTTACTGCTAAAATAAAAGCCATGGTTGAGGAAAACATAACGTTTAATATGTATATAGATACAATGCTTATAACACAGTAGCACTTAAAATAACGTTTTTGAGTTAACGGGTAAATTACTTGTCGTCTAATATATAAACATTTGTTATTTTTGTTACTTTTTATCACTTGTTGATAGTGTATTATTTATCACTTATATTCATCAATTATTAGTTTACAGCTGCCGATTGTGTGTGTGTGGCTAAAACATAACTTCATCTCTTCTTGTAAATTTTCTGTAATAGAAAACTCCTATTACAAAATACTGCTTTTATCCACTCATACCTTATTCCACATTAAAATTGTTGATTTCTTAATTCATTAAGTTGACTATAGTTGTTTCTCTTACTGTATAATGTTTACGGTCACACTTTTCTTAATAACTTTATTAAATTACATGTTAAAATGAGTACATCCATATAGCTTAAGCCGGTAGCTGGCACAGTTGAGCGCAGAAAAGTATCGATTTAATTTAACTACTCTTGTTGTCTACTAGTGTTTCGTACTTTGTTGCAAAGTTCAGCTCCTAGAATTATTATATCAGTTAAAAATAATAAGTGGTTGTTATTTGTTACACCCGAAAACAGTCATTTAAGGACTGCCTTTGAATACAGTTTAGGTAAAACTTGTGTGATTCTGTATTCAGTTTTGGGTACAATCTAGTCGAGTGAGCTGCAAGTAACAACACTTCCGCTTCCCGCGTTCTGACTGATAGTTATGGGTCGTTAGTTTTGCTTAATGATTTATAACCGTTGTTATAAAATTTGCTAAGTAGCACGATTGTTTAGTTATTCTTTTGCGCAAGTAGTAAGTTGAATGTGTTTGTATTTTCGCATAACACAAACATTTTGGTGTTTCCTCTGTGGATTTTACAAACCCTGACAAAATGAACGCAATACGGATAGTCATTCTATAAAATTTGTCAAGTCGCTATACCAATAATACCCCCCCTCTCTCTCTGTCTCTCGCAAGCACACACACACACACACACACACACACACACACACACACACACACACACACACACACACACACACACACACACACACACACACACACTTATACAAAGACACCGTAAGTGCAAATTTTGGTCAAAACTTTTGAAACCTGTGACGTTATCTGTTAGGCCTATACGACGTAATCATTCAATACTGCATATAATTTTTAAAAATTAATTATTCATTACTTTCATAAATATTAGTTACAATAAAATAACGTATTTTAAAGAATCTTCAGCGTATTTTTAGTGTTTTAAAGAAAATCCCTATGATATTGCGATTATAGAGCTAATTGAGATTATAGCACTTCAGGAAAACAATAAAACATTACTGATTATGTTAGTATCACCATCATCATCATCATCATCATCATCTTCACGGATTAAACCAAGGATGGTTTGTTCCGGTCTCAAATAGGCAAAGAGTAGAGCTAGTCACTCCAGCGCTTCCTCGGACGTCCCACACCTCTCCGTCTCCTCGGCTTATAGTTCCAGAGTTGTTTGGGGATGTGGCATTCATCCATTCGGCAAAGATGTTCCCACCAATTTAGCCGATACTGGGCTATCCTGTCGAGTATACTCATAATATTCAGGTTTCTGCCGTATATCTGTGTTTCTTCTATGATCATGAAGAGTATACCCTGCCACGTGCTTGAGAAATCTCATTTCAGCCGCTTGGAATTTCGTTAAAGTCCAATTCTCAGACCCATAAAGAAGTGTGGAAAGAGCTATCACCTTGTAGAATTTTAGGCGTCTTCCTTTACTTGACTTAAGGGTTTGTCTAGTGGTCCCACACATAAGGTTGAACTTATGCAACTTATTCACAACGTCGTTCCATGCATTATAAGACACACTATAGACCACGTATTCAAAATTGCTATTATGTTAGTATTTTAACAAAACTATGTAAGTTCTTGATCGCAAGTTTAATACGGAATAATACTTACTTTAAGGGCAAATAATCTGTACATATACTAATGACGAAAGATTCGTTTCCGACATAGACGTATATTGCAGTAGAGTTTGCAGAGTAGGGAGATTTTTTGGGACAGGTTGAGTTGCACGTTAACATAAATTATTCTTTGCTTTTTAGTTTCCACCGTTGAGAAATTTACGTGCTTCTGCATAACGATTCTAGATACGACATTGTGTCATCCGTTTACATAATACCTGTGCTGAAATTTTTCTGATTAACGCATTTACTGACACCAATATTGAATTAAAAATCTTTTGAATTTTAAATGCAAAACATTTGCTTTCCATGTATGCAGATACTTTCTGTCTAATTATCCGAAAAATAAATTCTCTTTTTTATATAAATTCCCTCTTTTTCCTCTGCAAAATAAATTCCCTCAATTCACTACGACGGACATTGTTATTCAAGGGTATTTTTATTAGCGTACAGCATTTGTGTATTTTTTGCAAGGTTATTATGTCAAAAAATGTAACTATTATAAGTAACGTCGCCATGAAGTTTAATAAATTAAATCAACAATTCAAATGTAGCAGTTATTAATGACTAATACAATAAGATTTGGTGCTGAGTTTCTATATGATTAAGTGCCACAATCTAAATAATAACTTTCCTGCAACGAGTGAGCTGACCCACTGAGCGAGTTGGTTTTAATTAAGAGAATGTAAGTTACATTTCTGTGCAAGGTCCCGGGCTTGCCTTGCTTGATTCAACAGTATGGCGAGAGCGGGGCTGTGACTTCAAAGGGTATCCTAAGAAGTAAAGCTGACTGCCGCGACTTGGCTTGTGGAACTGTGGAGCGAACTCACTTGTTAATTGGAAATGTGAGGAATATTTCTGTCACATCGTATGCTCCGAGACTACAGTAAGTTTCGTGAATAAGGTCAACGAACTACGGCAAACACCACGCTCAATGTATACCGCTAGCTACTGAAAGCAAGGAGACAACGTTCCAAGGAGAGTTTTTAGACTTTAAGACAAACATGAAAACTAGACGTGATTAGATTATAAAATTGGTAGTGACTTCTAAAATTGGTTAATAAATTTTATGTCTATTTTACTAATTGGCTTCAGTTTGATATTTCCCACTGAAAACCAACATGTGCGAGTAGGTAAAATCTAAGAGAGAGAGAGAGAGAGAGAGAGAGAGAGAGAGAGAGAGAGAGAGAGAGAGAGAGAGAGAGAGAGAGAGTGAGAGAGAGATCTTGGTCATTAATGCTTTGAATTTGAAGTGTTATCTTTTTGTAGCTTGTGTTACAACAGCAACAGTGATTCAGAGCTTGTCATGTTGTGACGGTATTCAGTTGTGTTACCGTTACACAATACTGTTTCTTTACCCTAGAGGTGCATTGTGTGTTTAGTGATAAATAAACAGTTAGTGTGATGTTCCGCGCAGATCCGTTGGGAGACAAATGACGCAAAATTCGTTGACGATCGATCGAAACTGACAGATTTATGCCCGTACGAGAAAAAATACGACGAACACAAACAAACCACTCTGATTTTGGAAATTTGTTTTCACTCGACCTTATTACTGACACTGAATACGTTTCCATGGCGACTGTAAGTATGTTGGCATTCACGCCTACAACAGACACAAATTTGATTAATTACTTTAATTGCGTTATTAATGAAAATTTTGTATTACATATATAATCTAGAAATTCAGTTTTTAAATTTACAAAATTTAAAGTGTACAATTCACAATTTAAAACTCTTTAATATCATCATCACCATCACCACCACCACCACCACCACCACCACCACCACCATCACCATCATCATCATCATCATCATCATCATCATCATCATAATCATCTTCAGCACTCCGAAGATAGGCCTTACACCTGTTCCTGAACCCATCTCTTTCTGGGTCTACCGACATCTGCCTTCCCAGTATGGTGATAACCCAAGGCAGCCACAGGTAGACGGATATCAGGCATGCGATTCAAGTGTTCACACAATCTTCAATCTTCTGGTGCAATGAAAAAATTATAAAATGTTTAAATTGTGTTTAACATCTTCGTTTCTTCTCTGATGCACGAGAGAACAACCTTGCGTCCTTCTTAGAAATTTCATTTCCGTTGCCTGAATCCTCTGCGCGTCCGTTTTACCAAGAGTCCATGTCTCACTAGTATGCAAGAATGTGAGGACATCCACAGTTTTATAAAATTTCATTCGAGTATCCTTCCGTGTTTATTTTTCAGGTACCATGAATCGTTCCACAGACGCGTCTAAATTTTGTTAGCTCACCATCCCAATCTATATCATTTCCGTATGAGATATTATAACCCAGGTAATTAATACTACAACCCTAAACTCTTTAATATTTTCACAAAATTAACTGAGCTTTTACAATTATCCCTTTCCATGTATCTCACGCTCGGTCATATCTCAGAAATACGTGTGCACTCAGCGCTCCTGTTACACACACTGGGTAGACTAAGTCGTAGTTGCATATTTGTAGTGCTCGCCAATTTCAATAATTACAGAACTCTTTTCTCCAGCGCATTATTTCGTCAGTAAATTACTTTGCTCTGCTCATCAGACATCCTTTGAGCCAGCGTAAGCATGGTCCATGGTATTTACAGTACGCAATGTTCAATGTTGCTTCCACAACAAGTCATTCAGTTAACGTTCTTAAAATAGTATTATTATTTTACATTGCATCTGAGTCACCGTCAAAATAGTGCACGACACATCCTTCTCTCCTTTCCATCAAATCCCAGTTTTTGAGGGTACAGAGGACGAGCATTATACTGACTACACTGAAAGAGCTATAGGCTATAAATTTTCGATGTAAATGTCTTGACATTTTAAAAACGTTATTACCGTAAATGAAGTTACCATACTTTTTTAACTATTACAAGAAACGACGCGACTCTCAGAGATTTTCTGGGTGAAAAATGTATTATCTAAAACTTATTGCAGTCTCCCGTGAGTCTCGTTTGAACGAAGAATAATCTTTCAAGGCTATAGGATATTGACATTATACCTTTATAGAAATATATTACTTAAATACATTTAACACTTTGCCAAATGTTATTTATACGCAAGCAATCTCAAATGTTTCCATAACTATGTGCGGATAACTATTATGAGTTTGAAGCAATTACTTTCTAACCCGTTTTAATTGTTCACTTTATTTTAAGTTTATATGTTTATACATATAATCCTTATTCTAAAAATTATAATTCATAATTTTAAATTTTACAATTTTATGGGTGGCGGGGGAGCTTAGTGGGAGAGAGACCGCTTTCCATGGAGTTCATTTGTCATACAGTGCTCTCGGTTCTGCTCAAGGTCGAGTCAACACAACCCTGTGTCCCACTGTTGGGTTGGGACAAAACGGCACTCTGCTTGACACAGGCGGAACTGTGTCAGTAACAACGTGACATCTACACGTGAATACACACACAACATCCCATTCCACTGTCCAGATCGTTACTCCACGTGGTTAACTGCAAACGGATCTCTGTAGTCGTGGTCTCGTGCGAGTTGTACCACGCGTAGGACCCATGGGACTAATGCTGCAGAGAATATAGTAATGTTGGAGATATTCTTTGGAACAAATGTCTAGTATAACATTTATCAAAAATATACGTTAATAGATTTCTTACTCTAAAAGGTATTCTTAAAAGGGAGACGATTACTATAACATTATATTATTTCTTTATAACTTATAATATTGTATTCACGACTTGTTGCCACTAGCTGAAGAAATACTATAAATACGTAATATAGAAAATATTTTTAAAACTATGGGGTTGAAAGTTGTTTATAGGTGAATGTCGTGAGATCACTTGCAATAAATTGTAATAGAGCTACCAGAGGTACCACCTCTTGTTAGCAGACAAAACACAATTACTCCCTCTCTCTCTTTGCTGCATTATACTTGTAACTGTTTACATATAAACTTGACAACCTATGCTCTTTATATAGACGTACAAGCTATGTTCTTATTGTAGGTAGTGTGTGTGCAGTGCCATGATTCATCGCAATGTCCCGGGTAAGCATCCGACGTCGCTTACTCTGGATCGGACTAAGCAAACAAGAGTATCCATCTTGTACCATTAAATCGATCACTGCTTCTTCTCCATAAATACATAAAATCTGTCGAAGAATTTTAATTGTTTTAATGCCTTTTGCATTCAAGAACTGAATCACATACCTACTCTCACACGCGGCGGGCGTCTCGAATTCCTTTGATATTTTAAATACGTCCAACGAAGCTTACTCAGTGCACAGTTGTTTAGAAATGGCGTTGTTGCCTTGCCAACGAATCAACAAACTGGCCGCGCATGCGCAACAGCGTGACGGCATCGATACCGTGGCAATATTTAAAGACGGAACTTACTTTCTGAATAACCCTTGCACATACACTACTATTACAAGGGGAAGAATTTCAATACTACAACAATAATTGCCGCAAGTTGCAAATTTGGGAAATGATCGAATTCATACCGCACACTTTGGTGGAAAGTAAGGACAATAAACATCTCAATTAGCAAAAATTTTCCAGAACTTGAAAGACGTCGTGAACGGCATAACATGTACTTGCGTAATTGATAGCCACATTCCAAATACGTTACTAACCGTCAAGTATTGTTTGCTACAGAAATAGCATAAGATTATACCTTATAAAAAATTAACAAAAACTCTGGAAGCACAAAAGTATTTTTAGGATAGATTTAAACGTTCATTTGCACATATAAAATGAATTGAAACTTTGTGAAACTAAATCCCACTCAAACGTAGGCAAACGTGATTGAAGGATTAAGAAAAAGTATTGCTTTGGGGAATCATTCATCGGCCATCGCTTCATTGTGTTGTCATTATGAAACAGTATTAGAGGGTTTACTTGGATCTCGATATCAAGACAGTTTAATAATTACTGAACGCCAGATAAATCAATACTGCCAATGTGTATAAACACTTCAATGCAATGGTAACACTGGAATACGCTTCTAGTTGCACAGTCACACAGTACACACTACTGGCAACCAATAACTATAACACTTAGTTAGTAACTTACGTCAGTCTACACACTAACACTTTGACGTCTCTCGAAAAATAATGTAGTGTCTATTGTTAAATATACTGCAATTTGCCAAATCCTGTCGCAGGTTACAACGGTTTGCAGATCTTCACTAGCTGAACTGCAGCTTCTCAGTAATTATGTAGCCCGTTCAAGATCTTCTTTTATGTAATTTTAGTAGGAAACTTTCAGGTGTTAGGGTCGCACGCTTAGAACGTTTTCAGGCACAACGTTTTGATGTTTTAACAACACTCCTACCCTCCGTATACGCCAATCAGATTGCTCAGTTGGTATTAGTGACACCCTCACATCCACTTCACGTTGACTCAATGTAGACACAATTAGTAGCCTACCGACTCATGAGTTTTGATTTGGAAAAACGGGTGAGGATTGTTATTTTAGTGACTTCGTTTACGTTAGTTTATATTTTGTGATTTTATAATATTGTTACGACGGTCTACCTGATCGTCGTAGGTACAGTGGAAAACAAAATAAGTACAAGACACCAATTAATCACTAATCACCAGCTTTAATTTTTACAGTTAAACAGTTCGTAATTAACAACACAGTCTACTAGAACAAATCAAATATAAATTGTTCACACGCAATAAAATGTCACTAATATTAAACACAATTGTATTACAATTATACCGCCCGATTATAAAACGCAACACTTCACTAATAACCACTTGAACCTACACAGTAATGGCGCCCGATAATAACTCTCGAACCGAACTGTAAATATATCGCTGCTATACTGACTTGAGCGTTCCTGAGCAATTGTATTAATAGCCGCCGAAAATCTAGACGATTCCTACGTCATAGCGCCCGTATGAACTACGTAATTAACTGCGGCCTTGACACAATCCGCACGGCTGGCGGCATCGAGAAGACTCTCGCAAATGCATCTACAAGCACGTACGCCACATACAGTAGAGCGAGATTCTTCTGGCACATTCGACGAACACGTAGATTGTTCTGTGATGTCGTAACAATATGTATTGTCTAACCTGGTAGCAACGCAGAAGAGAATGCCTATTCCTGTCCATTGTATTTACAAATAGTAAATACAATTTTTCCTCTGACAATTAAGATAGATCTGTCTATCACACCCCTTCTATAAAAATAAAATTTTTATTTCAGAAACATTTATCCTTCCCTCTTTTACTACAGTAAATTAAAAATATTTCGATTTGAAGTAACACAACAAATTATAGTATAGAACCATATATTATATTAAGTAATTTTTTTCTTATATCAGGAAGTAGGTACCGGCGTTGACGTTTCAGAATTTGCATACGACCAAATCAAATTAATCAGTTCTATTCAGGCTTGTTAACGCTTCCGACAGCCACGATATTCTCACTGGCTACACGCAAAGGATTACTTCATAGTCTTATTAACTAACAAGCAGTAATGGGGTCAACCTTACCGATACGCTTTACCTATAAATAAAAATAAAAATAAAAATAAAATTGTCTTCAATATTGTGGCGCATTACAGTTTAGTTTCATAATTTTTTTAACAAGACTAATTACTATGTAACCTATCACCTGTTTTCTCTTATGTGTTTAAGCACACGCGCACGTAGACATAAACTTGCGTATGCGTGTACATTAAATATTTTCATAATTTAGTAATATACCAAAGACCAGGAGGTAAAATCTGAGGTATTTATTTCAAATGTTGAGAAAATTTGTTGAAAAGCTTCGTAGTTTAGAATTAAAAGTAAAGACAAAAATATATGTGTATTGGAAATAAAGGAAAGAATCTCGGAAGTGCAGAGTTTATCACAGAAGATCTCACAAATTTATTTACACCGGTATTGAAACAATTATTAATAACAAGGAATCAAAGAACAAATAAAGCAACATCAATTTCGTAAGGAGACCGTTGACAATTACGACATGGTTTTATAACTATGAATTTTAAACTTTAAACATGGGAATACTTTCAACTTTGGTTTCATAACTTTTAATTTAAAATACAAAGTATTTACAAAGTAATTAATTAAAACGAACATTGTCAGTGTACATGAGAAGTCAATGAAAAATACTATGTTATTGTGGAATTTCTTAGACAAGTGTCAAGAATTCCTCAACTAGAATTAAAAAAAAAAGTTGATAAACTATAAATAAAAAAACTTAAGACTTACGATAAAAGCAGCTGTTCTTGTGTTAGTATTAAACGTAATGTTACATAATAGAATAACTTATATTATTTTTTACACGGTTGAAATTAATATTGTGAAAAAAAAAACAATTTTCAATTCATATATCTCATTTCTGATTTTACATAAAAATTTGTCAACTTATAAAAATGTGACACTACAGATTATGAAAGCAATTTATATTAGACAAATTGTTATAAATGTAAGATCACGAATATGTAGGAAAGTATCATTGTATTTTGTGGTGCGTTTATTGATCGAAGTTTCGCTAAACAGTGTTTCACTTGATTAAAGTTTCTGTTTTCTGTACAATAGATTTTATTCATTAGCGGAATTAATTGTTCTTTAGATAGCGATAAATGGTTTTGTTCTATAATTTCAGACTTTCAATCGGACGTTTGACTACGAAACAACCTCATTGATGTCTTCTGCGTTTATGTTTTTGTCATATTTGTAATGGTATTAAAGAAACTTTATCGTTCATCTCAATTAATATTTTGTTTTGATGGTTTTTCTTTTTTGTATTGAAGTCTGCACTGTCAGTAGTACTGTACATTGTAGCTACCATACCGTTCTTAACATTTTGACTATGAACAGTTTCTTAAAATAGTGTAATACATTGTGCGCAACCATACTGCACACAACAACACAAATTATATAATGTAATTTAAATTTCTGGAGCGCCAATTCTTTACAACGATACATAACATAAATTCGATATACTGTAATTTATGTGGCCCTGCGTTCGTGGGGTGCAAAAATTATACTACGTTACAACTTTATGTGTTATATAACGATACCTTTTATGTACGCAGGTTGTATAACGATACCAGGTGTAACTATAATAAGAATAGTAGATTTATGAGTAGTTAAAATTTCATGTTTATTGTTTTAACAAGCGTTATAAATAATAAACATTGTTAATCATCCCCGATCACGATATCACTCATTATTAAGTGTTTATCTCTTAAGCTATACGGTGTTACACACATTTAAAACACTCTTACATCTAGACATGTTAATAATCTTAATCTAGAAATTTACTCAATGTGATTTACTAAAACTGAAAATGCTATATAGAGCTATGAAGGAGTTGAATATACCATCTAAGTTGGTGCGTATGGTTGTAGTAGTTATGTCCAATTCTAAGTGCCAAATCAGAATACAATCAAATCTATCTAACTCCTTAAAAACATTGAATGGGCTGAAACAAGGAGATGCCTTAGCGTGTCTGTTGTTCAACATAGCTCTAGAAAAGGTCATAAGGGATTCAGGAATTCGAACTAGCGGACACATATTTCACAAGGAGGTACAGCTTCTGGCCTATGCCGATGACATTGATGTCATAAGTAGGTCTGAATCTGGCTTAAAGGAAGCCTTTCAGGAACTGGAGTTGTCCGCTAAGGCTATGGGCTTGGTTATAAACTAAAGCAAAACCAAATATATGGTTGTAGGTGCCAACACTCGTGCCCTGTCCCTGCGCATTAATGATTATGAATTTGAAAAGGTTCAGGGTTTTCCATATCTCGGGTCATATGTGGACTCTGGAAATGACTCCTCTAGAGACATTGAAAAACGGATATTATCTGCTAATAGGTGTTACTTCGGACTGGTGAAACATTTTAAGTCAAAATTAATAAGTAAAGATACAAAAGCCACCCTATACAACACCTTGATCAGACCAGTCCTGATGTATGGCTCGGAATGCTGGGTGCTAAAAAAACTAGATGAGCAGAAACTATCCGTTTTTTGAGAGGAGGGTACTGAGGAGAATCTATGGACCTGTGAAGGAAAACGACATTTGGAGGCGACTGCATAATCGAGAGTTGTACGAAAGGTTTAAAGATCTTCCGATCGTGCAACTCATACGAATTAACAGATTGCGTTGGGCTGGTCATGTGCAGAGAATGGAGGAGGATAGAATCCCAAAAAGAGTTATGAATTATTTGCCGATGGAAAGGAGAAGGAAAGGAAGACCGCGTACAAGATGGCTGGACCAGGTTGGTAAGGAGGCAGTGAGGCTGGGTGCAGCAAACTGGTGGAGATTGGCCGGGAGTAGAGACCAGTGGGGAAGATTTCTTTTGGAGGCCAGGGCCCGGACTGGGCTGTAGCGAAGAGGATGTATGTATGTATGATGTATGATTTACTAAAACAAAATTTAAATGTAATTTTAATTGAATTCATTTACTCAGATCTGACCTCAGCTTGCTCAGTCTATACCAATGTTTTTTTTTAAATTAAATTTTTAAATTATATTATTTACTATAAATATGGCTGGCATTTGTTTCATATTAAAATTTAAATTATTCTTTTCTACAAAATGCAAATATCAAATCATTTCAATTATTTTCCTTTGATAAAAAAATATACTATCTCGAAATTAAACTCTCTTTTTTTCTATATTTATCTATATGCGATCGCTCATTCTTACGACTAAAACATTTACATAAGACTCTATTACATTATTTCTAATTATAAACCTTTTTTGTTTTAATTCATTGTCTCTTTATATAGTCTTTATGAGCTCTTTAAAAAAATCATTTATAAATGCATTATGCATGTCACCTCGAGTTTTGATGACCTTACGACTTATTGACGGGGTCCAGCGTTGACCAGAGTTGGGTTTCCGTTACTCCTGGCTTGACGTGGTCCTGGATATGTCCAGAGTCCAGCGTCGTTCTCCAGTAGTATGTGGTCCGTCCCAGAGAATTACTATCTGCTGCGAGGTGGATCTCGTACGGCTGTTAGGCGTTTCAAAAGCATCTCCTAACGTCTAGCATCTCGTGTCGCTCTTTGTAGCTTCTCTGTTGATACTCTGGCTGACTTAAACGGTTCCGGTACTCTACTCCCGTAATATTGTAAACATAATTACTGAACGTCTTTATTCGTTCATAGATGAGACTTATAATAAAATAAAACTGTTCTGCCGACGGACAGCGTGTCTGACTGCAACTGTGTTTTGAAAAGAAGAGAAGGGCTTCTAGTCGAACCCTTAATTTATACTCTCTCGACATTCCGCACCTGTTGGTTCCGAAATTATCCTGTCGAGACCTGCAGATAACATGATAGCCCCCACTCCCGAACCTTTTCATATATTTGCAATTTTTTGCAAATGGCAATGTTTTGTACTGAATCGATATAGCACAAATCATAGCTAATTTGATTAAGCACTCACTGTATTAATTTGAGCGTCTTAGTGTAATTTGCGTATTTTTGGCACATTTATTTCGCACTGACTTCGCGTAGTGTGTCCTATTAACGTCATTTTCATACTGTGGATAGCTATAAAATTTACACACACTTTGGTGCCTTTTGTTTGTTTATACACTAATTAGTTTTCACACAATGAATTAAAATAATTATTTTAGTAATTACTTGGGGAGGGTAGCTGAGATTCCTGTCTGTACATGCATCACTAACACACACAAGATACACGCGTAACACACATACAATCGAGCAGGTGTTCTTTGCCTGTCGGAACAGGTTAAATTCTCCCCTAGTATAACAATGAAACATTTTTAGAATCCCAGACCTGTCCATTTACCCCAAACTTATAATAATTTTACAAATTTTATATTTATTTAAATCAATGCTTAATACAGCATATGGGTGTATCGTTGCAGTAATGGTTCGGCAATGTAATGTTCGGCAATGTTTAAAAGAGTTTATCAATTACCGTAGCAATTCTCCGAGTGTAGTCTGCTTATTTACGTAACTAGAAATCAGAAATACAAATACATTGTGTTGTAACGTGTAACATGAAGTATCTAACGACAAATTTTATTTTACATTCGATCAGTAGAATATAGTTTCTTAAGATCTTATGCTATTTACTTCAAAAGTGGTTGCAATAACGGATTTTTGTAGGTTTCTAATGTCTCATTATGTTTACTCTTTTCTGCCAAATGATCTGTATATACGGGTTGCATACGTAAATCCAGCTGAGCTGTGAATTGTTTGCTGAGACTCTAACCATGATGTATTTACTAACTTTCTCAGTACTTTTAGCTGAGATGAACGAATTGTGTTTATATCAGAAATTTTGTCTCCACATTTAATTATGATACGCCAACGTAATATTCTTCAATCAGAAACACACACACTTTCACGTTCAATCCTAACAACCCAAGAAATTTCGCAAAGACGTAACACCCTGTATTTTGAAATATTGATTATAGTTTCATTTTCGTAAACACGCAAATTAGTTCATTTAAAATAATTTGACAAACACAATTTAAGTAAAAATATTTGTAATTCAGAAAGAAAGTTTATGTCACTACCCATTGATAGCCACCAGCCCCTTAAATAATTTTTTATTTTTTGTTAAATATATACATGCTGGAAACTTTTATTATTGTATCTTTCATTTTACTGTGTCTCTTTCTAGGATTAAGATTCCCAAAGAAAAACACATACTTATTAAATTTTTAAGACTATATTTATGCAGTTTGTAAAATGATGGCATAACTTTATGGTCCCTGTGATTAAAGATTCGATAGTAAAAATTTGTTGATTATACAAGTAATAAATAATTGAAATTCTCTTTACTGCTAAAACTTATTTATTTCTTATTTCGAAAAGGTACTGAAATGTGAATGCTTTCAGAATGAGCTGATATACAGCCTACCTCAGATATAAGTTCACAAAAGAGCTGTCACACCTAACAACTCTTCATATTTTTTAGTTCAAAACCAGGAAACCATTGAAGCTCCTATATTCTAGTCTATTCAAATATCCGGAATTCACCATTTTAAACTGATCAAAAACTAAACAGGATTCGAGAAAACTAAATTATGATCGTTGTCATTATAACTGATGTTTCTGCAATTACATATATAAAATTATCTGACAATAGCATCGAGTTCTTTCGTAAATTGAAACCATAAACCTTTGAAAAAGTTTATAAAATGTTTTCTTTGATTAAACAAATAAGACAAGTAATTGGTTAAATTTAACATATTTAAAGACTTTGTTTATGCAGTTCATAAAGTAAGTGCCTAATTTTAAGTTTTTTAAACTTAATTAAAACTTTGATTTAATTTCATTTGTTTTGAGTATTTTTCTAGCAAGGAACAAGCAAAAATCCTTACCCCCAAACATTTTTATTATATTATGCAGTTTCAGATCAATATGAGTCAGTCAGGAAGCACAATTACATCAATTTCATTCACGTGGGGTATGCTTAGAGAGGCATAAACGTTTTGGTCAGGTGACGCTGTATTTCCCCAGACAGAAAAAGTAAAAATAATCGGTTAAACAAAAACCAATCAACTCCTTTTTTTATTCCCTTACAGTGTAGCAGCTTACAGACCAATTTATACGCAATTAGAATATTTACTTGTTGTTTTTTTATTTATTTCTTACTTGTCTGCTAAACAAAAATTTGAAAATTTTATAGTTGACTAACAGTTATGTCTTTGAATTATCTATTATCTTAAAATATATTAAAAAATGTTTGTTTAAATCATGAACAAGAAATAAACATTTATCATCTTTGACGTATTTTTAGCAAATGTTTAAAAGTTGTAAGTTTGTTAAGCTAATTGTCAGAATTTAGTTACTAAGGAAAACAAAATTACTGCAAAAGTGACAACATGTTTGTATGTAGCATCCTGGTTGAACATTATCCTGACGTAAGACCATTCCTATCCGGGCATGGATTAAGCCTAATGTTTGCATGTAATATAAGGATTACACCTTAACTTGTCACTGCGACTCCGTTAAAAAAATGAGAATCAGTTAAGTGTACTGTACAGGAGGTATCTAATGGTGTCTTACGTTTAACTATGCACAATATAGGTATGCATAACTGTTCGGCAATAAATATTTATGTGTTTTATAAATTGTTCCTTTACCCTCATTTTATCACAGTTGTTTAACCTCATTTTATTTTGATATTAAAGTTACAAAATAAATTAAGATTACTGTACCAAAATACTATATACGGCGTGCAGCCAAGCAACATCTACCGAACAAACATTATCTACTTATATTTGTACCTAAACTACGTCTGCATTTTGTATTTACTGTTTCATAAGAAATGTCACACACACTAAAAATATTTTTGTATCTTTTAACGAATACACTGTAAGAATGTTTAAACATTTTCAAGACTT
Source organism: Magicicada septendecula (assembly GCA_034769895.1). Taxonomy (NCBI): domain Eukaryota; kingdom Metazoa; phylum Arthropoda; class Insecta; order Hemiptera; family Cicadidae; genus Magicicada; species Magicicada septendecula. The sequence continues at coordinate 102,606,400 of CM068375.1, forward strand.
GTCAATAGGTTAAGCGTTCTTATATAAGTGTACACATCTATGCAAACGGTCTGGAATATTATGGTAACTAACACTGAAATTCAATTCATTTAAATCCCCGTAAGACTAAATTATCTGCTACAATTGGTTTGTTTTAATGTAAATACTAGTCATAACAATAGTGACTAATAGACGTAACATTAGTGACTATTTGTATTATGTCTTTGTTATTCAAATTCTAATAATATATTTAAGTTTATATACGGCTCTCAATACTCCGTATTTAAATTCTTTCAAAAAATCATTTTGTTAGGAAGTATGTCAAAAGGTTTTGTGCTATGGCTGTTTATTTTAAATTTACTTGTGTAAGAAATCAAATTTACAATCTCTATTTTTAAAAACTTTACAAATATATTTTATAAATCTTTGTACAATTTTCTAATTAACAGCGCGATAACTCTTCTTACAGCTGGTAGTAAACATAAACACTCTGTTTGTTCGTAACACTCTTTTCGTCAACAAACAATAAACATGAAGTTAACAAGAAATATTAGACAATAAATATGACAAAGAAAAAACAAAGACACAAATATACCAAACGAATTCCGAGTATTAGACGGATTACTGCATCACTACCTACTCATATTAAAATATCCAAAACAATTTATATAGAATCTATTCGTGTAAAATAGTAAAATAAATAAAAATTCAAGGGATTATTTGTTTATTTATTTATATCACTTATGATGTATTTTAGGCTACTTATTATTTAAATGTAATTTTCAGTTCTAGTTGAACGTAAATATTTACCAAATGTTGTTTCTTGTTAATACTTTAGTCGTACAAGTTGAATGTAGGTCAGCCAAATTACTAATGTTTCTTGTTTATGTATAATAATAATTGAAGTTTATTTCTTGTAGTTTTAGTCTTTATTAACTCGGTCAATCATTTTTCGATCGCTTATTTCATCGCTTTCCAAAGTTTACTGTAGCCTACCTATAACTGTTATTACCAACATGTCATTGCAATACATTTGCCTGGAGTGTCCTCATCAACAGTGTATAAGACGCTACAGTTAAATTCTGTAAATTGAAATTTAAGTGGTTTTTGACTGTAAAACGATAAAAATAAAAACTTTGCTGTTCGCTTAGTTGAGTTATTTAATTACAGTGCTTGTGAATCTTGCGAGACACAGTGCCGACACGGTCAATAAGGCGGACGCACTCCAGCCCAGCCTGTACCCTCACCGTTTTTAACATACATCGCGCTGAACTTCAAGCACCCTCTATAGCCGTTACTTTTTATTTCATAACAATTACAATAACAAAAAACCTTGTATTTTATATAGTGCTTCATATTCTGTTAACAAAGACACAATTATAGTAACGTTATTAAACCGTACCCATGAAAATAATTATAAGTGAAATTGAAAACTGATTGAGATAGCCGCTTAGTACGTGAGTAATATCTGTTGTCACCAAGTCTCTTAAAAACATCAACATTAAATCTGACAATTCAGCGGTGACAACTGTATCTACTTGACACAGTTTGTAAACCATACAGTCACCCTCAGATGGAATGAGAATTTTGAATGATGAAGGCTGTAACGCGTACAGCGGTTTCATGGTCGTTTTAAAGTGTAGGCCTACTTTTGTCAGAAGACTTCTTGCTAAAGATTTTAAATAGAACGTCTTGTTCAGCTCTAGTCTTTACTTTTACTTTCTTGGAAATTAGTTTGTTACCACTATATTAAGGATGCACTTTTTGTAACTTCTTACAGATTTCAAATTATTTAAAATATTAGATAAATGTTTAATAAATGTTTATAGATGTCTGAACGTCTAGATGTTACCCAAGTAAGATTTATATATATTTTAAATTATATACTGCAACAATACATATATTTGCATATTTACTAGGACAGTATTTTGTAAATAATTAGTGTAAGGAGAGTATGACGAATAGTTTTAAAAATTTTGTGCGTGAAAGTGCATGTGGACACACGGTAGCCTGTCAAAAGTGTACACCTGCAAGACAGTGTAAATCATTGTACGTGTGTCTGTGTGTGTGAACCGGCACGAACATGCATTATACTACAATGGGAGAGCATGTATGAATTGTTGGTTTTAATCATTAAATCAGGTATTGACATGATTAAAATAAATTAATAAATATGTTTTTTTTTACCTTTTACCAAAGACATATCACAATTCTAAAAACACCATTAGAACAAGGACAGCTAAACGCATATGGTAATGCAAACACGTCATAAAAATTAAAGTTTAATTACTACCACAATTAGCTAGTAATTAACGACTGTTATATGTAAATGACGAATGGAAATTTACGAAGACAATGCAACTACTCGCCTAAAGATCAGGTTTTTGGTTATTGCGAAAACGGACTAAAAAGTGATTACTAAGTAAAGGACGCTACACAATAACTGACAAAGTTTAACATGTCAAAAACAATATCCGATATGTCAGTTTCCGTCTACTATAAATACCTCCGGCAATTACAGACGAGGTCAGACTCAAGAAATCTTTACACGTGTACACTATGTCCGCCTGCTGACCCACTTGAAATCACCATCACAACCATCTGCAATACACTACGATCGATGTGTAGGCTATATTGGGAGGTACACTTATAAGTGACGTAACCGTTGCATATGTTTCAACAAACGCTCGTATACCGACACCAATAACACGCGTAACCATTCGTCTGTTTCCATTCCCTCACCACACCCGTCTTGGGAACGTTCTTCGATTTAGTGAGTAAGAATTAAAGTAAACGAAATTTTTTTACACAACATGATTGCAGTTACTACTATAAAAAATTCAGCTTACTTTACAATGTGTGTGTGTGTGCGTGTGTGTGTGTGTACAAAAGTCGACGTATAAGCCTATTGTAAAAGGGACTTTACTGCACAATCCATTGCTCCTACTGGAGGGCAGCAGCAGCAATAGCCCCCATTAGCTTTTCTACAAACGAAGAAATTGGTCCCTGTGTACGTACCACTCGCTGTGACATAATATAGAAAATTACTTTACGCTTAATGTACAGGGCATCATTAATGAATAAGCGTCCAATGAGTAACCTGCCATCTCGTTTCAATTATTATTTTGGGCAATTTCTATTGCCTCTTTAATGACCCGAGGACTATAGCTTCGATTTTGACCGGCAATTTGCCTAACCAGACACGATATTTATTTTCATATCCCTGATTGGCAATTATGTATCTGTCCGTGCATGGCAATTATGTATCTGTCCGCTTCTTCGTGTATGTCATGTGTTCTTGGACTCTTGTCAACACCTGTTTCCGCTTTCTGTGTCTGCATTTTTGTAAGTTTACTTTTCAGCCTTCGATTAAACGGTCGCTCTACTTCTTCCTGAATGCATATAATGTACTAAAGTTTCGTTCAGGAAATACATACATTTCTGTACCTAGTAAAGGTATTTTCACTTTTTAGGTCTGTCTATGAGACAGATTTAGTAACAATGGGTTTCTTCACCAACTTTGTCACTACGTATTGCCACACTGCTAAGTACTTCGTTCTTGACGAGGCCTTTTGGTGTCTCCACCATCTTCAGGTCTTAAACGACATTTTTTTACCTCTAAAAACCCACATATATACCTAGAGAACCCAGCTAATTGTTTGAATTCGCTCGGAATCAACCAACCCCATATTGCGTGTTCCAACTAAGCCACGCCCCTCACCGAGCATCGTCACTACCTGCTTTCCTATTGTTCGCCCTTCACCGAGCTTCGTCATTGCCCGTTCTCCCCCATAGTCCCTCCCGGCATCGAGAATTACTCTTTTCAACCATGTTTTCTTAATTACTTATTCTTATGACTCCCGCAAAATATGGTAAAACGCTTTTTCATTATTAAACCCTGTCTTTGTATTCATTAGTGCATTTTTCTTTTTCTTTTTTACTTTTAATATTTCTAACTATCCTAATAATTTTTGATAGTTTACGTTATTTTCTATTTTTAATATTTCAACATTTTTCCTAGGATTTATAAATGTATGTTCTGTTTCTATAAAGTGTCTTGCATACAATGAATTTGTAGTTCTATCACCTTCCCCTTTCGCATGTTCTTTCATTCTAATTTCGAACCTACGTCGTGTTTCGCCCACATACACTTTTCTCACAGTCCTAACAACTTAGTTTATATACACCACTCTTATACAGTATTGGTATTTCTTCAATATTGTTATTTTGAACATGATCAAAGACTGTCTTCGTCTTTTTATAGCTACACCTATGTCATAGTTTTAAAACACTTAATTATTTTCTTGGTTTGATACCCCATGTAGCCCTACGTGTTAGAATCCAAATATACTTCTTATCTTTTTTTCTTTATTTACCCCATGACTTCTTTCAATTTTTCTTTCTATTCTATCTACTAGGTTTTTTTAACCTCTTACCTCTTTGTTCGTTTTTTTTTGGGGGGGGGAGGATTTTGTTTTATATTAGCTCCGATTTGCATTTTACAGATCCATTTGACACCAAGACTCGAGGTTCGACCAATCATTACACACTGCATATACCGAGTTTCATCAGATGGCTTGGCATCTTGGCGTAAAACATATTGTTACGACTGTCTATACTGATCGTCGTATGGTACAGTGGAAAACAAAATACAAGACAACAATTAAGTCAATAATCACCAGCTTTAATTATCACAATTAAACAGTTTGTAATTAACCTGGTAGTCTCTTACAACAGATCAATTAAAAATTATTCACACGCAATAAAAGTGTCCAGTAATAGAGTACCGCACAATTATAAAACACATAATACTTCTCTACAATACTTCGAACTGCACTGTGTAAATCGCCACTTAAACGCATTGTGTAATCGCCCGATAATAACTAACTTGACCGTCCCTGAATGGCTGTATTTATACACCGCTGATTTCCAGAATAATCTGTCACTTTGGATGACTTGTCAAACAAACAGGCGCTCTCGAGAATCTACTAGAAACAGTGTTCTTGAACCGATATTATCTGGTGTATACCCGATAGTTGACGCGTAACTGTCTTTCACCGCAACGTAGCAGCATTATGTACGCACGCACACATTACAGCTAGAATATTCGAGAAAATTGTAGAACGTTCCGTATTACGTACCGTAACACTTTTTCCGCATTACATAACAATATCGTCTTGGCATCTCCACAATAGCGTATTTATAACTAGTGTACAGTCACACTATCATACGTCAGTATTATAGTTTCAATGAACAACATCAATTTCATAATCCAATGACAATTATCATGCTTCTGCACTCAAGAACAGTCATAGATTTTTACAGTGCCTTTTACAATTGTATTTCGTGGTCTAAAGTAAATGTAGAGTAATAGTTGTTGTGTATGCGTGTGTTATCCAGACATTCTCATGCTGTGACTACTGAGAAGTTCTGTAGCTCCGTTGTGGGATGGGTCTAGCAGAAGCACGATATTAACTAAATACCCTCCGTGCCTCTTAGAGCAGGAAACGCTGATCAAATCCTTATGAGTTAAACAGTGTAGTGTACCTAAAGTGACACTTGTCAGTATATCTCTTAGGAAGTAAGATGAAAATTTTAGACAGCTCGTACTAGAAATGATAGTGGTGGTAATTTTGACACTCAGGGCGATATACATATAAGACTATTTCCCTTTAAAAACACATTTCCTTTATTTTAACTTAGATGCATGAGTGTGTGGAAAGCTTGTTACTTCCTTGAAAATGACGACTTCTTGTAAATATGAAACGTCAAATCCTTTTAGTAAGTTATTCGCTGTGGAAACGGCATGATGACTACTGTTATCATATGTCTTCTTCCATATCCGTCCTTTTGCACAAGTGAACTACTGAAGCCATTACTATTTAGAGTATAACGTTAAGTACCATAATTACAAGATTTAGTTTAATGTGGACTCAGCACATCAGCAATTGTTTGACAAGTAAATGAGATACTGGAAAGCATAATTTCCAAAGATATATTTACTCATAGCGTTTTCTATGAATTTCTATTTTGTACACTGAGAGTAATAAAGTTGGCGGTGAAAAAATTGTGCGGACAGAAAAGATTCTATTTCCTAAAGTGTGTATGCTAATGTAGTGACTTTTTTATAATAGGAAATTTGTACAAACTGTGAATAATTTTAAGAAGCCAGTATTAGAGAAGATCAATAAGATAAGCAAATAACGGGACAAAACTTGGGACAGTAAATTAGAAGGCACACATTCAGTAATATGAAAAGCTATAAGAGGGAGATAGAGAAGGAAAGACACAAACAAGGAACGTAGTGGAGGAGAGCAAACGATGTCGTAATCTCTATATGTAACGTTCAGTTTATATATGTACGTGTGAACTTAATTTTTATGTTAGTTAATCTTATCGTTTGCAGTATAGTAAATAGTGACACGACTTTTCATTATAATCTTCAGCCAGGGGTCTCTTAGCAAACAAAGGTAGTTTTCTAGATATGAACAGGCTAATATACTCGCATATATACACAGGTATCTTCCACACACACACACACACACACACACACACACACACACACACACACACACACACACATGTATATAGATATATATATATGGATAGATAGATAGATAGGGAGAGAGAGAGAGAGAGAGAGAGAGAGAGAGAGAGAGAGAGAGAGAGAGAGAGAGAGAGAGAGAGAGAGAGAGTGTAATAATCTTACGACGATAGCACGGATCAGTGTTTGAGCAGTGGAAAAAAACAATTCACATCAGTTGAAATTGTTATTAGAAGTTTAATTGCAGTTTAAATAAATAAAATAACAATAAACTCTCGTATAACTTACCATAATTTTTGAAGCTTTAATTGACCAACACGCAATAAGTGTAACTTATTTAGCAGTGACCCACAAAATAATTTACAAATCACAATTCCGATATCGCAGATCGATAACTAAATTTCTACGGCAGCTGGTTGCTTATATATGCGCGCGCGCGCGCGCACACACACACACACACACACACACACACAACTGCCGGGGTTCGTGAAGTATCGAGAATTATACGGGCCGTGCGTCGAGAATAATCGCTTAGTCGAATTCGCCTAGAAAGCACTGGAACGGCGCCTTGTCTACATCGTGCTGACAGAATGACGTACACACCGTGCAGGTTGCCTATTTCACTGGCGTAAGAATACATAATTATTAAAATTATAATAACGACAAACTAAAATATAATATGAAAGGTACAGCAATCAATTGAGGACGAAAAATAAATTCTGTTCTATATTACGTCATTGTCAAGATGTAGCATTTAGCGCACGTGACCCGTATTGTTGATGATTGAATTAAAATGCCCAGCATATGTTGGCAGTGTTGTGAAGAAGAAGAGTAGTAGTATAGGGGAAGGAAGAAGAACAAGAAGAAGAAACACCAAACCACGCCTATCAAGTGTGCATTCATCTTTTGCATAATGCTTCCACAGAACGTATATTTAGCTAATTATCCCCACAAAGAAAAACAGTTACACATAACTAGATGTTCTATACATAATGCATATTACGAATTCAGTGCATCATTATTTCTGTTGTTGTTTTTGTACTGGGATTTTATTTAAAAACAAAAAAATGAAATTTTTATTGAAATGCTGTATGTAAATTACGAGTGTTTCACATAAATAAGGCGCAAAAACTTACTTCATAAAAATGAATGGAAATGATTTTTTTCTAGCTCACGGTCACAGCCTTTATACCATATTGTTCCATAGGTTCCTGTGCCTATCCATCATTTAGACATCTGAAAATAACTCTTAGTTTGGAAACATCCACATTTGGAGGATTTTTATCGATTTCCTGAGTGACATGGCAGATAATTGTGCTGAGTGGTATCAAATAAATAAATGGGAATTTTGATAAATAATAATATTAACTTTGAAAGCAATAGTAGTGAAAGTTGGAAATGCCGTTCTAAAAAAAAAAATACTGTACAAGGATCTTAGGGCAAAAACTGTACTGATCCCGTACGGGCAAAAATTGATATAGATGGTACTGTCCTGGAACAAGTTAGCAGTTTTGAATACCTGGGCTACAGCGTGTCTTAGAATGCAAGCAACGACGTGGTGGTGAATAAGTTGCATAAGTTCAACCTTATGTGCGGGACCACCAGCGAACCTTTAAGTCAGCAAGTAAAGGAACACACCTAAAAGTCTGCAAGGTGATGGCTCTTCCCACACTTCTTTATGGGTCTGAGAATTGGACTTTAACGAAAGGCCAGGCCAGTCGCATCCAAGCGGCTGAAATAAGATTTCTCAGGCACGTATACTCTCCATGATCATAGAAGAAACACAGATATACGGCGGGAACTGAATATTATGAGTATACTCGACAGGATCGCCCAGTATCGGCTGAATTGGTGGGAACATCTTTGCCGAATGGATGACTGCCGCATCCCCAAACAACTATGGAACTATAAGCCGAGGGGACGGACAGGTGTGGAACGTCCGAGGAAGCGCTGGAGTGACCAGCTGTAAAATTTGCCTATTTGAGACTGGAACAAACCATTCTTGGTTTAAACCTTGAGGATGATGATGATGATGACAAGGATCTTAGGCACCATACCCGCTTAACCCCGTAGATCAGTGGGCTACATAACATGGAACAGACAAAATAATGGTTAATTCTATCCACCCTTCTACATAACAAAGTTTTCTATTTCCACAGACACATGAGCGCACGTTATTTAACAAACAACTACATTTACTTTTTGAAGATCGTAGGTCGAGATTTATTCCGGAATAAGACTTTTTGCCGTCATCACGACACTTCCATTTCCTGTCGGGCATAAGGTAAACAAAACAGAAGTCATAAACAATACACAAAGAAGTGATACAGTGCATGTAGAGAAATGATGTCTAGAAACGGCTGGTGTTTTGAAAGATTTTACCATAAACAGGCAATATAAACAATGAGCGCCGTAAATCATTCTGTATACTTCACAGTCGACAAGTTTACGGAAGAGGATGTGATGCCTATTTTAGCAGAAACGGAAATGAGCTTAACTAATGAGTAATGCGTTTAGAGAAGGGGTTAGAAATTTGCACGGTCGCGGGATTGTTCCATTTTAATGTATATGTCTTGGGCATTTGTACACGTTTTTTCTATACTTTGTCTCCGGTTCTCGGAGTTCGAGAAAGAGGTCTGGTCTCCACTATTAGTTATTATATAAGCATGGAAAATAAACTGTGGATTATGGGCGGTGGCATGTGTCCGAGAATAAATCACACGTATTAGGGCCGTCTTACGCTTCAAAGATAAAATAACCTTTTACGTCGTGTTTTTTTTTTTTTTTTTTTTTGTACGTGAAAAATAAGGAATAGTTTTCGAGGATTATGTACAATGTATTACGGCATTAGTGTCGACATGCTTACTAAATCGGTTAATGTTACGTTACGGACGACGAGGAATAATTTTTATAAATATTGTTAAGACTGTCTGCTGATCGTCGTATGGTACAGTGGAAAACAAAATACAAGACACCAATTAAGTCACTAATCACTAGCTTTAATTATCACAATTTAAACGTTTGTAATTAACAAAACCATCTCTTACAATAAATCAAATAAAAATTGTTCACACGCATTAAAAAAATGTCAACTGATTTAAAAGACAACTGTATTACAATCGTACCGCACAATTATAAAACACTTAACACTCCGCCACAATACGTCAAACCGCATTGTAATAACTCGCAACTCAAACTCACGTGTAATCGCCCGATAATAACTAACTATAATACTACGAACCGCATTCCAGTAAATCGCAACTCAGACTGCCTGAACATCTCTGAGTACTTGTATGTATACCCCGCCGAGGTTCCAGAATAAGAATATTCGCTAACTGCGTGTCAAGAATGCTACTGAAAAACACCAGAACATAATTGGTTGCGGCCTTACACACAGCAGGCGCGGCCTGGTGAGTCCGGAACAATCTCGGAACGCGTGTCGAGAATCACGTACTGTACGGCATAACATTACAGCCGTATTCCACTGCAACCAGAAACACGTAGATTGTTCTCCAATGTCGTAACAATATGATTTAGCAACATGTTTGTAATGTTATAAATTACGACCTACCGAAGGCGCTTATGTAGGGAACATTACATAATACCAATAACAGGACAGATAAGCTTTAAAATGTTTGCCTTTTAAACGATAGGTTACTGAAACTTAGTGGGAACTTAGCAGAAATTTTAAGACTAATGCTTACTTAGGCAGGTCGTTATGTCCTTATAGAAGCTTTGGAATACCTGTAATGTTGGCAATTTTATTAATTCCCGACAAAATATGCAAACCACTTCGGTACTTCAAATTCATGTTTACCGCAAAAAAAATGAATTTCCGTTTAATTTTTATACATTACGGTAATTACATAGTAACATATATATTTTATGTGGTACAACAAAATGTATTAAACATTTTACGTGTTCTGTGTTAATCCCACGTGTATTTCACACGATTTCATTTAACTAATTCTATTTAAATTTTCTTTCATATAACCCATTTCATTTAACAGTGCGGGTCAAAACTTGTAATCAGTTTTCACTCGCTTCTCAGCTTCTCTGTCAATAGAATATTCAGCGGCGGTTCAATGAGCGGGTATGGACAGTCGAAATCTAAGAAACTGCTCATACTACATAAGTTCGGTCAGTTTTCATTAAAATAATTGTTATTAGGGATTTTTGGGATTTCTGACTACAAATATAGACTATAAGTTAAGAAAAAAAAGAAACCAATGTGGCCACATCAATATGCTAGAGCAATTCGTAGGCATTTGTTTTGAATGACAAATTTGTTGCCGCTTTACCGTCGGCCGGTATTACGACATTTATTCAGCTAATTTTATGTTAAGGAGAAATGCATTTGGTACATCATACTAGACAATGCAGATTAAAAGTGCAATAATTACTTAGTGCTTGTTTGTAAACGGTTTTTTCATACAAAATGGAATTCACCTCCTTTCTCTTTTACCTCCTGCCGTAAACTGTTAGGTCCTCGCTCCATTTTCGGTTTTTCTTTGTACAAGATCATACCTCTTAATCCTATTTTACTTTTCTCATCCATACTTGCTATTTCTATAACATTTATTCCTATTATTGTCTCCGTCTTCCAATTTCTAGTCTGTCAGCTTACCTTCTAGTCGCGCTAAACGATTGGAGTTAAGGAACGTCGGTAAACTTGTATGAAACGTTCACTTATGCAACTCACTCGATCGAAATTTATACTAAACTTTCAATAACGTCTTTAAAAGTTGAAAAGTAATTAAAATCCTTCACCAGATGTGTAGTTCAGTCACCGTGGAATACAACTGATGTAACTGTTTAATTTAGTTTTGTTCCGACGAGATTAGCACGCAAACTGTAACGAAATAGTCGCGTCTCATTTACCGCGAGAGGCGGACGTGTATGTTGTTTTGAAAAATCTAATCAAAATTGGAGGACCGAGTTGATGACCGATTCAATTGTTGTTACTTAAAGAAGATATACGGCCATTACTCAATAAATAGAAGCTACTTTCCGCCATAGAAGAAAACTGTGGCTGTTTTCGTGCTGCACTAACGATGCATCCTATGAATAATCCTATAAACAAATCATACTCTATCACAAAAACGATGAAAAAAATAAACAAAGCAGGCAAATAATATGCTGTTACAACGATCTCACTGTTTGTCGTATGGTACAGTTTAAACACAATACACACACCAATAAAATCACGAATTCCGAGCTTAATGAGTCACAAATAACAATTTGAAATCAACGAGATACTCTCTTACAGTAATTCAAGTTAAATTTGTCCACACGCAATAATAATGTCAACTATAAAGAATTCCGCACTAATTAAAACACAATAATTATTTTTATAACAACCACTTAATATGCACACTTGGTAAATCGCCCAACGTAAGCTGACTCACAAAGACAGACGGTGTCGCTTTTATGGGCAGCGCAGATGTTCCAGAATAACTGTCCATCCTTACTGCGGTGTGCCAGCATAATGCGTATTTTAAGTGCTCGCCAGAACAGTCTCGAAGTTACTTGAGTGTGGCCTCGACTGAGACGCTACACCCGCTCGGCTGGCCGAGAAACGGGTGGAAGCACGCTCTAGTCTTTTCTAGAGGGTTCCATCGTTACAACACTAATTATTATTTAAATGTAAAAAAGTAATAAGATAAGGTTAACAGTACATATTAAATAAGCGAAGACATTTGAGGAAACAAGGAAGAGTGCGCTTAGGTTGGAGTAAATGGCAAGTACCCCCTACACACACACACACACACACACACACACACACACACACACACACACACACACAGATGGACACACATATAAAAACAAACACCGTATATGTTTGGTCTGCACACACTGACAATACTGTAAATATTATTTTATACATATAATGGTTTACATTGTTAATATTGATTCCATAGAAACAAATGTTTCTTTTTAATAAAACACAATTTCTTGCATCATAGCAGACTTTATGACACTACTCTCTACACTTCTGAAAACTATCGCTCCTATACGGTATTTTGCAACGCAAAAACTCTTGAAGCAGAAGACATATTGGAAGAACACCGCAGTAGAGTACCTAAGCAATTTTAGAATTGAAGAAGGCGAGGCTTATATTTTTCATTGCTGTGGGCCAGCTTGAGCATAGATTTGCTAGGCATTCTACGAATAACATTGAACAGAGATTGTTATATGTATTTTTTTTTAAATACAAAACTGCAGAGTTTCTTCTGTTCCTTAAACTGTATTTTCATTTATAGTGTAAATTTAGTTATAACTATAAAATTTATAGCAATATCGTTTTACTTGTTGTTATTTGATTTCGCAGTCTCTGTAATTCCAACTTTGTCGTCATTACTTGCTTGTCATGTCCTTTCCTTGTTTCAAGTCCTAAACCATGACCAGTTCAGCAAGTAAACACGACAAAGTTGGAATATCGTTTTATACTCTGCCGCTTTTAGTGATACAATTTTCAAGTCGCGGCAGATTTTGTAAGAAATAGTGTTATAGAATATACAGAGCTATAGAACGATAGCGGAAATAACGATGGAATTGTGTCAAAAGTACAAAAATGTTGGGCATCGAAGTTCTGTTGATTGAGAGTAATCGGATTTAATATGGACTGTGTTCGTAAATGCTGTTCATCCAGATAAACATCTTTCATTGTCTTCTTGGATTTTGTTGTCGATGAGTGATGAGCCTCTGACGAAGCTCACACAGAGCAGAAGCTAGCTTAGGTAATAAGGTAAACATTTTGTTTAATCCTTATGTTCCACTTCAGAATATTACATTGTCATCCAATTACAGTGGTGGCCAACCTTTCTGCACTGTGAGTCAACTTTGGCATGCAGCATGAGCGCGTAATACTAGGCCTACATCCACATGTCACACACACACACACACACACACACACACACACACACACACACACACACACACACACACACACACACACACACACACACACACACAATATACGCATTGAACCATCCTGTCACAATTGAACTATATTGTTAGGGCGTGGTCCAGACTGTCTACATAAACTTTCAGAAGTTTCATCTGCACCAACGATAACATTGTACGTCCAAAGACTGTTCTAGGTGCACTGCACTGTGCGCATACAGAGATACACCAACTCGATAACTGAGTTACGACATACCTTCAGACTGTTCTGCCCCAATGAGACAATGGGGCTTCTATCGAGACAATGGGGGTTACAAGTTTCTATTTGTAAACTTTTTTAAGGTGGTGGTCGGTCATTACGTAGCTCTCCTTTTTTGTGAGCCTGGCTATCTTAGCAAGTTTCCGTGCTGATACCCAGTATTTATTGAGTGCTAAGGACTCCTATTTTTATTTACGTTGTGGTCTCTGTATGGAGCAGAATCCCTCGCAATTTATGTGGATGCAACACTAAGTAGACATCAATATAATATCATAACAGACTACGACAAAGCCCGGTTCCCGTCTTACAGTGTAATTCAAGCTGCTAAAAGTGAATATTATCCACACAAAGAAAGCATGATAGTAACGGAGATCTTCGTGGAAGTAAAACCTTAAAAAAAAGTGTTGTAGCTGAAATATTTCGCCAATGTTCTCATGCAAATATTTTAATTTCTTCTTTTGTACCCCTACGTCTCGCTTCACTTTTCCTAGGGATCAAAGTCGAACAGTAATTTGGCAAATACAGTGACTTCTTTGACGCGATTTTGCAGACCGATTAAGTTTCAATTTGCACATGAAATAACATAATTATGGAAAACCACATCGAAGACCAAATAAAGGAGTTAAGAGTTTATGAGTTTAATGACACTCAAATCGAAATTACATACAAAATTTTGTTTAGTATGGTGATGAAAAATTGTGTAATGTAATAGCCGACACCACATCAACACAAAAGTGTTTCACCTGCGGGTTTACGTCAAAAGATTTCAATAACACTGGAACCGTTTTGCAGACGAGCACAGTAGACTCCTCCAGGCTTGAATTTGGATTGTCAGTTCTTCATATAGTATACAATAGTATAAATTAGATCGACTATTAATAAGCTACAGAACAAACGCATTTATAATTACTATTAAATGTGTCAGGCATTCTTTTGTGTGTTAATTAGAGCTGAATACTGGATGATCGAAATGAATGAAAGGGCAGCAGTCCGAATACAAATGGAACCGGTTGGAAGAATGCAACAGTCTTACCTTACTGCAAACAAGAACTGGGGTAAGTAGGCTGAAGAGTTTGTTATTGCAAGACTTCTGAGCAAAAATGAATTAATGTGAATTAAGGTGACGCGTTTTCTTAATTTAAAGACAATTTTGTTGTCTAGTAAAAATTTCGGTTGAATTATTATATTATCTAAGACAGCAAGAATATTTAGCACAAAAACTCAAGAAGTGTCCGAATTTAAAAAAAGACGCACTAGTACACTTGATTTTCTAAACTCTGGAAGTAAAACACACACACAAGTAGCTTCTTTTGTCTTCTTCTATAGTTACCAAACTATTTAGTCATCTTTAGTTTGTCGATATAAAGACAATACTTACTAACGGGTAAAAAAAATGGGCGAATTCACTTCAAAACAAATCGATGTATTTATTCTTCAGGGCAATTTCGTTGAACAGAGCCATTAAAATAAGATGATGGTTTGGGTATTCAAAATAAATTCACTTGGCATTTGAAACGGTTTAAAAAATTAAATATATCTAAAATTGATTCAGTTCTAACGTACATTTCTTTTATACTGAAAAAGAGAAACTATCAGGAAAGCTAAGTATAACATAAACAAAAACTTTGAAAATAATTTTGAAATTACATAACTTAGTTTTAACAATTTTTTTTATAATTGACTTTACTACGTATATTTTTATCATTGTATTTCTGCAAAAGATTAACCTCCTTTTGGAATTTTAAATATTAAAAATAATCTTTCTTACACTTTGTTGTAGCTTCCATAATGTTAGCACTCTGAAATTTAACACACACCTCTTTCTTACTTGACCTTTGAATTCTCTTCAGGAGCTCCTCTTAAATTCTTCTGTAACCCGTATTTAATAACTCCTTTCCTTCATATTTTGGTTTCTTTCCCTCCATTTTCTGTTAGTTGTTGATTGGTTGTTAGGAAGGTAAGAAGGGATACAAGTATTCAACCCAAGATTTCCGCATGTGTAAAACAAGAGATGCTGACTTGAAAGTTTCCATGAAAACTTCCTCTGTGTGTGTGTGTGTGTGTGTGTGTGTGTGTGTGTGTGTGTGTGTGTGTGTGTGTGTGTGTGTGTGTGTGTGTGTGTGTGTGTGTGTGTGTGTGTGTGTGTGTGTGTGTGTGTGTGTGTGTGTGTGTGTGTGTGTGTGTGTGTGTGTGTGTGTGTGTGTGTGTGTGTGTGTGTGTAAATATAGTAGCAGAGACGAAAATATAATTTAATGAAGCGGAAACCTCACAACACGTGGTATAGGCGGGAGGGTACGGGAGCACTTGATGAGAAGTTATGTGCTGAATGTAGTATTGTGCGAATCCGATGCCTGGGCTGTTAGCAAAATGGAAGTGAATAGTGGTTAGGAAACAGTGTAGAACAGTGGATCCCAAAGTGGGGTCCGCAGACACTTTTAGAACAATTAGAATATACCAGTACCGTAATTTTCTCTGATTTTTTATGCTCTAAAATCTAAAGTTTAGAATCTTAAAACAGTTAGTAGAAGATTCTAGCATTTTGGGGGGGGGTTCAAACTAATTACTTTAATAATGTCTTTAAATCATGTAGCAGATCTGTTTGTCAGCCGAACTGACTACACCTCGCTCTTACACTGCAAAAAGAAGATTCATTAGCAGGACTTTCAACTGACAGTTCTTTAAGATTACAGTTTTCGCAATTATAGCTAGCCGACTTCTGGTTATATGTAATGACTGACTATCCTGAACAATCTGAACAAAAAAAAAAAAGCTTTGAAGCGTTCAACTGTTTTTCCCTCTACTTATTTGTTTAACCGCATTCTCCGTGATCACGTACTTCAAGTCAATGTTAAGAAATAAACTTGATGTCGAGAGTGACTTAATATTGAAATTATCAGACATTAAACCCAATATTGCAGAGCTAATGATTCAAAACCGGTCTCATTGTTCACATTAAACTATGTCTGACATTATTAATATTATAATTTTGGAAGTTAAGAGAATTTTGATTTTAATACATTTTAATTAAAAATTTAAGAGTTTCTATCATATTTACTGTTTGTTTTATTTCAGAACTCAGACGGGGTCCGTGAATTTTTAAAATTATTTGGGGGGTCCGCGGACTGAAAAGTTTGGGAATCACTGGTGTGAATAGTGGTTGAGATGTGGTGATGAAGAAGTATGATGATATTTTTGATGGGTTCACAGATTTCCTATAATGAAGAAATTCTCGTGTAATTTAGAGTATAATTTTTTTCAAGAGTCGCGTAAACAAGTCTAAATTTATAATATATAAAATTACAATATGTATTTATTGTTATAGTAGCTTCATATTTAGAATTATACACAACACACACAGACGCGCGAGCGCACGCATACGCACTCGTCCCTGTGTCTGTGTGTATTGTTTCTACACACACTCCATTATCAGTTTGTTAAGTATTTTCTAGCTTTTACTTTGAATCCACCTACAATCTAAGAAACACAATGAATACGTACACAGATGCACTACTGTTACGTGTTACGTTCGACAATGTCTTCCGAGTCAATTTTGCAAGCATAAACTATAAAGTGGTTCTCAGCCAAAACGTTCTTAGCAAACTGGACTAAAATCATGTGGTTACATCATCCTGTTATGTTATACTTATTTTTTTTTTTTGGGTTGTTTCAGTCTTGTCCGAATTTGGGCCGGACTCGGGCAAGTCCCCTTCAGCCAGATGGTATGGGAATTGTGGGGAGACGAACGCCAATGCTGACCGGCAGTTGAGAAGGTGGAGGCAAGTAGATGGGAAAGTAGTGAATGTTTGGGTTTATTGTGTGCATCTGTAGTTGGTACCCAGGTGTGAGAGGAAGAGGTAGATGGAGGCGCCCTTTAAGGGTGTTTGTTGATTTATTTATTCGTTTATTGTTTTGTTACAGGGCGGCCAAGACAGGGACGTGTAATGCAGGTCGCCAAGGCTGGTGGGTGGCGACAGTGTGACGTCAAGGTAGGCGGTGGACACGTAATAGTGGATTAAAGAGCCTGGAGGTGGGTGATTGGAAATATTATTGTGTGTGTTCAAGAAGGTTGATCGATGATAGAGTTTAGACAAAGTTAGTATATTTTTGTGTTTTTAAGCTGCTTGCGTGTTTCGAGTCTCTGACGCTGGGGATTAGTGGAGAAGCATAATAGAGAGAAGGTAAGAGTGGGTAATTTTTCTATTTCTCTGACACAGTCGGCGGGGAAGTCTTGGAGGAGGACCATCAGATATTGCAAGGAGGCGATTTAGTAAGAAGGAAGGTCTGCTGTTGTTGCGGGTAGTTCTATTGATTGATAGGACTATTGATTGCAGGGAAGTGCGACGAAAAGCCGTTTGGGAATATTTCCAGTTTAGTTTGGTAAGAAAGGTGTCCAGGTGAGGGAAGCGGGTATTTAAAGTATTCAGAGCTACGTTGGAAGTCTTGGTACGGCGTGGTCGGCGGTATATTAGTCTTAAAGCTCGTCGTTCCTAGATTCGGTGGGGATCTAGGAGGGCATGGGGCGCGGTAAGGAGAACTGGATGATACTAAGTAATAATGATGCTTAAGTACGTGATGATACTTAATCTGTATTGTCAATTCCAATTTATACTTGTTATTCTTTTAGTGGGTGTAAAATTCACGCCTCGCTGTGCAATATAAATTCGCTACATTTAGAAACAAACGAGTGGCAGAATCAGATAGCGTATCGAGATAATTATTCGTGTAAAGTTAAAAGAATTAAATAGAGTTTGTTTGGCTCGTTTTCTTCTTAGGATTAAATTTACTAAACTGCCTTCAGTTTAACATTTTGCATAGGAATCATCCACATCTTGCCTTGATAACTTTCTGTATTAGATTAGCGATATTAGCAATATGTATCTCTCGAAGGTTTGTAATCGTCAGAAAGAATTAATGTGTGTTACGATACGACTTCATTTTTTTGAAATACTTGTGTAACACTCATTGAAGTAGTACAGTTTTATTAAGTACTGTAATAATCACTTAACTTTTAGCTTGCCGTTAATCAAGTTTTTTTAAATTTACGTTTAAAACTTGGGGAAGCTTCTAATCAGCACTTCTTTGGCATTGTAAAATGTGTTCCAAACACTTCCTGTTTTGATTATATCAGTACCTGTGATTCTAGCATTAACTAGAGTTCTAACTTCTTTATTTATTTCATTGTTCAACTTATATGTTCTACTAGCTGTTACCCGCGGCTTCGCTTGAATTTTAGTAAGTATTTTAATATTATTTTATTGTCTATGTCTATATGGCGTTCTGTCAGCTCGTATAACAATTTTGTACTCATTAGTCAAATTTTCTCCAAAGCTGTTTTCAACATTTGTACTATTTTAACGTGTACTAAATTATTATGTTGGTGCAACAGCCTTTGGAGATTTAAAAGTACCCGTTTTAAAGCCTTTGTTGATATTTCTAAAGTACCTGTTAAATCAAAAACGCTAAATTATTTAAGTGTTACTGTGTTAGAAGCATTGTGTAACACATTAAACGTTATGTTTTCCTCAACCATGGCTTTTATTTATTTCACCAGTAAACTAAAAACCAAAAACCAAAAACCGTTGTCACCTAACCTCACAAATGAAAACAACACGTACTTTCGCTTTGCATTAAGTAATAGGACAATTTACAATTAGTTCACTTCTTATTTTCCACATCGTAATATATCGATAAAATTGCATATTATACAAAACATCGAAAATGTACTGCAGGAATGGCTAAATGTACAGTTCCGATGCCGCTAAATAGCTTTTGTTTATTTACTTGTTACTAAGGTAATTAATTCTGGTCTCCATGGTGTTTTTGGCATCTGTATACGCGTCAACGAAAAGGCATAATTAGAAGGGTCTAAGTCGTGCTAACGGGGCAAAATATAAAATTTCATGTTACAGTATATAGTATTTTGCGCCTTGTGTCAAAGGTTACCTTTGCAAAATTTGGTAGCAATCGGTGGAACGGTGTGGATTTGTATTCAGTACCCATAAATCGTCAGACTTTGAGTTTTATATATATATATATATATATATATATATATATATATATATATATATATATATAGATTATTCCTGTCCTTTACTCCATCAATCCGTTCGTTTCAAGTTGTTCTCTACCTTTCTGTGTTCAGTATCACTTAACTTATCGGGACTTTGTTCGTATTTGACACGTTGCGGTCCTCTAGTACAAATGCAGTACAGTACTGTGAGTACCTACATCCCCTTACTTGCTGATACCTAGTGAAGCAAGTGAGCTACGGTACTATATCCATGACGTAGTTGTAATACGTACAAATTACAATACCAAACGGATTTGAACGGCCTTCAAGCTAACATTTTTGCGGTGCTTCTGAATCAGACACAAAGCGCTGTTGCTGAATGCACAAATTGATGTCCGATTTACACAGGTATTTCGGAAAAAGAGACTGTATCAAAATTTAAGCAAAGAAAACATGGATTTTTTTTGTTGGTCTAATTTTGCGTTTAGCTTACGGTATCTTTTTACAGATAAAAGTAGTGTTTTTAACATGTTTTTACTCCTTTATTATTTTAAATTATACTGTATTGTCTTTTCCTTGATCATTCTTGGATTAACAACTGTCAATTGTATAAACTCCGTATAAAATAAACCTCGTTTATCCGGTTATAAAACTGCTTTCGAGCATAAAACGACTACGGGTAGGCCTAGATCCACGGAAAGGTACTGTTTTCTTCGCTTCGACGTCCCCTAGAACACTCAATCGTCATAAGTTAGGATTGTTTCATATGCTGTGAGCCAGAGTTAGGATTGTTCCATATGCTGTGAGCCAGAGTGTTCCATATGCTGTGAGCCAGAGTTAGGATTGTTCCATATGCTGTGAGCCAGAGTGTTCCATATGCTGTGAGCCAGAGTTAGGATTGTTCCATATGCTGTGAGCCAGAGGCCCTCGTATAAAATGAACATCAGAATTCCGGTGATAAAACTGCTTTCTATCATAAAAAGACTACGGGTAGTCCTAGAACAACGGGACAGGTACTGTTCTCTTTGTTTCGACGTTCTCTGCAACATTAAATCATTAAAGTGTAGGACTGGTCCATGTGCTACAAACCAGTGGCCCCCGTATAAAATAAACGTCGTTTGCAATCTGTCTAAATTTTGTGTTGTTTATTTTACTTCCACTTTTAGTTTTTTTAACGATGATAATTTAATAGTTTTACAGGAAAAATTCGTGAGTTTGTCCTGAAATACTTAATAAAATAAGTAAAGTGCCCCGATCAGCTAACACAAAATGTTTTACTCAGTTCTGCACCACTAAAAATTGTTTTTTGTCACTAGTAGATGATGTCACTACTTTCAGATGATGGTGTAATTACTGAATCTGTTTTTCGAGATGAACAAAAATATGCGAACCATAAGTTATTGTTCTTGCTTGTACAAAGGTCTCTCGCCACCGTGGTCTCTGCATGGCCAGGACTTTGCCTTCATTCCCGGCCCCTGCAAAGAGCACCTCACATTGTCCTCCCAAGTCACTCTTCTCCGACCCCTGGGCCTTCTCTCAGCAATTCTTGCCTCATACAGTTGTTTTGGAAGTCTATCACCTTCCATCCTCTGAACACGTCCAAACCGGCGCAACTGTGCTTTCTTAATTTGATCTTTCAAAGGTACTGTCTTAAGACTCAATCTTATAATAGTGTTTCTGACTCGATCTCTTCATGTCTTTTCTTCAACCTTCCTGAGGTATCTCGTCTCCGTAGCTTGGAGTGAGTCTATACGCTTCTCAGACGTTTTACCTTATTTTAAATTAATTATGTAATTTTCCATGTATGTCTAAAGTATACATAAAAATAGATAGTATAATAAGAAATCCATAAATATAATAGTTTGGTATCTACACACACACACACACACACACACACACACACACACACACACACACACACACACACACACACACACACACACACACACAAAATATACATAGTACGTTTAGTAGTATACATAACGTAAGAATATGAGAAAATTTCAGAACGAAGACAATGCCAAGTGTCAATAATGGAAAAGTACACACATCCGCTGTAGTTAAACAAATCGTGCACTTGATCTGTTTAATAAGGGAATGTAACATTAGTAGAAAAAAGTGATAAAAAACTAGAATATTCCATCATCGACAACAGTCAGATAACTTCTCATGAGAACCCATGTGTCTGCGATTTTGGTTTTACGCGTGTGAAAATCTTGTACCCAAAACGCTTATCCCTTCTCAGCTTCCTAACTATCAATCAATAACTAATGAAACTGGAGTAAAAAGCTAGAACGTGAGGGAAAAGTTTTATAAATATGGGTTACAGAAGAATTACCAGAACTTTTCCTGCAGAGTCTTCATAGGTGAAGAAAGTTCAGAGTGCGTCAAAGTTCAGAGTGCCATCAGCATGGACGCCACAACGAACTGTACGAAAGACTATTTTAAATATTTAAAAATTTCAAAAGACCGTTATAAATACAAATATGTCGTGTAAAAGTCAAATTTTAAATTACGTTTGAGTAATAAAATCTTAATTATTACAAATAATAATGGCGATAAAAACGTTAAGTAATAAAAAATTAATGGTTGAAATTATGTTCAAGAAGTTTGTTTTAAAAATTTTATTTTTTGTTGTTATTAAGAAAATTTTATTTTTCTTCTTAATCAGATAAAAGGTTAATATTATTTACTACTAAATTTAGATCAAATTAATAATTAAAATAAAACATCTCTTTTCAACAATAAAAAGAAAATACAAAATGAAAAGAGAAGTTATTTTCAACCCCCCACCTCGAAACAACATCCTCTTACAATAGTATAGTATAATATTATAGTATACACATAAATATGTATAATACTTGTATACTTAGAAATAATACACATTATAAATAGTAATGGAATGGGCAGTGTAGGAAGTAATAAATAGTATTTTTATACTGTATAGAAATTACTATAATGCTACTCAAACCTATGCTATTGAACTTATAGGTTAGATTACATGACGCATTATTGGTGGTGCAATAACAATAGTGGTGCAACGTATTATTCGTGAAGTGAAGTCATGCTGTTTTCTCGTTAAAGATGATGTCTGTCTCCCCCCCCCTCGCAACACACGCATAACAAGCAGCGTTCTTATTGTACAAACGTGAATAACGTACTATTGTACAGACTTGCTTGTTCACAAGAAGTTTCAATAATTTCAACAACTACTTACAGTACATTGAACAACGCTTATTGAACTTCACAGAGGCAAGCACAAAGCACAACAGTTCTATACATTCCATCATCACCATCTAATCTACTTGCTAACTTTAGTTCTTCGTTTTTCTTCTCTTTCATTCTTTCTGAGTATTTCATTGTAATACTTACCTTGTATACTTCCACACTTTTTCTTTATCTTCCTTCAGGCTAGTATTCATGTGTTCAGAAAACGTTTCTATCTTACTTCCTTGGCTGTTTTATGTTCTATATTATTATAGTTTTTATTTTAATTGTCTCTATTCAAATCCGGTTCTACGTAAGCGGAAAATATGTTCAGTCGCCTTTTGCCTATACGTTTGATATTTTTTTTTTTACCTTTATTTTATCAGCATGCTCCATTACAAATCAAGTAATACTACATGCTATATATAAACTTATTACAAGCCGATTCTCAATACATATAAAGACAACTCCAGTATTACAATTACAAAGATTCAAAAGAAACAAGAAAAATAAAAATCAATCATTTGCAATGATACAATGAATTAGTACTACATTATTAACATGTTAAAACTGTATGCACGCATGTATCGCATGCATGATAAAGCTGTTCGACCAATATGTAAGTTAATTCATAATAACAAACGCATACAATGATTCAAAATAGATAGACAAGCACAATAACAATAAACACTACAAAGAATCAAAATCAATGTTATTAACATATTTAATAAACTGTCTAACATATTTTGATGTCAATTCACTTCTATTTGGAGGCCATCGTCCACCACTCCTTAGTACACTATTTTTGAAAACCCGTCTTTCTTCATTCAACATATTACACTCATATAACAAATGTTCCACTGTTTGGTCACCGTCGTTGCAGACACATATTGGATCATCTTTTATTCTGAAACGATAGTAGTAGGCTCTAAGCCTGCCATGACCAGTCACCATTGTGGTAAAATTAGGAGACAGTGCAAACCTTGAGGACAGTCTGTGCTTCACACTGGGAAAAACAACTTAGTCACCATTCCATTTAATGTTTGTTCCCACTCACTTTGCCACTCCATTAGGCTCACCTCACGGAATTTGTGAATCATTGCACTTTTGGGTATTCGTTCATAGCACACCATACTGCTACTGGACGCAGCTTCTTTAGCCAGATTGTCAGCCAGTTCATTATCATAAATACCCACATGTGCCTTAACCCAACCAAAATCAATTGACCAGTTGACCGCCTTTAAACTTCTTAACTTATTCCTTATTTCTTCTATCAAGTAGCTATGATTCCTCGAGCCCCTAAGTGAGTCCAGCGTCACTCTGCTGTCGGTGTAAACAGCTGCCGTTCTTAAATTAGTTATAATATAATTTAATTCAGCTATCTTTTCCAGGGCCTTCAAGACTGCCAATTGCTCAGCCTGATTATTAGAGCACCCAACACCAACTTATACTGCATCTCATATTTGAGCTCACCATTAACAAACAAGGCTATACCCGACCCAACCCCATTGTTGTGCTTACTGCCATCTGTATATGCTTGTACTGTGTATACTTTACTTTCATGGCTGGAGTTTATAAGAACTGTATCTGCCGGATGAGGCCAGTCCTTGAACGGAATTACTGTGTCCATCAAAATATTAGCACCATCACAACCTCTAGCAACTCTGTAAGCACTAACAATCTCTCTCAACTTTATTATTATTGGAGTCAGTCCTGTCAAAATGCACAAAGTTTCATGGGACACTGTACGATAAGCCTTCGCAATTTTAATGTTGATGAGACGTTGCACTCTTTTGAACTTCATCTGGTTACTTTTCCTTTCTAATGCGTCTATCCATACGGGTGCTCCATATGATAAAAGGGGGAGAATTGCCCCCTTATATATTGTTTTAAGTGCCTCATGTCCCAACCCCCAGTTTAATTTTGCAGATCTTGATAGCATATGAATCAGTTTTGTACACCTTTCGACCACATACTGGATATGCTCATTAAAATTGAATTTTGTGTCAATAATGAAACCCAAATATTTTAACTTATTAACTTGTTGAAGTTTTTTAGAATTAAGGTAAATGCTTAATTCTGAAGTCTTTTACGAGAAATCAAGAGTATTTTTGATTTTTGTTCATTAAAAGAAACTTTGTTATTTGTAGCCCACTTTGAAATTTTTACCATCTCTAAATTGGCATAATTTTCAGCTTCTAAGAGAGACTTACCACTTGTTAACACAATTAAATCATCTGCAAAAGCTATAAGTTTTGTACGTTTAGTGAAGTCTAAATTGAGCAACGAGTTATACTGTATGTTCCAAAATTCTGGCCCACAACAAGATCCCTGAGGACAACCTTTACTGACATCCCTCTCCATTGATGTATTGTGAGTAGATAGAACTGCCTTTCGTCCACCAAAGTAACTCTGTGAGAGACAATACAAGTTCCTAGGACACTCGAATTGTTTAAGAGTATTCAAAATACACGGCCACCACGCTGCATCAAAAGCGCCCTGGACATCAAGACTAACGAGAACAACAACCCCTTTCTCCACCAAACATCTTTCAACAAATTCCTTAACTGCCATAGCTGCATCCACTGTACTTTTCTGGGATGTAAATCCATACTGATTAGACTGCATTAAATCTTTAGAAAACACGTGATGCATAGTTCTGTTTACAAGTAGTTTTTCCAATACTTTCGCTCCTACCTTCAATAAACTGATAGGGCGAAACTTCGAAACTTCAGTACTGTTTTCCCTGCCCGGCTTAACTATTGGTACTATTTTTGCTCTTTTCCATAACTTAGGAAAGACACCTCTTCTAAGACACTCATTATAGATTGCTGTTACAAACCGAGGAAATTGCATAAAAACCCGCAATAAAATGCCACTTGTTATTCCATCCTCACCAGGACACTTCTGAGGGTTCATGTTTTCCAAAACTCGCAAAACTTCTTCTTGTGAAAACTCTCTGTCATCTTGTGCACTTATGGGATCCTTAATCTGATTCCTAATATGCCTATGATACTCATTATCCATTGTGCCGTCATCCACGGGAAGAAAGTATTCCAACATACAATTCATAGTACCTTCCAAATCTGTTGTGAAGGAGCCATCCGGTTTTTGCAAAGTTGTTAAAGTGGAACACTTTACTTTCTCATTTTTCCAGCTGCCAAGCGATAAACCGCATTACAGGGACTCACTGATGTTGTTAAATTACAATATTGTTTCCAAGAATGTATTTTTTCTCTTCTAATACTTGATTGATACTTCTTCGTTTCCTCAAAGTAGTACATTTTCCGACATTCTCTCAGGACATTGTCGTTTCTAGTCCTTTGTTATCTTCTTAATGCATTAATTCTTTTACGCATGACTGTGAGTGTATCTGACCACCATGGAACCGATCTGCCTCCAACAGTCTTCTGTAATGTTGTACACTTCTTAAAAGACTTGTCACATGCTGTCTTTATGGTATCCTCAAATTTTTTCACGACTTGATCCATATCTTGCACCTCCGAAACCTTGTACTGTAATACAATGTCCAGACTTCCTAAATCATTATTACACGTAGAAACATAAAACTTTTTAAGTATTTCTTGAAACAAATTCCGATCAAAAGCTTCATAGTTACTTTCCTTGAAGACATATCGCAACCCCTGATACTGAAATTCCGCAATATCATAGTTTCCATGTACTATATTGAAAGTAATAATTCTATGGTCCGAACAGCTCTCTTCTTCACTGATCTTCCAGTCCTCAACTAGAGAAACCAGCTGATTATTAACTATAGTTAAATCAATATTACTTTTACCATTCCGTGATTCAAAAGTTGTAAAATTACTTTCATCGTTCATTAAAAACAGTTGGTTTCCCATCAAAAACTCTTGTATCGCCCTACCTCTTCTATTGGTTAACGAATCATGCCACATTATTGACCTGGCGTTACTATTGACAGCAATCAAAACGCCACTTCTCTTTACAAAACTGAGAACACTTTCAATTTTATTAATATTAATTCCGACATCATCATGCATACCAAAATACATGCTCGCCAAAAAGAAGTTTTGACCACCATAAATTAAATGCAAAACGACGGTATCTTCATCTGATAGTTGGTTAATCATTAAACATGTAATTCGATCATTCATAATTACAACTGCGGCTCTTTGTTTACCCGTACCAGCAGTGAACGTTCTACAGTTCCTTGGTATCCCGACAACGTTATTTAAAATAACATATGGTTCTTGAATAAACAAAACGTCCACCCTTTGTTGTCGTATTATATCAACAATGTTATCTGTTGCCTGTCTGGAATGCTGTAAATTGATCTACATGCATCGAATTAGGTTGTTCTTATCTAGATGTGTTGACCTTGCATTAGCAGTCCGTAGAAATGGCATTAATAATCAATGTTCTGTTTATAGTTCCTTATCAGTTGTTGCAAACAGAAACATACTCTTATCGAAGGACGAATGACGCTCATTAACCCTATTATCCTTTATACGCTTATTGTAATGAATACAATTGATACATTTAAACTCATTAGTTGATGCTTTACATTCACTCAGCTTATGGTCTCCAACACACAAGGGGCATGTAAGATCCCCTCTGCACTCCTGAGTTTTATGATTATACCCACTACATTTAAAACATCGCTTTGCAACCAGATAATCATCCACGTTGCATAATTGCCACCCGATTTTTAACCTATTACTTAAAAGCTTTTGTCGTGTTTGGGAACTAACTTCAACTACAAGATTCCTTATCTGTCGTTTGTTTTTAAAAATATGCTTAGGTCGAAAGTATTCTTCATGTAGATTTAATTCAAAGTTTTGCATTATAATAACATCCCGAGCATTTTCTATGGAAATATCATCCGGTATATTGTACACAATCATTTCGGGATTACGGAGTTTAGGGACCGATGCTTCCAAAATACTTCCACATGCCTCATTAATACCGTTGGTAATAATGTCAATATCATTTTTACTACCAGATTCTATAACAACTCTACAATCCCTAAACGACCTTACAGCCCCTATTCCGACTTTCATTTGTATTGGATTAATTTTTGATTTTAAAACAGCTTTAACTGATTCAACCGATTCGTTAAATTTATATTTAACGACAACTTTAAATTTCTTATTTGAACCCTTCTCTCTACTACGCGCAACGTCAGAGTAAAGCTTTCGAGTTTGACCAACAGGTGGCGTAGGCTGTACACGCACCGACAATTCCTTCATAAAAGATACTCTTTCCGTTTCCATTTTCTTAACCTCACATTCCAACACGTTAATTGTCTTCCCTTTTTCTTCCAAAACATTCATAACGTCTGCAAAACTCTTCCAAGCGTACTCACCGACTCCAAGATGACTTTCCTTAAATCATTCCGTAAATTACCACTCTTCTCCGTCACACTCATTAAGTTTTCAAGAGCACAAGCAAATACAGCATTCACATCGTCCGCCATTTTTCACTCTCATGTGTGTGTGTGTGTGTGTGTGTGTGTGTGAGAGATCGAGAGAGAGAGAGAGAGAGAGAGAGAGAGAGAGAGAGAGAGAGAGAGAGAGAACCTTGAATTCCTACTGGATACCACAACTTGATAGCCTGTCAACCGTCTTACGAAAGATTTGCCTGTGTCTACGTGAATTAATAACGGCTTCTCTCAGTACTAAATGATAATCTTATCATGTTATGATGCACCTCATAACAAAGCAACCAGACGCATTATGTCTGGGAACTCCACTGACACGCACTGAACACAAGTTATTATATAATAAATTTGATTTATTTAACGAAAGTCACAAAGTTCTTGTCGATATGATAATCTTTGCTGCATATGATATTGCATTCTAATAAATGAAGTTTCTGAAGTCTACTTGCGTAACTCGAATTTACTACTTACTTGTAATTTTCATTGATTCACTGGTTGCTGCTGATTTCTTTTGCACGGGATACAGCGATAAAACAGTGTGTTGTTGCTGCGGCGACTGTAGGCCTATATGCAGATGGGAACGGGGAGACAGAACTCGCTCGCCACTTTCCAATGTCCGCTTACCTGATGTTAATAAAACAACACGAATTTGTCCTCAACGTGCTGAACACTATCAAAGTATATAAACACCTCTGAAGTAGGAAAAGATAGAGTAAAAAGGATGAAAAAGAAAGTAGCAGCTTGGAGAAACAAGAAGAAGGACGGAATCCGTGTAAAGTCTGTACAAACCGTGGAATCCGATTTAAACGCATGCAAGAGACTATGTTTGTAAAAATATTGTTTGTTAATAAAATTTTCTTTCTAACGCGTACAGGTTAGGTATTAATACATAATATTAGGTTTAAATATTAGCTTAATTTAGTGATAAGAAAGGAAAATGTTCTAGTTTATTTAATTATTTAATCATCTAAAATAAGGAGGCTTACAAAATACAAGATTTATTTTGTGTACAAACATATATATATAGTCTATATATATATATATATATATATATATATATATATATAATATATATATTTAATATTTATACCGAAATTACCTCAAAATATTTTTTTTCCCTTATTAGGAATATTTTTCGAGAACCATTGTGTTCTCATCCTCAGCCTTCGTGATTTTGCGTCTGGTGAAGTATTTGTGTGTTGGCTGGTCGCTATTGTGGTTTCTTGTTGGTCTCTGGTATTTAAAGTGGTATTATTGTGCGTGATTGTGGTGTATGTATTAGTATTTTGTATATTTTCGATGTTCAGTGCTTTGAAAATTGTGTCATGTTTTGTATTGATTTGTATCGAGCACTCAACATCGAAAATACACAAAATACTAATACATACACCACAATCACACACAATAGTACCACTTTAAAATACCAGAGACCAACAAGAAATCACAATAACGACCAGCCAACATACAAATACTTCACCAGTCGCAAAATGACGAAGGCTGAGGATGAGAACACAATGGTTCTCTCGAAACATGTTCCTAATAAGGGAAAAAATATCTTGAGGTAATTTCAGTATAAATATTAAATATATTTTATATACATCAAGAAACGGACTGTAGCAAAGAGTTTTTGAATATATATAATAATATTTCAACAATTTATTACTAGTAGTTTACTTAAAAAAACTTCCACCATTGGGAAGTGATTTCAGACCCTTAGTGAACAATGATTTCAGACCCTTAGTGAACAAAGTAGCAACGGGATTTTGACCATAGTGCTGCTTATTTATGTTTTGACCTTTATTTTTCTTTTTAGATACCGTAAGGAAAATAAGTTGGTAAAATACCCCTACTTTATTTATCTTACATCCTTAAGTTAGCTATTTTTACTCTTCCTTGTTCATTTCAATAAATTTGACATTGAAGTGTTAATCAGAGGCCTCGAAAATATAAGAGTACATAAATTTGTCAACTTATGCTGAATACTTTAATAACACAAATTCCGGTATCTAAGGGCTGTTTTCCCTTTCGATAAGCTTGAGCACAAAACACATTTTATTTACTTTTATCTAGACACTACGTAGGAAAGGTTTCATGGTTTAATGGATTCGTTAAAAGGGTTACGATGCTTGGCTTGGCCGTTTACTCGGCTTCAGTGGCTTCACTTCAAACCACAAACTTCTTCTTTGTTATGAGAACTTCGGCTTGCCGGTCTGTAAGGCCGAGGTCCATGGTTGTTTTTGTGCAAACGTTTTGGCTGTGCCTTCGACGGCCATCTTCAGTGCAGAAAGCTGCAAAATACTGACAAAGGTTTTGTAGTCAGTGACCACTCAACTGTGGTTAAGGCTAGTGGCTGTTGCATTGCATTATGGATGCGGGGTGTCTTTGCACCCGTGGCTTGATTGCAGCATCTGGATCGTGTCCAATGGCTGCCAGAAGTAAACATAGTGCTGGTACATGTCGACTGGTTACCTAAGACTGGAAAAGGAAACCGCCAACCAGTTAACTGAGAAGGCGGGGGAGTATAACTGTTATTTGTTTAATGCACTGCCGCTGGTACCGATTCGAGCAACAGATGTTGCCCGTTTCAAGTCCAGTCAGCAGACGCCCTGAGGGCGTCGGTCGCTCCCCGCGAGGCGGAGAGCCTCCGTGCCAGTGAATGATGACAGCGACAAGCAGCCGGCTCAGCGTGCTAGGAGGTGGACAGGAAGGAGAGAAGGACAGTTTGGTGAAATACTCTGGTCTAGGACTGATGATTACTTGTTTGTATTGAATTTAAAGAGGATGGCGTTATGGCGGGTCATCAAGAAGCGCCCGAGGGCGCTTGACCCGAATGGGCGGTGGTGGTTCTGATGCACTGATGGTTCGTAGGTACGGGAAGGTGGAGGTCGAGGCTTTAGCAAAGAGAGTTAGAGCCAGCGACCGGACAAAGGAAGTCAAGGTAGGAACACGGAGACCCCTTCGAATCACGTCGTTCCTTACAAACCAAGGGGACCCCGTCAAGGAACGGAGTGTTCGGGACTGGAAAGCTTCCAGCCTACATCTGTTGGTGGTGGATAAAAGAGACCACCAGGCGGGTGCCGCATAGGTCAATACAGACCTGAGAAATAGTAGATAGATGGTAAGTTTCGTGCGCATGGCCAGGCGGCTGCGAAACGAGAGGAAAGGAGATAATTTGGCTCGGACGCCGCGAGCCTTGGCAAGGGTTTCCGTCACGTGGTCGTTGAAGCAAAGGCGACGATCTAGTCGAACGCCTAAATACTTCACCGATTCTTTGTAGGCGATGGGTCTCCCTGCTAGGGAGAGGGGCTGGCATCGGGAGATGGACTTACGGGTGAAACAGATCGCCTCGGATTTCTCCGTGTTGATCGTCACCCGCCATTTCCGTAGCCAGTCCGGAAGCTGGTTCAACTGACGCTGCAGCTTTGTACTCGCAAATCGCGGGGACAGGGAGCTGCAGTGATACATAGCATCGTCAGCGAACAAAGACAACGTGACTCCGGGCAAGACAGGCAGGTCGTTCGTGTACACAAGGTACAGAACGGGGCCGAGGACAGATCCCTGTGGTACGCCGGCGGCGACGGGTCGAACTGTAGAACAGGACCCGTCGACGCTCACCCTGAAGGTTCGGTCGCTGAGATACGACCGGAGGAAAAACACTATGGTCGATGGTAGAGGGGAATTGGCAAGTTTGAAGAGAAGACCTTCGTGCCAGACTTTATCGAAGGCCTTGCTCACGTCCAACAGTACGGCGGCCGTAGCCGCTCGCCTGTTGGTGGCGTCTGACAAGTGCGTAACAACGCGGACCAATTGAAGCGTGGTCGAGTGCTCTCTGCGAAACCCGAACTGTTCGCTGCGGATGAAACCATCTAGCAGCGGCGAGATGCGAGCCAGCAGGAGACGCTCGAACACCTTCGAGATGACTGGCAAGAGAGAGATTGGACGATAGCTTTCAGGAAGCATGCGCGGCTTGCGAGGCTTCGGAATCATTACGATGTTGGCTGATTTCCACAGGCGGGGAAAGTACTGTAGCCGGAGACAGGAGTTAAACAGCTCAAGAACGAGGTCAACGCCTGAGGCCGGGAGATTTTGTAGAGCAGCGGCCCCGATCCGGTCAGGACCGGGGGCGCGACGGCGATTTAGTCGGCAGATAGATGAAACTAGTTCATCCCTGTCGAACGGGAGGGCTGGGATTTCGGGAGGGCGTGAAAAATGTCCAGATAGGAAGTCACGGACTTCTGCCGAGTGGGCAGGGTCCGAGACGCCTTGGTGAACAGTAAATTGCACCTCCATGCAGTCGGCGAAGACCTCTGCCTTGCCTTCTGATGAAGATACAACCCCGTTCGGAGTTTCAAGTGGGTTGCGAGTTCTCTTCTCGCGGGTCAGTCTACTCGCCGCTCTCCAGACGGAGGCGTGGTCGACTTCAAGAGACTCAAGGTATGAGTCCCATCGATCAGAGTTTACGTCCCGCAGTAGCTGCTGGACGTAAAGAGACTGGGCCTGAAAGCGCCTTTTGACGCCGGGATCACGGGTTCTTTGCCATCTGCGGCGGAGATTGCGCCGTAGCCAGATGGCGTGGAGTACTTCCGCAGGTAAGGCCGATTTACGATGATTCACCTCGAGAGTATATGTGTGTCGATCCATGACACCTTGGACCAACTCCTGAAGATGAGTGGCTCGGAGATCCAAATCGTCACAAGTGACGACCGGGTCCGCGGGGAGTGATGGTAACCGCCGTGAGAGCTCATCATGGTAGGAGCGCCAGTTGACTCTCCTAACAGTCTGAGCGGGAGGTCGGGGTGAGGCCGACAGCTCACGGGCAGTTATAAAAAGGGGATTGTGATCGGATGAGAGATCCGACACTGACGAGACCTGGATGTGATGGGTCACGTCCTTAGCTATGACAATGTCAAGGACGTCCGGTCGATGACCGGAAAAGGGGAAGTGAGTAGGGTCTTCTGGGCCGATGACTTGAAGTACCGGGTCGTCGGAGACGAACCGATACAGAGATTTTCCGTAGGCGTTGGCTACTCTGCTGTTCCAGGAGGGATGCTTGGCATTTAAGTCGCCGGCTACGATGGTTGGTAGGGGATGATCGAGGAGAGCGTCCCACTCCTCGGGCGGTGGAGGTAGCCGCAGGCCGGGCCGGAGATACGCCGCAACAACGCGCAACTCCGATCCGCCAGCGTCTATCGCCACCGCACAACCTTCAACAAGAGATGTATCTAAAGGGGGTAGTGGCCTGTGGGATATCCGCCTGTGGACTAAGACGGCTGTCCCCCCCGAGGGGCGACAGCCAGGCCGTTGGGGACGATCCTGACGAAAACAGATGTAAGATGGCAGGTTGAAGGTATGGTAGCGAGCCAGATGAGTCTCGCAAAGGAGGACGACATCAGCGTCGTACTCCGTTACGAAAGTCATCAGTTCAGATCGTCGAGGGACTACCCCATGGGCATTCCACGCAACGATCCTAAGACTCCTAGCCATTCAAAGGAAGAAGAGGAAAGAGGGTAGACAGGGATTGAAACACCAGGGCGAGAACCGTGGTTGTATCTGGAGCAGACCTGATGTTGTTTACCAAAGTTTCAGCCCAGGCAGTCAGGGGGTCCACCGGGGCCCGGGAAGATTCCCGAGATTCCGGAAGACGGACCTGGCTGGCCTCGGCCGGTGTTGCAGATGGCGCAGGGCTCGGGGACGGACGTGGGGTCTGCTCAATTGGGAGCTTAGGTTGATGGCTGGGGGCGGGCGGGGCCCGCTGAGGTTTTACAGGCAAGGCCTGTGGAACTTGTCGCTGACGGCGACGAGTGCGCTTTGGTTTGTGGCTCCGAGGAGCGGAAGGCGGGACTGATGTAGCGGCCACAGCCGCGTATGAAGGACCGGGCGCTCCGGCAGGCGCCGGGACAGAAGGGACTGCAGGCGGCGCCGAAACGTCGACTGCAGGCGGAACTGGGGCCCTGGGAGCAGCCGGAACTGCTGCCGGGGCCTGAGATGATGCTCCGGAGAGAGGTGGGAAGGCCTCTCTGCGGTTAGGGAGGGGACCTGCAACACGGCCTGCCTGCGCGCCAGGGCGAGCAGGAGTCCGCTGCAGCTTCATGGCTGATATAAAGTCCCTACATCCTCTATAACTAGCCGGATGGTCCCCGCCGCAGTTGCAGCAAATGGCCGTGAACCCCGTCTTGGGCTTATCACACCCACGATGAGGCTCAGTACATCGCACGCAACGCGGAGGGTGATTACAGAATAAGCTGGAGTGGCCAAACCTCTGACAGTTAAAACACTGCGAGGGGCCTGGCCGCGGGTCAAAAGTACGAACTTGCACCCGAAGGTGCAGGAAGTTTTGGAGGCCATAGACCTCCTCGAACTGGCCTACTTTGAGTAGTTTCACTAGGAAACTATTCACAGGACGGCGATCTTCCCCCTTGCCAGCATGCAGTACACTTACCGCCGTCGGCGAATCGCCTAAGGCGACAAGCTCCTGCCTGATGGTATCGGGGGCGGTCCAGGAAGGAAGTCCGGAAAGAACAACTTTAATTTCGCGCTCTGAAGGAAGCGCGAAAGTATGGAAGGAGATCTTCCGATCGGTAAGAAACTGTTGGACCGATCGGAAGTCCGGGACTGTTGTGGCCGCAATTCGAAGCGAGGAGCCTTGGCACCTGGCCTCGAGTTTGGCCGAAGGAAGCAGATTCTGGAGGGAACGAAGAATTTCCCTATAATTGCGATTGTCGGGAATGACAATCGGAGGAATTTTAGGCTTGGGCACAGATTGAGAGGGAGACTGAGTCGGATGGCTGGCGCTGTTACCGGGACTAGATACCCGATGCGTAGCAGCGGCCGGTGGCGGGCTGGCGACCAATTTTCGCTTGCGTTTGGCAGACTTGCCCTCCACAAGCGAAAATTCACCTTCCCCCGTCCCCACACTACACATCGACGCACAATCACTTTCACTTTCACTATCACTGATTGAATGGGACGGCAGCGGGGTAGAATGAGGACCAGTACCGCAGGTTTCCATTAAGGTTACCAGCGGTGCCGGCAAAGGAACGGGAGTTGCGTTCGACGCCATCTCGGGATGAGCCGAAATGAACGTCGAAGACGCAAAAAAAGGGCTAGGAAAGAGTGACTTTCACCAGCACTGAATCACTACACTGACAGACAAAGAACACGAACACCAGACGCGCACTGCACACGAGTCACAAAAACACACGCGCACGACACAATACACTGGTAATTTATAGCACACTGATGAAGATGAATACAGATGAAGATATGTTGAAGAATTCACTTTGATAAATGTATAAATAACGGTGAAATTCACAAGCAAAAAATCGCCATAAAAAGTGACGCAGCCTACCCTGGCAACAGCTCTAGGTAGCTAGTGGCTGTGAGTAGGACACCCATATTTATAAACGTTTGATGTCCGCACGAAGTTGTTGTCTGACACCACCAGCCAATCAGAAGAAAGGCAAATTCTTATTGGTTCGCCACAACTCGCATCCAGAGAGCACTCAATGAGAGGGACTCACCCCGCCGATTCGTTGCAATAGATGCGCCTTTTTTGATCAACTTTACTTCTGCTCCAGACTTCAGACGGACAGGACTGCTCCTTGGACTGCTCTCTACTCTGGACGTTGCTTCAGCTTCTGGCTGCATTCGCCCACCTCGCAGGACGAGGAATTTCGCTGCTCTCTTCGTGGGACAGAAGACTCACGCGCCAGCTGTTACCAGTGAATCGAGTAGCTGGTAGAAGCAACAGCTGGCCGAAGTTGCCCTGCTAAGGACCACCCTTGCCGGATACCATCTGCTGGCGAAGAACAGAAGAGGATTGCTCTGGGCTCACCTGGTGAGTGCCGCATTTCCAGTGTGTAATTCCTAACTTGTTCACGACTGTTAGGTAGCGCTGCCCCGGACGATCCTTGCAAGCCCCCACCAGTGGTAAGCGAGCTAGGATATCGCCGGGGTAAAGGGGCCAGTGGACACCAGTCTTGGTAAGGACTGGTATTCAACGAAGCTGGTCGTTAGCCCAGCTCCTCCCGCATCGTCGTGAGCAAGGAAGACGCGCGGGTAATCCGGCTTCGGCCGGACCCGAGATCCCTGGCGTCTGGCAGTGACTGCCTAGCAGTCTCTGCCAAGCGCATAACCTACAATACCACACCTTTACTCCTAAGCGAGTCAAGCCCTTGTCTGTAATTTTGCGAGGGCTTGACGCGCACACTGATCCTCAGGAGATCCTCTTGGAACTCCGTGACCTCGGGTACCCGGTGCAGGCAATTTTCCGCCTGTTCACTCACTCAGAAACCCGAGTACCTCTCCCGCTCGTCCGTCTCCAGCTCGAGAAGGGCGAGGCTGCTGACAAAATTTTCCACCTGACGCGGCTGTTTGGCTTCCGCGTCCGGGTGGAAACCAGTCGACCCCAGGGCAAGCTTGCGCAGTGCCACCGGTGCCAGAGGTTCGGCCATCACACCGACGTCTGCCGCAATGCCCCGGCCTGTCTACGTTGTTCTCTGGGACATTCAACACAGGCCTGCACTGTGGCAGACAAAACCAAATTTCGCTGTATTAATTGTGGCCAAGGCCACGCAGCGAGTAACATAAACTGCCCGGTCTATAAGGCGGAGCTCCTGCGGAAGCAAAAGCCGCAGGGGCCCCTCCCGAAGCCACGGCAGCCAGCTATGCAGCCCC
The DNA here is from genome assembly GCA_034769895.1 of Magicicada septendecula. Classification (NCBI taxonomy): domain Eukaryota; kingdom Metazoa; phylum Arthropoda; class Insecta; order Hemiptera; family Cicadidae; genus Magicicada; species Magicicada septendecula. The sequence goes on from CM068375.1 coordinate 102,643,403, forward strand.
AACCTAGACAGCCTAAAATGCAGGCTAGGCCTCAACCTCAGGCACAACCGGCACTGCGCGCGCCCTCTCCGGCTCCACCTCCAGCCCCTGCTAAGGCAACCAAACGTACCGCGTCTCCTTCCGAAGCAGAGACACGCCCAGTAGCCGTCATCTCGGTTTTGGAGCCGGAGAATGAACCCTCCACCTCCGTGGAACCTCCTACTCCCGCCTCTGAACCAGAGGTAGCCTCGCCACCCTGCCACCTCCGCGATTTCCGCGAGCAGGCATAACAACACCCAGGAACAAAGGGATAACCACACCGGATGCTCGGCCCCGAGCTCCTGCCGGCCCACAGCCCAAGAAAAGTCCTGCTTCCCGGTATAAGTCCGACGAAGCGCAACAGCGTACTTTTCCTGCCGCTGATTCAAAACCGTCTGGCCCTGGTCCTATGGCTTCCACCACGACCCGATCTGCCGTAAAACCTGGTCGCTCTTATGCGGCCTCAGTTTCCAGGCAAACCGCCCAGTCCGTCATTTCCAATGACGCACAGTTCGTCCGCGGCTTTCTGTCTAGCTACGACCTCCCGAAAGTCGCATCTACCTTCAGGTCCATCCGAGACCGCCTGGAAACTGCCGACCCAACTGAGAGATTCATGCTCTTGGTGGAAGCCTGCGAAGTCATAGGTCTTCTATGAACCGAGCCCTTAGACGAGATCTCTCGCTCGTAGCCTGGAATGCTAACAACATCGGTTCCAAGCATTCCGACCTTCTTGAATTCCTGGCTCGGTTCAAACCCGACGTACTTCTCCTTACTGAAACCCACCTGACCCCGGCGAACCGGTTTCGATTACCAAATTACGTGGTCTATCGGGATGACCGAGTTGGCCAACGAGGAGGCGGCACGGCGATCGCGGTGAGGACCTCCATAGGTCATCATCGTGTCGCTTTGCCGCAGCTTACCAACCTAGAGGCCACCGCCATTGAGGTCCACGGAGCTCTTGGCGGCGTCCTCGTGGTTTCAGCATACAAGCCCCCACGAGCTGAACTCCTTGTTGGCGACCTGGAAGTCATCTTCGATTCCCATCGAAGGGTAATTTTGGCCGGCGATCTGAATTGCAAGCATCGCGCTTGGAATAGTCGCCTGACTACTCCGAACGGGAGGCGCTTGCTCAGCTTTGTTGAATCGCGCCGGGCGATGGTGTTTGGTCCAGCGCAACCCACGTTCTTTCCGTCACAGCCTAACGCGGCTCCCGATGTTCTGGATATCGCGGTGACCCAAGGAGTTGTCTGTCCGGTCGAGGTATTCTCACTTACGGAGCTGACATCCGACCAGAACCCTATCTTGGTCCACGTCGCTACCCAGCACGCCTATGCACGTTCTGACCAGAAGAAGGTTATCGATTGGGATCGCTACGGCCCGGCCTTGTGCCGTCGATTGCCGCCAGCGGCCCCACTCGATTCCGTTCGCCTCCTAGACGAAGCAGTTGCGGGAATCGAAGAGGCAATCATCTCGGCTATAGGCGTGTCTTCACGTACGCGAGCTGGTTTCACGCCTGGCTACCAACGCATCCCTGAGGAAGTCTCTCTTCTCGCTCGCGAGAGGAATTACTTCCGGAAACGTTGGCAGAGGACCCGTGATCCGGCCGATAAGGCAGCATACAATCGGCTCACCGGACGACTGCGTGGCAGTCTGAAGGCGTTCCGACGTAGCTGTTGGGAACTCGACGTGGCCCGAACGGGGGATGCGGACCCGCTAAGTCACCCGTACAGAATACCTACCGCATTGACGGGACGGAGGCGCCGACCTCCACTTCCCGACATTGTTGGACCGTTCGGTCGACCCCTGGGTCGCCCGGAGGAGAAGGCCGAGTACTTGGGCTTGTGTTTCGAGCGACAGTTCGCTCCCAACCCGCCCATGGACTGGGACTTCGACGAACAAGTCGAGATGGCTGTGGAAGACTTTCTGTCACTTCCGATCACGGCGGAGCCCGAACCCATCTCTTTGGAAGAGGTCTCAGATCGGCTCGCTGAACTTCAGCCAAGAAAAGCTCCAGGCCCGGACGGTGTTACCAACACCGCTCTACGACTTCTTCCCGAGCCTGGAGTTCAATTCTTGACTGATTTGTTCAACGCGTGTCTTAGACTGGCCTACTTTCCCAAGAAATGGAGAAAGGCGACAGTTATCGTGATCCCGAAGCCGGGAAAGGATACCACCCGCTCGGAAAACCTCCGGCCTATCAGCCTACTCTCCGCTACGTCCAAGGGTTTTGAGCGCTTCGTACAGCGTCGTGTACGAGAACATCTAACCAACTTTGACGTGCTGGTCCCCGAACAGTTCGGCTTTCGTGTGGGGCATTCGACCACTCATCAACTGATGAGACTGGTGGAAAGCATCACGGAAGCCGGGTGTCGGAGAGAACGGACCGTTGGCTGTTTCTTAGATGTTGAGAAAGCCTTCGACAGCGTATGGCATGATGGCCTGTTATTCAAACTTAGGGAAGTCCAGCTCCCGGACTGCTACCTCCATCTGGTTGCTAGCTTTCTGACGGAGAGGACCTTCTGCGTGAGAGTTGGCGATTCAGTCTCTTCCGAGAGGCGAATCACAGCCGGCGTCCCTCAAGGTAGTGTTCTAGGCCCCCTTCTGTTCTCGATCTACGTCAACGACGTGCCGAGACAGCCTGGAGTCCAGATGGCCCTCTTCGCTGACGACACGGCCGTATTTACGGCCGATCGTCACGAGGAGAGGGCCGTCCTACGACTGCAGCGCCAGCTCGACACGCTCGTGGACTGGACTGAGAATTGGAGAGTGCTCCTCAACCCTACCAAGAGTGTAGCCGTCGAATTCTCTAAGCGACGGAAGAACCCCGTTAGGCAACTACGTATCGGCAGAACGTACTTGCGCTGGTCCAACGAGGTCAAGTACCTCGGCTTACACCTCGACCGTCGGCTCACCTGGCGTACCCACGCACAGACAGTTCTTAAGCGAGCATCCACTCGCCTGTGCGCACTGTTTCCACTCCTGATCAGCTCAGCCATGACCAGGAAATTGGGTAGGATGATCGTCGGCGCGTATCTGCTGCCGGTCATTACCTACGCCTGCCCGGTCTGGGGTTACCTCGCCGCAATGCATAAAAAGAAGTTGCAGAGCGTCCTCGACAGGGGGCTTCGGCTAGCGGCCAAAGTCCCCCGTCGCTTCTCATCTCGCCTTCTAAGGAGAGGACTTGGCGTCCGCTCCTTAGACAACACTTTCAGGCGGCTTGCACGCAAATTTTATGCACGTGCGGCGAGGTTCCCAGACAATCCTCTAGTGACTGGGCTGGGAAGGTACCGTATACGCCCAGGTGATTCGTGGAAACGCCCTCGGTGTATATTGCGCTAGTGTAGGCTAGCACAACAGCCGAGAAAGGCCTGCTATAGAGCACACGCCCTACTTGGGCAGGGTCACAAGGCAGGAGCTCCACAGATGGTAGCTCGGAACTCAGTTCCCGTGCGGTTCGTCTCTGCGACGCACAACGGCAAAGCCCAGAGCAAAAAAAAAAAAAAAAAAAAAAAAAAAAAAAAAAAAAAAAAAATAGATGCGTGTTTCTGAATCTGGACAGACTCCATATGTAGGCGAGGGAAATATGCACTCACCGGCGACAGAAGCCTCGTCTTGTCAAAGAGTATGCGACGGTCGGCATTGGCGAGCGCGTGCTCCGCTTTAGCAAACTTTTCTAGATGCCTCAAACGACAGTAGCGGCTCTGTTTTTTGTTGTTAACCTCTTGTGAGCCTGTTATCAAACGTATGCAAACGTATGGGTAACTCAGTGTGTGTGTGTGTGTGTGTGTGTGTGTGTGTGTTAAGTGTGTGTAATGTAGAAATAGAATGACAAGGAAGGAGGGAAGAGAGACAGAAGGCCCCCTTCAAAGCGAAACAGTGTTTTGGCAGTAAGAAATACGATAATTCATATAGGACACTTACTTGCAAAAATATTAGCAGATAATGAGTGTTAGAGACAGTAAAATTATTTACATGTGGTGAGTATATAGCGTATTAGATGATCTTTGCAACGCGTCTTATCACTGGACCTGAGCACAGACCTGGACCTATTATCACGTGTACAAATTTACTTCTTGGAATCTTAATTTCGTTAACAGACAGTGGGATTCTCCATAATATCTGTTCAATTGCTTACGCCATTGAAGTGTTTCTTCGTACCGTTTGTGTAAATTTTTACACTAGTACCGGAGGTGGTTCAGTGTTTTTGCCTGGGTTAGTTCTGTGTATGGTACTGACGAAACAGTACTTCTTATACAAATTGTAAGCAGTGACCATGAATAAGTACTGAGTAGTGTACGGGATCGTCACGACTAGCAGTCGTGCTACTTTTACTGTATTCACAGTGTTATTAAATATAGTTATCTTTGTGGCAAACCAGATAGTAGCTACTTACTTGGTTCTTACTTCCGTGGCTCTCCACTACAACAGCCTAGTGATCATGGCCTCCTTCTACATTGATCGCCATCCCACTCTATCCAGCGCTGCCGCCTGCCAGTCACGCACTCCCAACATAGCAACATAGTCCAGGCGTCGGCCGCCACTCGACTCTTGGTTTGTTAGTCCTTCTCCTTCCATAAATCCTCTCTCGTAGAACCTTCCTTGGAATGTCTTCTTCTGACATACTTGACACATGACCGACCCAGCGGAGTCGGCCCAGTTTATTAGTATGAACTACGTCCGTATCCTTGTGCATACCCATTAATTCATAATTGGTACGCTGCCTCCAGTTTTGTTCTTCTGCACCAAAAATTCTTCGCAAGATTCGTCTATCAAATCTCAGCGGAGGCATTTCATCATACTTTGTCAGCGTCCAACATTCAGATCCATATGTCAGGACAGGTCTCATCAAAGTCTTGTAAAGTCGTGTCTTCTGGTTCGAGAGATATATCTGCTTCTCATGTCCTTCTGAAGCCTAAAATAACGTCCGTTGGTGGCCAATATTCTTCGCCCAACCTCCAATTGAATTTCGTTGTTGGCAGTCTTTAACGTGCCAAGGAATGTGAATGCATCAACACGGTCAAAAACGTTGGTGCCGATCGTAATCTGCGCCTCTTGTGCTTCATTTTGATGTATTAGTAGCTATTTACCTAGTAAAATCTCCTAACAGGCCAGTTGGGCCTTGCTGTAAGTAACACAAATCATACTTCTTCCGTAACTTCTAGTATGCTTTTCTCTCTCTCTCTCTCTCTCTCTCTCTCTCTCTCTCTCTCTCTCTCTCTCTCTCTCTCTCTCTCTCTCTCTCTCTCTCTCTCTCTCTCTCACACACACACACACACACACAAACCAGGCATGTGCCAGAGGATTAAGATAAATCTCTTGCTATGTGACTGACAAGAACAAGAACTGGAAGGAGAAAGGATTAATTAATAAAAAATATAAAGCAAATTTGTTTACTACAGTAGTTTCAGTTTAATAAGACTAAACCGAGGTTTATAAACCCAAAAATAAATTGAAGATATTTATTAAAGATTATTTACAATAATTAATTATCTATATTGCGTGCAGTTTGGAAAAATTTGGCTAATTGGCAGTAAGAAAGTCTAATATCTTTTAAAGGTATTCCAGATAAGCGCATAGGATGCCAATGTAGCCTATATTAACAAGGGGTTTAAGCCTTCTTCTGTATAGTTTTCGTTGATTGTTGTTACTCAATAGTAATCTCCGTAATCTGCTGAACAAAATACATTGTTTTGATAAAACTACATTTATTATTAAATGTAATCATATGGAGAAATTTTATTTTCTTCATTTTCAAAATTTCCAAAATCGAGTCAGAATTTAGATTTTGGTTAAGATTTTGTTTAATTTGATAATCTTTGTAACTTATTATGCTACGATGTTGAAAATTTTGTAATTTCAAAAACTGAACACCATATTTAGATTGTGGTTAAAATTCTTTTTAATTCGATAACCCACAGGGATTTAAAAAAAATTTTCAAAAACACATTTTTGCCCTCTACCGTCCTATTTTTCGATGGCTCACTCACCAAGCAATACGACTCTAAAGTGTCTAAACATGTATGTCTAGTTTTATGAAATTCTGTTGATGCAGTCAAAAGTTATAATAAGGCATATCCGAAGCAGATAGACAGACAAACGGACAGACAAATGCCAAAAGGACGAGTTAAGTTTATGTCTTTATTTGTTTGTTCAATTATTGGAAACAAATGTTATCAGTGTTGTTACATATTTATGATACAGTGTTACAGGAAAAGTGATACTTTATATGAACCGTGAAAATGTTTTATTTTCTAAGGAAAACTTCAATTTTAATTATCTGTGTCATGTAATTGTCTCGGGGTCAGAAGATATCTCAATAATTAAACAACAACCTTTAACCAGTCTCGACGCATAATTGTAAACACAAGTGAAATCAACTTCGTTACAGGCAGCGTCACTCGGCGCAGTCAGAGTGTGTGAAACTATGGAGCCACCAGCTGTTACTGGAATCGTTCTGTGTGTTGCAGGTACTGTGGAAATTGGTGAAAAACTAATAAGCAATATTAGCAAAATGGTACGGCTATAATTGGGAATTCCCTACATTTACTTGCGCGCACGCACGCACGCACGCACGCACGCACGCACGCACGCACGCACGCACACACACACACACACACACACACAGAGGAGTATGTGTGTGTATTTATTATTTATATATTATTTTTGCGTATTCTGCAGTTTTTAATGTAATATACTTTTTGCCTCTGCCTATTTTTAATGTGTATAGGTGTAGAGATTCCCGAATCACTGAGCCGCCGTGTAGTCATATAGATCTTCTGTTTTTGTTTTTTATACTTGTGTAAAGCTGTATATGATCGTGCGAACGGTAAATACGATTAGCTGATTCGAACCGTTTATCGGACAAGTTGCTGAGTCATTAGAGATGTTCGATTATACAGAGTATGTTCCAATGCAATTCACTTAAGGAAGCGATGTAAACAATTATTCACACGTTAATATTACGACACAATAATATAAATTAAAAAATATAAAAATAAGCATATATAGCCTTTCCATTCTTAGTTCAAGCCTGATGTAAACAAATCTACGTGGCAAATCTAAAACGCTGTTGGTCAGGAGCGTTGACACTGTTCACACAGTAATGTATTACACGCTTGTGAGAATGTCTGGATAGTCATGCGAGAATTATCTTGCCACTTAATTTGGAGCACGTCGTTTTAAGACGTCCTCCTTATCACAATATTCTGAATCCTATTGAATTAATATGGAGCCAGTTGAAAGGATATGTTGCCCAACACAACACAACATTAGCTGCTTGATATAAAACAATTTATTGAGAAGGCGGTAAATGAAACAACGGCGGACAAGTGTATGCAGCATATAATAAAGGAAGATGTAACCTATGGCATCTGGCCGACATTACCGAGTCGTTGAGGACAATGAACAATCTTATCAATAATAACGCTGACTCACGTGATGACATAAGTTCAGACACAGATATGGAAGGGACTGAATTACTCTCTGACACCAAAAGAAAGTATTCAGTACACTGATAATGATCATAGCTTCTATTTTCGTTTAAATGTTTTGTTTGTTGCAATATTTAAACGGTTAATAAAAAAAAGAGCCATTAACTGGTGTTATAAAATATTTCACTGTCGGTCTGACACTATCACAGAAATTTTAATTTGGTCAGGATAAATTATTACAATTTGCATATGTTTATACAGTATCAATATTATATGTACCCTGTCTGTACTCCTTCCGCCAGAGTGACACGCCTCTAATTCAAGCAGCAAATAGCGTTTCAGATGTACCACGCCTGTTTGCTTACATCAGGATTAAGCTAAGAACGGAAATAGTATACATATACAGTACTTGTCCAGTGATACTGGTGAATATATAGGCCTACGTGTAGTGAAACGAATATCTTGTTGCCTGTAGTCAGAAGTAGACATTCTGAAGAACACATCCCTTTGGCATTGATAATGGGAGTTTGCCCTCCCTCCCTCAGAAGTGTGCTGCTGTTTTACTTCTTACGTACGTGAAGTTGCGATCTTTCAGTGAATGGGGGGGGGGGGAATAACGCTTTACGCGTGCGCAACAGTAGCGTACTTCTTGCTAGGGATGTCAATTCTCAGAAAATAACCGGTTTTCGGTTAACCGGTTATTTTATGCCCGGTTATAACTGCTCAGGTTTTAACCGAGCCTCAATAACCGGTTTATTCACTAACCGGACCGGTTATAACCGATTTTGATAACCTCTGTATGTAAACTAGGGATGTCAATAACCGCTCGATTATAACCATAGCCGGTTTTTTCTTTCGGTTAACCGGTAATTTTCATTTTATTCTCTTCAGTTACAACCGGTTACTTGTTCAAAATTCCAATAACCGTCCGAAATTGAACGAAATCACTATTGAGCGAATCAAACGAATCACTAGTTGGTTGGATATTTGGCTATTTACGGTGACGAGTGACGTCTACAGAGTAGGCCTACAGTCTACTATCATCGATAGTCAATCGAGTTTGTTTTTTGTAAATAAAGTTAATAGAGGTTGTAAATAGAGTTAACACGCCATGGTCAACGCGGCGTGTATGGACAGGATCTCGCATGTGCAAAATATAAACCGCACCTAAAGGTAATAGTCATGCCAAAAAAATTAAATATAAGGCAGGCTATACCGAAAACCGGATAACCTAAAACCAACCCGTTCCCTTTACGCCTGACAGTCGCAAACACGTAATGCCCAAATTCACGTGGAAAGCAGACTTTGACAGGACGGAAACAAACTTCACCAGACTTGACCCAGTAATCAAACGATTACCCACAAAACAAGGTGCCAAATTTTGACACAATATTTGCCCACCTGGCCATGCACACACGACGACACTGCTGACCACAAGCAACAGCATTGAAACGCAAACTCGTAGTTCACATGCGTATTATACCAACGTGCTTCCGTGCAATAGCATGCAAATGACAAACATTCATGAAATTTAAAAAATTAACGGCATGCAAAACAACACGAGCAGGCACAAAAAACGAAACGGCACGGCACGTTGGTAATTAAAATAAAAATCGCGCAGCCAAAACTGACTTATAACCCATTTACTCACTCGAAACACCAGCAGCAACATGCACAAAATTACGAAACACGTGCTCCCAGTCGTGACGGCAAGCAATTTAATTGAAAAGCTAGCAACCTCATGAATCCTCTGGTAGTAAATAGATGTACGATAATATTTTAAAAGATTGAAAGAAAGACGGCTTTCTTACTTGATAATTTAATAGCCTCTGGTGAGCTCTATAGCAGCAGCATGCAGAATTGCTAACAAGACATAAATAATATGAAAATGACTTACCGTAATCTCACGACTGGGTTGATCCTGACACTCAAGGCAGGATAGACTGGTTGGGAAAAGGATAGGTTACATGTACGGAGTTCTACCTGCCGAGGAGTCCCGACCCGTGGATGTTGATACTAAGATGGCTGGCGTGTGACAAAGGCTACAAGTCCATCGCATGCATGAGCCCTACAAAAGCCATAGTGCCAACTTCGGAAAATGAAAATAATGACCGGTTCGATCCGAAATATCGAACACTTATCTAAGGGCACAGAAATTGGGCTGTAATTTAATATTATTTATTTTTGGTGCTTTAAGCGTGCACCTTCCCGCGTCTTGAGGAGTCCTCGCGATAACACAGGAGTATCCCGGATGGATAAACCTTTCCTATGCGGAAATCTTCACTCACGCGAGACTAGCACTGTTTAAAAATTTAAATAGTTGATTTTTTGAACTAATAGTGAGTTCGTACCCAGTCAAGGTATTAGCTAACGGGTAACTCGTCGCTAAATTGTCCTTGATCGCTCTTACACAAGCACGTTTCTCTACGAAAAACTCGCACAGAGAGCACGTCCGTAGTATTCGAGCTGCAGGATGGGACTAACTACATATTCGTCGGCGGAGACCCAATCTTAATGCAAATTGGGGGCGCTGATTGGTCGAAACAGCTATCATGTGATTGATGGATAAAACTGATAGACAACTTCTTGAAAAGATTTGCAGATTTCTGCAGAAGCAGGTATAGATTTTATCTATAAATTTTCTGACTTCTAAAAGCTAAGGAATTCATAGCAGTTGCTTTTTACTAACCAACTCCCTATTAATATAGTACATAACAAGTCTCTGACACCCAGGAAATATAGCGCTATTTAAAATGCTTGCGCTGCCCAAATCTCAGTTCGGTACGTTCATTTATAATGGAGTTATTCATAAAATACGAATGACACGCACACTCGCACATTTAACTCGCACATGACACGATCACAAATACATTTATGGGCATTTTGATACATAATAGTCTTTTACCCAATTCTTATTTCAATACTTACATCTAATTTACATACTCAAACAAAAATCAGTTTTTATCTTGTCTACAACGTCATAAACCTGCTATACAGCATGTAGTCCTAGCTACAATTTCCTTTACTGCAATGTTCTATTGCAACGTATTTATAGAAACACTTATTCTTTGTAACAAACACACTTGCTCTGATTGTGTATTGTAAAATTATTTAAAGAAAATGTTAGTTACACATTATGAAAATAAACTATAAAAAAAATTTCAAAAGGCAGAGCGATTTGCGTGTTAAAGGTTGTAGCGTCACAGAACGTTCCATAAAAAGAAATCATTTATATAGTAAGTTAGCATAGGAGGAAAGTGAAGTGAACAGTATCGAACCCAAGTAGTCCCAAAAATTGTGTAATTTTGTATAATAATTATTTCTATCAACTTGAAAAAACGACCAAACTATGACTAAGACAAAACCCCATATATATTATTAAAGTGAACAAGAGTGAAAAAACCATAAGACACTATAAGAGAGAGAAATAATGTCAGAATCCACCAGAATAAAGTCAATAATTATTAAGTTTTATAACTATGAATATAGTATTAAAAAAACTATTTTTTGTGAATAAATGGACATGATCCATTATTATATGATGTGATGTAAATAAAATAAATGTATTAAATGACTTAAATACATTATTAGAAAGAGTTTAAGTTAAAATAAAAATTGTATATTTGCAATGACAAAAAATATTATATGATATCGCTAACAGGCTGGACGAACAAATAAAATCTAACAAAAATAGTATACTGGAAATAGACCAGAGAGAGAAAAACCTGCAGGAAAGATTAGAGGCGCTGAGAGACACACCAATACTAAACACTCATACGTGTCATGGTGAAAACAGGGAAGTAATCAACTTCCAGGACTATCGACGAAACCCAATGGAATTTTTGGAAAGAATGGAGGAGGTTATTGGGAGAAGTAGAGAAACAAGGTGGGACAGGATAAGAGAGATGCTTGACGAGACATTTAAAAATACTAAGGATAACTGGTGGATAGCGGTACGACCCGAAATAACGAATTTAGCAGAGTTTAAACGCCAGTTTAAGGAAAAGTATTGGTCAGAGACCGCACAAAACAGGGTGAGAATGGACATTTTCTATGGCAAATACGATGCGTCCTATGGACAGTCCCCGACGTCTTATTTCCTGGGAAAGGTATGTTTAGCACGGAAGTTGATACCGCCGATCCCAGAAGAATGTTTGGTAAGGCAGTTAGCTGGACATTACAGCTATGGGATCAAGGATGCACAATTATACCAACAAATTAGCAAAATAGCCGATCTGGCCAAATTATTGGAAAATTGCGAATCCACAGGAAGGTTCCAGGATTACCAACCCCCCAATCGTAAGGTAGAGTACAACAACAATAATAACGGACCAAACCGGAATGGAGGTGGGAACGGTAATAATCTAAACACCAATAATCAGAATAATAATATCCCACCAAATGGCCGAAATGATACCACTCAGGGCCCAATTAACCGCAACTATCCGGGACCAAACAGAGGTAATTACACCGGGAATAACTACGGTAGGAACTTCCACCAGGGAAACGGTTATCGCGGGAATAATTATAGAGGAAGTAATTTTGGTCAACGTAATGGTTATCGCAACGGGGGAAACCAAGGAGGGAGCGATAGGAGAAACCAAAATGAATATAGGCCCCAGGTAAATTATATGATGGCCGATAATCGACGACCATATCCACCCAATTTACCAAGTTACGGGTATATGACTCAACAGGCGCCAGGTAGCCAGGGTGATACGGCGAATAACCGTCAGCAGTTTTCAGAGGGTAGGAGTAGCGAACCACCCCGAAACGAAAGTAACAACCAACAAGAGCCAAACGCTAATCAAAATAATAATGAGAATCGGGTAACAGTTCACGAAAATCCAGGTTTTTCATTACAGCATAATCAGGCAAGTACAGACGAAAAACCCCGAGTATTTTATGTAAACCATGTATTGGCAGAAACTGGCCGAGAACCAGATAATGATCCCCAAAATGAAAGTGAGAGAGAGGAGGAATTCCGCTATGCAGAAAAATTATGGCCCAAACATGTGATGAGATGGTAAGGCCATGAAACCAATCATCCAGAATAAATGTCATAGACCAGGCATTTGAAGGAGTAGAGGTGATAAACATCGAAGGTCGAATATTGAAAAGAGAAGGAATTAAAAAGGAATGGGAATGTTAAATAAGGACATAATATAAGGAATACAACCAAAAGGGGTTGAAATAATCAACGTAATTAACCCAAACTGACAAATATAACCCAAATATTATCAAACATGAAAACAATACCTACGAGGTAACCGACACAATTAGGAACAAGGTAAAGGGAACGTATAACCAGACTTCATTAAAAAAGTACCATGATTAAAAAATCGCAAGTCAAATACTCAATCAGTGACCAAGTACCATGACCAAAGACCCAAGTCAAATACAGCATCATAGAGAAGGTACCTTGACTAAACATGTCAACGTGAATTTTTTAACTTAGCCATAATTAGAAAGGAGATAGAGATTTTTAAATAAATATAAATATTATTGTATAATGATTGTTATAAATAAATATTACGAGAAGGACACCTTACACCAAAGGCATAAAGATATATATAAAATATAGATTTATTTCCAATAGCCATGTCAACGTATATTTACCAGCTTACCCGTACTTAGAGAAGGAGAGAGATTATTATAAATAAATATTGCGAGAAGGACACTTAGTAAAGGAGAAAAGAAGGAGAAATACTGTCATATATTTGATACTAAATGGAAATGATAAATGAAAAAAAAAAAAAAAGGAAAACAGTGTGTTACATAAGGAGGTAATGATGAATATGAATATAGCTATTAACATTGAATGATTTTAAACGATAATTTTAACCTGCGGAGAACGATATATTAATATAATTGTGAATTAATCAGAAGAGTTTAAGAAAGGGAATTTATGTGTAGGAGCCTATGATCTTTGAATATTGTATTTTTTATTATTATTATTATTATTTGTTGCAAAGGTGCAATTATTATTTTCTGAACAGGGATGTGTTGCCTCTGATTTCAGTAGTTATAGACAGGAAGGGACAGAGAATGTATGCCATAGCGAGCCACTCTGACTCCCAACCCTCTATGTAAGTTAGGGAATTGATAGGGAATTATATCAAAGATTAATTATAAAACATCAAGGTAAAAAGGAAAGGAATAGGTGATACGACAAAGAACGAACAAGGGATATTGAGTTGGATTAATATATTAAAGGAGTAGTACAGGAATTTAATTATAAGATAAAAGAATGAGATATAAAGAAGCTAATAAAGGGTTATTATAGAAATGATAATTTCATCAAAACCAAAGATATGTTTTTCCAAAATTATCAACTTTAACGGTGAGGCATATGTAGCGTCACAGAACGTTCCATAAAAAGAAATCATTTATATATTAAGTTAGCATAGGAGGAAAATGAAGTGAACAGTATCGAACCCAAGTAGTCCCAAAAATTGTGTAATTTTGTATAATAATTATTTCTATCAACTTGAAAAAACGACCAAACTATGACTAAGACAAAACCCCATATATATTATTAAAGTGAACAAGAGTGAAAAAACCATAAGACACTATAAGAGAGAGAAATAATGTCAGAATCCACCAGAATAAAGTCAATAATTATTAAGTTTTATAACTATGAATATAGTATTAAAAAAACTATTTTTTGTGAATAAATGGACATGATCCATTATTATATGATGTGATGTAAATAAAATAAATGTATTAAATGACTTAAATACATTATTAGAAAGAGTTTAAGTTAAAATAAAAATTGTATATTTGCAATGACAAAAAATATTAATGTGTTGGATTTGAGACCATACACCAAGATTTCATGAAAAAATTAATTATTATCAGATTTAAATAAAAACTATATGTAATTGTCAAGCAGACAATAGTGAACAATTTATCTTAAATAAAGGAAGCTGTCAAATGAATAAAAAGCAGCCAAAATAGCCAAAAACAGTGTTAACTAAAAACATGTAACAGGCATCTAATATTGTATAATTTATGAATTTAATGTTGCCAAAATGCAACCAAACTGTATTAGAAAGCTGTAATATGATATAAAGCAACTATACTAATATACCTGACCAACTTTAACATTGTAATAGTCAAGTCAGCAAAATATTTACTTATACCATGTATGGCTGAAGCCAATTATCCAGTACAAAAAGAATCATATCTGGCTAAAATACTTACATAATACTAACAAAAATAAGATAGAAAGGTACAATACATCAGAATACCCCAATAAGAAATAAACTCAGTTGAAAGTAAAATCAATTCTAAAAGAATTTAACTATTTAGAGTGAGATTTGTCACACCATAAAAAAATGACATCTCAAGACAATCAATGATGCTATGTCATCTTGTGATAAATATAAACTATGTACAAAGTAACCAGGTATCACAAAAGATAGACAAAATAATAAACTCTGTGTGTATAGTGGTGAAATAATACATATATTAAGGAAAAAGACTAATCATTGTATTAGGAAACTGACAAGAATTTAGGCCATGAGCAGAGGCCATATAAAATTGTATTTATTTGTGTTTTATTGATGTTAAAATTTGTTTATTTTGTTGTAGGAGAGTAGTAGTAGTAGATGTCCAGCTTGTGAAGGGAACTTTATAACTCCACAGCAATTTTGTTATAAATATTGTGTTTTTAATGACTACAACTCAAGGTGAGGGTTGTAAATTGTAATGTTTTTTAGACTTAAGTTAGTTAGATACCAATCATATTTAGTATCGCTAGATTCAGTTAAAAACAAGGAATTTAAATACATTAATGGCATACAAATTGTAAGTACTAATGTGAAACTGTTTGATAAATACCAGTGTAAATTTTGAAATATCCATTGTATGAAGAATAAGAAATTCGTTCTAAAAGCTTCTACGGAAGTGAAAATTGTTCTATGACATTCCATTTCGTTTATTCTCGAACAATCTAGAAAGAATTTTACACAAATATACCGGAAGTCGACGAAAACAGTCATCCCGATTTAGTATAAAAGCGAGACAAAATTCGGCACCAAAACACTTGAAAACTGAACGCCAGAACTGATGCATCTCACACAACACTGATCAACGCAGCTAAGGCGAGACCGAGAGGCGAAGAATCGACAAGACACGGCAGGAAGGCTTTTTCCCGTACATAGACATACCCGACTGACTTAACCTCAACGAGAGTATACGCCAAAAAAATATCGCTGAAATAGAGCAGCGATACGGCAAATTTTAATAGAAAGCACGCAGCCAGAACGTCGACGGCCCAGGAGGGTCCCAACATTTAATAAAGAACGAATTCTGCTGTGTTCGCATTGACTGACTAACGTGACAAATAATTCCCCCGAACGTAAACAAAACAATACACTGAGCCTTCCTCAAAACTGCATGGGAGTCAGCGCTGCGGTGGCAGATTTCTGAATCAACGCTAAACAGATGATTCGTAGTGGCGGCGTTTGAACGAGATTTTACTGCCAAACGTTTTGACAAAAAGTGCGGAAAAAGTAACGATCGGAAAAATTGACTTTAAATAGATTCAGTGTACACCCGAAGAGGCGAGATCGAGAAACTACCCGAAGGAAGTGTCCAGCGAGAGAATAAACGACCATTGGAACGTGAGTTTACCAAAATTAAAATCATTGTTACCTGGTTACAATTATCACACAGTTGTACTTTACACGCCACACATACATCTTCAAATCACTTAGTTTTTTTGTAAGGCATCTAATTGATATGTCTTGGTAGTTCAAAGGAGTCACGTCCTGAGATTAAAGTTTTTTCACATATTAAACTCATGCTTGTCAACTGAGTCAGAATCTGAAATACTAGCCGATACTTGATTGGACATATAAAAAATTTTGTCAATAATAATAACTTGTAAAATTTTTTCTCTGCAATTTTATAATTTTTATGAATGATAGTCCTTCAGACGATTTGTTTGTTGTTTTTAAAGAACTATTAAACTTAACTGATTTTTCAAAGTTAAACTGACTTGTTTAAATTTTTTCATAGATTTAAACAAAATTTTTATCAATCACATTTAATTTTTCTTGGAACAAACGTTTCCAAGTGGCGCCCACAAAAAGCATAGTTTTAAGTTGTGTTACAGGACTACATCACTGCAGAGGATCCAGTCAACAGAGTAAGTAACAAAAGTGCGCGGAGGTAACGCCCGACACGATTACAACACTTTTACAAACAACAACACCCAATCTTTTTTTTCGTTATAAGGTTTTGGATTGTTAGGACTGCCTATGTGTGTTGCTAAAGAATAGAACGTTGGCACATCTTACTCAGATCTGAAGATGTGTCAGCGTCTACATAAATGATTGATCTCAGTCAAAAATAGTGAAATTTCAGTAGGTATTGAAATGACGTGTATCCAATCTAACCCTTCTCATGGATTTACATACTCACTTCGCACGAGACATTATTTTACAGGAATGTAGTAAGCTCATGACAAATTAGAATCCTATGAAAATCCGTTATTGATACCACTGTTGCAGAGAACAACACAAAACGTGAGAGACTGTGTTCTATGAGCTGATATAATTGTCGCTAGACCCATGACATGTAATGCATGGTATAACACTAGCTTATAGAATGCACTTGTATTTTACGATTATGTAAATAAATAAATCGCACAGAAATTAAGTTGTAATTAAAAACTCTTCTAAACATTGCCGGGTGTGTTATACTATTTTGTGCTACCTTAGGAAACTAGTCATCGTCTAAAAGTTAATTAATTCCAAAATTTTGTCTTCATCCATACTATATTTCTCACTAAAAAAATTCTAGTTTTATGAAGACTTGACATCGTCGAGGAAGTCCGTTATTACCGGTTATTCTTTATTCACTTACAGTTTAACATTTACCACTTAAAATTATAATTAATTACTTTCTAAATATTCTTATTTGTTGAAATTAATGTTACAAAATCAATGTTCGTATGGTATGTCTACTTGCAAGTTTGTACTGTGTTTGATGACTGTTTTGACTTCTTTGTTATTGATATTTCTTCCAAAATATGTTTATCGAAGTTCTCTGTTTTCAAGTCTGCAGTTAAGGTCTTCCATTTTCCTCCAATAACCATATAATTGTTGTTTACTTTTAGGTTTTATTTGTTATACTTGTCAACAAAGTTCTTCAACATGTATTTTACATCGTATCGCCGATTTGACATTATTATTTAATCGTCTGGTGCAGACTAACTTAAATATGAGAAATATTTTATATACGAGTACGTCGTATACGTGAGACTGGATGCACGTGTGTGTGTGTGTGTGTGTGTGTGTGTGTGTGTGTGTGTGTATCAATTCAAAGGAGTAAGTAAGTGTTAGCGCAAATACGCGATAACCATAAACAAAGTTATTGAACCTGCTCTAAAATATTTATAAAAATTTTAATTTTAATTTGTAGGTAAAGTGTAGCGGTAAGGTTGACCCCATTACTGCTCGTTAGTTTATAAGACTATGAAGAGATCCTTCGCGCGCAGTGAGTGAGAATATCGCGGCTGACGTGAAGCGTTAACAATCAACAGCGTCAACTAAATAGGACTGATTAATTTGATTTGATCGTGTGCAAATTGTGTAACGTCAACGACCGCGCCTACTTTATAACAGCAACGACGATGGAAATTACTAAAAATTGTACGTACATAAAATTTAAAAATTAATCACTATATAGTTCTGTATTTTAATTGCAATATATTAAATTGGTTACAATAAGAAGGAGATGGATTTTTTAAATGATTTACTTTTAAAGAAGGGTGTGTTTAGCAGTCCATATTTTTAGATAATTAAAAAGCTAATTAAATTTTATTAAATGTCCTTCCAGCATCAAAAAAAGCTAAAGTAAAGTCAATTTATGTAAAACTGAATGATGTGAATTTGAACATCTCAGAGCAGTTATGAGTTAAGCCTGTTGTTATGTAATAAAAAATATAATAAATAAAACGGTATACCAACTTTGTCACTACTTATTGCCACACTGCCAATACTTCGTTCTTGACGAGGCCTTGTTGTGTCTACACCATCTTCAGATCTTAGACAAGGTCGCTTAAGCTTAAGATACCATCTTCAGGCCTTAAACAAGGTCGCCTAAGACCTGAAGATGGTGGAGACACTGAAAGAAAGCCTCATCATGAACGAAGTATTTAGCAGTGTGGCAATAAGTACTGACAAAGTTGGTGTTAAGATGGCTGCTAATGAAACTGACAAAACTGGAAATGAAGCGGTATACTTGAAAGCTTTACAATAAATTCTCTAATTAAACTGTAAATTTGGAAGTCTGCAAGGAAATAACTGATGGCCAAAATTATTCACATCCGAATGTTTACACTCAATTAGACTTTCATGAAAGTACGCTCTACTGTACGAAGACCAATTTAAATATCAATTGCGGAATGGCTTACGAGGTGTTTCTTGCTGCGGCAAGTTGGCTAATCACGTGATTATTGTTTTTAGCTTCCATAATTTTTGTCGCGTGTACAAAACTACTTAGTATATACAAGTTTCATGTTATCGTAATTATACGAGTCCTACAATAACAGAAACACAGTAGCAGCAAAGTCTTCCTGTCCCGTACAATTGTGTCATTGCGTATTCTGTGTAAATGTAAATAACCTCGGCTCACTTGGTTACCCTCAGTGCGCACAATGAATATTCATAACAATGAATATTCACTCCAAACCTCTAAAAGTAAATATTTCGAGAAACCCTGGACTTCTGACGTTGCAAAACCACAGCCTAAATAATTTTCACACAAGTGCAAGAATGTTCAATTAATACATGGAAATAGTACAGGGATATCTCTTGACTAGATCTTGCAATTTTTATAGTTAATATTGAAATGCCTACAATCTACACAGGGTTATGAGAGAGGAGTTTGATTGTACGAGAGAAGACTGTAGGCTAGGATGCGTGAGGTATGAAGATAAAGTAATATGTATTGAATTGGATTGACACATTGTAGTGTGTATCAAAGAAGATCTTAACGACCACGGCTGACTTGAAGAAGTTGCCGTGTCGAGGATTAAGGCAATCGAGTAAGCAACGAAGAAATACGAAAGCGTTTAGCGTTTGAAGTGACAAACAAAAGTACCAGAAACTATCAGAATTACACTGGTATTTCAATTGTGATTTTTACTTTTAAAGTATTATGTTATTCTTATTAAAACAATTTGAAAGTAAATATATTAACTTCTCGTAAAACCTGCTAATTTTATGTCACATACAGCAATTTGTGCAGATATAGCAGTACCCAATAGCTACATTTTAAATTGTACTGTACAATAAATACAATTAAGAATATTAAGAAATTTTTAAAGGATTTTTACATTCTATTAGGTATGCGTGTGGTCTCTTGTACAACCGCGCGTTTTTCCGCGTAATTTTTTATGTCCAAACGACAAGTCGGAAAATATTTAAATTTGGTAATCCCTTACAGAATTTCTCAAAATGAAGGAGAAAAATCATTGATCAAGTTTTTAGGAGAGTAAGCCTTGATAATAGAACAAAGTTATTACGCTGAACACGAATAGGTACTTTGTATTAGTAAAAATTGAAATAAGGCATATAAAAATATGAAATAATTTTTTTTTCAATGTAGCATTCAACATTTAAAAAAATTTCTTAACATGTATTAAGATTTTTTTTTAATTTCACATTACAGTTAAATTCTTAACATGATTATTTAAAATTACACATAACACGAAATTGTAGTAAATCATTTTTACTTTAAGCAGCCTTACAGCACTTTGACTTTATATTAGTTGAGTAAATCATTGTGTACAAATTTTTAAAAAACTGTTTAAACAAATGTCCTGTATTATATTATGAAATGTATTTTCTTTATTAAATGTGATGTATATTTGCAGTTTAGTAAAGAACTGGAGACGGACTGAATATTTAATATTTTTAGATTGACAAAACGTGAAAAAGTGGTGTGTGTACAAATATGTTGACGAAGTTGAACATGTACAAGTTATTTGCTTCAGACATTACCGTTACAAAAGTGGTGTGTGTACGAATATTGAAGAAGTTGTAAAAGTTATTTGCGACAGTCATTACCGTTACAAAAATGGTGTGTTTACAAATATTTTGACGACGTTGTACGAGTTTTTGCGTCAGACATTACCGTTACAAATGTGGTGTGTGTACGAATATTGACGAAGTTGTACAAGTTATTTGCGTCAGATATTATCGTTACAAGAGTAATGTGTGTACGATTATTTTGAATAAGTTGTATAAGTTATTTACCTCAGTGGCGCCCAGTTTTGGAAGAGGAGGAAAGAAAGATTTAGAGCTACAACAAGTTCCAAAGAGTTTATGAAGTCTTTTGTTCAAGGAAAATCGAACCATGAGTGTCAAAATATTACAATTAACAAGGAATCAACTTGCGATCATAAAATGGATGTTGTTAGCGACGAGGCTGTTGAGAAATACAGTAAAGTTAACGACGTGAATACTTCAAACTGTGAAAGTGTCACAGTACAGTAACAAGATTCAGTTGGTTCTAGTACCATGGTTGGTGTTGCATCCTGCAGACTTGAAATTACAGGCGATGAAGGACAGAACATTACTAGCAACAATGTAGACCGTGCTCTCGGTGCTGCTCTACAAGATATGGGAGTTTGGCCAAGCGAGATATCTCAATCCTTCCGAGATATAATGGTGAATAGAGGAACGTGTCAGTTGCAGAACAAGCACAGCCATTTTCCTGAAGATGAAGATGGACGATCCTTAAACAAGTACTGGTTTGATAAAACTTTGCAAAATGGCGAAAAGATAAATCGCACTTGGATGTGTTTTTCTCCAACTAAAAAATCTGTATTTTGTTTTTGTTGCACTTTATTTCCACAAAAAAGCTATCAAAGAAGCCAGTTCAATAGTGAAAATGGGTTCTCATCGTGGCGAAAGTTAAATCCTCGTACTCAGGATCATGAACATAGTCCTGCTCATCGGTCTGCGTTTTTTGAATGGAAGGAATTGGAACGTTCTTTAAACAGAGGGGGACTTATTGATGATCTATTTCAGGAACAAATGAGTAAAGCAGCTAAGACATGGAAAGAAATCCTCGAACGGGTCATCGCCACAGTACAAACTCTTGCACAACAAAATCTGGCACTGAGAGGACATCGAGAGTCAATTACTAACAATCCAAATCCTGGAAACTCTCTGGCTTTGTTAAAATACTTGGCTAAATTTGACCCTGTAATGAGACCCTGTAATCCTTCTTATTTGGATTCAGTCTCTCGTAAATCTGGGTGTAAATTGTATCTTTCACCAACTATTCAAAATTAAATAATAAGCCTGTTAGGAGAACGAGTGTTGCGCAAATATATTATTACTGCATGTAAGAAGGCGAAGTACTTTAGTATTATATTTGACACAACATCAAATGCTGCACATGTAGAACAAATGTCTCAGATTATAAGATTTGTTGAAACTAAACGCAATTCTGTTGATATCAAGGAAGCCTTTATAGATTTTATTCCTTTAGAAGTAAAAACAGCGGAGGGGATCACAGAAGCTATTACAAGTAAACTTGAGAGAGATGGATTTAATCTTAGCGATTGCAGCTCAGTCGTACGACAATCAAGCAACAATGGCTGGTATCCATTCAGGAGTTTAGAAGAGAATATTAGATTTGAATCCACTAGCTGTGTTTGTTCCCTGTGACAACCATTCACTTAACTTTGTTGGAGTTCATGCAACTCATGTAAATGTTCAGGCAGTGACATGTTTTGGGACAGTAGAACGTCTATTCACCTTCTTTCCCAGTTCCACTCATAGATGGAGTGTTCTTAAAGACTTCGTAAATATTACTCTAAAAGGGCATTGTAATACCAGGTAGAGTTCAAAAGCAGATAAAATATCCACTCAGTTTGATGAAATGATCGCTCCACTGGAGAAACTGAGGGATACTCCGACCGAAACAATCTATACAAGGGAAGATGCAGGATTAATAATTAATGCGATAGAAAACTTTAATTTTGTGACCTTTCTCTTATTGTGGACAAATATTCGTCCAGAAAAACGCCATCTTTCTTCTATGAACAAAATCCAGAAAATCTTGCAGACCAAAGGAATAAGTTTTATTCAAGCATCGGCACTTTAGAGACGCTAACGGGCAAATTAAAAATTTGGAGGAATGAGCTGTGTGACAATATCGTTTCTAAGGCAGAGCAGGTATGTAATGAATCAGTATCACAAAAAGGATAAGAAAGTAGCGCACGACGCCAGAGGAGTATGCAGACGATTCAGCATTAACCGTTCAGCAAGAAATGCGACGTTCTCTAATAGAAATTTTGGATAAACTGTCAGTTGAAATTTCAAGCCATTTCTCCAAAATAACAGAGTTAGAAAAACGCTGTGGGTTCCTCTGTAAATTTGAGGCGTACGTAAATGATGGGGATATACATTTTAAGGAACAGCTTTCCCAAATCAATATTAAGTGGACAGTGCTTGCAAAACTGTATCCATATGACCTAAACAGTAATAAAGAATTGTTCAGTGATTTGAAAGACGTAGTACTTTTATTAAAAAGGGCAAACGTTAACGGAGAACAAATGGACTTTACACCTCAGGGACTGCTACAATACATTTCTTCAGTGGGATTACAAGCCTACAAAACACTAGCAACAGCTATAAAATTTTTTCTTACTTTACCAGTGTATGTGTTTTCTTGTGAAAGATCGTTTAGTAAACTTAAATTGATTAAATGTTACAATATCTCAGGACAGGGTATCAAATCAAGCGATTCTTTCAATTCAAAACGACATTGCTTCGTCTTTAGATTATAGCGATTTAATAACCGACTTTCCAGCAATGTTACCAGGAAAGTTACATTTTAGATCGTCTCGTTATAAATATTTATTAAATATTAAAAATAAATATTAAGTGTTTATTGATAGAAGACAGAACCATTAACCTGTAATGGTAACTGATTTATTTTATTACTTTTAATGTAGTTCTTTGTTTAACTTTATGTTGCTTTAGGATATTGTTTTGACGAAGCGCTGTAGACCTACAAGGAATTTGCGTATTTATTAGAACATTTTTATGTTATAAATTTGTTATATTCCTACATTTTTTATAGTCTACATTTGTTACTAATAGATGTATACAAGCTGAATACCGGTAATATTACATTTATAATATGTAATTTCTTAAATTTGACTTAACAAATACTCTTAAGACGTTTCTGGACGTGCTTACATATAAAAATCTACATATTTGCACTTATTAAGTACTTTGTTCACTGGTTGGCCATTCATTTTTGCTCTTTTGCACCCTTTTAATTGTGAAGGCGAGGCGGCCGACGATCTTCTTACCCCGGGCGCCTAAAAGCCTAGCTACGCCAATGGGGTTCGATTCTCGGACGCACCATAATTTCAAGGTGGTCTCGTGTGGTCTCAGCCTGTAGGAATGAGTGCGTGAGATTTTACAGGGGTAAAAATGAACTGGACGTTTGGAGCGTAGTGTTGGCCACGCGCTACTTTCCATGTATGCCGGACAGCTAACTTAAGCAGCCTATCCTGCTTCTAGTAACTGCTTGTGTGATACAAATCGAACCACTTGTTTGTTATTGTATGTATCAGATAACATCTGTGAGAAACGTATAAAAACTCTTTATGTCCATACTTCATATCATTCCAACATATTATTGGTTAATCCAGAAAAGTTGCAAAATAATCGTGTCTTGGATGCTTTGAATATATCTGTTTGCAGTATTGCTTTAACCACTATAAGCTGTTTCACTTTAGATATGTTACTAAAGAAAAGCACAGTACCCAAACATATTAAGATCTGAACGTTTCTGACGCGTTGTCTTTAGTTTATTCACTAAGTCGTTTCTAATTTAAACATAGTAGATAGTGTGTCGTTTCTATAATACTAATTTCCGTGTGGTCACAACGGAGTTGAGAAAAATCAATTTACCTGTCAGCTGAACAATTGGTACATCGACACAGTTTATAATATTAGATCAAGAGGCACAAAATTAGTTATATATTGGTTGTGTACACGTTTTTGTGCACAGTATTTTTAAGCGCTAGCTGACTTATTTTTACATATATTTTGATACTTGGACTCTGTTGAAGATGTATTTGATTTTTGCAAGTTGATAAAACATTCGCGCTTACATAAAACTAAATGTCTTTTATGAATTTATGTTTAGGCTTTCTTTCAAATTATTTAACAACTCACCAATTTGGTCTTGATTGATATATGGGACTACCAAGTAGTTCATATATTATAGTCAATCAACTACCAAATGTAACGTATACAATTTTTCTTCTTCCTTAACTTTCTTGTTATGACTCTGTCCTGTTCTATAACAACAGTCCTACATACTGTCACTCCACCTCTTCCTTGGCCGACCAGTTCTCCTCATGGTGTTTGGTTGGCTGTCTCTTACTTTTTTTACTACCCTTGTGTCAACCATTCTTGATATGTGTTCATTCCATATCCTCCTTCTTTCCGCAATCCAAGAATTAATAATACGTCTCTTTTGTACTGTTGTTTGGCAACCTACCGTACCTTGTCTTTCCTAGTACCTTCCGTAATATAGTCATCTACAGATGTCATTTATGGATTTATCACAGATATCATTTAAAGATGATGAATGTCATTTATGGATTATTACAGATGATGGATTACGGATGTTATTTATAGTTATTTATGGATTTACCACAGAACTCCGCCTGTGGTAAATGAAAATGTGTGGATTGAGTAGTACATTGGATATCACTGCCAGTCCCAAGCCCGGATAAGGAGGAGGGTTGGTGGACAAGTTTAGCCACCTATCCACTGGAAGAATATGGGTGGCTCAAAGAAGCAGCGGATAGCTTCGGAATTGGACAGATGATACGGTAATGACTATAGCGAGAAATAGGACAATGAGTAGGTATACAATTTGAAACGTTATTTTTCCTACTATGTAATAAATTTCTGCTCGTTTAGTTTTAGCGGTAGGTTAAGTTAGGTTGTCAAGATACAGTAACGTGGATTTGACATAAATAACTTACTTAGCTACGGAAGCTTATTTACTGGGTAACATACTTAGAGTATTTACTGGGTCAACAAACGGACGTGCTGTTCCAGAGCAGTCCAGCAAATGCATGCACATTCCAGAATCCCTCTCCAAACAATTAGTATAGTAGCCTCATTTTAAAATCTTTGGCGAAAAATCTTTGGACCTCTACAAACTGAAGACGGCTATTGGAGGATTTGATTGAACCATAAACTGGACTATTCGATTCGGGGTATCGACATAGTCTGGTTTATTAAGAATAAGTGGCCTGAGTAACTGGGCCATGTAAGGGGAATGGATGACAAAAAAATGACTAAGAAAATTGCACATCGGAGACCGGTAGGACGAAGAATTAAAGGCAGACCCAGAAAGAGATGGTCGGATGATTTGAGATGTATGAACGTGAGGAGATGGAGACAGATGTGTAATGAGATGGCGGAATGGAAGAAAGTCATTGAGCAGGCTAAAACCCACGCTGGGTTGTAACGCCAGGAAAAGGAAGGTAAGGCAGTCTCATTTTAGAGATTAACCGCAGCAGTTTCACTGAAAAATATCAGTATCATCAGAGGTTTCAAAGTGATGATATTCACGTTTCACTTTGAAACCTCTGATGATACTGATATTTTTCAGTGAAACGTGCGTCAGGTGTTAAAAAGAATATACAAAATTATACTACTTGCAGAAGAAACAAATTGAAAACATCACAAAATAACAATTATGTATTGGGTGTGTGACCAGCACTCAGAATAATGAAAAAATCAATTATCATAAAACAAAAAGATAATGATATCTAAATGTCAAGCAGATAAAGATGAACGTTTTATGTTAAATAAAGGAACTTTCAAAATACATAAAAGTCATAGAAAATATTAAAAAATCCATGTGAAAATAGTTGCAAGTACCATGGATCTAAATTGATTTAATTTATTACTAATATATTGTCAAAATGCAACCAAATTCATTTTAAAAGTTGCACAAGAGTGTAACGTCAATAGACCTAAAGATATCATAAGATAATAAACCTGAATGTATAAGTTATATCAGAAGTTAGCTGAACCATAGTGTATGACTGTTAAAACAGACAGTGTAAATGGGTCATAATTAAAATATTTAATGTTTAAAACCTAAATTATAGGCAAATAAGATGTAAAGAAATGAGATTAAACTAGAATCAATTTGCTCAGCTGATAGTAATAACAATTCAATAAGAAGTCTTGCAAAAATAAAGGTATTATTGACCAAATCAATATGACCAGCCCAGATGAGTGGAGAATGATGCTAACATATAATGCTCTTAAAATACTGTATATTATGAAACAGGAGGTGGTCATGATAATGAATCAAAGCCTAAGCTAGAATTGAACACCAAGAAGAACCTGATTCATAAGATAATAATGTCACAAATTAATAATGAGTAATGTAAAAATTGTTAGGCCTAAGCCAAGGTCATTGTTTATTCACTATTATTCATATATTATGTTATTTTTAAGATAGTAATTTTGTTATGTATAATTACTCACATTATATATCCATGTTTTAGTAATGTGTAAGACACCTAATTGTCCAAAATAAGTGGACAATGATGAATTGTAGTAAATCATCACAAGGTAAGCTTATAAACTTGTTGTATTTTTCTAAAGTTAACCTATTCGAATCCAGGCTTGACTGGTACCAAATTAATCAGTTGATAGTAAGGAATTCAATAATAATAGTCAAATTTACATTGCAAGTAGTCCTGTACAGTTATCTGAAAGAAACCAGAATCAAATAGGGAATTTCTGAAAATTAATTCAAGAGGAAGAAGAAGAAAAACAGACGCTATAGAATGTTTGCCAGAAATTAAATTGGTTCTATGAGATTCGATATGACACGTTCTAGTATCTTCTCGAACAAATTTTTCATTAAAACAACGGAAGTGCGTAAGAAATTAATAACAAATGAAGTAATAAGCGTCAGGTAACACAATGCATTTGGCTGGACTGTAAATACGGCACGCATCCAAGCCAGATTATCAGTTTTTTCTCAGATCTCACTCAAGACGGAATTCACGCAGATCGACTCTACAACTTTCGAATATATTAATAACCAAGCAGTATTATTAATCCTGTGCGTGATAAATAAAATCAGTAAACTTTTTTCAACCAACGAGTGATAAATAATACACGACAACGAACTTGCAGAAGAAGAACTGATCGACCACCATCGACGAAGCACATTTGTGGTTAGGACGCCGAGTTACCAGCAACACGTGAAGATTACCAACGAAGAATAATTTTTTTTTAATCAGTGAAGTGAATTGTGGAGTGTTAGTGAGCAATTTATTTAATTAAATAAATTAAATTAAAGGCAGTGAAAGAAAATAACTTCGACTGACACTGTAAGTTTTTAACCATTTATTTAAATATTGATCTGGTATATTTTTCCAAATAACTAAACTACATAACAACCAGTATACTTGTAACTAAAAACATAATAAGGAAACAATCTTGGTAATTAATGAACTCTGACGTTTAATTAACCAAATTATATTCCTAGTAAGAAATCAAATGACCATACGTCATTCATCTACAAGATTGTTAACTTATAAAGTTCACACTAGGTTAAGAAATTTTGTAAGGGATCATTTTGATTAATCTTGGTAGTTCAAAGAATTCACGACCTTGTGAGATTGTAAGGTAATTAAACTCAACCGATCAACTGAGCAAATTTTTAGCCGATTTTATTATTAAGGGTTATCTAGAAAATTGAACTTTGTAATTTATTTGGAAAAAAATTAAAGTGTGTTAACAACCCTTCAGGAAATTTTAAAGTTAATAAATTGAACGTTATATAATTACAACTCAGACTTGTTTCATTAATAGTAAATTATTTACAAATTTAAGAAGTTATTATTTTTCCATAAATAGGTTTTAGATTTAACATCAGTTGATTCCTTTTTCCTGGACCAGTGTTCAGGTGGCGGCCAGATTTAGCATAAGTTTGTGTTATTTATTACAGGAATCAAGGTAAGTATAATTAAACATAAAAATAAAATAATCCAATTAAAACCCCAAGCTAGGTATCCCTTAAACTCCCTTGGTTACGAGTTGATTCTTCCCACAGGACATTTAACACCTGTGGTTGAAGGCTAAAGTGCCATAATTCATAAAAGACTAAAATACTTAAACTTTTAAATAATATAAAAAGAGTCCTCAAATTCCGATAAACGAACGTTTCGTTACAAATTTCATCATTAATAAACTCTTTCTCACTGTTAGAATATTGAATAATTCGCAGCAACATGTATTTAATGGGAATCGAGACAGGGACATTTTAATTATGGCCTTTCATAAAGGTTACAATATTGTGCTTTGTAAATTTGGGGAAAAATTTATAAAATAATTAATTAATAAATGTTCTTTATTGTACAACTAAGAGGGTAGTAATTTGAGGGTTCAAAATTAATTCGCTTGGCATTTGAAATAACTTGTTTTTGATTTCTTTATTTCCAAATTTACCTAAAGTTGTTTGAATTCAAATAAATTCTTACGTTGAGAAAAGAACTATAGAAGCTAATATTTGAATAAGTAAAAATTAGAAAATATTTTGACAACTACATAACAAATGTTTAAATATTGTTTTATATAATATACTTATCTTATTTATATTTTAATTACATTATTTTTACAAGCATGTAACCTTAAATAATTTTTTAAAATTTTAGAAGTATTTAAAGTAGTCTTTCTTACACTTACTTTGTTTTTTGTTGTTCTGTTGGCATTCTCTTGACCTCTGAACTTTGACACACACTTTCTTCTTCTTTCAGTATTTGTCTGTTCCCTCCATTTGTTTTGTAGTTGTTAATTGATTGTCAGGAACAGATGTTTTGCGTCCAAGATTTCCAATTGTGTAATTGCTGAAAAGGTTCTTATGAAAAGTTCTCTGAATATTCTCACTGATGGAAGATTCCTTTATTTTATTATGTTTTTCTATTAACGTTATTTTTCGTAGTTTTGCGGATCACGTATTCTAGCGCATGTGTTTGGTTTACAATTTTGGACACTTGACAAATTCTTTGCTCTGGAATTTTCTCACAGTCCAGAGCCTTGCAGCTGCTTTAGTGGCTAGCTCGTTTACAATGACGGGTTCGTACAGAATTTGTAGCGGCAAGGTTTAGAACAGTTTACAAACGTTCTAATGTACAATATTGTGTGTGTTCGTGTGCGCGAGTGCGTGTGCGTGCGTGTACAATTAACTCGTTGTAGTTAAGTCCGTATTTTGTCATGTATGCCAACACGCACATGTCATCTTATTCGAAGCTACTATAATTTAATAATATTAATCTTCATAATTTTTGTTTCCAGATGAATGCAAGTATGCTTTTACTAACTAGTTTAATGATTTATGAGAAGAAGTTGACGATTATAAAATGTTTACATTTTTAAAAGTAAACGTTTAGAAATAATAAATGTGCTGAAACACAGAGTGAATGTTTTAAGTGGTTTTAAAATCGAATTGCTGTTCTTATGTTTACGCCAGCCGTAGAGTATAAAGTAACATTGGTTTGTTTACAAATTATGCACGTGACATGAGTTGTTACTGTTCTAACAGTACCGAGTCTTGATTAATTATTGAGGGATAACTTTCATTTTTACGATAGATTTCAATTTCAAAATTTTATTTTTGTGTAAAATTGATCGTGTGTAATTGTATATAAAATGAATTTAACAGTTTAATTTTATTTTCAACTGAATCGTTACAAAACATGTCATAAGAAATCATGGTTATGTGGTGCCCAAATTCGTTTTCTTTAAAGTTCTGAAATTAATTTTTGAGAAATGGAAAGCTTTAGGTTAGGTAATTGGATTTTTGAAACGATGACTAGCAACTTCCATTTTATCATCCTCCTCTCCATCCTCTCCCAAGACACATCCATTTGCACTTAACTACTTGGTTTGCTTTCAATCATCAAAACTTTTCACAAACTGTGTTTGACAGGAATTTAAAACATTTTCATTGAATTAAAAGTTTATTGATTTAATCCTTCCAGTGACCTTTCAACCTTTAATTTCTCTCTGCCCCTCTAACTGTGTATTTAGTTACGTTTAAGGTCCTTCTGTCCTGTCACCTTTATAAAATTCTTGTTTTTCGTGTCTTTATAACACTGTTCCGCCCGGTGTAGAGCACAGGCACCAGCATGGTTTGCCAGTTTCCTCCATCCTGTGCAGCTCCCATCTATCTAAAAAGCAGTCACTCTTCAAATTTTGTCACTCTAGAACTTAATCGGTCCTCTTATCTCCATCTGGTACTTATAGTATGCCATCCTTATCAGATAAGGATTACAACGTTCAACATGACGATCCTTACCTTACCCATAAGGAATATTGTGTTTACCTCAGATATACGTATATAAACAGAAATTACAATACTGATTTGGATTTATTGCCAGTAGATCCATATTTAACAGTCTATCAAAGCATTACCTCTGTTTTTTCATTACAAATTTTATAATAAATTTGTTATAAGTTTTAAGTTAATATATTTTCTAGTTGAATAAGTGACGGCGTGGATGTAGAAATGTATCGTCTGTAATACACACCACTTCACAGATCTAAAGAAATTAAGAAATTATACCTTTTCAGTCTTCCCAGCATAGTTTTCTTTCAGTGGAAATTAAGTACGTATTTCAGGCTACGTTCTTACCAAGTAGGGCAAGCAGACATTCTGAGAAGCGGTTTTGTTGCAACAGTATATTATTCAAACGAAAAAGATATTAATAATTTATTTAATACGCAGTGGTACTCGGTGATCTCTTGAGCTATGCAACCCTAAAAACGTAGAGGAAGGCACCGTGATTGTGAGTAACGTGACAATAATATGGACACCGATCTAGGATTTCCTAGACTTGCCGTAAGCTAATGTCATATAAGTAAATTCGGTTTTGAATTACAGATTCAACAATTGTTTTGACTCAAGTTTTCCTTCCTAAGATTCAAATTCTCTTTTAATTTACGAGGGTCATTCAATAAGTAAACAGACAAACAGCTGTAGAAAAGAAACTAATTGTAGCAGCTGATTGAAACTTTCAGGACTGTTACCTGGCAACATCGTTGTGAGTTTTGATCAGCTGTTCAATAATATATTGCATAAACATAACCAATACAGTTTTATTTACGATGGCGTGTCCTCTTGAGGACAGTACTTTCGAAGAACAGCGTTCTGTTATAAGATTTTTGGATTTGTAACCACTATAACCACTAACTTGGATTCACTATTTTGAACCTGAGTCAAAGCGACAAAGCATGGAGTGGAAGGATCCCAGTTCACCCGCCAAAAAGAAATTCAAAACCCAGCCATCGCCTGGTAAGGTGATGTTAACCATCTTTTGGAGCTCCCAAGGCCAAATTTTCTGTGATTACATACAAGACCAGCGTACCATCAATAGTCAGTACTATTCTGACATGATTGTGAACAAAGTTAAGCCTGCATTGAAGAAGAAATGTCCGGGATGGCAGAGGAAAGGTGTGATTCTTCTTCACTATAATGCCCGCCCACAGACGCCAAAACTGACGCTCGAAACAATAAAAAAAGTAGGTTGGGAGATCCTGCCTCATCCCCCTTATAGCCCTGACCTTGCCCCATCTGACTTTTTCTTGTTTGGCCCACTCAAGGAGACTTTGCGTGGTGTCAAGTTCAACAGCAATGAAGAAGTGAAGGAAAAAGTCCAAAACTGGCTTTGACATCAAGGTAAAGAATTCTTTGCTGAGGGAATAAAAAAGCTTGTAAAGAAATTGGACAAGTGCATAGACGTTGTTGGAGATTACGTTGAAAAGTAAAAAAAATTGTATTGATTGAATAAAAAGTTTTTGCTCTACAGCTGTTTGTTCGTTTACTTATTGAATGATTATCAATGTTTTTTTTTTGAAAAATTGCCGTTTTGACAGCTAGAGTTTTGATATCCATGGAAGAACTGGAATAATTAGTAATGTATCCTGAGTACGCTTTCACGCAGATAACAATTAGGCTACAGTTATTTTTAAAAACATTGTAGTCTTAGTAATCCAAAAATCTTACAAGTGCAAATTAAAATATTGAAACGCAAAAGTGGAAAATAAAAAGTAATTGAACACAAAGAACTTTTTTGCAACAACTAGAATGTTTTTCCCGCTTTCTGTGACACAGACTAGTAAACTATTGCAATATCATGTTGATACTTAGTATAAAGCTTTAGCCTTAAGTGGTAATTTTTTAATTTAGTAATAGAAAATCTGCACCATAGGTAGGCGCAATTCCAAACCTTTTGGCCACATGTGGTGACATCTGTTCCCGCGGCCCGTACACTTTTGAATGGCTACCCAGTATCCCAAGCACTATCTTTGTTTACCTAATTTACCTCTTACTGGCAATAACGAATATTTTATTTTATTATTATCCATTTTTTTTGCGTGTTATGATTATTTATTGTATACAAGGTAGCACAATAACAAATTACTTTTATGGAATTTCTAACGTATTCATGGAATATTGTTTTTAGGTGGTAAGTAACATGGCGTTTAGGAAACATGACCAGTAAAAAAAAATTGTGACAGAGAAGTGTTGTCCCAAAAATTCACAATGAAGAATGGGAACGACAATTTCTGTTTACTATGGAGAAGTCGTACATCCCGATTTTGTCTGATCTATTCAGCAAAAGTTGCAGTACCTAAGAAATAGAATATTAGAGGCATTTCAAGCAGACTTATGGTACATACAACACGTCACCCGTTCCTGGCTATGATTAAAAAAATAAGTATATTGCATAGAAAAAGAGACAACTTTGTTCCCAGAAATGCTTGCTTGTAACAAAACGTAAAGAGACGAATGACATGCTTTGAGCATCGTATGAAATATCGTATTTACTCGAGCAAAATAAAAAGCCTTTCGCAGAGGGAAAGGTTATTAGAG
Source organism: Magicicada septendecula (assembly GCA_034769895.1). Lineage (NCBI taxonomy): Eukaryota > Metazoa > Arthropoda > Insecta > Hemiptera > Cicadidae > Magicicada > Magicicada septendecula. The sequence continues at coordinate 102,676,825 of CM068375.1, forward strand.
AAAGTCTCTTTATATTAGCTGAACATACTGGTAATACAAAGATTTTAAAAACGTGGAAAACATTTTCCTATCTAGAAATACAGTTGTGAGGCGCGTTGAAGAAATAACAGATAATATATAAAAGTAAATTAAGTATTTAACTGGCAATCCCACGTATTTCTCTATTTAAAGAGAGAGAGCTGTAATATGAAACAATAATGCTTAGTTGATTGTATCTGTAAGATCCAGAATTTTAATTATGGTTCAAGAACTTTTAGGACTCTGTCTATTATCAAACAAAACTTCCAGAAGAGATATTTTTGAGACTTTGAAAAACTATGTAGAAAAATGTTGGTGAACTTCAGTGGGTTAAATGTAAAACATTTGAACGGATGTCGTGCACGGAAGGGAGGAAAAACGGCTGTGTTTCTTTAGCCGAAGAGCATTTAGAACGGAATTTGTTTTCGTATGACTATATCATTCATAGCTTTATGTGATAATAAATGAAAATATATCATGTTGTTAATTTTGTTGTGCGCTCCGTTAATATAATTCGATGAGACGAGTTTAGCCGAAATGAGTTTAGGGGACTTTTTAAGAAGAAATAAATAAACATGATGACATTCTGCTTCACATTCTTGCTGGTATGTTTTTTTTATACATCAATAATTAACAAATTGTTAGGTAAATAGCAAGTCAAAAGTCACGTTAATATTGTAGGTCAGCAAAGTTGATAGGAACTTCGACATTTTAATTAATTTTGTCTCTATAATTTCTAGATAAAAGGAGGTTATATTTAATAATACAGTTTATTTATTTGTATAATAATAATAATTGTAAGGTTATGTGAATTATATTATAAAATGTATGTTTAACAGTGTATATGGGTTTCAATAAGTTACAGAAACCTATAAAATAACCACACTTATAGCTGATAATAATTGTCAATATGTAACTTGTTACGTTGGTCCTTAAAAAATTACTTTTAATAATTTACTGGCTCACCATCAGAGGTTGGCCATCTTTCCTTTAAACTTTTCTGCGCCTTCCAGGGACTAGTCGATTATTCTCCAGCGTCCTGTAGTTTGCCGTAGAACAATCTCGCAGCCTTGCTTATTATAAATAGCGGTGATTGTAATCGGGCCTGTACGTTGTGAATTTGGAATTCAATGGGTGTTATCAGAATAGTTGTTGTTGTAACTTGCAATTCAGTCCATCTGTAGACAGCGCTTTAGTGTAAAGTGATTATTGTAAATTATTGTGTAACAGATATGGTTAATACAGATAAAAGAAAGGTTATGATCACCACTCGGAAGAAAACCAGTAAACCTGAACAGTCTGAAATCAAACCACTAAACCTGGAAATAGTGAATCAGTTTAAATATTTGGGATGTTGGATGGCAGAAAACAATGAAGAAATAAATGAAATAAGGAAAATGATACAGGCCGCAAATAGAACATATGCTTCGTAGACATCTATATTCAAGACAAGGAATATCCACTATCAGTCCAAGGTCACATTATATAAAGTTATGATTAGACCGGTGATAACATATAGCAGCGAGACTTAGACTCTGAACAAACAAGCCGGTATTGAAAGGGGAATTTTGTGGAGAATATATGGACCAATCAAAGTAAGCGGGATATGTAGAATGCGTCACAATGAGGAGCTATACAAGCTGTATAAAGACAATGATCTGGCCACCACCATCCGACTGCATAGATTACAATGGACAGGACACATCATTAGGATGGAAGACAACCGAATACCTAGGAAGGTACTGTTTAGTCAGATCGAAAGTAGAAGGCTTGTCGGAAGACCCAAGACACGCTGGATTGACGCAGTGGCGAGGGATGCTGATAATTTAGTTAAAATAAAACAATGGACATCGATCGCCAAGGACATGAAAAAATGGAGGAGAATGATTATGGAGGCTAAGATTTCACTTCGAACTGTGACGCCATAGAAGAAGATTGTGTAACTAATGACTTGTATTATTTATTGCCAGTGTTAGTTAGGTGATATATTGGACAAGACATATTATAACAGGAAGAAGAGTATTAATATCTCTCTATGAGATCACGGTGAAAGAAAGAGGAAGGGACATATTATAACAGAACGAAGAGTATTATTATCTGTCTATGAGTTCACGGTGAAAGGAAGAGAAAGGAATAGAATAACAATGATAAAACGATGATAGCGAGGATGTTAAGGGAAAAACCCTTAAGATTCGGAAACTAAACGATACTAAACCATAAGTCCGGAAAATAAGCAACTAAAGATAACAGTTATGGACAAAAATTACTGCCAATCGGCAGAACAGCATGGTAATTAACTTAATTATAGTAATTATAATTGCAGTTAGTAAAAAAAGATAAAACATTTTATCTTTTTAATTTCAAAAGACAATTAAAGAGTAAACTTTTAAACGTAAATTGTCTTCTGAAATTATTTGTAGTTAAATCGAATTAAGAAAAGTCGTATGGGTAATTAAAGTAAAGTGCAACTTTTACTGTACTCACAGCACTAAAGTAAAATTAAGAAAACTTAATACACCAATGAGAGAAGTGCTTTATTACCTGCATGATCAATGTATCAGTAGCGTGTGATGTAGAGAATGATGATCAGAATATAGGAACGCTTGAGAATTATGTCAGGCTTTCAAAATGCACAAATGTTCGTAATGCACCAGTTCATAAACAAACTTGGATGACAACTTTAACAACAGACATATCCTTAATATCATTAGCGATTTCATCAGTGTCGATTCGGTCAAAAATCGAGACAACATGTACGCTAAGGACACGTACAGAATATGTGTTCCTAGCATAAAGTTGCGTCTTGAATTTTGAAATTTACTTTACTACGTTCTGTTCCGTATTCTACTAGGCAGATTAGTTCTTAAAATAATGTATACAAATTAAAACAAATTTAGAAGGGTTTAGTTATTTAAATAAAATCATTTAGAATTTGTCGGTGAAGGGTTTGTGAGGCTCGGTCAAGAATATGACACAAATTTTAACTTATTTGTGTCGACGTTTCGACAGTGTTTATTGTCATCATCAGGACCTGTGTATGAATACAAAAGAAACGTCAAATACAACAGAACAATTATTTGAGTGAACTTGTTTGTGTATGTGAGTGTACTTGAGTGTGTATGCGTATGTGTGCGCCCGCAAACGATTGTGCGTGCGTACGTATGTATCATTGTATATGTGAAGGGGTTGAGACAGTTTGTTCTACATCTTCAAATGTTTTCTTTAAAGACAACGAGAAAATTATAATATCACAGAACTTAATTTATACGCTATTACAATTTAAATTACTCATAATGTAATGGTATTTTTTAATTAATTATAAAAGCAATAATCAACAATTAGATATTAGAATTGATACAGAAAACGTTTATACATATACCAGTCAACATATAGCATAGTGAAGTATATTATAACTAAATACAGATTAAGGGATGCTTAATTATGTAATTATTAAAAGCTATTTTTAACATGTTTCACTCACTACTGTTATTAAAAACAATCATTAATTTCGAAACGTCGACACAAATAAGTTAAAATTTGTATTATAGTTTTGACCGCTCCTCACAAACCCTTCACCGAAAAATTCATTGATTGACGGTCACTACGAATTTAAGGATAAGATAATTTAGAACAATATGCAAGACAAAGGCTAATGAAGACTCAGTTGGGAGTAACGGAGGATGGTGCAGTTCCACTCGCTTTGAAGAAGAATTTATAGCTTATTTAAATGGTGGCATCAGTATATAATTCAGATTGTGACACTCTGTAGAGTTGTGCTTATGCATTGAATAATAATAACCCAAGTGTCTCATGGATTTACTTTTCCGCTACGCTACGGCGTCCTTTGTCTCTAACGAGGCACGAAATGTGGCGGAAATGTGAAGGCGTTTATCATCCCGGATAAGAGACAGTCGCCGCCGAGAGCAAGTCTTTTGTTTCTTTTCTATTACTTGTGTTCATGTTACTGTTAGTTGAGATATGAATCGGATGTTACTTGACTGAGAAAACTATAATAACGTACACGATGAATTTTGTTACGTTCTCTACAAAGCTCATCAAATATGTTCATAGAGAATAACTTGAGTTACCATATTGGAAACCTATTCAATGATTACAGGTAACGTTGTAATACAGGTAATAGACATTTACTATTGTGCGCTTCTAAACATCGCGACGTAAGGCTGTTTTGGTTTCCAAGTGTTAGGACATTGTTTGTTATTGACTGATGTTTTCGCTGCTACCGAGTCAGTTCATCTTTAGCGGCCGTTTTGACTCTTCCAACGATAACGGTAAATTCGCTGGTTCCTATATTTTTCGAACAAGCGACGGATTTTGATCGGCGGAGACTTGTTCAAAGTGTGGAAAGTTTTCCACAGGCGAAATAGCTTACCATCTGATATCTATCAGACGTTGAACGTTCTTGCTTCCCGGTAGCGTGCGACTTTGCTTGAAGGTACCAATGAGAGGTTAACTTTTTACACGTCCTCCTCGATGAGGTATTTACATTATATTTATATTATTTTACAATATAAATATTTTTAATATTTGTGGCATATTTTTATTACTTTTTATTTATTACTATTACTTCTATATATTAAATATATATAATGTATTGAATATACAACTAGTTGAAATATACTTATGAATTAGCTAGCAGCTTGGAAACCACCTACTTTGTTGTTCAGGAAGATTGCTTTTATAACAAATAATGATAATTGTTGAGAATGATCGTAGAATTATATATATATTTTTTTAATTTATTGGAGATCTGTACCATTTAACAAATTGGCTGACAACACACGTACAGGATTATGAAGAGCTGACCATTGACAGCTCTTCTTCTTTTTGATAATAGATTAAAGAGGTACACAAATTACAGAACTAAATGACAAAAACATGTGAACAAATGAACAAAAATCACTTCCAATTGTTGCTGGCATGATACAGTAAGTTCAAATATTAAACACTGGGCCCATAAGGCACATATACAGGTTAACATTAACACTTAATAATGACACGAAACAAAACATACAGAACAGAACAGATATCACAGACATTACGATACAGAAAATACAGAGAATACATTATAAGTTAAACCTGAATGGTAAGTCTAATAGTTTGTGCCGTTTTAGTCTATAAATATCTTCATTGTTGTCTAACAAATTACTTGCCAGGTGGTTTGGATGCTTCTCTAATTTGGAGATGTGAGTCCTGCAGAGGCGCATGATTTCTTCTCTCACGGTTGGAACTCTGAGGTCGCGGTGTATTGAGTTGTTGGAGACAAATCATGGAGCGTCGATCTTAAAGTATCTTAAACTAATGATCTTAAAGTTTTGGACTGAAAGCGCTGGATAATCTCAATATTACTTGTACTAGCAGTACCCCAAAGTTGAATACCATAAGTCCATACCAGTTTAAGAACTGCTTTTTAGATCAACAGTTTGTTGATGAGACTTAACCGTGATTTTCTGCCTATCAGCCAGTAGATGTTTCTGACCTTGTGATTAAGTTCAATCTTCTTAGATGTTATATTTTTTTCCACGTTAGTTTCCTGTCCAGATGCATCCCAAGGTACTTAGCACTTTCAGTTTGCGGTACTGGTTGACCGTTAATTGTTACTGGGGGGCAGTTTGCCTTACGTGTGGTGAAGGTAACGTGGACTGACTTGGATGAATTGATTTTTATGCGCCATTTATCAAGCCATAACTGAACGCTGTTTAATGATTCTTCTAGTATAAGAGATGCCATTGAGGGGTCGGAGTGTGTCGCTAGGATTGCTGTGTCGTCGGCGTAGGTAGCAACAGTGGTTTCACTTCCTGATGGTAAGTCCGAGGTGAACAGGAAGTAGAAAAGAGGACCCAGGACACTACCCTGCGGAACACCTGACCCCACTGGTAATAGAGGAGAAGTAGCATCCGAGTACTTGAGTTAAAACACTCTGCCCACTAAGTAGGAATGTAGAATACGGTGACAATTATGTGGCAGATTTTTCTTTATTTTGTATAAGAGTCCAAGATACCAGACTTTGTCAAATGCCTGGGAAACGTCGAGAAACACACCTGAGCAGAACATCTTCGATTCCAAAGATTTATTGATAACATTTGTTAGTCTGTGTATTTGATCTACCGTAGAGTGCTTTTCTCGAAAGCCAAATTAGTGATCCGGAATTACGTTGTTTTCTACAATTGTTGACATAAGTCGTTTTACAAACAGCTTCTCAAAGATCTTACCAAGTATTGGTAGAAGGCTTATGGGTCGATAAGAAGAGGGCTCTTGAGGGTTTTTACCAGGTTTTAAGACCATGATTACTTGAGCCGATTTCCAGAGAAGAGGAAAGAATTCAATTCTGAGTATGGCGTTGAAAATGTATGTTATTAGTACAGCGCCTTTGTGAGGCAGCTCCTTTAGAATTTTTTCCCGATAGCAAATCAATGCCGGAAGCCTGTTTACTTTTCAAATTATACAGGATTATTTCCTTGACTTCGTTAACCTTGAAAGGCTTAATAGGTAGAGTCAGTTGGAGCGGGGAGTGTAAATATCTTTGTACGTCTTCATCGAAAGAGACGTTCTTGCTGGCTTCAGGTTGAAAAACGTTGACCAAATGTTCGGCAAAAGTCTGGGATTTCTCTGTATTGCTTCGCGCCCAGCTACCATCTGGTTCATGTATTGGTGGTATTTATAATAGTGGCCTTTTTAATCGTTTTGTAGCCTTCCACAAGGAATAATCAGTACTTTCATTAGGTAGTTTTTAGTTTCTAATTTCATTAGAAAATTTTATAGATAATCCTGAATGCCTTCATTCTTTAAATTTTCTAACAATCGTTTTAGTTTTCTGGCCGCGGAATTCCACTTTCTTTTATCATCCGGATGATGAGTATGCTGCCAAATTCGTCGCAATATATGCTTCTCAGCTAATTTCTTTCGGACAACCAGAGGAAGGTTTAAGTGCTTACCCTTTGCTGTATTGCAAGGTGTAGCTTTCCAGGCTGATTTTTGAAAAGTACTGGTGAGATAATTTACAGCCGCATCCAATTCAGCAGGCGTGTGGAGTGGAAGTTCTAGCGAGATATTATCATTTATAAGCTCTCTAAAATAGTCCCAGTCAGTATTACGATTTGTGAGTGTTGGTAGACTTTCAGACTTAATTATAGTATTGCTAATAGTGGCAACAATTGGAGTGTGGTCAGAGGACAAATCAAGGCAAGATTCAACTTTGTAGTATTTATGAGATAAGCCTCGTATTAAAAAGAAATCAATGAGGTCGGGTATTTTATTTGTATCAGAAGGCCAATAGGTTGATTGACCAGTGGACAGAAAGGACAGGGATTCTTGTCTAATGACATTATATAAAATTCTACCTCTTGAATTAGCTAATCTCGAACCCCATTGCGGGTGTTTTGCATTGAAGTCACCTCTCACCATAAAACATGCACCAAGAGTTCTAAGAAAGGAGCTGAAGTCAGTTTCATTGATTCTGTGTTTTGAAAAACAGTAGACTGCAGAAACAATTAGAGGGCCTTTTTGATCTTCAATTAAAACGTTTGTCGCCTGTAGGTGAGCAGTTTTGACTTTAGAGAAGAGATAATGTTTTATATTGTTTCGGATTAACAGAGCGGTTCCGCCACGAGCTGTACCATCAGGATGTTGGGTATCATAAACAGTAAATCCTGGAATCCTAGTATGACTTGTCTGTGAAATGTGTCTCAGATATAGCCTAAGCATTACGTCTAACCTGTTGTCAATAAGAAAAGCTTTGAGTTCTAGGGTGCGTTGAGAGAGTCCAATGGCGTTCCATAATCCAATCCTGTAATTGTTATTCATTATTAATTAGGAAGCTTATTGACAAGTGTTGTAAGGAGATTAAGCATAACGCTATTTTGCTGCATGAGTTGACTGAACATAGTCTCAAATTTTGTCAGGAAGTGTGAAAGTGTGATGTCCTCATTTGCTGTCTGTTTGAGATTGCTGTCATAAGGGGACGAGGATTCTGAGTGTCGCTGTAGTTCTGAAATTTGAGCGTAAGTAGGAAAAGAGACGTTACGGGTATTCATGTTCTGTTCCGTGTTCATAGTCCTAAAAATTGAAGGCCTACTCCTAGGTGTGGTGTTAGGTACAGGGCTTTTTCTGGCCTGCAGATTTTGATAAACTTCATAGCCTTTATAATTAGCTGTATGAGGACCATCGCATAATGCACATGTGGCTGGTGTATCCTTAGATTTAGAACAAGTTGCGGAGTTGTTCACCTTCGCAATAGACATATTGGAAAGGTTTTCTACAGTACGTCTTACTGTGACCGTATGACTGACAACGAGTGCACTGGATTATGAAGTTTTTTCTCCGAGGTGGCTCTACAGTAACCTGCATGTTACCTAAAGACCTTAGGTTATATATTTGTTTATTGTTTGCTGCAGGTTCAAGATCAATAAAGAAGAGAGGGAGGGGTGTTTTCTCTACTCTGTGTCTAACGTTCATTGTGTTTCTGACCGAGTGTCCTTTTTATTTTAGTGCTTCTTTAATAAAGTGTACACCGATGCTAGGACGAATGTTTCTTATGACAACCCGGTATGCTCGCTGGTCTTTAATTTGATATGTATGGTAAATAATTTTTTTGTCCTCGAGGTGACGGATTAATTTTCTGTAAGAACCAGGTGCAAAAGTGTTGGTTTTCACCGTATTGTCATCGAACGATTTAGTACTGTACTGTTCTGATTCCAAAATTTTTGTTATTTTATTGATCATTTCATTGTAATTGACGACACCATGAAGGTATACAGGAAGAGGTCTAGGTACTTTCGGCTGAGCCAAGACTTGGGTAGGTTGGACGTCATCAGGGTCATCTATAGGTAACACCGTAAATCTGTTGTGTTCATTAAGCTGAGTGTGTGTTTCAGATGTGTTTTCTGAAGATTGGCGACTTCTTTTTCGTTTTATCACCATCTGCCAGCTGTGGTATCCGTGTTGTGTGAAATCGACATTAACATTTCTGCCTGGCTGTTGACTGTTATAGGATTGAAGGGCATTTTGCGACACTGGAGGTAATGTAGGCAGCATATTTGCGGTTCCTGAGTGGACCGTAGGAACAGGTTCAACGTTAGTTGACAGGCCTGGTTGCTGATAATTCATTATTGTTGATAATTACAGTAGACAGATATACTAAAAGACACGTGTACTTCCAGATGAGTAATTTCTGGCCTTGTGTTTATGTTTTGTAGAGAAACAGGTACAAACAACCACAAGCCGCAGACAGACCAACAGTCCTACACGAACGAGCAGACGTACGTGCGGCCCCCTGGCCGGCTGCTTGGATTTGTTCCAGTAATCAGATAAACCTTTTGTTGTTATTTTTGTTGCAGTATTACTTACAAATATAAGTCTATTTAGTAAGAAAGATAACGATAATATTAAGCTACCGCACACGACAGTACAACCGCACCGAACAGCTGCTCATACAAGACTGTAGAATTATATATTAGTTAAAATTAATAGTTAATATTATAGTAGTACTAAAAGTTAAAGGCATGTCTGCCGAAATCAGTTTACACGATTTTATGAGAGAGTGGTTCAAGAAATAAGAATTCCAACCAAAAGTGTGTTCAAACATGTTATTGTGGCAACTGAGATAAAAAGTTGTAGGTTATTGTGCATCGCATAAGAGGGAAAACTTTTTCACTCATTTAAAAATGTATAAATTTATAAAGAAATGCGTTTATGTTTTTTTAAAAGATTTCCACGAACAAACTAACACTGATTACGAATAATTACTTACCTGTGTATAACAAAAAACATGCGAATATGGAACATTCAATTGAAAGAGTTATTTCTTTGTGGTCAGATAAAACTCAAGTGTAACCAGCCATTCCGGAACAGTCTACACATTCCGTTGTTGTAAAACTGGAACTACGAAGCCTGTAGTGTGGACGTCACAACGGCAGGCAATGGAAAGAAAAAATGTCAGAGAGAGAGAGATGTTTATAAAACGTTTGATATGTAACAGTAACAAATTTGGACGTCTGTAATATTTTAATTACGTTTGTTTATTTAACGTTTCTTCCGAAATGTAAACAAATAAGTATCTTTCTTATATTTATTTTGCTTAAATGTAATGTGTACTATTAAATAATACCTTATAATATTTCCTTAGATCCTCTTGCTTTCACAGGTGGCTTGACTTATAAATAAATTTTGGTGCCACACTCATATCTCATTTTTATTTAGATCTTATGCTTTTAATTATCAATGAATATAGTTATTTTTTTAATTTTAATAATACTTTGTATTATTTATTACGTCTGGAATAAATGTATCATTTGTTCAGTTAGTTGTGCAAATATGTAGAGAGAGGGGAGGAAAATTTTACAAGTCAAAACAACACATGAGTTTTTTTACTGTCAGTAGTCTTACCCATAGGTTGGCTCCACTGAACTTGTTGATAACAACCTTTTCACAACTCACAGTGACTCTGCGTGTTAGCGCCTCGCGCACTTTGATTCCTTTAACTTTCAATATTACTATAAGTAATGGTTTTGAGAATAATATTAAATATGTTATAACATTCCCTAACGCTATTACTTTATCCGAATTCATTAAACGTTATCGACACACAATTAACTGAATTCAAGTATTTAGTGACAAATTCTTCTCCGAAAGTACGAATAAAGTGAACTAACAGTTTGAGTAAAATTAAACAAATTATTGTTAGATGGAACTATTTCATTTAAATGCAATTTCCTTGGTCCAATGTGAGTAATACAACCTATTAATTTGCAGCATCAGTTGACTGAAAAAAAACTTCACAGGAAACTATTTATATAATTATCACAAGAGGAAATGAAAGTTTAATTATATTAACAACTTACTTAATTTTTTTAAACTTTTACTTGATTTTCTTAATATTTTCAAAAACTCACATGAAAATAAATGAAATTATCTACTTAAATTGCATACTCTAATTAGTTGTGATAAAGAATGTTTTTTTTTGTAACAATAAAAATATAATAATTCCAACTTACTTGCTAATCTAATGTATCAGCCAAGAAACTACTTGTATGTTCTATTAAGTAATTAAAATAGGAACATAATCGATGATTCTACAGATTTTCAGCAATTGAGAAGTACACCGCTGAGTTTAGCGGGTCTCCTTACACGGTAAAGAAAAGCGACGCGGGGGTCTCCTTATACTCGTAAGGCATGAAAATAAATTATATGTTGTTGACGTGTTGACTTTTTGCAACGGTTTAACAAGGTTGTGGTTTGTTTTCTGTTTTTCGTTATTCTTAGTAGAATGCTAAAGTTAAGTAAGACTTGATTCAATAAAGTAAATACAGAATAATTTAGCACGTAGAAATTTTTATATATATCAAACTTTCTTCTTCTTCTACTTCTTCTTCTTCTTCTTCTTCTTCTTCTTCTTCTTCTTCTTCTTCTTCTTCTTCTTCTTCTTCTTCTTCTTCTTCTTCTTCTTCTTCTTCTTCTTCTTCTTCTTTTTTTAGCTGTATTAGAACTGGTAGAATATTAACGTCTTTTAACCACTGCATCCAACAACCCCTATCTTTTTGCATATCCTTTCAACAAGAGCCACTTTCCAGTTTCTTACCCCCTTTGAAAAAAAGATCCTCAGCCTCCCATTGTTCCTAAAGGGGTTCACGGTTTTCCTCTTTGTTTGGTGCTTATCATATGTCCTTCCATAACGAGTTTTTTGGTGTAACGTATTTACTCTAGACGGCATGCCCATCTTAGTCTTTGTAGCCTAATATAATAAACAATGATGTGCTTGTTGTGCAACTGACTTAGTTTGAATACAATAAACAACCGTCGACCTTCGAGATGCTTAATCCAATACGAGGTTTCATAGGTTTTACATTTAACTAAATCTAATGTATCAACAGATAAGCTATAAAACGAAGTAGTTACGATTTCTCGAACGTAACGAACAATAGTATATTTACCTTTCTACCTATTTACAATATATTGTAGTTATTACGTAGGTAAACTGTTAAACTAAGTAGATAGATGGACAGATAAGCTGTTGTCTTTCTACCTATCTATAGGGCTTTATTTTGTTCATTTTAGTAAGTCCTTTTTCCTCTTTCAATTTTTCTAGCATGTCCCAGAGTCATTTATTTAGATCCAGCACATATTCTGTCCAACTCGTTGGAAGTTTTCCTTTTCCTGTTTTACTAAAATATGTCCAATGACTCGAGTGTGTTACTTTTCTTTCTACCTGTTACCGTTGTCTAATGTTGTGACACCTAAATTTCATTTCAGGCCAAGGCAGAGATGGAAAGTGTCAGCGCTCCAAGGTCGACCAGTTCATTTGCCTCCACTTTGTAGTTCCTTACCGCTCATTTGCTGCTGGGATCCACGAATATTTTAATTTGTTTATTTATTTATCTCGTACTTTGATTCTTGATCATAATCTGCGTTTACGACAAAATTAATGTACACATAATTGCTGATCATAACATTGTAAATCAGTTTAAAAAAATTTTAAATTAACATCGTTTTCTTTTGTACCTGGATAAATAAAAAATTCACAACAAAATTTCACGATCTGTCTACACAGCAATACTATCTGTAGTAGTTTCTGTGCTATCTCAGAAACCAGCATCTGAGAATTTAGCAGCTATGCAGCCGCTACGTGAGCCATTCATAACATCTACTGATCAGCCATTCTACATTGAATACCAAACAACATATGCTTGTTTGGTTTCGACGGTAGCTAATTTTTCTTAAGTTTCTAATGGCAGCTCGCACTATCCGTAACAATGATATGACTCTTCTCTAATCCATACAGCATGTCTACAAACCAGTCTGTAAAAACTTTATGGTTTATTTCTGTGTCGTAATACTCTGTGTTCTTTAACTTTAAGACAAACGGTGCTGCTTCCAAATAGCCGTGCTGTGCTGGATCAGCGTGACAAGTTATCAGCCTAAAGCCCTTGCCAACTGAAATAAAAAAAAAACTCCGTTGTTCGTAGAATTCTGTCATACATTCTTGTATTGTTCTGATTGATCCAAGCTTCATCTTCCGGAGGCAAATAATAAAACAGCTGTACTAAAGTGTATGGAAAGCGCGGCCAACGAGATCTGTTTGCTCTCAGCGAGGGTAAGCGTAACAGAAATAAGGACATCCAAAAATACATTATTGTTAATCTGTAATATCTACGGAATTCGAAATATATTGTTACGACGGTCTAACTGATCATCGTATGGTACAGTGGAAAACAGAATACAAGACACCAATTAAGTCACTAATCACCAGCCTTATTATCAAAATAAACAGTTTGTAATCAACAAGAAAGTCTCTTAGTCTACAATAAATCAAATAAAAATTGTTGACACGCAATAAAATGTCAACTAATATAAAACCCAATTGTATTACAAGTTTTCCGCACGATTTTAAAACACATAACACTTCGCCGCAATAATTACTTTTCACTAATAAACACTTGAACGCACAGAGTAATCGCCCGACAATAACTGAAACGTACGCAGCATGAATGGGCTATTTATAGTCTGCATAATAGCCATAATATGTGTCCTTAACAAGCCATCGAAAATTCTAGAGGACACTTCAGCGCGACCTTCGCAGAAACACGCACTCTTGGGCTAATTGAGAAATTTCTCGAACAACGCTATCGAATGTACGAGGTTGTTCTGTTTACGTAACACTGCCTCGCGTGTTAGGCGTCACGTACGCATTACAGCTGCGGGAATAGAGTAGAACAACGTTCTCCAATGTAGCCTACCAGAACGTTCCGTAATGCAGTAACACTTTTTCTGCATTACGTAAAACTATGACGAAAAGATCATACGAAGTTAATACGATGTTGGTTAAGGCGCGAGATATGCAAATCCGATGCGCAAGCGTGAAGGCAATGTAGGCCTATAAATAACGCCGTAAATGTATTACGTTGCCGCTATTGGCACATTATACAAGGAACACTAAATAAACATATTAACATTCTTAGCCACCCCTTGTATATACTTATACCAAACAATTGTCTACACAAACTCACGTTTCTCTCAATTTTTATTTTTGTACTTGTCAATATTAAACTTAATTAGTGTAACTAAAATACTAGGTTATACTTTAGACACAGCAAGTTCTTTTGTCTTCTTGTCTGATAATTTAAGAACTAATTTTTGGCCTAAGTTAAATTAAACTACTGAAACGTAGAGCGTAAAGTTTTTTAGTGTACCTGACAATTAAGGTACAACAAGTCTTCCAGTCCAAGGGACAGTATCTTTTCAGGAATTTATATCATACATTTAATACTTTTAAGTACAATATTAAAGTTAATTTTATCATAAGCCGCTTGAAAGATGTTAGGAAATGATCATTGCCTTTATATTGTTACGTAATACAAAACGTTCTACAAATATATCGAATATTCCGGAGGAATCCGGCTGTAATGTGAGTGCGTACGTGATTCTCAACGCATTAGCTAGACTGTGTCATAAGTCGCGCAACTAAGCGCACTGTGCCAAGGTCGCAATTAATTACGGTCTAATGTTTTCCTTTATTGTTAATGCGTAGTATGGATGTTTCTGGATTTTCGGCGGCGTATAAATACAAGTACTCCGTTTAGTTTAGTTTGAGTTGCGAGTTATTGCCGGATGATTACTCTGTGCGTTCAAGTGGTTATTAGTGAAAAGTAATTATTGTGGCGATGTGTTATGTGTTTTATAATGCCGGACAATTGTAATACAATTGTGTTTTATATTAGTTGACATTTTATTGCGTGTGAACAATTTTTATTTGAACCACTATAAAAAAATTATTCCGATTAGCGCTTTCAAGCTTCGCAGCTCATCGTCAGCTGACGATGAGCTGAGAAGCTTGAAAGCGCTAATCGGAATAATTTTTCTATAGTGGTGCGCAACAGTTATAATTCTGTTTGTGATTTTAACCACTAATACAACTTTCTTCATTAAATTTTTATTTGATTTATTGTAACAGACTATCGTGTTGATTACAAAATTTTTAATTGTGACAATTAAAGCTGATGATTAGTGAATTAATTGGTCCCTTGTATTTTGTTTTCCACTATACCATACGATGATCAGTTAGACTGTCGTAACAATATTTAGACTTCTAAATTCTAACTTAAACTGGTATACGCGATCCAAAAATCTGCAACTTGAAAACTTTTACGTGTACTTATTTTTACCCCGTCCATCTACCTTAAACATCACATTTTGTAAACAAAGAACAGAAAGGTTGATTCATAATTCAGAAGTGGCAACTCGGTTCTTGTATTTTTCGCTGCATAGTACATAATTGCCGAAAAATATATGTGAACAAAGGCACAACATATTTTTCTACACAGGTAAAAAAGTATCAATTTGTATGTGAGTTGTAAGTAGGCCTATTATTCTGTTAACTATGTATAAGACATTATAAATAAACTTTAGCCTATGCTAAAAGAGAAATGTGTCTTCCAACGTATCACGAAGTTTTTCTTAATATACAAAATTATTTTAAATATTAGAATTAATATATTTCTTTTTTGATTTAAAAATAACTTTCTTAAAATGTTATATAGCCTAGGCTTGATCAAAAAGTTCATTCAATTCTTGTTCATTGTAAAAATTATGCGTTCATTCAACCCTTAAACTGCCCCCTTCAAAGTTGTCTCAATTTAACACGATTAAGCCAGCCGTTTTTGCAGTCTTCAAAATATTTTAAGCATCCATTTTTTGGTACAGCCTTGAGCTTTCTTAGCGATTTTCGTTGTACGTCTTCAACGGTGTAAATTCTTCTTGTACTTTCGTGCAAATTATCACTATTGGGAGGTGGAATGATCACGTTGGGACACATTTGGTGAATACGGCAGTTGCCGTGTCACCCTTATGACGTTTTACTTTGCCTAGCCTGGCAAAATTTTCAACAAGCAATGATGTGCGTCCAGGCGCATGATCGGGCTGCAATTTTCATACATTATTTTTCCGTAAATCTGGGCGTTTTATAAGAATAACTTCATACTAGTGGCGTAAAATGTCTGAATAATACTCTTTATTTACAACTGAGCGTAATGATGAAATTTGGTGGAACACAAAAACATAATCTTCATCTGACAACCACGATTTTCAACTCATTTACGGCAGTCTTTTAAGATTATAAACCGCTTGTTCACGCACAGTAGTCACGCCAGAAGCCTTCTGAACATGTTTACCAGGACGGAGGAGTTTACCTCGCAGTTAAAAAAAAATTAATCCATGATCTTCAATCTTGCATTGTAGAGTAACACAAAGTAGCATAATACACCTAAGGACAACTTACTCAATTAGTAAGGAAATCTAAACTATGGATCAAATTGGACTAAACTTTTAGACAATTGTCACTAACAATGTACCAACATCATATATAAACAGTTTCTTAATCGGACACCTGTAGCGGTGGATATTGCAATATTGCACGAACGTTTTGATCAAACCTCGTATTTACACGATAATTACATCTTATTAGAACTTGTATTTTACATTGGGTCTAAACTTTAAACCCAATCATTCATTCCTTTATGAATGAAGTAAAGTACAATTTTATTTTCTTTAAAAGACAGATCTGAGCTTGTAACTCTTACTGATGCCAAAACGGTAATTCATGCAGAGCTTACGTTTTGCTATCATGGAAAGTTACATAAACAGTAGACAACTTACGTCAGCACTATCAAGGAAAGCGAAACATGCTCCAGCAAGCATAAACACACTCAGACGAATACACTGTGACGTTCTGATTACAGTAAGTGCAGACAGACTGTTTCAGTCCTACACGTAGTGGTTTTGAAATCTCCTCGGTGTAGTGAAAACGTAATTTTCAATTTCCATCTGTGTATATGTGTAAGCAAATACGTTTTAGTGTCGAACGTAGTAATTCCTGTCAATTTTACTGAATAAACCTACACGTTAAAAATTTTTTTGATATAGCACTGTAAAAATAGAATACACAATACTTTTATTCCAATAAAATAAATAACATTATCTGAACACAAGAATGGATATAGAATTGCAAGTATTTTTAAGTAAACCTTTTTCTTGGTATAAAAGACTAAAGAAAAAGCGTTTGGCTCTCTGTTCTCTGAACCATTTTGTCTCAGTTGTTTAATATAAATACTCATTGTCCTACCTTATTATAAATATAAATTTTGTACGTCAGTGTCCCTTTTTTGAATGTATTCACATTATAAAATATATAAAGGTTACTGTTTTTATATTTTATAAATTTATTGGATGAATAAAGAAATTATTCCTACATTGTGTCTCAAGGCTGATTACATTTATAACCAAGAAAACAATAGTTACTCTTTCTTCACTTCAGCAATAAAAATATCTTGCACTTTTGACTAACTAAACATTAGTTCACTATCTTTTAAGGGGCTTAATTATTTTTTGTTCTAAAGATCTAAGATCAGATTCTTTTGTTTGTATCAACAGGATGACGATGGAGAATTGTGTAGAAGATACTGATCATTAGATACACTAATAGTTACATATATAAAGTTTATAGTACCATAGATCTTTTGGGGATTGCACATTTCTTTTTTTAATAATAATTTTGATTCTAGCTAAAACTAAAAGTTACAGACTTTATATTTTCAAACATGTAACTGAAACAGACATCAGACTTTATGGACGTCAGAAAAATATGTTTACTCTAAGTCACACAGAGCTGTACTTTTTCCGAAAATGGGGAACTAAAATGGGTAACACGACGTAATGCAGTAGAATGGTTTTATAATGTAGAGTCAGAGTATACACTAAAGCACTCTAAGCATAGTTACTTTATTTTATGAGTCACGTAGGTCATCTCGGTTTTGTTGCCAAAGTTATTTCCAAAACAATAAAGTTTAATCAACGTTCAGCAGTATAGGAAACGACAACTCTGAGAGCCTGTGGTTCCACATAACAAATCCTTAGCCGACAATGTGCACTCGGTTGTAAACGTAATTGTTCCCTACGCAAATGTTTTAGAAATGTTTTGTTAAAAATGTAGGCAGACTTCCTTATTGTGTTCATTCAGACGGATTCACGATAGTAAAAACCCTTAGTCTGAGACTTGAATTTTTTAAACACATTTTTAAATTGTGTTATGTATTTTATCAAAAGCTGTAGTAAAAGTATAATGAAACTCTAGTACAGTTATACTGAAAGTTATACGTGTTTACAAATTTCGTCTGAAATGCACACAGATTCTCTTAATATTTCAAATTGAAAAAAAAACAGTCGCAAATAAAATAACAATAAAAAAGGCATTACAACAAGTACGTGATTACCATTGCTGTTTTCAACATTGGTGAAGCGCTGAAATTAGCATGGAAAATTTTGATTATTTCGGGTGTACAATGTTTACACATTTTCCGGAACCAAAGATTACAGAATTGATTGAATTCTAATCTTCCACTGCTACTTGTCCATCCAAACATCTTCTTCAATTTCAGTTCCCCTCAATATAGTCTGAATTTTTTCTATCCAGGTGATAGGTGGCCTTCATTTTTTCCTTCTTCCTGGTGGGGTCCATTCCATAACTTTCCTTGGCAATCTTTTCTGTGATATTCTTTTTGCGTGTCCATACCATTGTAATTTTTTTTGTTTGAATAGAAAACAACAATTACATTTTTCACATCTCCTTAATAACTTAATTTCTAATTTTATCACGTTTGGATACTCATGACGACCGTCTCCAAAAGTCCATCTATGCTGCCGTTAATTTTATTCTTAGTTTATTAGTAGTCAAAACTTCTGAGTTGTAAGTCATGAAACAATCATTTTAAATATTTTGGTTTAAGTTTCTTCGGTAATTTGTTTATCCCAAAGATTTTCATTTAATTTAAATACAGCCATCTTTCCCAAATTAACTCCGGATTGTATTTCTTTGTCTTTTTTTCCATTGGCCGTAATTTTCACCCCTAATTACTTGTATTCTTCTGAATATGAAATCTTCCCCATGTCTTCCTCCAATATGAAATCTTGCTGAAGGTCACCTATTGCCAAGTATTTTGTTTTGTTTATATTTACCTTTAGCCCCATTTCTGATATTCCTCTATCAATAATGGAAAAATAAATAAAATTAACGGAGTATATTTTTCAAACTTTATATGCCAATGGTAAAGCATTATTTAGATTATTTAGTAAAAATTGCTGTTATTCATATTTTCTTCAAAAATAAAAATAAATTGTTTGCTACGAAAAGTGAAAAATGTACTCTTTTGATAAGAATTTCTATAGTTTTTGTGCTATAGTATAGGTATTCTGCAAAATATTTAATAAATTATTCATTCATGTTATGCATGTTACTAGACTTGGAAGGTTCAAACAATTTAAATAATTTTAATTAAAAATATCAGAATCAGTAAAGCTGTTTATAAGAATAAATTTAACAGATAGATTATGTAAATTTATTGCAGAATATCTACACTTAAAAACGTTCTGATTATGAAGAATCCCCTGAACTTCTCAATAGTGGAATGTATAAAATAAAGAAAAATAGCTGTTAATCTTGGCCTACAGCTTAACTCGTTGAAAAATTTTCCTACTGTACAAAACCTAGAACAAAATGTCTACTTTTAAAAACGAATCTTTTACTGTATTAATATTTACAGACTATTTTACTCTGCATATAAGTATTTTTCCGAATTAAACTTACGACCAAATATTTGTATGGCTTTATTGAAAGGTTAACCTAATCACTGATGTTTTCTGTTCTTCTAAAATGCTATAATTTCATTCTGTAGAGATACAAATGCTACAGGATGTTATTCGATAGGGGCTAACATAATCATGTAGAGACGTACACGTGCAGTTCGTGCACACTGATAGCGAAAGCAAAGGACGCGCACATTCACTCACACGGACGTTTGGGTCGCAACACGTACAGTCTGCTCAAGACGTGAACGACTTGTTTTGAGATATACTTTAACTTACAAAGGAAGATAGATGAGAAAACATATTTAAACATAACCTGCAGGGGTATTATTTCCTTTGTACTTTGCACGTTTAAATATATTCAGGTTTAAAGTAAATTGAAGTAATTCAGTACACTAACGTAATATAAAATTTTTACGGCAGTATACAAAGCAAGATAAGTAATATTAGGATATAACACACATTGTTCTAAGAAAAAAATATGATTTTTAAAAGGAGGACTCCCAGAAGGGTTTGAAGAGGTTTCGTAGGAAATGCTTCACAAACTTAGGCTATTGAAATTTTGGAGAGAATTGAAACAACCAGCATAAGAGATCAACATGAACGTACACAATAAAATAAAAAATAAGCGTAGACTAATAACTTCTTCTTCTTGAGTCGTCAGTCTTTTCGATTGGTTTATACCCTCCCCGCATATAACCGTGGTGCGTGTGTTACAGATTCTATCACAGGCATATGGAATCTAAAGTTTAACGGCGGATTCGACTGGCATAGTTGGGGAGGACTTATACTAGGCAGGGTACCTCTTGCTGGTTTGCCATCGCCTTGCGAGAGAAAACGGTCGTCTCTAAATCAGTTGACACGACTAATAACTAAGTAGGTCTAAATTGAATTTAAAATGTTCAGGTGAACATGTTATTTTATTTTTTAAGATCTCATGCAGAAAAGCATCATGTTTTTCTACATGATTAAAAAGATATTTAAACAATGTTATTCTATAATAACAAAGAAATAATTCATTTACTAAAGTAAAAGAAATGAATGAATTCATTTTAAAATTTATATGCAGTATAAAATGATTACTATGTATAAGCGAAATCATCACAGATTTGGAATGTGTCACAAAAATTTGCACTTAGGGTCTTTGTATATAATAGCTGAGATTTTATGTAGTTGTGATTTATGTGTAATATTTATATTTATATAAATATTTATGTAATATTTATGTTTTATGTAGTCGAGTATTGTGTGTGTGTAAATTATTATGGGTACAATGACTCAAAAAATTTTACAGAACGACTATCCGTATTCCGTTCATTTTGGCAGGATTTGTAAAATGGACACCACAGAGGGAACACCAAAATTGTGATTGTGTGATACGGAAATGCATACACACCCAGCCTACTGAAATAAATTACTTGTTGTTTTTGTAGAGCAGTCTTTTATATTTTGTATGCCACAGAAAGACTAAATAATTGTGCTACTTACCAAACTTTATAACAATGGCGCTAAATAATTAATCAAACTAACGACCCGTAGCTATCAGTCACTACGCAGGAAGCGGGACCCGTATTACTTGCAGCTTCATTCGGTTAGATTGTATTCAAAACTGAGTAAGGAAATACAAGTTTAACTGGAATTGCAGTCCAAAGCTGTCCTTAAACGACAATTTCCATTGGAAAATCGTTTGTATATAAATATCAATCAACATTATTATTAAATGATATTCCTAGGAGCTGATATTTCCAATAAACTAAAAAACAAGTACACAACAAGAGCCTTAAAATTCAATCGTGAAAAAAAGCAGGTGGTGTTTTCGCGCAACGTAATTCTACAAAAAATTTGTGTCTGCTGTCCAAGGATCTAGTATAAAATATCAACTTTTAAAAACGAATCTCTTACCGTACGAATATTTACAGATTACATTACGTAGCACCGTTCTGAGTTCTGCTGCGCCGACATATAACTTACTCTATACGTACGTACTTGTAGCATGTACGTAATTACATATCCACGTATTAGCATGTAATTTTCTAAATTATTTTAAATACCTGGGCTACAGTGTGTCTCATAATACACGCAACGACGTTGTAAATAAGTTGCATAAGTTCAACGTTATGTGAGGGACCGTCAGGCGAACTCTAAAGTCAGCAAGTAAAGAAACTCAACTAAAATTCTATAAGGTGACCACATTTCTTTATGGTTCTGAAAACTGGACTTTAACAAAAGGCTCTAGTATTCCCAGTCGTATCCAAGCGGCTAAAATGAGATTTATCAGGGACGTGGCAAGCATACTCTCCATGATCATAGACGAAAAACAGATATACTGCAGGAACTGAATATTATGAGTATACTCGACAGGCTTGCCCAGTATCGGCTTCACTGGTGAGAACATCTTTGCCGAATTGCTGATTGCCGCATCCCCAAACAATCACGGAACTATAAGCCGAAGGAACGGAGAGGTGTGCGGCGTCCGAGGAAGCGCTGGAGTGACCTGCTCTAGACTTTGCCTATTTAAGATCGGAATAAACAAGCCTTGGTTTAATTCTTCCAGATGATGATGATGATTTTTTAAATTAAGAAAACTTGACTGAGAATCCTATGCAATAAAAGAAACAACTATAATTAATCAAGAAATACCACAATTTTAATTGACTAAATTTTAAATGTGAAAATGACATCTAAATGAACAAACGCCATATTTTTATACGCCAGCGTGTTGGTAACAAGCCTTATGACTCAAAATACAGGATATCATTAATAGTCCGAAAAAAGGTGTTATTAAATAAAACTTAGTAACAATATAATTAAATAATTATATTACAAACAGAATTATCACTGTTGCACACCACTATATAAAAATTATTCCGATAATTGAAATTGATATTCCGATTATTCATTAAAATTATATTGTTCAAGGTGTTTATACGTTCTGAACTAACAGACAGAATTTACTAGGGATAATGAAGAATCTGTTAATGTATGCCGATCCGTTAGTAGGGAAGTAGAAAACTAAAACTGCAAATTTTACAAAATTATGGCCTCACAAATATTACTGTGCGATTGTAAAATTTAGGTCCTTACATTACGACAACGTCAACGAATTGACAGAGACGTTATTCTACACACAATATTATGAATATCGTTGAGGAATCATATAAGGACATGCAAGGAGAAAGATAATTGAACAAAACTTGAAGACAGGAGGTACTCTTAATGCAATACGATAAGTTGTGATAGAATTGCCAGAACAATTTTGAGCTACAAAGCTGATGATAGAAGGTTCTTTCCAGGAAGATATGCAGTGATCAGCTGTTGTAATAACTGAAGTATGGCATTGGACAGAAAATATAAATTGAAATATGGAATCGGCTGTGCAGTTTATTTCATACAGGTTATGGAGATAAAAAAAGTTGTATTTTATTTCAGTTTGCGTGGACTAATCATATGCAGACTACTGAAAGAAGGGTGATCACTGAAGAAAGGCGATGAATGAAGTATAATGAACTGTGCAGTCAAAGCGTGTCAATTAAACTTAAATAAATACTTTATTCGCTTTATATGTGCACAGTACTGTATGCTTCGTTTAATATGTGATTTCTGAACACCTTTTGTAAGGAACGAAACACTTGTGAAGAAACAAAAATCCGTGAAATGCCACTGCTTGTCTGAAATGTGAAGAGCGCTGCTTGTCCGAGTTTCATGTGAACAATGACAAGTACAAACGGAGCGGTGCATTTCCGCTGGTTGTTAGCTGTTAACAAAGGCTGTTAGCTTGACTGCGCCTAAGGAAACACAAGCGTAAACTTAGTTTTCATTTATAATTCAGCTCTCAACACAGCGTGGTTTATGCAGTATTTGGCGAGAGTTGCCTTTATTTAAACCTAACATCCAATTAGATAACTGCTCGTTGTGGCATTTGCTTTTATTGAAAGTTGGCTCTGGTATACACGTGGAGTCGTACGCGTATGCCTAATAACGTAGAAAGTCCAGGTAACTTTTCCGACACTACTAGAAACATACTCAGTCTGTAGACGTTAGTAGTTAGAGTATCGCCAAGAAGACGGTTAAAGAGTAGTACTGGCCACACGACTTCCTTAAAAGTCATTTTAATTTTTGAAGTAGTTTTGTAAGAAAACAGTCCCAATCGTGTTTTATTTAAAACAAATCATCTTCTACGTAACATATTTAGCCTACATTAACACGTATACTAAATAAATATTTTACATTATGTTTTAAAAATAAATTGTACACAAACTGCACTATAAAGTTTAAAGCAATTAGTATCATTAGTAAAATTTAATTAGATATCTGCTCTTAGCGGCCTATCAACTTTTATCAGCCACTCTGTAGGTTATAACACAATATAATATGTTTTTCAAAATTTACCAAGTTGGTGACTGGTATAATATATAATTTATTATAACCTATATTATATATCTGCATAACACACGAGAATAAATGTAACATCAGTATGAATTTTGTTCATTTAATCCTGCAGAATTAAACAGTATTATTAAATTTACCATTGTGCTATTCATTGACTCCTATTTTCTAAAAGACATGAGGTGTCCCTTGGAACTTAGATAGAGGTGGGCTAAACTGTTATTTTAAAATAATAGGTGTGAAAATACCGTTCTAAAAAAATAACAGGTACAAATACCTGTTATTATATACTAATTATACATAACCTATATTATTCCTTTGTAAGTAACTCGTTGAGTTTCCTGCAGGTCTTCTATGTAATATCTTCAAATAAATACACTCCAAATAGGTTTGTTTTCACCTAGATACACCTATTAATGTATCAATAAACTTACTTGCAGTGTATTTATTGAAGATATTACATAACCTATATTATATAATTTGTTCTAAGAAATAAATTTAAACTAAAAGTATTAACAGTGTTACTTTACACTGTGACTTTATTAAACTATTACTGTTTAAAAGAAAATAAGAAACAAGGGATAGGCCTGTCTCCCTTTGGGAATACTAATTTAAGTTTTCACTATGAGTAAACAAACTAACATTGGTTAGACAAATCAGTTGCGAAATTCAGGCAATAAAATTTAGAATAGCACAACAAATAATGTGAAAAAAATGTAAAGTACCGTTTACCAAATGGTAAAAGCTTAAGAGCATGATAATGTCCTTCAGCCGCCAGCTAAACGCAACATTATTATGGTTACTGACTGACTGATTGGTTACATACCTATCTACAGCTATGCAGTGTTGTTTGCTTGTTAGGTCTTTAATCTGCGACGGACGTTAGCACGTTAGCGGTCGCGGTTTTAGTTAACGATTCCCGGCTGGTAAATGATGACGTCATGCAGCGTGATGCGTTACAGAAATTTTCAAATGACCCCCAGCCATAAGACATTATCATGTCAAAAAAACATCAGAAATATATAATAAAAACATAACAGTAAGCTACAAGAGTGAATGAGAATAAGCATGATTTAAACCGATTGCCCTTATAAAAACACAACCTAAACAGTTTGCGGTAAAATTTTATTACATATCTCCTCTTATCTTATTTTATTTTCTTATCAGGTAGTACTCGATAAGAATGGGGAAGACCGAAGTGGTACGCGGGTCCCGAAAGGTTGGGAACCAC
The DNA here is from genome assembly GCA_034769895.1 of Magicicada septendecula. NCBI lineage: Eukaryota > Metazoa > Arthropoda > Insecta > Hemiptera > Cicadidae > Magicicada > Magicicada septendecula. The sequence goes on from CM068375.1 coordinate 102,702,104, forward strand.
TGCTAGTAGATCAACTATGCAACTGATAGGTCCTGGCAAAAGTTGGACAAATAATGGAAACTTCCAACCATATCATAAATCAATCATGAATGTTTTACAGTCTCCAAGAAATTCAGATAAACTTGTAGCTTTCTCTTCTTATTACCTTGTTTCATTGATGGGCTTCTAATAAGTTTAGTAAATTCTTATCTTCATCGGATCGTGATTTTATCTTAGGCTGCAGTTTGACCATTTACACCTAAATGTGTTATCTGTTATTGAGTTTATTTTTATTTCTTTACTAAGTGGAAACTACTATTAGTCAAATGATAAGTAAAGTGATAGAGGCAAAAATTCAAAATCAGCAGTTTAGAGAAAAGAAACAAATTTACGAAAACACCTTGTTTTTAGGGTAGCCTTATCAGATCAGTAAAGATTTAATGAAAAGAACTAGATAAAGTGCATAAATGTCCGTTACACAATCTCATCATTTACGTGAGATGTATAGTGAAGTTAAAATCACATTAACAAAAGTATGATGTATAGCACAACAAATAATGTGAAAAAAAAACATCAAAAACATAATAACAACATAACAGTAAGGTACAAGAGTGAATGAGAATAAACATGATTTAACCCGATTACCCTTATAAAAACATAACCTAAACAGTTTGCAGTAAAATTTCATTAGATATCTGCTCTTAGCGGCCTATCAACTATTATCAGCCACTCTGTAGGTTATAACACAATATAATTTGGTTTTCAAAATTTACCAAGTTTGTTACTGGTATAAATATAATTTATTATAATCTGTATTATATATCTGCATAACACACGAGAATAAATGTAACATCAGTATGAATTTTGTTCATTTATTAAAAACAGCTTCGTCTCTTTGGGCAGAATGAAGTATTCAGGACCAAAAAGTGGCTTCGTACTAGTTCATACTCGAAATAATCCTGATACTAGTTGTTCCTAAAATACTAGTTGTTTCTAAAATACTAGTGTTCCTCGTGATACGCCTAGTATTTGTAATACTCGATTACTTGCTGCTCCTTGTGTACCAGTGATACGCCTAGTATTTGTCCTTGGTGTATTCGTTTACTTATTACTTGTGTATAGTTACGTAGGGGCGTGCCTCGACTCGCAACAGCGAGGCTGCGAATAACAGGTATTTCAATTTTTCAGTCACTGTTGCATCCGTTCCACAAAAAGATCGTTCCAAAATACCTGTTACAGGTACATCGGCCCACTTCTACTTAGCACGGTTTTCCATACACAGCCTGTTGAACTTGACCCATACACATTCTTGTGACTGAAATTTGAACCACTAATAGTGATATATTCGGATAGCCCACTTTGTGGCATATTGAGGACAGCACTTAGCTCACATTTTCACACAAAACTCAATTTCTGATTTTTTGGCGCTTAGCCCGGTTTTCATTTCTACTCTACAATTATCCATACCTTATAACTTAATACAGGCTCAACACGATACATTTAAATGAATGTATCAAAAGAAACTGACATACTATAAATTTATATTTTACCGCCAAGTAATCATCTGTAAAGTTTGTAACCCTTGACGTACATTTAATTATTCTGCATACAGAAATGAACATGAAATTGAAATTTAGCATTGTAGCGGAAGTATTTTTTCTAAAACATCAAATGCTGTCAACTCGATAATAAATAGTTGATGATATTGGGAAACCCTAAATATCTTTACCATGACGTTCACAGTTTGGTTTTGTCAGGTACGAGGGAGCAAGTAACTTGATTGTATTTACTGTAACAAGCACCAATAACTTAATAACAATACATTTCACAAACTGGTTGGTGTACATATTTCGTAGAATCTTATCAATGATACCACGGCATATTAGGTATTACGTGTAATGTTTCTTAAAGTTTTGAGTTTTTGAAAGGTATTGTACTTAGAGGTACTTATCTATTTATTTACTCCTACGTTCTGTCTTTCCTCACGCCCGTAAAACACTTCACAGAGTTGAATACTTTATACTGCTGGTTTTTTTTGCATTTCTTCCGTTTCCTCCTGTCCTGGCTATTTGATTTATACCTGTCACTTTTCTCTTCCTTTTTACAAGTACTTTTTATTTCATCCGCCCTTTTTTTTAGTTTCGCTTTAGTTTTGCATTCTTTAATATTTTTGCTTTATACACTCTTTGAACCCATTATACAGCTTTCGCTAACCATTCTCTCAATATGACGGAATCTCTCAGTTGAGTTTCATCTATGGGCTTTATTTTTAATATTTCTCTAACCTTGTCACTTTTTTGTTTTATTCCTGGTGTTTAATTGTCTATTTTTTGTACAAATCGTATTTCAGTTGTTTCTACTTTACCCTAATGTTTTTCAATGTGTGTCCATTACTCCGACTTGCGTGTAGGTATGAGAACAACTAATTCTCTAACTAGCTCAGCTCTGGTTTCTTTTTTATGGTTTACATAAAAACCAAAGCTATAAAGGAGACTATAAACAACGAAACAGATAATCAGGACTTTTAGACAGCACGATAGTCGTGCAGATTTCAACAACAAACCGTTTAGAACATCAAAAGTCCGTCTGTCATACTAAACTACATCCAATATTTTAAGATGATTTGCAAAATTTTAAGTAAAGAAAACACTAGGTTACCCTTTAAATTGTACAACCTAGCGGATTGTAGCTAAGAGCTCCGGAGAATAGGTTGATGCTATAATTTTAAGGAACATGCTAAGACCCTTGAAATGATGCACAAGCCACAGGGTCAGGGAAACAGGCTTTCATAAGTCTGCTAGTAAATGCCAGCAAAGATTAGCGATCTACTGTACAAAATGTACATTTTGGCGTTACCTAACTAGTGGCCACCACGGAATTGTTGAACAAGCGATAGGGGATTCGATGAAAACTTCAACAGATCGAATGCGCCAAACAAATGGAGCGCTAGACCATGAGTAGTATGAGCGTTAACACGACATCCAGCACCAACAACCAATCAATAAGCATGCATCATTCCACCTTCACAGAATCGTATCAGATAGGTGCAGGAACAATTTATCCCAACCTGTAACTATTATTCATCTACCACGAAACGAAACACTAACTACTGAATAGCAACCATAACATTTCAAGACATCGGTGTTGTTAGTCTGTCATAATGAAGTAAGCAATTTTTCGTATTAACATAGCCTACATTTCGTCAATACGATAAAACATTTTAACACATCTTATTCTAATAAGAATGTTTTAATTGCATTCTAAGCACTAAGTGTAACTTTTGATAATTTTTTGGAAATTTCAGTAATATAACTTCAAAATATATATAGCTTTTACACAATCTTACAATAACAGGATATTCACATTTTAGATCATACGACACAATATGTGTTTTGTCTTCAATGATTCCCACTTATCCACTTATCGTATCCCACTAATCATATCCACTTATCTTCAGCCAATCGGAATGACTTCTCTTTGACTTCTCTTCTCACTATTCTCAAGTCTCGGTAAATAGAATTTGCAGAGAACCAGAAGCATAAAAGATGGGAGAGCAGAATCTGACGAGACATCACCGCAGGATTGGGCGCCACTTGTCACAAGAGAAATGACGCCAGTTATAATAACGCATCATGTTTGTGGCTCTTAAAAGGGCTGTTGGCAGACGACACCGGTTGCTGCTGCGGTGGCGAGCCGCGGTGTTGTGTTCGGCGGGTGCCCTCGCTGTTGGTTCTGCGCCGCAGTCCTCTTCACTCGGCAGCGGGATGTAAAGCCCGTTGCTGTCTCAGTCGATAGAATTCGCTTCTTTTTTCTTCTCAATTTTCTAGTCTTCACTTCTTCCTTCTCCGATTTTGCTTCCTTCGCGTCGTCCGATGGAATACATTTTTCGATACGGCATTTTTTATTTTGAGTCGCATATTTTATTTAATTTATTGCAAATTTGTAATCCGTTCGTTAAGTGGACAGTATACAATATCGATTGGTGTAAAGATAAATGATTCAAAGAGGTGTCCACGCGTAACCCCTTCTTATTATTGTCCACAGAACACGCATACACAAAACAATAATTAAAAGTCTAAATGTTTGAACATCTAAACAAAATGACACTACCGCTTAATGCTGGAATTAATTGAGAACTTACATCAATATATTAAACGCTGATTCTGTTGGGCAGAAACATCAGTTAACACTAACACTTAATGTTGATTTGAACACAAATTGTACAGAGATTATTGTACAAACAATACAGTCGGATAACACGTTATTCACTAAACCTGTAAAGTAGATTTAAAAATTTATGTCTTTTTAGTCTACAAATGTCCTCACTATTACCCAAAAATTTAATAGTTAGGGAGGGGTTAGGGTGCTATTCTAATTTAGATGTGTGTTTCCTGTTGAGGCGCACAATTCCTTCATTCACAGTAGGAACTTTTAGGTCTGCGTATATACAGTTGTTGGAAACAAACCGCGGAGCGTCGACTATTGATCTTAGAGTTCTGGGCTGAAAGCGCTGTAACCCCACAGTTGAATACCGTATGTCCACTCCGGTTTACGAATTGTTTTGTATAGTAAAATTCTGTCGATGAGACATGCCCGCGATTGTCTACCTATCAGCCAGTAGATAATTCCGACCTTGGGGTTAAGTTCAGTCTTCTTGGAAGTTATGTGTTTTGTTCAAATTCAGTCACCTGTCAAAGTGCATGCATGTAGCATTGTAGTAGCGGGGCGTCTTTGCAGCCGGTGCATGATTGCAGCATCTGAGTCGAGCCCAATGGCTGCCTGGTGATACACTTAGAGCTGGTTCAGTAGACAGGTGCCTAAAACTGGAAGGGACAAAAGATAACGAGTTAACTCAGAAGGCGGGAGAGATAGAAATCTTCATTTAATTTATCGCTGGGCAATGCCGCTTGAACCGATTCAGGTGACAGATGTCACCTGTGTAAAGTCCAGCGAGCAGTCGCCATGAGGCGGAGAGCCTGCGTGCCAGTGATGGGCGTAGCAGCGACAGACAGCGGGGTCGGCGTGCAAGGAGGGAAGGAAGGACAGCTTAGCAGGTAAACTCTGGGACAGGGACAGATGTCACCTGTCTAAAGTCCAGCGAGCAGTCGCCATGAGGCGGAAAGTCTCCGTGCCAGTGATGGGCGTAGCAGCGACAGACAGCGGGGTCGGCGTGCAAGGAGGGAAGGAAGAACAGCTTAGCAGGTAAACTCTGGGGCAGGGGCAGATGTCACCTGTCTAAAGTCCAGCGAGCAGTCGCCATGAGGCGGAGAGTCTCCGTGCCAGTGATGGGTGTAGCAGCGACAGACAGCGTGGTCGGCGTGCAAGGAGGGAAGGAAGAACAGCTTAGCAGGTAAACTCTGGGGCAGGGGCAGATGTTAAAATTTGTATTACGTTTATGGCGGGTCATCAAGAATCGCCCGAGGGCGTTTGACCCGGACAGGGAGAGGCGGTTGCGTTGTGCTGATGGTCCGTAGTTATGGGAAGGAAGAGGTCGCAGCTGCAACAAAAGGAGATGGACCTAACGACCATACAAAGGCAGAGACTGTAGCAACTCGAAGACCTCCTCGAATGACACTATTCCTTACAAACGCAGGAGAACGAACGGAGGGTTTTTGATTAGAAACTTTTCAGTCTACGTCTGTTTGTGGTGGTTGTAAGTGACCACCAAGCGGGTGCCGTATAGGTCAGTACAGACCCGTGAAACAAGAGATAGATGGTGACTTTCGTGCGCAGCGCCAGGGGGAAATTGTTAAAGTTTGGCTCGGACGCCAATAGCACTTGCAGCTGAGACCAATTAGTGGTTGACCACTAATTGTTGCTGGCGGACAGTTAACCATTAGTGTGGTGAATGTGTCGTGCACTGACTTGGATGAATTGATTTTTGTGCACTGCTTATCAAGCCATAACTGATTGCTGTTTAGTAACTTTTATAGCATAAGAAACGCTATTGGTGGGTCAACGGCTGGTAGGTAGCAACTACCATCCAGTATCTCTATCTGACGGTAAGTCCAAAGTGAACAGTATGTATAGTAGTGGGTTCAGGACACTACCCAACGGCTGGTAGGTAGCAACTACCATCCAGTGTCTCTATCTGACGGAAAGTCCTAAGCGGACACGAGGTGTAGTATTGGGCTCAGGACACTACCCATTTCAGCTATATAGAATAACTAGCAAAATACCCGTGCTTCGCTACGGAGTTTCACGTTGTACGTAATTGTACAATTATTGCTCGCTTAATAGTATAGGATTAGATAGATTGTACAAATTCTCAACTCTTAGTTTGTTTATTTACATTCATAGCAACAGCTATTTATTATTTATTTCGAGAAAATCGTTAGAGCCGTTTCCGAGATAAAAAGGACATACATTTATTAATTAATTGAACTTCGAATTTTTCTCGACTGTAAGAACCTGCAAACAACGAAGTTTTTTCAATTTAAAACAATGATTAACAACTCAGGACTAATCAAAACTTTGTTTTTTATACTCGCTTATAACTTACTTCGTTCTTAACTTATCCACTTTTAAATTTAAACTGAAACAACTCTGAATTCACACACTATTACGACGTTTCTTAAGATGCATACACCACCTTTGATAGCATAACCTATATCTTTATTTATAAAAACCGTCGACTCTGGCCCCGCCGTCTTTCGCGGGATCCGACCTAAGACTTCCCGGGTTCCGTGGATGAACTCCGGGGAAGGCCCGTCGGACAACTCCCGCGCTATTTCCTACGCGGGAGACTTCCACCGATGCCATGGTAACCAGAATCTATTCTATTGGGTTGCCATAGTAACCAGATCTAATAGTTTTTTAAGACCCAAAGGACCCCCGAAGGATCGTATCGAAAAAACACCTATCCTATGTTGGTTCTCCCGTTGCGTAAAATATTTGTGCAAGTTTGGTTGAAATCGGTCCAGTGGTTTAGGAGGAGATGTGGAAGACCCCAAAGGACCCCATCGAAGAAAACACCTATCCTATGTTGGTTCTCCCGTTGCATAAAATGTTTGTGCCAAGTTTGGTTAAAATCGGTCCAGTGGTTTAGGAGGAGATGTGGAAGACCCCAAAGAACCCCCCAAAGGACCCCATCGAAAAAAAAACACCTATCCTATGTTGGTTCTCCCGTCGCGTAAAATATTTGTGCCAAGTTTGGTTGAAATCGGTCCAGTGGTTTAGGAGGAGATGTGGAAGACCCCAAAGGATCCCATCGAAAAAAACACCTATCCTATGTTGGTTCTCCCGTCGCGTAAAATATTTGTGCCAAGTTTGGTTGAAATCGGTCCAGTGGTTTAGGAGGAGATGTGGAAGACCCCAAAGAACCCCCAAAGGACCCCATCGAAAAAAAACCCCTATCCTATGTTGGTTCTCCCGTCGCGTAAAATATTTGTGCCAAGTTTGGTTGAAATCGGTCCAGTGGTTTAGGAGGAGATGTGGAACATACATAAAATGGGGGGGGGTTTGCCCCTTAGGAGTGAAAGTTTTTAAAACCGTTTCTTAGTGAGCATCTACGACCCAATAAGAATACACCTTCAAATTTTGAGATCATTATCTTCAGTAGTTTTTGCTCTACGTTGATTCTCTGTCAGTCAGGACAAAGCCGCTTATATATATATATATATATATATATATATATATATATATAGATTAATTTATTAATTATATTATATTATTAATTAATTAATTATATTATTAATTAATTAATTAATTATATTATTAATTATAATAATTAATATTGTAATTATAATAATAATAATATTATTATAATAATTATTATTAATTATAATTAATTTATTTCGATAAAACAGATAACAATGAAAGAAAAAATACAAACAGATAATAAAAGTAGACAAAAATATATGTAAATTATAACCCATTTCATCAAATAGGACTGTACAACAATTAGTATTTAAAATTAAATAATGTTGACAAAGAATTTTCAGTTTCATAGCAACGTGAGTTTCAATCTAAAAACTTCAGCACACAACTTAAACCGTTTAAAATTTCTCTTTGAAAATCTGAAACGTTCGGCCGAGAAACAAAAATTGTATTAGTTATCGTAGTGGCAGTTGCCAGGAGTGTGTTACGCTGGAGCCCGCTACCGGCAATAAGTCCGGTGGTGGCCAGCGCAAGTAAACAGGCAAACTCTTTGTGTCCACTAATTAATATTCTCTAAATAACACATTGAAAAGATAAATTTATTTTTTACCGTCGTTTCAAATATCCGATTAAAAAAAACTGTCCTGGTTCTTAAACCTTAAATATCTCATATTTTTAGAATAAATTCTTAAATATCAATTGATCATGCTCACAAGATCGTGTCAAATTTATTTATTCGTTTACATTTAATCTCTTTTTCTTTCACAACGTAATGGTGTGCTCACTTAATAACAGAAGACGTCGTTTATAGTAGTAGTAGTAGTAGTAGTAGTAGTAGTAGTAGTAGTAGTAGTACTAGTAGTAGAATAGTAGTAGTAGTAGTAGTAGTAGTAGTAGTAATAGTAGCAGTAGTAGCAGTAGTAGCAGTAGTAGTAGTAGTAGTAGTACTAGTAGTAGTAGTAGTAGTAGTAGTAGTAGTAGTAGTAGTAGTAGTACGAATAATAGCAGTAGCGCTAATATTTTGTGTTTGTGTTTCAGGTTGTAAATTTAATCCTGGACTTTAACAGGGCACCAACTATGACAAAGTTTATGCAGATTTTAACTCAATTAAGTTTATCCAGTCGTGACTTATCAACAAATCGATTTTGTCCAAATACTGACTGGACACACCACCGGATTGGACCCCGTTAACCGATTTGGATAGGCTCTCTTCTTGGTGAGTATGAGAGAGAGAGAGAGAGAGAGAGAGAGAGAGGGGGAGAGAGATAACTTAAGGTATAATTAATTTTTCTCGTATATACGCAGTTAAAAGTGTTCAAATTAATTTTTCTGTGTTTATACCAACAATGGTATCGACAAGAAAATGTCATTTTCTGTTCTTAGACAGATTTTATTCTGCATGTGCTAAATTTAACAAGACTTGCACGCGTGTGTTTCACATTTGACCTCGACGACCGCCGACATCGACGAATCTGAATTCCACCGGAGTGGTAACGGTTAGAGTCCACTCTGATAACACCGGTGGTGTGTCCAGTCCATGAAGAGACATGTCAAAATTGGTTAATGGGGTCTAATCCGGTGTTGTGTATAGTCAGCATTTAGACGAAATCGGTATGTTGATAAGTCACAATAATTGGATAAACTTTGTCATAGTTGGTGACCTGTTAAAGTCCCGGGAATAAATTTACAACCTGAAACATAGACACAAAATATTAGAGCTAAAAAGCTACTACTACTACTATTACTACTACTAAATGACGTCTTCTGTTATTAAATGAAAACAGCATTACGTTGTAAAAGAAAAAGAGATGAAAAGGATCAATTGATATTTATTAATTGTCAAATTATGAGATAAGTACCTAAGGTTTAAGAATCAGGCGAGTTTTCTTTATAACGTTTATTCTGTACTATATTAGATTTTGTACTATGTTATTTTAACTTTTGCTAATAGTCTTACTCTTCCTTTCAATTAGGAGAGTATCGATGTTCCAAAAACATAAAACTTTTGTATTTTATCTTTACAGTTTATTCACATTTCTTTCGTTGATTCCAATTATCCACCTATCATTTTTACCCTTACACCGTCTTTTCCTTTTTTCATTTTCTTCATCTCACTCGTGTTTTGGCCCTTTCCACTATTTTTCTGCTTTGCACTCGCGGTCTCTGTCAAAAAATCAATTTTTATTTGTTTTTCGTTGCCCACTTTATCATTTTTCTGCCGTATGTTATTACGTTTATTGCTGCTTCTCTAAGTTGTACTGAAAGTTTGTTTTCAATTTTCTTCTTTTACACATGCTATAATTTTTTTAATTATTTGTCTGTTCTCACACCTCTTTTCTATACTATTATCACCATCATCTTGGCATCACGGCAAGGTGCTGTCTGTACCGCTTTCAAAGCTCTTCCAACCAACCCTTCCTGGGTCTACACACCTGTGTCTATGGCTTTATATTTTCAGACTCGTTTGGCCAGTCTTGAATCTGACAATCTTTCTAAGTGTTTTTTCCAAGTTGCTTATAATTTTTTAATCTTTTATTTAAGTTAAGAACTTGTCATCCTTTTCTTACGGCGTCATTCTTTATACTATCAAGAATAAAACAGCTTTTAACTCTTCTCAAGAAAACCATTTGCAAAGCCTGTATTTTACGTTCCTGTCTCTAGGCTGTCGTCCATAATCCACACGTACAGGGCAGTACAATCACCGCCGTAACTTTGGAGAACTTGATTTTCAAAGTAATGTGATGATGAAGTTATGTTTGAGCCCTTAGCGTCTCTCCAGCCAAGACCGTAACTGCCACGACCTACAAGAGGTGACTCAGTTTGTGCAGAACAGTAAGGATCTAGGCCGAAAGGTCGGCAAATATTCCTGGCGGAAAGCAGCAGTGTCTACAAGTACCAAGTTAGGGCGTAAGGGAAATGATCATGGGCCGGCTTATCTTTGGAGTATTACAGGCGGGAATCTAGTACCATTTATATATAAAACACATATTTTGTACAATACATAAATGGAACAAGTACAGTGAATTATGACGATGTAGGAGTGTGAGTAATTGTTGGGTGTTGAGCAATCGGTAACGGGGAGACAAAGTTAGCGAACTATGTAGAGAGGTGTGGGAGTGTCTAGCTATGTCGTCTCGGAAGTTATACATGAAAGATAAATTCAGCATCACCGACAGCATAACTAAGTAGCTTGCCTAAACTACTAATGAATGAAAACGATTTGTGATCTACATGTCGCCTCTTCCATACCGCAAAAATTGTTACAGTAAACTATTGTATACGGTTTAAGGTTAGTACTGCAGACAGTTGATCACCTTTATATAGAATATAATGATTTGAAAGTTTGATGAAATATAAAAAACTAACATAATAACATAATAAATTTTCTACGTACTTCGACTCATTCCGACAGCCTGCTGATCCACCCCATGTTGTGTCAGGAACCTTGGTATGTAACACTTCAGTAACGTATCATATTGAGGTATTTCCAGTCAAATTTCTTAAACAAGACTGTCAAAAAAGAAAGAAAAATAGAAAACACGTTGAAATAAATCCATAATCAACTGATCGAAACTAATACGGCCGGTCAAAAACAAACGCAAATCAGAGAATTTTGTTCATGAGTATCGCGTGAAATTTTTTTTTATCAGCGAATAAGTGTCTGCGGTTAATGTACACGTTAACAACTTCAGTACTTTCGTCAACCGAAAATCTTTATTCTCATTTTTTACTCAGCAGGAGTATTTATTTGTACCAGAAGGCGCAGTACTGACGAAACTGCTTCAGTTGTCTCCAGATTTACACATTGTTCAATAAGTGAATTGACTATAAGGCAAGGCACTGTTGAGAGCACACAGTGATTTGTCAGTTCTAGTTTCTCATTACTTTGCGGGTGCGCACGCGTTATTTAAACATTCGTGTGAGCGTTCAATCCACAAACTAAGACAGCGTTTGGAAAACCCTGTGGAATTTGAAAGTTAATTTTTCGTGTCCGCAAATCGTTCGTCCTCGCTAAGGATGTTCGTGCTCATGGTCGACGTCTCTGCCACACAACGATGGCACTGTTCATTCATTCTTCGACCCCGATATTCTTAGCGATCATATATAGATAACCTACCGCCAACTTAATCTTGTACGGAGCTCCCCCGGTCTCGACTACACTCATTTTATGCAGCTTGCGTCTACCGTTTGTCCAGGGTCGGATTAGAAGCACGTGGTACCCTATGCTGCCATCAGACTGTTGTCCCCCCCCCCACGATTCAAAATTCAACCTTTTGTCCGTTGTTTACACTAAGAAATGGCATACACAATTTTGAAAGTTAACAATTATTTTATTAATCTGTCAAATTACAACAAATGTTTAGCTAAACAGTGATTAAAATTAACATAGTTGTACTTAAGACTTAAAAATACTAATCAATCCATTTTTCTTGACTTTGCATTAACAAAGTCTTGTATAATTTCTTCTAAATCGAGCGACTCAAGTATCTCGCTCGCAGTATTCAACCTTGCTAATGAAAATAATCTCTTATCTTCCATAGTTGACCTCAACATGTCTTTAATGCGTTTTAATACAGAAAATGATCTTTCAGAATCGCAGTTAGTTATTGGAATCGTCAAAAGCAGATAATAAGCAATTTATATATTCGGAAATACATCAATCATTTTAAAATCAATTTAAAATCATTTTAATAGTTTGAGCGGACAAACTGTGTATCATAGAATCTACCATCTTCACTCAAACATAAAAAACAAACGGTGAACTCGTCGAAAAGTGTGTACACATGTTTTTATGATTTTGGATTGAGGACATTTGTTTTTTCATATTTATTATGTTTAAAAGTTTTTGTGATTTAGAGCTGGATGGTGCCCCCTCTGACAGCTGTGCTCTGGTGCCCGGTGCTGCAGCATACCCTAGCGTTATGGAAAATTCACCATAACGCTTGTCACTTCCATTTGATTCTTGTAACCCAGTACCATCTCGTCGGCAATGTTCTCCCGGCTAGCGGTAATTACAGTGATGTAAGCGTAAACGCTATGGTTCTGATGAAACAGTCTAATGACACCACACATCGCACCGTGTGTAAGCAAATGGATCTCATTTGCATCTTGTCGTTTACCGTTGCCAATCATCGTCAGTGAAGCCGAGAACGCTTAGTCACTCTGCCTCATCGCTTGTTGCAACGGACAATAATCCAACGATTGCCAAAGAATGGCGCCGCCAACCATGTTGCACAGCGACTTGTAAACCGGTGTGGCGTTGACTAGCGGCAATTAAGAAACATTCCCGCAGAAGAAAGGTTGATCGTATGCTCCGACAGACTGACTTCGTCTACTGCAACAAATTTCACCTCGACAAACATGTTTCTGTAATTCCGAAACAACTCCCTCGCCAACCCGTCTCGATGACGTTATCTTACACGTCGAATGCACTGTCACAGCACCGGGAATAACAGCCGCTTAACCTGCGTATGCGCAACTTCGTACGCTTTGAGAAGCGAGTTATACTATCGCATGTACCTGTTGTACGTTTCCATTAGACGTTACAGCACGTACGTTATGTCGCTGCCAGCCTGACCTGTGGAGAAGATCTGAACGGGAAATGTATCTGGCGTATGCAAACAATGATGGTGTCGCCTTCAGTATGATCTCTTGCTCACCCACGTTTATGCTTCTCATAATACAGCAATACTCCTGCTTGGGCATCTTGTTGCTGCATTGGCGAACCGTAGATATACTGCTCGGATTGTCAACAACATTGTCAAAGTCGTCGTTGTTCTCTGCGATACCATGATCCAAAATGCTTCTGACGAACTCATCTTGCTTGTTGCCTGCAGCTAAACGATATTCGCTATGAAACTGCTTGCACATTTGCCGCAGATCTTCGATAACCCAACGAACATCTCTTTGAATTTCACCGAGAGATTTTGTTCTCTCTTGTCGTAAAGTTGGAGAAAGACGTTACGACCGACGATGGCCACAGATTTGTCTCTGAAACGTAAGTACACTGTTACTATTTCTCGTGTGTAGTAAACTACAAATTTAATTCGTAACACCGGAATCGTTCAACTCCAGGCGACAGTTTCATTAGTTACTTGACACCAAGTGAGTACTGCCGTTACATAATGGCCCTTACTCGTTTTGATTGGTGTACTGCTGAAAAGCTGACAAGCGGCTCTTATCAGCTGTATGCGTGTGGCATATTCCTGGCTGGCTTTCCGGCGAGTACAGGCGGTCATCGAAAAATGTTTAAAACTTTTAAAATTAAATCCACATTATCTTCACCAACACTATATTCAGATTTTATTAGTGTGGATTAAATGAATACAGATCAACGAGAGCTGTTGACTAACATTAAATTAAGCGTCGTGCCACGACATAGTGCGAATTTATACGAAGTGGAAATTTCCAAGGCGGATCATAAACAAAATAGCTGGTCTTCCCACTGCCACTCAAGCGGAGCGGCGCGCCACCCGAAGTTTAGTGATCAATGTTTAGTCCCAAAGGTATCAAATGGCATCATTTTCGTTTGGCTACTTTATAAACTATTAAGCCGAACCTTATCGAATGATTTCGTTACACTCAACTTTCCGTCCTGCTCCCCTAGTCCTGTTCTGAATTTAATTTTTTATGGTTTTATTATCGCAGAAGTCGTAATTATTGTCACAAACATTTACAATCATTACTTACATAAACAATTACGTCACCTACTGGTTACGTAACTGTAGCTTACGTCATCACTTTACGTAAGTATTTAGTTACGAAACATGTCGTACAAATTACAATATATGAAGACGAATTATTCCATGTTAGGACTACATTTAACAACGTTTATTCAATTCAGATCATCTTCTTTGCAAGTGTAAGGCTCAAAGGCTATTACGTTGTCCGTTGTTACAATAATCTCTCCATCTTTCCATCTGCCGTCCCATACTTCTTCCATTTTTACGCATATATTTTGCTCTTACGCGTGGCATTCTTACGTTCTACGTGATAAAACAACTTTTTCCCTCACCATGTCATTCACTGGTCAGGCAACCAACACATAACCGATGTCCTCATTCCTTTTCCTGTCTAATTTGGCATACCCGGTTACTGATCTCTGGTATATCCAGCATCTCTACACTTTGCAGTCGACTTCGATTGTTAAAATCTTTAACTGCAGTCCGGCTTCTCCTTTGTAAACGATTAAAAGTGCCTGAATGGGAGACTTACTAACCCGACTGCAGGAATGTCCGGTGGAGGGGCTGCTACCTTCGAGTCTCCAGACCTGGCCTGCGTTTCATTCGGAGACCCACCTCCTAGGCTCTTCCGCTCTCTCCGCCGTTGGGAATTTCCTCCTCCGCCTTCGACACCGCTGATCTTTTGTCACCTGTTACGCTAGGCCGGGTATCAATTCAGATCACATTTCAGACAATTTTATTGTGTTTATTTAGGAAGAGCTGAAAATTAATATTATTTTTTCATAAAAATACAAATATTAAAACATATGCCTGAAAAATTAGAAGGAATATTAAAACCTTTCCCATTCTATATTAAAATTTTGTAAAAATGGTAGGAAGACTTTCTCTGTACATGAAATTGAGGTAAATGTTTTTTTCGTTAAAATTAATGTGAAAAACTTTACTTCATTCCTAATCCTAAAGCCTGAACACGCAATATTTAAAATTAACATATTAGCCTCCTAAAATTTTTAGTTGCCTTAATTAACCAAAACGTCATCACGTTTTCCAGCCGTGAATAAAGCAATTCAAAGAGGTTACTCCTTTTTAAGCTTTTTTAAGCCTCTTTGCCACACTCCCAAACCTGGATGGTATAAGTCCAGTTAGATTTTAATATCTGGTTAAACCTCACTACTTTATCATTACTGTCAATTGAAAAATGTTAAGGTACTAACTGTTCAAGAGTATCAGTAAAAGGTATTGCAACAAGTCTTCTACATAGTCAAAATAAATTGATATGAAAATTATTTACCTACTTTAAACACAAACAGACAATTCAATTAGTTTACAGAAACTGCATTATATAAATTAAAATAATATGTCCATCACTTTGCAGGTGAAGTACTGTATTGCATGACTTAAAACTGCAAGTAATAGAACGTTTATTTTATCATCAGCAGGGAAGATTTTGCTGCAGTTTGATGCATTTACATTCCTTTAACAAAATTATCTAGTGTGCACAGATTGTAATAAGACCCTATAAATTTGGGAGATATGAAGTTTGTAATAAGGAAATTAATGAAAGAAAAAGTACGTTCGGTATTGTTAAAGTGGTGTTCTTAATATCAAAAGTGACAAAATCTTTCAAGCGAGATTAAGGCTTTTCGTAATTTACTGTTATATATTTCGCTTACTGTATCATTGACAAAATGATGACGTATTTACTAAAGTTCCCATTCGTTAATAAATTCAGAACAAAATGACGTACGTATAATGTTATTTCGACGTAATAACGACAGCTAAGTAGGCCTATACATAAATTAATTACTACAGACAGTTCATATATTTTATATTATTAATTTATGACGGTCTGAGACTAATGGAGACACACAAACAATTGGACGGTAGGCGTACAACTGACCCCCATAAATCAACAAAGGTCACAGGACCGTTTTGGATACAACAAACACTGACGGTTAGTGCGTCAGAGACGCTACAGTTGTAATATGAAACAAAAACGGAAGTTACGTATTGTGTAAGTTTAACTGAGACTTACTTGTGCGTTTGAAATTCAATTAGAAAAATTAATGAAAATGTTCAAAATATTTTTCTAGTAATAAAATATAATAAAAACCAGTAATAAAAACCTATTATAATATGGCAGATAAAAGTTATGCCCTATATCAAATTCTCATTTAACGGAAGTGAATATACTTATTTCTGGGGATTTAATGTGAATAGTGTTTCTTCAAAGTTAATTCAATTCCCGATTACATGACTCATTTCATTGTTTTTAAAGTGGAAATGACCTCCAGGTTAACAGCCACATTGTAATGTACAGAATAAATTTCACACCATCCGTGAAAATGTTATTACACGTGTATTACGCGAAGTAATCTCAGAACCAAATTAAATAGTTTCTGTTTTACAAAATGAGTATATATTGCAAGAGTACAAGCATTAACGGTACTGTGCATTGCCAAAATAAATGAAATAAATAATAAAAATAAATAAATATGAATTAATAAACATGATTCAGATTGCATAAGCTGGATCGTAGCAAAAATAGGGAGCGCAGAATTCATGCATGGACATGCATTTTCGACACACCTGTCGCTAGCGTTGTGTACGCGCGTATTTTGTTAGTGTGTGTGAAACCTGTCCGTTCCTGAAATGTAACAAACCCTTTTCAAGTAAAATAGTTGTATGTTTATTTTCATTATAAGAAAACTATGTACGATAGGATAAAACAAAAGACACCAAAGTGTATAGAAATTATAGGTGAATAAAGTGTTAAAAACCGTACAGATGTGAAGAAACGTGCTATTACTATATGTAAAAAATGAATAACTTTTTGTGAGTACCATAAAGAAGTGCAATTTACGTATAGTAATCACATAAAAATTAGTGATCGATTGAGCATCGAGTGATGTGAAACAAACTTCGTAATTAGCGAAAATAGGCGAAAATTGTGACTTGAACCAGAGTGGGGAAAGTGACGCTCGACAGAATCTGACAGGTCAAATATTTTTCAGACAGGAATTTTTGCACGACCCGACTATAAATACCAGGTCGCGCTAATAAAGTTTCTTCTTCTCGATTCAACCGTTGCCGCAGGAGGCTATGTCAGTCAACGACGCCAATTCACATCTATAGTGAGAGTCACAGGACAAACTAGATGTCCAACCAGAGGTGCAGAATACATACGATGAGGTCTATGGACACACCGGCAGCATATGATGTGAGACGAGACGACTATTAATCAGCACATGCAGTAGAACACGACCAGAGAACCAGAAGGACACGGAGGACACGACCAGAGGACCAGAAGGTGGACATACAGATGAATAACCACGTCAAACGAGGTGATAAAAAACCATTGTAATTATAGACATTTGAAAGACACTAATTAAAGTTGGAATGAAAGACATTCAAACAAGATTAAAATTAATAAATTATACATAAATGTAAAAGTAGAATAAAAATTAGAATAATATTTCTTGTATCAAATTTAGTAATTATTAACGTAAATGATAAGAGAAATATTTAAATTTTGAATTAACGTAATTAGTAAAGTCTTTGATGATAAAGGAGAATGCATATGCAGTAGAAAGTTAAAACAAAGTAATATAAAAGAAATTTGAATAGAAGTAAATTCATTTTTGAAGCTAATGAATCAGCAATTGCAAAAAGATGAGCACACAATGAGTAAGCCGAGAGCAAAATAAATATTTTAAAATAATTAAAATTAGATAATAAGATTTGTATATAACTTGTGTATGTAATTTGTTAGCAATAAGTTATATACGAAAACTTCGTACAAACGATATAATAATGAGTCAGTGTTTAATATGCGATATGAAAGATTTTGTTTAATAAATAAATTATGGAAACATTTTGAAACTTAAATAACGTATCATCTTCTTATTACGATTACACCCATTAAATCAATTCAATAAATTAAATTGAATTTGTTATGTTATATAACACACACATTTAAATTATTACATTAAATAAATATCAATTTGTAGTGTTATAAAATTTTGACGTCCCAAGAACGTGGGCTCCTCAAACACAAATAAATTTGTATTTGCAACCTATATACACAAAGCTATACCGTTGTATAAATTGTCTCCCAAAAACGTGGGGCTACACAATTTAAATTAAATTTAAATTGGTAATGTGTGTTGTTATAATATATTATAATCCGTTTGTATGTGACCCCAATTTATGGTATGTGCAGTGCGCCAGCTCAGAGCACAATCATTAAATTTTACACTTAAAATTAATCTACATTAAGTTTTAAACATTACCGAGTAAATTACTAAGGTTTTTGAACATGTATAAGGAATTCAAAGTAAACCGCTGTACTATTCAATTACCAACAATACTTAACCAAAAGTTTGCGCACTTTTTTCATTTACGGCGCAAAGAATATTCGATTCAAACTGTGTTTTCTTTGTGATCCCAGTTCACCTGTTTGTAACAATCGTCCAAATTTGTAGCCATATTAGACATATAGCTTAGTTTAAATCTTGATAGTTAAGTTGTGTTTTAGTGTATTTGGCGATTTTGTTTTAACATCCTACAATGCAATAATAAAGAACTTGCATAAAATATTGCGTAAAGAATGAGATAATCTTTCCTAATGTGTTGAAATTACGTTATTTTTCTAAAGAGGCAGGTATGCTTAGACGAGCGGTTACAAATTGTATAAAATGTTCAAAGACAGTCGTGAACGAATTGGGAATTGACCATAAAGACCAGTTGTAGTATTGTGGCTCATGAGTTTGTATCACTAGGTGCTATTGTCAGTAAAGAGTAATATTTGGACACTTTACACCACTGATGTAAGAATATTATTTGAAAAACTGTCAGAGACACGTGGAAAGATTTTATGGAAAGTGCACTCATATAATAGAACATCACACACGTAATTGTTTTTTCTTCAAGAATTTTAGGTAAAACACTGTTAACTCTAATGATACCGTAACAACTGTCTTTGCCAGACACTTCCTCATGCAGTCCTTCTTCCCAAGAACGAAACACATAAAAGGATAACGTATCGCGACTGTTGAAAACATAAAACAAAATCGCTGAGCGATCTGAAGACTATATCAAGAAACGCATTTCAGAAATCTTTGAAGACTAAAAAAACCGTTAACTTAATAATTTTGGTATATCTCGTAGGAATTATTTTAAAGGAGGCAAGATAATATAGCCGGACAAAGAAATAACTTGTCGAACAAACAAAAATTGCAAAACCTTTTAATCAAACCTTGTACGTGTGTGTTCCTTCTTGAATTATATTGAGTTATATTTAGCTTACCACGTGTATGCCACAAGTAAGAATCAATTCATGTTTCGCTATACCAAACCTGATTTTAAAAGTGAAATCATTCTAACATATGGCCTTTGTACCCTTATAAATTTACGGTTATAAAGTCAAGTTGTAGTACGGTAAACAGGCTGCATAAAAGGGCCTATCTTTCATTGTTTAAGACAATTAGTAGACCCTATTTATTCTTAAGAATTTGAATAAAACTTTTTATTTTTAGAAAGAATGGATTAATCCAAATCCAAACATATTGTTTGTTTTTAAAATTGTCTTTTTTAAAGGCACTACAAACTAAAAATTGAAATCAATATTTTCCAAAAAGTTTAAAAGCCTTAGCGAGTTCTCCAGCTTTAGGAGCCATAGGGGTAACTTGGGAAGGACAAGAGGGGCACTCGCCCCCCCCCCCCCAATGTTCCGACCATTATAAAATTTTGTTTCCAGTTGTTATAAATAAAAACTAACAAATAGTCAAAGAGGAGGCAGTTTCTTTGCTTGCGAGCACAGTAAGCACTATTTATCAACGTCTGTACTGTTATCAGACGACTAGTTGCCATAAATTTATTATTATTATTTCTTTCGAAGAAACTTGTAAGGGGAATGTTTGACAGATTTGAATTATATACGTCAAAATAATATTTCTGTTCGAAAAAAACAAACGCTGGAGACCATTTTGTGACAGTGTGCCTAAGGGGGAGGATGCGTTTACGAAAACTGGGTATAAGAATTGGAAGAACTGAAATTGTTTATGTTTATAGGCCTACATTATATTTGTTCTAGATAAACATAACTGGAAGTACAACTTATGAAGAAAGGTTTGTTGATCATGAAATTGTCCCTCGTTTAATAACTAAGAATTATTATTAAACTTTCTAATTTAGTATATAATATATTTTATTATATAGATGGTTTCACTACACACTTCAATTTATGAAGCTTTACCCTGCCCCCCCCCCCTAAGTTAGGCCCCAAGTTACGCCTATGTTAGGAGCTTACTGGTATTTTATAATATATTGTATGATGTGAAAAAATAATACTGCTAAGAGAGTTCAGCAAAGTTAAACAATACAGAAAACAAATATGTCGCACATAAATATGTGTATAGTGTGCATACGTAATATTTATGTACATACGTTTTCGTTTTAAAATTACAAAATGTTTGAAGGAAGTATAAGGTGCTGACAAAGAAATAGCCACAGTGCTGACAAAACCGGTGCTTTAAATGTGGTGTAAATTACGCGCGACATCAATGTGTGTGTATTACGCTATTAAGCGGCTTTATCCAGTTTGTTTCAACTGTTAACGCAATACGATACAAAATTCAAAAAACAATAAAACCAAGGGAAGAATTCTGAGAATCTTTATCATGGGATTTCCATAGAATAATCATACAGGTTAAATATAGTTCAATTGATGCGGTGCACATAGCGGAAACAAAACAATTGTTGACGTAATAGTGGGAATGCACAGCTGATCAAATCAACACAACTGTTCACGACAGTCATTAGTAAGCTTTGCGTGGCGTTGTCTAGACAACTGAAGTAATGGGTTTGATCCCGTCACGTTCTACTTCATTACAACTGATTATCCTGGAGTGTAATGATTATCACCATCGTTAAAATTGAATTACAAAATATCTTGTCGTCGGCTTTAAGGTAACAAAACTTAACCTTCTTCTGTCATCACAAGCAAGTGTGGGCCTTGGCCTGGTAAATGATTTTATTCCATTCCGTCCTCTCACCACAGTCTCCTCTTACATTCAAACTTCTCGAATCATGCTCTACGTTATCAAAAACAGCAACCTATTGGATTTAAAACATAAAATGAAAGACATCTCCATAAACAGTAATTTCAGATGTTCCATGACTAACTGTCTGTTATAGCATGTCCGGTGGACATATAGTGACTAGTGTAATTAAAGGAGTTAAAGAATCTATCTGTTGAAGAATGTCAATTATTATGCTGTATTTTATATAATACCATTTGCCTTTTGTTGTGATTAGTTAGCTAGCAATTTTTAAAACTGTTACTTGGGCAGTTTAATTAACTGTTTCTTATGAAGATAAAATGTCATTAACGACTTGTACTTCATACTTCAACGCGCATTGATAAATAACTATGGAGTCGTTCCTTCCTAAATCTTCTTGTGTGAACAGGTCCTTATTAGGGGCCGTTACAGAATTGAACCAGTATAATTCTTGTAGTATGACACCTTAAAATTTTTTTTTTAAGCGGGCAACTGGTGTGTATAAGGCATGGTGATAGTATCAAGATATATATTGCAACGATACAGCCATATGCTGTAAACGATACAGCCATATGCTGTATTAAGCAATGATTTAAATAAATATAAAATTTGTAAAATGATTATAAGTTTGGAGTAAATGGACATGTCTGGGTTTGTAAAAATGTGTTCGACAAGAGGGGCGCAGCAGTGAGAATGAGAGAGGATGTAGAAAGAGAGAGAGAGAGGTTATTTGTGGCTGTCAACTAGAGAAAAATTGTCACCAAGCGGATCACACGGTAAGTACGCACAATAACGAGACGGAAATGTTAAGTGTCGGCGACTATACGGCACAGGAAACAATGTCCGGCGGCTGGTCAAAAAACACAATGCATTGTTAACTTAAACTAGGGAGGGTGTAAATTGAACCACACTCAATACCCGAATGTGAATGAATAATTATTTTTAAAAGAAAAATATTACTGTTAATTATTAATTGAAAAGAAAATGTTAAGGAAATAAATTAAATAAAGAATGTTATGTTTGTAAGAAATGTAAGGAATGTTAGTATTCAAAGAAAAATTGGTAAGGAATGCTAATGTGTTAAAAATATGTTAAGAAATGAAAGGAATGTTATTATAGATGTTGTTATTAATATGAAGAAAGGATCTGAGATGAGAAATAAATGTTATAATTGTCAGAACTGCTGATCAAGCGAAATCTTCATACCTTAGTGGAAATGCAAGGACACAGAAGAAAGCGATAGTGGAAAGTCAAGGGCAGAGATTACTTAGAGCTCAAATACTACGATTAACGTATCGAGTGAGTTAAGCACATAAAAGTCTGGATATAGACGTGTTTCTAAGGCAGTCATCTGTACCCGATAATGCGACACACTACGAAGCTAAAAAGAGCATTCTGTACGAAAGTGTATTTCAGCACATGTTAAGAATGAAAAAAATTATGAGCGATCAGGAAGGTAATGTTAAAGAAATGTAATAAAGGGTAAGGAAAGTTAATGTATTATATAAGTAATGTAAGAAATGTTAAGAAATGTAAAGAAAGAAGATTGGAATAATAGGCTAAGAAAAGAGTTAAGGAACGAAGGTAGGAATGTTATGATTGAGGAAATGTAAAATTACAGAGTGAAAGATGGCATAAATACGTAAAAATGCAGAGCATCCAGAAAGAAAATAAGGGAAAGCTAATTGCAGTGGATTTTTTGGGACCACTTCCAAGATCAAGTGGTGGAGTGAAACACATACTTGTTTGTATTGATGTATTTTCCAAAGCCGTGTATCTGTATCCAATTATGCGACCCACAACTAAAGTTGTTTTGAAAATACTCTTGCAGAAATACATTCCTGCATATGGTAAAATGAAAAAGGTACTTAGAGACCAAGGAGTGCAGTTCCAAAGTGATGTATGGGAGAAGACCCTTCGTGAAAATGGAATCCAACCTGTACTCACATCAGTACGACACCCACAGGGAAATCTTGCGGAAAGAGTAAATAAAGAGTTGGGTAAATATCTACGAATCTACTGTCACGACCAACACAACAAATGGGCAGAGTATTTACCTTTCTTTGAGAAAGCAATAAATGGAAATTATAGCGAAGCAACAAGTTATACGCCAATCGAGCTAGATGAAGACAAAAAACCTATTAGATTCTGGAGCAAATATGTAAGCAAGCCAGAGAATCAAAATATACCTATTCCATTAAGTGTAAAGGTTGAGTACGCTAAACAACGCATCATAGAACAAGGTAACAAGAGGAGAGAAAATTTCAATAGAACGCATAAATTACAACGATTCGACGTAGGAGAACAAATTCTGTTGAAAGCTAATCCCGTCGGAAAACGCATTGACAACACAGCGAAGAAATTCTTTCGGCTGTACAACGGACCTTATACGTTGAAACAACGCGTGGGAAGACACTTTCATCGTATATGATGAGAGGAAGGAAAAGGACATCGAAAAATATCATGCGACATCATTCAAGAAATTCTACGTATGAATAACGAGAAGAGGGTATGAATGGGAGGTGAAAATATTGCATACCACGACCGGCGAGCGTTATACTGACCTACTCATTATTATGTGTCGTTTAACTGATGTAAACTAAATTAATCTAGTATAATATTATTTTATGTGTCTAGATCAAATATACAAAAATTTAATAAATAAATATTTATTAATTTTTTTTCAAGCAGAGGAATAATGCAACGATACAGCCATATGCTGTATTAAGCATTCATTTAAATAAATATTAAATTTGTAAAATTATTATAAGTTTGGGGTAAATGGACATGTCTGGGTTAATAAAAATGTTTCATTGTTATACTAGAGGAGAAATTAACCTGTTCCAACAGGCAAAGAACACCTGCTCGATTGTATGTGTGTTACGCGTGTATCTTGTGTGTGTTAGTGATGCATGTACAGACAGGAATCTCAGCTACCCTCCCCAATTAATTACTAAAATAATTATTTTAATTTACTGTGTAAAAACTAATTAGTGTAGAAACAAACAAAAGGCACCAAAGTGTGTGTAAATTTTATAGTTATCCACAGTAAGAAAATGACGTTAATAGGACACACTACGCGAAGTCAGTGCGAAATAAATGTGCCAAAAATACGCAAATTACACTAAGAAGCTCAAATTAATACAGTGAGTGCTTAATCAAATTAGCTATGATTTTTGCTATCTCGATACCGTACAAAACATTGCCATTTGCAAAAAATTGCAAATATATGAAAAGGTTCGGGAGTGGGGGCTATCATGTGATCTGCAGGTCTCGACAGGATAATTTCGGAACCAACAGGTGCGGAATCTCGAGAGGGTATACATTAAGGGTTCGACTGGAAACCCTTCTCTTCTTTTCAAAATACAGTTGCAGTCGGACATGCTGTCCGTCGGCAGAATAGTTTATTTTGTTATAAGTCTCATCTATGAACGAATAAAGACGTTCAGTAATTATGTGTACAGTATTACGTGAAACGTAGAGTACCGGGACCGTTTAAGTCAGCAAGAGTATTAACAGAGAAGCTACAAGAGCGCCACGAGATGCTAGACGTTAGGAGATGCTTTTTAAACACCTAACAGCCGTACGAGATCCACCTCGCAGCAGATAGTAATTCTCTGGGACGGACCACACACTACTGGAGAACGACGCTGGACTCTGGACATATCCAGGATCATGCCAAGCCAGGAGTAACGGAAAACGGAAACCCAACTCTGGACAACGCTGGACCCCGCCAATAAGTCGTAAGGTCATCAAAACTCGAGGTGACATGCATAATGCATTTATAAATGATTTTTTTAAAAGAGCTCATAAAGACTATATAAAGAAACAATGAATTAAAACAAAAAAGTTTTATAATTAGAAATAAGGTAATAGAGTCTTTGGTAAATGTTTTATTCGTAAGAATGAGCGATCGCATATAAAGAAATGCAGAAAAAGAGAGAGTTTAATTTTGAGATAGTATATTTCTTTATCAGAGTAAAATAATTGAACTTATTTGATATTTGCATTTTGTAGAAAAGAAGAATTTAAATTTTTAATATGAAACAAACGCCAGTCTAAGAGTAAATAATATAATTTTGAATTTAATTTAAAAAAAAAACATTGGTATAGACTGAGCAAGCTGAGGTCAGATCTGAGTAAATGACTTCAATTAAAATTATATTTAAATTTTATTTTGTTTAAGTAAATCACATTGAATAAATGTCTATATTAAGATTATTAACATGTATAGATGTAAGAGTGTTTTAAATGTGTGTAATGTAAGAGTTTTATACGGTATAGCTTAAGAGATAATCACTTAATAATGAGTGATATCTTGATCGGAGATTATTAACAATGTTTATTATTTATAATGCTTGTTAAAACAATAAACATGAAATTTTAACTACTCATAAATCTACTACTGTTATTATAGTTACACCTGGTATCGCTATACAACCTGCATACACAAAAGGTATCGTTATATAACACATAAAGTTGTAACGTAGTATAATTGTTTCACCCCACGAAAATAAATTATATATGATATGTATCGTTGTAATATATATATATATATATATATATATATATATATGTGTGTGTGTGTGTGTAGTAATCCTGTGATGCATAATTTATTTTTAAAGGAAAAGAGAAATATTTTATTTGGCAAATATAAAACGGCATACTTGTTACATGTTCATGTTAGGCATAATGTATTGTTTGAGTGTCAGTTTAAATCATAAGGTATCTCCAACCTTTAGTATTTGTTTATTAGAACTTATTTAGAAAAGTCATATGAATAAAGGTTAATACTTAGTGATGTCAGCTTATGTGAAGGCAATGCACACTTAAATGTGTTAGAATAATTTGTTGTTGATTAATTATATTCAAAATTAATTCTTTGTTAATATTTCCAATTGTTACTCAATATTTGAGAGATGCACGTTTCGTTTATTAGGGATAGTTGAAAATATAGCTGTGCATATTGTAATAAAGATGTTATCATTACATAAAAGGAACACCAATAAAAGCTGTTATCGTTACGCAAGTGTTTTATTGCAAGTCCTGTCACGATGGGCTCAGCGCATATTTTCCATCTAGACCACGAGTCTAGTTTTAAGAATTAAGTAACGACCCCTGATAAAAAAAAAAAAACTGGACAAAAATTTTATAAAAATTCAGGGGGACGTTTCAAAACAACTACAAAGTTGTCCAATACACAACAATAAATGTCACCTTACTACAGTTTAGCATTTTTCGCACTAACACTAAACCCTTTAAGTTACAATAACAATCATTCCGAACTGCACTTACAATGATGCCAGGTTTCGAATGAACTCAGCCGGCAGCTAGCTGCTTATTTATACCTGTTCTGAGTCGCAGTGTAGTAACAAAGTAGGTTGGGGACCGGTCGATTAGTACTGCTTTAGACTGAACTCCATGTCTCTGAGATGTATGCAGCTTAGAAAGAGAGCGTAGGCATGCGCACGCGTAGCCACGTTCAGAGGTGTAAGCAAACCAACGACTACTGAGAAACACCGATTCACATTACGTTATCAAAACTCACTCAACGCTGGATTTCCTAAATCACTTTAAAACACTCGCGTTAATGATATTGTGCCTCATGAAAATTGGATTCTTTCTTTCACGATAGGTAGAGGGTTTTTTTTAACAGTGAGCACAACATTTTGATTTTTATAAAAATCCTGAACGATAATTGTTACTATACACTTATCAGAATCATTAACAAAAAATTTCCTTTCCTCACATGTTTTACGCTTTTCCCGGAAGAGATTTCCGGCAAGAGTTTTCCTTCTGGACTGCATTTCTTTTCCTGTGAACAACGAGACTTCATTTTCTTTCTTTCGATGACCCTTGAAGAGACACTGTCAATAGACAGCTACAAATAAACAAATACCAGGATAATTCTCACACCAACTGAAAGTATACTAATCCTAAACGATAGCTCACGAATTGGCATTGTTAATGTTACTATAACACAACTACTTAAAAAGTACTAAGTTGTAAACAAAGAACCAATAATACGTAGTCTTTGAATGCACTTACCACTGTACCACAACGGTGAATACCACACTGCAGTAAAATTACAAAGTGTTTAACTGTCTTTGCGAGCGGATGCCAGTCCGACTGTGAACAGGGTCATAAATCATTGGCCTTGACAAACTAACGCTACTAACACAAACACACGCACTCATACTTTATCCCCTCCATCAGAGACACAGAGTTCAGTCTCATGCAGTATGTAACCGGAAACATATTGAACGCCGTGCGGTCTTAATGAGGAGGCTCTACAAGAAGTTTTAAAGTCTTCTAAAAAGATCTTTGCAAACACTTTCCAACCAAAAGGAATATTTTGTATAATGATTTAAAGTCACACAGTTCATGCTTCAATTGACAACCTAAATCATTATACAGCATGTAATAAAACTGCTTATCTTTACGTCTGATAAAATGCTTTTTGTTAGTGAAGGTTGCAATAAATAAAAGTACACTGTAGTATTCAACGAATGTTAGTTGTTAATATTTCAGTACACTGTGAAGATTGATAGTATACAACTTAAATTAATAAAGTTTTAAGAACTAAAAGTTTCTTAAGCAGTCAAAAAGTACATTGTTTCAATTCTTCTCGCAACATTGTATCTCATAATGCAGCATTGATTTAATAAAATATCTGTCGTATTTGTTTAGAAACAGTGTTTCGTTATTTGAAGTCTTTAACTTTTGTGTAGACATAATAATAGAAATGTTTTCTGAAGATTCGGTAAAAGAAAATTAAGTATAATATTTCAGAGACAATTAAGTTATTAATATCTGTTACAATACTGAATGAAGATAAGAATTTATGTAAACAATACGATTTTGGCAAAAGCAGTGAAAAACGTTACTGTATGTGAAAATGCACGTACACTTATGACTTTGGAGCTTTAAAAATTATTATTTAATTAGTGTCAAAAATGTAAAACACCTTCTTAAACAATTTCTAAAGCATAAGCAGAGAAAATATGCAGATGCAGTAAGAATAGAAAATAAATAAACACAGGAAAATAAAAACGTCAAGAGAAAGTGTATAACCATAAATTGCAGGTTGAGCCCTATTCCCTGTCACAATGCGTACGGGTTTGACACAAAAAATGGATCCACATTATTAAAGGAGTGAAAATAAAATACTTTCTTAATGAATATTTACAGATCTAGAAATTCTGTTACGGAAAACGTGAAGTTTGTTTCAATTATATTTCACAAATATAAGAGGCGAAAATTCAGCATCAGCTAATGTTAGTCAGGGAATATTTTTTCATTACATTTTGAGGGAAATATTTTCTTGTAGGTCTACTTCAAAAGGTTCATTTTTCCATTGCTTTTTCAGTTGTATTAAATATCTGTAGTCTTGTAATTTATGAATACGTTAATTTATTTGTGAACTAGATACAGATAGGATAGACGGCTATTTTTTGAGTCAAGATAAATATAAATATGTTACACCGACGTAAATGGAAATACAAATGCAGTCATTTACCTCATTTACGCTTAACTTTTTACATCATGTTCTTTATTCTTTACAACAGAAGCTAGAAAAGAGCAATAATTTTTTAACTAAAATGTTTTATGTAGCAAAATTTTTTAAAAACATTGTAAAATAAAATTAAAATGTCGGTATGGAGACCATACATGACTTCCATGTTCTAAGATTTATATTTAAAATCATATTCGAAATGAAATATTTCCATAGAAACTACTTCTTTCTACTTATTGCTTCAGCCTTAACCACAGTACTGTGGTCACTAACGTATACCACCTAACGTTTTCGCACTCGATTTTCACTAATGATGGCAGTCGATGGCACTGCCGAAAAGTCTGGTTTTTCAGAAAACATTGGACTAAAGCTAAACAGCCCGGGAAGGAATTTTAACAAAGAACTACTTCTTAGTTGCCGATAACGTAGTACACATATACAAAATTCTCCCCTCTCCCTTCAACTATAATTTTCATTTATAGAAAATTACCCCCACCCCGTTCACCTAACCTCTTTATTTATAGATATTTCATCTACGTTTCTACAGTGGATTATTATGAGCTTCTTATCAGGATACTTTATTTATCAAAATTAAGTACTTTACTCTTGTTAAAACATAAAACGTTGCAGGTAAAGTACCCCTATCTCTTAACCGATCTTCACCAAAATCAATAGACATTCAGTCCTCTACAATGCAGGGATGCATGCAAAAAAATATTTGATTCTGTTTGAATGTGCGGCAGTTATCTTTCGTCATGTAAACAATTCTCTTGTTACAATATAAAATGTTGCAGGTAAACTACCCCTTTCCCTTAACCGATCTTCACCAAAATCAGCAGGCCTTGAGTTCTCTACAATTCAGGAAAGTATGCAAAAAATTATTTGATTCTCTTTGAATTTACGGCAGTTATCTTTTGTCAAAAAAAAATTACCCTTCTTAAAACATAAAATGTTGCTGGTAAACTACTCCTTTCCCTTAACCGATCTTCACAAAATCAACAAACCTTGAGGTCTCTTTAATTAAAAAAGGAATGCAAAAACGTAGTTGATTCTGTTTGAATTTACGGCAGTTATCGTTCGTCATATAAAAAATTACCCTTGTTAAAGCATAAAATGTTGCTGGTAAACTACCCCTTTCCCTTAACCGATCTTCAACAAAATCAACAGAACTTGAGTTCTGTTTAATTCAAAAAGGTATGCAAAACATTATTTTAATCTGTTTGAATTTGCGGCTGTTATCGTTTGCCATAGAAAAAAATTACCCTTTATAAAAAAACGTTGCAGGTAAATACCCCTTTCCCTTAACCGATCTTCACCAAAACCAACAAGTCTTGAGAACTACTATTCCGGGCTGTATGCAAAACATTATTTGATTCTGTTTGAATTTGCGGCTGTTATCGTTTGCCATAGAAAAAAATTACCCCTGATAAAAAACGTTGCATGTAAACTACTCCTTTCCCTTAACCATCTTCACCAAAAACAATAGGTGTTGAGTACTCTACAGTTCAGGGCCGTATGCAAAAAATTATTTGATTCTGTTTGAATTTGCGGCTCTTATCGTTTGCCATAGAAAATACCCTAGTTAAAATATAAAACGTTGCAGGTAAACTACCCCATTCCATTAACCGATCTTCAACAAAATTAACAGACCTTGAGTTCTGTATAATTCAAAAAGGTATGCAAAAGTGTAGTTGATTCTGTTTTAATTTACGGCCGTTATCGTTCGTCATAAAAAAATTACCCTTGTTAAAACATAAAATGTTGCAGGTAAACTACCCTATTCCCTTAACCGATCTTCACCAAAACGAACAGATCTTGAGAACTCTATAATTCTGGGCTGTATGCAGAACATTATTTGATTCTGTTTGAATTTGCGGCAGTTATCTTTCGCAAACCAAAAAAATTACCCTTCCTAAAACATAAAATGTTGCTGGTAAACTACCCCTTTTCCTTAACCGATCTTCAACAAAATCAACAGACCTTGAGTTCTCTTTAATTCAAAAAGGTGTGCAAAACGTAGTCGATTCTGTTTGAATTTGCGGCAGTTATCGTTCGTCATATAAAAAATTACCCTTGTTAAAACATAAAATGTTGCCGGTAAACTACCCCTTATCCTTAACCGATCTTCACCAAAACCAACAGATCTTGAGAACTCTATAATTCAGGGGTGTATGCAAAAGAGTAGTTGATTCTGTTTGAATTTGCGGCTGTTATCGTTTGCCATAGAAAAAAATTACACTTGTTTAAAAAAACCCGTTGCCGCTAAACTACCCCTTTCCCTTAACCGATCTTCACCAAAATCAATAGGTCTTGAGTACTCTACAAATCAGGACTACATGCAAAACATTATTTGATTCTGTTTGAATTTGCGACTCTTATCGTTTGCCATCAAAAATACCCTTTTAAAACATAAAACGTTGCTGGTAAACTACACCGTTCCCTTAACCGATCTTCACCAAAAACAATAGGTCTTGAGTACTCTACAGATCAGAGCTGTATGCAAAACATTATTTGATTCAGTTTGAATTTGCGGCTGTTATCGTTTGCCAAAAAAAAATCTACAGACAGACACACAGACAGACAGACACACAGACACTTTTCGAGAAATGACTTTTTCATGTTTTGAGTGTAGTACAATCACAATCAGCAATAATCTCGAACACGATTTTTTTTGCCATCACCATACTTCCATTTCCTTAAGGAACATGGAAGTAACATCCCCAAATCTGTTTTAGTTATAGGTAATATATTTTACTTTGCTGTATGTTGACTGCTGTAGGTATAAACAATTTATGTAACAATCTAATATCCAATTGTTGATTACTGTTTGTTTAATTAATTAAAATATCATTACATTTAGTAATTTAAATTGTAATACTGTATAAATTAAGTTCTGTCATACTATAATTTTCTCGTTTTCTTAAAGATAATTGGAGTTGTAAACAAACTATCATAAGTCTTCACATATACAATGATACATACATACGCACGCACACACTCACATACACGAACACGTTCACCCAAATATTTAATTGTTCCTTTGTGTTTGACATTTCTTTTGTATTTCATACACAGGTTCTGAAGATGACAATAAACATTGTCGAAACGTCAACGCAAAATAGTTAAAATTTTTGTTATTTTTGACAGATCCTCACTAACCATCCACTAAAAAAAAAATAATAATAATAATAATAAATTATTTGCTACATCACTTACTACAGAGAGATCTAATCAAGTTGCCCAGCCAGTAAGAATGGGGCATGTTCCTCTATATGTTAATACAGAAGAAAAACAGAGGCCTTTCCCTGTCAGTAAACTGTAATCCTCTGTTAGTAAAGATAGCCTTTCAACATTGTTTACCGTCTCGCCTGCAGACATTGTAAAATTTTTCAAGTAGAGCAGAACCATTTCAGGAAGGGTCGTAGAAACTGTGGATAAACTACAGTGTTGACTTCAGCGTTACATGAAGACGAGCTAGAAGCTGAAGGAAATAAACAAAAATTAAACAACAGAATGTGAGCGTAAGAAAGCGGAGGAAAAACAAGCAGCAGCTAACTCTTCCAAAGAGACATAACAAAAAAGCTGCAACAAATTGTTTGATCCAGCAACAAAAATAGAGGAAACTTAAGATCCCATGACATAAGCTCGGAGGAAGAAACTGATGAACCTTTTGTTTGTACTACAATGAACTACTTTCGTTATATTTCGTTGAGCTGCGTTTACTGGTTCCGTCAGCGAAATTATCAATTGTTCCAAGATAGGAGTCAGTTCCAGTCAATGTATGTTTTCAGCCAACAGTCTTTAGTTGAGAGACAAGCACGCACACATACACATTCACATGTTCACATGAAAGCAGGTTAAATTGTGAATACATTTTGTAGTTATAAAACTTGTCTAAAAGTAAAATAAGTTTTGTACTAAGGGGAAAAGACTTTTTTGAGTTTAATAATACATCTGTTAATATTTTAATTAAAATAACATTATTTGTCACCTAAAAGTAAGAACGTCAATAACGATACAAAATATGGAATATCTGAACAATTGGAAATTTATTTACTTCTAACATTTCCTCGCAGAGATAATTTAGTGAGTATTACAGGTTTGTTACTTTCTTTCTGACAAAACTGAAGGCATGTACACGTCAGGATTACAGCAATGTGTTTCTAATTTTTATTTTCACAAACTACTGGGAATCGTTCCTTATTTTGCATATCCACACTCACGTGCATGTTACAACTATAATCATCTGTAAAATTCCTATAGAAAATGTTTATTCCGTTTGTTCATCTTTATGATTTGCAGCGTTTTGCGATTATTTAAGGCATTTATGAATTTGATTGCAACAGTCAACCGTTTGATTTTTAAATTAATCAGTAGGGAACATCGACAAAAAATGATTAATAAAAGATAACTGTTGAAGAGGTAAATTGCTTTCAGTTGAGGGAGTGAAAAGATAGAGCCTGGATTAAATAAAAGAAGATAATTGTGGACCATTTTTGGCAAACTCTACGAATATAGCACTCCAGGACTTACGCCGCTATCCAAAACAAACATAACTCAATAAAGCACTCCAGGACTTACACCGCTATCCAAAACAAACGTAACTCAATAAAGCACTCAAGGAGTTACACCGCTATCCAAAACAAACGTAACTCAATAAAGCACTCCAGGACTTACACAGCTATCCAAAACAAACGTAACTCAATAAAGCACTCCAGGACTTACACCGCTATCCAAAACAAACGTAACTCAATACAGCACTCCAGGACTTACACCGCTATCCAAAACAAACGTAACTCAACAAAGCACTCCAGGACTTATATCGCTATCCAAAACAAACATAACCCATAAGATCTTTTTGTGACGTAAAGAGGAACGAGAGGCAAAAGTTGCTTAGCATTATCTACACATTTCATAAAGTAGATAACGCGTCGAAGGCTTTGTAAAGTTAATTATATTGGTTTAGGCTAATAATAATTCATCTACAGAAGGCAATGTCCAACAGAAAAAAGTGCTACTATCTAAAAACACGCATAAAATCTGCATTAAATTGCGAATATTGTAAACTTTAAGTAAATCTGTACTAAATTTGTGTATTTCATATTGTTACGTAATGCGGAAGAAGGGTTACGTCATTACAGAACATTGTACGTGTTTCTGGGCTATTCCGGTGGAACACGGTTTTAATGTTGTGTGCGTTAGCGAGACTGTTCCAGACTTCGCCGGCCGCGCGCACTGTGTCAAGGCCGCAAGCAATTACGCTCTAGTGTAGAGTTGACGCGTATTATGGATTATTCTGGAATTTCAGCAGAGCATAAATATAGGCATTCAGAGACGGTCAGTTCAGTTTAAGCGGCGATTTATTCCAGCTCTGTTCAAAGTATTGTGGTGAACTGTTATGTGTTTTTATAATTGTGCGGGACTCTGTTAGTTGACATTTTTATTGCATGTGAATAATTTTTATTCGATTTTGCTGTAAGAGACTATCTCGTTGATCACAAAACTGTTTAATTGTGATAATTAAAGCTGGTGATAATGACTTAATTGCTCTCTTGTATTTTGTTTTCCACTGTACCATACGACGATCAGTTAGACCGTCGTAACAATATTTTGTAAAGTAACGTGGTCATCTCTACTACTAAGAGCTTAATCGTAAGCCTCTAAGCAAGGAGATGACGAAATAATGCTTGTCAGCCTTTAAGTAGCCTCCATGAGTTACAGGTCCTGCCATTTAATCGCTAAAGCTGCTTTTCATTGGGCGAAAATTTCTCAAAATGATGCGGAAAACGTTCACTGCTGCTTGACTTTTATAAAAATTTGTACGCTTTTAAAATTGCTTTCGAAAACTTTATGTAATCTACGACCTCAGTTGTCTAACCCAAGGCACCACACGCCGTTAATTAACATTCGATTGACATCGTAGCCCTTTATTACGTATTGGCGGCTTTGAAATTATTTTTTCTATGGCTTTCTCAAAGCTTATCAATTTGTCACTGCTCTCGTTACTGCGTTAGTATGTGGGCACGAGGACGCGTTCACTTCTATTTCTCTAATTAAATTTCTGTTGAAAATACATTTTAATTATAAAAAATTGTTTGTTTTACTTGATATGTAAAATGTTTTTGTATTAATGTTTTGCCGAAATGCTCTTTGGAGAGCGACGTAATATAGTGGCATACTCCCGTTATGTGAAAATATTAAAAGCTAAAATTTAATGATTACGCACTAAAAAAAGAAACTTTAATTGAAAAATTCAATTAAAAACAATTCTTATTATTGATAATTTTGTTCATCAGAATCCTGAAAAATCGTGCTATTACGAAGGTCTCGTAGATTTTAGCCTTAAAATGCTTAATAATAACATACTAACAACAGATTCACACATAATTCTTATTCTACCAAACAACGATCAAACCGCTGTTACTTTAGTTCTTTTACAAAGTTTTCCAATACGCACTGTGCAGAAGAAATAATAAAATTAATCAAGTCAAGATATTACAAAATTCTGCAAGACTGAAGCTCTGAGAATCTTTACTAACACACTGTCTTATTGCAATGAACAAACACCCTGTCCGCAGAGAATCCGGATGACACGGGTGTTGCGGTCCAAGGTAAGCTAAGACAGCTAAGTGACGATTGTCGACAAGAAAATTCCAGATGAATCGGCAAACGTCTCGTAGTGTGAAACATCGGCTACATTTTGCTAGACAATACTAGAACATCGCATAAACTAGCTCATTCAGCGGCACGTCACTAGTGATATATAGCGTACATGTGTTCTATATATGGGGTACCGCTAATATGTTCTATCCAAATAACCTTTTAACAAAAAGCTAAAACACGCGTCTCGTATAACGAAATGTTGTAAAACAACTACGCACATCACCATTAAACAAAGACACTTTTTTAAACTTGTTTACACAGAGATCCCGCTATAGGCTACGTTATTTTATAAGCTGCGTAATTGACCTTCAAAACACATTGTATGGATTATTGACACCGCATGAAAGACTTACTAAACACTGGTTTAGGACGAAAAGTTTAAAAGTTGATTGATTTTGTGTGTATTGTTCCCTGTGTGTTATGTTAGCATTGTTTTGTGTGTATTGTTCCCTGTGTGTTATGTTAGCATTGATTTTGTGTGTATTGTTCCCTGTGTGTTATGTTAGCATTGATTTTGTGTGTATTGTTCCCTGTGTGTTATGTTAGCATTGTTTTGTGTGTATTGTTCCCTGTGTGTTATGTTAGCATTGATTTTGTGTGTATTGTTCCCTGTGTGTTATGTTAGCATTGATTTTGTGTGTATTGTTCCCTGTGTGTTATGTTAGCATTGTTTTGTGTGTATTGTTCCCTGTGTGTTATGTTAGCATTGATTTTGTGTGTATTGTTCCCTGTGTGTTATGTTAGCATTGATTTTGTGTGTATTGTTCCCTGTGTGTTATGTTAGCATTGATTTTGTGTGTATTGTTCCCTGTGTGTTATGTTAGCATTGTTTCAAATCAATGTATTTCCTTTCCATACGCATTAATTTCAATGTTCCGGTAGAGCTAACTGTGGATTCCACTTAATAACTAAATACTGGCTAATGACTGAATTCCCGATGTGTGCGTCGAAACCCACACACACATTCTTATACTTCTTCTTCACGTCAAGGTACAAGGCTTACAGTCTGTTCCGACGTCACCGAAGCCATCTCTTCCTTGGCCTACCTACAACACGTCTTCCGTGAGGTCTGTATCGTATTATGTGTTTAGGTAGCCTCATATCTTCCATTCTCTCGATATGCTGCCTCCATTTTATTTGTCTTTCCTGAGTCTGCTGGTCGTACATTTGAGTCAGTTGGTATATCTTCATTTCGTATTTGATCTCTAAATGTGCAACCTTTGGTTTTCCTCAAGAACACACACACACACACACACACACATATTGTTATGACGGTCACACATGAATAACTGAGTGAGAACATAATAACTGACATGAATGAAGTCATAATTGCAAACATTAATTAGACACAAACAAGAATTAGACATCAAAGCACTCATATTTAACAACTCAAGTTAAATCTGTGCGACACACAATAATAGATATCATCTATTACAATTCCGCACTAATTAACACAACGACCACTTCTCCCCTCTTACTTCTATCTGCAGTTGAATAATCGCCAGCTGTAACTTAACTGCGGCCTTGCGTTGCATTACATTATGGTTGCGGGGTCCCTTTGCACCCGGGGCATGATTGCAGCATCTGGATCGAGCCCAATGGCTGCCAGGTGATAAACCTAATGCTGGTACAGTAGACGGTTGCCTGGTACAGTAGACAGGGGTCTAGAACTGCGCCGCTTCGAAATCGAAATCCGATATTTATACCTCCGCTGCCTTGCGTTATAGTCATAGTGCAAGTCTCGATGCTGGTAGAGTAGTCCAGTAAGCTTCTGGAAGGGGTATCGACATCTCGCGTGACCTAGAACAATCCACAGTATTACGTAATTCTGCCGCGTAGAATGATCTCTAAACTTCTGGTACCACAAGCACATACACACTTAGCGATGTGGTACTACTTAATTCATGAGAGTAACAAGTAAAGTATCAAGAAGACTAAGTAGACGGGGGTAAGGTGTTTGGGTTTTAAGTTTGAGGTGCCGACTCAGTCTGTAGAAATGAGTCCCTGAGAATAATATCATGAGGTGAAAACAGGAGGTTGAAAGGCAGAGAGCGTCTGCACTACTTCCCTTTGGAATGACGAACACCTTACTTGAGCAGGCTTTCCTAAATTACTTCGGTGGGACAAAACGAAGTAAGCCTTAAAACTATCAACGCATGACGTGATTGATTACACACACACGCGCTCGCTCGCTCTCGACATTAACATCGGCGGACCCAGTGACTCTTGGTTTGTCGTACCTCGTTTTCATATACGGTTACAAAAAAGTACGTTGCTTCGTCAGGATCCAAGTGACATCAAAGTGCCGCTGCCACATAAGCTGTATGTACCTTTTACATTTCCATTTCAGCTTTGACCTACTACTAGTTTTTATGTTGATCGACAACTGTTAAATATTTCGTTAACTCTTTGACTTCTACGAGGGTCGGTTGAAAAGTTCGCGGAGCGACATCTGTTGCTGAGCGGTAATACTAAAAATGTTTCGTGTGTTGCAAGATTTGATATTATGTAAACTCCTGTTAATTTCCAAATCTACCTATCAATTTATTCATTGTTTAGAAGCTGTTTAAAATTGACGTGTCATGCGTGTTTTGAAAAACGGACTAAATCAAATATCGTGGTGAGATTCTTTGTTAAAAATTGTTTAGCGCCAACGGAAATTAAGAACGAAATTGTAAATATGTCATAAGATGCTCCGAATTCAAAACAAACGGTTTGTAAGTAGGTACTTCAGTTTAACCGTGGTCGTACCAGCAAGCGGCAGCCATCTTGCACTACGCTTTTTCACACCACGTTTTGATTTAAAGTATGATGCACGCGCTCATATGAGATGCCTATGATTTCAGCAACGTCATCCACTCCTCAATCTGCGGTCTTCCAACACCCTATGAAATTTTTTCAAAACGCCATTTTTTGCACTTTTTCGACGACCACTGGGATCGTCTTAGTTGCTTGTACGACCACGTTTAAACTCAAGTGTGCTCCACTGACCGTTGTTTCTGAAGGCACAGCATCTTCTAACATATTTACAATTTCGTTTTGATTTTTTATTGGCGCGAAAAAGTTTTTAACAGAGAATTCACTACAACACATTGTTTGATTTTGTGCATTTTAAAAACGTATGACAGAAAACTGGTAAAAAGTGAATAAATTGACAGATGTTTCTGGAAATTAACAGGTGTTCACAATATAGCTCTTATAGCACACACAAAATTTTAGTTCTACCACTGAGCTATAGATATCGCTCCGTAAACTTGTCAACCGAACCTTGAATAAGTGTAATGTATGAAACACATTTTATAACTATAAACTTGGGTATTACTTTACTGTGATACTTTCTTGACAGAAATTTTGAAACAGATTCGCCCTAAGGACATAATTTGATAGAGTCTGTAAAGTGTTGTTTTATTCAGAAACGCTAACATAAATGCTTTTACTCGTAGTGCCGAAGACTGCGAGGAATTGTGAGATCGGAAAACTACGACACCATGTACGTTTAAAATACACTAATATTCTTAAATTTTCTGTTAGCATATAGAAGAAAGGGGTTAAGCGAAGAGAATGACAAAATCGTAACGGTAAGTAGCCTATATTGTACGTAAGCATATTGTACAATACTGGAAATGCAGTAATGGCGAAGTACATGTACTTTACACGCAAACAGACTCTATTGTCTGACTCGACAACAACTACAGTAGCTCGTAGAAGCTAGTTCCAAGTTTTAACTCAACCGTTTGGCGTTTGTCTGTCTGTCTGTCTATTTTGGATATGTTTCACGATAACTTTTGAAAGCAACCAATTTTTTGTAACACTTGGGGTGCGTCCATACTTTTACCCTACAGAACCCCTATTGCTTTTAGAACGATTCTTCCAAGAATACAAGAAAACAATCAAAATTCTGAAGGGTCAAATTTGTGAAAAAAAATCAAAAAAGCCTGTGTGAGGTATTAAATAATTAAAAAATTATCTAACATCAAAATTTATGAAATAATAAATAATCTTCGTTCAAAATAGTGAGCGAGTTTTGCAGCTGAGGGAGCATACTGGTATTACCTCGCCGTAGTTATAAAATATTATTGTTATCGCGTGTGTGCGTGTGTACGCGTCACTACGTACAAGAGGCTCGGACAGTCGACAAAATACAACCCATTGTTTGGCGGTTGTTATGTCTCGTAAACAGTACACCACCCCTGCCAAAACCTTTATATGTCACTCAGCGGGTATCCGGCGCCACCCAAATCCTCACAAATCATTCTGCCATTTTCTACTGCACGACACACCTAATACCACTGCAGTACTGCTGTACACGATGTCTTGTTTCAACAAAAATTCTACACGCACACAACTCATACATAGTTATAACAACTAAAAGAAAGTCACTTAACATTTATAAGATAAATACTGTAGACGGTAAAGAAACAGGTGTGAAAATTTTTAAAAAGTGTATAAAAAATTTTGTAATAAGTTAGATTTATAGAAATA
Organism: Magicicada septendecula; assembly: GCA_034769895.1. NCBI lineage: Eukaryota > Metazoa > Arthropoda > Insecta > Hemiptera > Cicadidae > Magicicada > Magicicada septendecula. Next base: position 102,742,087 of record CM068375.1, read on the forward strand.
TTTTTTACAAAGTTAAATTAGTAGGCGGTGTGCTTAAATAAACATTTTAAAATAAAAACTACACATAGTAAAGTCTAATATAGTTAATACTTTTAAATATTGTATTATTCGACCTCAAATAATTAACTAGAAATTGAATCCATGAAAATATCAAAGAAAAAATGAAGCTCTCTTATAGTTGCATTTAAAGGATGCAGCCGTGACGTTGAACAAGATCTTCTTTCAAACAATGCGTGTCAATCGCGGCGAATCTTTCTTTAACCCGTTTCGTCGTTTTCCAACACACTGATGAATGCGCTGTCAACGGTTGCACAATCGGATTGCATGCATACAATGTAACTTGAAAAGTCATCCTTACTCTTGAATTGCAAACAAAGAGCTCAGCTTTTGAACAGTCTTCGTCCTTGAGTCAACCTATAGTAAATATTCTTACCGCAAGTTACGTATTGGTTAATTACACTGCCAAAACATTTATTCTCAAAACATTATCTGGTGAACCCACCAAAACTTAATTCCATTCGGTTTTTAACCTACAAACATACATTCTGTCTTATTCAAATTAATTTTAATCAATTTGCTTGAAACTAATTTCAAAATTGTGATTGCTTTATCATAATCATCTTTAATTTATATTATTAAAACTAATATCCGTGTTGTAAGGCCGCAGTTTTCCAGTTTGCTCGTGCCGAAACGTGTCAATAACTGGACCAGACGTTTCTGCCTCACCTTTCGTGTCCAACGTCAGTGTAAAGGACTTCAAGAACACTGACAAGGTGCACGTCTGTACAACCACAGTACTTTGGCAAAAACTGAAGATGGCCTCCAGAGGTGAGGCCGAAATGTCTGGTCGAGTTATTAATACCTTTCGGCATGAGCAAATTGGAAGACTGCGGCCTTACAGCCCGTACAGTATGACGGCGGCCGTGAAAGTCTAGGTAACAGTTTACTGTATATTATTACTTCCATGTTCCTTAAGGAAATGGAAGTATGGTGATGGCAAAAAAAATCGTATTCAAGATTATTGCAGATTCTGATTGTACTACACTCAAAACATGAAAAAAAGTCATTTTTCGAAAAGTGTCTGTGTGTCTATCTGTGTGTCTGTCTGTCTTATATCTATACACTTTTTTACTACCATATTCCTTAAGGAATGGAAGTATGGTGATGGCAAAAAAAATAGTGTTCGAGATTATTGCAGATTCTGATTCTACTACACTCAAAAATATCGGTATGGAGAACCATACATGACTTCCATATTCTAAGATTTATATTTAAAATCATTTTCAGCCAAACAGCCAGGCTGTGTCTTACCTGCCTTTTTATTGCTGTATTAAATGAAAAATATTATATTACATTAAAATGAAAGAATTATAATTTTATTGCCTGGCAACAAAATTATTTTATTTTTAACAATTACCATTGTTTCAAAAAGTTTAAATAAATTTTCAAGTACTTTACTCTTGTTAAAACGTAAAAGGTTGCAGGTAAACTACCCCTTCCCCTTAACCGTTCTTCACGAAAATCGAAAGTCATTGAGATCTCTACAATTCAGGGAAGTATGCAAAAAATTATTTGATTCTGTTTGAATTTGCGGCTGTTATCGTTTGCCATAGAAAATACGCTTGATAAAAAAACGTTGCAGGTAAACTACCCCTTCCCCTTAACCGATCTTCACCAAAAACAACAGGTCTTGAGTACTCTACAAATCAGGGCTGTATGCAAAACATTATTTGATTCTGTTTGAATTTGCGGCTGTTATCGTTTGCCATAGAAAATACCCTTGTTAAAAAAACGTTGCAGGTAAACTACCCCTTTCCCTCAACCGATCTTCACCAAAAACAATAGGTCTTGAGAACTCTACAATTTAGGGCTGTATGCAAATAATCTTTTGATTCTGTTTGAATTTGCGGCTGTTATCGTTTGCCATAGGAAATACCCTTGTTAAAACATAAAACGTTACAGGTAAACTACCCCTTTCCCTTAACCGATCTTCACCAAAAACAATAAGTCTTGAGCACTCTACAAATCAGGGCTGTATGCAAAACATTATTTGATTCTGTTTGAATTTGCGGCTGTTATCGTTTGCCATAGAAAATACCCTTGTTAAAAAAACGTTGCTGGTAAACTACCCCTTTCCATCAACCGAACTTCACCAAAAAGAATAGGTCTTGAGAACTCTACAATTTAGTGCTGTATGCAAATAATCTTTTGATTCTGTTTGAATTTGCGGCTGTTATCGTTTGCCATAGGAAATACCCTTGTTAAAACATAAAACGTTACAGGTAAACTACCCCTTTTCCTTAACCGATCTTCATCACAATCAACAGATCTTGAGAACTCTACAATTCAGGGCTGTATGCGAAACATTATTTGATTCTGTTTGAATTTGCGGCTGTTATCGTTTGCCAAACAAACAAAATTACCCTTGCTAAAAAAAAAACCGTTGCAGGTAAACTACCCCTTTCCCTCAACCGATCTTCACCAAAAACGATAGGTCGCGAGTACTCTGCAAATCAGGGCTGCATGCAAAAAATTATTTGATTCTGTTTGCATTTGCGGCAGTTATCGTTTGCCATAGAAAAAAAAATCTACAGACACACACACAGATAGACACACAGACAGACAGACACACACACAGACACTTTTCGGAAAACGACTTTTTTTCATGTTTTGAGTGTAGTAGAATCAGAATCTGCAATAATCTCGAACACGATTTTTTTTGCCATCACCATACTTCCATTCCTTAAGGAATATGGAAGTAACATGAAAAAAAGTCGTTTTCCGAAAAGTGTCTGTGTGTCTGTGTCTGTAGATTTTTTTCTATGGCAAACGATAACTGCCGCAAATTCAAACAGAATCAAATAATTTCTTGCATACAGCCCTGATTTGTAGAGTACTCACGACCTATTGTTTTTGGTGAAGATCGGTTGAGGGAAAGGGGTAGTTTACCTGCAACGGTTTTTTTTTATCAAGGGAAACTTTTTTTGGCAAACGATAACAGCCGCAAATTCAAACAGAATTAAATAATGTTTCGTATACAGCCTGAAGTGTAGAGTTCTCAAGACCTATTGTTTTTGGTGAAGATCGGTTAATTGAAAGGGGTAGTTTACCTGCAACGTTTTTTATCAAGCGTATTTTCTATGGCAAACGATAACAGCCGCAAATTCAAACAGAATCAAATAATGTTTTGCATACAGCCCTGATTTGTAGAGTATTCAAGACCTATTGTTTTTGGTGAAGATCGGTTAAGGGGAAGGGGTAGTTTACCTGCAACGTTTTTTATCAAGCGTATTTTCTATGGCAAACGATAACAGCCGCAAATTCAAACAGAATCAAATAATTTTTTGCATACGTTCCTGAATTGTAGAGGTCTCAATGACTTTCGATTTTGGTGAAGGTCGGTTAAGGGGAAGGGGTAGTTTACCAGCAACCTTTTACGTTTTAACAAGAGTAAAGTACTTGAAAATTTATTTAAACTTTTTGAAACAATGGTAATTGTTAAAAATAAAATAATTTTGTTGCCAGGCAATAAAATTATAATTTTTTCATTTTAATGTAATATAATATTTTTCATCTAATACGGCAATAAAAAGGCAGGTAACACACACACACACACACACACACACACACACACACACACACACACACACACACACACACACACACACACACACACACACACACACACAATTCACGTTATTTCTGGCCTCACTCATGTTTATTTTCTTACGTTTGCACGCTTTTTAAATGGAAAGTGCCGAAACCCACACCAACATAACGCGTGCAAGCCGAAAAAATGGACATCAATTTGCTTACTGGCGAAGCTAGTAGTTAATGAATGGGTAGGCAAAAATCTTATCTTAAATTTTTTTTAAGGAATCACTAAAAGGACGGTGGGTCAAATCGGACGCTGAGGTAGAGTTTACTGTAACCGAATGGTTCTACAAACAGCCGTAAGAATTTTACTAGCAGGGAATCTACAGGTTAGCGCAACAGTGGAACTCATGTCTTAATGTTATTGGAGACTTCTTTTAAAATCGTTGAATAAAAAATGCTTTACGGCTCTATACGTGTGTCTATTGAACAATCCTTGTATTAGTCATACACAATAATACAACTGATTGAACTTCAAATTTTTAAACTTGATTAGTTTCTATATATATGTTTAATGTTACAAATAATTCAAATAACAATCTTGATCATCTGTTAGTTCAGCGGAATAACAGTGACACTTTTAATAACCGCATAAAATAAACACTTAGAAACAACACAGGCGCTTTAACTTAACTGTTTGGACCACAGAAGTGAGGCATGCCTCAACGCTCTATGTGTACAGCGCGGGACAATCCCCCCTCCCTACACTTCCCTATCACACCACTACATTGCTTACATACGATGTATACCAAAAACGCTGAGGCAAGTTCAGGTTGCCTCATTCGCTTTAAACGAACTATGCCGAATCTCACCTGTCACCATCTAGCGGTCGCTCAATAAAGCACGTTCCGGTTTAATAAATTTGACAGTCGCAGTAACAATGTATAATCTTTACGTTATGTAGTTCATACGTATTTATAATTTTTATTCTACAGAATTTTTTAGGGTAGGCATTGCCTCAATTGCCTCCATGTAACTTCGCCACTGATTTATATGTGTACAACGTTATCGGCAACAAAGAAGTAGTTTTTGTTAAAATTCCTTCCCGGGATATTTGGCCGTAGTCCAATGTTTTCTACAAAACCAGACATTTCGGCAATGCCATCGACTTCCATCATCAGTGAAAATCGAGTGCGATAACGTGAGGTGGTATACGTTAGTGACCACAGTACTGTGGTTAAGGCTGAAGCAGTAAGTAGAAAGAAGTAGTTTCTATGGTAATATTTCATTTCGAAAATGATTTTAAATATAAATCTTAGAATATGGAAGTCGTATGGTTCTCCATACCGATATTTTCTATGGCAAACGATAACAGCCGCAAATTCAAACAGAATCAAATAATTTTTTGCATGCAACCCTGATTTGTAGAGTACTCAAGATCTGTTGTTTTTGGTAAAGATCGGTTAAGGGAAAGGGGTAGTTTACATGCAACGGTTTTTTTTAATCAAGGGTAATTTTTTTATATCTCAAACGATAACAGCCGCAAATTTAAACAGAACCTACTACTCTTTTGTATACAGCCCTGAATTGTAGAGCTCTCAAGACCTGTTGTTTTTGGTGGAGATCGGTTAAGGGAAAGGGGTAGTTTACCTGCAACGTTTTATGTTTTAAAAAGGGTATTTTCTATGGCAAACGATAACAGCCGCAAATTCAAACAGAATCAAATACGTTTTTCCATACAGCCCTGATTTGTAGAGTACTCAAGATCTATTGTTTTCGGAGAAGATCGGTTAAGGGAAAGGGGTAGTTTACCTGCAGCGTTTTTGTCAAGGGTAATTTTTTATTTTGCAAACGATAACAGCCGCAAATTCAAACAGAATCAAATAATGTTTTGCATACAGCCCTGAATTATAGAGTTCTCAAGACCTTTTGGTTTTAGTGAAGATCGGTTAAGGGAATAGGGTAGTTTACCTGTAACATTTTATGTTTTAACAACGGTTATTTTTTTCTATGACTAACGGTAACTGCCGCATATTCAAACAGAATCAAATAATGTTTTGCATACATCCCTGAATTGTAGTGATCTCAAGGCCTTTTGATTTTGGTGAAGATCGGTTAAGGGGAAGGGGTAGTTTACCTGCAACCTTTTACGTTTTAACAACAGTAAAGTACTTGAAAATTCATTTAAACTTTTTCAAACAATGGTAATTGTTAAAAATAAAATAATTTTGTTGCCAGGCAATAAAATTATAATTTTTTCATTTTAATGTAAATCATGTATGAGAGAAAATATATCGTTCGTGGCAGGCAAGCATATCTCAATTATGTAATGTTTACGTTTCCATTTTATTATTATGATTACTGCAATAAAGAGGCAGGGAACACACACACACACACACACACACAATTCGCGTTATTTCTGGCCTCACTCATGTTTATTTTCTTACATTTGCACGCTTTTTAAATGGAAAGTGCCGAAACCCACACCAACATAATGCGTGCAACCCGAAAAATTGTGCAGCGTGGATAGCGATTTGCTTCCTGTGGATCGCTGGGCAGTGTAACTGCATGTGTTTACAGAGGAACGATTCATAGACAGAATTTTCGTCTTTAGGGAATGAACCCTCTGCAAGATGCTGAGGGTCCATGAGTGACTTCGGAGCGCTCCTTCTTTTCCGCTTGTTTGTTTTGTGAAACGTACACTGTAGATTCGCAGCTTTACTCTAAGCAACGCTCAACAGGAAATGTTGAAAATTTTTGTCCACGGTGTACCCTCATACACACTAAACCTACTCTGATGTTTTAATTACGGACATCATAATATTAAAACTTTGGAAACTTGAGCACTACTTAATGGAGATCAAACATTAACTTATACAAGCCATTAATTTTATGCATATTTTTTATATATATGTGTACAACGTAATCGGCAACAAAGAAGTAGTTTTTGTTAAAATTCCTTCCCGGGATATTTGGCCGTAGTCCAACGTTTTCTACAAAACCAGACGTTTCGCCAATGCCATCGACTTCCATCATCAGTGAAAATCGAGTGCGATAACGTATACGTTAGTGACCACAGTACTGTGGTTAAGGCTGAAGCAGTAAGTAGCAAGAAGTAGTTTCTATGGTAATATTTCATTTTGAAAATGATTTTAAATATAAATCTTAGAACACGGAAGTTATGTATGGTTCTCCATACCGATATTTACTAAAAGTTTAGTATCTGATAACGTACAATCTACAATGTATTAAAAATAACGTATCTGCTTTTGTACAAACACAAAGAAAATTTTATCCTCTGTTTTGTGGCGCACATCAACAATCCGGAGGTACAATTTATTTATACAAACCGTGTGTACAAGGCGGGTCATCTGTGGTAGCCCCTTGCAACCGCAGAATCCTTACATTACAATAATCCACGCCGTGTTAACGGAATGCTGGATACAAACTAAAACAACACAAACAGGAAATCTCTCATTACCGTCTGTTCAATTCAATTCAATATGGTTAAAAAATTTTAATTGCACAATTCTGTCTGTAATTTGTAACTAATCGTATTTATAAAAACAATACTTTCACATATTACATAAAAAAATAAAAGTAACTGCACATGTCGTTTAAGTAAGGTTTATAACTATTACTATAAAGAGCTTAACACAGCACATAAACGCAATTTATTTGTTCCTGGTGGTAAAAGAAATTACAGACTAAAGCTTAGAAACTTTGTATACCGTTAGGGAAGGAACGGGATATAAAACATCTCCGTTTTACATAAGGGAGGTAGAAGTTGTGGTTACCAAACGCTATTCCTAGACATCTCGTAAAGGAAAGGGGAACGTAAAACGGAACTGTACCTTCATGCGTATCCGCAGTACGTTTTCGGTGTTTTTAGTATGCGATTGTATCGATATATTACGATGTAGAAAAGAAGAAGTGTACTAATTGTAAATTCTCCAATTTCTTAATGTAAAGCGAAAATACGTGTTGTTTTCATTTATGAGGTTAGGTAACAATGGTTTTTGGGTTTTTAGTTTACTCCTGAAATAAATGAAAGCCGTGGTTGAGAAAAACATAACGTTTAATGTATATGCACAATGCTTATTATAGAGTAACACTTAAAATAAAGAATCTAACGTTTTTAAGTTGGCAAGTTGACAAAAACTACAAAAGCAAACGTCAACTGAAAAATACAAATGTTTATGGTTAAAGGGGAAAAAACAAAAAGCACAATGTACTAAAGAATGACAACATACGCTCTACGTATTGTACACAATGGACGTTCCTTTTCGGTTACCTACAAAACGAGTACTTGTTGGAAAACGAATATTACCGAAAAACGAGTTCTGCATAAAAAGAGTGACATGTATAGTAACTCAAGGGCCACCCCGCCTTCTTTCTAGTTTGGTGGCTTTCCAGTGGTCTATTCACAGAACGGGTATTCTATTCACAGAATGAAAATATCGGTATGGAGAACCATACATGACTTCCATATTCTAAGATTTATATTTAAAATCATTTTCGAAATGAAATATTACCTTAGAAACTACTTCTTTCTACTTACTGCTTCAGCCTTAACCACAGTACTGTGGTCACTAACATATACCACCTCACGTTATCGCACTCGATTTTCACTGATGATGGAAGTCGATGGCATTGCCGAAACGTCTGGTTTTGTAGAAAACATTGGGCTACGGCCAAATATCCCGGGAAGGAATTTTAACAAAAACTACTTCTTTGTTGCCGATAACGTTGTACACATATATATAAAAAATATGCATAAAATTAATGGCTTGTATAAGTTAATGATTGATCTCCATTAAGTAGTGCTCAAGTTTGCAAAGTTTTAATATTATGATGTCCGTAATTAAAACATCAGAGCAGGTTTAGTGTGTATGAGAGTACACCGTGGACAAAAATTTTCAACATTTCCTATTGAGCGTTGCTTAGAATAAAGCTGCGAATCTACAGTGTACGTTTCACAGAACAAACACGCGGAAAAGAAGGAGCGCTCCGAAGTCACTCATGGACCCTCAGCATCTTGCAGAGGGTTCATTCCCTAAAGACGAAAAGTCTGTCTATGAATCGTTCCTCTGTAAACACGTGCAGTTACACTGCCCAGCGATCCACAGGAAGCAAATCGCTATCCACCCTGGACACTTTTTCGGCTTGCATGCGTTATGTTGGTATGGGTTCGGCACTTTCCATTTAAAAAGCGTGCAAATGTAAGAAAATAAACATGAATGAGGCCAGAAATAACGCGAATTGTGTGTGTGTGTGTGTGTGTGTGTGTGTGTCTTCCCTGCCTTTTTATTGCGGTAGTCATAATAATAAAATGGAAACGTAAACATTACATAATTGAGATATGCTTGCTTGCCACGCACGATATATTTTCTCTTATACATGATTTACATTAAAATAAAAAAATTATAATTTTATTGCCTGGCAACAAAATTATTTTATTTTTAACAATTACCATTGTTTGAAAAAGTTTAAATGAATTTTCAAGTACTTTACTCTTGTTAAAACGTAAAAGGTTGCAGGTAAACTACCCCTTCCCCTTAACCGATCTTTACCAAAATCAAAAGGCCTTGAGTCCTCTACAATTCAGTGACGTATGCAAAAAATTATTTGATTCTGTTTGAATATGCGGCAGTTATCGTTCGTCATAGAAAATTATCCTTGATAAAAAACGTTGCTGGTAAACTACCCCTTCCCCTTAACCGATCTTCACCAAAAACAACAGGTCTTGAGTACTCTACAAATCACGGCTGTATGCAAAAAATTATTTGACTCTGTTTGAATTTGTGGCTGTTATCGTTTGCCATATAAAATACCCTTGATAAAAAAAACGCTGCAGGTAAACTACCCCTTTCCCTTAACCGATCTTCACCAAAAACAATAGGTCTTGAGAACTCCATAATTCACGGCTGCATGCGAAACATTGTTTGATTCTGTTTGAATTTGCGGCTGTTATCGTTTGCCATAGAAAAAAATCTACAGACACACAGACAGACACACACACAGACACTTTTCGAAAAACGACTTTTTTTCATGTTTTGAGTGTAGTACAATCAGAATCTGCAATAATCTCGAACACGATTTTTTTTGCCATCACCATACTTCCATTTCCTTAAGGAATATGGAAGTAAAAACGAGTACTACTCGAAAAACGACTTCTACTGAAAACCCGACTCCTGCCCCCCTCCCACACACAAAAAGGGAGACACGTATAGTAATAGGCAAGGGCCCAAGGGCAACGCCACCTTAATTTTTAGTTGTTTTTTGTGATTTTTACAAAAAAAAAACCATATTCACATTACAGACATATTGGTTTCCATGTGTAATTTCAGTTTTCAACTTTTGGCGTCACAGGTACGCACCGGTGATATAGGTGATATTGCTACAAACATTTTTCACTTAAAAAATTAAAAACAAACTCAATTGCAATTACGAGCCAACTATTTTGCAACATACGAAATTAAAATTTGTATAATTCTGTTACCTACATAAAATTATGTGCGATATTCACTACAAATCGAAGCCAAAAAATTGCCTAATCGAAATGTCGAAAATGACTGCGGGTATGCATAAAGGTCCAGTAACCGTAAAACATAAGCCTATGCATTTGTAATTTTAAAATTGCAACATAGTAAATATATTTATGTATATTACTTAATTCCGTAAAATAAGTTCAAGTTACTCAAGACGAAACGTAAAATGAAATTAAATGAAAACATTATCAACTAGTCTGAAACCATTCAAATAAGGCTACAGCAGAAGACTGCAGTGCTGAAGACCCTGACTTCAAGTCTTCGAAATGAACATTTTTGCAAATAATAAATAAGACTTTTAAACACTTACCAAGAATTCAGTATATATGTAAACATACTATGGGCCCGTGCGAGCGCGCGAGTATGTGTTGCAAAGTTGTTTGTGGCTGAATCTTAATTGCAAGTGTGCTTCCTTCTCCCCGAAAGGAGCTTAGAGATAAGTCTGTATATTCACTGATTCTTGGCATTCCTTTACTGATTTACTGATTCATTAATTCCTTGGCATTCTCGATTGGTTCCTGTTAAGTTTAACTAATCGATCAAGACGAACGCCTTGCCGGCTTGTGCAAATTATCACTCCTGCTAGGCACGCGGGCTTAGTATACACCGAAAACATTTCCACATTTGACCTTTGTTTAACTCAAGCTAATATCCGGATAGTATTAAAAACATCGAGGGATAGTGAGAGCTTATATCAATACACTGAAAGTTGGTGTAATGTTTTGTCGTTGCGACGGACACATGGAACTGCTTCTCAGTTGTCGTAACAACCGTTAAGCAAATGACTTCAAAAACAAGCACGTAGCGCTGCGGACTTCCAGTCATACTACCTCTTGCTCACAGTTATTATCATTAACGGGCGTTAAAGTATCTCAACTTTAAAAGTCTCCTTTATATTTGACTGACCCTTGCATCTAGCTGTTAAGTCAGCTGATAGCCAAAACTAGACTTACTGAGAAGCGACATTTCAATTAAATAAACAATTTCTAGTGTCAGATCATATTTTCTCTGGCCTGTATGTAACTGCGAGTAGTACAGAGTTGCGGATGTTGTAAGAACAAAACTGAGCGGGAAAATTTACAGAAAATCTCAATCAAACTCTAGCACGACTTGGCGCTCGCACGCATTTACTTAATCTCTTGTATTAGTGAAATTAATTATTTAATGAAAACAATAACATTTCAAAGCTTTAACTAAATTGGTTTTTAAAGAAATGAAATGAGAAAATTTCCGTCATCTTAAATTCTTATGAAACCAAAAATTTTAATAAAACGTTAATTACCTGACACTTAAACATTATGTTAAACATTTAATTATTTATAATTTAACATTATTTTCAGCTAATAGTTTGAACAGATTACTTTTCTCTATAAATTATATTAACAGCTAAACATTTCGGAATATTTGTGGTACGATTCTCAGAAATCTTAGAAATATAACAAGATACAGCACAGGGATTCCCACATTGATTTATACGAGTGAGGCGTGGGTCATGACAAAAAAGGAAAGAGGCAAGATTCAGAGTGCTGAAATGCAGTTTCTTCGAAATACTTTAAATTATACATTGCAAGATAGAATAAGGAACGAAGATATAAGAGCAGAACTCTAAATAAAGGATATAAATTAAGTTATTTCATTTATGAATTTGCTAACTGCTATAATTTTTTATTGTTCGACTAAGCTTTTCGTCATTACTGACATCTTCATGTCAGTAATGACGAAAAGCTTAGTCGAACAATAAAAAATTATAGCAGTTAGCAAATTCATAAAAGAAATAGTAAGGATGGCTGCTAATTTAAACAATACGAAGAATAAGTTATTTCAATTCACAGAAGACAATGGTGGTATCATGTGCAAAGGATGACAGAGGATCGATTGCCGAAAGCGGCACTGAACTATAAAGCCATTGGTAGAAGAGACTTGGATCGTCCGAGGAAGAGATGGGTGCCGGAACAGGTTTATATAACCCAATCCTTGAAGAGGAGGAGAAGAAGAAGTAGATACTACAGCTGCTGTATGAAGCTATATGGACTTTATGTACGGATTATCCCGCTTTGGTTCTTGTAAGTTTCAACACGTTAACTTTTTGAAGAACACCGGATGTAATATGTGTACACAGGACAAGAAGCAATATACTATTGAGAGATACAAGCGAAAGGAAAGAAAACACGTACTGAAAGCCAACATGTGTTATTGGCAGTTCGCCGTTACGAAAATGAAATGACACAGTTATAAACGACGTTCTGTGGAACATTTCGTCTACACCAGAAGAAGGATTCTACCCACAAATAAATGAGTTTTGCTATCGCTCTGACAAATTACACGAATGTTTCATTGTCTGGAAATACATGTATTCAATATACGTGGAAATCAATATTTTACTTTTGTTACGACACTCGCATGGATTATAACTCGTCTTCCAACAGTAAAAATAAACTAATTGAACACCAGAGAATGCGTTACTTATAACTTTACAGCAGTTTTAATAAACAAGTCAGCAATAAACACTTGTATATGACAATTCTTCAAGTTAATGACGTTAGTCCAACACAAGCTAACATAAGAATAGGTATCGACTAACTAACACTGTTGTTATAAACACTAATTACAGACGCCTGCACACAAACATTTACAGTTATCACTTTATACTAAAGCGTTGTCTACACACTCACTGAAGCGCTACTCGCGGTAACAACAACTACTAGTGCCATTTCCCAATCTCCAACTGACTGGGCTCAGCTACTTCCGAAAAGTTGATTTATACTCACACTATGTAGTTCAAATAGTACACGATAAGATTAACCTGGCTGGGGATAGATAATTCTACCAACGTCTGAAAGGTGCGTCTGGAACATGGAGAAAGTGGGGTAATCCTGCTGCTCACACAACGTGTGCACATCATCGTGTAAGCTACGCCTATTTTTTTGTCTTTTTTACGTAACAATGTTAATTCTGTCAAGACACTTTGCATACCATACCACGTGCTGCGTGTTCGAAGTTCAACACACAAAAAAGTCACTAAGAACGTAATAGACCTCTTACTTATTTTACTAAACCTAACGTCAAGTGTAGAACTGTAACAATACCAAAATATCAATACCGCAAATAAATATGACGTCAACGAATATATCTCACAAAACAAAATCACACTCAAGAATGTAAACGGAAAGCAGTATACTCGTGGCAATAACAAAATTACAAAACAAATTACACATCTGTGACGTGCCCTTTTATGACTTCATAACGTATAAAACGGAGCGGTCGTGGCGTAGTGGCTAGCGTGTGGGGGTACTACGCTGTCGGCGCGGGTTCGATTCCCGCTGGGGCTATCTGATTTAGATACGACCGTTCACCATTGCAAGGCGATGGCAAACCAGAGAGAGATATCCTGCCGAGTGTAAACCCTTTCCCAAATATGTCGTTCGGATCCGGCTTTAATATGTAGGTCCCATACACCTGTGAGAGATTCCGCAACACACGCGCCACGGGTACATGCAGGGAGGGTACAAACCAGTCGAAAGACTGACGATTCCAGGAGGAACTTATAAAACAATACAATAGGACCAAATGTGTTTCCAACGTTTATATTTTTCTTTAACACAGATAGCCTCTCTTATCTGTTCTGTATACCTGTCTTTACCCACTATATATAAGATCTTCTTAGGCTCTCTCTTTTATTATTCCAATAACTTTCCTCGTAAAACTATTTATTCCTATCCATCTAGATTGTTTTTATTCCTTACCGGCTCTCTCTCAAGATAGAAAATAGTTATTTCATTTCTTCCATACCCTGTTTCTCTTTGGTACAATTTTTTTAATAAATCTCATCTGCAATGGAGTTATTCTAATCACATTGTTTTCGTACAACGCCCACACTTCGCTCCCATGTGATGCTGTCGATCTTACAATCTTTCTACTTACCTCAACTTTCTTTTTGGTATTTCCCCCTAACGTATAAAACAGTTAATGGTACACCACTGCTCTCGCACGTGTTTATGATTTGACATTGACTGTATGTTATGTAAAACAGGACAGGACGTTATAAATCTTAGTTCATAAAGAAATTTCACAGTTTTGTAGAATAAGGAAGTTCACGTTTCTTGGCGACTGGAGACCGCGGGACCCGAGGCTAGTCTGTAATTACTCGCATCGAGTCTTTGACGTGCACAAACATTTGCTTCTCTTGTTAGCAACAGTCTCGTGTAACCTAAAGCTGCTTTCAGAAGCCAATTAAAAGTTACTTTCTAATTGAAAGTTGTAAGAAGCTATATTCTTAATTTCATAGTTTATACGTAATAAAGTACCGAGAAATGTCTTCGAAAGTATCATGTAAATTTAAAATGTATGGAAAAGGCGTAAATATTCAAATCATAAAAAGGTAATTGGTAAATTTAAACTGGTCCTTCAATGTAATAAAGTATTCCAAAGACCCAATGGTTGTTTTTATTATAACCAGAATGTCAAAGCGCCCAAATACAGACAAATTTTAAACGGCTTTTAATCAAAACAATAACTGTATATACTATTTTGCTACAAAAATTACTATACAGCAGTGTCTGTAAATAGCCTCAACGTAATTGTATTTAATATGTTTTTTGTAATGTCAGCTTTTTAAATAGGTAAAAGAAACTTTAGAACACATTGTAAACGTAAAAAAATGATATCAAAAGTAGTAGTAGTAGTAGTAGTAGTAGTAGTAGTAGTAGTAGTAGTGGTGGTGGTAGTAGTGGTAGTGGTAGTGGTAGTAGTAGTAGTAGTAGTGGTAGTAGTAGTAGTAGTAGTAGTAGCAGTAGTAGTAGTAGCAGTAGTTGTAGTAGTGGTAGTAGTAGTAGTAGTGATAGTGGTAGTAGTACTAGCAGCAGTAGTAGTAGTAGTAGTAGTAGTAGTAGTAGTAGTAGTAGCAGTAGTTGTAGTAGTAGCAGTAGTTGTCGTAGCAACAGTAGTTGTAGTAGTAGCAGTAGTTGTAGTAGTAGCAGTAGTTGTAATAGCAGCAGTAGTTGTAGTAGTAGCAGTAGTTGTAGTAGTAGCAGTAGTAGTGGTAGCAGTAGTAGTTGTAGTAGTAGCATTAGTAGTTGTAGTAGTAGCAGTGATTATAGTTTTAGTAACATTTAATCGTTTTGAAGGCACAATTTACTGTCATGGTCATGCATTTAAAGTGTGTAACTCCTTAAACAAGTTTCAAATCGTACAGTTCTACTGTCACGGTTCCTTACCTCACAGAATTTAGGCATTTATAGAAGGCTTAAGACGTCATATCGTTGAAGGCACGTAACAAGTTTTCTCCTTTACTTCTTTTCAAAAATACTAATTACTGTTTATGTCGTTTTCTTCCTTTTCAATTTTTAAAGTTTATAACCTTCTTTTTTTAAAATATTAATGTTTCTTACTAGTTGGAAACGCGTGCGTCATTATATCGGACCGGTGGGAAATAAGGTAACGGATGTTAAAATCACTTTATTAGCTTAAACGAAAAGACGCCGGCTTTGAAAAGGAACAATCTCCGTTACTGGTCAGCAAAGGGGTTTCTGTTACTTTCAGTACAGAACCTATTCTTTATTCTGTCTCGAGCCAATTCCCATAAATATTACTCTACTTTATCCTTGCTCCGAAAATATTTATAAATTTAAAGTACATCAATACAGATAAAATTAAGAGAATCATAAAGGCAGATGGGTAGAAAGAAACAACAGATGATAGGAATGAAGAGAGATGTGTGTGAGAGAGAGAATCTGGTGTGTGTGTGTGTGTGTGTGTGTGTGTGTGTGTGTGTGCGTGCGTGCGCGCGTGCGTGCGTGTGTGTGATTGAGTAACTGAGGCTTTAAATTCTTATAACACATTTCAGCGTACATAGTTTATGTACAGTCATAAAACCTACCATAAACAAACCCGATTATTGACCAATAATAGTGGACAATATATCAGCATATATGATATCGCATTGGATCAGTATAGTGTACTATTACAGTAAACTGGATAAAACTGATTTATGGATTCAGTAAGAGCAGCCTGCTGTGATTGCCTTGTGTTTCTTTCGATATACGGTTTACACAATTACCTATGACAGGCACGTAGCCAACGAGATTTTTCTGGGGGAGTTCAAGTGGGAGGGGGGCTATGAATTAGAAAATCATTCTCAACAACGTGAAATATCAAAAAAATTCTACATTAGGTAAAATTATTTTACGTATCATAACGTTCCATTAAACGTTCCACGGTCAGAGTCAACTCCAGTAAAATTATTGTCCATTTGTTGGACAGTGATCGTCTTGTTTCGGCTGCAGCTGCGGCAGTCATCTTCCGTTGTGCTCTTCTAGCAACTGACCCAAAGGTCACTATAATAGTAGTAACTATTTTACCGCAGTGACTTACTTTGTACATAGAAAAGGCTATGTAGTGACATACTGTGTACACAAATCGTTAGTACGTGCAGCCTTTCTTTAACCACAAAACATATTTTAAAGAACTAGAAGTACCGTTTCAATAATGTAAATTCTAATTAGAAACTGCATCTGTCTCGGAGAATCTAGAAATATGTAGTCTTCAGGATAGGAAACAAAACGCCTTTTAAAACTAACAAATATTTCCAGGATTTAAACATAGTATTGACCTCCATAGTATAGTACGACCTCCAATACGTCCGACCGGTGCTCACGTATAACTACCACCCCTGAGCATTCACGAAGGCAAACATCGATAAATAGGAAAAACGCAAAAACCAATAGTGAGGCAAATGATAAACATCAAATTATCGGGCAGGAGAAGAAACGAATAGACACAAAGTATAATAAACTGGAAAGACAGAAACCAAAACTGAACTCAATCCACCGTCATAATACAATGATAAAAAATGAAATGAAACTACATTAAACTGGACACTAAGGTAATACAAAAGCAACTGTTGTATAGTGTCCATCTTTAGATTAACTTTTTTTTAAATCTGACGATGACATAATAAATAAAATGTTAAAACACTGTAATAAAATACAAATCATTTTAAAATATTGATTTTTTAATTATTTGTGTATGTGTGTGTGGGAGGAGAATAGAAACGCGAATAGGAGAAATAGTAGGAACAGTGGCTGTAAGTAAATGTAATAGATTAGAGTCTCTAGATGAAGAAATACAATTAATAATTTTAAAGTTAAAAGAAATAAGTTATCGGAAAACAACTGGATATATTCTTAAGTTTAAACAGGATCCAGATTTATATATTTTAAATTATTGGCTAGAACGCCCTTTAAGAGCAAAATAACTTGGATTTCAATTTTACTATAAAAACAGAAGTAAGCGTAGGGGCAACAACACCGACCAAGAATAAAGAGGGAAAATCAGCAATAGCGCAATAGTTTTAAGAAGTTTAATTTCAAAGTTTTATCTTTTTTTACTACAATTGCAATTTTCTATAACGTAATTCCATAGACCTATGTCTGTAAACTCTACAAAATCTAGTATTTCTTTCGGTTTGGAATTGAAAACTTTGGTGTATACTATTCACGTACATGTGTATGACGCTGGCATGTATCGTCGTCGTTAAACAGTGACTTAAATAACTGTGCATCAGAAAATCCTTACTTGCAACTTAAATAATAATTTCAATAAATTAGAAAGCCTCGTATACAATTTGAAAGTTTACAATTGTCTGAAACAAAATATGGCAACAGATAAGAAAATTTACCAATTGAAAATGTTCCCACAGGATAACGAACAATTAACACTTTACAGTAATCGCTATCAGATAACACGCAGTGAATCCCAAATCCCAACTACTGTCTATTAACAACACGTTTTATCCCTTCGATTGTTAGTACGCAAATGATTGGCCGGTCGCTTCACAAACACCGCTATTTATGCTCAGCCAAACGCCGCTACGTGGCGTGACGCCCAACCGGTTATGCTTTATGCGTAAACACCACAGAACAACCAAGAAGTTGGATGTCAAATCAGCATAAGAATATATAAATACACGTTCAGCCACTGATGATGCGACTGGAATCTATGAAACGTGCGTTAGGCAAAATAATAAATAACAAAATACAAATTTATATTTCCAGAAGAAATGAAGTGTTCTTACGATGATTCTGGTGTGTGTGTGTGTGTGTGTGTGTGTGTGTGTGTGTGTGTGTGTGTGTGTGTGTGTGTGTGTGTGTGTGTGTGTGTGTGTGTGTGTGTGTGTGTGTGTGTGTGTGTGTGTGTGTGTGTGTGTGTGTGTGTGTGTGTGTGTGTGTGTGTGTGTGTGTGTGTGTGTGTGTGTGTGTGTGTGTGTGTGTGTGTGTGTGTGTGTGTGTGTGTGTGTGTGTGTGTGTGTGTGTGTGTGTGTGTGTGTGTGTGTGTGTGTGTGTGTGTGTGTGTGTGTTGTTAATATGTATAAACCACTATTCAGCGACAGTACATCTTTTAGAGATGCATATGAATTTGCACTTTGTGTTGTTGATGTAGGCAATAGGGGAATCGTTTTTACATAATCGATCCATTACTGAAGCTTCGTAAAACAAAAGTAACGTTTCGGTTGCTAAGACCTGCAACCGACTTCACCACATTAACTTCAATTACATCTAATACTAAACTAGAAGCTAGTAATACATTTGTCACAGCCCGATAATCACAGCACGATCAACGCAACGTAGTCGTACATTTACAGCTTAGACCAACCAGAAAATTAAAATAACGTACCTGAAAAAACAAAATATGATGAAACAAACAAGCAGGACACCAATCTTGCAAGAAGCAAAACGACAATAAGACGGTAGAGTATCAGTTATATCTGTTCTGTCAAATTAAAATTATAAAACATGAAAGAGGTGTAAAATGAAACTGGAAGGCTTACCAGAGGTAGTGGTTACATAAAACCAGGTAGTCAACTACCGACAATCGAACACATAATCGTCAGCTGCCCAAGGAGAAGCACAACGGCTGCCCCTCCGCAACTCACACCCACGTTTACTTACGCGAGACGCGTTGAAATCCACATGCGTGGAAAGTCTTTACTAACTGATGTATTTATCACTTATCAAGATAAAACAGGCCTCGTATTTGCGTATCAACATCGTAATTCCTAGGATTTCAACATTCTCTCTAAAAATCCTACACTGGTTACTTCATACGTGTTACAAAATTTCTCGTATTCCGATACTGTACGTAAATTCATTTTGAAACCCAATCGTAAATTTTTGTCTTGACAACGTTTAAATGTTAATAAACCGTAAGTTATTTGAAATATCTAACACATAAAGTTTTCAGTAATCAATGATGAAATATATCGAAGTATAGAAAATATGACAGACGCACTGAGAAAAGAAGACTAGTATTTTTTGGACATTTATACAGAATGGATGACAATAGGTTAACAAAACAGATCTTCAAATACCTCTGGGAAAGGAAGTCAACATCAAGTTGGATTAAAGAAGTCAAAAAGGATTTAGAAAAAATAATATAAACGAAGAAGAAGCACAATCGCTTCTCTTTCAATAAAGAGAAGTTTTTCGCGCAAAAGTTAAAAACAGAAGGAGTCCAGAATAGGAGGGAGAAAAACGCAGGTTCTAAGTGGACTGAAGACAGGC
This sequence comes from Magicicada septendecula, assembly GCA_034769895.1. NCBI lineage: Eukaryota > Metazoa > Arthropoda > Insecta > Hemiptera > Cicadidae > Magicicada > Magicicada septendecula. Next base: position 102,761,789 of record CM068375.1, read on the forward strand.
AGAAGAGACATAGTGAAAAAATGAAAGAATTTGAAGAAAAAGAAAATAACAAGGAATAAAAAATTGAAATTTACATGTAGTCCTCAGATGGCCGATACTAATAGAACAGTTTTCAGTATAACTAAAATCATATGTTCAGGCAGTTGTTCAGACTCATTAAGTTTTGAATGAGTTGGGAACATATATTTTATGTAACGAAGCCTCAATTTAATAAGGACGTAAGACAAATCAAATCCGCGCCTCTCCTATATCTGAAAACCACTCCCTCAGTTAGTTGATTGGTACGCAGATTGGACGCTGGTATGAATGTAATTGGATAATCTCACTGCAACGTACACGACTCGGTACTGTACAGTTAACGCTGGTACAATAACTTTACTGTGTGTACTGAGTCAGTGTACCAGATATGTTGTATAGCAATATACCTGTGTGTCTGGCTGGCTATCCGTGTTATTGCGTAAAGCTACATTACACGAAACAATCTCGCTCCCAGCATCACATTGTTACCCAGTGAACAGTCGAGTATACGTTACACCAGAATTACTCCAATTACCTGTTGTCAGTATCACACCAGCCAAACACAATAATTACTATTGGACGTAACAAGGAAGGAACCAACAGATCCCTGGATAACGTTTTCTACATTAGACACTATCCACTCGGGATAAATATGTTACAACGATTACGTTCTATACATCTATGTATAACTGTATGTAACGGTATTTCAAAGAAATGTGTATTAAGCCCATTAAAATCAGTCGTAATGCTCCGATCAAATGTAATAAACATCTGCACAGCTGGAAAAAGGTTTCTAAATAAAGTAACTTGAATTCTAAATAAATAAAGTGGACAGAATTCAACAAATTCACAGTTGGCAGAAATTACATTAGGCACTTGTGTCCGATACACGTGTACAGCGCTGGAACAAAAGGGGTGCAGGGTACTGTCGACTGCGTGTACGCGTACTTCGTGTATTGTCGGCGTTACAATAAATTACATTGTACGTGCGAATGTGTAGTTTACTTTTTGATACACTTTGACAAACACGATCTTAATTAATTACCTCGTTGTAATCCACAACTCACATTCGCGTACTTGAATGAATCATATTTTCAAAGTCTGCAACTTAATTATGATTTTAGGAATTTTATTTCGACGTAGGGATACTCACAAAAACATTTCCGACATAATTACTAGTTGAGGTTATTTAAAATAGCCTATTATTTGAGTTTAAAGTGGGAACGCTGTGTATATTGGAAGCCGATTTGTGAAATCTTTAAAAGCTGAAGTATTTCATAAGAGACACGCTGACCTGAGCAACTCGCATTAAATAAAGAAATATATAATATGCAACAGCCTAAAAATTAAAAAAAAACTGATCGTATTCCAAATTCGTTATATTAGTTATTTCATTAGGGTACGTTTACTTTCAATGTTGCATAATAAATATTTTTGTCTTATTTTCTACTATGCAAGCAATTATTATTTGTTGTACTATATCAAAAAGAAGATTTTAATGTTTAATATCATCAGATTAAAATTAAACTTCAATCCCCCCTCTCTCTCTCCCTTTCTCTCTCTCTCTCACACACACACACACACATACACACGCGCGCGCGTGTGTCTGTAACAAAATGTAAATATTTATCGGAAAATAAAATAATTAAGGCAACGAAATTAGCACGAAAAGTTCGTTTTTTCAAATTCAGTTTGGGCGTTTCAGAGTTATTACACAAACTGCAAGTGGTAAGTTTCTTATTTACCTGAAAATTTATTTGAATTACGTATTTGAATTTATTTCTAATCTATCTAATGCAAAACAGTATAAAAACTGCAAGGTATTTAATGAAGTAACACTATCGGATATTAAGTTAATAATTTATTGAATTTAAGTAACTAATAAATAGAAAATTTATTTTCGTCTGTGCTTCACGCATAAATATGGGTGTGTGTGTGTGTGTGTGTGTGTGTGTGTGTGTGTGTGTGTGTGTGTGTGTGTGTGTGTGTGCGGTCAATACCAAGCTGAGTACCAATATAGAAGGACCAAAGGGCCTTGCAGACAGCAGAAATAAAATAGATTACCGAGTATGTCCCACATGGAAAAAGAAATTTGGGTTGACCACCGAGGTTAAGCTGGTGAAGTTCGCAACAGACGGACCTGGACAGGCAGACTACAACGATAGTGTACTTGACAGTCTGTGGAATGTGAATATTGTGCACGTACCGCTTAGCGATAAATGTTTATTACTGGGCTGTGTTATTGTACGTTTACTGGCTCCGTCTCAGCATGGCTGTTTTGATTGATCGAGGTTTAAATTAGTTCCAGCCAGTGCCCAACTGTGTTTACCCCCCCCCCCCCAACGCACACACACATATACACACAGAAGGTCGCTAGTGAAGTGAAAAATAAGTATTGTAAAGAGTAAGCCAACAAAACGTGCGACTTTTAATGTCATCATTCTTTTGGTAATAGAGCATTATATGCTCTATTTAAATATTATTTAAATTATATTTGATAAAATCATAACATTTTTATTTATCAATTTGTAATTAAATATTTTGAAAATTTTATTACATCTAAAAGTAGATGTTGCAGCATTTTTGAAAAATCAAAAAGTACTAGACTTTGAACATTAGCCTACTCTCCGAAGATAACCACCACTTCGATTCACACATTATTTAAGTCGAGATTTTTATGCTTTCAGTTAAGTGACGAAACAAGTGAACCAGCTTTGTTACAAATGTTATCTTTGAGTTTCTCGATGCTTGAGGGTTGTGTCACCGAACACCACGCTCTTTGAATACCCATCAAGAAAAAATGCGGTCTAACAATCTCCCGGGCCATGGAGATACGCTGCAATGCCTGAAGATAACGTGGTTTGGTGGAAACAATCCTCTTAACAGTATCCATTGGTCGCTTAGCCGTGTGACTAGTTTCCCAGCCTGTTCGGACTGACTTCACGTTTTCCTGCTATTTGAGGAGACAACGATTCATTCATCATTATCCGTTTTTATTTCAATATTGCGTTAGCGAAAGATTCATTAGGATTTAGGCGAGAAGTCGGTCTCACAATTTCTGTTCAAGTGAATTGTAAAGTAGATGCTGACAGTACAGAAATCGAAGGCGATCAAATCAAATCAGTCACTTCCGCTTAATTGATACCACGGCTCGTTAACGATCCCCTACCTGTCACCCGCAACTTCCCAATTGACTGCACGGAAAACGCTGAAAAACTTCTCTTCATTTTCTTGTTAACTAACTGGGTTCCTTGTTAAGCAGTAAATGGGTCACGCTTTGTTGTCACTAGCCCCCTCCCCCATTACACCTTACTTCACACATCACCCTTTACACGTGTGAACATTTTTTATAAATATTTTAAATTTGTGTCACTTGAGTTTTGCGATTATGTTAATGATAACAAAGTTTATATTAATTGATAATTCTTTATCTTTTTCTCACTTTCTTTGAAACACTCACACACTATACACCAGCAGACATGTTATACATATATACGCACACACGTACATACGCGCGCGCGCACACACCCCACACACAGAGTCGAGCATCGTACGATCGGCGTAATAAAAATAGATAAAAGATTACAATTGTTGTGTCACTGAACTGGACTATTAAAAAATGTCTGTAATTTAATGTAAATTGAAACGTAAAAAAGAGGATAATAAAACGTATTATACTTCTCCAATCACATTGTATCTTCTAAACTGTGTCTGTCTCCAGAGTTTATTCCTGGCTAGACATTCCTAATTTGATTCCTGATTTACCCATAGAATTTTCATAATTATATGTAGCACCACACTTCAAAGGCTTCCAGTTTCCAGCTGAGATAATAAAGGCCTTATAACCTTATAGTGCCGCATTCAACACACACATTTGGATGAAGTTCTTGCCCGAAAGGCTTACTTTGCTAGAAGTCAGAAGACTCTTTTTACAATGAAAATCTCTTTTTTGCATGTGAAATCTTCCTTTTGTTTCTGCTAACTTCATTTATTGTATACTCTTTTAAATTTTTATCTTCACCATCTGTAGTGAGCTCAATAAACTTGAAACACTCTCTGTTATTTAAAACCATATATTTCAAACTACTTTAAACCATTTATACAATTTAGTATTCATTTTCTTAATTAGAATTCTTAATACATAATGTTATTTGCATGTCTCCTCTTGTGTATCTTGTACCCAATCACTTGTGTAAAATTAAATGGTTCAAGACGTTGTATATGCCTAAAAAAGAACATGGCAGTCAGTTCTTGGTGATGTCTGCTTTACTATAATTTTCATCACTTTTACTGCAATAATGAGATATCTATTTGCATCAGTAACGAGGGATAATGTTTTAGATGTTTGCGTAAGTCAAGGTTGTGGCCATAACTCCAAAACGACCCCGTGTGTGGATAGAATACCATATAATTTGAATGCATTGGCTTAGGAATACAATGTACTTACAGAATGGGGTGAGAATGGGGTGCAGTGTCGCTTTACTCTTTAGTGTCGCGAGACCTATTCGTCATAATAACACAAGTCATAAGCCAAAATTAAATATTTATAGTTTTATATTTATTCCGCTTTATAGAAAGACGTCTTTTATAGAACGAGTATAACAGAGAATGATGTCACAAAAAATAGTAACGAGCTTTTCAATGCTATATTAAAATTAGAAGTACTTAACATAAAACAATTAAAATGTCATGAAGTAAACAAAGAAGTTGCAATACAACAAAAATCTTCCTTTTGTTTCTGCTAACTTCATTTATTGTATACTCTTTTAAATTTTTATCTTCACCATCTGTAGTGAGCTCAATAAACTTGAAACACTCTCTGTTATTTAAAACCATATATTTCAAACTACTTTAAACCATTTATACAATTTAGTATTCATTTTCTTAATTAGAATTCTTAATACATAATGTTATTTGCATGTCTCCTCTTGTGTATCTTGTACCCAATCACTTGTGTAAAATTAAATGGTTCAAGACGTTGTATATGCCTAAAAAAGAACATGGCAGTCAGTTCTTGGTGATGTCTGCTTTACTATAATTTTCATCACTTTTACTGCAATAATGAGATATCTATTTGCATCAGTAACGAGGGATAATGTTTTAGATGTTTGCGTAAGTCAAGGTTGTGGCCATAACTCCAAAACGACCCCGTGTGTGGATAGAATACCATATAATTTGAATGCATTGGCTTAGGAATACAATGTACTTACAGAATGGGGTGAGAATGGGGTGCAGTGTCGCTTTACTCTTTAGTGTCGCGAGACCTATTCGTCATAATAACACAAGTCATAAGCCAAAATTAAATATTTATAGTTTTATATTTATTCCGCTTTATAGAAAGACGTCTTTTATAGAACGAGTATAACAGAGAATGATGTCACAAAAAATAGTAACGAGCTTTTCAATGCTATATTAAAATTAGAAGTACTTAACATAAAACAATTAAAATGTCATGAAGTAAACAAAGAAGTTGCAATACAACAAAAGCTTGAAAAGTGATCTTAATAAATGGCAGAGAAGTCGTGATTTAAGTTTAAGTAAAACTTTTCCCTGTACGTGAATAAACAACATAAGTTGCAATTTGAATCTTGTATGTTTTCAGAGTGACTAGTAGGATTGTAATAACTACTCTACATAATTAAATTAACTCGTGTGTATTTGGTTTACACGTCGCTTACTATTTCTTGGGTACGCAAACGCTCTGTAATTACACATACACGTAGTTTTACACGCTGCTACAAGTAATTGTCTTACTATAATTTTTATTGTTGTTTATAAAATAGAAACAAACATTTATGGTGTTGGTAATTTATTAAAAAGCAAAAAATCAAGAATGCTGCTTAAAGAAGTACAGTAAAATTTATGGATTAAGGGCATATGCGCAGAAACCAATTTATGGATGGACGAGTCCACTTTGATATTGTGGATGGCGGGAGGGTAACGGAGTATCAGCTGGTATGCAAGTGAAGGTGTTGCCAACTTTGCGTGTGATGTTTTAGTTACCCGTACATTGTTAGTTACTGTGTGACGTACTATCTCAGTCTTGCATTTGTTATTATTATATCAATTAGTTGTATCGTTGTTTTACAGTCACTCATTTTTATTAGTTATTTAATTTCTATTGGTAGTTTTATTCAGTAATAACGTATTATCGTAATTATTTGTGTTATAATTCAGTAATAGGATTTGTTAAAATGAATACTTCTTCTTCAAATAGCAAAGACAGGATAGTTATTCACAGTCAACCACGGGAAGTAATAATAAACAGTTTTTTGTTGTCCAGGATTAAAAAGATTAAATTAAATTAATACAAGGAATGCGTTCTTTTATGTAACGATAAACTGTAGAGATAGTCGAGTGTAATTAAGGAGTGGAAGTGTACTTTGCAAATTCCATTGCGACAAGAACGGTCAGAAAGGCTGTAGTTTTTTACGTCTCAGCAGTACACAATGGCAGAACCAAACAATACTCAGAAATGTTTATAAAACATTCTGCTATGTGACAGCAACAAATTCCGATACATGTGAACAGTACATATCATTTGCTTGATTTGTATAGTAATACAATTACAATGTAATTATTATTATTTGATTTACGTCGGAAACAATAAAAGTATAATTCTTTTTTAAAGCCAGCTGTGTGACGGTAGGCACACACACTCAAAGATTTCTGGTGACACATTTACAAACAAACCTTAACAGCCGCGAGTTTTTGTACTTTTAGAAATTATATTCATAGGTTGGCTGCACCTTCGCTGAAAACAACAATTCTCGTCTCACATCTCACAGCGACTCCTTCCACATCGCCTTTCCCCTCTGACCGTAAGCGTTTCGCGCATTTTCATGCCCTTAACTTTCAATTTTGCTATACGTGAATGTTATGGAATACTGCCCACATCTATGCTCTCGCTATGGAGAAGTCGTCTAATTGAAGAGGGGGAGGGGGTGACACAGAAAGCTTAAAAACTCTGTTTTATCTTAGTTGGGTTACTTGATTATGTGCTGTTTGTGTTGCTGAACTAACATTTCATGTCAAACTTGTGAGTCACAGCTCCCACACGGTCAATAAGGCTGACGTAATTGCCAGCCTCTGTGTTTGTGTTGCTGAGTTTCCGTCAGAGGGTTAGACTGATTTCTACACAACAACACTCATTCGCTGTTTATTTACTATTATTGTTTTCTTTTTATGTTTTGGAGGCTTGGCAACTAAAGCTTTAGCCCAATGACGTCTACCAGGACCGTTTCGTTTACACCCACATTTTAGTTGACACAATGAAAGTGGAAACTCGTACACACTAAGACGCTAAACGACATTTTCAAAGCCTATACAGTAACATTGTCCTAAGGCTTTCACGGCCGGTGTCAGTTGTATGATTAAAGTTATCCTGGCTGTTTGGCCGTGGTCCATGGTTTATTGCCAAACCAAACGTTTCAACAGCTCCAATGGCTGCCATCATCACTGTAATTTTAAAAAATCCTGAACGTAGTGTGTTCACGTCAGACCCACAATACTGTATATGCAGTGATGATGGCGGCCATTGGCAGCCATAAGTAGTGATGATGGCAGCCATTGGAGCTGTTGAAACGTTTGGTTTGGCAATAAACCATGGACCACGGCCAAACAGCCCGGATAACTCTAACCTATACAGCAATTTTGCTACTTTTAGGAAGGATAGAGTTCTGTCTATCGCTAACTGTTTGTTTCCGAGGTCTTATTTCAGGTTAACTTTTAGGTACTCTGTGTCTCTGCCTGAGTTCTGCAAGAGCACTACAGTGCTATTCGTATATTATGTGTTTCACTGTAAGTACTCCATCACATGTGCGGACGGATCGTTCTTGTCCGTGTAGAACGTACAAAGACGTCAAGTTCGTGTGGCCAATTCGTAGTCAGGTGATGAATAACTTGTTCACGACGACTGCGATCGCCTCGTACTTGCCATTTACGGATGCTCTGCTTCACGGCAGAGAGTTTGCTCTGCCGTTGGTGTTCCACATCTGCTTCACACATTAAAACTGATGGTTGTGGCAGATAGTTGCGCGGCGTCAGGTCGTATGGCAATTGTATCGACTCGTAGGCTGTCCTCTGTAGCTTTCTCGCTGTAGCTTCAGCTTCTTCGTTACCTTCAATACGAACATGACCCGGACACCAAACAAAAGTAAAAGATAAAAGATAAACCAAGGTTTTCTAATGCATGGCTTAACACCATTAGCTGCTGTAAAACAGGATCCACTTTTCCTGCATTGTCAGAAAAAATACCTGCATTGTCCAAGGAAGTTAGAAAAAATAGGAAACATTTTCAAAAAATTTGGCTTCAATCCAACCTACAAAATTAAAAGGCACAACTTAAACAAGAAAACACAAGTTACGCCAAAAGAAGAAGCCAAAGGCGTTTATATGATTACTTGTAATGCAGGGGATGAAGTTTGCAATAAAAAGTACATCGGATATACCGACCGCACCTTTCGTAAAAGGTTCAATGAACATGCTGCCAGAAATCACCGTAAACCTTCGTCAGTTGTGCCGCAACACCTAAAAAGCCACCCACAACACAGCATCAATTTCAACACCTCATTAGATGTATAAAGGTATAGCTAGAACAAAGAAGCATCAAAAATATACGAGCAATACCATATTTACAAATACAAACGAAGAGCCGGTGAAAAAACACTGCTTAACAGAAAAGAGGATTATAGGGATTTAGTTACATTTAAGATATTAGATTACCACGACGAGTACGCACAAAGGTCACGCATCGGGTAGTTTATCGTTAGTCGGCTTTCGTATGACGTGCGGGCAGCAAGTGTTGGCCAGCTTCGGTTTTCAAATCGTCCGTTTGGATTCAGTTTTCGTTTTAATATTAACGTTATTTTCTTAAATAAAAAAAAAATTTTTTAAGTGTTTAATATTGCATATTATATGTACCTGTGTCGACGACGCTCACCTGAGTGGGAATTTTTTTATAAATGTTATGCAGTAAGTTTACTAAATGATCCAATTGAAGATGGAACACAACTGTTCCGAAATGCATCTTGGGTAAAAAACTAAAAAAATCACCGCCTGGAATACCTAGAGGTGTACTTGTAAGTACTAAACATTCTTTAAACAATAAACTGTATCAAATATATAAAGATACCAGTCTCAAAATTTATAAGAATGAAAAGATTGCGTTGGGCCGGACATGTTATGAGAATGGAGGATGGCAGGAACCCCAAAAGGGCTCTACTGGGTACATGGGAGGGAACGAGACCTAGAGGCAGACCGAGGAAGAGGTGGGAAGATGGCGTTGCAGAGGACGCGAGAGACATGGGGATAAGAAACTGGAGGAGGGTTGCAATGGATAGAGTAGATTGAAGGCGGAGATTGGTGGAGGCCAGGGCCCGACTTGGGCTGTAGTGCCATAGGAGGAGGGTTTGACAGAACGTAATGTACGGTGCAACAAAACATACATAGGATTCACTTCAAGATATATTGAACATACCAAACATTCTCAGCACTCAAATCCGAACTTAACAGTAGCCAAACACATAAAACAACAGTCTTGTGGATATGGTCCAATACAGCAACATTTAACCGTATTGAAAACATGCAGTGATGGAATAAAATTAATATATATGAACAATACCGAATATACAAACATGTAAAAGAAGAGGGCCATGAAAATCTATTGAACATCATGACGGACTTCAAAAATCGTATCACATTTGAAATATTGCGGCAAAATGAAAATCAACATTCAGTAATCAGCTGATATAATATATAAGTTAGAACGGAATGTAAACATGAACACTCTGTGACAAAATCAGTTCCCGGAAAGCTTTGGACAGCGACGTGCGTATCACGTTCATTCGGAATTCTATTCGTTCGTTCGGAATTCGTTTTTGTAAAATAGTGGCTTTTTTACAATATTGTTACCACAATATTGTGCTGTATATGACCTGACGATGGTCTGTGACCGAAATCGATCGTTTTTAAGAATGCGAGTAATAAAAATTTTAATGCAAATCGTATGTATGGTACCTTTAGGCTATGAGCAATAAGTACAATACAATAGAAAATTGAGATTATAGGTACCATTAATAAAATATCGGTATGGAGAACCATACATGACTTCCATATTCTAAGATTTATATTTAAAATCATTTTCAGCCAAACAGCCAGGCTGTGTCTTACCTGCCTTTTTATTGCTGTATTAAATGAAAAATATTATATTACATTAAAATGAAAAAATTATACTTTTATTGCCTGGCAACAAAATTATTTTATTTTTAACAATTACCATTGTTTCAAAAAGTTTAAATAAATTTTCAAGTACTTTACTCTTGTTAAAACGTAAAAGGTTGCAGGTAAACTACCCCTTCCCCTTAACCGATCTTCACCAAAATCGAAAATCATTGAGACCTCTACAATTCAGGGAAGTATGCAATAAATTATTTGATTCTGTTTGAATTTGCGGCTGTTATCGTTTGCCATAGAAAATACGCTTGATAAAAAAACGTTGCAGGTAAACTACCCCTTCCCCTTAACCGATCTTCACCAAAAACAACAGGTCTTGAGTACTCTACAAATCAGGGCTGTATGCAAAACATTATTTGATTCTGTTTGAATTTGCGGCTGTTATCGTTTGCCATACAAAATACCCTTGTTAAAAAAACGTGGTAGGTAAACTACCCCTTTCCCTCAACCGATCTTCACCAAAAACAATAGGTCTTGAGAACTCTACAACTTAGGGCTGTATGCAAATAATCTTTTGATTCTGTTTGAATTTGCGGCTGTTATCGTTTGCCATAGGAAATACCCTTGTTAAAACATAAAACGTTACAGGTAAACTACCCCTTTCCCTTAACCGATCTTCACCAAAAACAATAGGTCTTGAGTACTCTACAAATCAGGGCTGTATGCAAAACATTATTTGATTCTGTTTGAATTTGCGGCTGTTATCGTTTGCCATAGAAAATACCCTTGTTAAAAAAACGTTGCAGGTAAACTACCCCTTTCCCTCAACCGAACTTCACCAAAAACAATAGGTCTTGAGAACTCTACAATTTAGGGCTGTATGCAAATAATCTTTTGATTCTGTTTGAATTTGCGGCTGTTATCGTTTGCCATAGGAAATACCCTTGTTAAAACATAAAACGTTACAGGTAAACTACCCCTTTCCCTTAACCGATCTTCACTACAATCAACAGATCTTGAGAACTCTACAATTCAGGGCTGTATGCGAAACATTATTTGATTCTGTTTGAATTTGCGGCTGTTATCGTTTGCCAAACAAACAAAATTACCCTTGCTAAAAAAAAACCGTTGCTGGTAAACTACCCCTTTCCCTCAACCGATCTTCACCAAAAGCAATAGGTCGCGAGTACTCTGTAAATCAGAGCTGCATGCAGAAAATTATTTGATTCTGTTTGAATTTGCGGCAGTTATCGTTTGCCATAGAAAAAAAACTACAGACACACACACAGACAGACACACAGACAGACAGACACACACACAGACACTTTTCGGAAAACGACTTTTTTTCATGTTTTGAGTGTAGTAGAATCAGAATCTGCAATAATCTCGAACACGATTTTTTTTGCCATCACCATACTTCCATTCCTTAAGGAATATGGAAGTAACAATAAGTGTGTTTATATTACTTCCATATTCCTTAAGGAATGGAAGTATGGTGATGGCAAAAAAAATCGTGTTCGAGATTATTGCAGATTCTGATTCTACTACACTCAAAACATGAAAAAAAGTCGTTTTCCGAAAAGTGTCTGTGTGTGTGTCTGTGTGTGTGTCTGTAGATTTTTTTCTATGGCAAACGATAACTGCCGCAAATTCAAACAGAATCAAATAAGTTTTTGCATACAGCCCTGATTTGTAGAGTACTCACGACCTATTGTTTTTGGTGAAGATCGGTTGAGGGAAAGGGGCAGTTTACCTGCAACGGTTTTTTTTTATCAAGGGAATTTTTTTTTTTTGGCAAACGATAACAGCCGCAAATTCAAACAGAATCAAATAATGTTTCGCATACAGCCCTGAATTGTAGAGTTCTCAAGACCTGTTGTTTTTGGTGAAGATCGGTTAAGGGAAAGGGGTAGTTTACCGGTAACGTTTTATGTTTTAACAAGGGTATTTCCTATGGCAAACGATATCAGCCGCAAATTCAAACAGAATCAAAAGATTATTTGCATACAGCCCTAAATTGTAGAGTTCTCAAGACCTATTGTTTTTGGTGAAGATCAGTTAAGGGAAAGGGGTAGTTTACCTGCAACGTTTTTTTAACAAGGGTATTTTCTATGACAAACGATAACAGCCGCAAATTCAAACAGAATCAAATAATGTTTTGCACACAGCCGTGATTTGTAGAGTACTCAAGACGTGTTGTTTTTGGTGAAGATCGGTTGAGGGGAAGGGGTAGTTTACCTGCAACGTTTTTTTATCAAGCGTATTTTCTATGGCAAACGATAACAGCCGCAAATTCAAACAGAATCAAATAATGTTTTGCATACGTCCCTAAATTGTATAGGTCTCAATGACTTTCGATTTTGGTGAAGATTGGTTAAGGGGAAGGGGTAGTTTACCTGCAACCTTTTACGTTTTAACAAGAGTAAAGTACTTGAAAATTTATTTAAACTTTTTGAAACAATGGTAATTGTTAAAAATAAAATAATTTTGTTGCCAGGCAATAAAATTATAATTTTTTCATTTTAATGTAATATAATATTTTTCATTTAATACAGCAATAAAAAGGCAGGTAAGACACAGCCTGGCTGTTTGGCTGAAAATGATTTTAAATATAAATCTTAGAATATGGAAGTCATGTATGGTTCTCCATACCGATATTTATAAATACATCACATTATCATTAGCAGTTAGCATTATTATAAACCGTGTCGTAGGTATTAACGTGATATAGGCATACCGTACATATAATGTGATTACTTTTGTAATGTGTACATTGTATAATGGAATTAGAAGATAATGCGACGTTTATCTAATTTTGCCTTGCGGTTGGCGAATGAATTGAAGGATTGATGGACAATGCAGTTATAGCACACTTCTATTACACACATGAGACATATCTATCCGTTCTAACACCCGACACCTACTAACAGCTGGTAATTTTCTAGTAATTTTTAACATCAACCATCCTTGGACACTGCTCAAACATTTGTGTGTGTGTGTGTGTGTGTGTGTGTGTGTGTGTGTGTGTGTGTGTGTGTGTGTGTGTGTGTGTGTGTGTGTGTGTGTGTGTGTGTGTGTGTGTGTGTGTGTGTGTGTGTGTGTGTGTGTGTGTGTGTGTGTGTGTGTGTGTGTGTGTGTGTGTGTGTGTGTGTGTGTGTGTGTGTGTGTGTGTGTGTGTGTGTGTGTGTGTGTGTGACATGAAATAACGTAACGACATGAAATAGAAATCAGTTGTCTGCAAACAATTTATTGTACCCTGCAGTGTCTATCCACAAAGTGTAGGTGATTCAATCGTGATACTCTTTCACAGGTGTAAGCAGTATTGTAAAATCTTACTGAATCAAATCCAAAGTGCCGAATCGTTCGATTCTAGTTCGCTACCGTCCTAATCGAATGAGGTTTTGTTGTGGTCCTAGTCGCGTGCAATCCAAACCATATCGTCTGCAGCAAAGAATCCACCGGATCTAGAAGTTAAAGACAGAAAGGGATATTAGATAAAATATGCTTAAAAAGGTACCCTTTAAATGTTATATATAACTCGATACTGAAATAAATTGGACACACGATTGAAACGTGGGATTGCATATTTTTCAAATAGAGAAATCAATGAAACGTTCCAACCTTCAATAAGCCAGTTTTGTTTTGTATCCCTTTGATGAATTTATACAATACTGTACTGTTACTTTGACACATCCTTAATAACGTATGTGATTCCATCCGACGTTATCAAGGACCAACGACCCATTAAAGACCACAGGTGATACTCAAAAGCCAAACTCTACTGTAAACGATTCATTTATCAGGAAACAATTAAAAAGATTGGAACGTAAAGTTCTGGAGCTGACAAAGCCATCAAAGCATCAAATAATACAACGTAACCAAAACAAATTCCTTTGGCGCAGTTAGGAATATCTATCGATTCGTCACTAATGAAGAGATGCACCAAGACCTCGACATCAAATCTCGAGCCACATAGGTCGACATTAGAACTTGCTGTCAATCACACTAACAGAATTCATGAGTGAAAACGTAGAAATGATACAATTGTTGGATAGCACACAAAACGTAATACAACTCTAGGGAGTCAATGTGTAAGAATTAATACCTGACGTAAAGAGAGAGTTTATATCAGTAAGACAAGGGGTGCAAGAAAAGGAAAAATGAATGAATATGTAAAATCACATATTTTAAGTAACAGAAAACGTTCGTATGTATAATAAAACTTACCGAGCATATTATAAAACCTCTCATCGTCGTAAACAGATTATAAGGTAGACTAAGGAGACATATTATGGTACTCGTGAGAATACAATGGTACCTAACTCGAGACAGTTTTATTAGATAGTATTTGTTATTGCTTTATATTTATTTAGCAGATTTTGCAGGTGAAAAGAACATTTTTTGAATTCCAAAATATTAGCTATGATGAAAAATTAGTTGTTGCAAAACACAGCACACGACGAAGCATTCCATCTTATTCGACGAGACACGAAACATAGTGAACCAAAAGAATTATTTTCCGAGTATAGTTGGAGGCTGCGGATATTATTGAAAACTTTAACAAATTCAACAAAGACGATGGATAACTTCATTGTGTGGAAAATGGCAATCAATATATTGGACAAGTGATTCCGTTGCCCCGTATCGGTTAGGGTTAGAATGTTTGAAACATCTTAATCGAATAGATGGCTGCCGTATCCCCAAACAACTTCTAAATTATAACCCGAAAAGACTGAGTGGCGTGGGACCCCGAAGAAGCGACCAGCTCTAATCACTCTGCTTGGGTCCGGAACAAACCATTATTGGTTTAATCCTTGCTGAAGATGGTGATAATGCCGAAGTGATGCCATTATTTCCTTAATTTTTCTCATTAATTTTTATTATTTTATTTTGTATTTTTTGTGAATATAGGTAGTACTGTAGTAGCAGTAGTAGTTAGTAGTACTAGTAACTGTTGTTCTAATGTCTGCTAGTCACTAATCACTGTGCTTGGGTCCGGAACAAACCATTAGGCTATTGCTTTAATCCTTGCTGAAGATGGTGATAATGCCGAAGTGATGCAGTTATTTCCTTAATTTTTCTTATTAATTTTGTTATTATTTTATTTTGTATTTTTTGTGAATATAGGCAGTACTGTAGTAGTAGTAGTAGTAGTAGTAGTAGTAGTAGTAGTAGTAGTAGTAGTAGCAGTAGTAGTAGTAGTAGTTAGTAGTACTAGTAACTATTGTTCTAATGTTACTTTACTACTACTAGTACAAAAGTAGTAGGCGTCAGCCAATGAAAGTTTATACGAGAATGAAAGCTGTATATGGTAACTATAGTTATTCTCATACGGCAACAAATTTCGACAAGGAAGAGAATCCACTAAAGATTTGGCCCGTCCCAGACCTGCACGTGTTGCACCATCAGATGAAAATGTGAGACAGCTGGAAACTGCTTTACGCGCAAAGAGGCGCATCAAAGTTAGAGAACTTTACTATCTACTGCATTACAAAGTTGAAGAGAGGAGTGCAGTGGAAGCCGTGACAGGGAACTTCACTATAACAAATTGCTACAGTAACGTACAGTACGTATTGACACTTTCACAAAAACAAACGGAACAAAACTGAAGAGAATTCCAACAAATTCACAGTAGGCAAAATGACATTAGACACGTGTCCGGTACACGTGTACAGTGCTGGAACAAAGGAGGTGCAGAGTACGGTCGTTTGAGTGTACGCGTACTTCATGTACTGTTAACGTTACAAAAAATTACATCGTACATGACAAACACGAGCATAATTAATTACCTCGTTGTACTGCATAACTCACGCTCGCGTACTTGAACGAATCGTATTCTCAAAGTCTGAAATTTAGTTATGATTATAGGAATTTCATTTTGACTGACACATACTCGCACACACATTTCCAACATAATTACTTGATAAAGTTATTTGAAATCATTTGTGTTTAAAGTGTGAACGCTGGGCACACTGGAAGCCGACTCTGAAATCTTTAAAAGCTGAAGTATTTGTAAGGAACGTGAGGTCTCTTATTGATGGACACGCAGACCTGAGTAACTTGCATAGAATAAAGAAATATATAATATGTAACAGCTTAAAAATTAAAAAAACTAATTCCAAATTCGTTATATTAGTTATTTCATTAGGGTACATTTACTTTGAATGTTGCATAATAATTTTTTTTATACTATATCAAAAACAAGTTTTTGATGTTTGAGATCATCAGAGTATAATTAAACTTTAATACACACACACACGCGCGCGCACGCGCGCGTATGTGTAATTGAATGTAAATATTTGTCGGGAAATAAAATAATTAATATTGTACATATTGTTTAAAATAAATTCATTACTGGGTAACTAAATTCGTACGAAATGTTCGTTTCTTTCGAATTCAGTTTTGGTCATTTCAGTGTATTATTAAACAAGCTGCAACTAGTAAGTTTCTTATTTACCTTATAATTTATTTGAATTAGGTTATAATTTCTAATGTATGTCATACAAAACCGTATAAAGTCTGAAGGAATAAAAACGGTATAAAAGCTAAAGGTATTTATTAATGAAGTAATACTTCCCGAAATTAAGTACATAATTGATTGAATTTAAGTAACTAATAAATAGAAAATGTATTTTCTTCTGAGTTTCACGCATAAATATGCGTGCGTGCGTGTGTTTGCGCGCGCGCGCGCGCTGAATACCAAGATAGAAGGAATTAAGGGCCTTGTACATATCAGAAATAAAATAGATTACCTAGTATATCCCACATGGAAAAAGAAGTGTGGGTCGACCAAGGTTGAGATGGTGAAATTCCCAACAGACAGAAATGTCTAAACCTGGACAGGCAGGCGACGTCGATAGTGTACTTGAAAATTTGTGGAATGTGAATATTGTGCATGTACCGCTTAGCGATAAATGTTTACTACTGGGCTCCGGGCGATAAATGTTTATTGTATTGTAGCTCCGAGGAAGTTTACTGGCTGTTTTGATTGCTCGAGGTTTGAAATTACTTCCTTCCAATCCCCAACTGTGTTAACCCTCCCCCCCCCACACACATACACACACACACAGGAGGTCACTAGTGAATCATAACATTTTTATGTATCAATTTATCAAATATTTTGAAAATTTTTTTAGATCTAGAAGTGGATGTTACAGCACTTTTGGAAAATCAAAAAGGACTAGACTTTGAACATTACTCCCTAAAGATAACCACCACTTTGATTCACACGTTACTGAAGTCGAGATTTTTATGTTTTCAATTAAGTGACAAAACACGTTGGACTAACTAAGTGTTAAGTAGACTAATTTAGTTACAAATGTTATCTTTGAGTTTTCCAATGTTTTGAGGGGTTGTATCACACTTCACTTCACAAACACCACACTTCTCGACAAAAAAAAAAAAAAAATGGAGTCTAATAATCACTCGACCCATGAAGATACTCTGCCATACCTGAATATAACGTGGTTTTTGGTGGGAACAATCCTCTTAACGGCATCCATTGATCGCTTAGCCGTATGACTAGTTTCCCAGCCTGCTGAAAACACGTGTTTGGGCTGACCTCACTTTTTCTACAGTTTGAGGAGACAACGATTAATTAATCATTCGGACGTATTGCTCTGACATTACAGTAAGAGACTTCCCGTGTTCAAAGAAGTATGGATTGATTCTCCCAAAAGGCGATCATGCACACCGGACAATGAGTTTACCACTGCACAGTGGATTTTGATGCATTTCGTGAGACTGTTGCCCAGTACAGATGGTTTTGTTTGTTTACGTATCCAGACGGAAAAATGTTTTATCATTCATTAGCATATTGTAAATAACGCCATTGTCAATACTCAAGAGTTGACGCAAAATGTCATTAAGGTTCTCATGAAATCTCCATCTTCAGTGATCCCACTGCTTAAATTCTTTTATACCTGCATGTTTAAACCTTGCAAACCATGTGAAATCGCTTGACGCATGACGCATGTGAAATACGGGCAGAAAGTTACGTAGCAAAGCAGTTCTTGTGCAAGCAATGTTTTCAGCTGTACGAACGGTCCTATGTTTCTCTGGAATCTTCTTTTCCAATAAAGAGCCGATTGGTTTAAAATTCTGCACCTAGATTTTAATGTAGTTGCATTGTAATGTAGATTTTAATAAATCAAATTCATTTCTGTATTTACTACGTGATAGCAGACAATACGTTTTGCTCTGACAACCAATTTTTAAAATGTATACATACGTGGTAGATGTGTACTTTTAACATACTTTGTTATAGCCAGAAGCGATTGCCTTAATCTTAGTAACAAAACTAATTGAATTACAAACAAACGACGCAATTATCAGTTTTCTGTTAGTAGCCTTGTACGTTAGGGAAATGATTCACCAGCATTTACGCAAGAAGTCGGTCTCACAATTTCTGTTCAAGTGAATTTTAAAGTACGTGCTGACAGTATATAAATTGAAGGCGATCAAATCCAGTCAGTCACCTCCTCTTAATTGGTGTTAACAATCCCTGTCACCCGCAAACTCCCTATTGAATGCTCGAGAAACGCTGTAAACTTTTCCATTTTCTTGTTAACTAACTGGCTTCGTTGTTCGTTGTTAATCAGTAATTGGGTCACGCTTTGTTGTCACTGATCCCTCCTCCTTTACACCTCACCTCACACACCGTTTTTCATACATTTAAACTTTTTTATAAACGTATACTAAATTTGTGTCTTTTGAGTATTGCGTTAATTTAAAAAACGTTCCATCGTTATCAACGTAAATAGATAGTTATATCCCCTTTTAATATTTCATCTTCACCATCTACAATAAGCTCGTTTGTTTTAAACCATATATTTCAAACCTTTATACACCATTACACCATTAATTTAGCCATTAACTTTTTTTATACCACTTAGTAATAAATTTTGTAAGTAAAAATTCTGAATATAATCCTGTCTTGGACGATTCTACCTTCATATCTTGTACCCAAACATCTGTGTACCAAGGCCTACTTAAGGCCTACAGGGTTTGTGATCCAGGAATACTCAAGACGTTGTATGTGCCTGGAAAGGGAACATACCAGTTAGTTCTTGGCGATTTCTGCTTTACTAAGATTTTCATTAATGCCATAATGAGGTATCTATTAGCATCACCTAGCGAGGGAGAATGTTTTAGATGTTCACATAAGTCAGGGCTGTAGCCGTAGCTCCTAAACGGCGCCGACTTTGTAGAGTGTTTGGAATTAATAACACTGAACACAGTAAACCAAGACAGCATGAGGCCTTCGGAATGGTTCAGTCGGAGCATGACGGGAAGGCTGAACAGTGATGGTTCACTACAACTCTAGTGACTGGATTCTGTTCTATGCAGTCTAAATTATCATATTAGTAGCAGAGATTTTCAATCTTTGTCCTACGTTTGGAAGACAGAAAGTGTTCATGAAGGATAACGTTAGAAGGATTTTAAAATCACTATATTCAGAAAACATTACTACTATGAGGAGAAAAGACAAACTACGTGGCGTTTCACATGAGTGGATCGAGGCAGGCTTTCGAGACGCATTAGGTCGGCGTAGTGTGTCAAGGTAATGTGTGACGATTTAATAGGGTTAAATAACACAAAATAAAAAAAAAGGTAAAAATAATATACTCCTAAATGAAACTACATAATCTCCATAATTTCTCTCCCTATGAAATAAATAGAAAACTAAATAATGTTAAACAAATAAATATGTAAACCACCTGTTTATTCAGCGAGTATTAAATTATAGAGAGACGTAATAAACCAGCAATTTAAAATAAGTAAAAATAATAATTAATAAATTAAGAACTATTTATCGTGCCGGTAAATAATAACACGCGCGGACAAGCACTTCGCTAAGCCAGCGGTGCGCGCCCCAAAAATTAGTTGTAAATCAGACTCTGCAGCGAGAACAACACAGTTGAAAATGTAGTCAGTAACTACAAAATTATAGAGAATGAAAGAATATGTCATTCACTCTCTTAGTTTCTTTAAGCTAATGCTTAGTAAAGCTGATAGCAAATATTATCAGTAATTTCAATATGTTTAACATCTTTGATGCGTTTTAAGTGTGTGTTTATGACATCTCTGCAGTTGATTTAATATCACGTCAACGTGATAGAGATCACAGTATATGTAACAGTTTAACTATAAGGTAAAAGTGCGGGAAAACCGAAGTAAGTGAGTTCAAGTGAAAGTTTCTCACCACCGCCAGCACCAGAATCTGATCAACCTTGCAAAAAGAGAAAGAACCACACCTTCCATTATTACACCTTTCTTCAGACCTCCAGGATATACCAGAAGCCGCATAGCCACCGTTTACTACAGACAACCCCGATTCGCCGAGGATGCTACATACAGGTGATACAGAAGTCAAACTTCTGTAGTTCAGAAATTACTTAATAAAAATATGAAAGACAATTGACACAAAAATAAAATTAATATAATTATACAAAAGACTGGCCGCATTAAATTACCATTGTAACTTTGCAATAAACAATATGATGTATTTAGCTTTAATGACTATAACATGCTAATACTAATAACTCCATTCTTCAAATGGCAGCAAAAGTAAATTGTTTAACTTTAATATAAAGAAAGGATATATCTCGGATCCGAGGGTATGAATTACCAAAGTTTTATAAATAATTAACCAAGTTGATTAATGAATACATTATGCAGTCATTATTTTTTTAATATAGTTAACTAATCAGTTGAACGAAATAGAGTAAGCGAAAAGTAGATTAATTATATATATTGTAAAAAGACAGGTGTCGTGTGTAATAAAATATTTATTTAAAATATTTAATGTTTGTGTAATTGGAATTTTTATCGAACGTAAATTGTGTCGTTCGGAAGCGTCTGGTAGCCTGCGTGCCTTACCTGTCCCTTCTCGCACTTTTGTAACTCCCGATAGGCGCCAAATTGTTTTACGAGAAAACAAAAGTTTTTACCTGTATGGTTTGACAGTGCACTAGTGTAAATTTGAATCGTTCGCCGACTGGCATGAAACCGATTCTCGTTTGAGTGGGGGAAAACGTGTTGCCAACTTGAATAATGTTGGTTATGTTGACTCACTGCTATTAAACAAAACATACATAATATTCTCTTTTATTATTTACTCTTACACTAATACACTTTTTTTATTTAGGCTCTGAATTATTAGTTCTTGTTGACGCTTTACACAAAATAATAATTGATATAATAGTTTTAGCCTCGGC
Organism: Magicicada septendecula; assembly: GCA_034769895.1. Taxonomy (NCBI): domain Eukaryota; kingdom Metazoa; phylum Arthropoda; class Insecta; order Hemiptera; family Cicadidae; genus Magicicada; species Magicicada septendecula. The sequence continues at coordinate 102,783,199 of CM068375.1, forward strand.
AAAATATAGTCGCTCAGTCAGCGGATTGCTGGGTTGGCAGTACAATGTTTCTATTAGATGCAAAACAGCGTTGGTTATTATTTACAAAAATTAAATCTGCCTACAGAGTCCTTTTAAGTACGATACAGAAGTTTTTATAACAAGATAACAAATAAGAACATATCACTTAAAGTTTGTGATCATTAAAATTACACAAGGTTTGCTATAAATTAAATATTGTGGTGTTGAAGTGTAACAGTGTCGTTGTGTAACATAGGTTATCATGTGTTCATTCAATGTTTACAAAGTTATTTCTTTATTTTATCAATCCTTGAAAATATATTCAGTGATAGTGAGAGTTTTATTATATAGATAGAATTTTTGAAAGAGAATTTGTTTTATAATAATCAAATAAATTCAGCAATACTCAACGTTAGTAGATATGATGGGTATTGTCGGTCGTCCATGTAAAGTAATGGGTCGATGTTGATTCTTCCTACTTCAGTCTTGGGCTCAAAAATTGGTTGTCATCTTCTTCGAGTCGAATTACAGGTATTTTCCGGTCATCTGGATTAATTCCGAGCTGGTCCTTGGTGTAGATTAGTTGTAATGGCCTCTCATCTGTTGTCCTGGTACTCGTTCTCAAAATTGTGGGCACTTATACTGTTTTTCTGTTGAAAATTTGGGCCCTTCACGGCGTGGCGTCTCTCCAGTTTAGCGTCACTACATAAAGTATTGTTCCTAACTGAAATTAGTCAATATTCTGTTGTTGTCATGGTTACTCAAAGTTTTTGATTGGCTGAAATTGACTAAAGAGTATTGTTAGGGTATTTGAATTTTTATTTAAACTGGTTACAGATCTTCTAAATGTAATTAATCTTCAGTACTCCCTTTTAGTAGTAAATATTATCACCACTGTTCATATTTTGGCTCAGGGATTAATTTGACATCCAATATTATAGTGTTCACTTAAGTATCAACATTTTGACAGTTTTGTGAATTTTATTTAATTATACTGTTTTCTTAATTTACATTATTATCATAATATTTCTGCCTTAACATGATTGTCTATTTGTATTTCTTAGTTTATGTGGTTTAGTCTTCATAATGTCAGTGTTTAATTCTATAAATTGAAGTTTTTTGTAGTTGACAGTTGGGAATTTGCATAGGCTTAAACAGCAATTGACTATTGTTCTTTAATTACTGATATTACATTTTATTCTCCTTGTAATGGGTCCTGATTGTTTTAATACAAGATTCTGTTCATTTGTTCAATGTTTAAGTCGGTTCTTGTAATTGTGTGTAATTTTATTGTTTCCCTATATTAATTTGTCTACTGTCATAACTCACTTTTTGTGTCATTGTATCTGAATGTATTGTTTGTTTCTTGTTTACTGGTTTCTGTTGGTTTTAAAATCTTATTTCCTACAACATATAACATAACATCTAATGGTTTTAACAATTCCCATAGCTATAATTCTTATCATTTAAACATAATTATTTGGAATATAAACCTTAGTCATTTAAAACATAATTCTTATTCATTTAACACATACTTATTTGAAATATATTATCCACTCATACTCTTCAGTGAGTAATAATTATTTTATAATGTCATCAAAGGAAAACAAACATATAAACATTGATTAATCTTTTAGATTGTAATAGAAAATCCTTACCACTAAACTTATTTGACCTTGTGTCATTAATTATGTAACCTTATCCTATTTCACTATCTCTTACTAAATCATATAATGATTATTAATTGTTTTTATAATTTAATCTTATAGAAACTCTCTATATGGTGATTTAACACACTAGTAGTCTATGTTTCTTAACTTTCCTAAAACTATGAATTGTCCCTTAGGCCTACAATATTAATTAACACACATTTAAAAACCATAGTAATTAGTGATTACTAATACTAACTTAAGTTTAATAATATTAGTTTGTGTAGTTATTTTTTGGGTGTCCACTCATATTGGCATTTCCACTATCACAGTCCTTCCTGTGTTTGGCCAATATTCGATCTCACTCACACATAACTTATCACTTATAATTTAGTTTATTCACTTATAAACTTTGGGCACTGCTTTATCAGTGTTTTTATCACTTTTTAATGGGGTTTTATTCTCACTTTGGGGTATTAACACTAACACCTTACACTCAATCTTCTTTTAGTGTTACTGGTGGGTTAATATTATTGTATTGCTTACTAAAAAATTCTCTTTCTTACATCTATTTAGAAAATGTTCATCATCATTACAATTTACTACTCTCATTCTATTGTGTTTTATTGTACCACTGATATGTTAGTATCGTGCTAATGTGATTTGTCCTAGTTTACTCTATCTGTTTGGGTTATTGTGCCCTTCTATATCTTAAGTACTTAATAATTAGTATTTCTAACTTGTCTATCCTTACAATTATTAATATTATATACAATTTTTATTAGTGAGTCTATTTCTATGGTTTAACACAAGTTTTGTATTCCTTCTTGGTTCACTTTATTTTGTCATACTTCATACGTCACTTCCTTAGTGTTGTGGCTGATTGTATCATTACACTTCCATGTTAATTGTTTGTTATTCACTATTCTTCTTATTTACACACTTATGTTGGTGCGGTGGCTAGTTCTCGTCCATTTGCAGTTGTCATTATTTATGTTATTCTTGGTCCTTTGGGGCTAGTTCTACTCTCTCACTTACCATCTATTGGACTATTCAGGTTAAATCGCCTTATTTCTGTATTTACCATTTTGGTTGGTTTGTTCGTTACTACATTATTAATATAAATTACTGTTCTGACAACCTTGATATGTCTGATCGTTTTATTATTCTGATTCACCCATTCTTCAATTCTAGTTCATCCCTTTTTAGTAGTGTTAATGATTAAATAATTTATCTTGTCATGTTTTCTTCATTATGGTTAGGTGAAGATATATACCATTACAATATGTATGTTTTCACTATACAAATCACAAGCCTAATTAATTTTTAATAACAAGACAGTAACTCATTTTCTTTTATGCTAATTACCAGGTATGTAAATAAAGAGATGTCATGGACGTAAACATGCGTGAATTAGTTTGGCAACACGAAGCTAATATTCCTTAATTCACAGGTTCCAGTTAAGTGTTTTGTTACGTTGTATTTTAATTATATATATATTTTTGTGAATATTATGGCAGCTTGTTTAATTGACCGACGTCAATTAACCGGGCTCCCGAGGTTATAATAGCGATAGTATACAGAAGTTATAAAAGATAGTATACAGCCGTTATAAATGCACTAGCCAAGTTTCTAGCAAATTGCAGAGCGCTTATAACTACACAACTATTCTTGATTCGGCGGCCGGAAACTGGTAGATTCCGTGGGCTACATATAAGAGCCAGCGGCCGGCTTAGCAGTTCAGTTAGACCTGGCGATATTACAAGTGCGGTACGGAGTTATTGTTGCTGTTTAATAGAAAGCCATTATTTTGTATTAAGGTAACATTTGTTCTTGTGTGCTGGACAAATTCAACTTGAATTATTGTGTACTTTTGTTTATTGCTGTTATTTGTCTCTAATTAAATTTTACAATTAGTGACTTAATCTCTGGTAGCACTTATTCTGTTTCCACTATACAACACGACCATACGTAAGGCGGTCCTAACCGTGTATATGAATACCTATGTAGACTCAAGTACACGAAAACATACTTATAAGTTCTGTCCAAACTTTAAAGGTCTACTACGGTGAGTTAGAATAATAAAAAGTGCTATGCTATAAATAACAATTAAAGAATGGAAAAGGTTAAAATAATAAACCACTGTGACAAGGTTTACGTTGCAAGGTATAGTGATATGAGGTATAGTGAGCTGAACACGATTTGCACTGGAGAATAACCACTGGAAACTAGCTGGATGCTAATGAAGTCGCTCAGCCACTCCATAGTGTGTGTACGAAAGCTTAAATATGAAGACTGTTCATCGATTTTCAAAAGAATGCTGTAACGATACGGTATACAATACAGCAGGGCGTCGTACATTACATTGATGCAGAGCCAGTCGATGCGGAAGGTGAGGAACGTAGTCTGATATAGATGTCGGTGGAAAACATGAGGCATACAACAGTTCTTCAGAACAGTTAAACATTTTATTTATAGATACTTACGAAAGTGTCAGTCAACCGATCTGTACGTTGAGTAGTTGACGGAAGACTTGAGTCTGTGTGCAGTTACACGTTACGGTTTGTTAACTGTCTCGTAGACTGATCATGTTGACAGTTCTTTTGTTTTCAGTTTTCATATATGTTTCCTTTTTCCTAACAACTTACTTAATTTCATAAACAGCCTATCTATTAACACTTAAAATTTTTTGTCTATTAAAAATGAAAAATGCTTTAGAATAGTGCTCTAAATGAAATCGCTGGATAAATTTACAGACGTTGCGAAATAGAGTAGCGCGTGAGTAAATTTATGATGGAAGAGACGAATACTTCTAATAATGTTACTAAACAAAATTAATACATAATTTTTTCTTAGCAAAGTAAGGTAAGGGTTTTTTCTGTGCTAAGTGAGATAAGTTAATGAGTTGCATTTCCTTGATAGTATTACGGCTGTATCACAGATATACGTGTTTAAACAGTGGAAACAGAATTCTTGAATACCAGATAATTTGTATTCATTGGCTTAGGAATGCAATATAGGTTTCCGTATTTACTTACAGAATGGGGTGCAGTGTGGCTTTACTCTTTAGTGTCGCGAGAACTATTCATCGTATTAACACAAGTCACAAGCCAAAATTAAAAATTTATAATTTTATGTTTAGTCCCCTTTATATAAAGTTGTCTTTAATAGAACGAGAATTACAAAGACTGATAACAAAAAAAAAAAAATAGTAACGAGCTTCTAAATGCTATAATAAAGTGAGACGTAGGCCTACTTTACACAAAAACAAGTAAACTGTCATCAAGTAAACAAAAGAAGTTGCAATACAACAAAAGCTTTTAAAGTAATCTTTATAAATAACTGAGAAGTCGTGATTTAAGTTTAAGTAAAACTTTTCCCTCTACGTGAATAAGCAACATAAGTTGCAAATTAAATTTCGTGTGTTTTTAGAGTGACTAATAGGATTGTAATAACTACTCTGCATAGTTAAATTAACTCATCTCTATTTGCTTTACACGTCGCTTAGTATTTCTTGAGTACGCAAACGCTCTGTAATTACACATACACGTAGTTTTACACGCTGCTACAAGTAATTGTTGTACTGTAATTTTTATTGTTGTTGTTTATAAAAAAAGAAATAAATATTTACTAATTTTTATGTGTTGGTAATTCATTGGACGGAAAAAAATATAGAGCGCTGTTTAAAGAAGTACGTGAATGTTACGGATACTGTCCAAATAATGCTCTCACTACGAAGAAGTCGCCTAACGGAGGGAGGGGGTGACATAGAAAGCATAAAAACTTTGTTTTAACTAAGTTGGGTTACTTAATTATATGCTGTTTGTGTTGTTGAACCAACATTTCACGTCAAACTTGTGACTCCACAGCTCCGACACGGTCAATAAGGCTGACGTAATTGCCAGCCTCTGTGTTTGTGTTCATGAGTTTCCGTCAGAGGGTTAGACTGCCTTCCACAAAACAAACTCAGCGCTGATTACTTACTATTATTATTTTCTTTTCATGTGTTGGGGGCTCGTCAACTAAGGCCTTTAGCCCAACGTCGTCTACCAGGAGCATTTCGTTTTCACCTACATTTTAGTTTACTCAGCCGAAGTGGAAACTCGTACACTCTAATACGCAAAATGACATTATCAAAACTTTATTCGGTCAAAAGTTCCAATCTAAAAGTTCCAATGCAAAATTTCCAAAATTATTAATTTTCCAACGCCCTTTTTCCAAAATAATTATTTTTCCAGCTCTCTTTTCTAACATAATTATTTTCCCAATATTATTATTTTTCCCGTTCTAATTCTCCTACCATTGTTAAGTTTTCAAAAATTATTTTTTCAATAACCATCGATTTCCATAGTAACGACTTTATTTTCTTGCTATATTTTTGTAAACTTAATCTCAAAATTTGAGGTAGTTAGAGGGTACAATTTATGTATGTGATTTTATAAGTGATAAATTATTTGTACAACGCTTTTACACATTAACGAATAAACAGTAAGGTTTATTGTTACTCTATAGTTATTATGTTTTAAAACTTGACATGTTCGTGTATAAATATATTTAGATTTTATTGTAATACTGTATTGTGTATTGCAATATTTTTATTATTAATGTTATAATTATATTACATTGTTGCTTGTTATATTATTACGTTATTACATTGCAACTTTGTTACATTGTCATATTATTGCAATGTATTATTATGATTTCTACGTTGCTACTTTACACAGTGGTAGTTGTTACTTTATCACATTGTTGCATAACGATATTGACATGTTACTACAATGTAATTTCACAATTCTTACGTTGTTATATTATTATATTGTTACTTTATTATATTAATACATTACTAAAATATTAGGTTATTATTTTATTATATTGTTACTTGCTACATTACTACATTATAAGTTAAGTATATAACTTCAAACATCAAGTCCTCGAAAGGCATCAGGCGTAGTTAAATTGAATAATTTGCAACTGTCTACAATGGTCGCCACTATTTTAATACGAATTATCGGATTGCTAACCAACAATTATATGTGATTTTTAACTATTGTACAAGATAATTAATTATAGATAACGTATGCGATTACTTATTGGTTTCAGGGGGTGAAGAGTGGTATAAATATCCATTTTGGGGTTGGATCCCCCACAGGTTTGCTGGGTTACAGCAAAGGGAAAGTTCCATAGGCCTTACCCTTCTTTATAATGTTTCCAAACGCCTTCACGTACGAACCATAAGTTTAGCTAAAAATATTCAGATCACGTGCATTGTCTCTACACAGCCTGGCAAGACGATTGTACCCAGACGTATAGGCCTACCAGATTTCTCACTCAAGGCCTAACATTGTCTTACAGGAAAAACTGTGTTCTACATCAGAGTATAACGTGCATGGTAAAGAAAAATATTTGAAAACATTAAAGCAAGTTCACTTGTACACCTAAATAAAAACATATGCGTTAACCATTGCTCAAACAATTATATTCGAAGTCACAAAATATCCAAATAGTAATTAACGACGGGGATAAATTAAAATTCTTCTGTTGTGTTATGATTTTCTCAAAGCTAAGAACAAAATAAGGTCATTTAAATTAATAATTTTATATACAGAGGTAGTGTAGTTTTGCAGTAGAAATGGTATTAACGGTTTAAATGAACCAACGTATGTTAAAATTTGTATATAAATCATATGAATTTAAAGTGACTAGTTGTAGTGTTGTTTTAACAACTACGTCAATGTTATATATAATTATAGTGTCATAGTAAACGATAACGGTAGAAAGGGAGACGGAGAGAGAGAGATCAATATACATAGATAAATAGAGGGAGAGAGATCAATATAAATAGATAAATAGAGGGAGAGAGAGAGAGAGAGAGAGAGAGAGAGAGAGAGAGAGAGAGAGAGAGAGAGAGAGAGAGAGAGAGAAAGAGAGAGAGAGAGAGACAGACAGACAGACAGACAGACAGATAGGTGGACACATAAACAGGAAAGAAAATAATATTAGCTAATCCGTATACTAATAATATAGAAAAGTAACACTTGTTTCGTCGTTGCGATAGACAACGTGGTAGTGCTGTCGATCATGTATCACGATCTGGATGAATGACGATATTCTATCCATTTTTAACAGCTCCCCAGCCTTCCCAGGTTATTCGCCCGGCAACTGGAACCTTCTCGAAGACATTATGTTAAAATTTATTTGCAACGTCACAAGTCCAGAATTTCCCGAAATATTTACTCACAGAGCTTTCTGGACATCGTTAAGATATTCATTGTGCTCACTGAGGGTAACCTAGTGGACCAAGGATATTTACATTTACACAGAAATCGTAATGACACAATTGTACGGGACAGGAAAATTTTGTTGCTACTGTTTTTCTGTCACTGTGGGACTCGTATAATTACAAGATAGAACTTGTATATATTATTAAGTATTTTTGCACATTTCACACGCGACTAAAATTAGAGATGGCAAAAATATTATGCATGTAACGAACATGCAACAGCAAGAAACAGCTCGTAAGCCATTCAGAAATTGATATTTAAATCGGTTTTGCACAGTTTTTGTACTTCAATGAAAGTCTAATTGGTTCATCAAGCTTAATGAATAAAGAATAATTTTGGTCATCTGTCTTGTTTGAAAATTTCCAAATGTTATAGTTTACTTAGAAAATTTATTATAAAACTTTCAATATTCTCATCTACTCACTATATTCCTTAATATATAACAACAGAATAAGTGATCTGAAGTGTTCAATTTTACGTCAGTTAATTTTCCGTAGACTGCTTACTTTACGTTAGCCTTCTTCGATGCTGGAAGTTTATTTTAGTAAATTTTTAATCAGCATTTTAATCGTATGAAAACCTTCTGTATTTAGATGGTCTGCTAAACACAAAATTCATTAAAAGTACGATTCTCGTTATAAAAATCTGTCTTTTTCCTACTTTATTGCAATCAATTTGATATATTGCAATTAAAAATAATAAAAAAGATTAAAATATATAGCAATATAGTGATTAATTTTCAATGTTGTGTACGTATAATGTTTAGTAATTTCCAAAACTCGTCGTTCCGGTTCCTCATATTATAAAGTAGGTGCAGGCGTTACGTTACAGAATTTGCGCACGATCAAGTCAAATTAATCAGTTTTATTTAATTTACGCTATTGCTTGTTAACGCTTCCCATCAGCCGCGATATTCCCACTAACTGCACGCGAAGGATCTCTTCATAGTCTTATAAACTAACGAGCAGTAATGGGGTCAACCTTACCGCTAAGCATTACCGACAGATTAAAATTAAAATTTTATGGATCTTTTGGTGCATGATACCCGAGTTCAATAACTTTAAATATTGTTATCACGTATTTTCTGTTTACACTCTCCCTTATTTAAATAGACACAGACGCGCACCCTTTCTCACTTAGACGACGTATGTACTCGTTCTTTTGAGACACACACGTGCATCTATTTCACTTAGACGTAATCGTATGTACGAAATATGTACGTATTATGAATAATATTATATATAACCAGACTATCAAATAAAATTCAGGAACAAGTGTAACATAAATGTTGGAGAAATTCGGTGAGAAATATAATAAATAAGAACTAAAAGTAAACGCAAAAATATATGGTCACTGGAAATAAAGAAAAAGATCTAATACCTGCAGACTCGAATACAGAAAACTTGACGAAGATAGACAGATATTTTGGAAGAACTAACAATAACAAGGAGTCAGAGAAGTTATAAAGCACTGTCTAACATTGTAAGGAGACATTTCATACGAACTTTGGTTTTATGACTTTTAATTTCAAGAAAAAAGAATTTTTACAAAGTAATTAATTACAACTTTAGTGCTGAACTATAAGTGAGTAAAGAAAAATCTGTAGTAATGAACTATAAGTGAGTAAAGAAAAATCTGTAGTAATGAACTCCGTAGACAAACGTCAAGACATGAACTAAAATTGTTTTTAACGAGACAATCTATAGGTAAAGAAAAAACTTTAGAAAAATTAACTTTTGGACGATGAATAGTTTCCTAAAATAGGATAATAAAATCTGGGCATCCATACTGTTTAATACACATCCGCCTAGAGTTTCTTAATTACCAAGTCAATTTTGTGAGATGTAGGCCTATTTATTTACGTAATCGTAAAATACAAGTGCAAACTCTAAGCTAACGATATAACATGTAACTTATGCAACGATAATTATATCAGATCATAAAACATTGCCTCGTAAGTTCTTGCGTTGTTATCTGCAAAAGTGGTTCCAATAACGGATTTTCATATTTGTCATAAGGTTACTGCTTCTGTGTAAAATAATGTCTCCTGCGAACTGAACACGCGAATTAATGTGAAGGGTTCGATTAGATCACATCATAGTTTACCTAGTAACATTCGAATACTTTTGACTGAGATAAATCATTTAAGCTCGTTTTAGAATGCTAACACGCCTTCACGTATAAATAAGACAAACCAAACACACACACACAATACAAGCAGTCCTACCACCCAAAATATTTAACAGGCAGATCACTGTGTACTTTGAAATATTAATTATAGTTTGGCGTAAGTAACATTTTCTTTAAGTTAACAATACACAATCATATTTTATAGAAAAGATATGTCTCTAAACGCATGTGCTAATTAGCTTTACCAGCCTCTTTTACAAACATTGGTTTGCTAAAATCATATGTGCTAAATATGTCTATTATTTTACCTATAATTTTACTGAGTCTTTATCTAAGATTACGATTTGGAATGGAACGTATATTTTGTGAATTTTAAAGACTTTGATTAAAGACATTAATTCAAGTCTTTACTTTAAAGACATTAAAGTACCAAACTTATGTTCTTTATGTCTAAAGATTTGAAAGTACAAAGTACAAAGATTATTACAAACAGCGAATAATTTTAAATAACATTTATTGCCATAATTGTATTATTTCTTAGTTTCTGGAATGTTGTTTCTCAAAATGTGAATGCTGTTTAAAAAGAGCTGTTGTATTGTACGGTTAAAGTAAAAGTTGTCACACCCAACAACTCTTCAATGTCCTTAGTTCAAAACCGAGATAGCTCAGGCTGTTTGAATAGCATAGTTCAGCACTTAAGCGGAAATTGAGCAGAATTTAACCAAACTAAATTATCATCGCTATGTCGTTATGTGACGCTACCGACAAATACAAAGTTAGAATTAACTGGTATTAAAATGCAGTTTTCTTATAAATTAAAACCATAAGACATTGGAGAAGAATAAAACGTGTTTTTCGAATTAACCAAATAATATTAGTAACGTGGATAAAATTATGAACATAGGTAAAAGCATATTATTGGAATCTTACAAACTTATAGGATTTACTTTGTAAATTATTGTACTCATTCAATCGGGATTTATATGCTACGCTGAGGAAATAAATAGTATCGCTTTGTTGAGTGCTTCAGTGATTCTTGCACGGCGCGGCGAGCGAGACTATTCCAGATATTTGCAGATCGTTCTACGCGGCAGGTTTACGTAACGCTCTGGACTTTTCTAGGTCAAGCGAAATGCCGATGTCCCTTCGTTTTCTCGACTACACTACCAGTATCCAGGCTCGCTATCTGGTTACAATGTATGGCGCCGGAGGTATAAGTATTGGATTTCGAAGCGACTTAGTTTATTTACAGCTACCGATTTTATCAGTGCGGTTCGCAGTGATTGTTGCGGTTTAGTAAGAAGTAATTTTGTGTTAATTAGCTAATTTAGTGATGCGCTAAGTTTGTAATTAGCGACTTCATTGGTGTCAGTTATTCTGTTTCCACTGAACAAAACGACGATTGGTGTGACCGTCGTAACATATGCATGCCTATTTTGTGCATTTTACTGATAAGGAAGAGGCAAGGGATGTTCATTTATTGTTTGACAAATGTAACTTGAATTATTGTGTAAGAGTGCTTTGTTAATTTATAACTGCTGTCTGTATATAACTGAAGTTTGTACTTAGTGACCTCATTGGTGTCGGTTATTCTGTTTCCACTGGACAACACGACGATCGATGTGACCGTCGTAACAATTTTCATTGCTTATTTTGTGCATTTTCCAGACAAGGAAGAGGCAAGGAAGGGATGTTTATTATTATACAGTTTCACACAGATATGGGTCTGTATGGAAACAGAATTAGGTCAATTTTGTTCACGTGGGATACAGTTTTTGAGCAACTTAGACCTAGACTTTTAGATCAGATGTCGTTGTATTTTCCCCGGCAAAAAAACGGACACTAATTGGTTAGACAAAAACCAGGCATTTTACGCGTAAGTTAATATTGTTACGACGGTCTACTCGATCGTCGTAGGTACAGTGGAAACAAAATAAGTACAAGACACTAATTAAGTTACTCATCACACCTTTAATTGTTACAGTAAAACAGTTCGTAATTAACAACACAGTCTCTACAACAAATCAAATGAAAATTGTTCACACGCAATAAAATATCCACTAATATTAAAGACAGTTGTATTACAATTATACCGTCCGATTATAAAACACCACTCTTTAACTAATAACCACTTGAACGCGCACAGTAATATCGCTACTATAACTCTCGAACCGCACTATCCAAAATCGCAACTGATACTGAAAACTAAGGCCGCTGCCGCCATGCATTTATATCCCCGCTCACAAACCAGAAGCTTCGAAACTGCGTCTTAGCGGTCGTGTGAACTACGTAATTAACAGCGGCCTTGACACAGTCCGCGCGGCTGGCGCCTTCGAGAAACTTCTCGTATATGCGTCTACAAGCACGTACGCCACACGCGTTACATCGAGTTTCTTCTGACACATTCGACAAACACGAAGATTGTTCTGTGATGCCGTAACAATATTTTTCTGTTATTTCCCACAGCTCAGCTACCTACAACGCAATTTAGACGCAATATATATAAAACGTTTGACAATTTGCAGAGCGTATTATTTACTTATTTCTGTGTTATTTATTTATTTATTTGTTTGCTAAATAAATATTTGAGTATTTAGATTTTAAATAACAATTATTTCTTTAACAGGCCTTATCTTAAAACCTGTTGTAATTAAAAACGTATTCTGTAGAATGTGTTTTACGTTAAATGTACTTTTAGCACACATCTTAAAAATGGTAGATTCAATTGTTGAGAATATACTAGAAAATTCTACATTCATTTTTAAGTAAGTGTACCTGTCATTGTAGAAGTGAAAGTTTTTATTGTGCAGTGGGAGGTCGAGCTGCCTGGGCGGGCCTCAACCCGCACACATGCGCGTTTACTGTGAGAGTCTAGAAAAGTAATGTTCTCGAAGTTTTAAATAAAAGGAAAGATCTGGAAGCTGTTTTTCTATATAAATAGAGATGCACTCGACAAGTACAGTTCAGTTTTAAATGTGCTTTTGTAATGTGTATTTCGTGTGTCCGTTTTTATGTATACTTGCTACTAAACTGTTCCTTCAATAAAGCGTGTGTTTGCTCCTGTACTTAAATTATTCATTATTCTTACCCATACCTGAACAGGTTATGGGCCCAGTGGCATTTTAAAATCGGATTGCAGTGTGTAATTGGAGTGCAAGTATAAAATATTTGTGCAAAAATGGAACCGAATAAAAAAATTGAAAAACTTCGAGAGAAAGATAATTGGCATCAATGGCGCTTCGTAGTACGCACATTGATGGAAGAGGATGATGATGTGCTGGATGTTTGCGAAGGAAGATTAGCCGAGCCAGCTGCAGGTGCAGAAGATCGTGACGCGTTGTTGGAAAAGTTCAAGAAGGCGGACAAAATTGCTAGAAAGTTAATTGTTACAACAGTGGAGAGAAAGCCTCTCGAACTAATAATGGGTTGTTCTACTGCCAAGGAGATGTGGGACAAATTGAATACAGCATATGATCTAAAATCTGATGAAAATCTGTCGATGATTCAAAAACAATTTTTTGAGTTTAAGTGGACAGAGAGTGAAAGTGTTACGTATAATATTTCAAAAATAGAACAGTTGGCTAGAAAAATGAAAAATCTCGGGGGAAAAATTGAAAAGACTATGGTGATGACTCGTGTTTTAACATCTTTGCCACAAAAGTTTAATCATTTTCACAGTGCTTGGGATTCGGTATCTGACGATAAGAAGAATCTCGAAAATTTGACTGAGCGCTTGATGGTAGAAGAATTTAGATTACAAGAGCAAAAGGAAGTACACGAAGAGACGACAGCGTTGCTAGCTAATCTGAAAATCGGTCATAAGGAACAGAAGAATGACTCTTACAAATATGAGAAGAATGATTTGAAACAAGAGCAGTGTTATAACTGTGGAAGACAAGGTCATTTAAAAAGGGACTGCTTCAGGTGTTATACGTGCAAAAGAAAAGTTCATAAAAGTAACAATTGCTTCATGAATAAGAATAATGGACAGCGAAGATGGTGGAATAATCAAGAAAGAAGTAACTCGTCTTCTGGACAGAAGAAATCAACATCGAGAATAGCACTAATAGGTGACAAAGGCAGCTGTGGCAATCGGGATGATCTCTGGATTGTGGATTCGGGTGCGACGGATCATATGTCGAAGCATCGAGAATGGTTTTCAACGTTCGAAGAATATACAACACCAGACAGTGTAAGAATGGGCAACGGTATGACAATGTCTGCATATGGTAAAGGTAATATTGACTTTGAAACTTATAAAAATAGTGAACGAGTAGAAGGTACTATCTATAATGTATTATATGTTCCTGATTCAATGTATAATCTGTTTTCTGTTAAATATGCGGGTAAAAGGGGTATAGATTATGAAATAACACATAATGCTACGAGATGTACTTTAAAGCATGGTAATGAAATTCTTGTAACTGGTTCCGAATATGAGCCTGGTAGTTTGCTAAAATTAGACATTCAAACTTTAATTCCAAAAGAATGTAATGTGGTAGAACAAAAGAGTAGATCGAGCATTGCCAACGGTAATGTTTTACAATTATGGTACGAAAGACTTTGCCATCAAAATGTAAAACATGTGAAGAATTTTTTGAAAAATCTAAATATAAAATTTACGGATGAAAATTTCTTTTGTGAAGGTTGCGCTTATGGCAAAAATCATAGATTGCCTTTTCACAAAAAGATCGATCGTGCCACTAAAACTCGCGAAATAATTTATACTGACGTTTGTGGTTCTATGGAAGTAGAGTCTCTCGGTAGAAAGTTATATTTTGTTTCTTTTAAAGACGATTTTTCAAGTTATAGAGAAATTCATTTTATTCGAGAAAAATCTGAAGTAATAGAAAAACTAAAATCATTTTGTATCGGGGTTGAGAATCAATTTGCAACAAATATTAAAGGAATTCATTTTGATGGTGGTAAAGAATACGATAATAAAGCTGTGATCTCTTTTTTAAATAGTAAAGGTATAAAATATTCGATTAATGTTCCATATACGCCCGAACAAAATTCAATTGCAGAGCGCAATAACCGAATCATTGTAGAGGCTGCTCGATCAATGTTATATTCAAATTCAAACTTACCTCTATTCTTATGGGCAGAAGCAATGAATACTGCTGTACATGTAATTAATAGAACAGGCCCAACAAAACATAATAATAAAACTCCTTATGAGTTATGGAATGGCAAAACAGCTACTGTTGATAGATTTAAAATATTTGGAACCATGTGTTATGTACATATATCAAAAGAAAAGCGTAAGAAACTTGATAACAAATCGATGAGGGGTTATCTGGTCGGATATCATGAGGATTGTAAAGGTTATCGTGTATATGTTCCGGAAGTGCGAGATGTCATTATAAGTAGAGATGTACTTTTTAAACCTGAAAGAGTATTAGCTGATTCAATTATTTTTAATTCTTTGAACAATAATAATAAAGAAACTGAAGAAAATGAAATTATAACTCCTAAAAATAATGAACTTTTATTTAAAAATGAATCAAAAGAGTTTGAAGAAAGAGAACCTTTACAATCTTCAAATAGCGATAACAATCAAACTGGACGACAATTGCGCGATAGAACAAAATTAAAACCTACAGAATATTATGGATGTCCGATCACGTTTATTGCTGAAAAGTTACCTTCTAATTATAACGAAGCAATTACAAGTAAAGAAAAAGTTGGCAAGCTGCAATGCAGGACGAAATGAACTCTTTGTATGAAAATAAGACATGGGTATTAGTGGAAAAGCCAAAAGATAAAAAAGGTGATTAACAATCGTTGGGTTTTTGTGAAGAAGCTAGATCCAGATGGTACAGAACGTTATAAAGCGCGGTTGGTTATTAAAGGTTAATCGCAACAGAAAGATATAGATTATAAAGAAACTTTTAGTCCGGTTGTTCGCTTTGATACAATAAGATTGATACTTAGTATTTCTGCTCGTGAAAATTTACATATCGGTAAATTTGATATAAAAACGGCTTTTTTATACGGTGACTTAAAGGAAGATATATATGTGAAACAACCTGAAGTTTTTGATGATGGAGCTCACGCGTATGTAAATTAATGAAAAGTTTATACGGCTTAAAACAACCACCAAGATGCTGGACTGAGCACTTCACTAATTTTCTTGTAAATTTAGATTTTTGTCAAAGTACGGGTGACCCATGTTTATACATATTACTTATAACAAAAATAATAATAAGATCCTGTTAGCAATTTATGTTGATGATGGACTTATTGCAGCTTCAAATGAAAGTTTGATTGATAAATTGTTGAATGATTTGAGTAAAAAATTTAAAATTACTAGTACTAAAGAAGTTACTAATTATCTTGGAATGGAAATTTGTAGATTGAATGATGGGTCTGTTTTCATTCATCAAAGTACTTATATTAACAAAATCTTAGAAAATTTTAATATGTCAGAAGTTAATATTGTATCCACGCCAATTGATTGTAATCATGATGAATATTTATCAAAAACTATTGTAAGTAATGTACCTTATCGTGAAGCTGTCGGCAATTTGATGTTTTTGCAAATTGTAAGTCGTCCGGACATAAGTTTTGCTGTAAATGTTGTATCTAGAGTTTTAGACAAACCAAGTGTAGCTCATTGGTCAATTGTTAAACGAATTCTACGTTATCTAAAAGGTACGATTGATTTTGGATTACTATATTGTAAGGATGGCAACTTTAAAGCTTATAGTGATGCTGATTATGCTAGCGATACAGTTACACGTAAATCAACTTCTGGCTTAGCTTGTATGTATGCAAATGCTGCAATTATTTCGCGAAGTAAGAAGCAACAATCTGTATCATTATCAACAACCGAGTCAGAATTTGTAAGTGCAGCATTAGCAACAACTGAAATAATGTGGTCAAAGAAGTTATTTAATGAATGCGATTGTAAGACTGATAAATATGATTTATATAGTGCATTAAATAGATAATATGAGTGCATTAAAACTTATAAGTAATCCTGAATTCCATCAAAGGACAAAACATATTGATGTGAAATATAATTATGTACGTGATTGTTTTCAAAATGGAGAAATTGATGTACATTATGTTAAAAGTGACGAACAAGTGCCGCGAGCATGGCACGCTTCAACAAAAGAAGTGTGTATAATTCCATTGTATGTTCTAACATCCTCAAATGATTTTGGACCACAGACATGTAATAAAAGCAATCGTAAATGGAAAAGTTCGATGTCTTTTGGTGATACTACATATATGCGTGTAATGATTTTATCACCTCCACGCCTTCTCTTCTTCCATTTTTTTCGGGAATCTTCCCACACATAATGCAAAGGAATTTCAATATACTTATATTCATGCGCTGATGGATCTGATCGATTCAATTCAAAAAATGCTAATAATTTTGTTTGTCTTGCATTTTCATTTGCTTGACGTTCTTGCCCTTCTCGAAAGTAAACATTCTGTCTATGCGGTAAATGAATGTCAAGTCTAACGATGACATGTGATTGAAAATGCATTGGTAATTCATAGATGCGCCATACAGCTTCAGTTGATCCGACATAACGGCCATTTAAAAAATTTTTAACTACATCAATTTGTATTTCTTGACCTGGTTCATTTCTCTCTGAACCTAATTCAACAGATGCACTGTCATAGCCTTTATACACGTATTTATAAATGTATTTAACACTTTTAACTGTAGTGCATACTTCAACATTTATATGGCAATTAAATTTGGCAAGTAAATACGGATTGTATGGTACAACATAACGATTGTCGAGGCAACTACCGCGAACTTCAGCATTAATACCATTATCACGCCTTCTGTATAATGGATATCCATTTAATGATTCACATGTAAATTCATTAAATCGTTTTGGATAATCTTTTGTGCATTTTCCATCTCTCATACATACAGAATTTGGATTAAGTACACCGCATGGACCATGCATCATGTGTTTTACAACATATTCATGTAATGTAGGATGTGTTTGAATGTTAGGAATCTCCGCAGATACAACTTTATCAATATCGGTAGCGTTAACAATTTTATCTTGCTCATTTAAAGAGAGTAAAATGTGAGCATGAGGCAATCCTCTATTTTGAAACTCAATTGTATAAATGAGTGCTTCAACTTTCCCGAAGATTTTTTTTAGTGTAAGGCCGTCAATTAATGCTTTCAGTTTGGACTTGAATACACACACAAGAATATCAGGTCGAAAATTAGCTGATTCACCTACACCAATATTGCTAACTATTTCAGGCCAACTTGGATTGCAAGTCATTGTAATAAACAAAGAAGGCTTTCCGAAATGTTGTACAATTGACATTGCATCTAAATAATTCTGATACATATTTCTTGGAGATCCATTGAATGAAGATGGTAAAATTACTCTACGGCCAACATTATTGGCATTGGGGTTCAATTCTAAATAATCTGTTAAATTGTTGTAAACTTCAGACGTAAGACTTGTTTGATTTTGTCGAATGAAATGTAACCTTGTGCCCTCTATTCTCACATACATATCAACTATCCACTGCAGAAATAATTTTTGTGAATGGTGCAACATGCTAAAATCTTGTCTAATTGCAAGTCGATAGGCTGCATACTGAAGCATGGTTAATTTATTTCTGGGCGCTCTTGAATTAGATGTAGTTGGTACATTATGAGAAATATTGATATGCCACCCAGTATCACCATTTGGAAAAAGTATGGATACGCTAAAGGGTCCAATGATGAATCCAAAACAGAGATATTTTTAATGGTACCATTAACTTTTGAAAACGAAACCATATTTCGTTCAAAGGGTGGCTCACCATCAACTGTACTAAATCTTACTGCTACATCAGTTTGGACTGCATCATTATAACGGCGTAGATCTAAATCACGATTTACTTTAATGAGCATACAAATTTCTTTATTTTGATTTTCAACTCTCTGACAATGATCTTTCATTGCAATGAATGACCGAACGAAAGGATTAATGAGTTCCAATTCAAGAGAGATTTCGCGCATTATATTGTTATTGCATGTTTGGTTATAGTGTTCACGTAATCTATAATTGACAGCAGTGTCAACATCATAAAAATATAGTTGCGCATAACATGGTGAGCGACCATATCCAGCAGTCATTGGACCTGATCTGTGATAAAAAACATCATGCATTTTAAAATGATACACGCCACGCGTAACTGTATCCGAAATTTTAGCTTCTGAGCTAACCATAGCAAACGATGAATTGTATTTACGAATGTTTTCAAAATAATTTTTTGACTTTCTTTTTATTTAAGGTTCATTTGAAGTAAGTCCATCATACAATGATTTAAAGTATTCATTTTGACTTAAGGCCGGTAATATTGCTTTACCCTTATGACAACATGAAGTGAATGCAGTCCTTTCACCTAAAGTGACCTCAGATTCGAAATGTTTTGCATTGCAAAACCTGCATGTAAATGCATTAATCCACAATCAAAAGTATTAAAATTTCTTGGAATGACATTCAGTGCGCATTTAAATGTATCCCTCAAAATAATTTCATCATTTTGTATACTATTTACACTATTTAAATTTGCATTTGGTCTATTATCATTTTGACTTTCACGCGAATATATATTCCTTCTTATTTGTCTCTCACTCCGACCCGTCAATGTTATACTATTTACACTATTTAAATTTGCATTTGGTCTATTATCATTTTGACTTTCACGCGAATATATATTCCTTTTCTTTGTCTCTCACTCCGACCCGTCAATGTTCTATGTCGAGTCATAATGGAAGTAGGTGCAAATACCTGAATGTAAAAAAAAACATGTAATGAAATTACTGAAACTAAGATTAGACAGGGTTTAATTTAAAAATAATAAAATGTACTCACTTTTTTGAAACCACCAATAATAATTAGGCGAGAGTAAGTCAATTCAAATTGCTGCTACAAAATTTTCCTTTTGCAACAGGTGTATATTAAGCAAGCTGTATGTCACTTTCAACTGCACATTAATATATAAAACACAGATATCTAATATACAAAATATAAAATAAACGCTTTTTTGCCTTGACATACACTCCACATACTATTGAAAAAGGAACATTTGAAATCACACAAAATTCACAGCTCATTCAGTCAATCTGTCAGTAATTATTTGTTGGCAACATTTTAAAATTCTTTGGCGACAATCTCTACTCTGTGCGACTGTTTGACCACAGACTATTATGTGTTTGACATTGGCAGTATGAACGTACTCTAAAATGAAAAAATTATAATTTTATTGCCTGGCAACAAAATTATTTTATTTTTAACAATTACCATTGTTTGAAAAAGTTTAAATGAATTTTCAAGTGCAAATGAATGTTTTATTTTATTTAATTTAATGTATT
Organism: Magicicada septendecula; assembly: GCA_034769895.1. Taxonomy (NCBI): domain Eukaryota; kingdom Metazoa; phylum Arthropoda; class Insecta; order Hemiptera; family Cicadidae; genus Magicicada; species Magicicada septendecula. The sequence continues at coordinate 102,803,619 of CM068375.1, forward strand.
TGTAACACATATTATATATAAATTTTGGCTTTCTGCACTCCTTCTCCATATAAACTTTAACTATGCCAAATCTCACACTCCTCCGTGCGCGCAATATGCTTAAAAAGGGGTACAAAGTTTTCTCTTCACGTATTAATATATAGATTAGCATCTTAACTGCAGAGTTTTTATTCAAAATATCGGTATGGAGAACCATACATGACTTCCATATTCTAAGATTTATATTTAAAATCATTTTCGAAATGAAATATTACCATAGAAACTACTTCTTTCTACTTACTGCTTCAGCCTTAACCACAGTACTGTGGTCACTAACATATACCACCTCATGTTATCACACTCGATTTTCACTGATGATGGAAGTCAATGGCATTGCCGAAACGTCTGGTTTTGTAGAAAACATTGGACTACGGCCAAATATCCAGAGAAGGAATTTTAACAAAAACTACTTCTTTGTTGCCGATAACGTTGTACACATATATATAAAAAATATGCATAAAATTAATGGCTTGTATAAGTTAATGATTGATCTCCATTAAATAGTGCTCAAGCTTCCAAAGTTTTAATATTATGATGTCCGTAATTAAAATATCAGAGCAGGTTTAGTGTGTATGAGGGTTCACCGTGGACAAAAATTTTCAACATTTCCTATTGAGCGTTGCTTAGAATAAATCTGCGAATCTACAGTGTACGTTTCACAGAACAAACACGCGGAAAAGAAGGAGCGCTCCGAAGTCACTCATGGACCCTCAGCATCTTGCAGAGGGTTCATTCCCTAAAGACGAAAAGTCTGTCTATGAATCGTTCCTCTGTAAACACGTGCAGTTACACTGCCCAGCGATCCACAGGAAGCAAATCGCTATCCACGCTGGACACTTTTTCGGCTTGCATGCGTTATGTTGGTGTGGGTTCGGCACTTTCCATTTAAAAACCGTGCAAATGTAAGAAAATAAACATGAATGAGGCCAGAAATAACGCGAATTGTGTGTGTGTGTGTGTGTGTGTGTGTGTGTGTGTGTGTGTGTGTGTGTTCCCTGCCTTTTTATTGCGGTAGTGATAATAATAAAATGGAAACGTAAACAGTACATAACTGAGATATGCTTGCCTGCCACGCACGATATATTTTCTCTTATACATGACTAGCAGAATACCCGTGCTTCGCTACGGAGTTTCACGTTGTACGTAATGAAAATGTTAGTTTAATTAATAAAGTTTAATTAAAGTAGGCTTCTTAAAAATAAATAGCTGTTCCCCACAACTTCGTTCGCGTGGTCTTCAATTTAATGCGATAATATATTTAGAACAGAATCTATTCTATTGGGTTGCCATAGTAACCAGCACCAGATCTAATAGTTTTTTAAGACCTCAAAGGACCCCCCAGAGGATCGTATCGAAAAAAAACACCTGTCCTATGTTGGTTCTCCCGTTGCGTAAAATATTTGTGCCACGTTTGGTTGAAATCGGTCCAATGGTTTAGGTGGAGACGTGGAAGACCCCAAAGGATCGTATCGAAAAAAACACTTGTCCTATGTTGGTTCTCCCTTTGCGTAAAATATTTGTGCCAAGTTTGGTTGAAATCGGTCCAGTGGTTTAGGAGGCGAAGTGGAAGACCCCAAAGAACCCCCAAAAGGACCACATCGAAAAAACACCTATCCTATGTTGGTTCTCCCGTTGCGTAAAATATTTGTGCCAAGTTTGGTTGAAATCGGTACAGTGGTTTAGGAGGAGATGTGGAAGAAACTTTCGCGGACGTGCGCACAACAACTCACCGAAGTTTTATCGCAATCGGATGAATGGTATAGGAACGCATACGGGACAAACAAAGAAACATTCATTTTTATATATAAGATGTAAACTATACCACTTACTTGACATAAACCGTGATAGCTAAGCTAATGTACAACATATATGTATTAATTATACACATAAATGTTCCTCGATAGACACTCTATCTATTGGCGAAAACTTGAATAAAATCCGTTCAGTACTTCCTGAGATTAGCGATTTCAAACACAGAGAGAAAACGCACCGACTTTACTTTATACTATGTACAGATTTACATTAAAATGAAAAAATTATAATTTTATTGCCTGGCAACAAAATTATTTTATTTTAACAATTACCATTGTTTGAAAAAGTTTAAATGAATTTTCATGTACTTTACTCTTGTTAAAACGTAAAAGGTTGCTGGTAAACTACCCCTTCCCCTTAACCGATCTTCACCAAAATCGAAAGGCCTTGAGTCCTCTACAATTCAGTGACGTATGCAAAAAATTATTTTATTCTGTTTGAATATGCGGCAGTTACCGTTTGTCATAGAAAATACGCTTGATAAAAAAACGTTGCTGGTAAACTACCCCTTCCCCTTAACCGATCTTCACCAAAAACAATAGGTCTTGAATACTCTACAATTCAGGGCTGTATACAAATAATCTTTTGATTCTGTTTGAATTTGCGGCTGTTATCGTTTGCCATATGAAATACCCTTGTTAAAAAAACGTTCCCGCTAAACTACCCCTTTCCCTTAACCGATCTTCACCAAAAACAATAGGTCTCGAGAACTCTGCAATTTAGGGCTGTATACAAATAATCTTTTGATTCTGTTTGAATTTGCGTCTGTTATCGTTTGCCATAAAAAATACCCTTGTTAAAACATAAAACGTTGCAGGTAAACTACCCCTTTCCCTTAACCGATCTTCACCAAAAACCATAGATCTTGAGAACTCTACAATTCAGGGCTGTATACGAAACATTATTTAATTTTGTTTGAATTTGCGGCTGTTATCGTTTGCAAAAAAAAAAATTTTTCTTGATAAAAAAAACCGTTGCAGGTAAACTACCCCTTTCCCTCAACCGATCTTCACCAAAACCAATAGGTCGTGAGTACTCTACAAATCAGGGCTGTATGCAAACAATTATTTGATTCTGTTTGAATTTGCGGCAGTTATCGTTTGCCAAAAAAAAAAAATCTACAGACACACAGACACACACACACAGACAGACACACACACAGACACTTTTCGGAAAACGACTTTTTTTCATGTTTTGAGTGTAGTAGAGTCAGAATCTGCAATAATCTCGAACACGATTTTTTTTGCCATCACCATACTTCCATTCCTTAAGGAATATGGAAGTAAAAACCCCCTGAGATCACATAACATCTTTGGCGCCCAGCATCTTATACATTTTAAACACAAATATTATTACATCAAATAATATAAACTTAAATAATTACAAATTTAACGCCAGAAAAACGGATTGAGACTTCCGTTTAAGTTATATTTGCACGCCCAAAACGTGGTGCAAACCTCGTTTAAGTTAAAATACATTTAATAAATGCTTTCAATGTTTTTAATTAACAGAACGGATCTCTTTCTCATGGCTGGAGCGAACAGTAATTTATACATAAAATCCATTTCATGAATAAGCATTAATAATTGAAAACTAAAGTTACCAGAAATATTACACAATAAATACTGCCAAAATAAACAAAGTCATAATTACGAAAACTAAAATTCGTGTCAATCCGCTTGGATTTCCGCATCAGTGCAAATACACAACACAAAAGTCCCTAATCAGTTATGTTGAGTCTGTCTGCGTAAACTAAAAAATGATGTTTTTAATAACACAAATTTTGATTGCCCACTTGGGTTATTTGTTGTTTTATTATTTAATTGTCAAATTTAGTTTTAGTTAAACATCTGTACTAAGCGTTCTCTCGAACAGCGGTATAGATTACCTAATAGTTTAACGTTCCATGTTTGTGTATTAATAATTCAACTTTTACGTTTATTTTAATATTAATCTTTTTTGATTTGGTAAGTGTTGTAATATATTTTAGTAAGGGTTATCTCTTGGTAAGGGTTATCAATGTTCATTATAGAATTTTTCTGTTCAGTTTGTCTGTAAACAAACTGCTTTAAAATAATTTAAGTAGATCTATCCCTCACATATATTTGGCGTAAAGTATTTGATTTTTATTTCAAGTACAATAAATTATATACACCTATCCTTCACACATATATGATCTAATGCACTCTGATTTACATTTTATCTAAACTACCACATAACGTTTTCACTAAGAAAATTCATTGAATTTATCATTATTTGGTTATTTAAACCGTTTTCTTAATCATTTTCTGTGATACTCTATTAAAGCACAGTTAGCTGGTAATACATCAGTGTCACATACATAAACTTTACATACACTTTTATATAAAAATCTGTTTATTTTTACATAAATGTATAGGCCTATACATTTAACATAGTTACTACACTTAAATTTCTAACAGCAGTGTAATATGAATAGTACATTTCGCGTGTAATAAGTACGATTGGAAACTATAGTTACATAAATTTATAGTCTAAGATTTTTCTGGAAAACCATTAATTTTTTTGAATTTTTAGCAGATATGCATAACTAAAATTGTATTACCTTTGAGAGTTAAATATTTTAAGTGTCTTCATTGGTTTACGCTTGACTTTTACAAGTACTTACATATACTGAGATATTCTCTAAAAAACGACGTACAGAGGTGTTGAACAAAACTGAATAAAATGCAGTATTTATTTGTATTTTTATTCATCACGTTTTCACAAGCAAGTACTGAAGGTAAATCAACAAGTCGCCAATTTGTAACGTTTACAAATAACTCTTACTGTCTTCTAACACGGAAACGTTTACTGGAAAATACGACTGAAGCTTTTGGACGATAACAATAACAAGAAATACAAATTTCTACTATCCATTAAGAAACAGAATCAACAGAATCAAAAGGAAGGTGAGACGGCTATATGCAGGAAACATAAGACACCTTGTTAGGCTATACATCCGAGTGGCTAGGACACTGAAGAACGTGAACCAAAATAGGAATAGTTGCGCTCGATCAGCTTCGAACACTTCTGATAATGAACAGTCCATGAAAAGTTAAGGAAACAATTAAAATACTTAAGTTGCCTAGCAGCTTACAGTAGTGATTGCGGAGATAAAAATGTGTGTCACGCTTGGTGTGTACATAGTTCAATGTACCGCGCTGTATGTATTGTAAGTCATTGGGACTGTGTAAGCTGCTTGTAAACAAACAAGATTGCACTGTGTCGACATGTCAAACTTGTTACGTGAACAACGACAGGTAGCAAGTACGAAGAGAGACAGTACCTGTCTTTACAACATATGTGTAGTTCGGTAATCTTAGTACGGTGTAATGTAAGCTGTTGTTGGAGTGTATGAAGCCTGCTTGTGACCAAACATGCGTGTACGGAAGAAAGCAATGTCCTGAAAACCATTACTTGTCAAACTTGTTTCAGAACAATAGCGAGTGGCAAGCCAGAAAGAGAAAGGGAAAGCGTATTGTTAGTAAACAAGAAAACGCCACAATTCTTGTAATATATTTCACGTAATTTAACCTACATGTTGAATATCGATATATTTGAATAACAAAAACAGGTAGTTATGCATGACGATCTTTAAAAATTTGTCACAAGAGGTACTAAACAATGTATGGTACTAAACAATTGACCACAATAGTAAAACGCGTTGAAAAGACGACTAGAAAGAAAAACGTGAGGAGCCATTGTTTGGTAATTGTTGGGAGTGTTGTGTCAAAATTCCAACGCTCGAGATCCGTTTGTCTTTGTAGTTGGAGTGAAGGTGTTTCCACATGACAGAAGAATAACTCACGTAGAATAGGTTACAGTGATTTGACCACTTTAGAGATATTGTTCAGTCACTATACGTGTATTGTAAACTTCTGACCTGTGTATACTGAATTATTAGAATTTTTACGATGACTATTTGATTACAAGTACAACTGTCAGTAGTTAAACAAAATTTAAATACGTGTAAACCATAAGGTTATTGCTTACCACTTGTTTTCAAAGTTTACTGTGCCATATAACTTTTATTACCAACATCTAATTGTAACACCATTTGCGTGGACGCTTTATTTAAATTCAGTGAAGTAAAACGATGATGGTTTCTGGCTGTCTCGAGTAAAACAAGAAAGATAAAAACTTTCCTTTTAGCTTAGTTGAGTTACTTAATTACGGTGCTTGTGAAACTTGCGAGACACAGTCCCGACACGGCCAATAAGGCGGACGCACTCCAGCCTTTACCCTCACCGTACGCATTTCACAGTTTTTATATACCTCACGCTGAACTTTCAGCACCCTCTACAGCCGTTACTTTTACTCTTTTTTTTCTAATAATAATTACAATAACAAGTAACACTATACGCTTTGCAGTGCTCCAGATTCCGCAGTCACAAGCTAATAACAAGTAAATCGGAAGTAAGTAAACATCCCTACACTTGAAAGCACATAGTCAGATATAAGATGATTACAAACAGAAATGTTAGAAACGGGAACAAAATGAGACAATAACTCGCGCTACAGCGTGTTTGCTATCTTTACATTGGAGTCGAATACTGGATTTAATGATACACACGAAGGTTTGCCTTGATTAACACACATGTCTCTACAATGGATAGCAAACTGCTCTACAATGGATAGCAAACCAAATTGCACATCTATACAATGAAGAGGGCAGCTTGTTATGTGGCTGTGAACAGTGAGGGGTTGGAAGTTAGGGAGGGCATCTTCTCAGTAGAGAGAGAGAGAGAGAGAGAGAGACAGCATTAACAAGAAAACGGCACCAGTCTACTTCACCATTACCATACATAACCTAACCTATATGTTAAATGCCAATGGTTCAAGCAGCATTAACGTAATGTCTATATATTGTACTCTAAGTACAAATGAGAAAAATAACGTAATTGAAATAAAATAAGTTAAACATAATTTATTGAAGAGTTAATGGATAGAGCTGTTGCGTAACATTTTCAAAAAACAGTTTTTGTAACAGACAAACGAGTGTTGTCACTAAATTGCGCGTGACCTACGTATTTTAGATCATAATCTACTTCATCTATATCTAAAGTAAGGTAAAAGTCATTATACACATAGTTCATCTCCAAGAGTACGGTCATTAAACTAATGTTCATTCCATTTAACTACAGGCGAGTCTTCCCATCGATAAAAAGGCGCTGTTTTCAAATACGTTTCAGTAAAATTCTTAAAAATATTACGTTTAATACGACATAGCACATGTCAAGCTTAATATAATTCAGTGTAGTATAAAGAATAGGCTTTACGTAATTTATGATAATTTGTGTTCGAACTTTAAGAGCTAGATTTTGTTACAAACAAAAATTAATTTTTTGAAAAAATGTTATGTAAGACCTTCAACGCTAATTCTTCGATTTTAAATAAAAATGTTTGCGTAACGTTCACAGATTTTTTTTATAACAGCAGATTCAGTAATTACACTATTGTCTGAAAGTAGACGTTCCTTTTTCCAATGACAAAAACATTGTTAGCGATATAAGAGTGAGTAAAACAAAATCGAAAGACTGTACGAATTTCGTTAATTTCAGATCAAAATTGCCAACGTTTCGTGAAAAATTATTAAAATTTACATAGTTAAAAATTACGCGTAAAAGTAGAATATAACTACACAGATTTAAAGGGGTTGGAACAAGTAACAGTATGTAATTCAGGTATAGTAATATAATGTAAATAATAAAGTGATAACATAATATACAAATATAGGAGAAACAATAACGTGAAGTAAGCTCCAAACTAGGTCTGAGAAAACCCAAGGCTTCAATGACTTAAATTTCTCTACCACCTCGTCTGAATTACTCATGTAGAATGTGCACCAAATTTAGCGCCTCTTCTGTGTTCTAGAAGCAGCGCAAAAATGTTACATTGAAGACCACGACTGCGATTTGTATGTATTACGTGTACGGTATCGATAAAATGTCTCGTTGCCTTCAAACAAGTCTCAACAAGTATTGGGCTGTAGGTACTCACAGCAATTGATTTAAATGTAGGAGCGTCAGTACCGACGTTGGACATACCAAGTACATAGTCAGGTCCCTCTGTCCTGGCTACCGTGTTCCAAGTAAATTACTTGATTGCTTGCCAGCTTTCTGACTACACTATATCTTACCAACTAAACTCCGATTGTTTATGGTTGCTTTGTTATGCAGCGTTACATAATATAATAAGATTACAATTTCTGCACGAATGAACAGTTTATTTGGACATGTCACTTGGACATAATTGACGAACTATCAAATTATGGCATCCAGAACAACTCGAACATACAGGCAAAAGACGACTGAACATGTTTCACGCTTACATACAAATTTAAATAAAGATAACGATAATTGAAAATCAGAATCGGGAAAGACGTGGAACGGCTCAGAAAAAAGGTATTAAAATTCTGTGAACGATCGAACACTAGCTCTGAAGGACGAAAAAGACAGAATAAGGAAGTATACAAGGGTGTATAATAGTGAATTTATCCAAGTGATGATAGAGAAGAAACATCATCAAAACAATAACTTAAGTTAAGTAAATACATCTGACGCCGAAGTTTGAAAGTACAAAACTGTTGAACCTTGTGCATGCCTGAGTGAAGTTCAATAAGCTTAGTTCAGTATAATATGTTTCTTTTTAATATAATATTTTTAGCTTAATACATTATGATTTGTTTAGTATATTTTATTTAATATAAGACGTTTTGTTTAATATAATGTTTCGTTTAATATAATATGTTTCGTTTTACATAATATGTTTCGTTTTACATAATATGTTTTGTTTAATATAATGTGTTTCGTTTAAAATATGTTTTGTTTAATATAATAGGTTTCGTTTTATATAATATGTTTCGTTTAACATAATGTGTTTTGTATAATATAATATGTTCTGTTTTAATATAATACGTTTGCTTTTAATATAATACGTTTTTTTGGTTTTCATCAAACCTGGGCAAAACGCATTGCAAACAATTTTTTTACAAGGATGATATCTATTTTTCTTTTACTACTCTTCTAAATTAAGAGCAAAAATATATTTTTGGACATTTATGTCCAACAAACTGGCGGACATAAACATCCTCCTTTTCCCTGTTTTTAAGCGCAAACGTACAATTATTTAAGCTTTATGTAAGCCCGTATTGACTTGATACTGGTATTTCCATTATAATATATTAAATAGACATATGACATACTGTTCCATATGACACACTGTAGCAAATATAAGTTAAACTATCGAAAGTCAATTAAAACAAGCTTTACTTTGGTTTACTTTGGTAAATTACTGACGCTCTAGCCAATGTGTACGTAATATATTTTCATGTTTGACACACAGAGAGAGAGAGAGAGAGAGAGAGAGAGAGAGAGAGAGAGAGAGAGAGAGAGAGAGAGAGAGAGAGAGAGAGAGAGAGAGAGAGTTTACGCTACACGAAGACAATTTTCGAAATTAGTGTTAGTATTGCAGCAGTCAGACCAGCGCATAATCCAGAATAGCCAACTAGTGTGTGGAAGCTCTTTACTTTGTCTGTGTTGAGTCTTAATGGGTTTCTGATTGCGCATGGATATTTACATTGTTTTTGTGATCAGTCAGGTAGTTCGTGTAATATTTGGACACTATTGATTCACAGCAAGCTATTACTGTTCATTTGTACGTCTGTATCTGTACACATGTGTATCTGTTTACGTGATCTGTGTTATCAGCTGTAATAAGATCGTACTTTACTAGTTTATTAACACGTAAATACAATGTATCATACAATGTTTGACCATTACATTCTTGTTTTGCTTTGCTTTCCTTTTGTGCAGCATCCGCACTTTTGAAAACAACATAATGTAATATAAACCACTGAATAGGACTGTAATGGTACACCCAAAATAACCAGGTAACGAAGTAAAGTATAAAATCAAGATATAGTAAGGAATAGTTCTCATTTTAAGTTTCTCCAATGTTTTTGAGATTTGAGATTTGATAAATTATCTCTCCGAAAATACGGGGACGAGAGGGAAAAAATTAAGTTATCAAAACTTTAAAAAAATCCTATTATTCCATATGGAGTATCAAATTAAAGAGAATTTCAAACTAATTATGAATGTTATGTTTACTTTAGGACGCCTGGGTCTATAAAAACAGCATCAAGATTTTGAAAAAGGTGAAAAATACATGGTTTGTATCAGGATAAAGGGAATTCTAACCCAAAGACGAAGGTATTGTTTGTGATGTTACGTAAAAATTTATTAACTTTAAGAGCAACGCTTGCAAAAATGGAAGCTAACATTTTTAAGAAATTATAAATGCCTTTGCGAGGCATCAAACTTCGAAGAACTGTTTTTAAAATACTAAAAAAATTTGTAGCTGCCAATTCTCTGGAAAATTTTGGATTTTGGCTGAAACCGAGAAGGAAAGCGAAATAAACATGCAAGACAAGGAAGCAACACCGGTTGAGGAAGTAGAAACCATAATAAGGAAGGCTCAAGAGAAACAACCAGAAGAACCCACACAAACAGAAGGCGAGAAGACGCAAGAAATGTTCAAATGTATGATGGAATTAATGCAGGAATTAAAAAAGGACAATAAACAGTCTATGGAAGAATTAAGTGAGAACAGTAATAAGAACTTAGAAAAATTGAAGGAAGAATTAAGTGAGAATAGTAATAAGAACTTAGAAATATTGAAGGAAGACTTGAGTAAGAAGATGGAGGAAATAAAGAGTGATAATGAACAAACAAAGGAGGAATTGAGCCGAAAATTGGAAGAGACTAATAAGAAAATTGAAGAAAAAATGGGAGAATTGAAAGAGAATAGTAGGCAAATGGAGGAGAAAATAGACGAAAATAATAGAGCATTGAGGGAAGAATTGAAGGGAAATTACCAGGAAACCATGAAAAAATTGGATGAACACAAAGTGTCATTAAAAGAAGATTGGAATAACAAGATGGAAATTAATAACCGGCAATTGCAGGAAGAATGGGACAAGAAGCTAGAAGAACCGGTGACCGAAATTAAAAGGGTAGAATCCGAGACCAAGGAGAAGTGTGAGCGGATGAACCAAGAGATACTGAGCGTCCGGGAAGAAATGAATGGACGAATCGAAAATATACAAACCAACCAAGCAGTGATGGGAGAAAGATTAGAAAGCATGGGTACTAGTCTTAATCGAGTACAAGACCAAACAACTGCCCATAGAGATGAGATCAACTCTCTAAAAAACAGACAATGTACCGGTGCCCATACCACCTGTGAGGAAAACCGAGAAGTTATCGACTTCCAGAATTATAGAAGAAACTCCATGCTATTCCTATAACGGGTAGAAGAAAAAATAGCCAAAACCGGAGAAGACAGGTGGGTTGTAATTAGGAGTATGCTGGACGAAATGTTCAGAAAAGTCTATGACAATTGGTGGACGGCGATGCGGCCGAGTATACAAAATTTTCAAGAATTCAAAAAACAATTTAAATCGAAGTATTGGTCTGATGCCACGCAACATATGATAAGAAGTGACATAGGATTGGGCCAATATGACCTACACGGCAAACAAACTCCGACCGCATACTTTCTTGGTAAGATAAACATAGCCAGACATTTAGAGCCTGCAATACCTACCGAATGTTTAGTGAGGCTATTAGCATATCACTACGGTGGGGAAATTACGAGAGGCCGAATAAACGGACGTATACAAACCATTGAGGAGATGTCGGCATTATTAGCGGAAATGGAACAGGAGAAGAGCTTCCTCCAATACAGACGAAGGAGCGATGAAATGGATAAAAATAATGGTCGCCGCGACGCCCGATATGAAAACAACGGGCAAAGACCAAATAATAATTACAACAACAACGGTAACCACTATCAACGTAGTTACCAAAACAACAATAACAATAACAACTATCCACGAAATAATGCGGCAAATAACAACAACAATAACAACAACCATTATTACCGTAGCTCTCCTACGAATAATAATAATGGATACCAGCGTGCCAATGATAGAGACAACCATTACCAGAACAACCGAGGTTATAACAACAATTACGATAACCGATACAGACAGAATAATAATGGCAATTATAACAACCAAAACCAAACATATCGAAGACATGTGAATTATGTGAGCACTGACGATAGAGATGTGGGAAGACGTTCGTACCAGGGACGAACGAATTATAATGAGAACCGTGAGAGAAGTTTTCAGGAGGAGAATAACCAGCGCTACCGGGATGAACATAGACGAAGTAGGAGCTGCGACGATGACAGGAATAACAGAAACTCAGTGATGTTCGATAATAACGCCATTGAAGTACAAGAGTTACAGAATAGAGACAGACCCGGTCAACCAGACAACAGGACTGAGGGGATCAGCCCTGATTTAAACGGACCGCGGCAGTGAAAAACCAACAGGTCCCATCACTGAACCGACAATTTGGGTACTTACTAGGACGAGACAAAACGATTGACAATACAATAACGATAGTGCACAATCACTTCTTAAAAAATGTGAGAGAAGAATTGCTAAACGAAGATACGATAACGCACAATAGTTCGAATAATGAGATCGCCTATATTATCGCCCAAGTGAATGGACTAGACACAAGATTCGTGATAGATACGGGCGCAAACGTGTCGTTAATCGATAACAACGAATACCACAAAATTCAAAAATTTAGTAAGATCATCTTACCGACTCTACCAATCCAGAATATAATTTTAATTGGAGCCACCGGAAGGCAAAACAAGTCAATAAGAAAACAGGTATCATTAGCAGTGACCAGCGGAAATGTAGCTATACCTATGATTTTTCTAATAGCTAGTAATCTACCATTTAATCTACTAATAGGCTGTGATATTTTGAGAAAATACTCAGCAATAATTGACATGAGACAGGCCATAGTGTCGTTAAAAATGGATAATATAGAATGGACAGCAAAATTAGTAGAAAATAAAAATGTACCTTCATGCAATAGTATAAGAAAATTCAATAATAATCAAGACGATTCATGGAATATAAGAAGGGATTACTTTGGGAGTGAAGACAGTTTATGGTTGGAAAAATTAGAAGAGATCCGACAATTTCGGTCAGAACAAAATGAATGTAATTTAACTACACAACAAATAGAAAAGTTAATATCAATATATAATAAATACCGCTATGTTTTCTCTGATATACCTGGCAAAGTAAAAAATTATCAATTTAAACTACAATTCAAGGAGCCTGTAAATTTTAATAAGAAATCATATCCCGTTGCTTATGCATTAAAAGAAGCAGTGAGGACTGAACTAGACAAAATGATAGCAGAAGATATTATTGAGTATAGCTGTTCCCCATATACTAGTCCGTTAATAGCCGTTCCCAAGAAAGATGGCAAAGTACGACTCTGTTTGGATGCTAGAGAGATCAATAAGATCATAGTTAATGACAGAACATCTCCCGGAGAGATTGAGGAGATATTAAAAAAATTTAATGGCATACAATTTATCAGCACCTGGGATACTGTTTGTGGGTATTGGCAGGTGGAGTTACACCCAGATAGTCGAAAGAACGTCGCCTTTATTTTCGAAGGGAGGAACTACCAGTTCAAGCGACTACCGTTTGGACTGGTAAACTCAGTAGCTGTATTCGTAAGATGTATGGACCAGGTGTTGGGTCCAGATACTATTCTATTTACCACAGTCTATGTTGATGACTTGTTGATTACTTCAGTGAATTGGGAAGACCATTGTGACAGAGTAGGGCAAGTATTACAAAAATTATCAGACAATAACGTTACCCTAAAGCTTCAAAAATTCAAACTTATCGCCAGTGAAGTCCAATTCCTGGGTTTTAACTTAACAAGACAAGGAATAACACCATCCAATGAAAAGATAGAAGCAATCCAGAAGTTCCCAAGTCCTAAAAATAAAAAGCAACTTCAATCATTTCTGGGACTTTGCAATTACTATAGGAAGTTTCAGAGAAATTATTCTGAAATGACAGCGAAGTTTTCTCCACAATTATCCTCTAAGAACAAATGGTCATGGGGACAGGAACAAGACAACTTACTCCAAATGATCAAGCATAATTTCCTAAGTTCAGTTATATTAAAACATCCTAATTTCGACCAACCTTCCTTTATGAACTGCTATGCCAGTGATATAAGTTTAGGATCCGTATTATATCAAGAAGATAGTGAGGGAGACCATCAGGTGGTGAGTTTTGCAAGCAGAATACTTAATGGATGTGAACGCAATTATAGTGTAACGGAAAAGGAGTTATTAAGCGTTGTATTCGCTTGTGGAAAATTCAGAACCTATATTCTTGGATACCCGATAACTGTGAGAAGCGATCATAAGTCAATATCTTTCCTAAAAAATTGCAAGATTAACCATGGAAGATTGGCAAGGTGGATACTCGCACTACAGGAATACCATATAAATTGGGAGTATGTTCCAGGAAACAGAATATTGCTGCAGATATATTGTCCCGGATTAACATAGAACAGCAAACTTTTGAAGGGGAAAAGGAAACAATCGTCAAGGTATATACTATCATAAAAAACAAATCAGATTTGGAAAACATCATGAAATCAATTTCACAACAACGAACAGAGGATACAAAAATCAACAATCTTAGGCAAAGACTGATCCAACAGGATGAAAAAATTACTGCATATTATTGTCTACATGAAGACATATTATTTTACAAAGCAAATAATAACCAAGGATCATGGAAGGTGGTGATACCTAAAGCTTTAGAAACAGAAATAATACTGGACTACCATAGTCGATATGGGCATGTGGGTGCATTAAAAGTAATGAAAGCACTTGAGGAACACACTTACATTAAGAATATCAACAGGAGAGTTAGAGAATGTATTCGGCAGTGCCACATCTGTCAATTGGCAAAATGCAATAACGAAAAAACAGAAGGAATAATGCAGCGAATTACATCAACTGGTAAATTAGAGAGAGTATTTTTAGATGTGTGTGGACCGTTACCTCGTAGTGGAGGGAGAAAACAATATAAATTTATTATAATCATGTTCGACCATTATTCCAAATTTACAAAACTATACCCCATTAATCGGGCAACTACAAAAAAGATTCTGCAAATAGTAATCCAACAATACATACCAGAGTTAGGAGTTCCAAGGTCAATTATTACAGATCACGGAACTCAGTTTCGAGGAAGGGTATGGAAGGAGACTTTGTTAGATCTAGGTGTCAAGACATATAAAACATCTGTCTATCACCCAAATAGCAACCCGGCGGAAAGAGTACTGAGGGAGGTCGGCCGAATCCTCAGGACCTATTGTTTCGATAAACACCAGAAGTGGAGTGACTACATTACACAAACAGAAAGCTTTATCAACTTAGCCTACCATGAATCAATACAAGATACTCCATATACTATAATGCATGAAAGACTACCACCCCGAGAAATTAGTGAAATAATCAACTTCCCAAACAACCCAGCTTACCAGTTCGACAACGTGAGATTCCACAGCAAACTGAATGAACAAGCAGAGAAAAGAAGGAAAAAATACAAAATAATTCAGCAGAAAATGATCCAGTACAAGATTAGAGACAAAGTATTGTTAAAAAACCGCGAATTGCCAAGTTCTAAGGAAGGAATAGCAAAAAAGCTATTATTACTGTATAACGGACCATATGTTGTTGTAAAAAGCAATAACAATAATACTTATGTAATTAGTGATGTGGAAACGAAAAAGATTAAGGAAACATACAACCAAGTTTCCTTAAAAATGTATTATGAACCCAATAAATGAATTGAATAAATCTCAAAATTCAAATAAATAGTAAGGACAACTTACAGTACATTTTGATAATGTTATTTTGAACCAAGTGAATAAACAAATTTGAATAAATTTCAAAATTCTAAACAAAATAAGCACCCCTTATTAAATATAATTATGAACTTATTATTGGAATATAAAAGAAAGATGCAACATCCATGAATCAGAAGAAACCATAGTGCTATAAAATGAATAAGAAAAGACAAATGTAGACAATCGACGATGAAAATAAGACAAAACTAGAAACGAATTTACTACGAATAACCTATCATGATTGTGAGAGAATCAACAACAATTATAGATACAGATACTTGTTACGTTTTAATTGAATAGAGATAGTAAATGAAAAATGAAGATTAAGCAGTACTGATAAAGAAGGAAAGAAGATAGTACCAATTGAAAATAAAAAATGTTATTAATATCGCCACAAGAAAATAAACATCTGAAAGAATCAATGGAAAGAAATATTTAGATCTGAGAAGTTAAACTGAGTGAACCATCCCAAGAATACATTATTATATTGTTTTTATTTGATTTAGTCGTGAATAGACTAGTGATTATTAAATGTGATTGACTGATGAGATAGCTCCAGCAATCGATATTATTTATGTATTATGTATTATAAGGACAGCGGGGTATGTAAGCGGGGGTCAAGAGAGCCCCCCGACTGATTCCAAAATATATGGTGATTAATTTGTTAGGGAGGTAACATGTTCCAGGGATAGAACACTTATGATTAAAGACAAGTATACCAGATCATAAAAAGGATAACAAGTGATAATATGAAAGATAAGATAATTGATGATTTCAACAAAATATACTATTTTACTAAAATAATCAAATTTGGTGGCAGGGTAGTATGTAACATTACATTTGGCATAGCGTGATATCGTACCAGATTTAATGAAGACCATGGATAAGAAAGTAAACAAGAAGAAAAATATCTTTCAAAATGATAGTGAAGATGAACAAATAACTACTTTAGACTGACTTGTACTACAACTGACCGTACCCAAATTAATGTTTAGGTAAAGTGATGCAAAATACCTCGATGATGACACGAATTTCAAATAATGACAAGAATAATACTTATAAAGACATTAGGTACCAATACTATAAGTAAACAAATGGTTTTATTAAATGCATCAAAAAATAAAAATAAACAAAATACAAATTGAGGGATAATAGGCCCAAACATACAATACAATGTAAAATGATATATTAGTAAATTGTTAATTGAATGATATAATGAAATAATATAACAAAACAATTATTATAGATACATGGAACATGCAACTAATTGTAAATAATAGTGGACATAATGTTGTCAAGAAAATAATGTGTAATCACATAAATAATTGTCAAATGTATAAAAAGAAACAGAAAGAGTACCTAGTAGGCTACAGCAATGGCTGAACTACCTAGGAAAAATGGAAAAAATAGAAAATCATTATTAAATGATTACTTTCCTTGTTATGTTCTTAAAACACGTTTAAAGTTGTGTTGATGTTAGTTATAGTTTTATTAAATAATATATGTATGATATGCCTTATGCAGGATGTATGCAACCAGGCATATACAAATTGTTTAATCACAAAATGTGAATTATGTTTTTTTATGTTGTTACTGTAATAATTATTGTTATATTTTTAAATGATAATACTAATAGTGATAGGGAGTAATTTTGATGGTAGTTACATAATTAATAGGGATTACAATAACAGAAAATGGAATTTTAACATGTCAAGACATAGGCCTATAAAAACTTTGGAATTTTGTAAATTTTAGGAAATACTGTTAGAATTTTGTAAAACAAATGTTGTAATATGGATAGATTTATAGTTAATGGTATACACAACAAATATGGAATCGAAATAATCAGTTTTAAGTTATTTAAGAAAAATTCAAATAGCAAAAATGTAACATCAGTATTTCTTAAGCAAAAATAGGCATGTTGGGTGTCTATGTGTCACAAATGTTAAGACCAAAATAATGATGCTAGTAGTTTTAAATTCCCAATCAGTACAGAAAAGTAATACTAATTTAAAAGTTTTGACCAAATTCAGACATTGAAATAATGAATTTGTATGACAATGTATATCTGAATCAACCAACCAGATTTCAAGTTTTACCTTAGCAACCAAAAATTTCAGGTAAATAAAATAGGACTTCTTTAACAACGGTCATTGAAGACAGACGCGTTAATAAAACGTCTTATATAATTATATTTTAAACAGTGAAAACACAAACCAGACTTTGTAAAACGAGCTGATATACATATATACAAGATATTATAATAAAGAAAGGAACATCCAGAATTTAATACAGAAGAATTGAGATCCAGGGAGAAGAAGCGAAGAAGACTTGGACCCTATCTTCGTCCTGGAAGAAGAAAGAAGAGGATCTGGTGAATTTGAACAATTTATTATCTTATGTGTCAAAACCAACATTTGTATACACGACTATCTAGGAATTAAACAAAATAAAACTACAGACACTATACTACACCAACACTAAAGAACACTCACAAAAATAACACCAATTGAGTTTTACACCTTTTTTGAACACCATAAAACTTTAACAATAACTAATAAGCATCTAAACTGGTCATAACCTATAAATGTAGGTAACCAATACACGACCGCCAGTTTGCACTTTAAACACCAAAACCTTGTAATATCCTTATATTGTGAAATTTGTATTTTGATTTTAAGAATTGTATTATTTGTTTAACCGTAATTCCCGAACCAGATACGCCCTGAGATAATTTATTTTAATAGAAATAATAACAAACAGCATCATTCTTTTGGCTTGGCCGACTACAGAACAATATTTTTTAGCTACTACCAACTGATAAAAGAAGACGCATAATTTTGTCATAATTGTAATTACAGTAAAGAAAAACGAGAAGTAATTAATCAATGCTTCATTGAATAAAGATTGTTAAAAGGAAGATATCTGTTTGGTGTTATATTTGCGTTATTATTATTACTGTTTCATTTAAGAATTACGTTAACATAGCACAGCGGACGGAGCAACTGTTGGCAACTCCGAGTGACGTCATTGGAACTGCACGCATAGTGGGGGCGAGCGGCAGAATACGAAATAATTTAGAGTTCAACACTTTTATTAATTATTGTTACAAATTGACGAACACAACGGTGGGGTTTAATACAAATATACGTAACATTTTTATTTGTTACAAATTGACGCATACAACGTGGAGAATAAGAACTCGTCTCTCGACATAAATTGTTACATTGTTTACTCGCGAGACCTCTCATAAATACATTTAATTATTATCGTTACAATTTCCATCGCCTCATTGATGACCCGAAGAAACAGTCCTAAATCTTTGCTATAACCGCTGAGTGTACAACTAAGTATCTTTTTGAAACTTGTGTGTATACACTAGAAACAACGGTGTATCCTACTGAACAAAGTTTGGCAATTACATCCGTGTAACTAAGAAACATTTAATAATAAAATCAGTATGAAGTAATAAAGACAGTACAGGCGATGTGTGCCTATTATTTACAATAAGAGTAACCTACATTAATATGTTATTTTGTTACATTGTACATATTATGTTTTGAGAAAGCACAAAATTGAATTTGACTTCTGCACGTCTGGTTAGGTTCATGGATATAGACAGTTCAAAGAATATTTTCAGTCCTCAAGGGCACAGTATTGTTGTTACCATAAGATTTGCATATTCTACGCTGCGTGACCAGACTAAAGAACAAGGAGCTGTTGAATTACGTTATCGTAAGCTTGGGCACGCCTAGTGATATGTTTGTGCGCGCAGAAACATAACAGAAAAACGGAGCCAGTCAAATTGACCGTAAACGCAAGTGTGCGTCTCTGTTTCTGTACCGGGGCACATATCGATATTAGATTGTCCACTCGTCAGTTTTACGCAGCTGCAGTCATAAACGGAGATACATTGAGCTAAACTATTTCACAGTAATTTTGAAAGTTAAATTGATAAAATAAATAAATAATAATGAGCAGTCCTTAGATGTCTAGCTTGCTATATAATATTTCCTTCCTGATAGTCTTAATGAAGCCTGCGAGCTGGCCACTACTAATGCAGCGTTATAAGATCGAATGTTTTTTGCAGAATTTGCGGGATTCAGTATCGCTTTGTGTTAGAAAAAATAAATTATTGAAGTTTTTCCGTAATCGTACATTAACAATCCATTTATAACAAAATTTTAAGAAGCGTCCAGTTGGTTATCTAAGGCGAAGAAGTGGTGGGGATGACAGGTTTAACTAACCTTGTCAATATTTTCCAAGCGTGGATAACATAGGATGATCTCCATCTGACACTAAAGGTAAGGGGAGTAATTTTAAGGATGAATGACTTTTCACAACGCATACTCTTAGCTGGCGCAATATTTGAACGTATTTGAAATATCTTTCAGCTTTATGTTTGTTGCCTAGCAACGGTAACAATTGATGTTTTCCTAAATGTATTCTTTTAATAAATTATGTGTACAAATTTCTATCACCGAATGTTTGATAATTCTGGACTAAAACTAGAGGTGACCTGCCAAGACCGCTTTCGAATGGTAACTCACTTGTCTGCTTAAGGGACATGACAAATTTACTAGCCACAAAACAAAATTACTATAGTCGTCACAAAATTTTCCTTTTCCTTATTCTTTTAAATTTATAAATAATTTTTTTTAGATATCATTGTTGTAAACACATTATTCTGTGTCTATTGCAAATATAATGCAATAATCATCGATGCATTTATGAAACGAATAACATTTCTGTTAGTCTCGTGTGTAACATTTTAGATTCTATTAAAATTTAAAACCAGGGAGCACTATTGATTCAATCGTGATAACGAGTGCATAGTTTGTGCTTCTATAAAGCACTACAAGAAACTGCTTCTAAAATTAGATTATGTTAGTTACATTAATTAGTTACATCCAATTTAGTTGCATCAACAACAAACATTTCAGCACAGTTAGCTACTGAAGAAGCTAAAATTGTAAATCGAATACAAAATAATGATCACTTTGTAAGATTAAAATTACAAATCATTTATGAGTAGCTGATAACGTTAGTATTTTTCCACAATACACTGAGGTGTTTCAGTGTTCTACTATCTTGGAAACGAATCAGAAATAGTAATACAATAGGTTGTTGATATGAAGAAAGTAATTGTGGTAGAGTCGGAATGGGACAGTAGACGTGTTTTTCCAACTAATAAAACACAACTACACTCGAAGGACAAAAACATTTTTGAGTGCTGAAAACTGTTTTTTGGTAAAGGTGAAAGAAGTTTTAGGATCAAATTAAAACAGAGCGTGCCGTTTTGCTCAGTTATCTGTTATCAGTAACATAAGGTTATTGTAAGAAAGCAAATTTCCAAAATCAATATAATTTTATGCCAAATAGATTATAAGTATTATAACTATATAAATAGTCGTGCAGTGTTGTGTTACAGCACTTGCCGTGTGTGGTAGTGATGTTGCAGCTTTTTGGTGGCTGTGCGATGACTATTAGATGTTTTTATTTGTATTAATTTCATCTAGTAAAGTAATTACTATATTAACATTCTTAACTACAAACATCCCCGTTTTATTAGTCTAACTATGAAAAACTGTTCAATTAACAGCTGATAGAATTTCCACCAATCAGAAAGTCTTAGCTTTAGTTGAGTCGGTCCGTTGCGGAGAACGGATGGGTCAGTTCGCTTAGAAGTCTTGTCATAGAAGGATGTACTGACTGTCGCAAGTTTTTCGAGTCAGGACAAGTCTGTTTCTATGAGACTTTGTACTTTGGTAGACGGTACGAGTTTATTGTAGTTGCAGCCATATGAAAGAACTCTATAATATTTAAATAGATCTTATTTAGTGCTTTTTCGTGTACAGTGGAAGATTTCCGGTCTAGGGGCAGTAATACCTACCGCGGTGTTTTGAACATAATGCGAGAACACATGAAAAAGCAGGAATTGTGTAACCCAAATACACATGATCTACTTGTACCCAGTTAGAACCCTGAGAGTAAATCCATAAACAACAATAGTCCGATAACGCAGTGCGTGTGTGCGTAACGTAAGTGATCGACGTAGAGGTCATCGAGCAACGCGTGGAGGAGGAGCGAGAGCGGCGCGCCAGATGCCTACATAACCATTCCAATTCTATAAACAAGTAACCAGATATGTAAAACAACCAATAGACTCTTTATTTAAGGACAATTAAATAATAAACAATTTTATGTTAAAACTCAATAAGACAATAATAATTATTGTGTTAATTAATAAAATTTTCTTACCTCCAGATATATACTATGTACTGATAATTTCAATTAACCTATCTATGCAATAATAAATTCGTATCGCTGCAATATATATATCGCAGAATACATATCTAATGGAACATCGCAGAAAAGGGTCTTTGTACCTATGACTACATGCTTTTATACAATTTATGACGTTATAGACATGTTGAAAATTGATTTTGTTAATATTTTGTAAAATAGCTGTAAGTTTTGAAATAAGAAATGGGTAATTAACTGTTGTATGTCAAAAAGCCCATGAATTTATTTTCTGTCATGTCAAGTGCGAATTCAGTGCGCGTGCGCGCGTGTTATTCGTGTTTACATGAATAACTCTTGAGTAAATTAATGTATCGAATTGAAACTTAGACAGCTCATACTTCTGAATTAGCGCTACATTTTTCATATGTCAAATACTCAAAACATATTATTTTTGTAAAGAATCCTTATCTTCTGAAAGTCATAAAACTTTTAGATAAAATCTATACATGCATCTGTAGTCTTCAGCAAAATTGAGTAGGACATATGTCTATCTATCTAACCCATCTATCACGTGCTATGGGTTTTAACCAATCAGAAGCTCCAATTTTCATTCAGTTTTGTCTTTTGCGGAAGAAGTTTCGCTCAGTTCTACCTAACAGCTCGGCCTTAACAGACGTTGTCTCTGTGCGAGTTTGTCGTATCAGTATACGTTCTTCATAAGGGTTACTAGAGTACTTGGTCTTAGCAACGAGTTGCCCGTTTGCTAGATCTATTGGCTATTAGAACTCAAAATAGTTTAATTATAAATTAAATAGTGTTATCTCGCGATAGTCAAGATTTTCCGCATAGGAATCAGTGTATTTGCCGAAATTCATCTGGGTGAACGCGAGGACACATGAAGATACCGGAGGGTGTACGTAAAACACACCGAAATTGAATTAATAATAATTGAAACCATTATCGAATCCTGAGATAAATGAGATAAACTATATCGGTGATAAACGGCCTACGTGCGTGAGTCACGAGAGTTCTACGTGTCATCATTGCAGCTGATCCAGCAGGCGACGAGTCCAGCAGCGGAGCAGTTCAACGGAATTAGTCGAACAAATAAAATAGACTATAAGAAAGAGAAACATTCAAACCATTTTACAGATACTATTTAAATAAATAATTTATGTTCAAATCTTTCTCATCCACACACATGACTAGACTAGGTTTAAAAGGAATGCACACACACACAACACTGAAACACAAGGAATTTGCTAGAAAAATATGTAACTGTCCAGATGGTGGGACAAGGCTGAGGGTGGGGAAGGGACATTCAATTATAGCTTGTTGTGTGTGAGTAGGGTGGGGTGAGATGTGAGTGAAGGGTTTTTTCAGGTTTTTTGGTTTAATTCCGATCTGACGATGAGCTGTGAAGCTTGAAAGCGCTAATCGGGATAATTTTATATAGTGGTGTGCAACAGTGATCATTCTGCTTGTGATTTCAACCACTAACAAAACTTTCTTGATTAATATAATAACGTTTTGTCCATGATGTACATACATTTTTCCGTCTAGCACATTTATTTACATGTTTCGTATTTGTTGGTCTGTCTGTGAGAGTCAGATTTAATAGGCGTAGTTTTTTTATTTCTCACAGTACTAAAATCATTAATTTTTACAGACCAACTTTTAAATTAGGAAGTAAATTTTTAAAACGTCGTTGGTTTATCTCACTACTAAATATTTCCTTCCTTCCGTGTAGTAGATACATTTACAACACTGTTACCATATAATATTGTATATGTCAACTATATACTATTGTGCCGGTGTAAAACCGGCTGTCGAAGGTTTAAAAAAAAAAAAAAAAAAAATTAATTTTAAAATAACGCAAACGCAAGGGTCAGTTAAAGCGACGAGATTTGTACGGCTCTGTTAAAACTGCGCGCGCACTCAGTGGGGAGGTTGGCTGTCTGTTAGAATGTAGTTGCATAATTCAGTCATCGACCGGCACTCAAAAGGAACAGCTGACTCCTGACCCGAACAGATAGTACTACGCAGTTTTTCTTCAACACTTATGGCAGGCTGAATTTACGAGACTTCCCGGGTTCTCGCCTAAAGCCGGAGATGCTGGTCTTGCTGATAGAACTACATCTTCATCAGCCATGAACCATCATAAACGCACCTGTTCGGAGAAGGAGTCGGGTGACCAACTCAAGATGCATCGCATGCTCTTCATAATTAAGGTGATATGAACTCTTTTATTTTTTTATGGCCGGGCCTGCCGTGCTCCTGATTCACAGTTGAAATTTCTTTTGAAACCATGTGCCCACGTGGCCAGACAGTCTGCTATAGGGTGTGTCAACTGAACATTCATTCTGAATATTATGTGTTAATGTTAATGAAAACTTTAATAATTTAACTTCATAAAACTAAGTACGATGTTTGTAATTGTGTGCTGCACTGGGGGAGCGTGCTAGAGATTTTTTTTACACTTAAATATTTTCATATATGGCCAATAGTCATTACTATGCTTGATACTAATTTATGTCACCTGTTAGGGGTTCTGTTCCGGCTGGTTCAGAACGGGGTTTATATTTTAATTTCATTTTGGTTTAACATGTAAGGGCTGGGGGGGTTTCGTTTTCTTTTTTGGCTGTTTTTGGGGAATAAATGGGGACATGGTTTTACCAGGCTCATGTTCATGCAGTTTAAGGCAGGTTTGATTCCTGTCACACATGGTTAAGCACAGGCTGGCACGCTCCCACATCTGCTAGGACACAACAGTCCGTTATTATAAATTCATTTATATACAACCATTCGGCTTTAACAGAAAAGAACTTTCATATTTTTCTGGGCATATACTGATTAATATTTTTTCACTTTATAAAGGTCTATACTGATTAATTTTTTTTACTTGTAAAAGCATAGACTGATTCATGTATCCATCTGGATTTGTAAAAAAAAATTCACATTTTATAAACTCATAACGATTGCTTAAAATCCGGTGATGAGGATTTTTCTCATTTATGTGATGTCTCAGAAACTTAAAGAATTTCATATGCTCATGGTGGGGCAATTATCAGCTGCTATCTATATATATGGGAGGTCCGGTCTCTCTTATGGTTTATGAGTGATTATCATCCTTTCGGGGGTTTTTTCTTATTTATTTAAATTAATGGAAATTGATGAATGACGGTGACTGAAGGGCGAACATTTATGATTGACGGTTTCAGGGCTTGGTAGAAACCCTGCCTGTTGAGCATGCGTATTCCAAGGGTATTCGGTGTTTATAATAGGTGTCTATAATTATGAGTGTATGTGTCTTTATGTTTCTGTCCATGTTAAGCGTTAGTCACAAAAGGGGGAAATTATATGATCACTGAATGTTGTCTGATATACATATATATATATATAATAATTACGGATATACAGACCTTGTCTTTTGACACTATTAAGGATATGGGACTTATTTATTTATTATGTATTTTGTGGGTTATTCCTGATATTATGTGATAATTATGTGATAATTTTGGTGAATTATATGTAACGGATTATGGGGTATAATAAAAGTTGTTATTGTTAGATTACAGCCGAGTTTCATTGCAAGTCCCGTCACACTGCACCCAGCGCATTTTTGGCTTCTCTAGGCTCGGGCCTAGATTTAATTAACTTGTGGCTTCTCTTTCAAAAAAAAAATAAATAAAATACAAAAAAAAAATTTTTTTGTATACAACATAAAAGGGGAAGAGGGGTCTCAAATGCATTTGAGATTGCAGGCAACCTCCCCACCGAGTGCGCGCGCAGTTCTAACAGAGCCGTACAAATCTCGTCGCTTTAACTGACCCTTGCGTTTTTGTTATTTTAAAATTAATTTTTTTTTTTTTTTAAACCTTCGACAGCCGGTTTTACACCGGCACACTATACATCTTTAAAACACGTTCATACCAGGTGTATTCAGTAAGTCCCGTTCACGTTTATGTGAAGTTAGGTTGGACGTTATTTAATAAAAACTTCGTCTCCTACACGCTGATCACGTATGGTCTAAATAAATATTCAATTTTGTTGCTTCAAAGGTTACATCAGCGTTACAAGAAGTAATAATAAACCTTCACACGATACAGCGTATGTGCGACGTGCCCGACTTTCAGTAGTTTCGTGTCAGTAAGTTTCAATAGTCTTGCGCACGTCTACTGAAACTACATTACGCCTCTGCTCTGTCGTAGCTTGCCACCGACAAACTAACCAATATAATTTGTATCACTTTCGTGTGTATTTAATGAGTAAAATTAATACGTACACCTTTCTATCCTCTCATTTGTGGGAGTTGCAATTACGGTGAGATTTCTAGTTAAAGTTCTAATACATCCTATAAAACTAGTCAGTTGGTAACATACACTCTTACATTGTTCAGTTAGCGAGTTGACTAACAAAAACAGCGCACTCAAAAATAATGTTACGACATTGCAGAACATTCTACGTGGTGTCCGCTATCTTGTTGTGTGCGTACGTGATTCTTAACATGCGAGGCAGTGTTATGTAATACGGAACAGTCTCATACATTCGATACTGTTGTTCGACAAGCTTCTCAATTATCCCAACGGTGCGTATTTCTGCGAAGGTCGCGCTGAAGTGTCCTCTAGAATTTTCGATTGCTTGTTAAGGACGTATATTATGGAACCCTGCAGACTATAAATAGCCCATATCTGCTGCTTAGATTTTAGTTATTGTCGGGCGATTTACACAGTGCGTTTTAGTGGTGATTTATTCTAATGCGGTTCGTAGTATTGTGGCGAAGTGTTCTGTGTTTGATAATTCTGCGAGACTATATTAGATGACATTATTATTGCGTGTGAACAATTTTAAATTTTGTTGTTGTAAAAGACTACCTTGTTGATTACAAACTGTTTAATTGTGATAATTAAAGCTGGTGATTGGTGACTTAATTGGTGTTTTGTATTTTGTTTTCCACTGTACTGTATGACGATCAAGTTAGACCGTCGTAACAATATAAAGAAAAGGTAAGATACAGCAGCTTTTATAATAATCTTGTCAATAATTATACTCCTGTATATACTTAACTCTAATCTATACTTAAGTTTAATCTGAATGCGATCAATGAAATGTACTGCAACTATGTTCAGTAGTTCAAAGAACATTTAAAGTTTTTTGTGTAATCCAAAGAAAGAACATTGTGAACATTTGTGAACATTTAAAGAAAACAATGTAATCCAACGTAATTTTGACTTAATATGACTGCAATGGTGACAGTAGTAAAGAGAGTTGAAAGCTGTGCACAAAATGTTTCTGGAAGAATGTAATGAGAAGAGGTGCGGCTTTAGTTAATGTTGTTTTCTCTCGTACTAACAGTGATCTCGTTGACTGTTTTCATTCATTATTATATCAGATATTTAAATTTTATTTTACTAAAGAAATTTAAAGGATACAAAAACGGCATATCCAGCTAACTTTCCACGTGTAAAATGTACGATTCGCCGTGCTCTAGCTCCTGCGCCGAGGCACCTATACTTAGGCAACTTTACTACAAGTATTTTAAAAGTTCAGAACTCATGGACAGAATACGACAAAGCTGTAAATATTGCATACAGGACGAAATGCTTTATCAAGGCTTGCAACTTATAAATAAGCAGCAAATAATTCATGGCTAATAAAATTTTCTTAGTTTTCTTAGTTTCAAATTAAATTTGAATCCAAAGTAATCTCAATCCAAATTTTGTTTGTATCCTGCAACAGCCCAAAGTTAAGCCGATCCAGGATTCCCTTGGTCTCGTAAACACCCTTAAAAATAAAGTTAAACCGAATATAGAATGGACGACAACAGGTTGACAAAGCAAATCTTCAAGTATCTGTGGGAAAAGAAGTCAACATCAAGTTGGATTAAAAAAGTCCGAAAGGATTTAGAAAAAAAATAATATGCACGCAGAAGAAGTAATTGAAAGAGACGTTTTTAGGGGAAAAGTGTTAAAAGTGGAAGGAGTCCAGGGTAGGAGAGAGAAAAACGCAGGTTCAAAGTGGACTGAAGACAGGAAGAACAGGCACAGTGAAAAGATGAAAGAATATTGGAGAAAAAGAAAAGAACAAAGAGTAAAGAATTGAAATTGGCATGTGGTCCTTAGATGGCCGATACAAAAAAAAAGTTAAACCGATCAGGATCCTCCTGAATTCTCTACTCTTTACTCGCCTATACTGGTTTTTTATTTATTTATTTTTATTACAACTGAGTACTACCCATCTAGTAATTTACATTTCATAATTAAAGTCACTAGCCTATACTGGTGCTCTCCACCAGGTATATTTACTGACCTTCTGACCGAAATACGTAGTGTTCTGCGCCGACAGCACTACCTTTCGTAGAGGATAACTCTTCACCAGGCAGTACGGACCTTACTAAATAGAGGCTAGGGACTTAATTGAAATTACAATTCAGTCTACATTATTAAAGCCAATTTGTGTTGTTTTGCAAACGTAGAGCATTCACAAAGCGGTAGGTACCTTCTTTGTTTAGTTTAATACTCAAAATCATATACATGAACATAATAATAACACAACAAATATAAAACTAAAGTAAACTGGAAGAAAATAAGATAAAAGATGACAATTTTATGACTATAATAATTAAACTGAATTGTCACGGACCTGTCAATACGGGCAAACTATTTTATTTTAGAATAAAATGGAGAAAGTAGGTTTCATTATGGCTACAATAGTTGTAGACACTTTTAATAACATAGACGTAAAAGGTACTTAATGCGTATACGCGTTATAAAGAGAGGTACAAATTATTTTATAATAAAAAGAACATTTTACTATTATAAGTTTCAAACTAAAAAATATGATCTTCAAAATTCGTGTTTTAGTTTATGCAAGAGCAGAAACAAAAGGAAAAACAGAGAATAATACAATAGCAATGGAGCCAAAACGTTTCCGGAACCTGTTTACTGTACACGTGTTGTGCCTTTTGATGTTCGCACATATTTAGTGTGTGAATGAAATTGTTTGTTGCTACTTTGTTGAAATTAATAATTTCCCAACGTATGAGGATTCATTCATTGTCGTTCATTGTAGTATGGCAAGAAACGTTTAATCACTTCTATAGATCTAAACGTAATAGCGTTTAACTTGGGTAAATAAAGCCCTGTTGTTTTATTTAAGCGGAATAGTAAAGTCAGAAAAAAACTATTGCATCAAAAGAACACCTATTTCTTCAGACGAGAAGATGTAACACCAAGTATTGACCTTATATAACATATATAAAAATGTTACATCCTCTAAAGTGACAGACCTTAGTTCTGACCTCATAATTTAGACGTTAGTTCAAAAAGGCGATTAGGAATAAGACCTTAGTTCATAATGACAAGAGACAGTTAGGAAATGCTATGTTGCGAAAGTTTCATGTTAAGACGTAAAATGATATTTATTCTACAAGTAAGCAGGTTAAGAATACGAAAAAGGATCAGGTATTAATAGAGTCCGTACTGTTATGTTTCGTCGACTCACAAAATGGAGATTCAGACTGGAGATATGCTGTCAAAAATACTTGAAAAACTTTAATTACAACAGATAAATACGTTTTGATTGTAAAACTTGTAAAGAAGAGTGTAAGTTTTGAGAAAAGATTGAATGACGCTCAGACTGTTGAATAGGATTTGTTTCAAAATGTCGTAAGGTTAGGATATTTTCAGCAAAATCCATTTAAAATGCATTATTTCGACAAACAACTTACAACACAGTAATATCTTTCTGTGTTAAAATGTTTGTAGCATAGAAAGCTAAGTATAAAAGCAAAAATAATTTACACAAAAAGTATTTTTGCATTTCTTCGTATAGGCCTACACTTCCAACAATGTGTTTTACATAAATTTTACAAAACAAAACTTTAAGCTTTATAATATTAGGAAAAGTAAAGAGAAATTTGAGAATTTATGTGTACGACGCGAATTACGTAGTACGTTTTTAAATAAATATTATTGTTGTATCAGAATTGAAAACAATCAGACTGAGGATGTTAATGAGCGCCGGTAGACAAATAATTAAGTGAGTAGACAACAACTCGCGTCTTTTATTTCAGAAATTGATAAAATATAGTAAAATCTCTGCGTCAATAGTAAAATTAATTTGTGTTCCTTAAGTGATATAATTGGCTTATTAATGTGGAATATCTTACTAAAAAAATCTGTGCCATAGTCCCCCATGGTACCGGACTACAGATAGATTTACGTAAACCTATTAAACACACACACACACACACACACACACACACACACACACACACACACACACACACACACACACACACATCATTTTAATATAACTTTAACTTACGCTCAAATGTTTACTCTATAGCATAGAAATTCTACTGCATTTCTGGGTAGATGGTGTTACGATACAATTAAGCCAACTCCCGTACCAGTGATAAAAAAGATAATTCTTAATATAAAAATACTTCATATAAAATAAAATGTTTAAAAATGAATAAAATACAAATATTATGACACGACGAACGACGATATTACCCAACCCAAGTGATTGACTCAACAACATAAACACAAAGAAGGGAACCACGAACCATACTCAAGAAAAAAGGTGATGGACCAAACAATTATTAACTAACAAAGGAATATATGAACCCAGAACTAAAGAAGAATCAAAGGAAGAGAACAGATCGCTACGATTAAACAGAAATCAAACCAGATGAGAAGAGGAGAACCGAACCAAGATGAAGACAATTGAAGAAGATGAAGAAGAGGAAGAAGAGGAAGAATGAAAAGGAGACAAGTTAAACCCAAGGGGAGACTAACACACATATAAAGGGGAAAAATAGTATACTCAAGGATAGGATACTGTGAATAAACCCCAAATAATTATTTCTTGATGAAACAAATATTATTGTTATAATTGAATTAACTTATGTACCCATTTTAAAGACAATACGATTGTAAAGTAATGTAGTGTAGAAAAAGTACACTAACACAGTTAGAAAGGTTAGCTGTAACAAAAAATAACTAACCTAATATTATTAATAATAAATATTACACTAGAAAGAAATAGTGAGAAATAATAGGAGAAAGTATAGGGATTGCCCATTAAATAACACTCAATACAAACAGTGAACCAAAGTGAAGTTCCATAGTGAAGTGTAAGTACCCTAAAAATAGTGAAAGTGTATGTTAAGCAATAAAATGTAATGATAAGTAAGAAAACACTTTATAAAACATTGACAAACAATCAATGGTTGGAGTGATCTTGTACACATTTATATAACTAAAAATAATTAAAAATAATATTCTAAATAAATATAAAAGAAGCATGTAATGTTATTCAGGGAGAAAGCCCAGATAAAAGCAAATTGTGTTAACATGGTATGGAGGAGATGGTAGAATAGAAATAAAGTTTGTTGTTAAAATTAAGACTACAATGAATAAAACACCCCATGTTGAAAGGGGAATTAACTTTCATAATTTTGCAAGAAGTGATGATGTTTATCACTCTAGGTAGTAACAAAAGAAAGAAATCAATATTAGAACTAACAATAACTAGTAACTTATAAAGAATAGTTTGGTTCAATGTTATAAAGGGGATATGGCTGAAGGGAACCTACAGTCCATAAGCCTAATTATTATATTTTAAAATATGCGTAATGAAAATGTATGTTGAATAGTAGTTAAAACACAAACAAATATGATAACTAAGTGAAGCCCATCAGGCTGAATTCAAAATGTAATTTTAAAAGAAATACACCAAAAAACCATCATGGCTAATCTTGGCTATGAAAACATCTAACTGTCAGAGACACTCAAATGTAAATTGTAGCAATTTCGCAAGAAACCTTACTAATCTAAGACCAGTAAATGGCCAGTGATTATAGGTCAATCATTTTAAAACAGAAATGTTATTATAAAAGTTTAATTTAAGAAAGATATGTAATTTATTAAATGTCAAATATTTAGACTATAGTTAATGTATAACAGAATATGACCTTATGAGGTATCGTTGTAAACTTTGAAAGGAAAGAAAGATAATAGTGATATCATTTAGTACCCCAAAGGAACTATAAAGGAATAAAACCATTAGGAAAATACTTAATAAATTTGAATAAAAATTCAAATATCTTAACAATGTCTTTGAAAGAGTAATTAACCAATCCCAGGATTGCTGTTACCATAGTAACGAACGTTGGAAGGCTTATTTTCCGTTAAATATATTAGACTCGAAAAAACGACGCGTGGGTAAGCGGCACGCAAAATTGGAATGATTGAAATTTTAATTTAAATAGTTACGAAAAGTTTCGAAAGTGAACCAAGATGACCAAAGACGAATAGATGTCGACCTACCAAGAATAAACGATGTCCTGGAACCAAATTAAATAAATTAATTATCAAAAAACCCAAGACGAGAGTGAAAAAGATGTTCGAAGCTTAAAACCAGCCCAAATTTGAAGAATATCCACTACCCCGATGACTACACATCAACGCTATTTGAACTGATAAGTATCGAATAAATTCCTTAATCCCAAAAAACCAAATTACTTAAAATATTTTTCAAATGACAAAATTTCTCACTATTTAACAAATATTATTTTCTTTCAAAGGTGTTAATGCATAATTTACTTACATAAAAACATTTTATTAATCAAAATATAACCTCGCTTAAGAGCACAATTTTGTAACAGAAATACGACACTACCGAACAATTTGTAAAAACACACAATACTTTCTAAGTACGTATAAGGTATGGTAGTGTACTTTTTTAATGTAACCAACGTTTATGTCTTATTTCATAATCCAAAGAACCCCAGATTTTAAACATAGTAATTTATTGTATGTAACTGACGCCATCTCGGCAAACGAAAAGTGTTTTAAAATTAATTTTGCCAACTCTGAGATATTTGTGTTTCATGCTGTAAGCCGGAGTAATCTGTTATCAAATTATTTATAATTCATTTGTCATATTAATTAATGACCAAATTTGTATTAAAATCACAGTACCGAGTATTACTATCTTTTTATTTCATAGGACGTTGTAGAGTATATGTGTGTTAGCAAGTTTTATTCAATAACCAACTAGCGCTCATCACGAGTGGTCGAGACGGCAACCTGTATAGCGGCGGGAACCATTCGAACGCTACAGCTGTCCATGCTAATAACACGTATCATCTTAGAATTTCACTATTTTAATTGTTTTAATAGAAACAATTTGGCGCCACCCGGGATTCGCAACCCCTATGAATTAACAGGTAGGTTGTACTGGTAATATTGACAACGCTACAGACTCCAGTAGTGATGTCGATTTATGTAACGACCGGTGTGAGGCAAACACACTACATTCACACTAATACACAAAATAAACAAGTGTGACACATTTTAACAGGTCAGACCTCGTTTACTCGTTACAATGGTCATCATCATCATCATTTGCTCGACAGCCCTTTGTGAGCCCTGGTCTTCTTCAGAAGATTTCGTAATTCTTCTCTATTCATAGCCATATTCTTCCAGTTTCTAATTTAAAGAGCACTGATGTCTTGACTCACCCTGCCCCTCCATCTCAGTTTTTGCCTTCCAGCTTTCCTTTTTACCTTTTGGCTTTGCAGTGTAGATGGTCAGTAACTCTGAATAATAAAAACGGACAAAAATAAGAAGAGTTCACGTAAGTTACAAAACTGATAGTTTCTAACAAGGTTAAAACTAAACAATGATTTAATGCTAATAAATCAATACCAATTAATAATAATCCGGCGAGTTTTGTACATACTACTCTAATCAAATCTAACAGCGAAACATGTAACAGGTATGACTGCAAGAAATAGTAGCTACTGAGATGACAGCAGGAAGCACAACTAGACGGTTAAATAATAAATTAATTAACATAAAACCGTTCCCGTTCGTCTACACTTTGTCCGAGTGCAAGTTGTGTTTGACTTCAACAGCGCACGCTTCTGAATCTTATAATGGAAACCAATTTGCTACAAGTGTTCTCTGTCTCTCGCCTCTCTCTCTCTCTCTCTCTCTCTCTCTCTCTCTCTCTCTCTCTCTCTCTCTCTCTCTCTTTGTTTCTGCCGTCCTGTCTCACGCACATACAAACTACTAGATTTTGATTTCAAAGTTTCATTTCATCCATTAAATTTACTTGTGCATTATTATCAAAAATACGTATCCTATATACTGTACATTTTATTTAGATTGCAATTACACTTGTATGCGTTGTGTTTACATATTAAAGCGTTGTGTTTAGTTATAGTGCTGAGTGATATCTGGTTCATGATGGACCGTTTAAGGAGCCTTTAGGTGGTAAGACATTTTACGGAGGACGACATGACCATGTTAAAAATGATATAGTAATTTCACTCAAAACGGCCCTGTGGTTGTTTGTTAATTTCTCAATACACAATAATTAAGGTTATTTTTGTCCCATTCTAGTAAAACAATATTAACACAAATATCACATTCTTCACCATGAAAATGTGTTTAACATTTTATAAGCATTTATAATATCATAAAATTTATAACATTTTTACTTCCATATTCCTTAAGGAATGGAAGTATGGTGATGGCAAAAAAAATCGTGTTCGAGATTATTGCAGATTCTGATTGTACTACACTCAAAACATGAAAAAAAGTCGTTTTCCGAAAAGTGTCTGTGTGTGTGTCTGTGTGTCTGTCTGTCTGTGTGTCTATCTGTAGATTTTTTTTCTATGGCAAACGATAACTGCCGCAAATTCAAACAGAATCAAATAATTTTTTGCATACAGCCCTGATTTGTAGAGTACTCGCGACCTATTGTTTTTGGTGAAGATCGGTTGAGGGAAAGGGGTAGTTTACCTGCAACGGTTTTTTTTTTATCAAGGGAAATGTTTTTTTTTGGCAAACGATAACAGCCGCAAATTCAAACAGAATCAAATAATGTTTCGCATACAGCCCTGAAATTTAGAGTTCTCAAGATCTATTGTTTTTGGTGAAGATCGGTTAAGGGAAAGGGGTAGTTTACCTGTAACGTTTTATGTTTAAACAAGGGTATTTCCTATGGCAAACGATAACAGCCGTAAATTCAAACAGAATCAAAAGATTATTTGCATACAGCCCTAAATTGTAGAGTTCTCAAGACCTGTTGTTTTTGGTGAAGATCGGTTAAGGGAAAGGGGTAGTTTATTTACAACGTTTTTTTAACAAGGGTATTTTCTATGGCAAACGATAACAGCCGCAAGTTCAAACATAATCAAATAATTTTCTGCATACAGCCCTGATTTGTAGAGTACTCAAGACCTATTGTTTTTGGTGAAGATCAGTTGAGGGGAAGGGGTAGTTTACCTGTAACGTTTTTTTTCTATGGCAAACGATAACTGCCGCAAATTCAAACAGAATCAAATAATTTTTTGCATACATCCCTGTATTGTAGAGGTCTCAAGGACTTTCGATTTTGGTGAAGATCGGTTAAGGGGAAGGGGTAGTTTACCTGCAACCTTTTACGTTTTAACAAGAGTAAAGTACTTGAAAATTTATTTAAACTTTTTGAAACAATGGTAATTGTTGAAAATAAAATAATTTTGTTGCCAGGTAACAAAAATAAAGTCATTTTGATTATAAAATATAAATATTTACAAGAAAAGAATTTTCAGTTTTCAAAATTTAAATATATTTTTATAAAACAATGGGTTCTTCATTGAGGTGGGGACTTGACGACAGTGACAGGGCTTTCCACCAAATTCAGCAGAGTGACAGGTAGGCCCAACTCTGATTGGCTCCTCAGATTTCCCCAGCGTTAGTAGGTTCTATGAAAATATTTTATTTCAAAAATGATTTTAAATATAAATCTTAGATATGCTTTATAAATCTCATGTTTTATGTTTTAACATGGGTAATTTTTTATATGACGAACCATAACTGCCGTAAATTCAAACAGAATCAAATAATTTTTTACATATGTGCCTGAGCTATAGAGAACTCAATGTCTGTTGATTTTGGTGAAGATCGGTTACGGGGAAAGGGCAGTTTACCTGAAACATTTTTTGTTGTAACATGAGTAAAGTACTTAATTTTGATAAAGTATCCTGATAAGATCTTAATAATCCACTGTAGAAACGTAGATGAAATATCTATAAATGAAGAGGCTAGTTGAACGGGCTGGGGGTAATTTCCTATAAATCAAAATTATAGTTGAAGGGGGAGGGGATAATTTTTTTTTATATGTGTACTACGTTATTGGCAACAAAGAAGTATTTTTTTGTTAAAATTCCTTCCCTGGCTGTTTGGCTGAAAATGATTTTAAATATAAATCTTAGAATATGGAAGTCATGTATGGTTCTCCATACCGATATTTTAATTTTATAGAATTAACTAAATATTTAAAAAAAATTTTCAAAATATTTAATATTTTTTAAAAAGTAAATTGTAAAACTACTAATAGACTTTATATTTATTGCAGGAAAGTATATTTTACCAAAAACTCCTATTATGTCGTCTCACAGTTTACCTAAACCTGGACACTTAAATTTCATTTAAA
Source organism: Magicicada septendecula (assembly GCA_034769895.1). Lineage (NCBI taxonomy): Eukaryota > Metazoa > Arthropoda > Insecta > Hemiptera > Cicadidae > Magicicada > Magicicada septendecula. The sequence goes on from CM068375.1 coordinate 102,840,065, forward strand.
GCATATTATGAATTAAGTAAGTCTTTCGTTGCTTAGAAACTAATTTATTTGTAACAATTGCAATGATATAATTTTACTAAAATTAATAATTAATCATATTTGTAAGTAAATATTTACATACCAAATAAAGATATAAGTAAACAAGATAATATGAAATCACTATCCGCAATCAATAAATATTGCAAAAAGTCTTGTTTTTCATTTGTATATGCTTACTCCTTGTCTAACAAAACCAGCATTGAGTTAAGAAATTTGCACATAGAAAAAATAATACACAAATAATTCTCAGTAACTGCACGGCATGTGTATGTAGCCAACTTGGATAAGGCAGTGATGGTCCGTATCTGAGGAAATGTTCCATAACAAAAGAGGAACAGACCTGAATGAGAATATGAAAAATTCTTCGGCTGTTGTTCAGTGTGTGTTGAACAAATCAGAGATACGAGTGTTGATACAATACGAATTTTGCTTTTTTCCGTACGATACGGAAAATTGCTTTGTTTACTGAAGCCTGTGTCAGAACAATGCTGGATCTGTGCGACGGTCAAAGTCGCTTTGATATTGATGAGTCAGTTGATGTATGTGACCGTAAAAAATACTTAATATGGATGGGACGTGTATCAGTGACAAATTCAGGATAGTCCAGTAATAACAGACAAACGAATTTTGTATGGTACTTTATTTAAAACTGACACAGTGGACACAATGCTAAACGTAATTAGCCAACTATCTCTCTTTCCCCTTCTCACTCACTCACCCTTCTTTCCTTTTTGTTACCCACACACACCCAACAAACGTACAACCAAGTTTTAAAATATTTATATTGTTACGTAATTAGGAATACTCTCGAACAATGGAGTGTGTCGTTCTACCCGTTTCTCAGCTAGCCCAGCAGGTGCGTGTTTCTGTCAAGGCCGCACTGAAGTACCATCTATAGTTTTCGAGTGCTTGTTAAGGATGCATATTATGGAAGATCTGCGGAATATAAATAGGTAACAGGTGCCGCTTAGAAGACAGTTTACGTTGACGATTTGTCAAGTAATATCAAGGGCTGTTAGTGTGGAATTCTAACAATTGACATTATTATTGCGTGTGTACAAATTTATCTTGAATTATTGTACGAGTATAATCTTGTTGAATACTGTCTGGCCACGATTCGATGATCGAGCATTGTGTAAGGTGGGAGAAGCATGCCCGGGTACTACGGTAGGCTAAGTAGGGGTAAACTAAACGGCTAGGACACATATTTCACCCTACCTCGCTTACAAGCGGCCGCGTGGTGGGAGAGAGCAGCTTCGATCATCCAGTCGCGGCCAGACAGTAACTTGTTGAATACGAACTATTATTTGTGATTAATTAAAGCTGGTGATTAGAGACTTCAATAGTGTCTGTGCTTTGCTTTCCACTTTACCATACAGTGCTCAGTGATATCGTGGTAACAATATAATTAAATAGCTTGATTTTACCGTTGCACACCACTATAGAAAAATTATTCCGATTAGCCCTTTCAAGCTTCTCAGCTCATCGTCAGATCGGAAATGTGTAAGATCGGATTTCCGATCTGACGATGAGCTGAGAAGCTTGAAAGCGCTAATCGGAGTAATTTTTCTATAGTGGTGCGCAGCAGTGATAATTCTGTTTGTGATTATAACCACTAATACAACTTTCTTAATTATGCTTGCTTTTAGTAATAAACAAGATTGCATAGAACTATGTTGAAACCAGAGTTACACTAAAACTTCCTCAATACGGGAAGCAAAAAATTCTCTATAATATAATAACTAAATAAATAACATAATAAAGTTTTTATAAAACATTTAATGAAACAGGGTAACTCTTTAAATACTTATTAAGCAAAACACGAAGTTGTTTATCTCTTTGTGATACACCCACAAAACAATGAGAAATGTGCTACTTTTTGACTAATAAATTGCACTTGATTTTGATTTTAATTGGTTGGATCGTGATATTACTAAGATAAAGAATGGAAGTCGAAAAGATTTTAAACTCTTACTGAAACACTATTCATCCTACATGTTGTCCTCGAGAACGCACATACTGTAAAAAAAGAGTATAAATCACGGCAGATAGCCTACATGATAAGTTTACTATTTATTAGTTTTATTATTTAATTAGTTACTTCTCATATTAGGTCAAGTAAAACAATGCATGCTTTATTCTACGTAAAAATTAAATTTGAAGAATTACAGACCTGTCTGTTAATTTCCTCTCTCTCATTTTCTACCTCTCGCTCGCTCTGTATTTCTTTATCTCACTGTTTTTGTGTGGGTGAGTGTGCGCACGTGTTTGCCTTTTCCTATTTATTAGCTACCTATCTTCTTAAAATCGTGTTGACTGCAGTACTTTTCACTGCAGCTAATAGAAAATGTGGTCCCTAGTAAAAGAATGAATTGCCGCCCAAAATTCTAACATTAAAATTGAAGATATGAAAGTAAGTTTGAAAATTAAGATTTACGTTACCCCTTTTGTAAATACGTAAAATATAAAAAAATACGGAAATAAAATAGGTAATCAGAATTGTGATGATATTATTTTTTATGAGATTCTCTTGTTGGACCCTAAAGCAGTAACGATAAAAACATTAGTGACCGACGAAAACTTAAAAGTAATAGAAAAATATAGGGCTAACAATAACACAGAATTGTTACTCGTGTGTATGCGTGTGTGTTTAAGCCCTTGATTGTTGGAAATAGGAAAACTGGAATTGGAAATGAGGTCTGAGCTCGTTTCCGAAAATCAAAATTTCCGAGATAATACAATTTTGAGAATAATCTTGCTAAAACACCACTAAATCCTTCAAAATTAATTTGTTTTAATTACAGTGTTACAGTATTTTATACAAAACATACAGCACTTAGCTTATACTTTTGCTTACAAAATCTTATTTGTGATAGAAAAAGTATGAAATCTTCATTTGAACATCGTTTTCTTGCCGCAATACCACGCCATCGCTTAATGAAAAGTACATCTGATAGTGTTGATTGTTCAACGAAATTCAGTACAATCTAAAAGATAAAGAGATTTTTTGCCGTCCAGTTTTAAGTACTGTACAGTACATTAATAAAAAGGTATTGTACGTTTTTTACTGTACATAAAAATTAGTTTGTGTAGGCCTATGTACAGAACAATTTTTCCATGTCTACTTTGCATAAAAATTAAATTCTTACTTCTAAGGCTTTGAATCCCTCTTTAGCAGTTATGAAGGGGTAGGTTGAGAGTTGTCATCAACATGGTCATTCTTGTCCTTTGTCCCCAGCACAACATTGACTATGTCCCGACCAGTGAAGTCTTGGTGTTTAATAAAAATCACCCACTTTTACGTTTATTTTCATCAATGTTTTATAGCCAAAAATGCTTTTCAATAACTCTCCGATGTGTTCTTCTACAGTTTCATTTACATTATCAGTTAATACTTCATGAAACAGTTAAGACTATTCCAGTGTTGATGACTTATCATCCTTCCAAGACTACGCACACCAACATAAAACCTGTTTTTTGATGATTCTATAAAGTCTAGCTTTCAATCTAGCTTTTCTTCTCATTACATTCCAGCAAAATTCAGCACAATAAAAACGTCACAGTTAATTTTGTTTGTAACATTCAGTAATTCCTTGGCCCATCGGATGCACAAATCGTGTCACATTTGGAAGAAAACATCTCACTTCATTGTTGCCACTTTTAAATTTAAATTGTTTCAATCTACAGCCGAACAACCAAGCAGAAGTGCTCTTAATACGATTGTTGACAGAGAGGTTTGCCTTTGAACGAGAAACTAATTTGAGATTGTTAACGTTGTAACGTCACAGAACGTTCCATAAAGGAAATCATTTACATAGCAATTTATCATAAGAGGAAAGTGAGGTGAACAGTATCGAACCCAAGTAGTCCTAAAAAATTGTGTAATATTGTCTAATAATTAATACTACTAACATGAAAAATGACCAGACTATGACGAAGACTCAAACCCCATATATATTATTAAAGTGAATAACAGTGAAAAAACCATAAGATCTATAAGAGAGACAAATAATATCAGAAACAACCAAAATGAAGTCATTAATTATTAAGTTTTGTAATTCTGAATAGAGTATAAAGAACTATATATTGTGAATGAATGGACATGATCCATTATTATATTATGTAATGTAAATAAAATAAATGTATTAAATGACTTAAATACATTATTAGAAAGGATCTAAGTTAAAATAAAAAATATATAAATGTTATGAAAAAAAAATATTAAGGTGTTGGATTTGAGACCAATCACTCAGATTTCATGTAAAAATTAATTATTATCAAATTGAGATAAAAACTATATGCAATTGTCAAGTAGACAAAGATGAATAATTTATCTTAAATAAAGAAAGCTGTCAAATGAATAAAAGTCAGTCAAAATAGCCAAAAACAGTATTAACTAAAAACATGTAGTAGGCATATAATATTGTGATATTTATGAATTTAATGTTGACAAGATGCAACCAAGTTACATTCGAAAGTTGAAATATAATATAAAGCGACTATACTAATATATTTGACTAACTTAAACATTGTAATAGTCGAGTTAGCAAACTATTTACCTATACCATGTATGGCTAAGACCAAGCAACCATTACAAGAAATAGTCACATTTGACTAAATGTTTACAAAATAATGACAAAAATAAAAGAAAAGGGTACAATACTTTAGTGTACCATAAAAACAAACAGACTCAGTTGAAAATAAGAGCAATTATCAAAGAATTTAACTTATAAGAGTGAGATTTGTCACACAAAGAAAAAGGACAACATGAGCAAACCAATATGATGCTAAGTTATCCTACGATAAAAATAATATGTATCTAGATTAACCAGGTATCACAAATGTCAGACAATATAATAAACTCTTAGTGTATACTAGTAAAATCCTATATATATTAAAGGAAAAGACTAATTATTGTATTGTAACAAGTGACAACAACATAGGCCATAGGCATGGACCATATAAAATTGATCTTATTTGTGTATTATATATGTTAAACCTTATTTATTTTGTTATAGAGAGATGGTAATATTATGTGTTAATGTTGTGGAAGAAACCTTATAGCTTCACAACAATTTTTTATTCTAGAAATTGAATTTTAATGGAAACATTCCAAGGTAAGAGTTGTATATTGTGTTATTTATTATAGTTAATTTATTTAAAAACCAATCATAAGTAGTATCATTAGATTCAGTTGAAAACAGAGAATCCAAATGTAGTAATGGCATGCAAATTGTGAGTACTGATGTAAAACTGTTTGACAAATACCAGAGTAATTTTTGAAATATCCTTAGTGTGAAGAATAAGAAATTTTGTTCTAAAAGCTTCGACGGAAGTTAAATTTGTTCCATGTGTTCCATTTCATTATTCTCGAACATTCTAGAAGGAATTTTTACTCAAATATACCGGAAGTTCATGTCGAAAAGCTAAAACAATGAGCCTGACGCAGTATAAAAGAGAGACCAAATTCAACCCAGAAACACTTCATGCTTGGAATCCAGAACAGACGCATCACCCACGACACTGATCACCGCAACCGAGGCGAAACCGAAGGCGAGAAATCGACACAAGACACGAAGAAAGGCTTTTCCCGTACATTGACAAATAGACCGACTTAACCTCTACAAGAATCTACGCCAATGTGTTGCTGAAATAGAGCAGCAACACGGCACATTTTAATAGAAATCACGCAGCCAGAACATCAACGGCCCAGGAGGGACCAAAATTTTAAATAGAGAACCAATTCTGCTATATTCGCTAAGACAAACTGACTTGACCAAAACTCCCCATAACGTAAACATACACAAAGCCTTTCTCTCGACTGCAAGGGAATCAGCGCTGTGGCGGCCAATTTGAGAACCAACGCGAAGCAGCTGATCATTGGCGGCGGGGTTCGAGCGTAAATCTACTGCCAAACTGTTTCACGAAAGTGCGGAAGTTGTAAAAAGGTCGCATTTCTGACTTAAAATAAATTCAGTGCACACATGAAGAGGCGAGATTGAAAAACTACCCGAGAGAAGTGTCCAGTGCGAGAATAATTAACCATCGGAACGTGAGTTGTCAAAGTTAAAGTCATTTTTTACCTGGTTACATTTGTCACACAGTTGTACTACACATGCCACACACACCTTCAAATCATTTAATTTTTTTGTAAAGCATCTTATTGATATGTCTTGGTAGTTCAAAGGAGTCACGTCCTGAGAGTAAAGATTTTTCACGTATTAAACTCATGCTTTTCAACTGAGTAAAGAATTAAATATTTGTTAGCCGATACTTGATTGGAGAAAAAAAAAAGTTGTCAATAATAATAATAACTTATAATTTTTTTGTAACTCTGCAATTTTATAATTTTTTTCATGAATGTCAGTCCTTCAGACGATTTTTTAAGAATCATTAAACACACTTTATTTTTCAAACCCAACTGTCTTGTTTACATCTTTTCATAGGATTAAGAATTCAAAATTTTCATAACAATAATTATTATAATAATAATAAGTTTAATTTTTTTAATAATAACCATTTTCTTGGAACAAAATATTCCAAGTGGCGCCCACAAACATAGTAGATTAAGTTGTGTTACAGGACTACATCACCGCAGAGGATCCAGTCATCAGTAAGTAACAAAAAGTGCGCGGAGGTAACGCCCGACATACACGACAAAATACTTACAGTTTTGCCTTTTGTTATAAATTGACGACTCTAACGTGAGGCTGTTAAAGAAGGCACACTTACACACACTTTCCTTTTTGTTATAACGTTTGAGATTGTTAACTAAGACAACGAGATTTCACTGATGCCAGTGTATTGTATAGTTTGCCTTCCTTTTGATAGTCAAACTTTTGTTTACACAGTGTTGCTAAAACTAACAACATGGCTCCGTATCTGAAGTCATGTTTTGTTTGCTGACGACCTGAACACTGGTGTGTGTTTGGATCGCGCGCTTGTTGATATTTGAGTTAATTCCGTTTTGGAGTAGAAACTTATATTATTTTCACTTTCATTAAGGTGTCTAAATTTCAGTACTCCTATGTTACTGTCAATTACGATTTCATGGCAGAAGAAAACTCAAGATTTCCCAAGCATCGTAGATTTATCCATCGTAGGGCTTACACGGCCGGAATCAATGTTGTTAAAATTCATTCACGGGTTGTTTGGCCGTGGTTCATTGTTTTCAACTAAAACAGACGTTTCGGCAATACCATCGACTGTGACAGTACTGTGGTCACACTACCACCCTACGTTAGCAAAGCTCGAATTTTACACTGATGATGGTAGTCGATTGGTACTGTCGAAACGTCTGTTTTAGTTGAAAACAATAGACCACGGCCAAACAGCTCGGGAATGAATTTTAACAACATTGTTTTATCCAATTCTGGTCTAGTATTGTAGCGAGACCTATAGTCAAGCAGTAGGCCACACACTTGTAAGCGTTCACGCGATCTCTTTGAATACAGTTGACGTCCACATGGTGTCGCGGTCTGTTCGAACGTCGGTAGTACCTGTATTTACATCGTTCACTGATGGACTGTTACACAAATGCCGCTTAAGTGCAAGACACAGTAATACACAACTCAATGAGGCTATATTCGTCTATAAAGCCCTGATCTCTCGGACATAGGTCAAGGGACCTAAAGACCTAAAGATTTCTTTGAATGCAACTGAGTGTAAGTCATCGCATCTTCACTAACACCTCCTACGCCTTCCGAACGGCGTGGCGGTACGGAGCTGACAATGTCTATCAACCACATTCACAGCACCACAACAACCCAGAATTCAACCCCATCATCGCGCTCAACAAAAAATAATGAACCCACGCACAATTTATTTCACCAGACTACTTGGCCCATGATGAATCTACAGTTTAATGTGAATAACGTGTCACTAGTTAGTGCGAATACAATTTTTACTGTAAAATGTACACACAGGAGCGAGCCACATAGGAAAGACATAATTTTCAAGTGGTTTATGGAAGGTGATAAGATTTTAAATAAGCTTCTGACACTTGATTATTACTGCCTTGTGTATCTTGCCGACATCGTTTAGGTGCGACATTTATAGTTATTAACTATTCAGCGATTTTACAGCAAATTACGACGTGTTATATTACGCAAGTGTTATTATCTAAGTTTATCTAAGTCTCGTTTTAATTATGTAAGAAAAACATTTATCAAAGTAACGACTGTCAGTATTAGTTTGTGTAGTGCGTATTGGATATCTCTATACTGTAATAAGAATGCCATTGTCTTAATTAAGGGGAGATATTGATACGAGGACATATTGACAAGAGATGTACTCAGAGTCGATTTATTCCGCGAACGTATTGAGTAATAAATCGTCACAGTTAGCAGTTTTTGCACGTAAAATTAATATAATAGGAAGGCCTATGATATCATATTGAACACAGAACCACGACATATACATATTTCATACGTCTCTATATAATTATTGTGTCTGCTACATACTAAAGAAACTGCCTCTGTGTTTACAGTTTTACATCATAACTCAAATTACATCAACCCAAAAACTCCACATGTGTGTTTATACAGCGCACCCGGTATATAGTATTAAATAGTAAACTAACACTAGAACTATGTACTACACAGACGCTACACCATAACGTTGTAAAATGCGTAGTTCCTTTATCGTTTATACACTCAGTTAGTAAAGTTTAACGGTTGTCTGTTAGTAGCAGTTAATACGTGAATCAAATTTACACTCGTATGTTAAACAGCTGTCAAACGTAAACCATGAAGGTGATTCAACTTGAACTTGAACTGTGTCGTTCATAATTTACAGTTTAGCCGGATTTGGGAAAATCACTAAACCAGATTGGGGTGTGATAGTACTTCACTGTAGAAGACAACATTCAAATTCTTCTTGTTAACTGTGCTATGTAAAAGCTATGAGAAAGTATCTAATTTGTTTGAAACTTCTCTGCCTAATCAAAAACAACTATTTTATTTACAAAATAATATTTTTGAACAATATTAACCTTAGGAAGGACAGCAGCTGTTTATAATATTAAAAAGTTGAAATAGCAGAACCAAAACCGCAAGAATTATATTAATATTTACAGAACAACTGTAATTCATATGCTCTCGTGTGCGTTAGAAACTTGTAAGCAGAAACATTTAATTTCCGGTGATTTTGAAATCGGTTACACGTGTAAACTCCATATATAAATAACATTGTAATGAATTGCAAACATTGTCTGACCTGTTTGTACATAGCCAGCACGCAGTTGGGTACGCCTCATTGTTTACACAGTAAAACAACACACAGTAAACACAAAAATTTAATTGAAACATTTTCGTGATAATGCTAATGAATGTCAGAATCTGTATTCACCTTCTAATTACATCTAAATATTAAAATTTTCATAGCGTATATTTAAAGCAGTGGTCCTTAACGTTATAAGATCTATCTTTAAATGTTGTATAAACTCTCGCTTACCTAAAACTTCTCCCAAAAATTTAGCTACAGCTTAAAATTTGTACATGCCCCCGCGCGTATATAGACGCGAGTGCATGTACAAAAACGATTATTGGCTAATCATATTAAATTAAACTTTGGTGTTGTTTTCTGATATTCATATTTTTACAATTGTTGATTATCATCATCATCTGCAACAAGGATTAATCTCCAACACCCGTTCTAGCCCCACATGATTCATTTGTGTGTGTGTGTGTGTGTGTGTGTGTGTGTGTGTGTGTGTGTGTGTGTGTGTGTGTGTGTGTGTGTGTGTGTGTGTGTGTGTGTGTGTGTGTGTGTGTGAGAGAGAGAGAGAGAGAAGATAAGTAAAAAAACATATGAATCAATTTGAAAAATTATTCATATGAATCGGTTGTCCTTGGCGAATAATTATTGTGTTGGTTTGAGTTTGTTTCGTACCATATTATTTATTTTCTCAGTCTCGGCGCCAAGAAAAAGTAAGTCATTGCAAGTAATAAGTACTCTCCACCAGTAAACTAAACTCCACCATATATGCACTCCAATGACGTCGCTGTTGAAATATCCATTTGTTGTTTGCTAGTGTTACCAAACTCTGTATAATTCTCTTAAATATTTATTTGGTTTTTAAATAAATTTTTTAAGTGTCAAAAATGTACACACTAACACATTAGATCTCCTAACATACAATTTTTAGTACGACACCAGTAACAAGTGAATATGTACCGTATATACCAGTACATGTCAATATTGCAATCCTGGCGCAATTTTGGGGACCACAAGAATTTGTATATAAATGTTGCCTAGGAGGGGTCATAAAAACATTTACTAGAATACACAATAAGAAAACGGGGATTTTCCGAAAAAAAATTGCCGTTAACTTGTCTCAGAGCTATCTCGAGATGTATAATATCAGAACTATTTTTAGCTAGCTTTTCAGTGCTTTTTAAGACACATCTCCAGTGATCGTATTCATAGCACAAAAACTCTAAGACAGAGAGAAAACTCTAAAACAGTTAGAGAAAAGACCCTAAGACGCCGCTGAGTGAAATATCCGCTGTTACGCGCACAACTTATTCTCTGTCATCTGTTTGTCCAACACGAGGCCAGTTTCCATTTTTAATAATATTAGCGATGTCGGTACAGAAAATGGAAGGTTAGAGAGTAATCTTACCATAGTCAGAGATATATCACTATAGATATTATTTAAGTAATATATCACTTAAAGAGTAATCATCATAATCAGTAATAACCATTGCTTAAGTTGATTAAATCTATCGTTAGATTTATTGTGGCAGTAGTCATATACAGTCAGACAGAAGGAGATGCGTACTTAGAATGGGTGAAAGTGAAGGAGACGTAGATATAATGCAATCAAGTCAACAGACTTTACTCAGCTGGCAGTCAGGGAGGGGTTATGCGCGTCCGTGTACGTGCGATCTTCTTTCTAGTGCTTTAAACTAAACTCTGTGTCTCTGAGAGGAATGTTACATGAGAGAGAGAGAGAGAGAGAGAGAGAGAGAGAGAGAGAGAGAGAGAGAGAGAGAGAGAGAGAGAGAGAGAGAGAGAGAGAGAGAGAGTAAACTCGCGCACATGTAGTGGTTGTAAACAAACGACTCCTAGTGAGAAATACCGAGTGACATTACATTATCAAAACTCATTGAACCCTCACTTTCATCTCATCTAAAAAAATATATTACCCCAGATTCCCAAAAACTTTTAAATTGCACAGAGTACTTGTAACACATCATTACAATTTCTGATTTTTTAATTAACACTTTTGTTTATTTCGACATTTCTTCCACTTGAATTCCACACTTTTGAACACTCGCGTTAATGTTTTAGCGCCTTATGGAAAGTGGATTCTGTCTTTCGCGATAGGTAAGAGTTTTTTAACAAAGGGCACAACGTTTTGATTTTTATAAAAATTCTTAACAATGTTTCTTAACTGCACACTTATCGAAATCATCAAGTTTCCTTTCTCACGTGTGTTAGTTTTTTTCCGGTGAGGAGGTTTCCTTCTGGACTGCATTTCCGTTGCTTTCTCAAGTATTTAACGAAGCCTTCCGATTTATTACAGTAATACACAGCTCGTAGCTTGCTTGATTCAGTGGATGTTTCACTAAATTTTGTTGGTTTCTTTCATCACATTTTTCAGTTATTTTTCTAATTATTTCGAGACCTTCACTGTAAACAACGAAACGTATTTTTCTTACTTTCGATGACCTTTGAAGAAACATTGTGAGTAGACAGCTACAAACAAACAATTAACAGGATAATTCACTTACTAACTGATAGTAATTAAAAGTACACTAATTCTAAACGATAGTTCAAAAAATTTTAATGTTACTATAACAGAATTACTTGAAAAGTACTAAGTTGTAAACACAGAACCAATTTTTGTACATCTTTGAACGAACTTAATTCCGTAACGATGAAAACCAGACTGCAATATAATTACAAAGTCTGTAATGTCTGATCACCTTTGACTGAGAACAGGATCATGAATCACATTGGCTTTGACAAACTAACGTCACTAACACAAACACACTCACTCATACTTTATCCCCTCCATCAGAGACACAGAGTTCAGTCTCGTGCACTACGTGACGGCAAACAATAATCATTATTAGTTCTTTTGCACTTCTCTGTGTGTGTGTGTGTGTGTGTATGTGTGTGTGTGTGTGTGTGTGTGTGTGTGTGTGTGTGTGTGTGTGTGTGTGTGACGTCACCTAAACGCATAGCAGTACTAATGAAGCCACAACGTGTACAAAGTTGTAATCATAGCGATGGCTCTCCGGACCGTCCGGCAAGTTACTGAATGTGCTCTATTGTTATTATGTATGTTTGTGCTGTAGATTTGGCTGTGTACAAGTTTAGGTTACGTTCTTGTAAAACGCTTAATCCAGTTAATCCAAAATTTGTGATTATTTAAACCTGACAATAATGTAAACACCAAAAAATATTTTAAACCGCTAACAATTGAGAGGTCGATAAAGAGCTAAACCATCGGTTGATTCCTTCGGGAGGTAACGGCAAAACATAGATAACATTACTACAGACTACTTGTACAAGTAAACTGCATAGCATGGAACACATAATAAGAAATTTAGTAAATACGATGTAATTGGAACAGTCGGTCCGTCAAAAAACACACATGTTAAAAAATTCTGTTGTTTTGAAAGTGTGATATTAGAACATAACCTGTACATTTCGGTAATTAATTGGAGGATCGTCTTAGCAATAAAAACCGTTACTATCAAACATTAAATTTGTATTGGCGAGTAGACATATAGACAGTGAAGTAAGTAAGTCGTTGGCAAAAAGTCAGGTTTGGAACGAATTTCTTTATGGGAGTGAAATTTTGACAATGTATAAGCAGGAAAGAGGTCGATTAAAAGCTATGGACTGTACGAACACAAGGAGATAACAAGACTGAAGAAAACAGTAGAGAGAGCGTTTGAGGAAAGGAAAGGTAAAGGAAGCTCTCGTGACGATACATGGGGCTGAAAAGGATGAAAGGAGCAGCTACATATATGGTGACTGATTGCATCGAAAAAGCAATGAACAAATGATGAATGTCGCATATATGGCAAAAACATCAATTACATTATATAACTGGTAATACTATTTTGAAAAAAAAAAACAATTCCTTACAGTAATTTATTAATAAAAATTGTATAAGAGCACTATAAAAAGTTACTGAAATTTATGTGTACAGAATGGTCTTTGTAGGGACTGCGATTAACGAAACAGTGACTAAAAAAGCTTTTTGAGCTTGACCTTCCACTCAAAGATGTACAGCCTTTTCCGTTTTCTCCTATGACCTTTCCCGTTTTTTCCGTTCTAAAGACAAAGACTACGATAGGATACGTTAAGCTTAACTAAGTGCCACAAACAACACTTTTTTCTTACGGAATCTAGTCATTCCTTTCTTATTGTCCCAATAGTAGAGTCATCGACACCCAAAGCACAACCAATCGAAGCAGCACTTTGTCCCCAGCCTAGATTATCAAGCACTTTTAACTTTTGTGCTGAATTTAACTCCTAAACTTTTCAAAGTCTTTTTACTTTTATTACACAACTACTATTAAAGCATTTAATAGACACGGGTTGTTAATAATGCGCACATGAAGAAAGAAAAATTGAATTAATTAATTACTGTCCATAAAGTAAAGACATTTAAAAACGTTACTGCACATTAAAACTGCATAAAAATATGATACAGTCGAATCAATATACACCAAGTCTTTCATAGACAAAACTGTACTGACTGAAAGTTCTATGTAAATATTTCTGGATTTACGTGAACAGAGAGTAGGGATAGAGTATAACACAGTAAAGTATGTTACTATTATCCACTATAGTAACAATACTGCATTAACAATACTTAATATGTTTTTAGTGTCACTGATTCTGTCGTTCATAATATCTATTCACTAGAGACAGTTATAATTAACAAATAAACAAAAAACAAGTATAAAATTTGAAGGATTAGTTACCGTTGCGACATTAAATTGCCTGACAGGTCTCTGGTTAGTTTTGAGAAAGTTATCACATTGCTTAAAATAGGACTTCTTCGTAGGGGCAAAAATAGTTAGGTCCAGTGGCTGTAGTCTGTGTGTGACTGAAGTAAAACAATTATTAAGCCTATCCCATTTTATCAACGTACATTCCACGCTGCAAGTCTGCAGTGGCTAGAATGGTTAACGAGAACGAAAACAGCATTGTTTTCCACTGATGCGCCTGACACACGAAATGCTTAAGTCACTCAACAAATAATTTTTCATTTGTTCATTATGAGTCAGATACGGCACGTACTGAACCCGCAGGTGCCCTGTTGAGTAAAACATCCGCTCTGATATTCCTCCGGTAGATAAACATAGGTAGAAGTAAAGCATACTACACATTAGAGTGGAGGTCGTTTTATGTTCTACACTAACGGCTTTGTTTAGTCGTTTATTACTGTTCTTAGCAACAACCTTTAGTAGTTTATTTACCGTGGATAAACAAGTTGCGTCATGTTATACAGTCTGGATGGCGGAATGAAGTTTTCATTGTAAACTTTCCCCAGGTTCGTGAAAAAATTATATACTTCCTCTTTGCAGACTCCTTTCAGTCTGTTCAAGCTAGTTGGCTCTGGTCCTCGTACACGCATGGTAGGATAACGTTGAATGAACAAGTACATTTAGTCCCACCCAGCTGCCTGTTTTTCTTTCTTGAAGCGATGAGAAAGATCGTTACTTTCTGCAAACTCATAAGTAATATGTCACAAATATTTTGTTGTTAGGCGAAGAAAAGTGTTACTCATTTCGTATCCGTGATTGTAAAATTCTTCTTCCATTTGACAGTCAAAGGTAGTTTTCCTGCTCGATGCGTAGTTGAAGCTGTGTAGTTTCAGGAGTCCATACACTGTACATTTTTGGTATGTTGAATTTTGTGTGCCGCTTTCCTCAAAGTTATTTCTTTTTTCTGTACATATTGAATAGCTCTACTGAAAATCGACTGATCCCATATGTATCTGTTAGTATGGGTTGGTAATTACGCACCGTTTTCCTAAAAACAACGTTGTTTATTAAAATCGTGGGCAGAAAATTAAATGAAAATTACACTGGGGCAATAGCCTACTGGACACTTCTGTAAATGTCGAACAATACCCCAAGGAGGCTGTGAACGATGTCCGCTATTGTCCCGAGTGACGCCATTTTACTTTCCTTAGAATTTTTTTACAGGCTTGAAAAATATTTGTCAACCAGTATGCCGCGTTATATCAACTTATGAACAAGTAATGACAAGTACTTTAAATAGAAAAATAATAAGAAAACAGCATGATATATTTGATATAAAGTTTGAAAACGGAGACAAAAATCTAGCTAAAAGGCATTAAGTTGTGTACACAAATAACTGAGTACTATATCTACACAGTTGTAACCTCTACACAGAACAATGGAATGTCAGAACGTTGACACGCAGAGACAGGCCTACCAAACTCATAATTCAATATTTACCTAATGTCCGGTGTTACCACGTTTTCGGCTGTACCTTAACGTCCCCTATTTGTCTGCAATACTCCGTATAAACTCAGAACTATTAACGTGTTTTACTATTATATCACTAGTTCTCACCGGTTTCAGACTTTAATAAAATCTAAAATACTTCAAATAGTTCCCAATATGTCGCAACTGAATAAAAAGTAGTTGCAATAATTCGTCCTCAAAGTTCTTCAGTTTTCTTGGCTTTCGTAAATGCAGTTCATCCGATGTTCATCACACTTGGAGCTCTTAACAAGACTTGTGAATGTCTATAATGCTTATAAAACGTTGTCATAACTAAAAAGCTAATGTATCATTACCATATACCTCTAATATGATTTCTTGGTTCCAAACATAAAGCGATACATTGTAACGCAACTTCCGCGAAAAGGAGTGCACCTATACGCAGCATTGGTAATGGTTTGCTCTAAAGCTTCGATTAATGACCACCCGCGAGGAGACATCCTACAGGAAGCTAGATATCCAGGAATTTCTGGCTGTTATTTATTTTATTAATTTAATTTTCAAATTACCTTATCATAGACTTGCGCAGTGTGGCTTGTTTCGTGTACCATCGGTTTATGACTGCAGATGTATAACATTGACGAGGAACAATTTTACACGCGCCTCCCCCCCCCCCACACACACACACACAGTATTTACGGTCATTCTCATTCCCTCCGTATTTCTATGATGTGTTAGTACATATAAAACGCGCGAACACATGTATCACTAGACGGGTCCAAGGTTACGACAACGCAATACAACAGTCTCTTGTTCTACAGTTTAGTCACGCAGCGCGGAATATCTTAACCTTATGATAACACAAGTATTGCGCCCTTCAGGACTGAAAATATTCGTTGCTCCGTCAATTCTAGGCATATGAAGCCACGCAGGCATGCACAACTCAAGTATAATTTTCTGCTTTCTCACAACAGAATATTATATATTACAACATAATAAAACATTACTATAAGTTATTGTAAATGGACATAATACCAGCACACCGTCCACATTATATTGGATAGTTTTTTTTTATACCTTTGGATTTTTTCTAACTTATACGGACACTTATTATTGAAAGCAGCGTCCAGCGTGATACTTATTTGTTTCAACCATTTGGATACACATACGTTTCAAATAGATACTTAATTGAAAACTCGGCGGTTATAGCAAAGAGTCGAAACTTGTATCATAGGATTATCAGAGAGACAATAAAAATTCACAAAAAGTAAAAATAACTTTCACCGAACTGATAGTTGTAAGTTGCTGGGTGTTTAGGAACAGGTTCTGAATACGATTACATGATCATTGTAATATAAAGTAATAATTTGTTGTAATATTGATAAAATGTTATTGTTTTATAATCGATTATGTAAAAAATGTTATAATTTATGTATTTTTTGGACAGAGACTAGTTTCTTGTAAATTATGAGCTTGTTTGTAACATTATGGGCAACCACAAATAGCGGTAGGTTAAGACTTTATGCCCACTCTCAGTCGAGGTACTAGGATGCCTCATTTTAGTATGAACGAACTGTTTCTTGTTGAGAAAAGTGAAACAACGTATGTCAAATAGAAAAATGAATTATTATTGCCACTTAATTTTCTAGCTTTTCCTCATTTTTTTATTTTTATAAAATTTGGAAATGTCAAAATATTATATTTTATAGAAATATAATAATATAGATTTTATAAAATAAGGGAGTTTGCAATTTAGTGATGATAATAATATTGATTAGCGGAAAAGTAACTTTTTATAATGAACAGTTTTTTCACTGCAGAAGTTTGAAAAGCTGTTTAAATTGTCTTGTCAAAATTAAAATCTAAACAAAAGCTTAACACCTTATTTCATATATATACAAGACCAACCAAGATTCATTTTTCCATATGTGGATATAAATAACAGCAAATGTGGATATTAACATTTGGCAAAAACTGGGTGGATAATTAGCTTCATCTAATTTATGAATTATGAAGATGAAATAGGCCTACCATAAAATATTTTAATATTTAATTTTAATTTCATACCTATTACTTCCGTTAGATATCTTGAAAAAACAATAAACATGATACAACAAAATACACACTCTATCGTTTTATATTATAATATAAAAAATAATAAGCATACAATTTTTCAGACTTGTTCTGTACTAATAGCAAGAGTTAAAGTACAAGCTGATACATAACCGAGTTCCGCGTAGGAATCAATTCGTCGACAATCCGTGGTGCGGTTGACACGGTAGCTGTAACCACTGACTGATATCATACACCGGCCTTTGGAGATAAAAAATTAATCAAGTAAAACCACGGTTTGGTATCTTAACAAACGTAGTCAGCAGTTTAATAGATTCTAAAATCTGTTTTTTTGAAATGGTACCTACGTTATTAACACCAGCCTCCATCCAAACTCTTTCAACCTAACTTTTGATGATACGTTATTATTATCAAAAGCTATAAGAGCATTGTTCAAATTTACTAACACAACCATTAAACCATTACAAAACCTGTGGTCGTCTTCAGGTGTACCTATAATTAAATTAAAGCATAAAAACTAACTTAGGCCTACCGTAAGTAAATGACTCTAGGGTAATAATACGACAAACTTATCTGACAATACTTCTGACTCAGTGCCTTATTTTGTTATATCTGTGCGTAAGAAATAATTACTTGAAATTATTGCCATGTGTTTTTGTTACGTTAAGGTTGTGCTGTTATGTTTAGTTACTTTTATTTTAAACAATAAACTTTTATCGTTCTATGCAAAGATAATTCTATGAGCCTTTATCATTCGCTAAAAATAATCTTACAAATACTGTACAATATATAATTTTGTTTATAGTACACTTTAATATGAAAATAAAAATACTTATTTTAGTAAGTTTTATGTACACAGTTGTAAAGAATACTGCTTATCTTGAGAATAATTTTTGGAAATTAAAAAAGTTTTTTTTATTTATTATTGTTGCGTTAATCTAATATGCCAATAAGATTCATATAAATAGTTCCATACATTATGTGACTTAAAATATACAAAAAATGGTTGCAGAGCTGTATCACCAGTGGTTTGCGAGAAAACGAATAAAAAGTCCAAAAAATTGGAGTCGAAAAATTTTATTGTTTACTTTTGCTGTTCAATAACTTTGCTAAATTACCAACTAAATTTGATTTAAAATTTTCTTTATTTATTAGTAACGTAATAAACCCATTGTACATGAAACGTAAACATTATTTTCCTATCTTATATTGTTGACCATTTTTTACAGCTGGTGTTCATCCACATTATTCATGAAACTGTAGTCTTGGAGCATACGATGTGACAGAAATATTCCTCACATTTCCAATTAACACGTCAGTTCACTCCACAGCAAGCCACCAAGTCGAGGCAGTCTGCTTTACTTATTAAGCCTGCCACGCTATACAGCTCCACTAGCCGCTACTCAATTAACGACTAATAAGTAGCCTAGTGTGACATACATAGTTACAGCTACTAGCGCTCGCCGGCGAGTGAAAAATCAGTAGCTAGAAAAGTTGTACGTGTTCAAGTTTTGATGCCACTAAGTAGCCAGTAGCCGACCTTGAGAGACACATGGCTCACTAGCAACTACCTAGTACCTCCCTTGTCGCCTAGTGTGACAATTCATTAGCAGTAAAGTAGCGCCCTCCTTGTCACCACGTGCTTGGTCCCAGCGCTTGTTTTGGTTTTGTTGTATTGTGTGTTTTGGTTGTTATTGCTACATTTACAATGTGTGATTTATTAAAGTGGTCGGGTGATGAAATAATTAAATTCCTTAATATAGAGCTATGTAGAACATATGATTTTCTGTGGGACATTACGTCCGTAGAATATTTGAAACGCGACGCAGAAAAGTTGCTTTCATTCGGTTGTTATATGAGCTGGAATTTCCCTGATTACCAGAAGAGGAAGATGCTTTAAAAAAGAAGATTTAAATAGTCCGTGACGCTTATCGTAAGGAACCGAATAAAATTAAAGTCTAACAAGATTTTTGTCGGGACGGAAAGTGTATATAAACCAAAGTTAGTTTGGTGACACTAAATCTAGCAATTCCTGAAATTTTAGTACGGCTAACCGTATAATGTACGTTTGAGGGCCCTCAGTTGCTAGCTCTCTTATTAGTGCTGTTGCAGTTTTATCGCTAGTACCTATCCGTTCCCGGGCCTATATGCGTTTATTTTTGTTCCTTATGTTACTCAGCAATTCCTTACAAAGCTCTCTAACACCAATCAGCAACAGATGTCTCAAAGCCTCACGTCGCACGCCCACAGATGACATTTTGCACAAAACGTTTAACTTCAAACCACTCTACGCAACCACGTGCGTTGCTGCACTAGCCACTACGAAATAACGGCTACCCAAAAACAGTGTGACATAGAAATGGACAGAAAATGTAGAAGCAGCTGTTTAGTAGCGGCTAGTGAAGTAGCAATAGTGTGACTCAGGCTTTAGAGTACACTTTGAAGTTATAGTCCTAAGCTCTCTATGCTGTTGAATTAAGCAGGGCGGGGAAACAGACTATGTGTAAGCGAATCAGCGACGTGGCACAGAAACGTAATCTATTGCAACGTTACAAGTATTTCAAAACTCACACAAATACATTACCATGTACTCAACGCAACTATGAAGTGTATTACACCGGCCAGGTCGCAGGATTTTTTTAGTCTCGTTGCGTCAAGTATACGTAGTTGCACAATAATAAAATACTTTTCAAAGAGGAGTGAGATGTTGTTGACATGAAATAACTAATTAAAACCATTTCAAAATAATCATACTAAGATTTATTAATATTAATCGAAAGATGAAAAAATATTAAAATTTAGAATTATAAAAAAATATTCTCCTTTATAAGTTTACATAAAGTACCATATAACCTTCTCTGTTGTTCATGACATATTAAAATAAGTAACCATATACTCTTACTAGCTAAACAGACATGTTAAACAAATTATCTAAACTCTTTTTATTTCAGTGTTTCTGACTTTTACTCCAATTTTTAAATAATAATAGCAACTCATATACAAATAAAAATATTATTAAACTCAAGAATAAAATTACTTGTTGCTATAAACAAAATACAATAATAACATTTCCTTTCAACCTATTATTTAATTCTACTGACACACCCAAATTTTAACATATAACTAAAAATTAGTATTTTTAAATTTTCTTATTAAATTAAATTATTTACTTTAACTACTATTTAAATATAAAACTTTAAGTCTTTAATGTTCATGTATAATTATCTTTTTGAAAGTTCTTTTCACAAACAACTGTTTATCCATCCAGCAGGTTTATTCATCACCTGCGTACTGCCGACGTTACCGTTGCGTGCGTGCGTTCGTGTGTGTGTGTGTGTGTGTGTGTGTGTGTGTGTGTGTGTGTGTGTCCTGAATCCTGAGAATTTGTTGATGATGATGATTATCCTGTTGCTGTGTTCTTTGTTTCTACAGGTTGTTGTTTGTGATGGTCCAGAGTTCCTCCATAAGTCTTGGTGTGTGTGGTAACGATGATCGGTCGGTCGGCAGACCAGCAGCGTGACGTTGTGTGAAGATATCTTGAGTCTCTGATACCGCCCCAAAATTGCCGGTGGTATTTATACTGGACGGCAATCTGACAAGTCCAGGACTGTTTTCGACCTGTTAGATATTGTCACTTCGTGGAAAGCGTCCTTTTAATTACAAATCAATTTTTGGTTCATTTTAGCGATTTCGTAAACATACTCGTAGCATGAGCGATGTCATTGTTAGCGTAATTTTTTCTGGCCACTCACATATAACACACATATTAATTATTATTTAATTACACTAGTAATTAACACTAAATCACTTAGCGTCATTATTATTGCAAATTTCTGCAATACTTTTACATCACTGTATTCGTTAAAATTTCCTTAATGTAATGGTGTTTTTATAATTGGCGTAAGTCTTTGTTCACAGGTTTAAAACGTATTAATTAGTTTATTTTTATCCGGTTCAAACCTGATTACAGACGTACGCATCACCCCATCTTTTCCTGTCGTAGCTTGCGTTCACACACACAAACACACAAGCGCTGTATTCACGCGGGGCAGGTGTACTCATTCTGACAATCCTTAGCCTGCATAATATTGTTAAAAACTGTTCATCATATATTTTCTGTGCTAAATATTTACAAACATACCGCCTGGGAAAATATGCAAATATATGTATTGTTGCAATATATAGCCTATTCTCTTAATTAAAATCAACTTGCTCAGTAGGTCAGCTCACTTGCTGTAGGAAATTTGCTGTTTAGATTGTGGAACTTAATCATATAGAATCCCAGTACTTAATCATTTCGCACTACGCATTAATAACTGTTACACTTGAACTATTAACTTAGCTTATTGAAGTTCTTGACTATATTGCTTAAAATAGTTACATTTTTTTACATATAGCCTTACAAAAAATATACAATTGCTGTATGCTAAACCAGCTTGAGTAACAATATCTTCCGTCGTTGTGAATTGAGATAACTTATTTTGCAGAGGGAAAAGAGGGAACTTATAAAAAAAGAGAGCATTTATTTTTCAGATAATCGGACAAAAAGTATAGCGTACATAAACGTTTACAGACAAAACCTACGCGTATGAAAGGTAGTTAGTAAAATATCTATCTAAAGCTATAACTATTTTTCATAATTATCTAAAGTTCTTATTTTGGCAGCTAATTGCTTACTCATGTTTATCGTTACTGACACAGGAACATACGAAGCACAACTACCACAAGCCTGGAGATAATCCATTTCTTAAAAGTCTCTGCCGGAACGTGACAATTAAATTAGAACCATCAGTCTGGCTATTGCCGTAAGGCCGACGAGGACTCAGTACAGTTGTATACATGCTTTAAATTCAACAGTGTATCATATCATACGTATTGAACTTCTATACGTTGGACAACAATGCAGAAGTCGACGAGTTTACGATATGTACTTCATCGGTGTCAATTTTGTGGTCAAGGATAAGCTTGTGAACCTGAGTTTGCAAACTTCATGACACAAAAGCAGTAACGATGAAGTCACACTACTTCATGTATGTAGCACCAGAATTACTCCTTCACTAATGGGACCCGCATGTTTTTCTCTCTGCGTGTGTGTGTGTGTACGCGCGCCTGAGATTGTATAATTTTATTTTGAAATGCCAGTATTTCAAACCACACGCATATGTAGCATCTTTTTGGATGCATTGGTGACTAATTTAGGAAACTTAATAAGTCAATAAATAAGCCTACTAAAATAGTATTAATCTTTTCCTGTATTCATTATTATTTATTATTTGTTATTATTTTTGTTGTTGTAATATTGTTCTTATAAATAACGTAAACAGTATACTTTGTTTTAACAATAGTACTTATATTTTATTTCATCCTATTTTGCATGAGTCTATTTTGCATAAAGAAAAAAATAAATGTTTTCATAGGACAATGGTTTATAAAAAAAAAATAAGTCCATAATTTCTAGATCAATACTTTCAAGCTTAAAGCTCGAGTTTAATCTAAAAAGTTGTGAAATTTTACAAATATGTTTCAGTTATGAGGGTATTTTTTATACTTTCACTTATATTTCAGCTATTCTAAAGATAGGTTTTTACTTCCTTTTCTTCAAATTACCTATCGTTTTTATTTGCTTTTGAATGTTGTCTCTCTTTTATTAAACTAGCCCCCAGCGTGTATTTTATGGTCTTTATAGATCACCTTGTGTCAGTTTGAGCATGTTTAGGTAGTGTCGCGTTCGCTGTAATTATAGATTGAGTCAGTGGTCCTGGACCTCTACAATACGTGACATCACGCTTCACTCTCTCCCTTCTCTATGTGATTATTTAACGTACAATTTTTTTTATTTTCACATTTTCCATGTAACAAATAATACCGAATTCCACCACTCGTAGTGTCCCTGTTCCTATCCTCATTGAAGGACAAATACCTTAAGACACACAATGTATTTTATATTCACTTAACTTTGAT
Source organism: Magicicada septendecula (assembly GCA_034769895.1). NCBI lineage: Eukaryota > Metazoa > Arthropoda > Insecta > Hemiptera > Cicadidae > Magicicada > Magicicada septendecula. Next base: position 102,863,584 of record CM068375.1, read on the forward strand.
TTATTTTTTTGTGTGTCTGCTATTTCTTTTCGTATTGGCCGTAAGAGCTATCGTACAATATTCCAACGTAAATAAAATTCGGACCACGCCAAGTTTGTTAAAAATTATAGTAATGTCGGAGTGTTAATGAAATTTCTCACATACCAAATGATATTAATTTAATAAATACAAACGGGCAATTTAAAAAGAAATAAAATACTAAATAAATTAGTTACAAATGTAAGTAAATTATATTTGCAACTAAATTAATTTTGAATAATTTCATGCGAAATATAGAAAAAAATAGCAAATGTAACTTAATATAAAGCCAAGTAAGAACACATTTTGTTTACTCTTTTTGATAATACGCTTGTAGCGATCAATTATGTTTCACAACTATTACATTATTTTTATAATTAAAACATGTAAATCTCAGTAATAAAAATATAATTTTTTTGAATAAATATTCCTTCTTATATAATAATTAATTGGATCAGAGTATACAATAAACTCTCTCTAAACATAGTTATTTTATTTTATGAGTCACGGCGATGAGCTAGGAATTGTTACCAAAGGTATTTCCATTCTGTTACAGTTAAAACAATAAAGTTTAATCAACGTTCTGCAATATATGAAACGACAGCTCTGGGAGCGTTTGGTTCCACATAACAAATCCTGAGCCGGCAATGTGCACTCGGTTGTAAATGTAGTTGTTCCCTACGCAAATGTTTCAGAAAACGGTTTAATATAAACAAAAGCAAACTTCCTTATTGTGTTTGTTCAGACGGATTTGCAATAGCGGAAACAAAATTTTTAATAGTCTAAAACGTTAATTTTTTTTTTGAAAATTTTCTTAAATATATTACGCAATTAATCAAAAGCTATAACTATGGTATAATAGAACTTTAGTTATAACACAAGCCATGTGTTTATAGACTTTATCTGAAATTATACACACTCAGTACCTCAGATTGAATCAAATATAGCCTACTAGCAAATGAAATACTAACAAGAAAAGTGTTATCACAAGGAGATAGTCGGTAACCATAGCTGTTCTTACATTGTTGAAAATAAAATTAGCACTGGACACTAGAGAATGAAGTAGATGAAATATATTTTTAAATATTTATATGCTATTGATGAAGCAATATTTAATGGAAACGCAGACATATATATTCCGTAATAATGCTAAATATTGAGCTAAACATATCTAAAATCACATATTCTTTCGGCACAAACGTCTAGAGTTTCTGTGCTACAGTGATAAATGGCAAAGGCAATATACACAAAATAGTTATTAGATTGTTCGTGTATATCTGACACACTGTTCGACTTCGTTGTCATCCAGTCCCACATCCATGTTGACGTAACATCAGTGTTACCGTTTCTCCCAAACGGTTAACTAAAGCGCTCCTCTTCAACATATCTTCTGCTTGCTTTGTATAATCAATTATTATATAATATTATTTTCCTTTTTCATTTTGTTTACTTGTGTAGTATTGTTGTCAACAAGACTTATTGTCTTCAGCTTTTTTTGTAAGCTCTTCTCTTTGTTCTTGTAGTCTTCTCATCTCAATCTCCTTCTCTTTCTTACCGTAGGCCTATGCCTTTTCACGGATATGATTCTTCGTTTTTCAAAACTTTGTTAACTTTCCGTTTTACTGCTTGTAATAGTTGTGCATTTTAAATTCAAAACTCAAAACATGTTAAAGTCAGTATATTAGTATCAGTAATAGTTTTAATCAGAAAAAATTCAGCACAGGTATTATATAAACAGATATACAATGTCGTATCTAGAATCGTTGTGAAAACCGACTTTCTCAACAATGGAAACTAAAAAGTACAGAACAGAGATGTTAACTCAGTTCGTCACAAGAAATCTCCCTACTGTGCAAAACAAGCTACGACAATATGTGTCTACTTCTGAAAACGAATCTTTCGCCATTATAATATGTACAGATTATTTACTTTAAAAGAATTTTCCTAAATTAAACTTACGCCAAAAAATATTAGGTGTATTGAAATACTAATCTAATCAGTAATGTTTTATGTTTTTTAAAATGCTATATTCTTAATTAGCTTTATAATCGCGATACGTTAATCGCGTTATTTTCTTACAAAGTGCTAAAAAGATGTATACGCTATTTTATTATAACAGATATTTATAAAATAAATAAATAATTAAATTTTCAAAAATTATATGCGTTATAAAATGATAACAAAGCATCACAGAAATCATCATAGGTTTGATGAGTTTCACAAAAATTTGCACTTACGGTGTCTTTGTATAAGTGTTTACATGTGCGTCATTTTTGCGCGTGCGTGTGTGCGTGTGTGTGTGTGAGAGAGAGAGAGAGTGAGATAGATAGAAATTTATTATGAATATAATGGCTTCACAGATTTTACAGAATTAATGTAAGTATTCCATTCATTTTGGCATGATCTCTTAAATCTACAGACGGAACACCAAAATGCTTGTGTCGTGCGGAAATAAATACACATTTACCCTGCTTGTTTGTTTGTGTTTGAATCTTTATGTTTGGTGCGCAAGATAATGAGTAAACAATTGTGCTACTTGTCAAACTGTATAACAATGGTTAGAAATAATTAATCAAACCTAACAACCCGTAACTATTAGTAACAAAGCGGGAAGCGGAACCCTTGTTACTTGCAGCTTCACTCGGCTAGATTGTATATTGTAACGTATCAAAACCAAGGGCCCCTACGTTACATAAAAATTATAATAAAAAACACTAGAGTTATTCATTGTAACGAAGGTCAGGCAAGTGTAAACCCTTACTGAGTAAAAATAAATGATATTAAATAAAAATACAAGGTAGTAGAGCCAAAGATAAATGTATAGAAATACAAACTATGAAGTGGTCAGTACAAAGAGTGAGTGATAAGTGCAGTTTTAAATAATTGATGTTTAGTTTTTATAAAAATGAACATGTCATCATGGCATTTATGTTTGAGTTTTGTATGTAGGAGGTGTTAAATAACTGCATTAAGAGTGTATTTATTAATTGATGTTTAGTTAATTTATAAAAATGAACATGTCACCATGGAATTTATGTTAAAATTAATATAGAGTAAATATTTTATAACTACATTGAATAGATAATGGTTGTGTTGTTAGATTATAATTGTAAACTTGGCCAGGAAGGCAATAATTGGTGATAATATGCCACAGGGTTTTACTGTAACTATGTTGTGGACATATGAAGGGTTCTATACTAAAAAACTATGTAATGATAAATTAAAAACCAGAATGGAGTAAAAAATTGAATTATTGGCCCTAAGCCAGTGACAAATTGTACAGGAAGCCATGTCAGAAAAGTTAGGTAACCAACCAATGTAAAGACACTAAATTTTATAAAATAAATTAGAAGAAAGTAATAGTAGTTATTAATAGCAGATAGGTGCCATGAATAACAATAAAAACATAATATATGTAATAGGAGAATAGGTCCCAAAATTAGTAATGAGGAGATAGTACTTGTTAGAATGATAAGATTAAGATGAGAAAGGTAGCAAAATGTATGTAATTTTATAACAAAGATTCTGTGAAAATTCAATATGATATAACGTGACTTTTGTAAAGGAGTATTTTTATTAAGTAAGTGCAAGAACATTTTTTAATTTTTTTTGGATGGCTCAAGGATTACAAGTATTAACCAATAACAGAACAGAGATTGGTTGTCAATGACCACATAAAGGCAAGAAAGTTTGTTGATTCCATTGTTAATGGTGAAAGAGAATAGTCCAGCTTTATGAGTAGAGAAAAAAAATCTAAAAGAACTAATTTTCAAGATAATTCAAATAACTATTGATTCAAAATGAAAGTACTAAATTATAAATAAAATGAAGAGGATGAATGACATAAAGAAATTAATGCAATAAATTAAAGTAAAAAGAAAAATTAAAATCGAATGCTAAACCCCACTTTCTTACAACCAAGTGAAAAAAAACTATTGCTACACAAAATCCATGGTAATCCATAACCACGAGAAACTTCAACATTAGTGAAGATTAAGAATTGGAAATTCTACTCCATCCAGGGACAAATACACCAAACTTTTATTTTTGTAACTGGAAATTGGCGACAATACGACGCAGACATCTGTAGACTGGTTAAGCGGCCATCACGGATATATCGGTACTCTGCCATTACGAGTGAACCTCGTCGTTAGACGGTAAAACCAAGTTACGTTTAAAGATATTAGTTAATAAGATTTTATATTTAAATTTGTAATACCTTGTACTTTCATTTGGCATTTTCTGACCTTCCTAATAGTCACAAGAACCTTTCGAACCCTGAGATTAAGAAAAAATAATAATATAGTTAAAATTTAATATCTGAAAATCGAGTGCTGTAACATAGTCGATTCACTTAAGTATGGTCGATCTGTTGAAACCAAGCAAAGAAAGAAAAAATAAAGAATCCTTCATGAAAATTATGACTTATTATTTGCTGACTATTTAGTGCGTTTTAGATAATTTATAGTTTACAGAGAGAGAAACGAGAGATATACTGCGATTGGAAAAACTTAACCTCAAATAATTGGCTGACGATAAACCACAGCACAAGCACTCATACGGTAGTCGAACTGCGAGAGAAGAGAAAAACAATTCACTGCTTATACTCCCCTCTCTTAACGTTGTTGTACCGTCTAGGCCTTAATACGAGCGATCTAACCACCAAATATACTAAACTAATATTACACGCTACTCGTTCAGGGTTGATTTACTTGTTATAATATATTAGAGATTAACTTCAACAACGCTAGACTTTTGCAACATAATAATACATCACCAATCAAATTGTTTTGGGAGAATTAAACTCGTATCTCCAAAAATCTCTCTGAACACCCTTTTATTAACGACTTTTTATAAATAAATCCTATAGACAGTGAAAATACAACACATTCATCTTTCATTTATATTACCAATTGACGCTTACAACGTGAAGCTAAATTAAATTATTAATCCATTACATATTGGCACCACAACGTGGATAAGGATCGGAATAGCACCTTCTCTATTTATTTATATTAGTCTACAATATACAAAACTGAATAAAGAAACACACCGGTTTCCCTTAAACTGTATTCTAAGGCAGTCCTTAAATTACTGTTTTCGCATGTAACAAATAACAGCCAATTATTATTTTTAACTGATAATCCTTTTGCAAGAAACTAGAAAACACAAGTAGACAACAAGACTTTTACATTAGTAGGCAATTAAATAGATAGTTTAAAGAAACAACTATAATAAATTTATGAATTTCGTAAATTAAGAAATACAAAATTTTTAATGTGAATAAGATATTGTAACGACCATCGTATCAAACCGTGTAGAATAACCTAGAGCGTCCCCGATCCGTCGCCAACCTAGTGTGGCACGTGTTGCCTCAGTCAAGGCCGCAAACAAGTTTGTTCTAGATTCTTCAAGAGGTCACTAGAACTAGAGCGTCAGCATTAAAAGACTCTTCTGTTCAATACGACAATCAGTTATACCGTTGTAACAATATAAATATACAAAAGCAATCTTTTGTAGACGCTAGCTCTGCTTTACAATCTAAATGAGAGGTTTTTTCCATCACAGAAGAGCTGTAAGAAGTGAGGTTTGGGCCACCCAAACAATCGTCAGTCGTCTTCAGGCCAACTGTAAACTAATAAGTGATAAATAATACACTATCAATGAGTGAGAGAGAATAAAAAAAATAACAAATGTCCATATATATACGATAAATGTACGATAAAAAGACTAGTACAAATCAAAACATACTAGGGAAAACACATAACAATCACATAATAGAATTCACACAAAGTCTGGTATACTACCAAGGTCAACAAAATGCTGGGACAGGGGCGGGGTGCAAGATTCCCAACCCTTGTATAGTAAAAGTTGAAGTGGGCTCTACGAAAAGTTTGGAATATTGCTGCCAACGTAAGTAATATTGTAACGGCCACTTAGGCCGTTACGCAAAATTTAATAACTAGACTACTTGGTCTAGAGGAAGCGAAAAGTGTGCTGGAGCCCAGAGTGACAGGATTTGCAATCAACACTCTTGTAACCAGTAATAATTTTTTATTAGTGCCATTTTCTTTAAGAACATCAATTTAAGTTATCACAAAATATTTAGTTATAATTTTATTTGAAACAGCTGGAGTTCTGGTACCATTTTCTTTAAAGAGCATTACTTTATGTTATTACAAAACTTCAGTTACAGGTTTATTTAAAAAAGCTGGAGTTCTTGTACCATTTTCTTTAAGAACATTAACAAGATGTTTAACCTGAATACCAGGGGGCCAGTCTATTGAGTTGTTGTTGACTGAAGTTTAATAATTAGAACGCTCCCACCTATACTTTTGTTGAAGAGCTCAAATGGTACCATGTTGACCAGTGTGCCCTGAATGCTGCAGATGATCCTTAGAGTGTGGTGAATTTCCAGCGTGTCTCATTCCGGGCAGATGTCCTTCGGTGTTCTGTAGCAGGAGTTTTTCTGGGCCTGACGGCTTTGGGGAGCATCCTGGTGCACTGCTCTGCGGATAGTGACCGGTGTCGATGTTACTACCTCTACTTCCCCTTTCTCCCGGCTGGTGCGGGGACCCTGAAAACCCTTTACTGGCTTACGAAGTCATATTGAAAGATCTACGAAGTACTTAACCCTGGGCTGTCAGACCATCGAACACTCTATTGGAAGGTTGGCGAAGAAAAGAGAATGCTGCCTGTATTCTTCGGTCCCACTCCTACATAAAATCGACCTATTCCGAGTTGCTGATCATAACCTTTGGTAAGCTGTTTTCTAACCGTACAACGAACAGCTAATACGATTGACTGGCTTACTAGATCGCGTCGCCGTGGCTTGGCTTGGCAATCACATTTTAATAATCGAGTAAGCTGTGGCTCACAGCTGCTACGCGCGTTGGCGGCACTGAACGTTCAAATCACTCCGGGAAAATTCAAACCCCGGCACCAAAAAAGCTCCACTAAAAAGACCGTTCATTTATGGCGGCACTGCTTGCTGTACGTCTGAAATGTGAAGAACACTGCTTGTTTAAAAAAATTTCATGTAAACAATGACAAGTACAAAGGCAGACAATGGGAAGGTGTTCATTCACTATTCTTCACGAATAGCCCCTACTACAAGCTAAAACAGTTATATGACTGCTCCTTACCGCATTTCCTTTTATTGAAAGTGACTAGCACTTGTCTAGTAAGTTCCGGGCGCGCTTCTCGAGACCACTAAAAAATTATTCAGCGTGTATAAATCGAACTGTGCATTGCAAATAGTGCATACATCCGTACATGAACAGAGTGCTCCGACAGAAAGTATGCTAGACACCTTCACTGCCAATAGTGCTACAAGTCATCCTACAAACGTTACAGTGTATAATATATAATGCCAGTCACACAAAAACAACTGTTCAAGAATATTAGTCCTATATGCACAACGTGACACTCACATAGGCAAACAATGTCAATTACGAGAATATATATTTATTTTCCTTTCGTATCGGCTATCTAAGGACCACATGCCAATTTCAATTCTTTACTCGTTGTTCTTTCCCTTTTTTCCAATATTCCTCCATCTTCTCACTGTGTCTCTTCTTCCTTTCTTCAGTCCACTTTGAACCTGCGTTTTTCTCTCTAGTAATAGTGTCACTAATTAGGTCAGCATCAAACAGTTCCGTGCGAAATCATTATTTATGTTTATTTGATATACATTGTTACACAATAAAATCTCAAACGCCTGGTAACAAAGTAAAGTAACAATATATTGTCAGCGACCAATAACATTTTTAAAGCTTGAGGCACTTAATTGTTAAGTCTAACAGACTTCCCTTGTATTATCTTAACTTAATGAAGATATGTAGAGGTCGTGAAAAATAATATTCAATAAAGCTTTGGAATCCATGATGAAGGGGGATCGTAAAATTTCGTAAAAAGCTGACAGTTTACCCCGAAGGCATTTATCTCTTCCTCTCAATATTGTAACAAGATGTTATTTTTTATATTAAATTAAAAAATTAATTTCCGCTTCTCAAACCTATTATTTCAATCTCTCAGAAAAATTTCATATACGTTTAATCTTCTTTTTGAAAAACTCCTGGCGATTTCTAAAAATTAAACAAAAAAGATTTATATTTCTTGCCTCAAGTAGGTAGAGTTTTATTATGTTATGATCCTTAATAGTAGACTTCGTATCTTACACAAACCCTTGTACAATTTGTGAATATTTAAAAAAATAATATACAAGATTTTATATTGCTTGTGCCTTCTTTTTCTTTTAAATTTGTTCTCAGTCAATTCCTGAAGTGTGCAATGAGATGGAACACTTGACTTTGAGGCAACAAAAAATTATTTATTTATTTATATAATGGATAAGATGTTATCATAACGCATATTTTATTTTGTACATATTTTATTTATTCGTAATTTTTTGCAGTCGGCTTGAACATAATGTGTACAGAACATGTAGAGTTTGAGTAAAAAGTTTCCACTGCACATTAGTCCGTGTCGGTCCTATGTAACGGTCAATCAGATCGAATACATATAGTCTATGACTATAAAACTTATGGAACATTAATTACATTACGGTTATTATCATTTAATTTTATCAACGATACGTCCACAAATCTTACCTTATATTACAGGTATGATAGTGTCACCCAGGTCGTGTATTTGTAACATATATTACTTTGTAGTAACTGTTAGGCTCGTCTAAACTGTCAGTGATATTTGTCTGTGGGAGTCACCGTTCCGAGGAGGAGTTGAAGGCGTTGGAAGAGTTAGACCATGGTTAACACTTTTTTACTTTAATTTTTTAAATTTTTGTTCAAATTTAGGTGACGTGTGAAATGAGTATATACTCTGTGTAGGAACTTCGGATTATAATGATTTTGGAGTAACACCGAAAGTACGAAAAAGGCGAGCAACTTTATGCTTTAAAATAGGCCTATACCAGTTTGGTGGAATCAGAAAGTTTCCATTAATATATACAATTTCTTTAGATTGGTAGACAGATATTAATATGTTTACAATTAGATATACAAAGGAAACTTTGTATGTATCAAGTGCACTTGCTGAAGACAATTATTTCTCAGCTATTGTTATAAGCATAAATAATACCTACCCTAATGTCAGGGGCTTGGCAAAATATAAAGCCGCTTTTCGCTATGTGAATTTGGTTTCACATTGCCGAAAAGATTGTTTACATTTCAATAATTCCCTTTAAGATTATCTGTTGAAAAGAGTGTGGTACTACTGTTCACGAGCACCAATTGTATCATTACGCTCAAAAGTGAGTGTAATGTACAAAGGGAATCATAAACTTAATATGCTATCGTACACGACTAGTTTTCTGTGCATGTCACTACATCTTTGTCATCCTTATTTAATATAAAAGTGTTAAGAATATTTAATTCTAGGTTGTAATTAAACCTAATTATATCATAATATCAGCTCTTATTTGCGAGTCAATGTTTACGTTTTCCATGCATAGCAATGTTTAGGGGTTTATTATTAATTTGAGTTCTTTTATTTTAAGTGTGAAATGTTTGCCAAACAATTTGTTTTAATAATAATTAATTCTAAGGCTTAGATATTACATGATATAAATTAAAATTGTGTCTAATCTGTTTGTCCTTGGTCGTTTCTGTAATTAATCTTTATTTGTTATTCTTTTGTTACAACGTTTGATTGATTATCCGGCTAAAAAAGGTTGGATTACTTCTTCTTTTTACTTCTCTAATTAATGTTTTATTATAATAAAAGTTTTAGAAACAAAAGTATTTTTTTTAAGAAACATCACTAGAAATCGAAGGTAACAACGATTTCTTTTTATGTATAGTCTCCAGACCGCTGTTAGAATCAAATTTAAATATATTTACCTTATATTTTTTTAATCCGCTAAGCGATCTCAGTTATTTATATGTACAACATGTTTCGGGGATAAATCCCCATCCTCAGGTAAAATGTTTATTCACCCTAATGCATAGGGGTGAATCAAATTTATGAACGGCATTAATCACAATATTAAATTCACCATGGAAATGGAAAACAATAACTGCTTATATTTCCTTGACGTATCTGTACAAAAACGAAATACTCTTCTCACTTTCAAAATATACAGAAAACCCACCACAACAGATTTGGTTATACATGCTAATTCAAATCATCCGTATACACAAAAAATGGCGGCGTTTAATGCACTTGCACATAGATTAGTGAATATACCTATGAACACTGAGGATTATAATGACGAAGTAAACACAATGAAACGCATAGCCATAAAAAATGGTTATAAAAGTGAAATGGTTGGTAAAATAATATATAAACACCTGAAAAAATTAAATAGTAAAAATGTTGCAAAAAGTAATACTCAATATGTTTCAGCAATATACAGGAATATACTCCCTAATATAATAAAAAATGAGTTAAAAAAGTTAAATATCAATATTTCATTCAGGACCACTAATAAATTAAAAAGTATACTTAAATCACGAGTTCCAACATTAACAGAAGATTGTTCAGGTGTGTACAAAATTAGATGTAGTGAATGTGATAACTTCTACATCGGACAGACGGGCAGAAGATTCATCGATAGATTTAGAGAACATCTACCAAAGAAGAACACTAACACAACCACATCAAATTACGCACTTCACCTCATAAATAAAAACCATAATTACACCGGGTTTAAAGAAAACATGGAACCTATACACATCTGTAATAAAGGTCATCTTTTGAATGTCCTAGAAGAATTTTAAATTTACAGGGCCTCAAAAATACATAAAGAAAAATTACTTAACGACCAGCTGATATTTAAGTCTAACACGCTCTATGATACCGCATTGAAGATAAGAAGTGAAACACGCGTAAAAGCTAGTTGACGTTCGGAGGCCGACCAGTGCACTGAGTCACATATCACGCGTTTATATGTTTTCCGTTCATCCATTAATTTATTCATGACTTGTTATATGTGATGTGCTTATGTGCGTTAACATTTTCGACGACCCCTATGCATTAGGGTGAATAAACATTTTACCTGAGGATGGGGAGTTATCCCCGAAACATGTTGTACATATAAATAACTGGGATCGCTTAGCGGATTAAAAAAATATAAGGTAAATATATTTAAATTTATTTAAATTTGATTCAACGATTTCTGTTGAATGACTTCTAAAGCACTGGTTTTTCAAGCTAACAACGCAACTGTTACAATAATAGTGATTACATGATAAGAAACCGTGTGAAGGTAACTTCTTACTTCAGGGGTTAAACGTTGAAAATAGAATTAAAAGAATACCGTGAATGTTCAGAAACGTTTTATGTCCTACTTTGTCACCGGACAAAGGCTTGCCGCATCACAAATGGCGCCAACCGTACAAGTCTTAGTTATTTTGGTGACCCTAAAAAGGGCCGTGTGGCGAGAACGCTGATGTCGGTTGTTCCACCCGAGCCGCGCTAAGATGTTCGACGGCTGCGCCCGCTGTTCGTGGCGTACTGCAGTCCTCCTCTTCTTTCGCCATCGGTTGCGTCGAGTCCCCTGCCGGCCCAGCGACGTCCATCGCTGGCGCAGTACAGGTAGTGCGGCAAGAACGTCCGTTCTACTTTTCGGTTGTTCCTTCCGGCTGCCTCCGTCGAATGTGTGCGCCAGTGTTGGTTGCTGTCCAGTGCACAAGAAACACACGCACGACTGGGGGTTGCGCGGCCCGCGCGAAGCGTGGGTCACGAATAGTGCAGTGTCCCGAGTCTCAGAAAGGACTCCTGCCACTGGGTCGGATTGAGTTCAAATTATATTGTTACCTATTTAATGAAGGGCCTGAAGCGACCCTCGATGGTGGATTATACCACCGGGGCTAGTATACGGGGTCGCTTCCAAGACTCACCTGGTCTCGGAGTGTATTTACCAAGTCCGGTAATGAGGGAACTGTGGGTCACACGTGCTGATCGAACATAGAATCTACGTGCTTGACGTCTCACAGTGTCATCAAAAGAGCGGACAACGAGTCCTCTCCTCAAAAGACGAGAAGAGTACCTCCGGGGGACTTTACACGCGAGCTTAAGTCCCCGGTCGAGAACGCGCTGGAACGCTGATCTATGGCATCGAGTAAGGTATCCCCAAACAGGACAGGCATAGGTAATCACGGGCAATACGTACGAGTTGACGATGAGCTTACCCAGCCGGGGGGTCATTGCCGGATTAGAAAGCACGGGCCAAAGTCTACTGAGTTGCGCCGAAGCGAGTTGACGGATGTATTGTGTATGGGTTCGCCAGGTGAGTCGGGAGTCTACGTGGAGCCCGAGGTACTTCACGCTATTGGTCCAGGGCACCACGACGGGGCCTACTTTAAGCGGCCGAGGCACTTACGTTTACGCGAGAATATTACCGCGGCGCTCTTGGAAGCGTTGACGGCAACTCTCCAGTCATCGGCCCACCCGACATACGCGTCGAGTTGGCGCTGGAGCTTGATTGCCGCATAACTTGCGTTCGGCTCTGAGGCAAAAGCCGCAGTGTCGTCCGCGAACAGCGACAATCTTATTCCAGGAACTCGGGGCGTGTCGTTGACAAACAGCGAGAACAGGAGAGGTCCAAGTACACTTCCCTTGACGGACACCAACGGTAATACGCCTCTCCGAAGAGAGAACGTTGTCTACTCTCACTCGGAAGCTACGGCCTTGCAGAAAGCTGCGGATCAAGTGAACGTAGATATCTGGGAAAAGGACTTCCGTGAGTTTGTAAAGGACACCCTCGTGCCACACGCAGTCGAAGGGTTTCTCTACGTCTAGGAAGATCGCAGTCGCCTGTTTGGCCTGGCAGCCAGCCTCAGCAATGAATTCGACGAGTCTCATCAGCTGATGAGTCGAGGAGTGCAGCTTACGAAAGCCGAATTTTTCGGGGATCAGCACGTCCAGTCTTTCTAGATGGTAGCGGATCCTACGCTGGATCAAACGCTCGAAAACCTTAGACGTCGCGGACAAGAGGCTGATGGGTCTAAGGTTTACCGCACGAGAATATTCTTTCCCGCCTGGGGTATCACTATAACTGTAGCCGTTTTCCATTTCGCCGGAAAGTAGGACAGCCTGAGACAGACATTGAACAGTTCAGAGAGGAAGTGTATTCCTCGCTCCGGAAGGCGGTGGAGTGCGGAATTCTTGACTCCGTCAGGGCCAGACGCCTTCCGAGGTTTGAGCTGAACTATCTTCTCAGAGACCTCCTCCGGCGACATGGGCTCCGGCTGGACTGTGATACTGGCCGATAGAAAGCGCTCTACCTCGCGGCAGATTCGCTTAGTGAAGGCCGGGTTATTGGATGGGTTGGGAGCGAACTGCCGCCCGAAACTGTCAGCCAAGAATCTGCCTTCTCGAGAGGGCGTCCAAGGTGTTGACCGCCGGTTCCTTCCAGTGCGGAGAGAGGCGCGCATTTACGCTTTCCCGTTAGGGCACTGCGAATCTGCCAGACACTACGGTTCTCGGCAGAGCCATCCATGTGCTACAGCCAGCTCCCAGTTGCGTCTACGGAACGCCAGCATGTCACGACGCAACTTGCCGGTCGCTCTGTTAAGCGCAGCCTTGTCAGCCGGGTCACGAGTCCTCTGCCAGCGTCTCCGGAGGCGATTCCTCTCGCAAGCGAGCTGAGACACCTCTTCGGGGATCCGCTTATAGTCGAGCGTTAGCCCCGGCTTCATCTGGGAGGACGCATCTACCGCCGAGACTACGGCTGTGTCGAATATGGCAACTGCCTCATCGACATGCTGGGTAGTGTCGAGTGGTATACGCTCAGGTAGGCGGCGACTAAACGCCGGGCTAAAGCGTTCCCACTCGATCACCCGCCGCTCGTCGCGGACGGTAGAGTGCTGGGTAGCTAGATGCACACTGAGGGGGCAATGGTCCAAGGACAATTCCGAAATGACGCCCCTGATCGCAGCGATGTCAAGTACGTCAGGGCGGGAGTTAGCCCTCGGGGTATAGTAAGTAGGCCCGGTAGGGCCCATGACTGTGACCCGAGCCGCATCAGCGTACCTGCGTAAGCGGGCCCCGTTTGGGTTCACCAATCGGCTCCGCCCCAATCAGGACGCTTACAGTTCAGGTCGCCCGCCAGGATTACCCTCCTGCGTGCGCCAAAGACGGCCTCCAGATCGTTCGACAGGAGCTATGTTTGTGGAGGCTTGTATGCGGAAATCGGGAGTAGACCACCGAGAGCACCATGGAACTCAACCGCGGTGCACTCGAGGTTCCGCCGCTGAGGCAGGACAACGCGGTGATGACGAAGAGACGCGTTTACCGCGATGGCGGTGCCTCCTCCTGTGCGACCCGACCAGTCATCCCGGTAGCACACATAGTAGGGTAGTCGGAATCTACGATGCGGGGCCAGGTTCGTCTCACTACGAAGAAGCACATCGGGCTTGTGACGGGCAACGAACTCTGAAGGTGTGTTTGCACTAGGCGCAACTTACTCGCGCAACTGTTTCGCGAGGCAAGACTCACTTAGTGTAGACGTGGCCCCCACCCCGAAACTTGTTGCGCGAGGCATACTCGCGGCGAGCCAACCGTAGTCGGTTTTTGGACGCGCATCAAAGAGCCTCGCTCCTCCCGTTTCGTATAGTGTGAACGTCGATACTTGTTGCGAGCTAGAAAATGAACCAGGAGGAATGCATCCGCCTCATCGAATTGTACAAAAATAATTCGTTTTTGCTCCACCAGTGCCGACTCAGTGTAAATGGGAAGGGCGAGACAGCCGTCGAGCGAATCATTCTGCGAGACAGTTGCGCGAGTATGTTGCGCCTAGTGTAAACCCACCTTAAGAACTCAGAATGCCGGGAAACGAGACTGTTGGCGTTCCACGCCACGAGCTCGAGGTCTCGCTTGAGGGATTGCCGTGTTTGTCCGTTGTTCATAACAGACCGATAACACGGCAGGGTTCCACCTAGACGAGGAACTTGTCCTGGGGAGAGGTTGTTGCCAAGCATTCGTTGATTTTACGGAAAGTTTGGGCTACTTTCTGCAAGTCGTAGCTTGCCAGAAAGTTGGATACAACGACGAGATCGTGGGTAGATGATTGTGGGGAACGCTTGGCGGCAGCTGCATAGCTGTGGCGGGGCGAGGCGGTGGAAGCCTTGAGGGTAGGTTCTGAAGCGGGTGGTCGCTCTGGCTTTTGGCGGACAGGCTTGGAACCAGTGGCAGGTAAAGGCTGGCCCGTGATCTTGGCCTGAGGTCTCTTACCTTTCTTGCCTGATCTGGGGTAGCGAAGTTTGGGTGGCGGCGGCAGTGGAGGATCAAGTTCCTCGTCATCCTGCACCAACGGGACCTTTGCATACGCGGGTGTCTCGCGTTCCGGTTCCGAGGACGCGACTTAAGATGTGGCCTGTTTAGATTGGCTCGGGCTCACTACACTAGGTGGTTTCGGAACCGGAGCAGACCTTGGGGCTGGTTTCCGTGCCGTAGGCTCAGAGGATTTGGCCGATGTTTGTGGCTGAACTATGTTGCGAGGCTTATGCTGAACCGGCTTTACTAGTTTGTCCAGCTGCTCTTTGTTAATTGGACAGCGCCTGTTATTTGCAGCATGGGCGCCTCCGCAGTTGATGCAGTACCTGTGATTGTCAGGAACAGCACAGGCATGCGTTAAGTGGTCAAGCCCGCGTAGGACGCAGGTCGGCGTGTTCCGGCATGCAAAGCTGCTGTGGCCAAACCACTGACACCTATGGCATTGGGAAACCTTAGCGGTCTGATGGCAGGACTCTACGCTAACGCAGAGCCCGAACAGCCATTCCAACTCTAAAAGTGCCTGGGTGGGCTCGCCCTTCTCCAACTGGAGTCGACACGAGCCATAGATTGTGTATAACCGAGAGGCTGCCACAACCTTATAGCCCGCGTCACGCAGCTCGTCTAGAACAACCTGCGGGTCGGCCTGTATGTCTAGCCCCCGAAAAACGAGGTCTACAGGCTTAATGCGGTTTACGGTGTAAGTGTGGAACTGGAATGATTCTTGTTCCAGCCACTGGATCACTCCGAGGCGTTCTGATGCGCTGCGGCAGGTGACGCGTAGTGTCTCACTCGCTTGGAGCTTGACCGATGCGTTCTCTGCCAGCGCAACAACCTTGCGGAGTCGGCGACTAAAGCCGATAATGTCCCTTACGTTCGTGACGAAAATCGGCGGTATCCGACCTTCGGAGGTGCGGCTAGGCACAACCTCAGCGGATGCTTGGAATTCCGCCGAGTCCGGCGCCGAACTCAAGGAAGCCAGTGAGGGGGAGACTTCATCGGCTTGCCACCGTGCCCTACTACCATCCAATCTGTGGAAGCCGAGGTCTCCATGTCGGGGGAGTCAGACTCCGGTGGAGGAATAGGGCTGTCTGGCCGGCTAGCGGCCGTGCAGCCGGAAGGTCCGGCACTTGAGGTTATTTGTGACCCTGATAAGGACCGGTCACGATCTTGCGAGGGTTGAGCAGAGCTGCCCGCGCAAGTCGAAGGGTTCCGGACTGGCCCAAGTGGCCGGCCGGGGGGCTCTTCGCTGCCGCACAGTGCATTAGGGGCACCAACAGCTGGACCAATGCTGGCTACTTCAGCTCTTTGCTCAGCGGGTGTCCGTGGACCGAACTGTGACTCCGTCAGAGTAGCGACGGAATCCGCATCTCTATTCGTGAGCCCTGCTCTAGGACTCCCCGGATTCCGCTGGGCAGCGCTACATAAACGACTTACCTGCACTGTGCAGCAGGTCCCAGTCGTGCGTGGCGTTGAAGCTGCATCTTGTTCATCTAGCAGGCAAGGCGGCTGATCAATTTCCATCGCTGAAGCTTGATAGTCTTGCTGGCGATGTGGCGAAAGCTGGTCCGGCGGCTCCTACTTCTCCTTTACTGCCTCCGCAGTAGTTGTTGATGGCCTCTTCATAGCAGATCTGTCAAGGTCGAGGCGGTCCTCTTCTGTTCTCAAGACGTCTGTTCTCTTCGAATAGAAGCAGTCGAATGTGTGCGCCAGTGTTGCTTGCTGTCCAGTGCACAAGAAACACACGCACGACTGGGGGTTGCGCGGCCCGCGCGAAGCGTGGGTCACGAATAGTGCAGTGTCCCGAGTCTCAGAAAGGACTCCTGCCACTGGGTCTGTTTGAGTTAGTTATATATGTTTTTACCTAATTATGGGAGGGTCTGAAGCGACCTGCGATTGGTGGATTATACCACCGGGATTATTAAACGAGGTCGCTTCCAAGACGCACCTGGTCGCGGGGTGTATTTACCAAGTCCGGCAATGAGTGAATTGTGGGTCACTCTGTCGGGACGAACATAGAATCTACGCGCCAGGCGTCTCACGGTGTCATCAAAAGAGCGGACACCAAGTCCTCTCCTCAAAAGACGACAAGAGTACCTCCGGGGGCCTTAACACGCAAGCTTCAGTCCCCGGTCGAGTACACGCTGGAGCGCTGTTCTATGACCACGAGCCAGGTATCCCCAAACAGGACTGGCGTTGGTAATCTGATGGGTCTGAGGTTTTCCACGCGAGAAGAATTCTTTCCCGGCTTGGGTATCACTTTTGCTGTAGCCGTTTTCCATTTGACCGGAAAGTAGGACAGTCTGAGACATATATTGAACAGATCAGAGAGAAACTGTATTCCTCGCTCCGGAAGGCGATGGAGTGCGGAATTCATGACTCCGTCTGGCCCAGGCGCCTTCCGTGGCTTGAGCTGAACAATCCTCTGAGAGATCTCCTTCTGGGAGATGGGCTCCGGCTGGACTGTGATACCGGCCGATAGAAAGCGCTCTACCTCGCGGCAGATTTGCTCAGTGAAGGCCTGGTTCTTGGATGGGTTGGGAGCGAATTGTAGCTCTAAACTGTCAGCCAAGAACTCTGCCTTCTCGAGGGGGCGTCCAAGGGGTTGACCGCCGGTTCCTTCCAGTGCGGAGAGTGGCGCGCGTTTACGCTTTCCCGTTAGGGCACTGGGAATCCGCCAGACATTACGGTTCTCGGCAGGGCCATCCATCTGTGTTACAGATAGCTCCCAGTTACGTCTACGGAACGCCAGCATGTCACGAAGCAACTTGCCGAACGCTTTGTTAAACGCAGCCTTGTCAGCCGGGTCACGAGTCCTCTGCCAGCGTCTCCGGAGGCAATTCCTCTCGCAAGCGAGCTGAGGCACCTCTTCGGGGATCCGCTGATAGTCGGGCGTGAGCACCGGCTTCATCAGGGAGGACACGTCTACCGCCGAGACTACGGCTGTGTCGAATAAGGCAACTGCCTGTTCGACATGCTGGGTAGTGTCGAGTGGTATATGCTCAGGTAGGCGGCGACTGAACGCCGGGCCAAATCGTTACCACTCGATTACCCGCCGCTCGTCGCGGACGGTAGAGTGCTGGGTAGCTATATGCACAATGATGGGGCAATGGTCCGAGGACAGTTCCGAAATGACGGAGACCTGGACCGGGCAATAAACGCCCCTGACCGCGGTAATGTCCAGTACATCAGGGCGGGAGTTAGCCCTCGAGGGATAGTATGTAGGCCCGGTAGGACCCATGACGTGCGCAAAAATTTTAGCGGCGCTGTTTTTATGCCCTGACCAGGATCGCTGATTGGCTCGATCCTAACACGTCAGGTGTCACGTCTCGGCTGCTGATCCCTGATTGGCTCGCCTCGTCTTCTTCAGGTGTCACGGGCTGCCAGGTGTTCGTGCGCTGGTACCGGAGAGCAGAAGTATGCCTCCGTGCCGTCACAACTTGTCAAATGGAATCTAATGGGTAGAACATTTACATTCATAAATATTATTGATAAAATTATTCGTGTAATCAGTGTAAAAGCAAAGTTTTTGTAGACTTGATGCGATCAAGTTCCATCAATAGATGATTCAATACGTGTAATTTAGCGTCGTAGAATAAGACAATGTAGATAATAATAGGTTACTGACATTCTTTTTAGACAAAGCCATTGTCTAACCGAATGTCACAATTATTTACATTCTGAGAATAATTTTGAAAAACAGATTCAACTTAACTGGGTTGTCGTACGCTGACCGGTCTTTCACTTAAACAATTGAATTTAGTTACTTAAATTTAATTTAGTTATCTAAATAAAAGTTAGTTATTTTACATAACACACTAGACTATAACAAGTTATACATAATCTGGAAGGCGTCTGAGCGTGCAGGTGCATGAATATTGTAACAAAATGTAAAAGTTGGATTTTCGGAGTTACAAAAAATTGTAATAAAAAAAACTTTGTTTGAAAAAATTTTATTTATTTAGTTATTTAATTATTTATTTGTATGCTTAATTATTTAATTATTTATTTTTAATTCTTTTATTTATTAATTAAATTAAATTAATAGGTTAGAATAACCAGAATTGTTTTTCCGCGTTAACTAGATTATCTCCGGTAATAATCGATTAGCGGTCTTCCGTTATTCTATGAGGGTACTCCTTCAGTGATGTTATTTCCTTCTTTTCTTGGAGTCCAGGTGTCAAATATTATCTAAAATTCTTCTATCTATATTTTACCAATAAATGAAACTCAAAATTATATTATTCAAGGAATTTATTAACGTTATAGTGACTAATCGATTTTGAATCGATTAGTTAATCGACAAATCACAAACTCATATCTCAGGGCGATTGATTTCAGTATATAAATTATTAATGTTAAATTACAGGTTCTTTGAGCTATTATTATAATAGTCAGAGAAAGGTCAAAACTGAAAAGTACAACACTTACAGAAAAACTTCTTAATTATAAAAAATAGAAATATTATTTTAAATATAAATGTTAATAAATTAGATTTCTCGAACCAGACTCATGATGCTGTTCTGCCGTCACCGCAAAGGATTCTGGGAGTAGTCCAAAATGGCCGCCCCCGTGCTGAATGTATACGAGGCGTCTTCACTGCAGAATTCTTTCAAATAAATGTTGGTTATTGGTGTATTCCTCTTCCAAGCAGTAGTGGTTAATTCCTCTTCATCACAGTGTAATTATTCGGGGGTAGTGGTCAGTTGTTCGGCACGGCAATCAGTGTTCAATGTGTTCTTGTTCCAATGGTTGTGAGATTTTACAATATCCAATTTTGTGTCGATAAAATTTTGAATTCACGTTTATATAGTTCTCTTATCTGGATGACGACTTCAAATCTTCGTAAATAGATTAATTTGGTTGATTCCAGGTTAACTCAGTGTTGATTAATAGTATTTTTCAATTTCTCGGGGTTATTTTTTATAGGTTTAGTTATATCCGAAAATTATCTTCTCTCTTTTTTAATGAATTCATTTGTCTGATATCATTTCGAAGTGTACGTCTCAACGTGTAACAATCAACTAACTCTCTTTCTTCTCCATACAATAGGTCCTGGCCGATTTAATATTAAATCTACATCGTTTTAACCAGATGCCTAAATAATTGGCTTTTACATTATATGATTAATTACATTTTTACTATTATTTAATTTTATTAAATACTAATTACATATATTCAATTTCCTTATTTAATTCTGCGTTATTTAATATCAAACATGATATACTTTATAGTATTTTTTACCTCAAAAAGTCATATTCACAGTATATTTGGATGTAGGCTTTAACTGTACTTCCTGTCACATTAAATGGTTTACAATTTCTGTTAGTATCTAATTAACATTGAACAAGATCATTGATTGTCTTATTATAGGTTGATTTCTTTAATTCTCTGTAGTTTTATGATTTGGTTAACTAATTTAAATATTATCCTTAATTTAGGCTTTTCCTTTAGATTCCAGTGTTATTACACTTGCATCTTTTCTAATAATATTTTATACATTTCTTCAATAACTTTACAAAGTATTGTTACAGTTATAATACACAGTAATTGATTTACTTTATATAATTTTCATCAATTTAATTAATTTCCTTACCTTATTCATTAATTATAAGGTTGTTGAGATTTACCATTTGGCCTATATTTTACATGTGTTCACATACAATGTTTATTATTATTACAGCTTGCTAATACCCTTTCTGACATATTATTCTTATAAAATCTTAATTAAAATTCCCTTACTTAATTACATTAACGTTTATTATTGATTAATACAATTAAAACCCAAAAAATATTTTATAACAAAAATTATACTCAATCTCAGACATTCAAGCCTTGAGTTCAATGAACTGTTAATATAAACAAAACACATCTGTTTTTTCATCATTTAAATTATTCCTTAAAATTAATTTTCATGCAGTCCTTTCTGTTTTTGTTTTATTTTAGGGATGTACCCTTGATCACTCCACTATTTATTGCACACTTTTATATTATTTTTTGTCATTTTGTCTGGTATTGTATGATAAAGAATACCACTTATATGAGATCATCAGGATTCGCTTTTCATTATAAAATTAAAATTAAATTGCACTGGTACATTTTTACATTTATATCTAGAACCTTTATTTAAACATATTTTACATTTACTCTTATTTTATTGCATTGTACTTTTCTTATTTATTTTCATCTTTTTTGGGGGTTTCTAATTTTATTACATGTGGTTGTTTTTCTAACAGTTGTTCTTTTATTATGGATGTTTGTCTATCCTGGGCATTTCCTGACCTGCTCCTATACTACCTGGGTATAATTATTTTATACATTGACCTATCATTATTTTTTTATAATTTCTTATATATTGCATGGTTGGTTTTAATTTACTTTATCTCTTCGAACTATTATTTCACTACACTGTGGTCCTTGACTAACTTTTTTATAGTAGTTTTCATTGATGTCATTTTATTTTTATTTTATATATGATTATTTTTTAAATTTGAACAATGTGGATAATCTGTCATACTACAATATGCTATGAACTGGGAAGTGGGGCATCTTGAAAGACAAAGTTTTACAATGAACCGTAGTGTTGAGTAGACATACTTGACCCAGCCGACTGGTGTACACACGAAGGAAACAAAAGCTAGCGTAATTAACAAGATGACACTCACCGAAACGTCCGAGGGCATCACATACGTACAACGCAATGACTCACTTCTACAACATATTTATTTACTGTTGTTTTAATTATTATTGTTAGTGTTCTGTAACAATATAATAGTACGATGAATATCAAATTCAGTTAAACTAGTAACAATTGGCATTGTATTTACTCCATGAAACACATTTATAAATCAAAACATGTTATGAATGTTCCTGCACATATAGAGTAAAGCGTGAGAATGTGCTAATCTTTATGCTAGTAACAGAGTATCACTTTTACGTTAACACAGACTCGTGTAATTGCTACGTGCACTGTTACAGCCAAACGGCAAAACACAGTTTGTCACAGTAAAAAGTAAGTCACTTTGTTAATAAAATAATCAGGGAAAGGAACATAGTAAAACGTTGGCTTATTTAGCCTATTCTTTTGTGACAGTTTGAAGATTATCTAAGGTGCTCTTACTAAACAGAAATCCAACATTATTCTCCCTCGTTCTGCATTTGGTTTAGATTGTCGTCTCTCACTTTTGACACATATTCACAGCTTTAATACTATTTTCCTCTATATCAAAGCAATGCGGCATTCAATAGAACCGTTTAGGTCCTCTACGAGTGATTCAATTTACACTTACCGTATACCCCATCGACAATTTCGTTTGTGGACCAAGACTCTTTCTGGGTTATATTTTCTGATATGTTAATGCGCTGTTTTTCAAACCCTATTCACCATTACATTTTCGGCAGAATCAAGCTGTCGGACGTGGACAAAATTTGTTGGGGTTTTGTCAAAAAGCAAAGGTGAGAGGTTAGTGGCGTAATAAATCAGCAAATTCCTTCGTCTTTGTCAACAAAAACGTTGTGCCGCCCTAATTATTATTGAGTACAAGGCGAGAATTTCTAGAACCCGTGGTATTTTGATTCGACCGGCTGAGTTGTCTATCGTAGAAATCTAAAGGTACCGCATCGTCTGCTGCTTACCGTTGGAAGACTGTCGATATTGAGAAATCTGATCAAAGATTTGCAAGAGAGAAAGTGGAGAATTGGATTTTGAGTGCAGCTGTTGCCAATTTTTTCCTTCCAGATCTTGAAATCTCTTCCAGCTTTCTGGTTCTATAAAACTATAATATTAACACTAATTTTTTCGTTACAGAATTGTGTTAGTTGGCAACTGTATATCAGCTGCTCTGGGCAAGAAATCCCTGTAAAATTTATCTTACTCCGAAGTTGTTTCCTTGTTTAGGATAGGTTCTAATCCCTTTGACTTTCTCAGACAGGAAACGGATTTCTTGTGTTGAGAAACTTGAATTTGTGATATCCCCAAATGTATTTTAATGATTTGGCGACCACACTATAATCCTATCGTCTTTCAAGTACTTAGCAAAAGTAATCACGATGTTCTTCTTTGGTAGACTGTACTACCATGTCGACAACACAGGTGAAACAGAGAAGCTTTGTTTAAGAAACGTTTTAAGATTTGGTCGGAATTTTGTAGGTCAAACGAGCAAGAAAACAAACTCAATAAAAGGCCGATCAGTGTTGTACGAGTAAATAGTGGCAGGCGTCAATCGCAGAGGCCTCTTGTCCCTTCATATGACGAAGACTGCTAATCCATTTGTCAATTCACAGTTTTGATAAAATTAAAATTCTTTTCCTATCTATTTAATAATAAAATTTATCTTACTTTGCAGTAGTGTAAAACATTTTTATTTCCATACACAAAACGTTTAATTAGAAAAATATTATCATTCTTTAATAAGCAAAAATTCAATACATTTTTTTAGGTGAATATAGGTCATCTTCGTCTCACCTGTATTCCTTACATACATATCTGCAGAGATGCAGTAGGTTTACAGTGCGTGCCACAATGCCAACAAATCCAAACCTGCCACCAGTTGTAGCAATTACTGACATTAGTAAGCGTAAAGTCCGTCAAACTACCTTCTCATTCATACAGCGTTCTCGCAGTAAGTTCAGAATAATTTAACGCATTTAACTCCAGAGTTCCTAAACTGCTGGTACAGCAAAGTTGTTAGTGCTCGAGTATTCATACCATTAGGTCGTTACTGCACAGTACACTAGTTTACTAAATATATTCGCTAACATCACCAACTACAGCGAATGCATGCAAGTCATTATTTCCGACACTGTATTTAGTCTATCTGACTTTGAATTCAACTCCTGTGTTCAATCTGATAACTTCACAATGACTGCAGTAAGTTTGTGTAACTTAGCTTTTGAGTTCATGAGATCAATTTCTTCCACACTTGCTAAGCGCTGCATTAACCAATAAGTTTGACTTACATAGCATGTTTCTAACTTAACATATTTTTAATTTATAATAACTTAATTTGTTAAAGTAAACCTAATCGAATAGCTGTTTATTTTGCAACGGTAAGTAACTTAGAGGTTTAGAAACAAATATACCGAGCTATACAGAAGCTAAGAGCCTCTGCTATAATTTAGAATTTAGAATGAACTAATTTAGAAGAGACTAATAAGCAGGAAAAGAGGGTTTTCAAAGAGAGCATGAAAGAAAAAATAGACGATATAGAGACGAAGAAAAATGTAGGAGAAGGATGATGGAAACCCGCAAGTAATGTAAAAAGGAACTTGAAATAATTATGAAAGTTGATGTTAAGATCCGAATGAAAAAGAAACTAACAAATTTGAGTACTAGAAAATGTACTGGTTATTTAAAAAAATTGTCAGTTAATAACACATGAAGAGTAACAAGTCCAACACATTTAAACTTATAGTATCTATTCCGCAAGACAGAGTAGTATCACCAAATTCAGTTTTTTCTTCAGGTATTTTCTCCTAACTACTTCCTCAACATCTTCAACTGTTCTTCGATACTTTCTATTTTTCCCTTAGTATTTCTTTGGGCTACTTTCCCAAAGTAAGCTTAAGGCCGTGACAGGGTTTGTATTTATTTCCATATCTGTTATGCAAACATGTTCTATTTTGAATATGGAAAGCTAACTGTAGGTATAACCACTCTCCTTTACAAAACTGGGCTAATCTAGAACTACTTTCTTTAGAATGAACACTGACGACAGAACATCGTTGAAATATTTGGTACTAATCTGAATAAAACGTGTGTTCAACCCAACGGCTGACAAATGAGAACTAACTTCTAATACCAACGACCGCGCGTTCCATATGTGCCTATGTGTATTACCGAATAAACACACAAAGCTAACAGAACGTTTTACATGTTTACTGTTAGCTACGGCGACATTGTCTTAAACAAACGTTTGTATAACAGTGGAAAACAGACTATACAACACACTGGCTTTTCATTGTTCTTGCTAACAGTGTTTTGTACAATATAGTTCTCACTCAAAGACAAAACATTTCACTTTACCTGTTTGTTTGAAATTCTGTCGTGCAAACAGTTTAATTCTCTCAACTAAAACATAACATGAGACAGGCGTTTGGTATTGTCATTAGAAAAACAATCAGCAATTTGCTCGAAAGAAATGTATGTGCATTAGTTCTTAGCGAAACGTTGTGGAGACACATTTGGCACTATCAGGTTATGATCTGTTCCTGTCCATGGCAAAATAAAGGAAATTCGAAAAGAAGACGACGTAATAGGCCTATAACAAAACGATTTATTTTTCTTCCGTTTGCTTTATTTTGTTTTTACAGAGGGTTAGTTGTTATACATTTTACACAGTTACAGATGATTTTATAAAATTCCGGCCGTCTCTTTTTTGTCATTTACTCCAAATTTTACCAACACGTCTCTTTGACAGGTTATGATTTGGAATGTTTTTTCACACTTAAATGTTTACAATTCTGTTTGTTACATATTAAATTTTGTCAGTTTAGAAGTTTTTTTGGCAGCCTGATATCTCTACGGAATGTCTATGTGGATATTATTCTGCTTTAACCCACTGCCGACAGACTGTGTCGCGGGATGCATTGGGTAAAATACCCGAGTCCAACCCGATGAGCTGCAGATTCTTACGGTTCTGTACTGTCGTATACCACAGTGCTCACCAATAAATTTGGTTCTGAATGCAAAGTTTAGGTGAGGACGTTTTCAAATTTGCCGCCAACTTAATATGTCTGTTTTGAATACTGCTCCATTGATATTCACAAGTCAGTGTCGTTGATTTGTTTTAATGTTGCAAGAAAAGCCAAATATACGTTCTAAAAATTAACAAGTTATAATTCTCTAAACTGAAACCAAAAAACCCCGACATACATAAAAGTTAAAAATTCTTATATTAAAATAGCAGAATAAATTTAGTGAGAAATACTATAAAATAACTGTTTCACATTACAGTAACACGAATAACTGTAATAATGTTTATGGTTTATAATATTTACAAAACGTTCACTATATTGACTCAAATAATACAATTCAACCCATAACAAAGACAAAACATAACAAGATAAATAATTGTTGATGCCTAATTACTACTTTTATACAATTTAATATCGTAATGTTATTATGATAATAAATCAAATAAAAGTATGAAATCGCACCGTAATTAACTAGGAAGAATCATTCTTAAAAATACCAATAATATTTATCCAACTATTACAACAACAAATCACATAAAACTCAATAACCTATGTACATGTATTTACCACTGAGTCACCATGCGGCGGGGAAAGCATGTACGTGATCGAGATACTGTTTCTATTATATGTTTAGTTTAATATTTATTCATTTAAATATTTTTAATTTACTAAATACAACTATTACATTAACGACTCGGAACACAAAGTTTTTAACACACAAAACTTAAAGGTTAAAGGTGTGTCGTAAAGGTTTTAACGCACAAAATTTAAGTTTCGAAACCTCTGAAGAAGCTTTTTAAAAGCGAAAACCGGTTCAGGTTGTAAGGTAAAACTTTATGTTTTTACTCATAAAAAACTTCGTGTTCCGAGTCGTTAATGTAATAGTTGTATTTAGTTAAGTAACGGACACGTCATGGACATCGAAATCCAAGAATTTTTAATTTAGTTTTATATGATTACTTATGTATGAATAAATGAAAACGTAAGAAATATATTATGTGTATTTCAAGAACAAATGTAATTCGGCTCTAAATGACTTATTTATTTAGGTTTCACTTATTTATTATTATATTATTACACTTTTAATATTTTATTATTCAAACATTAAAAATATTTTTCTCGTCCTCATGTAATACAGAATTTGCATGATGGACGTCGTTTTATGACTGATAACTGAAAACACACCGCTAGCCCGCGCGCGTTGTCGGTTTTTGTTGTTTCACCTAACCATTTTAACTCGGCAGGCTGAATAAAATCTAATGACACCTCATTTATCTGAATCCGTGCAGGTGTTACGGCTCTAGAAGGTAACAAAAACCATGCTTAATCCGTGCATACATACAAAGCACTAAAACAGTATCCCCTTTTTAGCTTCGTGTAGTCGGATAAAAACAGTGAACGCTAGGCGCCATATTTTTTTTTATGGTTTAAGGATGAATGACTTCTCCCTTCTTCCTTTCCTATCGTCCAGGATTCATTTTCACAAAAAGTAATGTTACAAAAATTAGTTGTAACAAATTCTTCATTATTCTTATACCGATATTATTAGAATTGAACAGAATTTTCATCTTTTTGAATGTACATTGTTGAATCCTACATCATGTATGCTTAGGACTTTGCTCATAACTCAAATTGTATTTTGTATACAGTTAAATTAATTCTTTCTTATAAAACACAATTTTAAAATTTATTTTCGTCTTAATATCTTTATTCCTACACGAGACTAGAATTTTGATATTCTTCTTATTAAACTTTATATTGTACTCCTCTTTCTTTTCACTTTACCCATTACGATCAACAGGTTTGCTTCACTCTTAGCAATCACTGCAGTAACATTCGTAACCCATAACTTTTTGTTTATTGCAATAAAAACAACAAGCCTTTATCGTATTCGTTTAACTTTTTCGTCTATTGGAGATATTTAATCTACAGAAGCTTCCATTTTCAAATAAGATGATCTGGATTTCTTCTTGTTTAAACAACTGATTATGATTTATTTTAGCGTGATTTGTTTGACTGTTGTAAGTGACACGTATATTCGCGCGCGCGCGCGTGGAGTTAGTGTCCGTTCATAATTATAATTTCTGTACATAATGCTCAAATTTTAGTTTATGTACATAGTACACAACTATTTTAGCTTCTGAACATTTACTAGTAAAAGTGACATGTTAGTTACATATTCTACATTCTATAGAATTTTTAACTATTTATTTTCTATTACACATACAATTATGTCACGAAATAATCATGATTGTGCAATATTGTGTATCCTCAGATAAATCAGTACATTTAAACGTAGTACCTGTCACCTAGTAGTAATATTATTACATAAATCATTCGCGATTTGTAGGTCGTGATATTAACAATATTCTTCCAATATTTAAGTCTGTGTCGGAAATTTTACACTTTTTCAGTTTTTAAATGAGTATTTAAAAGTATATGTTATTTCCTTTCAAAGGTGGTTTGAACGCTTGGGAATTTACCGATAAAGGTTCCATAACAGAGAATGGGCCAACGTACGACTGAATATTGTTACGACGATCACGCAAATCGTCGAGTTGTATAGTGGAAACAGAATAACTGATACCAATGAAGTCACCTTCTTACAGTCCTACACTAATTAAAGACAATAATTACTTTCCACTACACTGCAGAAATAGCTACGATCCGCACTTCTAAAATCGCCAGGTGCAACTGAACTGGGCCGCTTTCAAATCCAGTATTTATACCTCTGTCGCCTTGTATTGTAGTGAGATAGTAGGCCGCAATACCAGTAGGGTAGTCTAACAACGTCTTGAAGGGGCAGAACGTCTCGAACAATCTAGAACGTTACGATACTCTGCCGTACAGAATAATTTACCAACGACTGACACAGCCTCGCGCGCCGCCGCGTGCCTAGAATCACTTACGCACTTATGCTGTACTAATTATTTCCTCAGCGTAGCATATCAACAAAACGGAGTTACCATTCGAAAAGTGTTGTTACTATCGAACTTCTTTGTTCAATTATAATTTCACTTTCCTGATGTTCTTCCTGTATTTTTCCCAATTTTTAACTTATCTATTTGAGAGAAAATTTTGGAATTAATTGTAATTGTATAATTTTGGAAAATTATAATTGTATTAAGTATTTTGTCACATTTATTTGAGTAAAACGCGTAGTGGAATTTAATTAGCATATTGACCTATGTCTTGTTTCCGGTACTCTGTGGGTAAAACCTTATTGATGATACAGCTAAAATGGCTGCCTGCTTGTACTTTCTTGTTCGACATAAACGATTCTACTCAATTGTGTTGTGTATAGTCTATTCTAGCGTGTTATGTATTTACTGGAGAACATCGTTCTCTTTCTTTATAATGTACAATTGGCGTTCATTAAAATTCCGTACAATATTTATATTACATTTTATATAAAAATAAAACAACGGATAATTAACTTTTCAATTATACTTGAAATTTAGTCTGCAATAAATAAACAAAAAATAACTATGTCAAAAATTAGTAGAATCCAAAATACTTCATTCTTAAAAATATATTGCAAGTTAAACTCAACGAATATTGCAAATTAAACGCAAGTCATATATTGTAAATGTTGTACAACGAAAGTTTTGATCTCAAATTATCTTTTAAAGTTCATCATCATCATCAACCTCAAGTATAAGGTTCATCCTAAACCTGTTCCGGGAACCACTTTGCTCCCGTCGAGGGGTCGAAGAAAGTTGGAGTGGTAGCACCTTTGCTGCGGTTGACCGGGAATTGGTCCTCACAAGTCCTAGGGTTGGAGGAAGCAATGCCGCCCCAATGGAATCCCTAGCTTCTATCCAGCCAAGACCGTACTGAGTGGTGAAGAGCCACACATCCTACACGAGGTGACCCAGTTTTCGCAGAACAATACAGATCTAAACCGTAAGGTCGAGGACAGCAGTATTCACCTGGCTGATATTACACACACAACCACAGCATTCCTGGTGGAGGGCAGCAGTATCCACCAGTACCAAGTTATGGCGCAGAGGAAGAGATCCTGGAACGGCTTATCTTTGGAATATAGCAGGTGTGAATATGGATAATTCAGACGGCTGTAATACTGAGCAAAACGGGGATGGAGACTTCGAAGTCATTGAGAAGGCAAGGACAAGGAAGCTTGAAGCCCCCTAGGACAAGGAAACTCCGAATTACATCCCCTCCCTCCAGATGGAGATTATGCGGATAGGCCCAGTAACCCACCCATGTAAATATATCTTACTTGCAGGGTCAAAGGGAACCTCGGAAATGGTGTGTCTTTTAAAGTTAAAATTCGAAATTGTCTACATTTATTTTCTAACTGTAAAGAATTTCCTTAAAAGAACAACACGACATATTTTATTTTATAATTTGACTTGAGAATTTCTTTTGTGTTAATGGTCTCCGTTTTACAGAGTAAAAATTCAATGAGTACACGTTATTCAACAGGAATCACGTTGACCTCTCTGACGTCTGGCAGACTAAACACGGACACGCACACAAAGCTGATTGGGATACGGATGAAAATTTAATTTGGCAGTGGCAATTATTGCAGCAGTAACATGAAATCGCGACAGAAAACGCTCGTATTTGAGTTGGGATTCAGTACAATACAATTACACGTAATGGAAATATTGTAACATGCCACAAGCAAAAGCGTGTACACACACACACACACACACACACACACACACACACACACACACACACACACACACACACACACACACACACACACACACACACACACACACACACACACACACACATGGAGTACTTTCGAAGACGTAATTTCTTTACGCATTTTATATAAATAAAAATATGCCCACATCCGCATAGATAAACTCACGTGATTTGTTGTCTGTGAAATAGCTGAAGTAGATTTTCAAAATAGCTGAAATTCTCTTTCCAATTAGTCTGACCAAAATCCGGCACATTTTTCATTTTTGGATAATTAATTGGTTTTTGGTGGCTCAATAGCCAAGTGGGTATGGCACCTGGCTACTAATCTAGAGGTTCGATTCCCGGGCCCGCACCATAAAATCATGGTGTGTTTTTCAGCCCCCAGATCGACTCAGCCTGTTAAAAATGAGTACCTGGGATAACATCCTGGGAATAATAATGGGCGGCTGAAGCGTAGTGCTGGCCACACTGCCTTCCTTGTATGCCGTACGGCTTGCATATGGCAGCCTACCCTGCCTGACTCCTAAGCTGCTTCGGTGGTACACATGGGAGCCATTATTATTATTATTAATAATTGGTTTTTCAGAAAACCGTTTTGTTGGAACTACTATAATAAACACACCATTATATTAGAGATAAAAGTTAAAATATTAAATGCATCAATATTAATGTTAATATTATCACCCTGGGCTCCTCCACCTTCCCTCCATAGTTGGAAATGGCTTTCTCTTCCGCATTAACTAGTTTTCACCAAGTAAGCCTAGAAGGGTTTGAAGCCAGGCAGTAAGATCCAAAGACATACGGACACGTTCTTCTGAACCAGAACACCGATTATCCCAGTGATGTTCCGACAGGAGCTCCGTCTCTCGTCCCTTCATTGAACCTGACTGCCATTAGAACAGGTTACCATCGTCCTGGAGGGGTTTTCAGGGTCTAACAGGATCAGTTAGGGAAGGTTGGGAATGAAGTTGGATGGAGAGGCTAGTCAATTCTCTTGTGCGAATACATAAGTGGCGCTTCAAATCCGTTGGACATTAATTTTAAAATTTTAATTTAAAAAAGGTTTTTAATTTTTTTCATAATTAGTGTACTTCAGTTACTGAAGACTGGAGAGCAAGTAAATAAAATCAACCTACCGAGTAAACGAGAATAACGTTTTATTATAAAGAGTAACGATGAAATGGAAGTTAGTTGTCAGCGTTCAGAAAATATAATTATCTGTCAACTCTCTGCGTAAAACTTTGTCTTTCCAGTGAATTCACTTATCAAGCTTTGGTAGAAGAGCTCAACAGCTCTCCGAAATCTATAATCCCTTTCAAGCATTTTCTAAAAGATTTACTTCTTACACATAAATAATGTATCAAACAAATGGACATTCCAAATCTGTTAATGGGCAGGCTCAGAAAGCATGACATACAAACTTTACCGGCACCTGCAGTAAGAAAATGTTTTCATTATAAACAAAAAGCAGCCAAAAGCAAAATTGGGTACTGAGTTCGACAAATAGGTTACAGAATTTATAATCTATATTGTTTTTTTAGCTGTTATCTTTTGCTGTTGAATGAGTTTTTTCTCATTTGCTTAAACTAAGTGCGTAAAACGTTTTCCACATTGCTACTCTCTACGTAGGATGAAATATATCAAACACTTGTTCAAACGACTTACCTGGTGCAAATACTAAATTGATTGTAAACATTTTTTTAGTTTCTTAGTTTAACTCTGTTCACTAAAAATTAGGATAATATATAACTTACATGCAACAGAGACCATTTCTATAACTAAGACTTTAATTCAACATACATTCGTGTCTGCTGTCAATTTACCCTCCACCATAGAAAAATGCAATCTTCTTATGTAAACATACGCAAGTTCAACTTTACATATCCGTACGCCTATGACGTAGGCAATCTGAGTGGTTTACACAAGGTCGTCATCGACGTAGTATGGTATTTTCCATTCCATATGGTGTTTTCTAGTCGCCGTTGACTACGCGACTGGTTCGGAAGCACCGAGTCAATCAGTTTGACATTGTGATGTCTGATTTCAGTACGGTGTTTTATAGCTGGTAAAGTTAAGTGAATTATTGTGTGAAGACATCTGCAATTAGTGACGTGTATTGTTTATTGGGTAATCTTGAGTTAATTAGGTGATGCTGACTGGTTGTAACTTTAGCCTCTCTTGACCAATCGTAAAATTGAATAATTGTTTTATGTGAGTGTTATTGTTTTGTTTACTATACTGAATTAAATTTCGATTTCAATTTTTGTTCGTAGCACTGTAAATGTGAAAGATATTGTAGTAAACAGTAATCCGGCTAACAACTCTCTAATATAGAAGTTAGTAAGTTTATAAGAAGATGTCTAATCTATGTGCACTCCCCATTGCCAAAATTAGCATTCAGGAACTGCAGATTATCACCTTCGATGATACCGACCAGTCGGTGTCGTGTCATTTTCACTCTGCTGACAGCATGGGTCTGTCAACAACGCGACTATGCGGGGAATCTATGATAGATAATTATGGCTAATTACCACTGATAACAGTTGTTTTCACGCGCAGTACGGGAACAGGGAGGTCATTCTGCCGCGTATACAACAAATGTCAAGTGTCACGTAAGCTACGCTTACTGCCTATCGCATCGGCGTAATGCTTACTTACTAAGAAGTAAAACTTATTTTTATTTCTATAATTTCGTTTAGAGTTGAATTTAAATTTCGTTTATCAAATTCAGATAGAGGTTGTCAACGATAGAGAAGCGTATGCGCAGTGAAACACGGAGTGGTGTACTGGGGGGAGTGGGTATACCTACCAATGTTGTCGTGTACCCCCACATTTCTCCCTACCGGCGCAAATTGAGCTTCTCTAACGTTGACAATCTCTACATTTCAAACTCTGTAACATTACTGTCTTCAGAATCTGTTGCATACGTATTGTTACATCACAGAACAATCTACGTGTTTGTCGAATGTGCCAGAAGCATCTCGCTCTAATGTGTGTGGCATACGTGACTCTAGACGCATTCGCGAGAGTTTTCTTGAAACCGCCAGCCGTGCGGACTGTGTCAAGGCCGCAATTAATTACGTAGTACACTGGCGCTAAGACGCAATTTGGAACGTTCTTGTATGTGAGCGGAGATATAAATACATGGCGGCAGCGGCCTTAGTTTTCAGTATAGTGGCGATATATTTACAGTGCGGTTTGAGTTATTATCGGGCGATATTACTGTGCGCGTTCGAGTGGTTATTAGTCAAGTGTTGTGTTTTATAATCGGACGGTATATTGTAATACAATTGTGTTTTAATTTTAGTTGACATTTATTTGCCTGTGAACAATTTTTACTTGATTTGTTATAAGAGACTGTGTTGTTATATACATATATATAATTACGAACTGTTAACTGTAAAAAATGAAGCTGGTGATTAGTGACTTAATTGGTGTCTTGTATTTTGTTTCCACTGTACCCTACGACGATCAAGTAGACCGTCGTAGCAGTATATTAATTTGATTCTGTTTGAATTTGCGGCAGTTATCATTCGCTATAGAAAAAAATTCTACAAAAAGACACACAGACACACATAAACATTTCTGAAAATGACTTTTCTTCATGTTTTTAAGGCGGTACAATCAGAATCAGCCCTTATCTGGAACACTATTTTTTCACGATCACCATCTTCCATTTTCTTATGGAACATGAAAGTAAAAAGTGTATGCCAGTTAAGTGTCTAACGCGCTTCGGTTAGCTTGGCGTCACTAATGTTATATCACCAACTAACATTATAAAAACATGTAACACCTTTCACTTTACGACTACAAATAAAAATTGCTCCACTGTGCACTCTTTTGTTACAAGATAAATAAAACTGATAAAGTTGACATAAAATACAATTACTGAAAGTGGCCGTTCCAACAGTTTTTTATAAGTATTTTTACAAGGAAGATGTCGATATTCCCAATCGCAGCGGTACGGCCTCCGTTGGAACTATTCATCTCTTACGTTAAGCTACAACATTAGCGACCATTCAATCTTATTAGCCATGAATATAGTTCCCTCAGCATATCTCTATACCACACGACAGATGGTTCTAATATCTCCTTCGAGCATCCATGAGCAATTTCTGTACTACGCAAATTGATTATTGTACAGTCAATACATACAATCCCATAAATTTCATTAATATTATGTATAATACCATTTGCACAAGAAAGCCTAACATATTGACATTGTTAAAGGATTCAAGGAACTATTAAACAATAGGCCTATATAGAAGCCGCTAGTGGTAAAAAATTATATCTATATAAAATTGTAACTTTTTATTTTGTTAACCATTAATTGAAGTTATATTTAACCGTATAAAACATCAGAATTGAAGTTCTGTTTCAAAACTGAGAAAAGTATCGTAGTACAGTTTTTATATTCAACCACAGGTTTTGTTTCATATTTTGCATTGTTTTAATTTTATTACAATTCTTTAATCCTTTATATAAATAAATTGTGTATTATTACAGAGTGTTAAAATTTAGTTTCATAAATATTATAGCTTTAGAAACGCGTTTGTGAAAAATATCTTAGTCATACTTTCAGGCAATGCATCAAGTCACTGCTTAAGGTTGGGGTTGGCTTCCTTTTTCGTTTTCAAATAACAACTAATTGAAAATTTAGAGGTTAGGTTCTAAAGCACACAAAATTTGTAATAACCCTTACGATTTGTAATGAAACTAACATATATAAATTACTGTTACGACGGGTCTTTCTGTTTACACAGTGTAAAGTAAATAATTGAACACAGAGAAATTGTTAATTATAACTTTAATTCTATTTTAAATAGCCTAAACAAAAACACTTGTATACGACAATTCTTTAAGCTTACAATTAACCAACAAACACTAGAGTAACTTGAAATAAATAATACCTATTTAACAGTGTCGCGCTAAATAATACGAGTCACCAATTTGTATGTCTGCACAAAAATAATTCAAAATTACTACATTACACTTAACGCACACTAAATTGCAGAACCAACAACCAATTCAAAACAAGTGTTTGTCCCACTGGTCGTTTCCGAAGCCTGTGTTTATACGCCACTGAGATGAATCTGTTCCTTCCTGGTGATTCGTAGAAAAAAAAACGCATAGAGGAAGGCACCTACAAAACATTGGAAATGTCCATTCTACGTCGACGCCAATGGCGACGCAAATTACCACTTACGCGCCATGTCGGTCGGCTCTCATATATATTGTAAGTAAATTACAATTGAAGTGCAACATTAATTTTAAGCGAATTTTGGCATAAGCATGCAGTTCTTGTACACTGATTGGTCATTAATCGGGGATACACAATTTTCACTGTCCTTTACACGGAGTCAAACGGCCACACTCGGAAATAGAAGCGAAATCACTTTCCACAAGGACATTTGAGTGTTTACTACTAGCTCACGCGTTCTATTAAAAGAAAAAAAAAGTTGTATTCACTGTTTTTTTGCGTTCCTTTCTTTTTGTATACGATATTTAGTACAAAATAATTGCCACATCCAAACTATCTGTTGGAGTATTGGAGAACTACGGCAACATTATAAGAATAACAGTACAACTTTATAACAAGGACTATACGGCGTTCCAAATCGCATGGCACCTAAGGGATTAGGAGACCCTTACTAACATACACACACAAATGCAGCTGGCCCGCACGGTGTGGTATGAATCATCTACTGGGGCGTCCACTACGTAACTGCAACTTTTATCATATGGATTTTTTAACAAACGAGCTTACCATATTTGTAATCTCCATAAAATTTGAAAGAAAATGACACTAAACACGACGTGATTGTGATAGATTTTAGATGTATAACTAAGTCTAATTTAATGTGCATTTTGGCTTTAGAAATTAATATTCATGTTGAATGCGGTATCCAAGTCACATGCACGAATTAGTAACTAAATTACCTTAAATTGTTCGCCTTGTGACTTCTTGTAATTTTTCCACTATGACGCGTTTCAGAGCTTATGCTCCATCATCAGGTATTGACTAAAATAAAACTATCACTCTTGCCGAGGTCGTTACATAATATAAAATGTCAAAATTTGCATATGAACTGCACGCGGAAGTAGGGTGCGCACCCGTTCAAGTTCAATTTGCCACTGAGCGGTCGCTACCTTATAGTCCCGGGGAGCAGCTTCAAGGCCGTATCGTACAAGTTGTTTGAAGCAAAGTTCAGTTGATCATTCAACACGAACTCGCGACTGCTTGGGTCGGCGTATGCACTATAAATTTCGAACTCCTCCAAGGCATTCATGAACCGACCCTTCTTACACACATGTAACGGAATTGAATTGGAATTGAAGTCCGTATATTTGTAATTATGTGAAGTGAGGTGTCGGGCGTAATTAGATTTAATGCTGTTAATATTACTTATTTTCGGTATATGTTCTCGAAAACGCTTAAAGAATCTTCTCCCTGTCTGTCCAATGTAGAAACTATTGCAATCATTGCATAATAGTTTATATATTCCTGTTTTTTCTTCCGGGGGTATGTGTTTTTTTGGTCTTAGAATGTTTAGTAATTTATTATTGGTTCTGAAACAGATATTAAAACCAATATTGTTCAACACAGATGACAAAACTTTAGGCATTAAACTTGTGTAATTAGTTGATATAAACATTTTTTGTACGTTATTGTTCGTTCGTGGTTTAAGTTTGTTTCTTTCATGCTTTTTTAACAGTTTGTCAATATCTGTGATGGAGCATAAGCTCTGAAACACGTCATAGTGGAACAATTTAAGGTGGACAATTTAAGGTAATTTAGTTATTAATTTAGAAATTAGTATTTTGCAAATTTTTGTTGATAATCACGCACAATTCGACTGATCTTTATTGTAATAAAGCGTATTATGTGTGTTGCATATATCAAATAACTTACATTATATCTTTTCCATAGGGATACATTTTTAAATAAAATAATTTGTTATGTCTATTGCATACAAGACAGCATTTGTTATTGTAGAAAAAATACGAATTTTCATATTACCGACGTAATTTTCTACCTTGAATGTAAATTGTAAATACATTTTTGTTTATAATCATCAAGATATCATGAACATAATTATTACTTTATAATAAAATCTTTATTAAGTACTCCAATTCTGCGTTTGCTTTAGAAATCCCTACATTGCTCATGTTTATCGCAATTATGTGTTACTTGGACTCATTTTTCACACAATTTTACGGACGTTACAAAAATTATAGTTTAATTTAGACTATAAGCTAAATTTAAAATTTCACATTTTTTAATTGGACCGTATACTTATATTTTACCTGAACCGCCCGGGTCGTTCCTGGCCAGGCCGGGCCGGTTGTGAGTGCGCGTGCGAGAGTAAGGTCTTCTAATCCCTTAGGTGCCATCCGGTTTGGAACACCCTATAGCGTACGTGACGCAGTCTTAGCTGACTGTACTTTGAAAGGAGTGTACATAGTCACTACTACTTATGTGCCAGCTGACCACCTAAGCGCGTTTGTTTTAATTAAAGGGTGGAAGAAACTACGTCGCAGTCACTTTGACTCTTCGTTTGCCTGCTTCAAAAGACTGACGGGACTAAGGTCATAGTTGCGAGAGTCCACTAAGAAGTAAACCTTTCCACTAGAGCTTCGTTCATTGAAGAGCGACACGAGTTAATTGAGGAAATGTAAGCAACAATTCTGTTTGATATTGCATGCTGCGTGATTACAGTAAAGTTGATGGGCAAGGCCGACGACAAACTCCAGCCCAAACTACGCTCACATCCTCACGAAGTCATTTTGTTTCAAAACAGAAGTAGGATCAAGTACGTAGTTGATGGTGGTGATAATTTACTTTTTACTTCCATGTTCCGTAAGGAAATGAAAGTATGGCGATGGCGAAAAAAATAATAAGGACTAATTTTGATCGTTCTACCCTCAAAACGTGAAGAAAAGTTATTTTCCGAAAAGTGTCTGTGTTTAGAATTTTTTCGATGGCGAACGTTAACTGCCGAAAATTCAAACAGAATCAAATAATTGTTTGCATGTATGCCCGAGTTATAGAGGACTCAAGACCTATTGATTTTGGTAAACATCGGTTAAGGGGGAGGGGTAGTTTACCTCAACGTTTTACGTTTAAACAGAGAAAAAAGTACTTAATTTTGATAAATAATGTATCCTGAAAAGAAGGTTAAAATAACCAACTGTAGAAAGGTAGATGAAATATCTATAAGTGAAAAGGATAGTTGAAAGGGGAGGGAGTAATTTTTCACGTTTGGTATTGATTTAATCAGTTTGACAAAATTAAATAATATCGGTATGGTAATATACATGACTTCCATGTTCCAAGATTTATATTTAAAATCATTTATTAGAATTCTGTTCGATAATTTCTAAAAAAATATTCCCTACCCTCAAATACGCGTATTTTTATTATTTCTAGATATTTTTGTAATTTCGGAGTAGTCGTTTAATATAATGTTATTTTCGTGTCACTTTATCTATAAAAATTAGGTACTTCATTCTTATAAAGAAATTGAACTACGCAGATAATCATCCCTTCTTCTCAACCGAATCCCACCATTAATGAAATTTACCCTTTCATAGAGTAATAGTTTTATCATATGTAATTACTAAGGTATCTTATCCTTCAAAACTAAATACTCGTACTTTATTTGATATCAGTAAAGAAACTTTCAAAAAATCACCCCTTCCCCCTTCAGCTCCCCTTTTCATTTATAGCTACACCATTTACCATTTTACAGTTGAATAATATGACTTTATTTTCGGGGCACTTATTTATCAAAATTAAGTACTTTACTCTTATTAAAACAAAACAATTAGGTAAACTACCCCTCCTCTTTAATCGAACATCCCCGTTTTTGATATTTTTACTTTTGTTGAGTAATAGTTTCATTATATATAATTAATAGGGTACCGTATCCTTCAAAATGAAGTAGTTTATTCGACATGAAAAAGGTAGTTTTCAAAAAATTACCCCCTCCTCCTTCAACTACCCATTTTATTTATAGATATTTCACCTACCTTTCTACAGTCGATTATTTTAACCTTCTTTTCAGGATACTTTACATATCAAAATTAAGTATTTTACTCTTGTTAAAACGTAAAACACACTGAACCTTTGCACACTGCTAAACTTACTGTATGGTGTGCAATAGCTTCCTTTGGAATTATCAGTCCTCACTTATTTTTCTGGGAATTCCGTTACTGTCACATCAGAGCAATATGTCCAAATGATAAAAAAATGTTTGTCTCCCCAAGTCGCAGAAAAGTTTGAAATCATAACAAACAGTATGGGGAGCAACCAGCCATAGGGCTAGGCGATCAATGGATGCAGTTTAACGAGTTACCTTCAGGAGTAGCAAACATTCCCTGGCCGCGAAATTGCCAGCGTGCCATTTAGTCTACTGGGAATATTCTGAGAGTAAGATGTACAATGATCCACCCCCATGATACAGCAAAACACTCAACGTTGGTGTACTTTCTGTTCACATGTTACACCATGTAATGGTGTAAAAACTCGACTTAAAAAGTGTGTGAGTTGAAATTGTCGTCACCTTCGGGGCGTAGTGTTCAAAAACTTGTAGTTTCTGCGTCTAGTTAAATGCTATTATGCATACTTTCAATTTAGTGTAAATGTTAATTTTACAATCCACATATAGCAGCACAACTGAATTTTTAAAGTCCCAGTATCATTGACGTATCCTGTATTTTAAGAATTATTTTTTACAAATGTTTAAAGGAATTACATCATAGTGAACACTGTAGTATGTTATATTTCCAAAAAACCCAAATTACAGCACTTAATTCTTACCATTTGTATAATAGTAAAGCATTTAGAAAAGAAAAAATTAAAAAATTGTCTTTATTGTAATTGTTAATAACAATAAGATGTTCGTTTCTAAGCAGGTGATAGAAATTAAATGAAATTATTCAGTTTAATTCAAACAGGCAACGATAACAGATGTGTCCTGTCGGTGTCTCTGCAGATAAATTCAGCTTGTGGCTCTTTCACCCACTGTGAAATACTCCAGGTAATGGAATTTTTGCTGCTCTGACTGTCGCTATTAGGATACGGGCATCACACTCACACACACCCGTTTGGCGGACACATGTCTTGCGTTGCAGTCTGCGTGTTGGGAGTCAGTGCAAGCGCGCGCCTTGCATTGACTTCAACACACGCTCTATTAAGCGCGCCCATGTGTTGCCCGCGCGTACAGACCACACCGCACCGCTGAGCCGACACATGTCCTGCGATGCAGTCTACAAGTTAGGGGTCAGTGCAAGCTCGAGCCTTGCATTGTCTCCAGCATGCACTCTGGTACGTCGCACGCATGTGCGCTCGCGGTGTACACACATACTTCGTTGTCTTAATCGTGGCAATCGTAGTAGTAAAATTTTGCAACTGGAGTATGTTCGCAATGGGCAAATTCAGACAGGGTTGAATTTATTGTAGAGACAACATACAAAACACAAAACACGTTACATGTTCTGGACTACGATTCCACAAAATAAATATATACCCATTTCTGGTGGATGAACATGTACACCATGTTGGACATATAATAAATGTATTAACAGAAACTACAATTTTGAGTTTTCTTGTTACTTCATTTAATCTATTTCTGTAATTAATAGTTTCCATATTCCTTAATAAATTTGTAAAATTTCGTTAATATATTTGTTTAATTTTCTGTTGTTGGCGTTACTTCTATCGTAGAAGGTGGTGTCGTACAATTTAGGTTGTACTTTGTAAAAGGCTTAACTTTAACACTTGAAAGTTAACTTTACGTAAAAGTTAAATTACATATTTTTAGTCTTCTTCTTCTTCTTCTTCTTCTTCTTCTTCTTCTTCTTCTTCTTCTTCTTCTTCTTCTTCTTCTTCTTCTTCTTCTTCTCCTCAACCCAAAGGGCTTGCAAGTTCTTCCTTTACGTAGACAGCTTCTTGATCACCACATACCTTCTTCCTTTTCTTACCCGAACCGTGTACATACCTTCCTAGGCCTTCACCTCCCACTTGCCCTCGATCTAGGCGGCGAACTAGTTTGAAAAGAATAGCAGGGGCCTACCCAACTTTTCCTTTCCACAACTCATCCAATCAACATTTTCTTTTTAGTTTTATAAGCACGTGAATGTTTAGAAGTCTCCTTTCTGTACTTACTTTTATACTGTCTTCCCACTTTAACCTGGATCTGCATCTTTTTACTTTTACCTTCTGGTGTTGCGTTCCACGCTCTTCTAGGATATCTTCGATTTTCTATTCTACAGACGAGGCTAAACTCTCTCAACTGTGAGCTTTGTATCATATTAATTAGAGTGATCATGTTCCTGCGGATAATGAGGCTTTATATTATATCTGTTACTATTTTAACAAAACATTTTAATTTTATTCGCACAATTATACCGACTGCCGTTTGGCTGGAGCCTTATTAACAAATTTTTTCACATTTATTCTGAAGAAAACCTTAATGGCTTCCAGAATGAGTTCGTCAAACGTGCTATCCACCTCGACTGAGCTTTCACTAAACAACTCCAAATCTTATCAGAAGGCGTACGTCAAACAACTACTATCGTTAGAACTTATCACACAACATTTCGACTACTAAACAACCTGTAATCGTCTTCGAATGTAAGGTTGTTAACTAGTATATTAAATACAAACTTAAGCCTACTCGAGATTCGTTCACTAACAAGCATGGACCACAAAAAAGAAGAAAAACACCATCTTCTTTAAAGTGAAATACAACTACAGGAAAACTATATAAAAAGAACCGTTACTTACCCTTTAAGTCCACTGGACAGACCCGGGAAGCACCACCACACTGACGCAAGTTGACACAACGAACAACTTTGCGTCAATGGTGGTGTTCTTCGGTTCTGTCCAGCGGGCTTAGAGGGGAAGTAGCTGTATGTAGGTAGGATTTTTGTGTGGTGAATTCTAATGATGGTACTTGTCCGACCTAACCCTGCTGATAATGTTCACTTACCACCAAAAGTTAGGTTCAAACATTGAGCTATTCTACGACAATTCTTTCTCATTCTAATGTCTGTTAACCTTCAATAATATAGGAACTATATTAGGTTGTTCCCTGTCTTACCCCCTTCTGTATTTGATAATATGTACACTTTGATTTTACGTGTTGTTATTTTATTATCTATATGAAATACAATAAACTTATTTATGTAATAAAAGGCAATTTAGCATACATGATTTCAGTGGTATCAAATTCACTTGTATGAATAGATAAACTAACCTTTTCAATCCGCCTTGTGACTTCTTGTTTGCAATTGATGACGCACCTCAAAGCATATGCTTCATCGTGAGATATTTAACAAGTAGCGTGCTCACAGTGTGTAATCCTAAATAGTCCTACTTCTGCTTAGCTCAAAAATTTAAGTGTAGCTATATTACATGTTCAACTATCTCAAAATAATCTTTGTGTTCGCAAAAAAAAAAATATATTTGTCTCATTATAATTAAATAGTGCGCGGCCTGAGCTACAGAACTCGCTCACTATTTTGAACGGAGTACATTTATTATTACATAAATTTCATTATTAGACAATTTTCCAATTACGGGAAAAATTACATCCCGATTACTCTAATATTTCTTTAGTAATATAACAACTGTAGATCGTGTATCGTACAATAAACGCGAACAATTAGAAACATTTGGATTTGGGTTACAATTCCATTTAATCTGACAGCCAGTTGGATTTTCACTTTTTAAAAATTGTGATCGCTTTACTGATTCTTTATTATGAAATTTTGAAACTTAACATTACATTCAGATTTTAGCCAAAATTGCTTTAACTTAATGACTTTGATGTGATTTTATCAAAAATTTCGCCAACGTTTTAGGCTCTGACGTCCAGAGACTTTGAAAATTTCAAAAATGAATACTACATTCAGAGTGTGGTTTAAATTCACTTTAATGTGGTACCTCACGTGATATTTTGCGATTTGTTCACAATTTTGACTCATCGTCCTATTTTTGGGGTGATCAATCTCAAATGTCGGTATGGAGAACCATACATGACTTCCATATTCTAAGATTTATTTTTAAAATCATTTTCGAAATGAAATATTACCATAGAAACTACTTCTTTCTACTTACTGCTTCAGCCTTAACCACAGTACTGTGGTCACTAACATATACCACACCTCACGTTATGACACTCGATTTTCACTGATGATGGAAGTCAATGGCATTGTCGAAACGTCT
The DNA here is from genome assembly GCA_034769895.1 of Magicicada septendecula. Lineage (NCBI taxonomy): Eukaryota > Metazoa > Arthropoda > Insecta > Hemiptera > Cicadidae > Magicicada > Magicicada septendecula. Next base: position 102,907,448 of record CM068375.1, read on the forward strand.
GGTTTTGTAGAAAACATTGGACTACGGCCAAATATCCCGGGAAGGAATTTTAACAAAAACTACTTCTTTGTTGCCGATAACGTTGTACACATATATATAAAAAATATGCATAAAATTAATGGCTTGTATAAGTTAATGATTGATCTCCATTAAGTAGTGCTCAAGTTTCTAAAGTTTTAATATTATGATGTCCGTAATTAAAACATCAGAGCAGGTTTAGTGTGTATGAGGGTTCACCGTGGACAAAAATTTTCAACATTTCCTATTGAGCGTTGCTTAGAATAAATCTGCGAATCTACAGTGTACGTTTCACAGAACAAACACGCGGAAAAGAAGGAGCGCTCCGAAGTCACTCATCGACCCTCAGCATCTTGCAGAGGGTTCATTCCCTAAAGACGAAAAGTCTGTCTATGAATCGTTCCTCTGTAAACACGTGCAGTTACACTGCCCAGCGATCCACAGGAAGCAAATCGCTATCCACGCTGGACACTTTTTCGGCTTGCATGCGTTATGTTGGTATGGGTTCGGCACTTTCCATTTAAAAACCGTGCAAATGTAAGAAAATAAACATGAATGAGGCCAGAAATAACGCGAATTGTGTGTATGTGTGTGTGTGTGTGTGTGTGTGTGTGTCTTCCCTGCCTTTTTATTGCGGTAGTGATAATAATAAAATGGAAACGTAAACAGTACACAACTGAGATATGCTTGCCTGCCACGCACGATATATTTTCTCTTATACATGACTAGCAGAATACCCGTGCTTCGCTACGGAGTTTCACGTTGTGCGTAATGAAAATGTTAGTTTAATTAATAAAGTTTAATTAAAGTAGGCTTCTTAAAAATAAATAGCTGTTGCCCACAACTTCGTTCGCGTGGTCTTCAATTTAATGCGATAATATATTTAGAACAGAATCTATTCTATTGGGTTGCCATAGTAACCAGATCTAATAGTTTTTTAAGACCGCAAAGGACCCCACAGAGGATCGTATCGAAAAAAAACACCTGTCCTATGTTGGTTCTCCCGTTGCGTAAAATATTTGTGCCAAGTTTGGTTGAAATCGGTCCAATGGTTTAGGTGGAGACGTGGAAGACCCCAAAGGACCCCCCAAAGGATCGTATCGAAAAAAAACACTTGTCCTATGTTGGTTCTCCCTTTGCGTAAAATATTTGTGCCAAGTTTGGTTGAAATCGGTCCAATGGTTTAGGAGGCGATGTGGAAGACCCCAAAGAACCCCCAAAAGGACCCCATCGAAAAAACACCTATCCTATGTTGGTTCTCTCGTTGCGTAAAATATTTGTGCCAAGTTTGGTTGAAATCGGTACAGTGGTTTAGGAGGAGATGTGGAAGAAACCTTCGCGGACGTGCGCACAACAACTCACCGAAGTTTCATCGCAATCGGATGAATGGTATAGGAACGCATACGGGACAAACAAAGAAACATTCATTTTTATATATAAGATGTAAACTATACCACTTACTTGACATAAACCGTGATAGCTAAGCTAATGTACAACATATATGTATTAATTATACACATAAATGTTCCTCGATAGACACTCTATCTATTGGCGAAAACTTGAATAAAATCCGTTCAGTACTTCCTGAGATTAACGATTTAAAACACAGAGAGAAAACGCACCGACTTTATACTATGTACAGATTTACATTAAAATGAAAAAATTATAATTTTATTGCCTGGCAACAAAATTATTTTATTTTTACTTCCATATTCCTTAAGGAATGGAAGTATGGTGATGGCAAAAAAAATCGTGTTCGAGATTATTGCAGATTCTGATTCTACTACACTCAAAACATGAAAAAAAGTCGTTTTCCGAAAAGTGTCTGTGTGTGTGTCTGTCTGTGTGTCTGTCTGTCTGTCTGTGTGTCTGTCTGTAGATTTTTTTCTATGGCAAACGATAACTGCCGCAAATTCAAACAGAATCAAATAATTTTTTGCATACAGCCCTGATTTGTAGAGTACTCACGACCTATTGTTTTTGGTGAAGATCGGTTGAGGGAAAGGGGTAGTTTACCAGCAACGGTTTTTTTTTATCAAGGGAAATTTTTTTTTTTTGGCAAACGATAACAGCCGCAAATTCAAACAGAATCAAATAATGTTTCGCATACAGCCCTGAATTGTAGAGTTCTCAAGATTTATTGTTTTTGGTGAAGATCGGTTAAGGGAAAGGGGTAGTTTACCTGTAACGTTTTATGTTTTAACAAGGGTATTTCTTATGGCAAACGATAACAGCCGCAAATTCAAACAGAATCAAAAGATTATTTGCATACAGCCCTAAATTGTAGAGTTCTCAAGACCTATTGTTTTTGGTGAAGATCGGTTAAGGGAAAGGGGTAGTTTACCTACAACGTTTTTTTAACAAGGGTTTTTTCTATGGCAAACGATAACAGCCGCAAATTCAAACAGAATCAAATAATTTACTGCATACAGCCCTGGTTTGTAGAGTACTCAAGACGTGTTGTTTTTGGTGAAGATCGGTTGAGGGGAAGGGGTAGTTTACCTGCAACGTTTTTTGTCAAGCGTATTTTCTATGGCAAACGATAACAGCCGCAAATTCAAACAGAATCAAATAATTTTTTGCATACGTCAGTGAATTCTAGAGGACTCAAGGCCTTTAGATTTTGGTGAAGATCGGTTAAGGGGAAGGGGTAGTTTACCTGCAACTTTTTACGTTTTAACAAGAGTAAAGTACTTGAAAAATTATTTAAACTTTTTGAAACAATGGTAATTGTTGAAAATAAAATAATTTTGTTGCCAGGTAACAAAAATAAAGTCATTTTGATTATAAAATATAAATATTTACAACAAGAAAAGAATTTTCAGTTTTCAAAATTTAAATATATTTTTATAAAACAATGGGTTCTTCATTGAGGTGGGGACCATGTCACTCACTCCATCTCAAGCCTCTCCCATTTTGCAGAAAAAGAGGACCCTGTCAAGGCTGATACTTTGACGACAGTGACAGGGCTTTCCACCAAATTCAGCAGAGTGACAGGTAGGCCCAACTCTGATTGGCTCCTCAGATTTCCCCAGCGTTAGTAGGTTCTATGAAAATATTTTATTTCAAAAATGATTTTAAATATAAATCTTAGATATGTTTTATAAATCTCATGTTTTATGTTTTAACATGGGTAATTTTTTATATGACGAACCATAACTGCCGTAAATTCAAACAGAATCAAATAATTTTTTACATATGTGCCTGAGCTATAGAGAACTCAATGTCTGTTGATTTTGGTGAAGATCGGTTACGGGGAAAGGGCAGTTTACCAGAAACATTTTTTGTTGTAACATGAGTAAAGTACTTAATTTTGATAAAGTATCCTGATAAGATCTTAATAATCCACTGTAGAAACGTAGATGAAATATCTATAAATGAAGAGGCTAGTTGAACGGGCTGGGGGTAATTTTCTATAAATCAAAATTATAGTTGAAGGGGGAGGGGATAATTTTTTTTTATATGTGTACTATGTTATTGGCAACAAACAAGTATTTTTTTGTTAAAATTCCTTCCCTGGCTGTTTGGCTGAAAATGATTTTAAATATAAATCTTAGAATATGGAAGTCATGTATGGTTCTCCATACCGATATTTAACAATTACCATTGTTTGAAAAAGTTTAAATGAATTTTCATGTACTTTACTCTTGTTAAAACGTAAAAGGTTGCAGGTAAACTACCCCTTCCCCTTAACCGATCTTCACCAAAATCAAAAGGCCTTGAGTCCTCTACAATTCAGTGATGTATGCAAAACATTATTTGATTCTGTTTGAAATGCGGCAGTTACCGTTAGTCATAGAAAATACGCTTGATAAAAAAACGTTGCCGGTAAACTACCCCTTCCCCTTAACCGATCTTCACTAAAAACAATAGGTCTTTAGTACGCTACAAATCACGGCTGTATGCATAAAATTATTTGATTCTGTTTGAATTTGCGGCTGTTATCGTTTGCCATAAAAATACCCTTGATAAAAAAATGCTGCAGGTAAACTACCCCTTTCCCTTAACCGATCTTCACCAAAAACAATAGATCTTGAGAACTCTGCAATTTAGGGATGTATGCAAATAATCTTTTGATTCTATTTGAATTTGCGGCTGCTATCGTTTGCCATAGAAAATACCCTTGTTAAAACATAAAATGTTGCAGGTAAACTACCCCTTTCCCTTAACCGATCTTCACCAAAAACCACAGGTCTTGACAACTCTACAATTGAGGGCTGTATACGAAATATTATTTAATTCTGTTTGAATTTGCGGCTGTTATCGTTTGCCAAAAAAAAATTTCCCTTGATAAAAAAAACCGTTGCTGGTAAACTACCCCTTTCCCTCAACCGATCTTCACCAAAAACAACAGGTCATGAGTACTCTACAAATCAGAGCTGTATGCAAAAAATTATTTGATTCTGTTTGAATTTGCGGCAGTTATCGTTTGCCATAGAAAAAAAATCTACACACAGACACACAGACAGACACACACACAGACACTTTTCGGAAAACGACTTTTTTTCATGTTTTGAGTGTAGTAGAATCAGAATCTGCAATAATCTCGAACACGATTTTTTTTGCCATCACCATACTTCCATTACTTAAGGAATATGGAAGTAAAAACAACAAGGTTCTGTAGGGTAAAGTGTGGACATGTGTACTAAGTTTTATAAATATCGGTTGATGCATTCAAAAGTTATTGTGAAATTAGTTAGTTAACACCAATTAGCACGAAATTAGTTAGTTAACACCAGTTAACACGAAAACTTACGTTCTTCACTCTACAACCAAGACATGACAGGTGCAGAATTTTACGTTTGTGTCTGTAATATACATTTGACAAGAAGCAGAGCTAGATATGGTGACAAAAGATCAAATAAGTGGATGCTTGAGTTCTGAAGAAATGACGTATCAACTAAAATGGTACACCCATGTCAGGTGGGTGAAGACTATCATCCAACCTGACAACCTTCGTGAGGAAGGACTGTGCTTTTAGATAAAATGTTTGTAGGTCGAACGGAGAGCTGGCCAAAGGTGTGCCGTGGTTATATTGAAAGGTAAACACCACGGCCAGTTTAATGTATTTTCCGTGCGTTCGGTGCATTATCGCTGCATGTTACGATGCCCGCTTTGATATCGAGATTCAGTCGTTCGCTGCGACCTTTAGTGGTGACGTCATTTGGCTGGCAGTGGCGTCCGCTTGTCAACGAGATTTAGACACCAATGTTTTAGTTTTTATAAGTTAGCGCAGCGTCTTCATCGGCCTCTTTTCTCTTTCAACTTTGGTGCGGCTTGGATTGTGACGGTGTAACGTGTGATTCCACTATGACGAGATAATTCTATAAAGAGCTTCAGGTTTCCCCGCTTTAGTCGGGAGGAAAGGGGTCGACGTGATGGGTACTCTACAACTTCGCCCATCCGCAGAGCCTGCGTAAGAAGCCCCAACGCCGTCACGCCATCCGACATCGCTCTTCACACCCCACCGAAAATGCAGGAGCATCCTTAGTGCAATCCGAAAGATCAGGTGGGAACTTTCCATTTACTTTATAATCTTCACACACGAAATACTCCGCAGGTTATCGGGTAACACACACGCAGAAACCTATTTCTAGAAAGTAGACTCATGTTTCAGAGTCAACGTTACTGAACATGTTTTGTGAAGACATGCTAAAGTGTGGACAGTGATGACTGTGTTATGAATAACTTATAAGTAGTTGTGTATTGAATTTGCATAAAGTCAAGGGTTACCTGTGTATAATATAAATATTTAATTCTATTGCTGCAAAAGAGAAAACCGAATTCAAAATTCTTTTTTTGACAAAATCCAGACCTTAAGAAAATGTAATACTCGGAAAGTACTTGCATCTGCCTGTCATATGACTTGTGATCGTGCACGTTCCAATTCTTTTTCTTATTCTAAATTTAAAGGTCCTGTTGATTTAGTTTTTTTTTTTTTTTCAGCTCTATCAAAGTCTTCCCTGTAAATACTATACTAGTCATTTTTCTTTTTTAAAATCGAGTCTTTCTTTTTCCATTCGTCCTCTGATTTCCTGAGCGATGATTCTGTTCATGCCTATAATTCTAAATTTCTCAGAAAAACATTTATTCCTTAATACGTTTGTGTCTTCTGTTTGTTTAACACCCACGATACTGATCCATGTCATAACGCTATATTCCATACAGGCTGATAAATAACTAGCCAACAGGGAGGTCAAAACATTTTCTAGGTGGGGCTAACAATTTTCCTGAGGAAGAAAAATTTATATATTTTTCATGCATACATACATGCACATGTTAGTTTGTAAGTCTTGTACAAACATACATAAGTACAAAGATTGTATTGATTTATTAAAACATTTATTGCTTAAAAATATGTATAAAATTAATGGCTTGTAAAAGGTAATGTTTGATCTCCATTAAGTAGTGCTCAATTTTCCAAAGTTTTAATATTATGATCGGATAATCAAAACATCAGAGCAGCTGTTAGTGTGTATGAGGGTCTACTGTGAACAAACATTTTCAACATTCCCTATGGAGTGTTGCTGAGAGTAAAGCTGCGAGTCTATAGTGTACGATTCACAGAACAAACACGCAGAAAAGAAGGAGCGCTCCGGAGTCGGTCATGAACCCCGAGCATCTTGCAGAGGGTTCATTCCCTAAAGACAAAAAGTCTGTCTATCTGTCTATGAACCTTTCCTCTGTAAACACGTGCAGTTACGCTGGCCAGCGATCTACAGGAAGCAAATCGCTGTCCACGCTGGACACCTTTTCGGCTTGCACGCGTTGTGTTGTTGTGGGTTTCGGCACTTTCCATTTAAAAAGCGTGCAAACGTAAGAACATAAACATGAATGAGGCCAGAAATAACGCGAACTGTGTGTGTGTGTGTGTGTGTGTGTGTGTGTGTGTGTGTGTGTGTGTGTGTGTGTGTGTGTGTGTGTGTGTGTGTGTGTGTGTGTGTGTGTGTGTGTGTGTGTGTGTGTGTCCTGCCTGCCTATTTATTGCGGTAATCACAATAATAAATCTTTGGAAACGTAAAACTTTGGAAACATTACATAATTGATATATGCTTGCCTGCCTGAAACGATATATTTTCACTCACACATGATTTAAATTAAAATGAAAACATTATAATTTTATTGCCTGGCAACAAAATTATTTTATTTTTAACAACTGCCATTGTTTGAAAAAGTTTAATTGTGATAATTACAGTGTCTGTGTTTGCACGTGTGTGTGTGTGTAGAATTGTTTCTATGGCGAACGATAACTGGCGCTAATTCAAACAGAATTAAATAATTTTTAGCATGTGTGCCCGAGTTGTAGAACACTCAAGGCCTATTGATTTTGGTTAAGATCGGTTAAGGGGGAGGGATAGTTAACCCCCAACATATTAAGTTTTGACAAGGGTAAAGTAGTTAATTTTTATAAGGAAAGTACCCTTAAAATGTCATGATAATCCATTGTAGAAAAGTAGATAAAAATGTCTATACACGAAAGTGGTAGTTGAAAGGGGAGAGGGATAGTTTTTCATGTTTGGTATTTATTTAATGAGTTTGATGAAATTAAATATAAATGCATTTAAACTTTCTCAAACAACGTTAATTGTTAAAAATAAAATAATTTTGTTGCCTGGCAATAATTTTATTGCCTGGCAATAAAATTATATTTTTTTTAATTCTAATTTAAATCATCTATGCGTGACGATCAGCAACCACAGCCCAGCAGAACACAAAATAATTTGTGACCACATAATTACATAATTGTATAAATATAATATGTAATTATTGCGAGATTATCTGGGTACTTCAGTTACTTTATAAGAATTAAGTACCTCATTTTTGTAGATAAAGTGACTCGAAAATAACATTATATTAAACAACTACCTCATAAAAAATATCTATAATTAGTGAAAATAGTTTGAGGGTGGGGGATATTTTTGTAGAAATTATCAAACCGAATCGAAGCAAATGATTTCAAAAATTAATCTTAGAACATGGAACTCATTTATGGTTTTCCATACTGCTTTTTTAAGTTTTCATTCAATATTTCCCTGATATTTCGTGTGTCATTTTGTTCGCGGCGGTATTGGCTAATTGTATTCGATATCTTTAAGTTTTTGCGTGTGTTCCAGAGGCTTGACCTTGATTTTTCATCGGTATTATTATTAACTTATGATAGCAAAATAAATGTAAAAATACGCTAGTTCATGTGCTCTCGTTTAATTACACAGTTACTTTCATTGATATAATATAATATGACACAATTAAAATACATAATTTTTGTAAATTACATATGTAAAGAAGGTTTAACATTTACAACTACGTTTCTTTACAATTTACTGTACAAGAATTAAGTTTATAGTTCTTGTGTGGAAACCAAATTTTATCAGCTAGTAGTAAGCTAAATTAAAGTAAAAAAAACCGGCACGTAACTTTTACAAAAGTTAAGTAAGACGCTGCGTAATAATTCTTGCACAGTAGGATGCTTGTGACAGGTTGAATGGAAATGTTGGTTTTTCTCACAGACAAAAGAATGTCGTTTGAGTGTCAGATCCGCTAGCTTATTAATTAGATATATGTAGAGAACAAAACTTAGAACAATTTAAACACGAAGAACGGAAGTCAACGGACAGACGTACGATACTAGTCTGATTCACATAAAGTTTAACTTATAGGCGTACAAGGAATGTTCCTTGATGTATAACGTGACATGACAGCGTTCACATACGTTAGATATAGTGATCAGAACGGGTAGAAGAAAAGGAAAAGTAGAGAAAGGAAGATGTAGGAAACTTGATAAGTAATTAGTAATAATGCGTCTATTTTTGATTTATTTAAAATTTTTTAGTCTGAGTCTTATTGAAGTCAGTCAGTTACAGTATTAATTTTTCTGCACTCTGATAAGACGTCGTACATCGTACAACATAGATCATGCTTTAAGAAACAGCATGTTCAGTTTAGATTTGGTCGGCGAATCAAACTCGTCAGCTTAATGTACTAAAGTTGCGGAATTTACCAAAACTGTGACAGGTCATCTACAATAATTGTTGGTGCCTATTTAACGTAGGACTGAGGAACAAATTGTATTGATAAAACGTCACGGGAGCGACAGGAACTCAGGAGAACGGGAGACGCAGCATTAGAGATCGTCAGGAAACGGATCCTGGATTTATCACAGGACTACTTTAACCCGATTTTTTAACACCAGTAAACTGAAGAAACTGTTTCACTGATAATAACAAATATTTAAATGCACTGTATAAAGTTTTAATAACGTTTTTACTGTTTATAACGCTTTATATTCTTGAACACCATAAAATGATTCAAATATAATATCATTTATATTATGTCTTGGGAATACAGTAAACGTTAATGGTTCTTTATTTGCTTTAATGTTTTCAAAATGTAAAGATCATTTTATTTAATTCTGTATCACGTTAATTAAACATAAATAAAATCAACTGGAAACCATTGGAAACACAAGTTATTGCAATTAAAGAACAATCGATAAGAATTTTATGTATAAAATTTCGTTGTGCCAATAAAGGTTCATGAGAAATTTTGCAATCTCTAAGCATCCTGTAGTGTTGTAATGTATGCGCGCGCGCGCGCGTGTGTGTGTGTGTGTAAATTTATGTTTTATATTTACTACGAAACATAGTGATAGAGCAGAGTTTAGTCACACGAGTTTTCTACATTACGTTGTCACGCAAGATTATATGCAGTGTTGAGTTTGTGGAAAAGCAAGGAAACGTATGTTATTCAACAGCAGTCTGTTACAGAACAGTAAGCAGCTAGAGATGATTTGTCTGTTTCGTACGTCTGTTGATTCCTGAAAATAGAATTATCTTAAAAGAGAAACGTAATTTTCTTGAACGTGTCTACTAGACTTTCATAAATTTCATATCACACGCACACACACACACACACAAATTCTACAAGGAGGTTTGTGCTGTTTGCTGTATTTTGCTTAGTAATGTGTTTGATGAAAACATCGAGATCGCCGTCACTCAATATGTAAACGCAATGCAGGTTGAGGCTGTATGTAAATTGTTGAATGATCTGCGAATGTTATCTGGCTTCCACAAAACTACATGTCTTACATGTCAATGTATTCTATGCATGTGTTTGGTTGTCTGCGTGTTTATCTGGATTGCATGGATTATTCTGTAGATACACACGTTATCCGCATAAATACATTCGAATTTATTTAAATGCATAATTGATATAAGGGATATCTACCTGCCATCGTAGGAACAGTGACACTCCTGTTAATGGTTGGTAAGAGGAGGACGCTGACAATTTCAGTGTCATTAGCAAGCGAATTTTTTTATTGATAAAAGCATAAAAACTTTGAGTTTTAATTTATTTAATATCCAAAACCATCAGTTTCAGTTATTTACAAACATTTGGTCTTCCTCGTTTGTCAACCTCACGCTCTACATACAAACAAATTGAATAATTAATTCTTTCCTGTCCCCTCCTTTCAATTTAATTAGTATATCTGTCATTAACACATACAGACAAATCATATATTTTCTGTTTTACTTTCTTCTCTCTCCTTTTTTCTTTCTAACAAACCGAGACCTTTTTAGTAAACCCATGTCCTAATGAAGTCATGGTCTTCTAATTATTTTGGTTTAAAGTTCATTCGACTCTACAAATCTCTTATAAATTTATCATTTGACTGCCATCACTCGTCGCATTTCTTTTAGCACATCGTTACCTTTGTATCAATCTTCTCACCTACATTTTTTAATAATTGAAAGGTCTCTGTTTTTGTTTATGTCTCTGTTATTGTACTAAACATTCTCTGTAATGGAGTTTATTAGTTTTCTATACAATTTAAGCATATTTTCTTGTTTTTATATCTTTTTTGCAGCACAGAATACTGTCATCAATAATAGGGTTTGTATGTGTGCTAAATTCTTAAGTAAACACACGTAAAAATAAAAATAAGTCTTCTATTTACAAAGACAACTAGAGTTTCTTTGTTACGGCATAAACAACAGGACAATAGAGCATGTTTGAGTGGACACTAGAGATGTCACGTGGTACAGAGAGCACTTAAAGTGTGCAAAACTAAGACAGCCCGTTTGACTCATTCTTGTTACCGTACTAAAAGTAGATGAAGAGACAGTCTAATAGAAACATTATCTTACTGTTGGAGGAACATATTGGTTGTGGCTTCAATAATAATTTATTGAACGTCACAGAAATCGACATTAAACTTTTGTTAACACTTCTACTGAAAATACTCCTGCTACTGAATGTCCCATAAAAATCGTCTGATACCCACTACAAACACTAAAGTAATAAAAGTTGCCCAATTTAAAAAAATTCCAATAGTCTACAACACAAATGAACGATTAAATATTTGAGACTGTCACTAAAATATCATCCAATGACAAGCCCACACAATTTGCTCGCAGAACCTTTACTACTACAGTAGATATCGTTTAAAGTGGCTTACAAGTAACCAACAAATTAAAGTTATTATACCCGGTAGTTACTACACCCAATGTGAGTTTTTTAGACTACAGTACTAAAAACCTCTAGGTCAAATAGGAAATGGTCACTAAAATTATTCGCCATACCTTTATTTACGGTTGAAAATAAATCTGTCATTTAAAACCAACTCTAATAGTCAAAGATAATAATCATAAAATTTTATTTACAATAATACCAAAAAAAAGAAAAAACTGTACTACCTACTGAAGTATTCAACGTAAAAGACATAAATATAAATAAATATCTTTATCTTAAAAGATAAATATCTTTTATTTTAGTTACCAAAATTGCATCACTTACTGTCATATATGCTGCATAAAATATTCTGTTACTTTGCCTGTTTCTATTATCTTTAATTTGTAATTGACAATTAGAAAACATCTGACTTGAAAAGTTAAAGCAACGTCTGTAAAGCTGACAAAAGCTGTAAAGCTGTAAGTCAGTGTTCATTGGTTGATATACGTCTAACAATCTAGGCGAGTTTGAGACGTCGTCAACAATATCTTCGATATTGCCACAATGTTCGTCCTCTTGTCTGTCCATACTCATGCTACTATGCTTTTACAACTTGACGTTTCGTTGGCTTCCACATCTTTGTCTATTTCTTCGTAACCATTCAATACTTTATTTTATTTGACCGAATGTTAATTGAAAATGCAGCAATCATTTTGAAATACTGGACCAGCCGTTGTTATAAAGAACAATATTTTGTTATTAATTAGAGAAACCATGACCACTACAACTGATATGTATTTGAAAACAGTGTCATTAGAAACGAAATTATTTTACATTATGAAGTATAGCTGACTAAACATTAAAAGAGTTTTTGGCCACTGTAACAGATAGGTTATTGTATCCAAAGTCACTGAATTTCTATTGTATTTTGTAAAATCCACACTTTAATGACCACGCAATAAGAGACAGGTGGCCTTACATACCCTATAAACGACACGTGTTATGTTGACGAGAAAATTCCAGATAAATTAGGCAACTTCTCGGTAGCGGTAGAAGTTTACGTCATCCCGGCGACAAATCCTTCCCTTTATCCGCTGCAGTATATTTTCAAAGTCATCATCATCATCATCATCAGCCGTGGCTCTACAACACTTGGTGGGTCTTGGCCTGCTCCAAGAGTCGATTCCATTCTTCCCTATTGCGTGATCAGTTTTGGGACCATGTAAGTTTCTTATCTTCAGCTTTCTGAGGTGCTCCTCTATCTAGCCTTTGATCTACTTCGGGGTCTTCCCCTTTTCTTACTAACCATAGGTTTCTGGTAGAAAATATGTTTCGTAGGCTGTCCTTCCTCGTAGGCTCTCTATGTCTCCAACCCACCTTAGCCTGTATATTTTTATTATCCTGACAATGTCCAGCTCTTTGTAAATATAGTATAGTTCAAAATTATAGCGCCTGCGCCACATTCCATTTTCTTGTACTCCTCTAAATATAGTTCTTAGAATCCGTCTTCACAGCAACCTAGAAATTTATCGCTATTTTTTGTCATTTTACAGGTTTCTGACGCATATGACAGCGCTGGTAAGTGTTTTGTAAATTTTGCATTTCGTGCTTCTTGAGATAAAGGTATGCTTCTTGTATAAACCCTGATAAGTGTTTTGTAAACTTTGCATTTGAGATAAAGGTAGATGTCAGGTGCATTTTAATCTATAATATGTTTTATTTGCGAGATATATTCTTCTTCTTATTTCAGTATTGGTGTCGTTAATGCTATTTATCTGGGAGACAAGATATATTAACTCTTTTACTGCCTCTATAATTTTTGTGCCTATTTCAAGGTTTTGAAGGGTTGGGTTTAATGGTAGTTTGTTGGCATCATATGTGTATTTTGCTTTATCCAAGTTTATCTGGAGTCCAATTTTACTTGAGGCTTCCTCTAATACTTTCAAAGTACCTATGTAAATGTGCTATTTACGTGTTTATGCAATAGTAGATCCCATTCTGTATACAATTGTTAAGTGAGAAAATTCCGGTTGAAGTCTTCATTAATTGCCGTAACGGATGCAGGAATACAAAATATGACACTGAGCTTATAATACTCATTACTAATATTCATTACAGAATTGCTTTACTCCACTGCAAAACTCTTACATTAACTTAATTTCAAAAGATATGCGTGCATCAAATAAAAATACTGCTCGTCTCAGTTCAGTCCTAAACTTACTTACCGTTGAAAAACCTTCATTTTATAAGTGAAAATCGTGTATAAAGAAAATGTAGAGCTAAACCAAACCAGGAATATATTGGGCACAGTGCAACAAGCATTCTGGTTATCAATTCAGAAGTCGTAGCAACTACATTGACAAGAGTAGCGGATATAACGTTATTTCTTAAAAATAAAAAAATATGGGTTTTTATGTTTCAGGTGTGTTACTTTGTATTTATGTTTCAGGTGTGTTACGTTGTATTTATGTTTCAGGTATGTTACTTTGCATTTATGTTCCAGGTGAGTTACTTTGTATTTTTGTTTTAGGTGTGTTATTTTGTGTTTATTTTTTAGGTGTGTTACTTTGTGTTTATGTTTGAGGTGTGTTACTTTGGATTTATGTTTCAGGTGTGTTACTTTGTATTTACGTTTCAGGTGTGTTACTTTGTATTTATGTTACAGGTGTGTTACTTTGTGTTTATGTTTCATGTGTGTTACTTTGTGATTATGTTTAGGTGTGTTACTTTGTGTTTATGTTTCAGGTGTGTTACTTTGTGTTTATGTTTTAGTTGTGTTACTTTGTATTTATGTTTCAGGTGTATTACTTTGTATTTATGTTTCAGGTGTGTTACTTTGTATATATGTTTCATGTGTGTTACTTTGTGTTTATGTTTTAGGTGTGTTACTGTGTGTTTATGTTTTAGGTGTGTTACTTTGTATTTATGTTTCATGTGTGTTACTTTGTGTTTATGTTTTAGGTGTGTTACTTTGTGTTTATGTTTCATGTGTGTTACTTTGTGTTTATGTTTTAGGTGTGTTACTTTGTATTTATGTTTCAGGTGTGTTACTTGTATTTATGTTTCAGGTGTATTACTTAGTGTTCATGTTTCAGGTGTGTTACTGTAAGTAAATTACTTTACAATCTTTACAATTTATAAGGCGTCGACAACTTGTTAAATTAAAATAATTCGTTTGTAATAATTGATTTTTATAGTTTTACTGAGAAATGTTAAAAGAAAAATTAAAAATAAATAAATAGAAGAATGCAAAAAATGGATTTATCAGAAACTTTAGAAATTAAGAAATCAATACAAATAACAAAAAGTACCCATTTAGTTTAGTTATTTTTACAGTTATATAACTGTAAGTGTATTCCTATTATACGTCGATTTTACAGTTACATGACCTTTCTTGTATTATCTTTTCCGCTCCCTCCATCTACTTCTATACTCACACTTAACACATGTTTACCCTCTAATACATTCTTTGTATTTAGTTGTTCTTACAAACTCTTTTAGAATAGCTTAATCGAATGAAACAATCGTCAGGATAATCCTTTATGAAACTACCACACATTTGTGTTTATTTAAATCGTTTTATTTACGTTTGCAGTTTTGCCTTTATAAAATAGTTTCACCAGCCTCATGGTTTTGTCAGGAAAATAATCTTATTTTTATGATCTATAATTTCTCTCTATACACGGGGTCAAACGAATAATGAAGTCAGTAAACTTATGTATAACTTACTTTGTCGCTACAAAGACTTTTGTATGGTGATTCTGAGAGTACATATATAATTTACACAAGTTGTGTTAGCGGAGGTTTGCAATATTAAGATGATCGCGGACCATTAAGTCGAAATGTGGATAAAGGGCGTACCTTGCCCTACAGGGGTTTAAGACCACTAAGGAAATGTAAATTACTTTTTTTAATGAACAATTAAGTAAATTAATTTTAATTAATTGAAGTTACGCCTGAGATAATTGCTGATAGTTACGCTATATTAACTGAAGCTGTCAGTGCCTCAGTGCTGTAGAGATTAATCAATATTATTATGGGCTTGTATTTATATCACCGCCTGCAAAATGTATGGGCTGTTACGGCTGTCAAAGCTAGATGCTTGGGGCCAGCTAATTTCTTTGGTGACTTTTGTATCAGTTGATCGCTTTCACTTTCGACCACGAGACTGTTTACGCTGCACTAATAAGCAAGACTAGATTATTATTTTTTATACCTTTACCTCGACAGCTGTACGGACCACTTCTGATTTTGTACAGCTTTGTATGGACCACTTTTTATTGTTGTACAAAGTTTTTGTGCCATTTTATTGTGCTGCGTCTGATGTGAAATTGTCGTAAGCGTTTGTGCAACCATTTTAGTGCTTTATTTATTTAGTTTGTCTCTTTCCTTCGTTAAGCATTTATTAATTCTGCTCTGGTTCTTTTCTCTCTAACCAAATTTTTTTAGTTTGCCTTTTCTTTTTAATCTTATTCCGAGTTTCCTTTAATATACATACTTTTATATTTTTCTCTTCTAATGTCTGGTTAATAGATCCTTTAGTAAAGACTAAATTCATGTAATATTTTTATAAAATATTTTGCACTAAAGTATATTACAGTTGATCCCGTTACTTCTTCTAATAATTTGAAGAGACCCTTTGCGTGCAGTCAGTGCTAATACTGCGATTGACAGGCAACGTAATGAGCGTTGGCAGCAATTAAATAAAAACTGACTAACGATCACATCAGATCGTTTCAATTTTTACAATTCCAATATCTAAATCTACTTCATAATATAAGAAACAGAAAAACGATTCTGACTTCTCTGTCAAATCTGAGAAAAAATTATGCAAACAAAATTTAAAAAATTAATCTATAGAACTTATGTATTATAATTTGTTTTATTTTTTCATTTCAATTATACAAATTTTTAGAGTAAAATAAGGATTCTTCTTCTTCTTCTTCTTCTTCTTCTTCTTCTTCTTCTTCTTCTTCTTCTTCTTCTTCTTCTTCTTCCATCACCAAGGCCTCCTAGAACTTCCCATACTTTGTCCACTAGACTTGCATTGTTAAACTTCCATGAGCAACCTGCCTTTCGGCATCCTATTCAAATGAGAAATCAAGGCTCTGGAGATTGCATCCATTGTTTTGAATGATTACCACATTATCCCCAGACACCACTGCGTTTAAGTAGCCTGTGTTCAGTAAATGAGGTAAGAGATAGTTTTCGAATAGAAATATCACTTTTAAAGTAATTTTATAAAATGAGTTAATTAGGGGGAAAATGGGGTTCCTGACCCACAAAGGAATGCCGCCTTTCTTAAAAAACATAAAAAACGATAAAAAACAAGATCAAAGCGATGCCGCCGTTCCCGCGGTCCAAGATTTTTTCCCACGCTCTCCCCACCACCCTGGACCCGCAGTATCCGCGAATTTTCGCGAATATAATTTTTTATATGCAGCCTTTCGCGAGCCTAAATCACTTTCACTTTCTAATTTCCGCGAATATAATTTTTTATATGCAGCCTTTCGCGAGCCTAGATCACTTTCACTTTCTACTGGACCACAGCATCCGCGACTTTTTCGCTGATCTGTGTCAAGATCCGCGACTTTTTCGCGTATCTGGACCACAGCATCCGCGAATATAATTTTTTATTTTTTTATATGCCGCCTTTCGCGAGCTTAGATCACTTTCACTTTCTATCACTTGATGCATTATAGTGTATATATTAAATATATGATCAGGGTTACCAACCTTGCATGAGTTCAAATTTGTTATAATGTATATTAAATCTATATGATTAGGTTTACCAACCTATGGTGGGGGGGTTTCGACTTGATGCATTATAGTGTATATATTAAATATATGATCAGGGTTACCAACCTTGGATGAGTTCAAATTTGTTGTGTGTTATAATGTATATTAAATCTATATGATCAGGTTTACCAACCTATGTATGGGTTCAAACTTGATATGTGTGTGTATTATAGTGTATATTAAAATATATGATCAGGGTTACCAATCCTGCATTATTGTGTGTGTATAGAACAGATCTGCCAACATTTTTCTTCGGTGGGAAATTCAAACTATATTATAGTAAATTGTTGACGACGACTTCGATATCAACTCTCTCTCCCCTCCTCTCTCTTTGTCTCTAGACACAGTTGTCATCAGTTTTACATAAGCGTCGTGCTACTTATGGATTATTGTAAGTAGCGATACTAAAATGTAATCACCAGGAAATATATATTTATCACCTACCTCGTTGCGTCCTTTTTTTGACACATGACAGTCATTGACTACGATTTAGAAATTAATATACTGCCAAGTCTGTGTGTGTGTGGTAAAGTGTTACGCATAAAAAAATCTCCTTGAAATAAGGTATTTTCAAAAGTTTTGTGTACACACACATTGTATAATAATTTTCGTAATTGTAAGATACAACCTGCAAATTATTAAAATGTCTCTCTCACACATTTCTGATTACTATACAAATAATTGCATGCATATTCGGAGGTTTATAACGAAATAAATTAAAATAAACCATAATTTGTTTTAAATAATTAAATATATATATATATTTTACAACACTGTACACAAACTTAAAATATAGTTTACAAACCGCTATAATACAATTATTCAAAAAATACATTTTACATTGATTAAATATATATATATCACAAACAAACATTGTTATATATAAAATAAATACAATATTAATAATAATGTTTTAAATGATTAAATATATATTTACAGCACTGTACACAAACTTAAAATATAGTTTACAAACCGTTATAATACAATTATTCAAAATACATTTTACATTGATTAAATATACATATATCACAAACAAACATTGTTATATAAAATAATTTTTGACATTGTAAGATTTTTAAATAATAATTTCACGGCTGTAGATACAGTTCACAAGGAAGTTTATCTGTAACATAACAATACAGTCGATATTAGAATCACTGATACGATAATATTCAATTATCACATGCACACACACACACAGTTAGTGGAAAGAATCAAATGGTTTAAGTAAGTAAACTTTTTCAAGTATATGTCATTTTTCATAAGTTAATGTACTTTCAAATAATTTCGAATCAAACCAAACCAAATATTATTCACTGGAAATTTGTAAATACTACTTAGAATCAATGATACATTTATCGCATAAGTTAATGTACTTTCAAATAATTTCTAATCGAACCAACTATTATTCAACGAAACTTGTAGAATCAATGATACATTTATCATGTACATACAAATTCAATTATTAAAGTGTTAAGTACAGAGAGTTGAAACTACACACACGCACACACACACACATCAATAAATTGTTTGTTAACACGATTGCTACTTACGACGTTAGGACTCAATCTCTACTTGTGTTGTTTGATTTCTCGTCCCTCGATACACTAAATGTAGTTCTTTAGGTTTGATATGTCTGAGCTCCTCATTCGTGAAGACACCTGCATACCTCTTGGGAAGATAGACACGATACTGACGGTCGCCATCCTCCAACGTAGCAAGCACAGAGTTCCCATATTTTGTGTCCACATTTGTTAAGACCATGATGGGATATTTTTTATTCACTGTCAATTCTGAACATCGTTTGTACTCGATAGCACTTACAGCATTAAACTTTACAAGAAACGACATTATTAGAAGACACTAGTGAACACGTCTGTATCAAACCAGAGAGAACCAAACAATGACAGAATATTCGACACAAAAGGACAGTAGAATGTGATAGTGGTGGTGGTAACGTCGGTGTCCCACTTTCATTTGCATGTATGAACATGTCCCACAGACGAAATTAGAGACACCAAAATATAACAATGTCATTAGGAAAGTCCATTTTCATAAGAAAATAGTCACTGCTTACAGCTATGCATGTATGTACATGTCCACAACAGAATGAGAGAGAGATATAAATGTCATCATTCGCTGTGACCTACTTTCTAAATTTGTTACATTAAAAATGTTTGTTTAAAGCAAAAATCATGAATCATCCATTCCCGAATAGCATGCACCTTATAGTTGGCACAACGGTCAGAAGAATTGAAATGTCTAAGACATTCTGTTCCATGAATTATATACGGTATGTTTTTAGGATAACCAAAGTCATCGAGATTGATGATATTATTGTGTATTATCTTTGATTGCAAAAAACGTTTTTTCTCAAAACCCTTCACAAACACATATTTATATATACGTGTATGTTATGTTAACAATGAAACAAGATTGTCGTATGGTGTCTCTCCTTCGCTCCATCTAAGTCTATGATAATTTGTCGTTAACCAGTGGTTTGTCCTAACGTATTTGGGATTCGTAACGGATGTAGCAGGCGGTGTCAAAATCCAATGTCTACCAGCAAATCTCAGAACGTCCATGATTGACAGTTCCTTCACAATATATTTTCCGTTGTCGTCGAAAAAGCACTGGAAGTCGATTATAACCGCAGTGTTATCCATAATACTGTAAGACAAAGAAACCACACACATTACAAACTCTATATATGTATATATTATGTTTAAACATACAAATATCGTTGAGATATTAATATGTGAACTTACGTTTACACACGTCTGGACTGAAGCACCGAGAGACATCAACTGACGAAAGAAACAAGTGTTGAGGGGGGTTACTATACATGGAGACGAATTTTTTTAGTAGGTGGGGAGGTGTCGTCGTTCTCCATGTTGATGCGTTGTCGTATCCGATAATGACCGTATGCAAGCGTATCATGACCATTGTCTAATATATAACGCTTATCATCATACGGTGACAACGCTTGAATGTGAGTGGTTGCGACATGGCTGCACCGTATAAATTATTACAGTCTGTAAACAAATAAATAGATAGTACACGTTAGTAATACGTTAGTTTATTGCAAACTGTGAAGATGGCAGCTACTCATGATTTTAGCATTGAAAGTGAAAGAAGAAAATCGTTCAAGTATTGGGAAGTGACGTTTGTCAGTCCCGACGAGTTAGCGTTTGCTGGGTTTTACTACTATCCGCTAAATTATGATGTTTGTGGACATAGTATGTCATTCATAGACGATAGAGTTAAATGCTTTTGTTGCGGAATTGAATTAGTTCTTTGGAGAGAAGGTGACATACCTATGGTGGAACATGAAAAATTTTCTCCGTCATGTCAATTTCTAAACGATGTCAAGAGACAATACATTGGGGAGAAGATGACAAACCTATGTCAGAACATAAAAAATTTTCTCCGTCATATCAATTTCTAAACAACGTCAAGAGACTATCTTGTACAGGTTAGACAGAGTTAATTCATATCAAACAAATTTGGTTTGCTACATAATTATAGAGAGACAATTGATATTTTTAAAAAAATTTTTACCTTGTTGAGGATGTTCCTGTTCCTGCTGATGTTCTGGATTCTGTTGAAGGTCGGACATGATGATATTCAGATGTGAGAATGAATACTGAAAAACAAAGAAACTGTTATAGATATATATAGTATTTTTAACACCGGTATTATGTTAGTGTATCTTAAACCATGAACAACGCACGCAAGACTATAGCTCTAGAGCTACACAGAGCAGCGAGAAGGAATTTCGTTAGGCGCGCGGTTGAATTGAAGGGTCTACACGACTTGTACCAGGCGGATCTTGTGGAGATGATACCATACGCTCGAGTGAACAAAGGGTACAAGTACATGATGACAGTGATCAATGCGTTTAGCAAGTACGCGTACGCTGTACCATTGAAAACAAAGACAGGAAAAGAAGTAAAGCATGCACTAGAGCCTATACTAACTGCTAATCGAATGAAATATTTACAGACAGACAACGGGAAGGAGTATTACAACAGCACAGTACAAGCGTTACTAAAAAAGTATAATGTGAAACATTACTCAACCTACAGTGAGAAAAAAGCTTCCATAGTGGCACGTTTTAATCGCACACTGAAGACACACATGTATCGAGCTTTCAGTGAACAAGGACACTACCGCTGGTTGGATCTACTACCTACATTACTGAAATCGTACAACAATACAACACACAGAACCATTGGTATGAAACAGAGTGAAGTGAATGACGCCAACGAACATATAGTGTTGGAACGAATAAGCAAGAACACAGCGCCTAAAATCAGTCCAACGAAACCACCCAAATTTAAAGTCGGTGACCGTGTTCGTATAAGTAAGCACAAAATGACGTTCGCCAAAGGTTATACGCCGAATTGGACTAACGAAATATTCACTGTGGATAAAGTACAATCCACTACTATCCCCGTCACTTATCTGCTAAAAGATCATCTAAACAAAGTGTTGAAAGGTGGTTTTTACGAGCACGAGATTAGTAAGTCCAAAGTCGGCGACGTATACCTAGTGGAAAAGGTGTTACAACGCAAAGGTGACAGAGTGCGTGTTCGTTGGCTCGGTTTCGATGGTAAACACGATGCGTGGATACATAAGAAAGATCTAATATAAAAAAGGTGACAGCACGTGATGAAAACAGTATGCTTTCGGTATTCACAAAGATGAAGATTGTACAGCAAGCAAACAAATTACCAATAAAGGATATGGACTTTTTGGCTGGTGACGAAGGTAGTGCTAAGCGTAAACATGGCCCGCTATTACCGAACAGTATTCGCTGTATCGTTACAGGCCCAAGTTCCTGTTGGAAATCAAATGTGCTATTCAACCTACTGTTTGATGCCAACGGACTACGTTTCCGCAACGTATACGTGTTTTCAAAATCATTATTTCAACCAAAATACAGAATGCTAGAAACAGTGATGAGATCACTCGCTGATGAAGGTTTAGGTTATCATGCATACAGCGAGAACGAAGAAGTCCCGCTACCGAGTGAAATCACTGGTCTCGACTCTGTTATCGTATTCGATGATGTATCGTGTGAAAGACAAAACAATATTCGAAAGTATTTTGCTATGGGGAGACATAGCGGTGTGGACACATTCTATCTATGCCAGACATATAGCCAGATACCGAAACAATTGGTACGTGACAACGCTAACTTGTTGATATTGTTCAAACAAGACGATCTAAATTTACGACATGCATACAATGATCACGTTAACATAGATATGAAATATGATGCTTTCAAAGACGTCTGCATGGAAGCGTGGAAGGATCGTTATGGATTTCTAGTCATAGACAAAGACTCGCCAATAAATGAAGGTAGATATAGAATCGGCTTTGATCGATTCATAATTGTTTCCGACGAAGTATAAAAGTGGTTGCACTGTAGTAATGTAATCAGTCCTCTTGCTAACACACGATGGCAATGAATAAGGAGGAACGACTCGCGTATGATATAGACACGATAAGCGACAACATAAGGAAAAAATATCATGCATTACAACACGGTATCAGAGAAAGCGACTAGGCGTTTAGAAAAAATTACAGACCGATTCTGGAACCGTTAGAAGTTATTTCACGAAAGTTAAGTGGTGACATGATGGAGGAGGAGGAGGAGGAGGAGGAGCAGATAAAACAAGAAGAGCCTACACAACACGTAATAACAGAAAACGAAAGTGGCACGCAGAGTCATAACGCTTCTCATTTCAGTGACAATAGCGCATGGAACCCTAACGCTTTACATTTCAGCGAGGATTCATTAGCAAACAAATATATGCGTTTGTGTGAATCGGCGGACTGTAAACGGATTATAGATCGCATGTTTGGTGTTCGATACGAAGGTGGTAAATTTATGATAGGTGATTCAAATGTAAAAATCGATGATAACGACAACTTTCATGTCAAAGGAAAAATTTACGAGGGTACACCTGGTCTGTATGAACTTTTGTTTATGAAACTACCGAAAAAATACAATAAGGATGATATGAGGAAATATAAGTCTATACTACTAGCAACCAACGGACACAAACAAAAATATAAACACAATATGCAAATAAACAGTAACAGTGGCGTCAAGTACCGACTAGTAATATCTAAATTGTTTGCACGGAAACGTACAGGGAGTGGCTATATGGAGATGAAACCGAACACTGCAATCGATTACGTGCATTGGGATGATCCTAACGAGTTGGTTAATAGATTGAGACTGTTAATGGCGTCTCAAAATAGCGGCCATACTGGTCATAGGAATGAAATCGTTTCGATATTGGAAGAATTACGTGAAACTGGCATTATCATATAAAAGCAGACGCACCGTTCTATAACCATCAGTTCTTATTCATAAATATGAGTGTAGACAAGTTCGGTAGACACGACAGCGCTGTAAGAGTGCGAAAAGAAACTCATCGAAGTCTGCGTGAGGATATCGGTTTAGGAGTGACTAACGACGGTCACTTTGATGTGAAAAACAAAAAAATACGCAACTTGAGTGATCCTGAAGAGTTGCACGATGTTGTTTCTTTACAGTACGTAAAGGACACATGCTTACAGTACAAGAACGACGACAACGCTACCGTAGACGCAAAAGATCATCGAATAATAAGGCTAAACGATCCGCTTAAATCAAGAGATGCAGCCACAAAACGATACGTAGACGAGAAGAGTTTGAAAAAAGATCGTGCAGGTAACGTAATCGTTAATGACTGTCGACTAACGCATGTGCAAGCGCCTGTTGACTTCAAAGACGCAGTGAATTTGGAATTTTTACATGCACACACAATCAGTTTGCAAAACGATACTTTCTACGCTGCCGGAAGAAAAATTACGAATATAGCGAACGGTGTCAATGACAAAGACGCAGTCACTGTACGACAAATGCACGAATTAAAATTACATATAAAGACCGAATTGTACAAGGTCACTCAGGTATTTCACGCTCATATAATCAATCTAATAAAGTTTGTCTATAAATATCAAGACAGCACGACACAGCGTTCAGTCCTGTCTGAATATATTGAAGAGGTGGGGCGTTTAATAGACGTTCTCGATACGGAAACGGAAATCAAGGATTGGAGATCTGTTTACAAGAATGCACGTACTTCGTAAGAAAAGAAGAATGGGGCGTGGTGTAATTGGAAAAATACTTAAAAACACTGTGCCCGCTATCGTTTCGTCAGTACCTACTTTGATTAATCGAGCGGTGGACGCATTACCAGTAGAATTACACCTACCGGGCTACCGATTCTGTGGACCTGGAACAAAACTCAAAGAGAGATTGGCACGTGGCGAGCGCGGAATCAACGAGTTGGACGAAGCCTGTCGCGAACACGATATCGCTTACGCTAAGTACAAGGACAACGAACGAAGACGCGTAGCGGATCGTGTGCTAGCCAGCAAAGCTTTCAGATCGAGTGAAAGCTTTGAATTCAGGCATCAGCGAAAGAGCGTACGCGGCGGCCGTAGCGGCAGCGATGAAGGCGAAATCGGCAGTGGGTGGAGGGAGCTCGCGTAGTGGTTGCAGAAAAAACAAGAAGAAGAAGGGTTCAGGAATTAAACGTCAATCCGTGAACAAACGCAAAACGACCTGCAAACGCAAAACAGTCCCAAGACATAAACGTAACAATAAAAAAATAGCGTCAGGTCTATACCTACGTCCTTACAGACAAAAAAACTAATTTGCATACCAGTGCGTGCATTGTCTGATAGTGATTTGTATGTGTACGCAAAACTTTTGAAAATACCTTATTTCAGAGGAGTTTTTATGCGTAACACTTTACCACACACACGACCATGGAAGAATGAGAGTGCAGTTGTTAATCTAGACAGTGCAGAAGGACCTGGTACGCACTGGGTTTGCTACAAGAAGCGAAACAAACAAGTTTACTACTATGATGCGTATGGTAATATGCAGCCACCTCTTGAGCTGACACAGTATTTTGGAACCGACACTGACATTTACTACAATTACGAACGTGAACAGCCACCACACACAGTCATCTGCGGGCATTTATGTTTGGACTTCTTAACGCGCGAGTGATCAGTAAGCGACAAGATGTCTTCGCTGTCGGTCACCTTAACAGGTACGAATGCTGCTGCTCTTGTATGTGACTTTTTCCCGCCTCTCGAACTAACAAACGGCGAATGGTATGTAGGTCTATTGGACTTTACTACATACAACAGTATACCGAACGTGATTGAAGGAAAAAACAACGTGTTTCCAGTACTACGAGACGGAACAACGTGGGACTTGATAACTTTACCTACAGGTGCTTATGAAATCGGTGACATAGAAGCCTTCCTCAAAAAGCAGTTAGGAGACTCAAAGATTAGTCTACGTCCTAACAACAATACACTGAAATGTGAGCTGACTTGTGCACTGGATATTGACTTTCAACAAACAGTGTACGGTATCGGTGATATGTTGGGTTTCAAGGGAAAGCGTCTGCTTGAAGCGAATAAAACTCACACGTCTGACGCCACAGTTAACATTATAAAAGTGAACAGTATACTGATAAGGTGTAATATAGCGCAAGGATCATACAAGAACGGTAAAACTGAGCACACGCTGCACTCGTTCTATCCGTCAGTCGAACCAGGATTCAAAATAATTGAATCGATCGACAACTGTGTCTAGAGACAAAGAGAGAGGAGGGGAGAGAGAGAGTTGATATCGAAGTCGTCAACAATTTACTATAATATAGTTTGAATTTCTCACCGAAGAAAAAAAATGTTGGCAGATCTGTTCTATACACACAATAATGTAGGATTGGTAACCCTGATCATATATATTTTAATATACACTATAATACACGCACCTATCAAGTTTGAACCAAGATGTGAAACGTAAAACGTAAAACGTAAGACGTAAGACGTAAAACGTAAACGTAAGACGTAAGACGTAAGACGTAAGACGTAAGATGTGAAACGTAAAACGTAAAACGTAAGACGTAAGACGTAAAACGTAAGACGTAGTGTGAGATGTGTACTGGAAGTAGCGAACTTTAAATACGGATGACGCGAGCGACGGCATACCAAGAAATCGGGCGTCCGCTAGTAACAGTCACGGTGAATCTGCAAATACGCGTCTGCAACTCGGCTGTATGTGTTTTGTTTTGCCTCACCCATTATATATTTTTTCATATTTTATGCGTAACACTTTACCACACACAGACTTGACAGTATATTAATTTCTAAATCGCAGTCAATGACTGTCATGTACCAAAATTAGAAGTAGAACACAATGAGGTAGGCGATAAATATATTTCCTGGTGATTACATTTTAGTATCGCTACTTACAATAATCCATAAGTAGCACGACGCTTATGTAAAACTGATGACAACTGTGTCTAGAGACAAAGAGAGAGGAGGGGAGAGAGAGTTGATATCGAAGTCGTCGTCAACAATTTACTATAATATAGTTTGAATTTCCCACCGAAGAAAAATGTTGGCAGATCTGTTCTATACACACACAATAATGCAGGATTGGTAACCCTGATCATATATTTTAATATACACTATAATACACACACATATCAAGTTTGAACCCATACATAGGTTGGTAAACCTGATCATATAGATTTAATATACATTATAACACACAACAAATTTGAACTCATCCAAGGTTGGTAACCCTGATCATATATTTAATATATACACTATAATGCATCAAGTCGGAACCCCCCCCCACCATAGGTTGGTAAACCTAATAATATAGATTTAATATACATTATAACAAATTTGAACTCATGCAAGGTTGGTAACCCTGATCATATATTTAATATATACACTATAATGCATCAAGTGATAGAAAGTGAAAGTGATCTAAGCTTGCGAAAGGCTGCATATAAAGAATTATATTCGCGAAAATTCGCGGATACTGCGGGTCCAGGGTGGTGGGGAGAGCGTGGGAAAAAATCTTAGACCGCGGGAACGGCGGCATCTCTTTGATCTTGTTTTTTATCGTTTTTTATGTTTTTTAAGAAAGGCGGCATTCCTTTGTGGGTCAGGAACCCCATTTTCCCCCTACTGAGTTAGTCTCTTTTTTTTAAGAAAATGATTGCTGTGACAACATACTGTTATGAGGACTGCAGCATCATGATGTTACAACAGTGGAATAAACTATTGAATGCGTAGAAATTAATCCTGACAAATTTAATAATACTTTTCTTACACGTCACTGGTTTTACATAATTTTTTATACTTTAATACAATCATTGAATACATACTGTACACAAATAATAATAAAAGGTACTACAATAAAATAATTACAGTAGTCTGTGACAGAATCACTGCGAAGACGTCTTGTCACTCGGATCCACACAGCTTAGTTCACCCCGGCAGACCAATGGTTGCTCTTTATAATAGAAGGAATGTACACTTGTGTGGGTTTAATAATGTTTCTGAGGAGCCTCCAAATGCCAGGAAAATAATCAGGCAGTATCCCAGCTCAGCGGATTCAGCGGGATCAAGAATTTGCTACATACTATGAGAAAATTCCATTGTCAAGTACGTTTCCACGAATGAGAAAATATGTTACAAGTATTTCGTAAGCTACTCATATTGCCTATAGCAATGAGGTCAGAGACGTTCAGAGGACATAAATTGGTACTCTCCTCTTTTAATAATGGTTTAAACTTAAATTGACTTTCCGTAAGCTTAAAAAGGTTAAACATTTTGGCAGTTTATGGGAAAGTAGAGAATATGACACTAGAATAGGTCAAGGTCGCGATGAACGAAAGTTGGTAAATAGTAAGAAAAACTCGTTCTTATAGTTTAGTGTAATGATAACGCTCGCGCGCATGCGTGTGCAGACAGAGAAGCAACTACGCGATGAGCTTAGAAGTAACAATACTACGTTGATAACTGCATACTGAAAGTGTTACGAATGGTGTTCAGTTGTTGGTACTTCGTCGCGAGACTACTCTCAACTCTGGGTAAATGAGGTGCAGGCTGAGTCAAGAGTGTTTATGATGAAGTTCGTGAAAAGCATCGTTCAAATGAACAAAACGTTGCTGAGGACGTGAGAATCGCAGTCGAATTTTGGCATCAAATTGTTACTGTTACTGCCGCATCACTCTAAAATTTTTGCCGCGTTTGACTAATTTCAGAAACAAAAACTTGTTAATGTTAGTCTAGAAACTGCTTGCAACTACAGACGGTAATTGCAAACTTTGGAATGGAGCAGAGATGATTCTGTAAAATGTTACCAAGTTTCAATCACCCGTGTGTTCTTCAAGCCCTTCACATCCACCGTGAAGGTCACTAATCCACTGAAGGACGTAAGGACACTAATCCTTATACTCCTATTGAACATAAATACTGAATCATATAAAGTTGTAAGAGTAATGTTAGTAGCGACAAGGGGCATTTGTGTTAAAAAAATGTCCTCACGCACTCTCAACGCATCGAGCTCTAGCGCCAGTTAGTTTGATATTCAAAAAGTATTTTTTTTAACACATCACGCTTTATGTGACCGTATGTTACGAAATGTTGGACTAGGCTACAACGAGGTAATTAATTGTGTCGTGTTTGTCAAAGCGCGTTGATAACTGAAGTACGGACGGACACTGCCTTCATGAAACGTACACACGCTCTTGTGCTCTGAATCCCCTTTGTTAACATTAGAGTTGTTTGTTCACTACACTGAGCATGTTGAATAATGTCATCTGTGTATGAATTTGTTACAGTGAACGAGTACATTGTCACTGTATCAACGTAACGTAGTGCAAAGCGCTGCCGCGGCTTCGTCACTGTTATAACGTTCTAATATCCTGTTACACAGGCTACAGAACATACATTATTATAAAAGTGTTTCTGTTACTACATAAATAATGTTACAAATTATTGGCATTGGCAATGGCCGAGAAAACTCTATTATTTCCTGATACATTTACCAATGGGTAAAGTTAGCGTATACATCCTATTTAGTAAGTGCAATAAAACTTTTTCAAAGCGTAATTGCAAGGAACCGACGATTTATCCTGATTAGACAACTTTCCGCGCTATACAAAGATCAGACATTAGTTAATGTCTGCACTTAAATTGTACATAAACCTATTTTCTGTACTAAAACATATATAACATAAACGTGACTACTTTTTTAACACTTTAGACGACTTTGGTTGTCTTAATTAGTTTACATATTTGGTTTATTTGGTTTAACACTTCATTAATTTTCAATTTCATTACGTATTATTTATCTAAATACAGTAACTATTTTCCTTGATTTAATGTCGTTTTGATACACTTCTTTTACTAAACAGCTTTAGAATATGATTACTCCAGAGCTCAAAGAGTACTGTTAGAACAAAACGGGGCATTTTTTTAAAAAAATGTCCTTAGGCACTCTCAAAAGTTTTCGCTTTATTTAGTTTCCACTTATTGTCATAAACATGCTTTCTGTAATAATATTGTTTAGAAATTGGTCAATAAAATAAGTAAATTTATAATTAACACTCTATATGAACAACTGCTATAATTACTATTGTTAACCAATAAGTACTTACTTTGCAGTACAGTAGCATGATCACGTGATATCGACTGTGTCTATCTGCTTTCTCGGGCTTCAGCAGACAAGTGTTAATAGAGATACTTTTACCTTCAAGTCACTATTAAATACTGTGGTAGCACTCGAACCACCACGCGCTTAGAGGATTATTCCCCCAACGTACGCGTTGCCAAATGTATGGCCATACAACGACTTTTAGTCACAAGAACCTCCCCTTATAAAGTATAACAAAGTCTGCTTAACTAAAGACAGCCGAAGACAAAACACAAAAGAAAATTTCCGGTGTGTGAAGAGCGATTAAAATCACTCTGTAAAATACAGCGGTTGTATTGTCCATCAAACAGTTGATGTAAACATTATATTATAAACAGTTGATATACAATTTTTACATGAACGCCCGGTGAATATCAACCAACAGTATTTCCAACAGGATATCGCATAAGCTCAGAATGCCCACCGGAATAGCTGCATACGAGGTTGACCGTATACCACAGCAAACATGGGCTTCGTATTTATATAGCCCAGTCAAGGTCACTTGTAGTGTAAAAATACGATAAACTTCCAGGTGTTTACACGTTAATTGGACAATCTCAAGAATGTGCAAGCGTCGGCTATTTGTTGGTAGACGCTATTGGTACATTGTGTCCAGGCACCGAGTCGGTGCTTCATGACTGTGTACACATACGGACTATTCCTGTTAGATAGAATATTGTTACAAACGCCGCACGGAACTTCAGCTAACGTAACCTTATAGAAGTGGAATAAACTTATTTAATGCCAGATAAATCAACAGTGTACCCTATACACAATGTACACAGAAAGTAATACAAACCAAAAAGTTAAATACTTATACTAGTGAATAACACAAATAAAAGATTAACACGCTGTTGATAACACGCGTATTGAATTTCACTTTCTCTGACACTCTCACAGTGAGACTAAGTGATGCGATCATTGATAATTGTGCGTGGCTCTAGAATATTGATTTCTTTTACTGACCACGCAATACTGCTTATCTATGAGCCGTCGAAGCTCTAATATTTTTAAATAAATTATTGCAATGTTTTACAACATATAATATTCAACAATATACAAGATGGCGCAAAAGTTACTTGACACTTGTTTAAAGAAACCCCTACTAAATTTATTTACACCAGCAAAATAGGAACAATAATTTTTGCATATAATGTTGGGATTACAAAATTAATAGACATAACTGCACTTACTGGTATACTGATAACCAGCATCTTTCGTTAGAGGCACAACTCAATCAACCATGTGTGAGTATTGGGGGACAATATCGTCTTTTGGGGTACTCGGACCGTACTTTTTTGAAGGAACAGAGACAGTAGATAATTATTTGGACGTGTTTAAAATTATGTGGTACCAGGACTCATGACGGGTGTTGAAAACTTTCAAGAAATTTACTTCCAACATGATGGCACTATACCACGTTATGCCACTACAGTCCGTAATTATTTGAACGAAGCTTCTTTCGGCAGAAGAGTGATTGGTCGATGGGTAGATATTGACAAGCCTCTACGTTCGCCAGGTATTACGCTAATGGATTTCGTAAGGACTCTGTTTTTTCTAAAAAGCCTCAGACCATTGAACGACTGAAAGATTACTCAGATGAAGCATTTCTGGACAGTGATCGAAGGCTATGCCGTAGAGTGTGTAATTGTGTTTCAGAAAGACTTTAAAAATGTATTTCTAAAGATTGAAAGTAGTTACAACATAAAAAATAATTGTAAGTAATAATAACTGTAAGTTGCCTAGCTATAAATAAATCCATTACGCTTTTTTGAATTTTAGTGTCAAGTAACTTTTGCGCCACCCTTTATGTGACGTTAACAATCTCTTGTCAGGATCCAGTGATCCAATTTCCATCCAATCTTAAGGACTGCCAAGGCACCAAACTTCACCATAAGATCAGCTGGAACTTGGTATTTCAGTCTCCGTCCTCTTAGTGGTGTCGTTGCATTGAAAGTCGCTGTAAACTTTGGTGTAACCAGTTCCCTTGGTTAGTACCTACGTACCGGAGGCACTGTGGTGTACTGTTTTCAACCTCCTAGTCACCTTCCATAAACTGTAGTTTTAAACTTTTCGAAGTACACCTGGAATTCCCGAATTTGTTCTTCTTTGATCATGCTTTTTAATTATCTGGATAATTTATTTAGTCGCGTTTTCAATTTAGCTGACCTTGTAGGCTGTCACTGTTTCCTAACTTTACGTTCTGCCCAATTCTTTCTCGTATATACGGTAGACATAATTCCGTTTCAAATTTAGTTATTTTATTTAAGGACATAGCATTCCGCGCTGCCTGTTGCAGGTAGCCTACTGTTTCACTAATAGGGTTAGTTCTTATTCGGTTGTCAGGGATACTTTTAGATTACGCGTGCCCTGAATTTGTCACCGGTAACAGTCCCCCGTCTGGTTGTTTTATACCTAAAACGCAAGGCCTCTCTACTTTGATGATCGTGCTACTTAGAGTTACGACGACTAGAGTATGATCCGAGGAGATATCAAAACTGGATGTTGGTAGTATACGGTATATCTGTATAATTCAATAATGTTAAATCCCTTTAACAATGCAGAAGTCAACTATTTGCAGCTTTTTCTATCTGTTGGCCATTAATCGATATTCCTGCAGCGATAAAAGCCGATTAAATCCAAAGCTTTATTCAATTCCCATCTTTTAAACGTTGCAGTGTGGAACCCCAACGCTGGTGTTTAGTATTTAAGTCGCCCCCACGTACGAAAGAATTTCCAAGAGTTTTACGTAAGTCTCGAATTCAACCTTTTTTACTGTTTGCTTAGGCTGACAATAGAGTCGTAACATAACATTCGTAACATTCTGGCTGCCCTCGTCCGATTAAAGGACAGGCGACCACGTCTTTTTACATAAAAGACAACACAGCGTATCCGCGGCTAGCTGAGATTTAAAGTCGGCCAAAGATATTGTTCATTCATATAAGCGTGCAGTGTTTCATATAAGTGAAAGTGCAAGTATAATTGTTTATTTCTGTTTCAAAACTATTGCAATTATTTAACTTTGGTGACTTTTATTATTGTATAACAGAGTAAAATGATTAATTGTATAACTGAGAAAACTGTTGTTACACGGGAGTTATTTAAGAAAAGTGTTGTTAAATTTTCTCTAGCGTTCAGAATTAACCGTCGAGAAATCACCACCAAAGAAGATACTGCAACAGACGATGACACGAATGTCAAATACGATTAGTGAAAAACTAATTTGTTTTCCTGCTAACTAATACAATTAAATAATATAAGTTTTGTGTTAATAATATATTTTTTGTTAGAGAATAATCTTCGTATGAAGTCTGCAAGATCAGTACTCAGTACGTGAGAACTAGTAGTGACAGCATATTTCTAAATCACCATAGTGCCAGCACGTGCACGCGCCGCGGTAATTAAATTCCAAGTACAACACACAACGACATAACTCTCATACCGCACTTTCTTCATTCCACAAATCCATTTGCAGTTGAACTCTGAGAAAGTGGACATCGTGTTTCTTAATACTGATTACTGACGACTGTATAGACAGACTAACTGTCTTTAATATAGGTATATTATTCATGGACAGTATGGACATGTAGGGATATCCACGTTCCAGTTAAGCCTGTCTACACGCTCCGGGTATCTAAATGCTGGTCGGTTCTCTATGCAGTTTGTGCCCGCTAGTATTGGATATACAATAAATTTACTGTACAATACATTTACGTATCTTACTACCCGTTACAATTTATTATCGCGTGTTTAAACTAAAACTAGTTATAATAATACTAACTTTCTTCAAATCTCTGTGGAGGAAGAAGTCAACATCAAGTTGGATTAAAGAAGTCCAAAAGGATTTAGACAAAAATAATATACACGCAGAAGAAGCAATTGAAAGAGACGTTTTTCGGGCAAAAGTGTTAAAAATGGAAGGAGTCCAGGGTAGGAGAGAGAAAAACGCAGTTTTAAAGTGGATTGAAGACAGGAAGAAGAGCCACAGTGAAAATATGAAAGAATATTGGCGAAAAAGAAAAAAACAAACAGTAAAGAATTGAAATTGGCATGTGGTCCTTTGATGGCCGATACAAAAAAAATACTAACTGTAATAACAATTTAATAATATTAACTTGCATAATAAAAGTAAAAGTAAAGTAAAATAATGCAATAATGATTGTAAGTGCATAATTAAACAATTTAAATAAAGTAGTATGCAGTATCAATACACAACACGTAACAATATACAATACAATACGTATGCAATACCTGTACGTAACAGTACACATAGCAATCAAACAACTTTAATAATAAAACAACAACAACAACCGGCTAACAAGAAAAATAATAATGTATTAATAATTGATTTAGTCAGGAAGACAAAATAGTAAAATTCTGTTAACTTAAATTTTATCAACTATATTTCTATGAATATTGTTGAATGTCTTATTTTGTTGAATATTGAATTGTTATCTTATTTTTATGAATATTTTAATTGAATAAACTACATAATTCTCGCCGTAACAACTTAAATTATACAACAATGTGATTTTCAAAAGTGACTAAAGTTAAAAAATAATTATAAATAATATAAAATGGTATTTCACACTAACGTACGTAAAATTATAATGTGGGGAGTGACTATAAAAAACTAAAAGTAACAATTGACTGCCTTAATATAAATATCATTATTTCAAAAAAAATTCTATAAAAATGATTTCTTCATAATTTCTTAATAGATGATACTTATCTGGATTTCACCATTGAGGTACAATAAAGCGCAATCTATTATGTGGGTATCAACTGTATTCGGTTTCCGCAGAAACTCCGCCTCTGGAGTGTCCAAGCGTGGAAAGAGAACTGTTGTAATCTTACTAACCCCATCCAGCACAACCAGAAGTACTGCCACGTACTGAATACGTACTTAGAAAGCGTTCACGAAGTGGGTCAAACTATCCTTCAACTTAGAAAAGCTGCATGGCCACGTTTGTTTTCTCTCTCTCTCTCTCTACAAAGTTGTTATTAGTGTGTAGAACATTCGTTTAGTGAAAGTGAGTGGGGTAAATACTTTGCCTCAGTGATTTAAAACAGACCCAACTCCATCCTACAGTAAGAGCGTGTTTCGTCTCTGTGTCATTACATAAACACAACACAGCACTCTGCCGACAGCAAACAGAACACTTCACATACTGAGCCGGATAATGTAATTGCTATTAGTTTTGGCAACACTGTGTAAACAAAACGTTTGACTAACAATGGAAGACAGGCTTTACAATGTCAATGTAACTTCATTGTTCTTGTTAAGAGTGTCGCCTTCAATTAGTTTATCTTTCAAAGCCAACGGTTTGAAAGCTTATGTGCGTAACTGGTGGTTGTTATTGCTTACTGCTCATGTTTACTTACAACTGACACTAGAACTTCCTCAATTGATCATAATGTGTTACGAGGAACACATTATCGCATTTATCGTAACAGTGAATGCCGAAGACTCGACATTACTATTTTTATTAACATTTCTATGCAAAAATGACACTTATATATATATATATATATATATATTGCAACGATACGTTTAGCATAAGTATATGTATCAACCCCTGACTGAGGTATGATAACATACGAAAGCACGTATGAAATATATAAAATGTAAATAAGAAAAATAATATAATAAATATACGTTAGGTATAAGAAATAATGTAATAAATAAACGTAGTATTTACTTTTAAATAAATCAAATATTGTAAGTAAGCATGCATATGGAATCACATAGCTTAGTTGGTTTTTAAACGTAACGAAGGGGAGAAAATGACACGCGCTGACCGGCAGATGTGACGTCATAACGACATGCGGCCGCCTGTGTATCAGTCTGCGTGTGTGTGTATGTGTACATGTGTAAACGACAGACAGGTTGAATTATGCAAACGAGGGTGGAAGATTTTACACAGTTTTTTAAGTACTGAACGTGAACCAGAAGTCACA
The DNA here is from genome assembly GCA_034769895.1 of Magicicada septendecula. Lineage (NCBI taxonomy): Eukaryota > Metazoa > Arthropoda > Insecta > Hemiptera > Cicadidae > Magicicada > Magicicada septendecula. The sequence goes on from CM068375.1 coordinate 102,943,260, forward strand.
CGAATCAGCGACATATGTAAAAACATAGCTGACGCCTGGCGCTTCAGTTTGGCGTTAAGTGGTCATTAATCGTGGGAACCGTTCAGACACCGTGTGAAATTTTGCCATAACTGCCATAATTTACACACCTTAACATTCATAATTTGCATAAACGAAGTTTAATATTATACCGAACGATTGGTGAAATAATATTTATATAAAAGTGTGCGCTTCATAGAAAGACGCGTAGGTTGAAAGTAACGATTAAACCGACGCACCGACCTGTTCAATGTTGTCAAAACAGTTTCCAACAGGAATTACAACGACGGCAGCAGTATAAAACCCCAGCGAGCGACACACTCTTTCTCAGATGATACTCAGATAAAGCTCAGATAGTACGCGGAATCCACGCATCTCGATACCGTACATTTTACAAAATTTTAGCAATGTTTTAAACAGTATTCAATAAACTGAAGTGCGATGGAACCGGCTTTACGTCGGTGCAAGTATTAATGAACACGAGTGATTTTAAAAAGACTATATTAATGAATCTACGAGAGTTGTAACTAAGATGAAATTCGAGAAGTCTACATAGAACCTCTAGACATCTACGAGGGACAAGATACGAAGATGAGAGGAACTAGAACAAGAAGACGAGAGGACGCAGGGACAGCACATGCAGCTACATCCAGCCGTACATCATCACGACTAGAGGTCCACGTCAGAACTCAGCATCCAGGAGACGGAGCGAGGAATTTCAACGACGCAGAGACAGAGAAGGCGATACCGAAGAGGATCAACAAACTCGAGAGTCCAGATGACGGTAACGACAAAGTTAAATGGTTGCAGAAAAATGCAGGTGAAGTCAGACATTTATTTAATATTATAAATGACCCTGAGGTCTATCGAAAAAGCTCTAGTTTCCATATACAAGTTTACAAAGAAAGTAATATATTTTAAATTTGCATAATGAATAATTAATTGTTCAAAATATAATTGAGAATAGAGAATATAACTGTAGTAATCTCATAAATAAATGGTCAAGGAAGAACCATATTTTTATTATATTTTGTAATTGATTAGATGAGTAATTTCAAATATGAGAGTTACGTAATTAGAAGATTGTTAATTAATTGAGACATTAAATCATAGAATCAATTAAAGTAATAAATGTTCTCTATTAATATTTTAACAACTGTTTAAGTAATTAAAAGTTATTAAGCGGTATATATAAAAAAACACACTTGCAAAGACAAGATGAATATGGAATTTTATACGTATTAATCACGTTTTTATAATAATTATATGTGTTATATGTTATACGTCTGTGTAATATTTCAGGTCATATATGATTTATGTATGTATGTACTATGTCTTAGAATTATAAGAAATAAGATTTAAACACGTTATAATGGCATTATATTCAGATTGAATATAAGGGTTCAAATAATAATTAACCCATACTAAACAATTACTAACACGATAATTGGAATTTTTAAAGAATAAATCAAATGAATATGATTTTATTAAAACAGTCGTACTAATTTCACAACCAGTACTGAATCCTCTGTACTCTTTACTTGTATTAAAACTTATAACGTTATTCACGTGCTTATCCACACTCAATCAACGACCAAAGCCTGCGAACCAGCCGGGGAACATCAAGGTAAACACTGCAGAAGAAGAGTATACCTCCGAGACGTGGGTAAGTGCGCACACATGAGTAAGAGCATATGTGTAAAAGTAAGTGTCTAAAAATAACGTTGTAATATATATATATATATATATATATATATATATATATATATAAATTCTCCTAATTATAGAATTACTGAATACGCACTCTACACAATCAATGATAAAAATCACCAAGTTAAATAAATTGAAAGTCGTCAGCAACACAAATATATATTTAATCGTACGCACATTCGCTCTAGTTCAGTAGAATTCTCTTATAATTAAAAAAAAAATCAGTCTATTCGTGGTACTGAATAGTCGCGCTTGCTCACTGGTATTGATCTTATAGTGTGTATTGAGCAGGATGACGTAATTTTTACACTTCCTTTCCTGTTCTTGTCGGACGAAGACACTGATAAGTTTTTTCGTAAATATTATATACAACAGGTATAACTACTACTATTACTATCAGGTAATCCCTTGTCCACTGACATGAAACGCATGATGGGATGGGGCACAGTCATGGTTAGCCACAGGTCAGGTTTTCAGTTCGGCGAATACACCACCGGTACCATACCAATCTACTGTAAGTAGTCCGCCGTTTAATCGGTTCAACATTAGATAGAAGTAGCATTTATTGAAAGTTTGTGCCAAGTACAGTATTAGTTGTTCTTTCTGTTTCTGACCATTGTGATCATTTTTCTTGGCGTTTTTATTGTGATTGTGTAACTACGTCAACATAACAAACCGTCTCCTTATAATTACTGAAATTAAGACCCCGGCTATTGGGCCGTCGTCTACTATTCTGACGGATGTTGCTATTATACGTTCCGGCAACACCTCTGGAGCCCATCTTAAGTGAAATTCGGTTCTAATACAATTAAAACAGTGTTTGCCAGTAGCCACAGTACTGTGGCAAAGATATCTGTGGTTACTGGCGAACACCTTGTCAGTTACATAGGTATAGTAGGTACTCACATATATTTATGTTACCCATGTAACACCTGTTTATGCATGTTTCATCGATCACTAGAAGGCCTTTGACCGTGTCCAACATCAGAAAATGATGGATATCCTAAAAAATATTGGGTTAGATGGAAAAGACCTAAGGATAATAGCTACACTGTATTGGGACTAATCTGCAGTGGTTAGAGTAGATAGAGAGAAAACTGAAGAGATACAGATTCAGCGTGGAGTAAGACAAGGATGTATACTACCTCTGATTTTATTCAACGTCTACTCAAAAGGTATTTTTAGAGAAGCTTTAGATGAATGTGATGTGGGAATCTCTCTGAACGGTGAAAGAATAAATAGCATACGTTATGCGGATGATACCGTCATATTCGCAGATAGCTTAGAGGGGCTGGAACAACTAATAAAAGAGTGACAGAAAGCAGCCGTCGATATGGTCTAGACGTAAATGTTAATAAATCAAAACTAATGATTGTATCGAAGAACAAGTTCACAAATTGCACCCTTAATATAAACCAAAGGCCAGTTGAACGTGTAAGCCAGTTTACATATCTTGGTACTATAGTCAATGAACACTCTCAAGAAATAAAGAGCAGAATTGAAAAGGTGAGAGCAGTGTACACTAGAATGAGCAGTTTATTCAAAAGTCACGATTAAACAATAAACACAAAGATGAGACTTCTATGCTGCTACGTGTTCTCGGTCCTCTTCTACTGTGTAGAATCTTGGACTTTGACTGAAGCCAAAACTAAGAAATTGGAATTTTTCTAAATGTGGCTATACCGTAGAATACTGAGCATTTCATGGACAGCCCATATAACTAATGTTGCAAGTTCTTAGAAAGATGAAGAAAGATAGGGAAGTTATTAACACAGTGAAAATAAGAACGCTTTAGTATCTGGGACATCTCATGAGACATTAATAATTTTTGAAATTTATGCAATTTTACTTATTGCAGTCCATACTACTGGTAAAAGTACTTGGAATGAGAGGAGTTGGGCTACGAAGAATATCATGGCTGAGAAATTTAAGGACCTTGTTTGGCATGAATAAACTGACTTATTCCGTACAGCAGTGCAGAAAGTTAAAATAGCCTGTATAATATCCAACATCCGAAACTGATAGGAACTATCAGTGGAAGAAGAAAAATGTAACACCTACCTGTAACAGTAAACTTAAACACTAAAGAAACGTTCACTGCGACAGGTGAGTGTGAGAGAGAGAGAGAGAGAGAGAGAGAGAGAGAGAGAGAGAGAGAGAGAGAGAGAGAGAGAGAGAGAGAGAGAGAGAGAGAGAGAGAGAGAGAGAGAGAGACACACAGAGACAGAGACAACACAAAGTCACAAACTAGTCTTCTTCTTGATTTAGTTAAGTTAGTTGGTTATACTGTTGGTGCAGCTGAACCAATATTTCATGTAAAACTTCCGAGATGACATAGTCAATACGCTAGACTCTCGCATTGACTATGCGACCATATTTGCTCCCTGTCGAGTCCTCTAACTTTTCTTCCTCTAACTTATAAATCATACAATACTTAACAAATAGCCACACTCCTCCTACATCATTATAACCACACTGTCTGTCACATTGTAAACATCTATTCAATTTATCAGCTGTACTTAAAAAACCTTTATAAAAATTGTATATTATTTGTAAAAATTCTTTCTTTTTATCTTTATTTCTTGCCTTATAAATAATCATGCGCGCTCACCGACACGTACGATCAATTCTACTTTTTATTGATAAATATCTGAGCAGTTTTTAATTTAAATTTTGGCCTGAAGCAAAACTGAAGTTATATCGCCATCAATACAATTAACCGAGAGATAAGAATAACCTAAGTGTACGTGATTGTGAGAAAAATTGGATGAGCGGCTTTATGAACTCCAAAGCCGCTGAACTATTAGGAAGAGCCTGAGTCTTGGACGGTTAAACACCGTAGTCACAAGCTTACCGTGCGTTTCGAGACAACACATTCTAGGTCACCCGACACTCGTTTCTTTCTTTCATGTTATAAATGTTGTATCCCTGTGTACGTTTTTGCTTTAACTCTATTTGGGTCGAAAAATAATTTCTTTCTATATAAACAACGTTTAAAGTAGCCGTGGCTCCACAACCTGTCATGGGTCATTCCTGTTCAAAATGTTCGTGACTCATCAATACTAAGTTCCCAGGTGCTCCTCCATATGATCCTTAGTCTAATTTTATTTTTTGGTCTTAATTTGCGCTTATTACCTACGACCTTTTACTAAACGGTTTGTTTGTAGGCTGTGTTTCCTCGTTATTTATAAGTGCCCAATCCGCCTGAATTTATTTACTTTAATGAACCTCACATATTATCAGGTAGTCCTTAGAGATTGTGGAGCTCAGTATTATGACACCTGCGCCAAACGCACACTCCTAACGGGCATGCCTTAAAGTTCTTCTGCCATAACTGCGTGTTAAACGTTTATTACGTGTCGTTAACGTCCGTATTCCTTAACACCGGCCTAAGAATATCTTTTTAGTTTGTGAACTTAATGTCTCTTAAAACTACGTATGACTTTATATGCTTCATTAGTCTACAATATGTTCTATACGTCATATATTTAAACATTCTACTGATTTATGCCGTGACGTCAGTGCCCATTTAGAAAAATGTATTTATTTGCGTTATGTTGTTCACATCTAAGTTTACACGTCGGAGCAGCCAAAGTCGGATCAGCTTGCAGTCTGTTTCTATGCATTAGTTCCTATATATTTTGATTTTTCTAAATTGATCTTCAGACCAACATTTGTGCGGGTTCCTTCGAGTACATTGAAAGCTTGTCCAAGATCTTGCATAAGCTGAACGCAACGCCTTTAAATTATGTCTGTTTTGATTTTGTTTTTTGAACACTCACTATGACACTAACCACCTTCATCACGAGACAGGTAGCCAGGATTTGCTGTCTCCTTCTGTGTCGTAATCCTGAAGATTCACAGTCGGACTTCAGTGGAGATACAAAAGGTGTATGCCCTATTCGTGCCGTTTAGTAGTGCAAAGGGTAGTAAAATGTCGGGGTCTTGACAAATCAACACTAGTTAAAAGGATAGGACATAATATTTGTCAGAAAGGCGTTTTCGGTAGTAAACTAAAATTTTTCAACACAAATTAGCAGTCCTGCATCATATATGGTAGTGACATCCTTTCTGTGAGTAACGCAAAAGGCAGATCGCAAGGGACACAGAGGAAGAATAAACCAAACATGTTTATTCAAATGTAATATTTATATCTGTATTTTATTCTGAAGTCACAGGACACAATCAGGACATTACGTATGGTATTTTCGCTCCTATGAGCACAAATTGAAAATTTAATCATGCAAAATTAAAGTTATAAGATTAAAATGTTTAAATATTTATACTACTGAAAATGTTATTCTCTAACATTTCTCAAATTTTTAAACTGTTTTGACCACACAAAATGCTGAAAAACATGAAACAAATAAATTGTAGATTTCATTGAACTTTAAAATATAACTCGTCGTATCTCCGATGTTAAATGACGTAAGTGGATCGTTTTTACTTCAGGTTGCAGCTTAATATGACAGTAAGGAGACGAATATTTAATTTGTGTCTGTCAATTTTTGTCTATTTGTTAATTTTACTAAAAAAAACATTACATTTAATTTTTCTTACAATTTTTTCTCTGACTCTGAAAACAGATTGCAGATGGGTATACATTTGTTAAATGGAATCGGCAAAGATTCTGGATTGCAAATTTCCACAATTAAAACTAAGGTAATGGTTTTTTGTGGAACTGATTCCGTACGGGCGAAAATTGTTATAGATGGTACTGTCCTGCAAAAAGTTATCAGTTTTGAATACCTGGGCTACAGTGTGCCTTATGATGCAACTAACGACGTGGTGCATACGTTGCATAAGTTCAACCTTATGTGCGGAACCATCAGGCGAACCCTTAAGACAGCAAGTAAAGGAACACGCCTAAAATTCTACAAGTTGATGGCTCTTTCAACACTTCTTTATGGGTCTGAGAATTCGACTTTAACGAAAGGCCAGGTCAGTCGCATCCAAGCGGCTGAAATGAGATTTCTCAGGCACGTGGCAGGGTATAGGCCTACTCTCCATGATCATACAGATATACTGCAGGAACTGAATATTATGAGTATACTCGACAGGATCGCCCAGTATCGGCTGAATTGGTGGGAATATCTTTGCCGAATGGATGACTGCCGCATCCCCAAATAACTATGGAACTATAAGCCGACGGTACGGAGAAGTGTGGGACGTCCGAGGAAGTGCTGGAGTGACCAGCTGTAATATTTGTCTATATGAGACCGGAACAAACCATTCTTGGTTTAAACCTTGAGGATGATGATGATGATGATTTTTTCTAATTAAGACACGAAAAAGTTGTCCTATGAGAAATATTTTTGTTAATAAAGGTGGATATTTAGAGTAAGCTAATGGAATTATCGGAATCAATTGAACTTAATTTTTATTTATTTACAAGGCTTAATTTAGAAGAAACTTAATAAGTTTTTAAGATATAAATCTTTGTATTGACCATTCATAGCTTTTTCTTACGACACAGTAATCCTGTGTAGTTATGTTCAGACTCCTCAGGCTATCTCAGTTAAGTGCAGTATTGTCTCTATTTTTTATGTATGTGCATATTTACTTAACCTTCATATAAAGATAATATTATTGCTTTGCCGTCAAAAACAATATTCGTTAGGAATTCTTCGTTAACTTTATCCTCCTCAAGCATCAAGAGCATGGTTAGTGATGCATTTCGTAAAGCGAACTAGTTAAGTGAACGAATTAAGTGTTAAGTTAAGTGAGTTAAGTGTTCCGTAAGTGATTGGACTCGTTGAAATTAGCCCCACCGCTGCCGTTCGTAACGCGCGCACGTATAGAACTCCCCATTTAGCATTAGCCAATGCTGGGGCCAACGTCAGCGATCACTGCTATCTGAAGCATATATGCACCAGAGCTTAACGAGAGGGGTAACGTTAGAATTAGTACAGTTATCAGAGAGTGTTAAATCAAACACAGGTCAGGCGTATAGTTTATCTCTCATGTTTCTATTAGCAGAAATTACAGGAATGTTGCGACATTTTCTATTTTATTTTTCTTTGTTCTTCACCGTACATCTTGTGTTCGCGGACACAACTCAACTACATTTCTCCGAGGACTGGAAAACGTTAGAATTTGCTTCCTATACATCGATAAACAGTAACAAAATATTTCTCTTGAGTATGGTTAGTTAAAAGAAATACGCATTCTTCTCTTTATAAAACAGAGTTCAAAATAAATAGTGAATTAATCAGAGCAACTACATGCCAACGCCAATAACTTCGTCATTAATCCTTGCTGTAAGTAAGCAGATTAACCCAATTAGCGAAGCGATTGGCGTATTGTTAAGGATGCAGTATCAATACTGTGTGCACCTTCTGGACACTGTAAGTACAAGTGAAAGCTTTCAGCCAGAAGCAGTTAAATAGGTGTAACTTATAGCTGTCACCAGCCGTGTGGGTGAGACCCGCAACGCAAAACATACTGTGTGTGTGTGTGTGTGTGTGTGTGTGTGTGTGTGTTTATTCACTATTCTGTATTTTACACACACAGAGTCCGTTTGTTTGATTATTCGTATCGGTAATTTATTGACAGACATTGGGCTGTAAACACGTGAATAGCATGGACAGAGGCAATAGAAGGAATGACGTGTATTATATGCTACGGCCGATGGTGATTCGCTGCACCATTGTACACCAATAACGACCGAACGTCAGATGTGTTTAATTAGTACCATTACAATATAGAGTTGTTAAGCAGTAATGGCAATTGAAAAGTGAAATTGGAAAAGGGTGTTAGTCAAAATCGATTTATTTAACAACCGATCAAAATTCAACTACCGGAAAAACAATTTGGCGCAACTTATTACGGTTTATCACGCAAAATAACAAGCACACAGAATGTTTCAGGTTATCAAAATGTTTAATACTTATTCAAGAATAATTACTGGGAAATTGTGTATAGGTATTTTGATACACAATTTACAGTAAGATATGTGTTTACAGTAATCAATGCTGCGCTAAAATAAACAACAAGATTTTATTTAATGCAAATAACTTTTTATTTAGCTACCAGTAAACTATTCAATTATTTCAATTTGTTTAAAAATGGCTTATGTTGTATTGACGTGTGGCTCACCGGTACTAAAACTGGTGTCGGCAGAGATCCATTACAGTAAAGGATAAATTACAGGCAACATGAAATTTGTCAATTAATATGTAACTTGCCACTTTTAATTCACTGAAATTTTGTACATCAAAATTGATGAAGAGTTGATGTGTTTTATATTTTATTTTACTGACAGTATTCATACTTTTACAACAAGTGGCATTAATTAATTAATTAATTAATTAATTTTATCAACTTTTTTAACCAGCTAATTTCACTAAACTTATTTACTAGTTCTGTATTATGTCTGAGACAAACTGGGAAACTTATTCATTCCTTGTTTTGGTAAAAGCATCTTTGGGCCATCTATTTGTATGAAAATTGTTACAAACTTCGTAAACGATCAAGAGACCTAAACATTTACTGATCCCGTGTGAACCACTCATGAACGGTTCAGACAGAGGAATGTGCCTCTCTGTGACAGCGTCACTCAGTAGACGTACTAACAAAGTGTCAAGTAGATAGCTCGACCGTAGGTCTCTGGGATAGTGCCTACGAGCAGGCGTTCTAACTAGACTTCAAATGGACAGTTTAAAATAAATAAAGCTGAGCTTTGCCTTTGACCGAGGAAATAAATTCGTACCAAACTGTTAACAAGAATAACAAAATGGCAGTGTTGCAAGTCTGTTGTAAAGTCTGTCCTATGTTTGTTAGTCAAACGTTTGTTTATTACACTGTTGCCAAACCTAACAGTAAATACGCTACACGGCCGTGTCTCTGTTTGTTTGTTAGTGTGTGTTCGTACGGTGATAAACAGATGAAACGCGAGCTCCCTAATATTGGAGTTGATTTCGTTTTGTTGGGAAACAACAACTAACATTACCCCTTGGTGTGCCTTTACAGTAATGCTGTAACATTAACGTTAATATTTCACGGTCGGGTAACTGTAAAGGAAGAGTGAAGATAAAGTCAAACCTTTGTACAAATATTCGTGATCTGTTTAGGTCACAGTGTTTAGGCCAGCAGCTTGTTGGACATTGGGACGTCTCTCCATACCCAGCCTATGAGAACACACGCCGTAACTAATCCAAAGGAGTGTGTAACCGGTAAAATGGCCGAGAGTACAAGTCGTTACGGTTCTGACAACGTCCTTCAAATTGTTATTTCCACATATTTTTAAAATGACTGACTCCTACACGATGGGTAAACTTCACTTAGTAACACCTTCTACTGGACTGTCTCTATCGTAGTAACTATTCTTAACGTTTCGATCCCAATCGTCTGCGGCCGTCCTCATAAACTAAGAGCGGCTGCTGAAGAACGTTGTTGAAGGAATCGTTGTTAGATCTTTCAACAAAGTCCTTCAGCTACCGTTCTCAGCTCCTTCTTAACAATGTCGCTAGGCCTTTCAAATAAAGTCTTACAACCGGAGTTTCTCAATGTATCCTTCTCCTAAACTCCCATTCTCATATTTTGAGGAAGACCATGGATTTTTGGGACTGAAACGGTAAGAAGAAAATACTATGAGATAGATAAGCGTCAGAAATTTTTACGATAAGACTTGTTCAACTGAACATTATTTGCATACAGTTGACTGCAAATAAAACTGGCAATGGTTTTACCATATCTGGTGTGTATTCAATACTCCACACTGAAGATCAAAGCACTCTATAGGCCTAGTAGCATACTTACGGATTGTCCATTCAGTCAGGTGCGGTTAGTGTTTCAGCTTAATACTTGAACACTACATAATTCACTTACTATCGTAATTTTGTGGATACCTGTATGAATTCAAGAGAGTTATTTTCATTTATTTGCAAATCTGCTGCACACAAGCAACGGATATTCCACAACAGACATTAGCCATCATCGATTTTGTTAAAAAAAATAAAAGTAACGATTGTCTACAATAGGAGTCGGTAATCGTCTTAAAACAATAAATCAAAAACTTAAATAACATAACCAATAATCTGTCACTCCAGTGATAAGGAGCCACATACAAACAGCTATTTGTAACAGCCCTAGCTATTATAACAAAATCTATTTGTGCGAACAACAATTTATGTCCATCTGTGTGGGAAACAGACATCTTGGTTGCCTGAGTAGGACTAAGATTAAAGGCACTTCTACACTTTATACACTTTTTAAAACACTTATTCTGGGGTTACTTACATTCCTCTTTGATCGTCCCAAGTCACTTTGTATACCTAATTATTCAGTACCAATTACTACAACAAACAGACTTAGTGTCGTTGTAATTCTGTAATAATTAGCGTAGCCTCGGTAATAATTCGGTCTCTGTCAGTGTATACAAACATATTTGGAGTTTGCTGCATATTACTGCTGAGTTTCCCCAAGTCTCCATAGACAGCCAGGTTTGATAATTATTTTACCGTTTACGGTTTTATGTTCTCCTCGTTCGGTGTGAAGTGGGCTATAAAACGGAATGAGCACACGTGAGTACGGCTTTGCAAGACGTAACAACTTCATAAATGTTGAAATGGTAAGTAGTTTTTCATGTATACGCATGCGCGAGTTTGCACGTAAAGATGATGCGCATGGTTAAAGTAAAACAGATGAGAAGTAAGAGTGAGAAGATTCTTTGAGACCTAGTATTTTACAGTTAGTGGAGTAGATAGAAAAATTAATGCTTTTGCTTTTTAATTTTATAGACAATTTATTTTAGATTAAATTATTAATATTTTTAGTTAAACTAACAGCAGCTTCTTGTAAGAATTATTTTTGTGTATTTCTTAACGAGGGCTAAAGAGAAACTCAATAATTTTTCTTCTCAAAATCTAGTAGTTTCTTTAAACAGAAAAACAAATGTTTGATAAAACGTATGTAACTTAAAATCCCTGCTTATCAAGAACGCTTGAAGTGTATTCTTGGTGCAATATACAAGAATTCTTGATATTTGTGTCAGCCGGATTTAAGAAATCCCACTTTTCTGGGTAAAGTATAACATAATATACTAGGGTCAGATGTGATCTTGTAAAATTTTTGTTGTTACATTGCCCTTTAATAACTCGTAATCCTACTTTTTTTTTCCTGTTGTGCAGAACTTTATAAAATAAAATACTATTTTCAAGTCCTATCAATTTCTATAATAAGATTCTGCCCTATTTCATGGAAGTATAACTTAGCTGAGGTTTGGAAAACAAACAAGAACTTAGTTGTTGTTGGTGATAAGCTGTTTCCAAAAGAAAAATCGTCACCGTGAAAGAGGATTTTCATACTTGCTGGGAGTTAGAGCGGATTCTGGTGCTGTCCGTTGTATGAATTTATACATCACAATGGAAAAGTTTCTTACGGCAGCTAAGTCTGCTCCAAATAGTTATATTATTTTACACCTTTTCTTTTCCAGTTTCTTTTTGAGATTTTTAAGATATGTCTTAGGGATGTTGTTTGTAATTATTTTAACATTGAAAATGTTTATAAGGACGTGTCGCACATTTGCGGCCGATCGCTGGTGCGTTATCGAAAATGGGAACCGGTGAGTTTCCATAGAAACTAATTCTTTGTTGTCAATAACGTAGTACACATATAAAACTTCGCTTATGAATGCGACTACATTTAACTTATAACCTGTACATTGGTAAATGAAGAGTGAATTCATTGATTGGCGAATGAACATAAATATATATATTTTTTAGATTTATTGGGGGTGAGCTGGTTCGTCCTCGTCGTGCCCCTGGATAGCATCTACTAGCTAGCTAGTGGATGTGAACTAAACGCCAGCGACTTTCTCGGATCTCACATTGCTTCAACTTGTCTTGGGTGATATCTTTCTGGTCTTTAATCTTTTCTTTCAGCCTCCCTTGGCTTACTATTGTACTTTTCGACCCCGACGCTATTAGAGTATTCGAGGGCTAGGGTGTCTTCCATGTTTTTCATTCTATTTCTTGACACCTGCTGCCTTGCAGTAAGGCGTTGGATCGTCAAAGGGTAAGGGAGATAACCCCTACACAAAATCAGGTTTGTTTGGAAACCTTAGGGTGGCAGCCCCATCGCCTAACTACCTAGTTAGAGGCTGGTAACCTCTGCTAGGGAATCTTATTGCACTACCCCGTACTGCCTTGTATCTTGTATGGTTGGGGGTTGGCACCTCAAAGGCAAGGAGTAGGATACTCCGAGGTAAAACCAGGGTCAGGCCAAGGTCTGTAGCTGTGGTGATAGCAGTTGGCCTAGGAGAAGAAGACTCCGAAATCAAACTCCTGGTCCTCCAGGTTGGGGGTTTTACAGTGGGCTAGTAACCTGCTTAAGTAAAACAATATTTACTTGGAGACCTCAACTGAGCCTCGGAAATCGGAAGGGAAACGTGGATAATCGACCTAAACTAACGGAAAAAGACAAACGTAAATGGATAATGGATAATTTAAAGGTGGCTACATGGAATGTTAGAGAAATAGCTGGTAAGGAAGCGGAACTACTAAGAATATTTGAGGAGAACAAAGCAAATATCGCAGTAGTAACGGAAACGAAAAAGAAAAATAAAGGTTCAAAATGTGTAGGAGATTACGCAATGTTTTATAGTGGCGTGGATGAGAAATCTAGGGCAGCAACAGGAGTGGCAGTATTTATCGATAAAAAATGGCAACAAGGTATACAAGAATATCATTTTGAAAGTGAGAGGATACTATATTTAAAAATAAAATATGGTCGTGGTCATAAAATTGTCATACGCCCCCGTAGAGGGTGAAGCAGACGAAACTGTAGATTTTTACAACAGGATTCAGAAAATAATCGACAAAAATAAAAGCCATGAAATCTTATTGATGGGTGATATGAACGCCAGGGTTAGTACGTAATGTTCCAATCACAAAATATATAGTAGGAGTTTTCAGGGAAGATACGTTAAATGATAATGGAGAGATTTTGAGAGAATTTGCTACGTTTAACAAGTTAAAAATAACTAACACCTTTTTCCGTAAGAAAGAAATTCATAAATATACATGGTCATCAAGGGGACTTAGATCCTTAATAGATTATATCATCATCAGCAAAAAATTGGCAAAACAGCTTAGTGACACGAGAGTATATAGAGGCTATGGTGTTTCCTCTGATCTCTACTTGGTAATCTCACAAATAAGGTTATACACGAAATGGAATAAAATTAAAACATCTACATGACAGGAGAATAAAGAGATTTTTAAAGTATATTTACTCGAACAGGAAAGTATTCGAAGACTTTATCAAGATAGGTTAAATAGGCAGTTGAATAGCATACCTTCAGGCAACAGTATAGAAGAAGAGTGGAGAAATATGAAAGGGATAATAGTGTAAGCAGCCAATGAAGCAATAGGTGTAAATAAAAGGTTTAGAAAAAGGAAAGGTTTAAAAATATGGACAGAGGAAATGAAGCAGTAGCTGAAAAACAAAAAGTGTATCTTAAATATCTAAATTCCCCATCTCCTACGAATGCGGAAACGTATAAGGAAGTCAGAAATAGAGCAAAAACGATTGTTAGCAAGCGCACAGACAATCCTGGGAGAGATTCATTTCCAATATTGAACATGATGTTCATGGTAGACAAGTTATGGCTTACAAAATAAAGAAGATGTTGAATGGAAAGGAAAGAGAAGAGGTGTCTGTCAACCCAATTACAGAGGAATTATGGAAGAAACATTATACTCAACTTTGGTATAGTGAGGATGAGGAAGAAGGTGTGTTCACGGAATGTGATGCAGAGAGTATTGGTGCAATAACTCTAGAGGAATTACTGCAAGCATTGAGAGAATCTAAGAATCGCACTTCACCAGGATTTAATGGCATTAATATAGAGCTTTTGAAATACGGAGGCATTTTATTGCAGTTATGTCTGTTACATTTCCTGAATATGTGCTGGAAGGAGAACTCAGTTCCAAAAGAATGATTAAGAACAAGAGTTATCTAATTATTTAAGAGAGGGGATCGAACAAGGATAGATAATTATAGAGGAATATCCATCCTCGACACAACATATAAGCTTTACGCCAGAATAGTAAATTGAAGATTGAAACCAATTACAGAGGTATTATTGTTAGAAGAACAGAACGGCTTTCGAAAAGGAAGATCGTGTATAGATGTAATTTTTACTCTTAAGTTGATAATTGAGAAAAGAAGAGAGTTCAACCGGGAAACGCATCTTGCTTTTGTAGATATAGCAAAGGCTTTTGATAATGTTAGGCGATCACGACTATGGAATATCATGGAACGAAGAGGTTTTCCCACACAATAAATTGCAGTGCTCCAAAGCCTATATAACAGAACTTCCATTACTCTAGATTTAAATGGTAGGCTGACAGAGGATATTCCTACAAATAAAGGTGTTAGACAAGGGTGTCCTATTTCACCGACACTTTTAATATTTATATCGACGACGTCTTACGACTATGGAAGACTAAGGTTGACTCAGGAATACAGCTTCAAGGAGATATTTATGTAAATTCCCTACTGTACGCAGATGATAAGGTAATAATACAAGAAACGGAAGATCTGTTACAAAAAGCGATATTTACATTTAATACTATTTTGCGAAAGTATGGGCTGAGGATCTCTGCCGCTAAGTCAAAAACCATGGCGTTTCTAGGTAAACGTCCCATTAGAACAAAAATTGTGGTAGACAATCAAACTTTGGAACAAGTTTGTGATTTTAATTATCTGGGATATAACATCTCATACAACGTTGATACCGATTGGGTTAATAAACTATCAAAGTTTAGATCCATCTGTGGGACAATTCATAGAAATTTACGAAATAAAACTCGGAAGGAAACCCGTATGAAATTTTATACGACAGTAGCTTTTCCGACATTCCTTTACGCAAGTGAGACATGGACCCTCGGTAAAGGGGAATAAAGGAAAATTCAGGCTGCCGAAATGAGATTTCTGAGAAGTGTCCAAGGATTCTCCCTTCTGGATAGGAGAAGAAACATAGACATTAGACAAGACTTAAAGATCCAGTCTTTAAATGAGACGATTAAGAAGTATAAGAGGAGATGGTGTGGACATGTGGCCCGAATGCCAGATACCAGATTGCCAGTGGCAGCTCTCAAGTACAAGCCGAGTGGAAAGAGGGATGTTGGTAGACCGAGGAGGAGATGGGTTCCGGCACAGCCCAACTAGGGCCTAATCCCTGTAGTGAAAATGATGATTTAGATTTATTGAAGCATTTTAAATGCCCTTCTCTGTGCATTGCATTTGTGCAATGCCTGTAAATTTTTCTTATCTTATCAGCATTGTAGCATGATCATTTGTTGTTTGTTTATCTACGATTACTAAAGATTGCAACGGTTTCTGTCTAATGTTTCTCTCTATCCTTTGAGAGGAAAAAGACATGCGCGCATGTGCATACAATCACACGTGTGTGCGTAAATTCCAATGTGACAAGCACTTGATGATAAAAGGTACTTATGTATTATGGGATAAAAATATTATCTTTAGCTAAAGTGCGAATTTTTAATTTACTATCAGAAACTTAATAACTTAGGTGTAACATAATATTACAAATAAAAATGAAATGATAAAAATAAAATCGCCGGGCGGGCAAAATAAAAAGGTGTGAACTCGGACAAACACTACACTTCTGAAGAAGACACAAAAGAAGAAGGATGTTGAACGTCAATGGCAAAACAAACCACAACCCAGTAACATTCGTGAAAACAAGAAAACTAATATATCTGCCTTGGGAAATTTTCAGAAGCTCATAATAAAATATTTTCTGATATACACCTAAGTATTTTTTTTTTATTTTATACATTACCTGAATTAATTCTTTTGTAAGTAACTTGTTGAGTTTCCTGCAGGTTTTCCATGTAATATCTTCAAATAAATACTGCAAGTAGACAAACTACTTCCATACTTCAAACTGTGATGTAAGCGAAACATATAACTATACTAGCGGACCCGGCAGACGTTGTCCTGCCCGAACGTTGGCTTGCCTGCTATTAGCGGGTTCAGCAAACGTTTTTTCGATATTCGAATTTTCGATAAACTATACACTAAGTGACATTTGACATTGAGTTTGACATTTCAATCTTTTTCGTCATTGTGTGATTTGCTGTTGCCCAAAGCAAAATCAAAATATCGGTATGGAGAACCATACATGACTTCCATGTTCTAAGATTTTTATTTAAAAACATATTTTAAATATGATTTTATTGAAATGAAATATTTCAATAGAAACTACGTCCTTCTACTTATTGCTTCAGCATTAACCACAGTACTGTGGTCACTAACGTATACCACCTCACGTTTTCGCACTCGATTTTCACCGATGATGGCAGTCGATGGCACTGCCGAAAAGTCTGGTTTTGCAGAAAACATTGGACTACGGCTAAAGAGCCCGGGAAGCAATTTTAACAAAAAACTACTTCTTTGTTGCCGATAACGTAGTACACATATAAAAAATTCTCCCCTCCACCATCAACTATAATTTTTAATAATAGAAAATTACCCCCACCTCGTTCACCTAACCTCTTCATTTATAGATATTTCATCTACGTTTCTACAGTGGATTACTATGAGCTTCTTATCAGGATACTTTATTTATAAAAATTAAGTACTTTACTCTTGTTAAATCATAAAATGTTTCAGGTAAACTACCCCTTTCTCTTAACCGATCTTCTTCAAAATCAACAGACCTTCCGTCCTCTACAATTCAGGGAAGCATGCAAAAAAATATTTGATTCTGTTTGAATGTGCGGCAGTTATCGTTCGTCATGGAAACATTTCTCTTGTTACAACATAAAATGTTGCAGGTAAACTACCCCTTTCCCTAAACTGATCTGCACCAAAATCAATAGACCTTGAGCTCTCTACAACTCAGGAAAGGGTGCAAAAAATTATTTGATTCTCATTGAATTTTCGGAAGTTATCGTTCGTCATAAAAAAATTACCCTTTTTAAAACATAAAACGTTGCTGATAAACTACCCCTTCCCTTAACCGATCTTCAACAAAATCAACAGACCTTGAGTTCTCTTTAGTTCAAAAAGGTATGCAAAAACCTAGTTGATTCTGTTTGAATTTACAGCAGTTATCGTTCGTCATATAAAAAATTACCCTTGCTAACACATAAAATGTTGCTGGTAAACTACCCATTTCCCTTAACCGATCTTCACCAACACCAATAGGTATTGAGAACTCTACAATACAGGGCTGTATGCAAAACATCATTTGATTCTGTTTGAATTTGCGGCTGTTATCGTTTACTATAGAAAAAAATTACCCTTGATAAAAAACCGTTGTAGGTAAACTACCCCTTTCCCTTAACCGATCTTCACCAAAAACGACAGGTCTTGGGTACTCTACAATTCAGGCCTGCATGCAAACAATTATTTGATTCTGTTTGAATTTGCGGCTGTTATCGTTCGTCATAGAAAAAATACCCTTGTTAAAACATAAAACGTTGCTGGTAAAGTACCCCTTTCCCTTAACCGATCTTCAACAAAATCAACAGACCTTGAGTTCTGTATAATTTAAAAAGGTATGCAGAAGAGTAGTTGATTCTGTTTTAATGTACGGCAGTTATCGTTCGTCAAAAAAAAAATTACCCTTGATAAAACATAAAATGTTGCTGGTAAACAACCCTATTCCCTTAACCGATCTTCACCAAAACCAACAGGTCTTGAGAACCTTAAATTTCAGGGCTGTATGCAAAATATTATATGATTCTGTTTGAATTTGCGGCTGTTATCGTTTGCCATATAAAAAAATACCCTTGATAAAACAAAAAACGTGTCTGGTAAACTACCCCTTTTCCTTAACCGATCTTCACCAAAAACAATAGGTCTTTAGTACTCAACAAAACAGGGTTGTATGCAAAAACGTATTTGATTCTGTTTGCATTTGCGGCTCTTATCGTTTGCCATAAGAAATACCCTTTTAAAACATAAAACGTTGCAGGTAAACTACCCCTTTCCCTTAACCGATCTTCACCAACACCAATAGGTATTGAGAACTCTACAATACAGGGCTGTATGCAAAACATCATTTGATTCTGTTTGAATTTGCGGCTGTTATCGTTTACCATAGAAAAATATCGGTATGGAGAACTATACATGACTTCCATATTCTAAGATTTATATTTAAAATCATTTTCGAAATGAAATATTACCATAGAAACTACTTCTTTCTACTTACTGCTTCAGCCTTAACCACAGTACTGTGGTCACTAACGTATACCACCTCACGTTATCGCACTCGATTTTCACTGATGATGGAAGTCGATGGCATTGCCGAAATGTCTGGTTTTGTAGAAAACATTGGACTACGGCCAAATATCCCGGGAAGGAATTTTAACAAAAACTACTTCTTTGTTGCCGATAACGTTGTACACATATATATCAGTGGCGAAGTTACATGGAGGCAATTGAGGCAATGCCTACCCCAAAAAATTCTGTAGAATAAAAATTATAAATACGTATGAACTACATAACGTAAAGATTATATACATTGTTACTGCGACTGTCAAATTTATTAAACCGAAACGTGCTTTATTGAGCGACCGCTAGATGGTGACAGGTGAGATTCGGCATAGTTCGTTTAAAGCGAATGAGGCAACCTGAACTTGCCTCAGCGTTTTTTGTATACATCGTATGTAAGCAATGTAGTGGTTTGATAGGGAAGTGTAGGGAGGGGGGATTGTCCCGCGCTGTAAACATAGAGCGTTGAGGCATGCCTCACTTCTGTGGTCCAAACAGTTAAGTTAAAGCGCCTGTGTTGTTTCTAAGTGTTTATTTTATGCGGTTATTAAAAGTGTCACTGTTATTCCGCTGAACTAACAGATGATCAAGATTGTTATTTGAATTATTTGTAACATTAAACATATATATAGAAACTAATCAAGTTTAAAAATTTGAAGTTCAATCAGTTGTATTATTGTGTATGACTAATACAAGGATTGTTCAATAGAAACACGTATAGAGCTGTAAAGCATTTTTTATTCAACGATTTTAAAAGAAGTCTCCAATAACATTAAGACATGAGTTCCACTGTTGCGCTAACCTGTAGATTCCCTGCTAGTAAAATTCTTACGGCTGTTTGTGGAACCATTCGGTTACAGCAAACTCTACCTCAGCGTCCGATTTGACCAACCGTCCTTTTAGTGATTCCTTAAAAAAATTTAAGGTAAGATTTTTGCCTACAGATTCATTAACTACTAGCTTCGCCAGTAAGCAAATTGATGTCCATTTTTTCGGCTTGGACGCGTTATGTTGGTGTGGGTTTCGGCACTTTCCATTTAAAAAGCGTGCAAACGTAAGAAAATAAACATGAGTGAGGCCAGAAATAACGTGAATTGTGTGTGTGTGTGTGTGTGTGTGTGTTTGTGTCTTACCTGCCTTTTTATTGCCGTATTAAATGAAAAATATTATATTACATTAAAATGAAAAAATTTTAATTTTATTGCCTGGCAACAAAATTATTTTATTTTTAACAATTACCATTGTTTCAAAAAGTTTAAATAAATTTTCAAGTACTTTACTCTTGTTAAAACGTAAAAGGTTGCAGGTAAACTACCCCTTCCCCTTAACCGATCTTCACCAAAATCGAAAGTCCTTGAGACCTCTACAATTCAAGGATGTATGCAAAAAATTATTTGATTCTGTTTGAATTTGCGGCTGTTATCGTTTGCCATAGAAAATACGCTTGATAAAAAAACGTTGCAGGTAAACTACCCCTCCCCTTAACCGATCTTCACCAAAACAATAGGTCTTGAGAACTCTACAATTTAGGGCTGTATGCAAATAATCGTTTGATTATGTTTGAATTTGCGGCTGTTATATTTTACCATAGGAAATACCCTTGTTAAAACATAAAACGTTACCGGTAAACTACCCCTTTCCCTTAACCGATCTTCACCAAAACCAATAGGTCTTGAGAACTCTACAATTCAAGGCTGTATACGAAACATTATTTAATTCTGTTTGAATTTGCGGCTGTTATCGTTTGCCAAAAAAAAATTTCCCTTGATAAAAAAAAAACCGTTGCTGGTAAACTACCACTTTCCCTCAACCGATCTTCACCAAAAACAATAGGTCGCGAGTACTCTACAAATCAGGTCTGTATGCAAACAATTATTTGATTCTGTTATTTGCGGCAGTTATCGTTTGCCATAGAAAAAAAATCTACAGATAGACACACAGACAGACAGACACACACACAGACACTTTTCGGAAAACGATTTTTTTTCATGTTTTGAGTGCAGTAGAATCTGCAATAATCTCGAACACGATTTTTTTTGCCATCACCATACTTCCATTCCTTAAGGAATATGGAAGTAAATATCGGTATGGAGAACCATACATGACTTCCATGTTCTAAGATTTATATTTAAAATCATATTCGAAATGAAATATTTCCATAGAAACTACGTCTTTCTACTTATTGCTTCAGCATTAACCACAGTACTGTGGTCACTAACGTATACCACCTCACGTTTTCGCACTCGAATTTCACCGATGATGGCAGTCGATGGCACTGCCGAAAAGTCTGGTTTTGCAGAAAACATTGAACTGCGGCTAAAGAGCCCGGGAAGCAATTTTAACAAAAAACTACTTCTTTGTTGCCGATAACGTAGTACAAATATACAAAATTCTGCCCTCCACCTTCAATTATAATTTTTAATAATAGAAAATTACCCCCACCCCGTTCACCTAACCTCTTCATTTATAGATATTTCATCTATGTTTCCTACAGTGGATTACTATGAGCTTCTTATCAGGATACTTTATTTATAAAAATTAAGTACTTTACTCTTTGTTAAATCATAAAATGTTTCAGGTAAACTACCCCTTTCTCTTAACCGATCTTCTCCAAAATCAACAGACCTTCCGTCCTCTACAATTCAGGGAAGCATGCAAAAAAATATTTGATTCTGTTTGAATGTGCGGCAGTTATCGTTCGTTATGGAAACATTTCTCTTGTTACAACATAAAATGTTAAAGGTAAACTACCCCTTTTCCTTAACTGATCTTCACCAAAATCAATAGACCTTGAGCTCTCTGCAACACAGGAAAGAGTGCAAAAATTTATTTTAATCTCATTTAATTTTCGGAAGTTATCGTTCGTCATAAAAAAATTACCCTTTTTAAAACATAAAACGTTGCTGATAAACTACCCCTTTCCTTAACCGATCTTCAACAAAATCAACAGACCTTGAGTGCTCTTTAGTTCAAAAAGGTATGCAAAAACCTAGTTGATTCTGTTTGAATTTACGGCAGTTATCGTTCGTCACATAAAAAATTACCCTTGTTAAAACATAAAATGTTGCTGGTAAACTACCCCTTTCCCTTAACCGATCTTCACCAACACCAATAGGTATTGAGAACTCTACAATACAAAGCTGTATGCAAAACATCATTTGATTCTGTTTGAATTTGTGGCTGTTATCGTTTACTATGGAAAAAAATTACCCTTGAAAAAAAACCGTTGCTGGTAAACTACCCCTTTCCCTTAACCGATCTTCACCAAAAACGACAGGTCTTGGGTACTCTACAATTCAGGCCTGCATGCAAACAATTATTTGATTCTGTTTGAATTTGCGGCTGTTATCGTTTGCCATAGAAAAGACCCTTGATAAAACATAAAACGTTGGTGGTAAACTACCCTATTCCATTAACCGATCTTTACCAATAACAAAAGGTCTTGAGAACTCTACAATTCAGGGCTGTATGCAAAACATTAGTTCGTCACAGAAAAAATACCCTTGTTAAAACATAAAAGGTTGCAGGTAAACTACCCCTTTCCGTTAACCGATCTTCACCAAAAACAATAGGTCTTGAGATCTCTACAATTTAGGGCTGTATGCAAATAATCATTTGATTCTGTTAGAATTTGCGGCTGTTATCGTTTGCCATAGAAAATACCCTTGTTAAAACACAAAACGTTGCCGGTAAAGTACCCCTTTCCGTTAACCGATCTTCACCAAAAACAGTAGGTCTTGAGAACTCTACAATTTAGGGCTGTATGCAAATAATCATTTGATTCTGTTAGAATTTGCGGCTGTTATCGTTTGCCATAGAAAATACCCTTGTTAAAACATAAAACGTTGCCGGTAAACTACCCCTTTCCCTTAACCGATCTTCACTAAAAACAATAGGTCTTGAGTACTCAACAAATCAGTGCTGTATGCAAAAACGTATTTGATTCTGTTTGAATTTGCGGCTGTTATCGTTTACCATAGGAAAAGTAAAAAAAATTACACTTGATAAAAAACCGTTGCAGGTAAACTACCCCTTTCCCTTAACCGATCTTCACCAAAAACGATTGGTCTTGAGAACTCTGCAATTCAGGACAGTATGCAAAATATTATATGATTTTGTTTGAATTTGCGGCTGTTATCGTTTGCCATACAAAATACCCTTGATAAAACAAAAAACGTGGCCGGTAAACTACCCCTTTCCCTTAAACGATCTTCACCAAAAACAATAGGTCTTTAGTACTCAAGAAATCAGTGCTGTATGCAAAAACGTATTTGATTATGTTTGAATTTGCGGCTGTTATCGTTTGCCATATAAAATACCCTTGTTAAAACATAAAACGTTGCAGGTAAACTACCCCTTTCCCTTAACCGATCTTTACCAAAATCAACAGATCTTGAGAAGCCTACAATGCAGGGCTGTATGCGAAACATTATTTTATTCTGTTTGAATTTGCGGCTGTTATCGTTTGCCAAACAAACAAAATTACCCTTGATAAAAAAAAACCGTTGCTGGTAAACTACCCCTTTCCCTTAACCGATCTTCACAAAAAACAATAGGTCGTGAGTACTCTACAAGTCAGGACTGTATGCAAAAAATTATTTGATTCTGTTTGAATTTGCGGCAGTTATCGTTTGCCATAGAAAAAATCTACCGACACACAGACACATAGACACACAACAGACACACAGACACACAGACACACACACAGACACTTTTCGAAAAATGATTTTTTTTCATGTTTTGAGTGTAGTACAATCATATTCTGCAATAATCTCGAACACGATTTTTTTTGCCATCACCATACTTCCATTTCCTTAAGGAACATGGAAGTAAATATCGGTATGGAGAACCATACATGACTTCCATATTCTAAGATTTATATTTAAAATCATTTTCAGCCAAACAGCCAGGCTGTGTCTTACCTGCCTTTTTATTGCTGTATTAAATGAAAAATATTATATTACATTAAAATGAAAAAATTATAATTTTATTGCCTGGCAACAAAATTAATTTATTTTTAACAATTACCATTGTTTCAAAAAGTTTAAATAAATTTTCAAGTACTTTACTCTTGTTAAAACGTAAAAGGTTGCCGGTAAACTACCCCTTCCCCTTAACCGATCTTCACCAAAATCGAAAGTCATTGAGACCTCTACAATTCAGGGACGTATGCAAAACATTATTTGATTCTGTTTGAATTTGCGGTTGTTATCGTTTGCCATAGAAAATACGCTTGTTAAAAAAACGTTGCAGGTAAACTACCCCTTTCCCTCAACCGATCTTCACCAAAAACAGTAGGTCTTGAGAACTCTAAAATTTAGGGCTGTATGCAAATAATCTTTTGATTCTGTTTGAATTTGCGGCTGTTATCGTTTGCCATATGAAATACCCTTGTTAAAACATAAAACGTTACAGGTAAACTACCCCTTTCCCTTAACCGATCTTCACCAAAAACAATAGGTCTTGAGTACTCTACAAATCAGGGCTGTATACAAAACAGTATTTGATTCTGTTTGAATTTGCGGCTGTTATCGTTTGCCACAGAAAATACCCTTGATAAAACAAAAAACGTAGCAGGTAAACTACCCCTTTCCCTCAACCGAACTTCACCAAAAACAATGGGTCTTGAGAACTCTACAATTTAGGGCTGTATGCAAATAATCTTTTGATTCTGTTTGAATTTGCGGCTGTTATCTTTTGCCATAGGAAATACCCTTGTTAAAACATAAAACGTTACCGGTAAACTACCCCTTTCCCTTAACCGATCTTCACCAAAAACAGCAGATCTTGAGAACTCTACAATTAAGGGCTGTATGCGAAACATTATTTGATTCTGTTTGAATTTGCGGCTGTTATCGTTTGCCAAACAAACAAAATTACCCTTGCTAAAAAAAAAACCGTTGCCGGTAAACTACCCCTTTCCCTCAACCGATCTTCACCAAAAACAATAGGTCGCGAGTACTCTGCAAATCAGGGCTGTATGCTAAAAATTATTTGATTCTGTTAGAATTTGCGGCTGTTATCGTTTGCCATAGAAAAAAATCTACAGACAGACACACAGACAGACAGACAGACAGACAGACAGACAGACAGACAGACAGACAGACAGACAGACACTTTTCGGAAAACGACTTTTTTTCATGTTTTGAGTGTAGTAGAATCAGAATCTGCAATAATCTCGAACACGATTTTTTTTGCCATCACCATACTTCCATTCCTTAAGGAATATGGAAGTAAAATTACCCTTGATAAAAAACCGTTGTTGGTAAACTACCCCTTTCCCTTAACCGATCTTCACCAAAAACTACAAGTCTTGTGTACTCTACAATTTAGGGTTGTATGCAAAATATTATATGATTTTGTGTGAATTTGCGGCTGTTATTGTTTGCCATACAAAAATATCGGTATGGAGAACCATACATGACTTCCATATTCTAAGATTTATATTTAAATCTTAATATCGCCTGCCAAGCGCGATATATTTTCTCTTATACATGATTTACATTAAAATTAAAAAATTTTAATTTTATTGCCTGGCAACAAAATTATTTTATTTTTAACAATTACCATTGTTTGAAAAAGTTTAAATAAATTTTCAAGTACTTTACTCTTGTTAAAACGTAAAAGGTTGCAGGTAAACTACAACTTCCCCTTAACCGATCTTCACCAAAATCGAAAGTCCTTGAGACCTCTACAATTCAGGGACGTATGCAAAAAATTATTTGATTCTGTTTGAATTTGCGGCTGTTATCGTTTGCCATAGAAAATACGCTTGATAAAAAAACGTTGCAGGTAAACTACCCCTTCCCCTTAACCGATCTTCACCAAAAACAACAAGTCTTGAGTACTTTACAAATCAGGGCCGTATGCAAAATATTATTTGATTCTGTTTGAATTTGCGGCTGTTATCGTTTGCCATATAAAATACCCTTGTTAAAAAACGTTGCGGGTAAACTACCCCTTTCCCTCAACCGATCTTCACCAAAAACAATAGGTCTTGAGAACTCTACAATTTAGGGCTGTATGCAAATAATCTTTTGATTCTGTTTGAATTTGCGGCTGTTATCGTTTGCCATAGGAAATACCCTTGTTAAAACATAAAACGTTACAGGTAAACTACCCCTTTCCCTTAACCGATCTTCACCAAAATCAACAGATCTTGAGAACTCTACAATTCAGGGCTGTATGCGAAACATTATTTGATTCTGTTTGAATTTGCGGCTGTTATCGTTTGCCAAACAAACAAAATTACCCTTGCTAAAAAAAAAACCGTTGCCGGTAAACTACCCCTTTCCCTCAACCGATCTTCACCAAAAACAATAGGTCGCGAGTACTCTGCAAATCAGGGCTGTATGCAAAAAATTATTTGATTCTGTTTGAATTTGCGGCAGTTATCGTTTGCCATAGAAAAAAAAATCTACAGACAGATAGACAGACAGATAGACAGACAGACAGACACACAGACACTTTTCGGAAAACGACTTTTTTTCATGTTTTGAGTGTAGTAGAATCAGAATCTGCAATAATCTCGAACACGATTTTTTTTGCCATCACCATACTTCCATTTCCTTAAGGAACATGGAAGTAAAAATGAGTGCAATTTGTCGTTATCCTGCGCCGTTCAATTCTTGTATCATGGCCGGACGATATTTGGTGCTTGTCATTGGCACATTTGGCGAAAGAGGCGGTACTTTTCGTGACATTGGTGGTAAGTATAATAATGTGATTGCAAAAAAGATATTGCTGTTTTTGTATGTGTGTAAATGTCTGACAGGTTTTTTTTTTCATATGTATTAGCTGTGTGGAGAAGACTACGTGGAACTCAGTTGGTCCGTGAGCTCATAATGGATCTACAGGCGACTGGAGATGTGGCGACTCATGAAAATGGACGCTTCTACGCTGTGGATCCACTGAACCATATGTACACCGAAGATGGACTGCGAGTAGCAGAGGAATGTGACGCCTTACCAATAACATATGATGCAAATTTGGACGATTTTCATTTTGATTAAATAATAGCAAACAAAGAAAAAACTCAAATCATTTCCATGACAGTCATATTTTTATTAATGTAAAAAAAGTAAAGTATATTGAAATAAATGTTGAATCTTAATACTAAAAGAATTAAAGTTTGTTTTGTTTTTATCTTAATGCGAGTTGATGAACAATGTTTTTCGTCAATCCCTGAGGTGTATAAATGAACAAACTTGATGGTTTGTCAACGCGAGAACACGCGATATATAATTGGCCATGTGAGAAGCACGGATTTTCTAGATCCAACCCACAAATGGACATTGTTTGGCCTTGTGACTTATTAATAGTCATTGCGAATGCCAAGCGAATTGGAAATTGCAGGCGTCTGAATGGAATGGGCGAGTCTGAAGGGATCATTGGGATCCGTGGCAGGAGAACAACTTCACCTTGAAACTTGCCGTTCAAAATGGTAGCTTCAAGAACATTGCCCATGATTTTTTTTATGACCAATCGTGTGCCATTGCATAGCTTTGGTTCATTTAAATTCCGAAGCAAAATGATTGGTGAACCAATTTTTAATCGCAAGTTATGTGGTGGCATTCCCGGTAAATCCAGTGAATTCAAGAATTCAACAGGATAGTTGACTGCTTCGTCAGGATCGACAACAGTGTCGATCGATTTGAACGACATCTCATTGCCAGGCAATGACTGTTGTATTTTGAAATTAATAGCGTCAACATCGATATTTTTTGCGGCCAAAATAGCTCGTTCACGTAGCCACGCATGATTAATGTAATTAGCGCGCAAATCTGGGAATATGCTTTCAATCAAAGCATCTTTCGTGGCTACCATGTTGCAAAAATTGTCTGGCAATTTGATGCATTGTGTATTTCCATGCAATAGAATTTTTCCATTGCCAATGTTGAGCAATTGTTCGGAGAATGACAGTGCCAATGGATCGTTTTGCAGTTGAACACGCATATTTATGGTAAGGCGTAATGTATTGACATTTCGCCATAGGTATGATTGTTTCAAACATGCGTTAATTTCGTCCGCATACGTAGCGCGTGGAATGACCGGCAATGTCTGTCTGAAATCACCGGACAGCAGCAGTAGAGCGCCACCGAAAAGTCTGGTATTATCGTTGAGATCTTTCATCGTTCTATCGAGAGCTTCAAGTGAATGCTTGTGAGCCATAGTGCATTCATCCCAGATAATAATTTTGCATTTTTGCAAAACTTTAGCCATGCCGGAATGCTTTTTTATGTTGCACATTGCGTCTGGATTTGTGTGAACGTTCAATGGCAACTTGAGTGCTGAATGTGCAGTCCGTCCACCAAGCAAAGTCGCTGCAATGCCTGATGAAGCAATTGCCAACGCAATATGATTTTGTGATCGAATGCGCGCAAGTATCAGTGAGATGAGGAATGTTTTGCCAGTGCCGCCTGGTGCGTCCAAAAAAAAGAATCCGCCTTGTTGTGCTGCAATTGACAAATTTATTCCATCGTATATGTTCTTTTGCTCAGTAGTGAGCAGTTGCTCATTATTTGCAACAAAAGTAGTCAAAGAGGCCGCATCGAACTGTTGTTCGCGCTGAACATCGTTGTTAATGATGTCTGTTGCTGGGCGGTTAGGCGATGGCATACCGAAATGAATGAGTAGCATATTCGAAATGAGAATGCAAATATCCTCAATCTTTATTAACGCCTCGTTATATATATCTGGCGAAAAATCGATATTGGGATCTTGATCAGCGGTCCGAATGCGATGCAGAATTTCTTCGCTCATCTTTATATTTGTCCCAGAGAGCAGAAGCTTGCGACGGAAAACATGTCGTCAACAATATGGCGAATAATTGGCGAATTTGATGAGGAGAGGAACTCAGTACTGCATCTGTAAGTGTGAGATCCCAATGGTTGTCATCTTCCAGCAAATGCAATTCGCGACACGCATCGTGGTACGTGTCGTACAAAATACCATTGACTGTTCGCAAGTATTGGAAGGACGTCGGTCCAGGAACGTTAACCAACAACAAACGCAAGAAGAAGCATTCGCGTTGCTTTGGATGGACTGTGTATAATCGGCCTAATGTATATCCCATAAATATGCCGTCGTATCCTTGGACTGGAACGCCTCGCTTTCGTGGGTCCCACTTTTTTGACCGTTTGTTCCACGTGAAAAATCGGGGCACATCAGTATACATTAATGTCTTTGCGAATTGACCGAAAATACTTGGTCGGTTGCATAGTTCGAAAAACTCAGTTAGTGTGGTTTTTGGGGCAGTTAATGCTCGTTGTATAGCAGTCTCTTCAGTGAAATAAACACGCTGTCCATTTTCAAGGTGCACGGCCAAATGTATAACAGCAGGGTCTCTGTCGTGTATGGGAAAACTCAAAATGCGCCAAACTGCTTCATTGCTGCTTATGTATCGGCCCATTTGATAACGTGTTATTTCGTCGTTATCATTTACATTTTGAACAGCAAATACAGCCATATCGTTGCCCTTATGAACGTATTTGCAAATGTATTTGATGGACTTCACCGAACTGCAGAACTCAACGTTTATGTGTGCTTTGTAGGTTTTGGACAGCAATGTAGAATACGGAACCACCCAGCGATTGTCAATGTCAACCGGATTTCCACCGTTTGACATGCGCAATTGATATGATTGGCCACCATTGTCTGTGTCTCTACGACGATACAATGGATAACCATCGATATTAGTGATAGTATCGTTTATACACATTTTTGGGAAACGTTTCGTACATTTTCCATTGTCCATGCACGGCGCCGTCATGTTGAGATCACCGCATGGACCATGGATCATGTTAGCGGTAACAATGTCAAACAACTCTTGATCGATATTCCGATCCGGAATTTCTGCTGAAATAACTTTATCAATTTCTTCTGGCCGTACTTTGTCGACCAACCAAATCAAAATATGTGCATGTGGCAAACCTCGTTTTTGCCATTCAACAGAATACAGCCAGCAAACGTGTTTCGCCGAATACAGAGTGATGTGTAATCAAGTTCATCAACGATTTTAATTTTTGTTTGAAGACACGTGCAGTGATATCATGGCGATGCATTGCTGTTTGACCTGGCAATAACGAAATTTTAATTTCATCCCAGTTTGGATTGCACGTAAATGTAATGAACAAATCTGGTCGGCCGTACGCGCGCACGAAAGTCATGGCGTCTTGAATGTATTCTTCCATATGACGCGGACTACCAATATATGATGATGGAAGAATATATGCGGTACCGATGTCGTTGATATTAGTTGTTCCATCTACGTTACTGACAATAGCATCACGCAAATGAATGTACTCCTCAGAACGCAGCTTCGCTTGATTATACTTGATGTACCGTAATCGCTCGTTTTCAATTTTCGCATACATATCAACGATGTATTGATGAAACAGCTGGCGGCATCGGAGAATGTTGTTGTCTTCATTGGCACGAATCATCAACCGATATGCGTAGAAGTTCATCGCGCTCACTTTCTTGTTTTTTTGCAAAGTAAAAATATAAATAAGACAAAAATAAATTAATCGTACAGAAAAAGAAAAAAGAAAATAATGTGTAGATTGTACCTGTCGCTGGATTTCTTTGTTTGATGTTGAAATGATATCCATCTTCTCCTTCCTAAAATATCAATGGATATTGCAAAGCGTCGTAAGAACGATGACTGTCTTGAATTGTCTGCACCGTGTTATCTCTGCGTTGGATCCGTATATCTCGACGTTCGTATGCGTCGCCAACCATAACAACTGCAACTTCATTAACGGTTGGTGCATTGTATCGGCCTGCGTGCTCTCCAGATGGTACTTTGTCTGCTTTGATGACGATCATGTAGCTGTCGTTTTGCAGTTTGTTTGAAACGGTATTGAACAACTGGACCAACTGGTAGTGATTTCGCAAAAACCGTTCCAAAGTCGCCACAATTTCTCGCTCCTCCATCTGCTCGATGTGGTTGTATTGGCAGCGTGTGTTTATTTGTTGCTCCTCATCGCCCATGACGTAGATTTGCAAGAATTTTGGATCGGCATCAGGCATTGACATTAAAGAACCAATTTGATGATACACTTGGCCCTGAATCTTAAACGTTGATTCAAAATTGCGACCATCCTGATTCTGAACGATTTTTGTTGCTCCAAATGATGTCATTTGCAAGCAAGAATTGAATTTACGAATTTTACGCAAAAACAATTTTGATTGAGGTGTGGCTCCAGCCAATAGTGTTTTCAATGGATCTGGCGGCGAATCAATGGTGGCAGTACAACTTTTCCAGACGCGCAGCAGAAACCGGCCGATTCACCTTTGTATTTGAATGCATGGCAGTGTTGGCATTCTTTGTCCATAGCGCCGATGACAATTTGTGAATGTGACGAATAGTCGATGTCCGACTCATATTCGAACGCAAGGCGGAGAAGTGATGCACGTGTCAATGCGCAATGTACTTGCAGGCGCTGTCGTTCATGTGCTCTGTGTGCGTCGGTGGCTCATTGACGCGCCTGTCTTTGTCTCAATGCATTAGCTCGAAGGCGTTCGTTGAGTTGTTCTTGACTTTCATTTGCACGTGTGTTTGCAACCTGGTCTCTTAAATTTGCATTGTCCGTCAATTGATCTTCTGCCGTTCTATTTAACCGACGGGTCCGGACTATTTGTGAATTCCGTGTACGTCGACCAATATTTCCTCCTCGTCCACGAAGACGTGGCATTGTTCTGTAATAAACACACAACACATAAATATAAGTAACTTATATTTGAATTTTATGGATGTTATAATTTGTTGAACAAACTTACATGTTGTTTATTTTCGATGAACCGTTTAACACTCCGTAAATTTTATAGAATCATCGACACAAATAAGCACTGAAAATGAAAGGTTGCAGGTTAGATTGATTGTCATTGAATGCATATGTATATAATTGAAATTCATGGAAGATCATGTAAGATATTCACTTGAACACTGCACGTTACACATTTGCACAATGTATGTGTTTAAGTACACTTAAAAGTACACTTAAAACGTTATTTCAATATGTTTTGTCGATGAATAATACACTCAATATGCACGCAATTGTGATACATGGAATATCGAAACACAGCGAACAGAATTTGAAATGTCAAAACAACGTCAATTATTCATGAACTTATGGTTTTTTCATTTTTAAAAATATTGGGGGGTGGTGGGGGGGACATTTTGTGGTTATGTGTTCTGATATGCGAAAATCTTAAAAAAATTAAAAAAAATTTTCGTCAAAAAATAAAAAAAAAAATTCCTGGAACCCGATCGTAGCGCCACCTACCGGGTCCAATTGTGAATCTAAACCATCCAGGGACCCACTCAAACACACACACAAAAGTTCATCAAAATCGGTCCAGCCGTTTAGGAGGAGTTCAGTGACATACACACGTACAGAAGAATTACATATACAGTGGAACTTGGTTATAACGTCATTGAAGGGACCAAAAAAATAATGACGTTATGTCCGAGTGACGTTATAAAAGAGTCGTTATAAAAGACCCTTTTTAATCACTAGTAAGGAAGGAGAAATAAAAAAAAAGATCTTTGCATTATTAACATTATTCGTGATATTTATTCTAAAGTTTACAAACTGCATTTCATTTATACAAACAGCATGAAGAATATTTTAAAAGATCAAAAAGAAAGTACATGTAACTTACATTTAGGCTTACTGTCGAAAGTAATCCGTAATTTTCTTTTGAACGCTCCTTTCTGAAAAATAAATTCATTCTGTTGTGCTGTGGAGATGCTGCGCTGCATTGAACGTGTCGTCAGACGTCTCTCTAAAGTAGTAAAATCGTGAGAGTTTCGGCGGCTCTCATTGCTTCCTGTACTGTCGGACAAACGATGTCGGCATCCTCCTCTTGCTCAGCATCTTCTTCAACACTATCTTCTGCTTCTATGTTTTTTACTTCCGCGATAATTTCTGCGTCACTCAACACTTGGAATGTTTCTACTTGGTCATCCACTGATGCATAGGAATCAAGTTTATTTCCAAATTCATTTACGTCGAATTTCTTAATCCACTCCGAGAGCGGCAAGTCGTCGTCTTCGTCATCATCGGGTAAATTTTCATGTACGAGTTGTGCTTTACTAAAGCATTTTGCTATCGTCTTCTGTGTTACACTCTTCTAAGAGTCGTCTAGGAATTGTATTGCATCTAAGAGTGAAATTGTGGCAGGTTGCGCCGTGTCCATACAGAAAATAATTTTTTTTTTTAAGTTGCTTGCGGTAGTGACACTTTAGGCTTCTAAAGACGCCTTGGTCCATAGGTTGCAGGACACTCGTACAGTTGGCCGGTAAGAAGACCATATTAATGTTTGTCAAATTTAACTTTGGATGGACTGCACAGTTGTCAACTAGAAGTAGAATTTATCTGTTTTTCGATGACAGTTCTTTATCCCACTTTCTTAGTTCATCTTCAAAAATACTAGAAGTCATCCACGCTTTTTTGTTGGCAGTGTAACTTACAGAAAGTTTCTTGATGTTTTTAAAACATCTAGGATGCAAACTTTTCCCGATAACTAAAAGTTTCATTTTTTCGGTTCCCGTCATGTTCGCACAAACAAATACTGTAACTCTTTGTTTAAAGAGCTTCCCACCAACGAACTTTTCATTTTTAAATTTGAAAGTCTTATCTGGAGTTAATTTATAAAAAATTCCGGCTTCATCTCCATTAAAGATGTCTTCATCTTTATATGATCATCTAATTTCTGGCCAAGTGTTACGCACCCAATCGCCTGTAACTTTCAGATCTACGCATTTTGCCTCACCACAAATGTTTGCAAAGGAAATCGAGTGTCGGGCCTTAAATCGATCTAGCGATCCGTTGAAGCACGTAAAATCAATACCAAACAATTTTCCGAATTCTGTAGCTTTCTCTTTCAGAATTGGTCCACTCACAGGAATATCTGAACATCGACACTGTTTGAACGATTTCAATAATGCTGCATCCACATCACCATGTTCGCATTTCCTAATTTTTTTAATTTTTCTCCATCTTCCTCAAATTTTTTAAAAATTTTGTGTTTGTTTTTTAAAATTGAACCTACAGTACAATTCACTAAACCAAACTCACGGCATACATCAGCTATTTTACGTCCGCTTTCATATGATCTAATTACACGTACTTTCTCTTGAATAGACAGAAGCTTTCTTTTTGTACTAGAACTTGCTATGATTACTGTATAAAAATGTAGACCTACGTATAAAATTCTATAAACAGTGGCTACCGAAACTTAAGTTATAAAACGCACAAAAGAAACTGTCACAGTATGAGCAGATACAGAAACAATAACAACCAAAAACAGAGACGAGACTACGTGTAAACAATACTGTACAGTAAATACTGTAACAGCGTGGCATGAACAATAGCCTCGAGACGCGCAGTGCTACTGACCCGGTGAGAGTGGTGGGGAGACATGTCAGTCGCCAGACATCGGCTGGCGCCGGCGGTCCTGTTACAGTGCTTATCGCTTGCATACAATGTATGTCTGTAGCCATGGGCGTAGCGCGCGCACAATATACGTTTATATATAAAAATATCCGAGAAATTTTTGACGCTATAACAGAGTAGTACAATATTTAGTGACGTTAAAACCGGGAATTTTTATTATGTTAAAGATATTAGTTTGACCGGACTTATGACAAAATAACGCTACACCCGAGTTGACGTAACAGCCGAGGCCGTAATAACCAAGTTCCACTGTATAAAGATAACTACATTGTAAGCGACACATTCAATTATAGTTCAAACAAACGTCTGAAGATACAGAATAATTTCTGTGAAACGTGTGTCAGGTAAAAAAAACCTACTTACAGTGTATTTATTTGAAGATATTACCTGAATTAAGAAATTTATATTGTTTACACAGATCTATTGGTTATTTGTCAAAAAAAAAGGAAAGGATGAGAAATAAAATAAACATAAAAGTGAAGAAAGGAAAGCCATTCTACAAAACAGAATTATGAGTAACCGTTTACCTCAGTTGTTTGTAAGTTATAAATAATAACAATTAAGTTATAATGATAGCCGCGAGTGTGTGTAAATGTAGTCTTTACTGTTGTATACTTTGGGAACAACCGTAAATGAGGGGTTTGGAATACGTCCGGTTTGTTGACCGTGCTAGTTGACACTATCTCGGAAGTTTTACATTAAACATGAATTCAACAGCACCAACAGCATAAACAAATAGCTTAACTAAGTAAAGAATAAAGAAAGTTTTGTATGCTTTTCACTGCTTCCCCCGCGCCACACACACACACACACACACACACACACACACACACACACACACAGAGTCTTAGCCAATGTTTTCATAAAGTTTGAAATGTAATAACCGTAGTAACATAAAAACTTGTATAATACATAGGGTGATTACATTTACTTACGGAACAGTAGTATAATATTAGACACACTATTGTGCATAATACTAATACAAATAGTAATAATGAGAATACTAATAGAACATAACAATAAATTAAACAATAAAGAAAAATTATGTAAAACAAGTGCTGCACAAGTCTAGTACAAATGTAGTGTCTTCTTGTAGGTATATTCAACAAACGTAATTACTGACAAAAAGAGAATACTTTATTCTTTTTAATGTTTAAATTCTTTAATATTAGTTTACAGCATATTGATTTTATAGATGTTATTAAAATTATCAATTCAAAATGGTTAAATACCATATCTAATTCGTTTGCAGTAAATAATGTCTTTATTCTTTGCCATCTACTGTTAGTAGTATTGACATCTAACAATAACATTAATCTATCACATCTAACTTTCTGTGTTGCCGTACAGTGTGATGGACATGGGATTAACCCAGGTATTAATTGACTTTCATTGATTATGAAATAATAATACAAAGTGTTATGTTACTTATGTCAACCTAAAAGCATGAAAAACTTCTGAAGACATCTGATTATCATCAATAATATTTGCCAGTAATCTGGGCCAAGCAGGTCGTCAATAAAAAAATACTACCAGTGAGAAGAAAACTAATTTAATATTTGCTTTTAAAGAACATACACATGAAATCTTTTAGTAATTCTAAGTATAGTCTAAGCGAACCTAAAAAAACGTTCTTACCGTGCTTGCAAAAACAGTCCCAACTTAATTTAGGTAATTTAGCACTAACTTAATCCTACAATTACTTAAAAAACTGTTAAAAAGTAAAACATTCCTACTTTTTAGTTAAATGATTTAGCATATGAAATCGTTAAAGTAAAAAGGCTATAGGGTAAAGGTGGGGGAAGGAGCAAATAAGCAATGACGGTTAGTACCGAAATTTCCAAAATTAAATTTCGGTAGCAAATTTTGGTAAATTCGGTAAAGCTTAGGAAATTTAGTACCGAAATTAAAATCTGTAGCAGTAGCAAAGATGGCAGTTCTTTCGATAAGAAGTTAAGAATATTATGACACCAGACCGCTTCACCGAGACACTGTGAAACTACTAAGTAACAAGGAGTAGGTGACCATGTATGATTAAATGTGTTTATTGATAGTAAATTATAAAATTATTTGAAAAACTTACCAAATCAGAGGATGAGGCTATACTATGACTTCTTTGAAGATACTTTGAGGACGTAATGTCTTCTTTGATATTGTATAGGCCTACAGAATCAAGATACAGATTTTTAAGTTCAGTAGCTTAAATCAAAAGAAGCTATGTACACATATATGGAGAACCATACATAACTACCAGGCTCTACGATTTAAATTTAAAATCATTTACTTGAATTCGGTTCGATAATTTCTAAAAAATATTTCCCACCCTCAAACTATTTTTACTATTTATAGATTTGATATTTTTGTTATTGTGGGGTAGTTGTGTAATATAATGTTATTTTTGAATCACTTTATCTATAAAAATTAGTAGTATTTTGTTGCTTCTCTGCTACCTACAATTTTCACTCGAACGAGGCCTTTCGGTTTCGCAACCATTATCAAGTTCTTACTACAACCTAGGTAGAGAAGCAACAAAATACGACAAAGTTGTTATGAAGACTGCTAACATAGATAAAATAGCTGATATAAAAATTAGGTACTTTATTCGTATAAAGAAACTGAACTACGGTGATAATCATCCCTTCTCTTCAACCGATTCCTATCATTAATAATATTTACACTCTCATAGAGTAATAGTTTTATCATATGTAATTGCTAAGGTATCTTATCCTTCAAAATTAAATACTCGTACTTTACTTGATATCACCCTCTCCCCCTTCAACTACCCTCTCCATTTATAGATATCTCATTTACCTTTTTACAGTGGATTAATATGACTTTATTTTTTGGCACTTATTTATTAAAATTCAGTACTTCACACTTGTTAAAATGCAAAACAATACAGGTAAACTACCCCTCCCTATTAACCGAACAATCCCATTTTCGATATTTACACTTTTATTGAGTAATAGTTTCATTATATGTAATTACTAAGATATCTTATCGTTCAAAATGAAGTAATTTATTCGACATCAGAAATATAATTTTCAAAAAATTATCCCCCCTTCAACTACCCTTTTTGGTTATAAATATTTCATTTACCTTTCTACAGTGAATTATTATGACTTTCTTTTCAGGATACTTTATTCATCAAATTTAAGTACTTTACTCTTGTTAAAACGTAAAACGTTGCAGATAAACTACTCCTCTCCCTTAAATGCATCACCAAAATCAATACACCTTGAGTCCTCTACAACTTGGTCATATATGCAAACAATTATTTGATTCTGTTGAAATTTGCGGCAGTTATCGTTCGCCATAGACAAAATTTTACACACAGACACACACACACACACACACAGGTATTTTCGGAAAATACGTTTTCTTCATGTTTTACGGGTAGTACAATCAGAATTAGCCCTTAACTCAAACACGATTTTTTCGCAATCACCATATTTCATTATGGAACATGGAAGTAAAATTATTAAAGACGCGCATGATATATTTTAATTTATGATTCGTTTTCAGACATAATATCATGAACAGTAAATGCAACATTAATTACGTTTACTGTGGCGATACACAAACATACGTATGTTGAATTATAAATTTTTCGACAGACAACCAAACGAACAGGCTAACATGTTAAGCCAGCAATGGTATTAAACAAATTTATTGTAAAAACAGATGTGTTTAACCCTGATTAAACTGGTACGGATTACACCAATAAGGAAGATAAGGCTCGCTTGCTAAACACGGGCTTAGTCTTGTCAAGTTTCCAGCACTGCAAGTGTACAATGACCGTCAAACTGCTATCTCAGCTACGTACTTGTAGTGTCGTTAGAGAACAAAACGTGTAACGTTTTCTCTATTGAATGCCGTAGTGCAACCCCTCTTTCCATTTTTTATGCTTTATAAAAAAAAATACAAACTTTTTTTTTTTTTTGAAAGAGAGGCCACTAGTTATTTAGAACTAGGCGGAAGGCCTAGAGAAGCCAAAAATGCGCTGGGTCCAGTGAGACGGGACTTGCAATAAAACTCGGTCGGTAAACAGTAATAACCATCTTTTATTCATACTTAATCCCCTAATTCGTTACATACATATATTAATCACAATTCCCCTGAGGTGCAAATATAACAATACGCTTGATAAATAAATAATCCCAATATATTAACAAATCAGTCTCAATAAGGCCATTTCAAGTCATATATCAATCTGGTTCCTTAAGCAACCTCCTATAAATTATATAAATCCCCCCTTGAAAACACTTAACACTAACATCACATACTGGAACATAGAGACACATATACATATAATATACATCACAACTAAAACTCGTGTTCAACCTGGCAGACAGCCTGTATATTCTAGCTAACCCGCTTATAACTGGGAGGAAAATCTGTATATTCCATAAAGCCCCCAAACTGCAATCATAAATTTAAGCTTCCAGCCACAGCTGGAATTAATTCATAAAAAAAACACAACCCCTTTACTCCGATAAGAATGCAAAAACAATTTTCTTTTTTTAAGAAACCGAATGGATACTAATGACTAAAAACTGCAAAGTCAGAGTGGCATGTCAGCCCATATGATGTTATAACATCTAAGAAATTGTATATTATAAGTATATCAAAATCTTTAAATTTGTTGAACTGTATACAACAGTGGTAAAAACCCTTATCACTAAAGTTTAAAACAACTGGCCTAATTTAAAAAAAATGTGAAATCTTGTTACAAACATATATATATATCTATATATCAGGAATTCGTTCTTTAATCATAATGATTTAATTAAACAGACAAGTCCAGCAAGCAAGTCAGAATCTAAGTTACAATAATCAGTACCACCAGTATGATTTTATAATCTCAAAATTAACAGTATATGCCCACAAAAAAAATAAAATTTTAATATCAGACGTCTGTGTATAATTAAATTCAAAGTAACCGCATGTTGTATTCTAGCAGCTGTGGAAGTGTGCCAGACCAGGTAAGACAGGTATCAGACCTGCATGAAACGGTACCAACGTGTGCCAAACTTGCATCCCAAAAAAAACTATGTAAATTTTAACACCCGAAAACAGCCTGAAAAACGAAACCCCCAACCCTTAAATGCAGAATAATAGATAAATGTGAACCCCGCCCTGAACCAGCCGGTTCAGAATCAAGAAACACATGATTTAAACTTAGATTGAAAGAAATAATAACTCTAACGGCCTTTGCATAAAAGTCTATGAAGGAAGCAAAAAAATAAGCTCTGGCACGCTCCCCCAGTGCAGCACACAATTACAATAATAGTACGTTATAGTTATAGAATAATTTTATAATAGTTATAATACTGTTCATCGTGAATGTCCTGGTGGCACACCCTTGATCGCACTGTCTAGCAGAGTAAGCACATGGTTAAAAAACAATTTGTAACACGGATGTACTGCGGGCCAGGCCAGCGAAAAATAATAATAGAGTTCATATCACCTTAATTGCAGCAGTAGAGTAACATCTTTACAGTTGGTTAGCAAGCTCCCTCCTCGGAACAGACGAGTGTCGGGTGGTTCATGACTGGTGAAGGCGGCAGTACACCAGCTGAGGCCACGTCTCCGTCTAGGTGCGAGAACCCTAAGGATTCAAAAAGGATTACAAATACCGTCCACTAAAATTTGCACCCTAGTCAAAGTATTAAACATCAGAACGGGAGTTCCCGACTAACTCAAGATAAATGCATAAAAGTTTTTTGTTTTTTGAAAATTGCCTCAGGAGTAATTATGTCTTCAAGGTAATTATGAACTCATAAAAAAATAACAAAATGTGCATAGTAAAGAAACACTCGCACCAGATTTAACAAGTGCCGACATAATCATACAGGTTGGACCCGCCTCACCACGTGGCGAAGCAAATATCGTAATTTGTCAGAAAATGACCACACTAAAGGCCCTTACAGTTACACACAATTAAAAGAGTTACAGTATTTCATCTAAGCGCGGTCTCACAATTTACTTTCAACTGATATAATTAAAGAAAAATACACTCTTCCGGTCCAGTGCGTGTTCATGCATAACCAACACGATTCAACTCTGTCTATAACGTACTCACTTTAGTTATAATTTTATACAATAATTAAACAAATGATTGTTATTTGAACAATAATTAAAAGAATTACTGGCGGTATGCACTAGAACATCAATTAATTTTCTTACCATACACACACACGTCTGATCGCAACACATGCATTCTAACTTTCGCATCTGGCTGAATACATTGGAGTTTAATTATTCCCTTACTATTAAATCATTTTATACCATACTGTAAGTCACTCACCGGGAAGTCTCGAAAAATTAGCCTGCCATCAAGACGAGTAGGAAACTGCCCAAGTAGACTGTCCAAGCGAGAGAGCTTGTTGTTTCAGTGAAAGTCTGCGTTGAACTGAAGGTTACATCAGCAACGCAACGGACACCAAACCTTGCCGCGAGATCGCGCGCGCTGTCTGACAGGGCCTTCCCAATATCACCGCGCTAACTGACATTAATACACGAGTTTATTATTGAAAAAACAAAAAATTTTCATACCTTCGATTGCCGGGTTATGTAAACACCGGCACAGTAGTAATTTTTAAACTAGAACAACAAAGGATAGAACTCATTTCGGCTTTAGATTAGGATACGCTTAACTCCAAAGCATAAATGCATTGTGCTGTGATATACTACTTATTTTTTAAGCAGTGGTAGAACACAATCATGAAAACATATCAAGCTTCTTTTGTTATTCTAGAAATATTAGCGCCTATGATTTTCTCCAGGTCTACAAATCGTTAAAGCTACATGAGGAATAACACTGTTGTAATGTTGAGGTTATTAATTATTAAACGTATATGGCATTTTATGGTCTTGTTATCTGTTAACGTACACAATAAATTCTTAAACTGTAAGTATCTAAGTCCTACTTCTGTGGCATCTAAGTCATTCTTAAACGCATCTAAGTCCTTATTTCTGCGGAAATAAAATGGCATGTTAAGTTAACAGTAAAATAATATATCGTAATCGTCATATAAAGTTATATGTAAGCTGTTAAAACCCAACAGCTTAGTATTCCGGACCTAATAGTTTCAGTGTGGAACACTTGGCTTAATGGGCGTATTGTGTACACCCGCCACAACTGCAGTATCCAAAGCGATTGGTGCTGCGACACTTGATGATGTATGGCGGCCAGGCATAGGTCTAACGCATAATTGTTTAAGTCAGATCGATCCGGTCATAATGTATTAATAACATTAAGTATTATAACTCCTATAATTAATTTATGTGCACTACTGTCTCTTATATAAATAGTATGGTTCATGTTATTCATGCCTGATAGACATATATTTAAAAATGTAGTGTGGTGGTAATTATTAATAAATTAACATTATCAATGTATTAATTTCTAATGACGTAAAACTCTATATACAATATTTTAAAATGAACATAAGTTATTCACCGTCTGGATGTCAAGTGAACGTTGCATTCTAATTTACACCCAAACATGAAAAAAAAAACACGACAGTGTTACGTTCTTTAGTTTGTTTAATACTACGTAAGCGGAGCCCCAAACCGGAAAATCTGGTGACTTCAGAATATGGTCGCTAGCGAATCTTCGGATTGAAGGTATAAGAAGTGGTATTCAGTAGCGTACCACATTGTATACAATACAACATGGGACCGTAAAGTAACTGCCAATTAAAATGTACAGTACACTAGTGTATGAGTTGGTGTAGTGGAGTTTAGTGTTTTTTAGTTTCACTATAAAATAAACAAAGTATATGAAATCTTATTCCTGTTTACAAATACTCGAGTGTACTTGATGTTTAAGGTTGTTCCAGTTTAGTTACATATTGAACGATGCGTTAGCTTTAAAAGTCAAACAACGTGAGATCAAAACATACGCAAAACAACTAAATTTAATTCTAGATGCAGGAACGTAAAATCGTATTCAAAAAATCCGCTTATTAGATGTTTTATTGATGTAAACGGAAATGTGTATAGGCCTACTAGAAACGCGTTAAATTGTTCGACTTTTTCTCTCGCCAGTTACTTGGTTTACGATAAATACGTTACTACAAACATTTTAATAATAAAATTAATCTGTCACTATTATATAAACCATATCAACTTAGGGGATACATGAACTGAGTACCGTAAGACGCCTTTTTCTTTTTTCTCTGACAACCCTAACAATATTCCACCCTAACAATATTAATTTTTTTTTCCGAAGGTCATTTTGTTCTTTGGCAACTCATTTTGCTCATTACTCTAAGAAACAGTCCAAAGGGATTTCTTCAAACTATAAAACTTGCCTATTGCCCTTACTATTCATCAAGGAAGTCCTCCTTCCGCACAGTGCATATGGGAACATGAGACTTTATGGCAATTTAACTGTGTAGCTTTCAAAGAACCAATTTGTGCAATGAAATCAAAGCCGCATCTCATTAGTTGCTACTTCGGTTTAAACGTTAGTCTCATTATACAGAATGACGACCTTGAGAGCTTTTGGTTGCACAGCATAGAAATCGGTAAACGTAATTGTTTCGCTAAGCAAATGTTTTAATGAGAAGAGTGAATTAAAATTTTCTCTATTTGATTGTTATAGTTGTACATTTGCATGTCACTGCATTGCATAAAGTTTGCACAATAATTTAGATAAATTTAAATACTTTTGAGGAAAATTTAATAGTTATGCTTATCAAAAACAGAGTTTATGCTGTTTTCTCGAGAGAATACGGTTTTCTGTGCCATTACAATTTTGAACAAATAAATACTGCCTTATATTTTTAATAGTTATAAAACGTTAACTATTTTTTATTAGTAATATGTTTGTTTATTAAAAACAAATTAATCTTAGCAGATGGGAAAATTTAAAATAAAGGTAAATCCATACATATATATTCCTTTCATTTACTTTATTTGACGATTTTAAGAAAATACTTGACAATATCAATTAGAGCATCTATTTAGCTTAGTGCTGTAGAATTGCAGGAATTAAATTCAAAGACAAAAGACTATTATCTATAACTTTAGTGTGCTTTTTTTGTGGGTGTAAGACCAGGATCATCTCTGCCACCACATTTGTTTTTTCTTCAAAGTGAACCGAGAGAATTAGAGGCGAAGTGTAAGTAGAGTTAAATTTTTTTCATATGGAATTAATACAAATATTGACGTTCATGGATGATACAACTGTGATTGCTGAGAGTAAAGAACAAATGCGCAGCATTTTTCTCGTAATGGATAAAGTAAAGAAAGAGAAGTACACCAACAAAATAATAACAGAAGAAAAATTTTAGTATCCAGAAGAATTTAATAAAATATGGCTAAAGTAAAAGTCGGATATCATCCCGTACAAGAAGTAAAATAATTCTCCTTTAGTAAATAAAATCACTAGAGATATCGGTGTTTGATAAGCTGTTAAGTAGAACTAGTCAGGAAAAGCGTAAAAATTAGTAAGAAGGAATATCTGATAGTTTCAAAGAAAGTAAGATTAATGGTGAGCAATGAATTTTAAAGAATTATGTTTCAAACGTTGTTTTATACGAAAATAAATCGTAAACATTAGGTAAAGGATAAATGAACCCTTAGCTTTAAAGTGCGGATCTATAGAGCAATGATGATATAGGTTGGAGGGAAAGCTTACGAATTATAACATTTTGTGAAGAATTTAAGAGAACAGAAACGTTTGAAAGCGTTTAGAAAGGAGAAGGTTCTAGCTAATTAAGCCCATACGTCGGCATAGCGGGTTCTAGCTAATTAAGCCCATACGTCTCCACAATGGGTTTATAAAGCGTATAATTGAACGGGAAATAGAAAGAAAAATTACAGATAAAGGATGTGTTTGGCTGTAGAGCTGACACAGTAAAATACATGAACCATGATTCAAATTGGTCGTAGAAGAGGAATGCCTAAGAGGGAGAAGAGTGGATAGCAGATGACAACCAGCTTGCTGGCTGTTAGCCTAAGTAACAAGTCGTTCATATCTGAAAGTAAC
The DNA here is from genome assembly GCA_034769895.1 of Magicicada septendecula. NCBI lineage: Eukaryota > Metazoa > Arthropoda > Insecta > Hemiptera > Cicadidae > Magicicada > Magicicada septendecula. Next base: position 102,987,708 of record CM068375.1, read on the forward strand.
AATTACTTTATTAGACCCAAAATATTTGTTTTATTCCTTTTTGATATTGCAAATTTAATAATATTTTGTCATCATAATGTTAATATTAAATTAAATATCAGGTTTCTTTAGATTTGTAATTAAACGTAAAACGTTATGAATATCTGAATTAGTAAGGAATACAATTGATCATTGAACTATTAAATATGGTTTAATACTGTTTTATATTCTTGTACTTATTGTGTAGAAGTATACAACAAAAATAACAAACTTCTGCGTATAACGACACTATAGTACGGTACCACAAAATAGATAAGTAAGCATTAAGGCACTGCTATATATGGCAAATTCATTTCATGATTCATATAGGACCATAGAGGACACATAACCAAGAATTTGTTGTTAATGGTACACAGGTTCATTCTATTTTAGTATGGACAACAAATTTTAATTAAATATTAGTATTATATAATATAACAGCCACAGGATGTTTTAGTTAGGTAGAAGAATGCCCAGTTAGCAAGTTTTTAATGTCCTTCCTGCACATTACAACACTGAATGAATTCATTTAGACACAGTTATCGTAATCAGGTGCACTCAGACGGGTCTGTGTAATCGTGAGGTGTTTATTATGTGACTTAAAAAATGTATAACATAAGCTTAGTTAAATATTAGACACGCTTAAAAATAAGGCGTAGTTAGTTGGCTGGAAATGAAGACTACTGACAAAGTCTATACACAAATATAGAAAATTTGCGTTGGAAGGGGAGACAGGTTACGCGTAGACAGACAGATACGCAAACCATTGAGTTACAAATTGATCATAATATTATACTAATTAATAATATTATTACTATACTATATTATAATATATTATTATTATTTTAAAACTTTTTAACAACTGACGCTTTTTTAATAATTTACATGAAGTAAATTTTAGTCTATGTAAAATATAAAAATCTGTCTACAAAGAATGATTTAATACAAAAATTTAACATCAATTACAATTTTAAATTAGTGTATTTATCATACACTAATTAAATAACTGATAAGGGATGAGTTAAATTAATACTAAATTTGTTTTGGTAAACTAAAGTTTCATCACGTTTAAATTTTTTCCTAAAATTGAGAATGTACGCTCCACAAGCACAGTTTTAAGATAAATAGTTAATGAGATTGATAACCCGATCTCCTATCATTATTCATTTCATTAGTTTCAGTTTCAACACAGCAACTAATCTGAAAGTAAAATCAACCCTAATTTACTAGTTTTAAAAGCAGAATATCCAACGTTATAAACCACACAGAAAGGTCAACTACTTTGTGATTCGCTTAGTAAACGATAAAAGGTTTTGTCTATTTTATTCTTGAAGAATCTTTTTTAAGAACTTAATTAATTTATTAATTACTCATTGGATGTTTACAAATGTTTGTTTTACTGGTTTAAGAGTACAATTTCCGATTTTGTTTTAGTAGAGTTGGATGAAGTGTCTTATTTTAACTTTGTTCCTCTCTTCTCTTGTTAGTCATCATATCATTAGTCAGTATTATTATTAGATTCGGTATTAGCGCAAGTAGCAAGTTTTCAATTGTTTATTTGTGTTGCGAGTTGCGAGTATTGTAGTTATTTAATCTGGTGGGTTATTATTGGTTGTGTGTAATGCGTATTGCTAGTAGTAGTGCCAAGTCAAACCTAACCGTTACAAAATAAAATTATAGGCAAGTCAAAATAAAATAGGATCTATGTAAGGTGCTCAGAAGATCAAGCTGATAGATATGATTGTTAAATATGATGAGAGAGTTAAAATAACACTAATTTATGAGATAAAAAGAGTATTCAATCCTGTATATTAAACTCTTTCGTGTCATTCTCTACTTAAGTTATGCAAATTAATTCGTCTTAGTTTAGTTATTAAGATATCCAACCTGCTTTGTTCAAAGTAAATAACTCAAAGTGTCTGTCAAGGTTTTCATTCAAACCTAATGTTTTTTTTCCCTAAAAGGTTATTAAGTTTTCATCATTAAATCTACTATTAAGTCTCAAAACCCCAGACTTTGAATTAGTTCATCAACTTTTATCCTTATAAAGTTCGTCGACCAATATCATTGCAGAAATACATTTACGTAAACCAAAAGCAACTAAAGATGCAAAATAAAAATGTTTTCAAGTAGAGTTTATCAGAGAAAATGCTTAATTTGGAATATACGTAAAAAATACAAAATAAAATTACAGTATCTCATATTCTGTGTGCTAGTATTAAATATTTCATCTAATTTAAAATTCTGTTTGAAGTAACTGCGATTATTTTTACCAGAGATTCGTAATCAACTTTAAATTTGTTGAGAACTTTATTTCATAAAATAATTTTTTTATTATTTTTCACAGAAGAACTAATTACGTGCAGCCGGCATCATTCGAGATGGTTCCAGCATTTTGCTTTTCTGAGTCAAGATCGTGATCTGACCTAGCCTCTCCAGACTGTTCGAGCGCCTGTAACTACGCAAATTAACTCGACACGCAGCCAGGAGAATGAAAAATTATTTTAGAATTTCAATATATTCAAGTGCGGATCGGAAAATTGTGGCGAAGTGGTTTTTACGTTAATTAGTGCGGAACTATAATAACGTGACAGTTATCATTGAATGTTTCACAAACTTAACTTAAATTATTCTTTAATTAATTAAAGAGTGCTTTGTTGATTTATAATTTTTGTTGGTTTATAACTTTCGATGATTTATAACTTTTGTTGGTTTTTTTGCTTTATGTGTAATTAGAGTTTGTAATTAGCGACTTCATTGGTGTAAGTTATCCTGTTTCCACCGAACAACACGACGATCCTGTGTGACTGTCGTAACGGTATCAAAGCCTTCCCTTCGTTGACTGCAGCAGCAGTGACAGATGCAAAGGTGCTTAGTAGCATACCATAAATGAGAATGCAACTCCATAATATATGCCGGATAGACACGTATTTGAAACAAAAATGGAAAAAACCTCCTCGTAAGGAAGAAACAAGACTATAAGGTCTACAAGTCATACATAATGGGAGAAAAAACGAAACGTGAATAATTTGTGACGTACGTGACACTATGTAAAGTGAACAATCCGTTTACTTATTCTGTTAACTGCAATTTTCCAGTATCTACTTGCTTATTATAAGTGCTCGGACACATTAATAGATGGAAAAGGGAATGTTTATAAAATATTAATTATTTCGGTTTAAACTATTACTAACTAGCTGGATACCCGTGCTTCGCTACGGTGATTATCAGAAAAAAACGGAATGCGAAATCAGAAAAAAGAAATAGGTTATTTGTGAAGCTTAGATACCGGTATTTTGAAACTTAGAGAAACTATTTAAGCTCGATGAATTTGAAGATGATCAACCTTGAAAATGATCAATTTGATCAAGCTCGATTAATCAAATATTCAAGCATGAAAATTAATGAGTTATCAAAAATGACGCCATATTAGCATAGGCGTAAAGTTTTCAAAACCCTTTCTTAGCGAGCACCTAGAAGCCAAGAGGAACATACGTGCCGAATTTCAAGTTTGTAGGCTTTATAGTTATGGAGATTTCGTGATGAGTGAGTGTATGCATAAGTGAGTGGTATTTCGCTTTTATATTATATAGATTTAACACAATAGAACATACAATTTTAGTTTTAAAGCTTTATAAATTTTAGTCTATTAAATTGCATTTGTAACGTATATTGAAGAATGAAAATCATACAATTAATGGGTATCCAAACATTCTGTACTTAGAGAACCGCACATTTTTAAGCCTAAAATATACGCTCTCTCTCTCTCTCTCTCTCTCTCTTAATCCTATGTATATATTGTAACGACGCGATTCTTATGTATTCTGAAAATGTGTAAGTATTGTGTGTTCGCCTCACACGAGTGGTCGTTACTTATATGTTGCGATGACGATGTCCGTCGTGATCTCACGAATTACCAGTACACGCGAGTGGAAACCTTACCTGTTCTTCAGTATGTGTGCATAAATCCCGTGTGGCGCCAAATTGTTTATACTGAAAACAATTAAAATACAAAATAGGTCGATTGAGCGTTCGTGGCTATGACGGTCTGGTGAATTCAATTATTCCTGCCTGTACGGGTTTATAAATCTCGCTGATAGTTCGGCGAGTTTCCGACGTGAGCGCTTACAATCATCTTTGCTCTTTGCTCAATAATACACAAATTATATAATGCACTTCCCTATGAAATAAAAAACAGTGGTTACAACTCTGTACTAGTTTATTTAATTGCGATTTGGATTTATTCAGTAATATATAATATTATATTTTTGTTATTAAACAAATTTGCACCGGCAATTATTATAAGACAAAAATCTCAAGGTTGGCGAATTGACTCTGAACGAAATATTCAGTCAAACATGGCGACTGCTTGGTTGTTTACTATTAATTCCGTTCAGATTCTGGATTCTTGTGATTACGAAAAAAATGTTAATAATGATTACAATAAAGTACACTACCTTACATTAATTGTACTTAGATAATATAATGTGCAATTATAATTTGTTCCTGAAGTGTGGTAAAGTGTGTTTCAAAAGTTCGTAATTTTCATACAGGTTATTTTTCTAGTTAACATAAATTTAGTGTTTTAATTTTTATTAATCCTTGAAAGAAATAAGATCATCAGTTTATAGTGAGAGTTCAAAGTGTTATCAGAAAAAATTAAAGAGAATTCATTTCATAAATTCGGGTAGTTTAGCAATACTTATCAAATCAGCCGACTTGATGTGTACTGTCATTCAGTTGAAATGGGTTGGAGTCTTCAATACTCATCAATCTTCAATAATCTTGGGACTTAAGTACGTCTGGCATCTTTTTCCTTTTAGTTGTTGAAATTTATTAATTTAGAATTTGTTAAATTGGTCCTGGGCATCAGTTGAATGTTCTAGACCTTCATCAGTTTCTTACTTCTTCATCTTTTCGAATTTAGATTACTTTTAATTTTTTACGTTTTATATTAAAATTTTGGTCATTCACAGCCTGGCGTCTATTCCTGTTGAGCGTCAAAATTGGAATAATAAGTTCTCACGGAAAATTCATAAATAACGTTTCAGTTGTCATGGTAACTGATAGACCCTGATTGGCTGAACTTGACTTAAGACCGTTGTTATCATATTTGAATTTTTATTCAAAATTACTGTATATCTTCTGATTGCTATTATTCTTCCGTCTTCCCCTCCATGTATTAAATATTATCACCATTGTTCGTATTTTCTCTCAAAGATCATTTTGACATCCCATAAAGCTGGTTTGATAATCCCATATATCTGGGTTTCCTTATATATTATTGTTTGAACATTTATGTTGATATTATCTAATTACATTTCTTTCTTATTTTATGTCCTTAATTTAATATTTATCTTTTAATATGATTCACTAATTATCCTTGACTAGTTAATTGTCTTGGATTTGCTAAATTCCTTGTTAATTTTTTACAATTTGTAATTATTGGTTTTTTTTACAGTTAGGCACTTCATAGGCCTAAGTAGTAATTGGCTATATTTACTTATTTTATACAAATTACATTTTAATTTACCCTCATCCACGTTTTGTTTTGATATTATAAATGATTTGTTTACTTGTTGATTTGTTCTGGATCTGTTTTATAATAATTGAATGTTTTCATTAGTTTCTACATTATGGTTTGTTTATTATTTTCTAACTGCCCTTCAGTATTATTATTTGGCAATTATTTACTATTCTCTATAAAATATAATATAACATTTAGGTTTATGGTCTGTGTAATCCCTTCAGCCATATTCCTATTCATAGATTTAATCGAACAATTCTTTAACAGCTATTATGCAACGTTTGTTTACAATTTGTTTAATTCTTAATTATTTTTGGGTGACAAACATCATCAAACCCTTCAAATTTCCTTAACTGACTATCGCTTAGAATATAGGGTGCTTATTGATTTTGCTTTTATTTTCTTTACTATATTTTTCTTATATTAAATTTACTCTCTAGCCATGGTAACACTAACTTTTGACATTCTATAGAATTCCTTTCCTTGAATACTATGGTATCCCTCATTTACAATTAATCTTAATACTATCATTAACAAAATTCTTATTTAATAATAATGTTCACCCTTAAACCTTTAGTGTTCATCACAGATTATTGAGTGTTTATACCTATCAATAGGGTTTCTTATTATTTTGTGGTTTTACACTGTCACTTTGTACTTCTTATATTTTATTTTAAGTGTTATTAGTGGGTAATCCCTAACGTTACATTTTCTTTGTCATTTACTTATGTTCACTATCTCACTATCTCACTACCTCTCTATCTCTCTCTTTACAAAGGTTAGTTATACAGTTCCTTATAGAGTCCTTTGTTACATTTAAACTCTATTTCTTTGGTTAGTGTACTTTTAGTTTGTCATTATTTTATCGGGTTTTATCAATTATCATTTACATTGATTATTTAGTTGATACTAATAATTATCTTTTACATTTGTTATTTATTGGTTTCTTTTTCATTATTATATTTGAGTGTAACATTTCTCCTTTTTTGTTCTATATCATTCCTTTGTGTTTTATCCTTTGATTTCATTTTATTTCCTTTATACTTGGTTTGTTTCACTTTCATTTTCCTTCTTCTTCGATTTCATTTTATTTAATTTTATTTTGGTTTCCCCTTCTCATTTGGTTTCATTTTATTTGGTTTATCTCTTGATTCAATCACTTGGGTTGGGTCATGTAGTCGTTTGTCGCGTCATCGTCATTTTATTTTCTTTAGTTTAAACATTTTATATAGTTGATTCATCGTTTTTTCCCTGGTATTGGGGTGGCTTGTTTGTGTTGTAACAATATATATATTCGTGATGCGTATATGCCCGTAATATGTGTGCCAGGTGCATCCTGAACACATATAAATGTAAATTTTAATTTAAAACAGGCCCCAGATAGTGATCACGACTGACTGAATTCAACATGTACATTAATCTTCATTAGCTAGTCAGGCTATTTGTACTGTGTCTATAGGCATATGTGTCTCTCACACTGGTTGTAACCGAGTGCACATCACCGAACTACATAATATCAGAGACTGGACACATGTGAATGTTAGTGATTGTTTCTCAGAATTCGTTTACACTTCATTGGCCCAGGTTGGTTTTGTTTATTACAGTATAAAAATAACGATTGTGTGTTCAGCAGAAAACTAAATAAAAATAAAGAGCTACCAAGAAAATAGACAGTACTATAAGTTAATTGGTGGTTTTAGTTTGTAATACTAATTATTGGTGTTTTTTAAAACGTTTTATAGGAAAATTAAAATTAACAATAAAAGTTTAAATTTAAAAAATTTAACTTAACTGATTTCAGATAATTAACATTATTGCAGTGCACATTTTACACCTGTTAATTAATGTTTTACTACCAATAATTTTTTATTGCAGTATTGAAGAGCACGTTCAAAAATTCACCGTAGTATATTTTTACTTTAACGCAGTCTGCATAAATTCAAGGAAGTAAAATAACCTTACATCTGCCGTCTGTCTATTTACGGGTTACACATTATGAAATTAACTCGCTCTGTGTATGTGGTGATACAGTATTATTTAATATTGTATAACCCGTGACTTTGACATTTAACGACCTCAACAGAGGCTGGAAGTCTTAAGGTGGAGCATTAAGTGATTGACTTATTGGGAATGCACAGCTAGATTAATTGTACGCAACAGCGCCTTCTAGTCAATAGCAACCTTTGCACACCCAGTGCGCTGTTGTCTAGACTACTAATAATGTCGCTGTATTTAATGCGACTGATGTTCGTTGTTCTTCTTGTGTAACTAATTCAATTTTAGATTTTTCAGTAAAATTAACTGAAGTCTCTATGAACATGCAAGTCATTTAACATTTGTGCGTGCACGCACACACACACCCACACACACACATTCATTTAAATATTTACACAAAATGTGTATTTACATTACGTACTTATTTACACGAGTTACATTACTTATTTCAGTATCAACATTGAGATCTTGAAAGCACTGGCGGCGTCAGTAAACTCAATAAACACCCATTTGAAGACATTTAGAGGGTAATAAAAAATATCTTTTAAAAACTAAACAATAAATTAAAAACGCAATTTTTGTAATTTAGGTTCAAAATATGATTGTATACTAACAATCTAAAGACGCATATTAACTTTAAAGAATACTTAAATTTTTTTAATTATAAGTATAATACTACTGACTCGGAACACTAAGTTGTTTATTGGTAAAAATGTAAAACTTTTTATCTTATAGCCTGAACCAGTTTTGCTTATTACAAGCTGAGTCAGTAGTATTATACTTATAATTAATCAACGGACACGTCATGGACAACAAATTCCAATAATTTTTTTTTACTTACACATATACTGGTTTAAACGTTCTAGGTAATATTGGCTTATTTCATTGTAACTTGATGTAAAATATTTTTCTTAAAACTAAGATTAAATACAAAAATAAATACTGCAGAACTACTAACTAGTAAACGAAGGGTGAATTATATTAAACAGTTTGGTTTGAACTTTAACAAGCCTTATTTATAAATAGTACACAAGTTTTACTTTGTTATTTGAATAAATAATATACTTTCATTTGTAAACAAATTACAGTATTCATGAATAAAGTATATAATTTGTTTTTATTTGCGTCAAATTATAGTGTGTTTTTGGTAAAAACCAATGTTTGTTGTCAGTGCCTGAACAGGTACGGCAAACCTCTAGTCATCATCTTTTAATAAAATTCTTTTTGAAGTTCCTTCCTATTCGCAAGTCTAACACTTGTATCTAAATATAAATAATATGTAATGAAAATTATAGTTGCTGAAAGAATTTAGAATTTTTTACCTGGAGGAGATACATTTTTTATAAGACTTTTTTCTAAGGTAGTCAAGAAATACAAAAATTAATGTATTTGAGTATTAAAAGTAATTTAGGGCAGTATTCGAATCACGCCAATGTTTTAAATAAAAAGTCTTAAGATTTATTTATGAAATTGTTTTCTTAAATTTCAACAAACATAAAATGAATGGGTTTAATAAATTATTAAGTTTAACCGTTGCAAAAATATCCAATTAAGTCACTAACCATCAGCTTTTATTAATCTGAACAGTTTGAAAACAACAACTTATTCAACAAGATTATACTCGTACAATAATTCAAATTAATCTGTTCACATAAACATGTTCAAATAATAATGTCAGCTATAAAGAATTCCGCACTATAATCACTATTCGACGCACTGTGTAAATCGCCCGACAATAACTCGAAGCTCACTTGAATAAATCGCCACTTAAACTGAAACTGAGCGTCGATAAATGCTTATATTTATACCCCGCTGAGATTCCAGAATAATCCATAATACGCGTCAACACTACTAGTAAATACTAGAATGTAATTGCTTGCGGCTTTGAACACAGTGCACGCGGACCGGTGAAGTCTGGAACAGCTCGGTCAGGTTGACGCATTTTAAGAGTCACGTACGCACACATCACAGCTGGTTCTGCTGGGATAGCCGAGAAACATGTAGAACATTCTGTAATGGCGTAACAACACACACACACACACACACACACACACACACACACACACACACACACACACACACACACACAGGTGTATGTTTTATCTGTACTTATAACATGGAACCTATACCTGTGACACATATTCACCCAAGATGGTTTTCATTTATCATCGGTAAGTTGTGTCGTTATCAGTCAGTAATAACGACTCGTTCTACTTTAAACAAGAGTACTGACGACTTAAATGTGAGCTGGTCTAGACACGTAGCAACAAAAGAATGATTCAGAGAAACGCTACACGAGAAAATGAAGTTATAAATTATAATTACATTTAAGCACTCGACTAAATATAAATGTTTCAACGTGTAGTCCTACAAGGATCATAGAAGCGAATGCAATAATAAAATGCTGTAGCAAGTATTGTTGCTAAAAGCCGCAGCTAAAGATTTCCCTGTGCACATGTATCAACAAGAAAGAGAAAATATATGATAACATTAGTTTTCGCCATATGATTCACAAATGTGAACTTTGAAATTAAGTTATATGACTTTCCCTCTAATAACGCAAGTACTGTCTTCGGGCAGGCTGTAGTTACAAGTTTGTTAATTATTACTTGACATTCTGATTTTAATCTTTCTATATTGCTGCCTGTTTGAGTTTCCCTCTATCTATTAGTCTCTACAGTTTCATTTATCATTGGAGTTGATTATTCTTTATAAGCTAGAATTTTACTTAGACTAATCGGCCACTACTCACTCCACTAATTATTATTTCGTCCGCTTGTGTCTACTGGCTCATCCTGGAAACATCGTCCTAGTGCTTTGTATACAACAAGTCTTGAGTTATATAACCCTATTACCAATTTTTTTGATATTTTTTGTACGAAACAATGCAGTATCAGAACTGTTTAAACAGATGTAGGCGTATGGTCTATAGATAATTTTAGAACGCACTTTTGGGACATGTAATAAAAATACTTTTCTCTTTCCTGACGACTTACTTTTTGGCCTGCCGTTTACCAACACACGCCTGCCGTAGGGGGTGTTTTTGACTACTAATTTAACGCCTAAAAGTGGAACCTTTCAATGGGCGCCGCCGTTCTGTTGGTAATTACAAACACGTACATTGATAGCGTCTGTTTCACTTAATTTAAATGTAACCTCAAAACCTTACTACGTTAAAAATATCTAGCCTACACAGTACATAAACGTACCCAAGTATTATCGGTGGGCGTGGAACTTCAGCGAGTACCATAAGCGTGATTTCCTCATGTAGGCCTATGTTTGTGGAGGAAGGTAACAACAAGCGATGGAACATCAATGGTTTAATGAAATCTATTTGTAAAGTATATTATACTGTAAAGTAAAAGTTGTTACTATCAGATGTATTGCACTGGATCAAATTGTACCTGTTTTGAAATCAGAAATAAATTCCTGAATTTATATATCTGGAACATCGCTCTATTTTAATGTGAAACCTAGAAAATAGGATATGCTGAAGCGCAAAATAGAGAAGTAATTGAAATGTAGTACAATAGGAGACAGTTAAAAATAAAATATGTGGACAAAGCAACAAATGAAAGGGTTGTGGAAATGACAGGAGTAAGGAGAATTATATTGTTACGACATCACAGAACAATCTACGTGTTTGTCGAATGTGCCAGAAGAATCTCGATGTAACGCGTGTGGCGTACGTGCTTGTCGACGCATTTTCGAGAGGTTTCTCGAAGGCGCCAACCGCGCGGACTGTATCAAGGCCGCAGTTAATTACGTAGTCCACACGAGCGCTAAGACGCAATTAGGAACATTCTGGTCTGTGAGCGCAGGTATAAATACATGGCGGCAGCGGCCTTAAGAGTATAGTGGCGATATATTTACAGAACGGTTCGAGTTATTATCGGGCGAGATTACTGTGCGCGTTCAAGTGGTTATTAGTTAAGTGTTGTGTTTTATAATCGCACAGTATATTGTAATACCATTGTGTTTAATATAAGTGACTTAATTGGTGTCTTGTATTTTGTTTTTTCCACTGTACCTACGACGATCAAGTAGACCGTCGTAACAACGGTCAGAAGTGGGGTAGAACGGTTAACAGTGGAAACAGTGAACACTTTATACAAGACGAGTGTAATTCGTAATTAATCGGTAAACAATGGATGCCAGTCAGATGATGGAAAATTTACAGGCGCTGCTGTTACAGACGAATAAACGACAGAATGAGAAACGCAGGCAGGAGGGGGAAGAAGCAGAAAGACGACAAAAAGAAGAACGAAGACAGGAAAGAGAAGAGGCTGAGGAACGTCAGAAAGCACTAATGCTAGAAACAGAAGAAAGACAAAAAGATAAAAGGAAGCTCTCTTTGAAGAAAGAACAGTAACTCTTTGAAGTTCTCTTTGCAGAAACAGTTGCAAGAACACAGTACCGCAGAATTGGGTCTCCTACGAGGTGAGCTTAATAAAAAGTTACTAAAATTTCAGAGGTACAAGAATCAATAACATTAAAAATAGCTGAAGTAGAAAAATCTGTGTCGAGTGTTGAAGAATCGATGTCTAATAAAATAGCTGAAGTAGAAAAGTCAGTCACGAGTGTGGAAAAAGCTATGTCAACAAAAATAGAAGACTCGATTACAAATATAAAAGAGCAGATTAAAAATGAAGTAGAGCAGTGCCTGAAGTTACAAACAAAACAACTTTGTGAACAGACTGTACAAATGATAAAGACAGAAAAAGACGCTGAAAATAAGTTAATAGAGAAAGTCACTTTGCCTGCAGTAGGGACAGTTCATGTCAATGCTCCAACCTTTGACGGAAGCAGTCACTGGGCAACGTACCTCCGCCAATTTGCAGCTGCTGCATGCGTAAATAATTGGACAGAGAAAGACAAGGCTGTTTCACTCGTTCTTGCATTAAAAGGACCTGCGGCAGAATTAATACAAAAAGTGCCACCTGACAGCCAAAACACCTATGCCGCATTGATAAAAGCTCTGGAATTACGGTATGGTGATCAACATTTGCGAGAGGTGTACTACGCTCAGTTGAGAACAAGACGACAACGTTCCGTGGAGAGTCTTCAAGAGTTTGAAGAAAGTATCGACAGATTGAGTAGATTGGCCTATCCTGAAGCAGCAGAAAACTTCCGAAAAAGGTTTGCGGTGCAGACATTTATTGACGGCATCGGAGATTGTGAACTTCAGCAAGTGTTACGAATGGCAAGACACCAAAATAGCTCAGAAGCTCTTGTTCACGCCCTAGAGTTTGAAGCTGCCAAGTCAGCGTCCCGCTACATTAATGGGTTTGTGAAATCACATTGCCGTTACGATGGGTGCAGAAAAACAATGTTTTCGGACAAACAATTCAAAAGTTCAAGAGAGTCGCAACGATTTGAAAAAGACAGAAGACCGAAATGTTAGAACTGTGGAAAACGTGGTCATCTGCAGGTAGACTGTTGGGAGAAGAAGATACCGAGAGAAGAGAGTGATCGCACCAATTGGAGAATTAAAGCCCCAGAACAGCACACAGTTTCCACGCTACATAAGACCAGTGGAAACTTGATCGTTAATGGATTTGCGGAAGGTAAACCAACATAATTTAGAGTTGACACGGGCGCAACGGTGTCCATTGTGCGCCCTTACTTAGTCACCAACCGCCAGCTTCTAATTAGCTCTTGTACAATACAGACTGTGACTGGAAGCCCCGTCAAGGTGGTAGGAAAGGTAGACGTACGTGTACGCCTGGGTCTTCTCGAGTTTAGCCACCAAATGCTCGTTGCAGACATTGTCGATGAAGTGATTCTTGGCACGGACATCATGAATGCCTACGGATTCGTTGTGGACTTAAGAGAGAATGTGTTGAAGGTTGGCCAAGAGAAGATAAAGCTTTGCATGGCTAAAATGTCAGGGTCTACCAACCATTCTATTAAGCGAGTGGCATTAGTCGAAGAAAAAGTCAACAGGTCTGGTCAAGAGGAACCCTCCCTATTGCATGCGGAAATGGAGAAAGAACTAGCAGAGGAAATACAAATAAGTGTAACGACAAAAGAAGTGATTGGAAAGCCAACTATGGGTGGCGAGACAAAACTCTTGCTTGTTCCTGAGCTGATAGAACCGCCCGAGGGGAAGGTGCCTGAAGATGAGGTTACGGAAGAGGTTGTTGACGAGAACCAAACAATCCTGGATCAGCCAGTGGTGTTTAGGTCATCAGTACATGACGCAACGGGAGTGATTCCAGCAAAACTAGTGGTTGAGCGGAAGACTTGCATTCCTGGGAAAGTGATGTTCGGATCACACGAGACTGAATTCGAAGAACGGAAGAATTATCTTTAGCAAGGACGTCTGGTCGAGTATTACTTCAGAGATGGTTTGCCAGTTCGGGACGAAAGGCTTAAGGAGGGGGCAGTGTTACGACAGCACAGAACAATCTACGTGTTTGTCGAATGTGCCAGAAGAATCTCGCTCTAACGTGTGTGGCATACGTGACTGTCAACGCATCCGCGAGAGTTTTCTCTAAGTTGCCAGCCTCACGAACTGCGTCAAGGCCGCAGTTAATAACGTAGTTCACACGACCGCTAAGACGCAATTAGGAACATTCTGGTCTGCGAGCGCAGGTATAAATACATGGCGGCAGCGGCCTTAAGAGTATAGTGGCGATATATTTACAGAGCGGTTCGAGTTATTATCGGCCGAGATTACTGTGCGCGTTCAAGAGGTTAAGTGTTGTGTTTTACAATCGGACGGTATATTGTAATACCATTGTGTTTAATATTAGTGACATTTTATTTGCGTGTGAACAATTTTTATTTAATTTGTTGTAGTAGACTGTGTTGTTAATTACGAACTGTTTAACTGTAAAATTAAAGCTGGTGATTAGTGACTTAATTGGTGTCTTGTATTTTGTTGTTTTTGCACTGTACCTACGACGATCAAGTAGACCGTCGTAACAATATAAAGAACTGCTATATAATGAGATGACAAGACAGTTTGCTAGGGCATCGGATGAAATGCACAGGATTAATGGAGGATCTAGCGAATGGAAAGAACTGAGAAGTACTCCAGAGATTGGGCTTCCGGAGACAGATTGTTAAGGATATGGGATGCTGTTGGTAGTTGGTATGAAGAGATTGGCTCAGAACAAGAGGAGCTGCAGGCGACTGATTTTACATACTCTACATTGTGTAATATTGTCTTCTTCTGTATATAGAGGGGCTCTGTTCTGCACTCCAAAGTCCACGACCAATTAGAACGGCCGCGCTTATGGCCATGGTCCCGAGCCCGGATTTCGTGACATCATTTTGACAATACATTTACTATATACCTAATGCGTCAACACCTCGAGATGCCTAAATAGGCCTACTGAGACAAGTCTATTTGATGGTCACCCTTTTTCCCGAGAACTATATTTAAGTCTTGTATTACCGTCAGGGAATACTGAATGAACGTATACGGGCGCATTCCTTGAGCAAACGCCTTTAATCCGTTGCCTTCAACGACAATAACGTTGTAATTATTATACTGTTACGATGTTGGCACGGATCGTCATTGTTAAACAGTGGAAATAAATTAATCGAACAGCAGAGAATTGGTTATTCACACCTTTAATACCAATTATAATTTACAAAGACACTAGTACACGAGAATTCTTCAAATTTTCGATTTGTCCAACATACACTAATGAAAAACTATAAATTTCACCTAATTATCACTGCAGTAATAAATTACCAATTACTGATGTCCGGAGACAGTAATTCAGAATTATGACTTTACACTAATAGGCTGCCACGGCAAAACACACCAAATCGCAATAACTACCAACCCTTTATCACTCCGGATCGCAATATGAAACTCATGCAGCAACTCAACTCGCTGATCGCTACCGAAACACCGCTTTTATACTCTGCCTGGTTGACGTAATATGCGACAAAGTTGACCTGATTGACGGAAGAATACCCGACCACTTCCCGGAAGGCGTAGGAACGACCGGGACGAGAGAGAGAGTTCCATTATCCTGCTACCTACACAACGCCTAAACGCGTGCAAATCGTCATGTATCATCATGTATACCTAACTCCAAGTCTAGTTAATTTTCTGAAAACTTTAAAAAGAAGACCATTAATGTTGGCGAATATAGACCTGACGACAGATTTTGAATAGCGGTATGGAGATGGGCAGTGGAGAAACAAGGTGGAGCCTCGTTACGAGGCTAACAAAATTTTCATAAACTTCTCACACTTGCTGACAAGTGCCCAGTCACCAGTGTGCTTGCTGCGTGTATGTACAGTCAAACCCGAACAGTGTTTCATAGTTTCAACAAACATTAGAAGCATGCTGGGGTCGTTGTAAATCGATATTATCTAATAGAGAGAGATAGTGTGTGAGTAAGACAGTGTACGGTTACCTCGTACTCTCCTTTCTTGTCAACTTTGTAATACTCTTAAGTAGGTGTAATTCTTTCAATAGATTCGCTCAAGATAGACTATCAGATCGACAACCATGGAAGTTACCATTCTCTTCAGCTTAACAATATTGTTAACGATGTTAAGTATATCGGAATCGTTATACTTAGTTAAAATATTACTGCACAGAATCATAATTTTATTTTACTGTATATGACGCAAGTCTATAAAAATCAATTCTCTGTTCACGTTATTCGGTTACATCAACCTCTACTTTAAATTATTACTGTCACAGTACGAATGTATACAACGGTATTCGATATACCGACGTCGCTCTGTTGATAATGGAATATTTACTTGCTGGAAGATGGCGCCCAAGGAAACGCAATCTGTCTTCGTAAGTAGAGACGTGATGACAGCCAGACACCACAGCAAATGTCAACTGTGTGACAAGCCAATGAACATTTCTCTATAGAAAAGTATGTGACTGAACAATCTTACATAATGTAACAGAATTGGTTGAATTCTGGGTATACGCTATTTTGTGTCTAACATAAAGGTAAATAGTTTTAAATATACTGTTATTTTTAACTCTCTAAATAATAATGCGTGGAGCAAAAGTCGATTCATAATGAGGATATATACGTCAGTTAAATTTATAAAAATAAATAAATTCCACTTTGTCTACAGTACAATAATACTTTTTTTGTAATTTGATATAACATAATCATAGTTTAATTTTGACAAGTTGGTACTTTATTAATTGTTCCGGTGCAAACAAATAATCTTCATGATCCGTGTTTAAACTACTCAGAGAACCATTTTATCTCGCATAATGTTAACCAAAGACAAACAAATATTGGCTTTGACAAAATTTTTATAAATTTCATTTTACCTAGTACTGTTATTAATTAGTGGCCATTTAAATACAAATCCACCAATCCAACAGGCGTCGTATGTCTTAAGGAAACGATTTTTAAAAACATTAATCTTTTAGATTACTTCGTAGTCTTGCACGGCCGGAGTCAATGTTATTAAATTGAGTTCCCGGGCTGTTTGGCCGTGGTCCAATGGTAAAATCCATAGCAGACGTTTCGGCCGTGTCACCCACGACCATCGTCAGTGCAAAATTTGAGTTGGCGCTAACGTAGGGTGTTCACGTTTACGTTACGTTAGCGCAAACTCAAATTTTGCATTGATGATGGTCGTGGGTGACACGGCCGAAACGTCTGCTATGGATTTTACCATTGGACCACTGCCAAACACCACGGGAACTCAATTTAATAACATTCATCTTATACAAAAGTACAAAGAATGAGAGTTATTATATGGATGCCGTAGAAGGAAAAACGCCTTACTTGTGTATTTAGCCGGGACTCAGTGCCCTTAAAATGAGCTATATTTATAAGCATTAAGTAACAGTAAGTAAACATCCTAATTGTACAAAGTAACTTCAAGTGTCAAGTCTATTCGTATCATCCTACTATGTTCATCTATGCACACACGCGCTCGTGTAAATGTATGCACTTATACAGCCTGTATTATTATGTTATACACACATGTACATGCAACTACACAACATACAGAGAATGCAATAATTTATTATAATAACTTAGAGCCGTTTCTTCCGTTTGAATGTTAACAAAGAACTAACTTACTTCCTCCACTTTAGTAAATATCTTGCCAAGTTAATATTGGAAAAGTATTGTTAAAATAATTTTCACTTTCCATGTACATAATTCCAAAGTACATTATATATGGAATAATTTTAGTTTATTGTTCGCTTTCATGAACTATTAACCATATAATTGGTTTATTTATCTCATTCTGTTTAATTTGATATGTCGTAGTCCATATTTGTTGAGATTTTTGTTAAAATTACCAAATTGCTGTCTTTTTGGAAATCTAGGCCCAAAAAAACTGTTTCCGTCCTTCCACACTTTTACTGCCATTTTAAGTGTTATTAATATAATTATAATAAATTTCAAATGGTCACAAAACCTTTTCTTTCCTTAATCACTTATAAATTTAACATTTGAACTGTCTTTTAGTGATAATTTCTGAATTTACCATTCCTCTTTAAAAATAGTTATTTTATACATTTCAAAAATTTTCAATAATTTAAGATACCTTTCTATATTACTCTTTTAAATCATAGGTTCATTTACAGTAGTTGTTAATTGACCTACCTTACCTAAATCTTGTCAGTTTACATGGTTCATTGGTTAATTAACTGGTTTATATTAATATTTTGTGAATTCATTATTTGGCCTAGAGTTTAGTATTTTACATGTATGGTTTTTTCAAATAATTTAATTCTACTCCTCCTCTGACTCTTAATAGTTAACATGACATAAAAGAAAATTGTTTACATAACTATTGTTATGTGTAACATCTAATTCATGCTACTGTTACAAAAATAATAATTAACATTAATCAGCATTCTATAAAGTTGGACATGTTTGCTGAAACTGTTTCCAACATACATTTAACTCCTTTGTAAATTAATACAGAATCCATACTGAAACATTTTAATTTGGATGTATGCTGTGATATAACTAATACAACTTACTCTAAACATATAAACCTTATTCTATTAGAACTCTTTTAAAAATATGGAGTTCATGCCTTTGAACAATATTAGCCATTGAAACTTCTTAATTCTATTAAAACTTAAACTATTACCAGTCCTTTCTGATTTTACTACTATTATCTAACATCCCCTTATACAGTAAACATTTCCACCCATACTTTAGTTGTTATTGTCATTCCTACGAATGTCTTGAGATAACACAGAATGAGATAACTTATTTAATGAAATATTGGAAATTTTTCCATTTTAATATTTCATTATTTGTTAATTATAAAATATAAAAGTTATTTTATAGCATATTGTTTAAGTTATAGATACACTACAACTTGAAGTTTATTACATTTTAAAACACTTACACTAGTACACTTTCACTGTTGGTTCTGACTTATATTTGAGTTTTATTATTCTCAGACCAGACCTTTAGTCATAATGGACTGTGAAGATGTGTTTATTTTTCATCATATAATAACTTTAGTTGGTGCACTTCTTATCATACTACACAACACTTTTGTTTATAAATAATTACATTTTCATAAGGTTTTGGGATGTTATACTTTCTTTAATGGTATCAATTGGTTTGGGGTTAATGGTAGTTAATAATAGGTTTTTATGGTGGTTCTTCCATCCTATTTCTTCCTTTCTTCTCGTCTTCCTTCTTGTGTTCATTCTTGGGTAAACCAAGGTACTCAGTGTTATCTTGTCTGATGGTTGGTTCGGAGTATCTTCTTTATTATCTGATACTGACTTTACTCTTCTTTCTTGGTTTCAGGGTATCTTGTTTATTACCTGATATTAAACTTTACTCTTCTTTTTTCTTGTGTTTGGGGTATTTTGTTTATCACCTACTCCTAATACTATTCTTTTTTCTTGATTTTGGGGTATCTTGTTTATCTCCTGCTCCTATTCTCCTGGGTAATCTCCTGATTTTTCAATATGAGTTTTCTTTAATTTATTTACTTTGACTTTTAATTGTATTTTTATTATTTAATTATTGTTTTTCTTTTATAGTGGTGTTTTCCTTTGAAGTTTAATTGAATTTTATTTGACATTCTTTGAGTATATGTAATTTAATTATCTTTTATGATCTTAAATGAATTAATTATTGGTGGAATATCTGTCATGCTACAGATTGCCCTTCTCCAGAAGTGATTTTTTCAGACTATACTTGCTTTGTCTGAAACAATTGCTTATGATAATTATTATAGTTTTTTATTATTCTTAACTTCCTTCCATTTCTAAAACTTTTCTTATATATATTTGAGCTTATATCTTTTTCATTCTTACTTGATCTTCCTTGATAGTAATAGTCATCTGAGTTTCATATTTATTATTTTATTTTCATATTTCTTCTTAGTATTTTCTCCTTGGGATATTTTCTCCCTATCTTCCCTAATTTGTGAGCTGGTTCAGTTCAGAGAGGCACTGTACGCCACTTCCTCTGCTGTCCAATACTTCACTTCTTATTTGAGTACAGAGGCAAATCATCTCTGCTCAAAAAAAAACATATCAATACTGCTGGAATTATCTACAGACAGATTAAAAAATTACATTAGAATAGTACACTTTTGTTACTATTAAAAAAAAAAAATCTTTGGATACTTCACTTATTATATTGCTCAGAGATTTTAATATTCCTATCTCAGTTGTTCTTCTGACTCTTTAACTTGATGGTTATTTCATTTGATATCAAGGTAGGAAGCTCTTCTATTAGTACAATTTTCAATTTTTCTTATCATATAACGTTTTTGGTTATTAATGCTTTATTCCTTTCTGGTTTTTTATTACAATCTGCTTTGGTTTATAGTGGCATCTTTTTACGACATTTTTGGTTTGTTGCTCTGTTTTTATTAGTTCCACTTGTTCCATGTTCTAGAACTTTCTTATAATTGTCGCTATTACAATTGACATTTAATTCATAACTATTTCAATATTAATATGTTTAATTACATCTTATCTTTGATTTTATTCTCAAATTACTCCTCTCTTGGTTTTTATTCTTTCGAATGAATGTTTTAATTAATTTGGTAATGAGGTCATCATTTCTCCTTATACCACTTCAAAGTTTGATTATTTTATATTTCCACATAAGTTTCTGTATTTTATCATATTTAATCAATCAAATCGTATCACTGATTTTTATTCCCTTTTTTATCATTTTATTGAAGGTTTTTTACACTTTATTTATTGAAATTAGACATTATCATACTCTTTCAGAATTACTTGGTTTAATTCTAATTTCTGTTTCTTTTATTTATCTCATAAAGATTTTCCATAAATATGGTAAATATATTGTATTAGTACCATAAATATAGCATTAATTCTCTTCTTTTTATTTCACCATAGTTTTTTCCTTTCTAGATCGTAGTAAGGTGCTCTCACTTAATTTTTTAATTTTGTAGGTGTTCAACCTCTCAAAACTCTTCTCTTTTTATTTTCTCAAATGGTTTCTTTCAAATTGTTGGTAGTAACTTGTTTTTACACTGTTTTTGGAATTTATTTGGTTTATCAAAATCCTTTTTATATTATATATCCAAATAGTTTTTATAATAATTGGTTTGTAATTTGATCTTACTTTGCTTTTGAATTTTCACTATTCATTCAAAAATTCTTTTCTTATTATTTCCAAAATGTTTTTTCCTCAAATAATTGGTTTGTAAGGTGTGCTTACTTTATTTCTGAATTTTTATTTTTATTCAAAAATTCTTTTCTTACTTTATATTATATTTCCAAAATGTTTCTTTCTCAAGCAATTGGTTTGTAAGTTGTTCTTACTCTGTTTTAGAATTTTTATGATTAATTCAAAAATTCCTTTTATATTATTTCCCAAAATGTTTTTTCTAATAATTGTTTTGTAAGGTGTGCTTACATTATTTTTGAATTTTTATGATTATTCATGATATTTCTTCATGGATGCCTGGATATAGAAACCCTTTATTTTACTAGAACCCATCTCCTTAATTTCATAGGTGTTATTATTTTTGTCTTTGGAGACTACATAGGGTCCAGTGTATAAGAGTAATAATTTCTTAGTTATCCCTTCTAGTGAACTTGGTAACTCCCTGTTTTTTAATCAAACCTTCTCACCAATGGTATAGGTAATTATTTTACCCATCCCTTTATTATATTTAATCCGCCGTTTCTCCTGGTCTTCGGCCACCTTATTATAAAATTTAATTTTATCAAAAATATATTTATTTTCTCTCGGGAACTCCAATATTTCTTCGATCTCCCTTGGGGGTTGTCTTTCATACATGGCGGAGTATGGGGTAATTCCTATTGCTGGGTGGTATGCCAGGTTGAGGAATTCTTCTGTGGCCTCTAGGTATTCTTGCCACCTCCTCTGTTGACCGTGGCAATACGTACGTAATATTCGCCCCACCTCTCGCAATACTCTTTCTGCCGGGTTACTCTCGGGTGGTATACCGAGGTTTTATAGGTATGAACCCCCATCGACAGTAGTGTATCCCGCCATTTTTTTCCTTTGAATTGGGTTCCGTGGTCGGTGATGATCGAAACTGGTTTTCCGACGTCTGGGAAGTACTGGTTGGTTAATATGTCGAGAATTTTATTTGTAGTCGCCCGATTCGCTGGGTATAGGTTGATGAACTTCGTGAAATGGTCCATCACGATGACTAGATACTTGTATCTGTGTCGACCCCCACTGCGGGGAAATGGCCCGCAGATGTCCAGAAATACTTTTTCTAGCTTCGCTTGAGATGTTATTGGAATCATTTGCCCTTCCTTTTTCTCGTTATTTGATTTCACGAGTTGGCAAATGCGGCAACTCTTTATGTATTTTCGGACCTTCCGATTAATATCCTTAATGTGGCAGCTCTCTTACAGGGCCTTTATCACCTTTAAAGCGCCCCTATGCCCATATCGAACATGATAGTTATTCACTATCTCCTTTTTTATATGGGTTGGAATAATAACTTTCCATTTTTCTTTCTTCAGAGATGGCTGTATAAACAGTATACCGTTGTGTATTTTATAATATTGGGCGATAGTCTCGTCCCCTGCTTCCAATCTTGCTTTAATGGATTGTAACTTCGGGTCTGCTTGTTGGTGTGTGCACAGGTTTTCCAATAATGATTGTAGATCGGCGCTGTTACTCAGAATGTGGTATACTTTAAGTATACTTTCCTTTTCCCCCTCGAACTTTTGTTTATTAATGTCTATTCGAGACAACACGTCCGCGACGACATTCTTCTTTCCGGGGATGTACTCCCACTTAAGATCATACTCTTGTAGTAACAGTATCCACCGTGTCAACCTTCCGTGACTTAGTTTACATCTCCTTAAGAACGATATGGACTTATGGTCTGTCCGGACGGTAACGGGGTAACCAAGGATGTATGTGCGGAATTTTCCACACGCGAATACTACACTTAACAACTCCTTTTCAGTGACGTGATAATTCTTCTCGCACTGATTTAATGCTCTACTGGCAAAGCAGATCACGAGATGTTCGCCCTCCTCATCCTCTTGATACAATGTTGTGCCGAGGCTGATGTCGCTGGCATCGCAATTCAAGTAGAACGGTTTGCTGAAATCCGGATGGCGAAGTATTATTGGTTCCAGAAATTTCTGTTTAATCAGTGTTAAGGTCTCATTCTGTTCTATACCCCATATCCATTTATTCTTGGATGACAGTTGCGGCTGAAATCTGGCGGTCAATTCAGAATACTTTTCCTGGAACTTGCGGTAGTAATTACAGAGTTCCAGGAATGACTGTAATTGCCTTCGATTCTTAGGTGTTGGAAAGTTTTGAATCGCTTCTACTTTTTCAGCCGACGGTGAGATTCTCTGGTCGTTCAATATAAATCCCAAGAATTGAATTTCCTTGGCTATGAAGTGAGATTTCTCTAGCTTTAGCGTGATGTTATCCGCAGCTAATTTTCTTAATACGTGTTCCACACGGTAGCAGTGTTCCTCCCAAGTTTCTGAGGACACTAGCAAGTCATCAACGTACACGGTGGTGAACTGTAGTGCTTCTTGGCCAAGTATCTGGTCCATGCAGTGTACAAAGACTGTGACTGAATTCACCAGTCCGAAGGGCAACCTCTTAAACTGGTAGTTCCGCCCTTCGAATATAAAGTCCAGATACTGGCGACTCTGTGGATGTAATTCCACCTGCCAGTAGCCGCACACCGTATCCCAAGTACTAAAGTACTTGGTACCGTGGAACCGTTTCAAAATCTCTTCAATCTCACCGGGCGAAGTCCTGTCATTAATAATCATCTTATTAATCTCCCGCGCATCTAGGCACAAACGGACTTGTCCGTTTTTCTTAGGAATAGCCACGATAGGACTTGTGTATGGGGATTGGCTACTCTCTATTATGTCACGGTTAATCATCTTTGTTATTTCAGCTCTTACTGCTTCCTTTCGTGATTGCGCGATGGGGTAAGACTTCCGGTTAAAGTCCACTGTGTCTCGGAATTGTAGAGTACACTGGAAGTTTTTTACTTTACCGGGCTCGTCAGAAAAGACTGATTTATATTATTCGTATATTTTAATTAACTTTTTTGCTTGTTGTGGTTGCAGTCTTTCTCCAGGTATACCGCTCCGAAAATCCCTGATTTCCTGGATTTTTTGGGACCATAAATCGTCATTAGCGTTATCGTCTATCTTCTGTTCAATAATAGAAGTTGGAGGTATATAATTGATCTTACGAATCTGTTGGTGGATATTATTAGGAATTACTTGGTCACTACCAACCAAGTTAGCCGTCCAAGTGTGTCCATTTGTAAATAGTGACAATTTCTCTGTTCGCAAATCAATTATGGCGGAGTTCCGCCTGAGCACATCACACCCGACCAATATATTAAATGGCAGCCCGCTCGCCACCAAGAATTCCATTTCTATAGCTATACCGCAGCTCATCACACTGGCGGAGACTTGCCTTCGTATTGTTTTATTTTGTCGGCCGGTTGCACCTAACAAAATAATATTGTTTAATGGCAACGTCGGTAATGTTCTTCCGCATTCTCTCTGTATTCTCTCCAACTCAGTTGCACTTATAATGGATACGTTGGAACCAGTATCGATCCTGAAATTAGCGGGGATTCCTTCTACCTCCGCATTTACATGTATGATTTCATTATTAGTTTTATTGGTGGGACTATTATCGTCCTCTTCCAATAATTCATGTCGGATGTTCTTCAGGTAGTTACAACCTATTATAGTGATACGATTATTTTTATTTTTATTAGTCAACTCATTATTATACCCAGTGTTTAGGAGCAGTAACGGGTTCTGGCGATTTATTACTGCCTCCTCCCGTTTAACGGCTCGACATCATTGTTATGTTGTGTCGCACTTGTGGATGCATCATTTGGGATGCCTAGAGTGGGTCCCTGCCGCTCTGTTCTATGATCTACCGGTCGTTCGCTGTTGGTCAGCCGTTCAGTGTTATCTAAACTGGTACTCCGTCTCGCAGGATAGTACCTTGGTTGATCTCGTTCTCGGCTCCTCCGCCTATCTTCATACTCGTGATAGCTGTTTCTTCTCTGGTGGTAGTACCTCCGTTGGCGACCATCTTCCGCTCGAATGAAGTTTACTCGTGGTCGAGAAAACCTATTATTATTGGGGTTACCATTTGGTGGACTACCACGATTGTTATTATTATAGTAACGATCGTTATTATAATTGGGGCTTCTCTGACTATTAGGGTTTTGAGGGTATTGGTTTCGGTTACCCTGATAACCATTATTGGGTCGATTATGGTTTGTATTGTTTTGAACCGTGTTATTATTATTACTATTACTATTGTTATTATAGTTGCTGTTCTGTGAGTATACTCGGCTTCCTTGGTATCCCGTGTTGGTGTTGGTCGTACCATGGTTGTTATTTGGATACGTCCTAGGTTCGGGCCGATCGTTTCTTCTCCGGCTTTGTCGGTAGTACTCTTCATTTTCGTAATTCTCGAGGAGTTCGGTCATGGCCTGTATTGTTTTAATTTGGCTGCCTCTCCTCGCTCGAATCACTTCCTCGTCATAATGGTACGAGAGTTTGTTGATCAGGCATTCCTCAGGTATGGCCGGTTCCAAATGTTTGGCCATACATACCTTGCCGAGGAAATACGCCGTCATGGAGCTACCTACTTGCTGTTTATAATGGCCGTGGCATATATTGTCACGTATTAGGTTTTGGGTCGTTTCAGACCAATACTTTGCCTTGAAGAGGCTTTTAAATTGCTGGTAGTTCTCTATGTCGCTTCGGTTAGCCATCCACCAGTGGTCGTTCATCTCCCGAAAAGACTCGTCTAGAAGTTCCCGGTTTTGGACCCATCTGTTTCCTCTATGTTTGTCCATGTATTCTTCAATTCGGGCCAAGAACTCCATTGGCTTTCGCTTATATTGCCTGAAGTTTAGCCATTCTCTATGTTCAGACATGGAAAAATTATTGTAGTCAGTCGGCCGGTTTCTGATTACCTCCATTTCTTCCTGGCTCTGTCGCACTTGTCCAGTGATATTCGTCATAGCTGCTTCCATACCGTCGCATCTTTTGGTGACATGGGTTCGCACCTTATTTATTTCTTCCTGTGCTAACTTTTGGTTTTCTTCCCACTTAGTTTTTTGGTGTTCCTTGATCTGGGTAATTTCTTTATTTATTACCTCCCTGACTTCCAGTACATCACACTCCGTTTGACGACATCTTTCGTCCACTTCCCTAATCTGTTGGTTTACCACAACTACTTCCTGTTCCAACTTTTTAACTATGGATTTCTCAGTGTCTGTTATTTTTCTATTCAACTCTTCCTTTGCTAATTCGATTCTCTCGTCTAACTTGTTCATGTTCTCCTGGTTGACTTCCCTTAACTCTTCTCTCAGTAGTTGGTTATCCTCTCTCAATTCCTCCAACCTCTCCCCCATTGTCTCTTCCATTTTCTTGTTATTTTCTCTTAATTCTTTCTTTAATTGTTGGTTGTCACTTTCTATTTTCTTACTGGTTTCTTCCATCTTCTCTTCCAAATTCTTATTATTTTCTTCCATTTTCTTTTCCATCTTCTTACTCAAAGATTGGTTGTCCTCCTTCATATCTTCCATCTTCTTGTTCAAATTCTTACTGGTTTCTTCAATCCTCTTATTAGTATTTTCTATCTTACGGCCCAATTCTTCCTTTGTGGATCGGTTGTCTTCCTTCAATTCCTCTAATTTCTTCCCGTTCTCCTTCATCTTGGATTCTATGTTTTTGTTTATTCCACTCAAATCTTCCTTGGTGGACTGGTTGTTGTTATCCATTTTCTTGTTCAAATCTTCTTTTGTGGATTTGATTTCTTCCTGTGTGGACTCCATTTTCTTACTCAACTGTAGGAACATTTCCATTATCTTCTCTTCCATTGTTTTAGATTTCTCCTTCTCCTTCTCTGGGACATTGACGTTCCCTGTTTGTGTTGGTACTTCGGGTTGTTCCTCTGGTGGTGCGGGTTGTTTCGGTTCCACCTGGGTTACTAACACTTCTGTATCCTCCACGGGTGTTGCCTCATTATCCCCCATGTCAACTTCCTTTTCGGCCTCTGCCGCCCTTTTCTTAGAAGTAGCTCGTCTTTGCATTTTGCCTCTTTTTCTATGATATAAACGCTGTCAAGCTCAAATTAATTAAGCCCTCTAGTTGGACGCCAATTTGTAACAAGACCTGTATACTGTAGTTACAAATAAAAGAAAGAAAAATTTTATTTAAAAAAAATAATAAATTTTGTAAAAAAAATTTTGTTTGTTTGTTGTGTATATAATTTAGAATTAATCCTGGTTTTATGTTTTATTCAAATTTTTAAAGTTCTGTAAGGTATTTTTGGTTCAATTTGCACTTCTGGTAGAGATTAACGAAATCTTGAGTTAATCAGATTATCTCCTTTCAGCAATCGATTAATGATTTTCCGTGCTGCTCCAGTATCTCACCTTTCGTTAATATTTTTCGTCTTCCAGGAAGTCTCGTGGTTAATTAAACACTTAAAGTAAGATGTGAAATAATTTTATAATTCACACAGTTGAAATAAATTGATTTATTGACAGTTATTAATAATAATCGATTTTAAATCGATTTGGAGCAATTGTTCGACTCCGTCACAGGGATATATCGATATCTGAATACAGGTTAAAATTTTACATAATTATTAAAAAAGGGTCTTTCAACGATTATTTTATATATATAGTCAGAGAAGAGCAGGCTTAGGAAGTATAACATTTACAAGAAATAATCTTAAATAATTAATATTTAACAATTGTGAATAAGGTATAAAATTTTTAATATATTTGAATTCTCAAACCAATGCTGCAGGCTATTAGATCAGTCAAATGTTGTAGTGCATCACGGGACCATCATGGCGGCTAGCTGAATTGATGAGGTTATACGTAATATTGTCACAGGAAAATCTCACAATAAATTCACCGTTATAATTGTTTTATGGATCTCCGAATTTGTGTACACTGTCTAGTATGTTGTTTAAGGTATTCTGGATGAGTGTTCAGTGTCCACTGGTGTTAATTGTTTGCTATTAGAGGTGTTCACTTTGTCTGTTCGTGATGAAGAATTATTTATCTGTTGTAGAGTGAATTATTAATATTATGTTGTTTCAATGTTTTAAATCATTTGTATTCTGTAGTATATTGTTCGTTTTCACTGTTGTCGTGGAGTATTTCATTAGTTTTAACTCGAAAAGTGTTAATTTGTGTAACTCCCGTTTTCCACTGATTTTAGGCTTAACCTTTGTACTCCATTATACGGTTTTAAGAACGCGATTCCGCATCGACTGTTCCGTTTGAATGTTAACAAAGAACTAACTTACTTCCTCCACTTTAGTAAATATCTTGCCAAGTTAATATTGGAAAAGTATTGTTAAAATAATTTTCACTTTCCATGTACATAATTCCAAAGTACATTATATATGTAATAATTTTAGTTTATTGTTCGCTTTCATGAACTATTAACCATATAATTGGTTTATTTATCTCATTCTGTTTAATTTGATATGTCATAGTCCATATTTGTTGAGATTTTTGTTAAAATTACTAAATTTCTGTCTTTTTGGAAATCTAGGCCCAAAAAAACTGTTTCCGTCCTTCCACACTTTTACTGCCATTTTAAGTGTTATTAATATAATTATAATAAATTTCAAATGGTCACAAATCCTTTCCTTTCCTTAATCTATATCTATAAAAATGAATGTTTGTTTCTTTCTTTCTTTGTCCCGTATGCGTTCCTATACCATTCATCCGATTGCGATGAAACTTCGGAGAGTTGTTGTGCGCACGCCCGCGAAGGTTTATGAATTTTTTTCGATGGGGTCCTTTGGGGGGTTCTTGGGGTCTTCCACATCTCCTCCTAAACCACTGGACCGATTTTAACCAAACTTGGCACAAATATTTTACGCAACGGGAGAACCAACATAGAATAGGTGTTTTGTTTCGACGGGTCCATTGGGGGGTCCTTTGGGGTCTTCCACATCTCCTCCTAAACCACTGGACCGATTTCAACCAAACTTGGCACAAATATTTTACGCAACGGGGGAACCAACATAGGATATGTGTTTTTTCGATATGATCCTTCGGGGGGTCCTTTTGGGGTCTTTCACATCTCCTCCTAAACCACTGGACCGATTTCAACCAAACTTGGCACAAATATTTTACGCAAAGGGAGAACCAACATAGGATAGGTATTTTTTCAATGGGGTTCTTTTGGGGGTTCTTTTGGGTCTTCCACATCTCCTCCTAAACCACTGGACCGATTTCAACCAAACTTGGCACAAATATTTTACGCAACGGGAGAACCAACATAGGACAGGTGTTTTTTTTTCGATACGATCCTCTGGGGGGTCCTTTGGAGTCTTAAAAAACTAACTTATTAGATCTGGTTACTATGGCAACCCAATGGAATAGATTCTGTTCTAAATATATTATCGCATTAAATTGAAGACCACGCGAACGAAGTCTTTATATATTATATATATACAAACACTTTCTTTCTTTGAGTGGCATTGCAACGCATGCCGGGTACTCGCTAGTCACTTATAAATTTAACATTTGAACTGTCTTTTAGTGATAATTTCTGAATTTACTATTCCTCTTTAAAAATAGTTATTTTACACATTTCAAAAATTTTCAATAATTTAAGATACCTTTCTATATTACACTTTTAAATCATAGGTTCATTTACAGTAGTTGTTAATTGACCTACCTTACCTAAATCTTGTCAGTTTACATGGTTCATTGGGTAATTAACTGGTTTATATTAATTTTTTGTGAATTCATTATTTGGCCTAGAGTTTAGTATTTTACATGTATGGTTTTTTCAAATAAATTTAATTCTATTCCTCCTCTGACTCTTAATAGTTAACATGACATAAAAGAAAATTGTTTACATAACTATTGTTATGTGTAACATCTAATTCATGCTACTGTTACAAAAATAATAATTAACATTAATCAGCATTCTATAAAGTTGGACATGTTTGCTGAAACTGTTTTCAACATACATTTAACTCCTTTGTAAATTAATACAGCATCTATGCTGTGATATAACTAATACAACTTACTCTAAACATATAAACCTTATTCTATTAGAACTCTTTTAAAAATATGGAGTTCATGCCTTTGAACAATATTAGCCATTGAAACTTCTTAATTCTATTAAAACTTAAACTATTACCAGTCCTTTCTGATTTTACTACTATTATCTAACATCCCCTTATACAGTAAACATTTCCACCCATACTTTAGTTGTTATTGTCATTCCTACGAATGTCTTGAGATAACACAGAATGAGATAACTTATTTAATGAAATATTGGAAATTTTTCCATTTTAATATTTCATTATTTGTTAATTATAAAATATAAAAGTTATTTTATAGCATATTGTTTAAGTTATAGATACACTACAACTTGAAGTTTATTACATTTTAAAACACTTACACTAGTACACTTTCACTGTTGGTTCTGACTTATATTTGAGTTTTATTATTCTCAGACCAGACCTTTAGTCATAATGGACTGTGAAGATGTGTTTATTTTTCATCATATAATAACTTTAGTTGGTGCACTTCTTATCATACTACACAACACTTTTGTTTATAAATAATTACATTTTCATAAGGTTTTGGGATGTTATACTTTCTTTAATGGTATCAATTGGTTTGGGGTTAATGGTAGTTAATAATAGGTTTTTATGGTGGTTCTTCCATCCTATTTCTTCCTTTCTTCTCGTCTTCCTTCTTGTGTTCATTCTTGGGTAAACCAAGGTACTCAGTGTTATCTTGTCTGATGGTTGGTT
This sequence comes from Magicicada septendecula, assembly GCA_034769895.1. NCBI lineage: Eukaryota > Metazoa > Arthropoda > Insecta > Hemiptera > Cicadidae > Magicicada > Magicicada septendecula. The sequence goes on from CM068375.1 coordinate 103,018,494, forward strand.
CGGAGTATCTTCTTTATTATCTGATACTGACTTTACTCGTCTTTCTTGGTTTCAGGGTATCTTGTTTATTACCTGATATTAAACTTTACTCTTCTTTTTTCTTGTGTTTGGGGTATTTTGTTTATCACCTTCTTCTAATACTATTCTTTTTTCTTGATTTTGGGGTATCTTGTTTATCTCCTGCTCCTATTCTCCTGGGTAATCTCCTGATTTTTCAATATGAGTTTTCTTTAATTTATTTACTTTGACTTTTAATTGTATTTTTATTATTTAATTATTGTTTTTCTTTTATAGTGGTGTTTTCCTTTGAAGTTTAATTGAATTTTATTTGACATTCTTTGAGTATATGTAATTTAATTATCTTTTATGATCTTAATTGAATTAATTATTGGTGGAATATCTGTCATGCTACAGATTGCCCTTCTCCAGAAGTGATTTTTTCAGACTATACTTGCTTTGTCTGAAACAATTGCTTATGATAATTATTATAGTTTTTTATTATTCTTAACTTCCTTCCATTTCTAAAAATTTTCTTATATATATTTGAGCTTATATCTTTCTCATTCTTACTTGATCTTCCTTGATAGTAATAGTCATCTGAGTTTCATATTTATTATTTTATTTTCATATTTCTTCTTAGTATTTTCTCCTTGGGATATTTCCTCCCTATCTTCCCTAATTTGTGAACTGGTTCAGTTCAGAGAGGCACTGTACGCTACTTCCTCTGCTGTCCAATACTTCACTTCTTATTTGAGTACAGAGGCAAATCATCTCTGCTCAAAAAAAAACATATCAATACTGCTGGAATTATCTACAGACAGATTAAAAAATTACATTAGAATAGTACACTTTTGTTACTATTAAAAAAAAAAATCTTTGGATACTTCACTTATTATATTGCTCAGAGATTTTAATATTCCTATCTCAGTTGTTCTTCTGACTCTTTAACTTGATGGTTATTTCATTTGATATCATGGTAGGAAGCTCTTCTATTAGTACAATTTTCAATTTTTTTTATCATATAACGTTTTTGGTTATTAATGCTTTATTCCTTTCTGGTTTTTTATTACAATCTGCTTTGGTTTATAGTGGCATCTTTTTACGACATTTTTGGTTTGTTGCTCTGTTTTTATTAGTTCCACTTGTTCCATGTTCTAGAACTTTCTTATAATTGTCGCTATTACAATTGACATTTAATTCATAACCATTTCAATATTAATTTGTTTAATTACATCTTATCTTTGATTTTATTCTCAAATTACTCCTCTCTTGGTTTTTATTCTTTCGAATGAATGTTTTAATTAATTTGGTAATGAGGTCATCATTTCTCCTTATACCACTTCAAAGTTTGATTATTTTATATTTCCACATAAGTTTCTGTATTTTATCATATTTAATCAATCAAATCGTATCACTGAATTTTATTCCCTTTTTTATCATTTTATTGAAGGTTTTTTACACTTTATTTATTGAAATTAGACATTATCATACTCTTTCAGAATTACTTGGTTTAATTCTAATTTCTGTTTCTTTTATTTATCTCATAAAGATTTTCCATAAATATGGTAAATATATTGTATTAGTACCATAAATATAGCATTAATTCTCTTCTTTTTATTTCACCATAGTTTTTTCCTTTCTAGATCGTAGTAAGGTGCTCTCACTTAATTTTTTAATTTTGTAGGTGTTCAACCTCTCAAAACTCTTCTCTTTTTATTTTCTCAAATGGTTTCTTTCAAATTGTTGGTAGTAACTTGTTTTTACACTGTTTTTGGAATTTATTTGGTTTATCAAAATCCTTTTTATATTATATATCCAAATAGTTTTTATAATAATTGGTTTGTAATTTGATCTTACTTTGCTTTTGAATTTTCACTATTCATTCAAAAATTCTTTTCTTATTATTTCCAAAATGTTTTTTCCTCAAATAATTGGTTTGTAAGGTGTGCTTACTTTATTTCTGAATTTTTATTTTTATTCAAAAATTCTTTTCTTACTTTATATTATATTTCCAAAATGTTTCTTTCTCAAGCAATTGGTTTGTAAGTTGTTCTTACTCTGTTTTAGAATTTTTATGATTAATTCAAAAATTCCTTTTATATTATTTCCCAAAATGTTTTTTCTAATAATTGTTTTGTAAGGTGTGCTTACATTATTTTTGAATTTTTATGATTATTCATGATATTTCTTCATGGATGCCTGGTTATAGACACCCTTAATTTTACTAGAACCCATCTCCTTAATTTCATAGGTGTTATTATTTTTGTCTTTGGAGACTACATAGGGTCCAGTGTATAAGAGTAATAATTTCTTAGTTATCCCTTCTAGTGAACTTGGTAACTCCCTGTTTTTTAATAAAACCTTCTCACCAATGGTATAGGTAATTATTTTACCCATCCCTTTATTATATTTAATCCGCCGTTTCTCCTGGTCTTCGGCCACCTTATTATAAAATTTAATTTTATCAAAAATATATTTATTTTCTCTCGGGAACTCCAATATTTCTTCGATCTCCCTTGGGGGTTGTCTTTCATACATGGCGGAGTATGGGGTAATTCCTATTGCTGGGTGGTATGCCAGGTTGAGGAATTCTTCTGTGGCCTCTAGGTATTCTTGCCACCTCCTCTGTTGACCGTGGCAATACGTACGTAATATTCGCCCCACCTCTCGCAATACTCTTTCTGCCGGGTTACTCTCGGGTGGTATACCGAGGTTTTATAGGTATGAACCCCCATCGACAGTAGTGTATCCCGCCATTTTTTTCCTTTGAACTGGGTTCCGTGGTCGGTGATGATCGAAACTGGTTTTCCGACGTCTGGGAAGTACTGGTTGGTTAATATGTCGAGAATTTTATTTGTAGTCGCCCGATTCGCTGGGTATAGGTTGATGAACTTCGTGAAATGGTCCATCACGATGACTAGATACTTGTATCTGTGACGACCCCCACTGCGGGGAAATGGCCCGCAGATGTCCAGAAATACTTTTTCTAGCTTCGCTTGAGATGTTATTGGAATCATTTGCCCTTCCTTTTTCTCGTTATTTGATTTCACGAGTTGGCAAATGCGGCAACTCTTTATGTATTTTCGGACCTTCTGATTAATATACTTAATGTGGCAGCTCTCTTACAGGGCCTTTATCACCTTTAAGGCGCCCCTATGCCCATATCGAACATGATAGTTATTCACTATCTCCTTTTTTATATGGGTTGGAATAATAACTTTCCATTTTTCTTTCTTCAGAGATGGTTGTATAAACAGTATACCGTTGTGTATTTTATAATATTGGGCGATAGTCTCGTCCCCTGCTTCCAATCTTGCTTTAATGGATTGTAACTTCGGGTCTGCTTGTTGGTGTGTGCTCAGGTTTTCCAATAATGATTGTAGATCGGCGCTGTTACTCAGAATGTGGTATACTTTAAGTATACTTTCCTTTTCCCCCTCGAACTTTTGTTTATTAATGTCTATTCGAGACAACACGTCCGCGACGACATTCTTCTTTCCGGGGATGTACTCCCACTTAAGATCATACTCTTGTAGTAACAGTATCCACCGTGTCAACCTTCCGTGACTTAGTTTACATCTCCTTAAGAACGATATGGACTTATGGTCTGTCCGAACGGTAACGGGGTAACCAAGGATGTATGTGCGGAATTTTCCACACGCGAATACTACACTTAACAACTCCTTTTCAGTGACGTGATAATTCTTCTCGCACTGATTTAATGCTCTACTGGCAAAGCAGATCACGAGATGTTCGCCCTCCTCATCCTCTTGATACAATGTTGTGCCGAGGCTGATGTCGCTGGCATCGCAATTCAAGTAGAACGGTTTGCTGAAATCCGGATGGCGAAGTATTATTGGTTCCAGAAATTTCTGTTTAATCAGTGTTAAGGTCTCATTCTGTTCTATACCCCATATCCATTTATTCTTGGATGACAGTTGCGGCTGAAATCTGGCGGTCAATTCAGAATACTTTTCCTGGAACTTGCGGTAGTAATTACAGAGTTCCAGGAATGAATGTAATTGCCTTCGATTCTTAGGTGTTGGAAAGTTTTGAATCGCTTCTACTTTTTCAGCCGACGGTGAGATTCTCTGGTCGTTCAATATAAATCCCAAGAATTGAATTTCCTTGGCTATGAAGTGAGATTTCTCTAGCTTTAGCGTGATGTTATCCGCAGCTAATTTTCTTAATACGTGTTCCACACGGTAGCAGTGTTCCTCCCAAGTTTCTGAGGACACTAGCAAGTCATCAACGTACACGGTGGTGAACTGTAGTGCTTCTTGGCCAAGTATCTGGTCCATGCAGTGTACAAAGACTGCGACTGAATTCACCAGTCCGAAGGGCAACCTCTTAAACTGGTAGTTCCGCCCTTCGATTATAAAGGCCAGATACTGGCGACTCTGTGGATGTAATTCCACCTGCCAGTAGCCACACACCGTATCCCAAGTACTAAAGTACTTGGTACCGTGGAACCGTTTCAAAATCTCTTCAATCTCACCGGGCGAAGTCCTGTCATTAATAATCATCTTATTAATCTCCCGCGCATCTAGGCACAAACGGACTTGTCCGTTTTTCTTAGGAAAAGCCACGATAGGACTTGTGTATGGGGATTGGCTACTCTCTATTATGTCACGGTTAATCATCTTTGTTATTTCAGCTCTTACTGCTTCCTTTCGTGATTGCGCGATGGGGTAAGACTTCCGGTTAAAGTCCACTGTGTCTCGGAATTGTAGAGTACACTGGAAGTTTTTTACTTTACCGGGCTCGTCAGAAAAGACTGATTTATATTGTTCGTATATTTTAATTAACTTGTTTGCTTGTTGTGGTTGCAGTCTTTCTCCAGGTATACCGCTCCGGAAATCCCTGATTTCCTGGATTTTTTGGGACCATAAATCGTCATTAGCGTTATCGTCTATCTTCTGTTCAATAATAGAAGTTGGAGGTATATAATTGATCTTACGAATCTGTTGGTGGATATTATTAGGAATTACTTGGTCACTACCAACCAAGTTAGCCGTCCAAGTGTGTCCATTTGTAAATAGTGACAATTTCTCTGTTCGCAAATCAATTATGGCGGAGTTCCGCCTGAGCACATCACACCCGACCAATATATTAAATGGCAGCCCGCTCGCCACCAAGAATTCCATTTCTATAGCTATACCGCAGCTCATCACACTGGCGGAGACTTGCCTTCGTATTGTTTTATTTTGTCGGCCGGTTGCACCTAACAAAATAATATTGTTTAATGGCAACGTCGGTAATGTTCTTCCGCATTCTCTCTGTATTCTCTCCAACTCAGTTGCACTTATAATGGATACGTTGGAACCAGTATCGATCCTGAAATTAGCGGGGATTCCTTCTACCTCCGCATTTACATGTATGATTTCATTATTAGTTTTATTGGTGGGACTATTATCGTCCTCTTCCAATAATTCATGTCGGATGTTCTTCAGGTAGTTACAACCTATTATAGTGATACGATTATTTTTATTTTTATTAGTCAACTCATTATTATACCCAGTGTTTAGGAGCAGTAACGGGTTCTGGCGATTTATTACTGCCTCCTCCCGTTTAACGGCTCGACATCATTGTTATGTTGTGTCGCACTTGTGGATGCATCATTTGGGATGCCTAGAGTGGGTCCCTGCCGCTCTGTTCTATGATCTACCGGTCGTTCGCTGTTGGTCAGCCGTTCAGTGTTATCTAAACTGGTACTCCGTCTCGCAGGATAGTACCTTGGTTGATCTCGTTCTCGGCTCCTCCGCCTATCTTCATACTCGTGATAGCTGTTTCTTCTCTGGTGGTAGTACCTCCGTTGGCGACCATCTTCCGCTCGAATGAAGTTTACTCGTGGTCGAGAAAACCTATTATTATTGGGGTTACCATTTGGTGGACTACCACGATTGTTATTATTATAGTAACGATCGTTATTATAATTGGGGCTTCTCTGACTATTAGGGTTTTGAGGGTATTGGTTTCGGTTACCCTGATAACCATTATTGGGTCGATTATGGTTTGTATTGTTTTGAACCGTGTTATTATTATTACTATTACTATTGTTATTATAGTTGCTGTTCTGTGAGTATACTCGGCTTCCTTGGTATCCCGTGTTGGTGTTGGTCGTACCATGGTTGTTATTTGGATACGTCCTAGGTTCGGGCCGATCGTTTCTTCTCCGGCTTTGTCGGTAGTACTCTTCATTTTCGTAATTCTCGAGGAGTTCGGTCATGGCCTGTATTGTTTTAATTTGGCTGCCTCTCCTCGCTCGAATCACTTCCTCGTCATAATGGTACGAGAGTTTGTTGATCAGGCATTCCTCAGGTATGGCCGGTTCCAAATGTTTGGCCATACATACCTTGCCGAGGAAATACGCCGTCATGGAGCTACCTACTTGCTGTTTATAATGGCCGTGGCATATATTGTCACGTATTAGGTTTTGGGTCGTTTCAGACCAATACTTTGCCTTGAAGAGGCTTTTAAATTGCTGGTAGTTCTCTATGTCGCTTCGGTTAGCCATCCACCAGTGGTCGTTCATCTCCCGAAAAGACTCGTCTAGAAGTTCCCGGTTTTGGACCCATCTGTTTCCTCTATGTTTGTCCATGTATTCTTCAATTCGGGCCAAGAACTCCATTGGCTTTCGCTTATATTGCCTGAAGTTTAGCCATTCTCTATGTTCAGACATGGAAAAATTATTGTAGTCAGTCGGCCGGTTTCTGATTACCTCCATTTCTTCCTGGCTCTGTCGCACTTGTCCAGTGATATTCGTCATAGCTGCTTCCATACCGTCGCATCTTTTGGTGACATGGGTTCGCACCTTATTTATTTCTTCCTGTGCTAACTTTTGGTTTTCTTCCCACTTAGTTTTTTGGTGTTCCTTGATCTGGGTAATTTCTTTATTTATTACCTCCCTGACTTCCAGTACATAACACTCCGTTTGACGACATCTTTCGTCCACTTCCCTAATCTGTTGGTTTACCACAACTACTTCCTGTTCCAACTTTTTAACTATGGATTTCTTAGTGTATGTTATTTTTCTATTCAACTCTTCCTTTGCTAATTCGATTCTCTCGTCTAACTTGTTCATGTTCTCCTGGTTGACTTCCCTTAACTCTTCTCTCAGTAGTTGGTTATCCTCTCTCAATTCCTCCAACCTCTCCCCCATTGTCTCTTCCATTTTCTTGTTATTTTCTCTTAATTCTTTCTTTAATTGTTGGTTGTCACTTTCTATTTTCTTACTGGTTTCTTCCATCTTCTCTTCCAAATTCTTATTATTTTCTTCCATTTTCTTTTCCATCTTCTTACTCAAAGATTGGTTGTCCTCCTTCATATCTTCCATCTTCTTGTTCAAATTCTTACTGGTTTCTTCAATCCTCTTATTAGTATTTTCTATCTTACGGCCCAATTCTTCCTTTGTGGATCGGTTGTCTTCCTTCAATTCCTCTAATTTCTTCCCGTTCTCCTCCATCTTGGATTCTATGTTTTTGTTTATTCCACTCAAATCTTCCTTGGTGGACTGGTTGTTGTTATCCATTTTCTTGTTCAAATCTTCTTTTGTGGATTTGATTTCTTCCTGTGTGGACTCCATTTTCTTACTCAACTGTAGGAACATTTCCATTATCTTCTCTTCCATTGTTTTAGATTTCTCCTTCTCCTTCTCTGGGACATTGACGTTCCCTGTTTGTGTTGGTACTTCGGGTTGTTCCTCTGGTGGTGCGGGTTGTTTCGGTTCCACCTGGGTTACTAACACTTGAGTGTTCAGTGTCCACTGGTGTTAATTGTTTGCTATTAGAAGTGTTCACTTTGTCTGTTCGTGATGAAGAATTATTTATCTGTTGTAGAGTGAATTATTAATATTATGTTGTTTCAATGTTTTAAATCACTTGTATTCTGTGGTATATTGTTCGTTTTCACTGTTGTCGTGGAGTATTTCATTAGTTTCAACTCGAAAAGTGTTAATTTGTGTAACTCCCGTTTTCCACTGATTTTAGGCTTAACCTTTGTACTCCATTATACGGTTTTAAGAACGCGATTCCGCATCGACTGTTCCGTTTGAATGTTAACAAAGAACTAACTTACTTCCTCCACTTTAGTAAATATCTTGCCAAGTTAATATTGGAAAAGTATTGTTAAAATAATTTTCACTTTCCATGTACATAATTCCAAAGTACATTATATATGTAATAATTTTAGTTTATTGTTCGCTTTCATGAACTATTAACCATATAATTGGTTTATTTATCTCATTCTGTTTAATTTGATATGTCATAGTCCATATTTGTTGAGATTTTTGTTAAAATTACTAAATTTCTGTCTTTTTGGAAATCTAGGCCCAAAAAAACTGTTTCCGTCCTTCCACACTTTTACTGCCATTTTAAGTGTTATTAATATAATTATAATAAATTTCAAATGGTCACAAATCCTTTACTTTCCTTAATCACTTATAAATTTAACATTTGAACTGTCTTTTAGTGATAATTTCTGAATTTACCATTCCTCTTTAAAAATAGTTATTTTATACATTTAAAAAATTTTCTATAATTTAAGATACCTTTCTATATTACTCTTTTAAATCATAGGTTCATTTACAGTAGTTGTTAATTGACCTACCTTACCTAAAACTTGTCAGTTTACATGGTTCATTGGGTAATTAACTGGTTTATATTAATTTTTTGTGAATTCATTATTTGGCCTAGAGTTTAGTATTTTACATGTATGGTTTTTTCAAATAAATTTAATTCTACTCCTCCTCTGACTCTTAATAGTTAACATGACATAAAAGAAAATTGTTTACATAACTATTGTTATGTGTAACATCTAATTCATGCTACTGTTACAAAAATAATAATTAACATTAATCAGCATTCTATAAAGTTGGACATGTTTGCTGAAACTGTTTTCAACATACATTTAACTCCTTTGTAAATTAATACAGCATCTATGCTGAGATATAACTAATACAACTTACTCTAAACATATAAACCTTATTCTATTAGAACTCTTTTAAAAATATGGAGTTCATGCCTTTGAACAATATTAGCCATTGAAACTTCTTAATTCTATTAAAACTTAAACTATTACCAGTCCTTTCTGATTTTACTACTATTATCTAACATCCCCTTATACAGTAAACATTTCCACCCATACTTTAGTTGTTATTGTCATTCCTACGAATGTCTTGAGATAACACAGAATGAGATAACTTATTTAATGAAATATTGGAAATTTTTCCATTTTAATATTTCATTATTTGTTAATTATAAAATATAAAAGTTATTTTATAGCATATTGTTTAAGTTATAGATACACTACAACTTGAAGTGTATTACATTTCAAAACACTTACACTAGTACACTTTCACTGTTGGTTCTGACTTATATTTGAGTTTTATTATTCTCAGACCAGACCTTTAGTCATAATGGACTGTGAAGATGTGTTTATTTTTCATCATATAATAACTTTAGTTGGTGCACTTCTTATCATACTACACAACACTTTTGTTTATAAATAATTACATTTTCATAAGGTTTTGGGATGTTATATTTTCTTTAATTGTATCAATTGGTTTGGGGTTAATGGTAGTTAATAATAGGTTTTTATGGTGGTTCTTCCATCCTATTTCTTCCTTTCTTCTCGTCTTCCTTCTTGTGTTCATTCTTGGGTAAACCAAGGTACTCAGTGTTATCTTGTCTGATGGTTGGTTCGGAGTATCTTCTTTATTATCTGATACTGACTTTACTCTTCTTTCTTGGTTTCAGGGTATCTTGTTTATTACCTGATATTAAACTTTACTCTTCTTTTTTCTTGTGTTTGGGGTATTTTGTTTATCACCTACTCCTAATACTATTCTTTTTTCTTGATTTTGGGGTATCTTGTTTATCTCCTGCTCCTATTCTCCTGGGTAATCTCCTGATTTTTCAATATGAGTTTTTTTTAATTTATTTACTTTGACTTTTAATTGTATTTTTATTATTCAATTATTGTTTTTCTTTTATAGTGGTGTTTTCCTTTGAAGTTTAATTGAATTTTATTTGACATTCTTTGTTTATGTAATTTAATTATCTTTTATGATCTTAAATGAATTAATTATTGGTGGAATATCTGTCATGCTACAATATGTACATACAAACACTCCAAGAAATTCATTCATCAAGAGTTACTTTAGAGGTCTTTAAACTGTGACCATTTTTTCTGTGCCGTAAGCTGCTTTTATAAAGGTGAAACTTTGGTAAGTCCCACGCGAACAAATTGTAATACTACACACACACACACACACACACACACACACACACACACAGTCTGTATATAGGTGTAAGTGTGCGCATGCGCGCGTGTGTGTGTATAATAGGCAATAAAATATAGGCGTATTGGCAAACATTAAACTATAGATAGAGATCAGTAACAAATACATAAATTTAATATAATATATTATACAAATAATATAAATACACTCACTTACATTATAGTTATTACCTTATATAACTGTTACTAAGCTGGTGTTATAACTCATTGGTGAGTCTTGACCACCTTCTCCAACGGTCCCGATTTGACGCGATGGCTCTCATCCCCTCAGTGTAAATAGTTTGGCATCATTGCTTACATTATTTATCAATCCATCACAGGTTTGATGATGCCTCTCTTTCTTCTTCCGTCCAGCTGTATCTCAAAACTTCCTCGGTTTTTCATCTTCTGTTATCCACGTCAGACATCCGACCCACGTCTACCTTCAAAATTTAATAAATTTTATAATGTCTACGTCCCTGAAGAGTGCGTGTAATTCTTCATTATAACTTACCAATTAAAAATTCGTTACTACAGAAACCAGTATCAGTTGCTTGTTTTGGAAACGCTTTGTTTATAGTATTTTCAATATTTTTTCAACTTCATATGTTGCGGGTTTTAAAAATGCAGAACAAAATAATTATGTTGTACAAAGGCGAAATAATGACAGTTTTTGCATCCAAACTGGATTTTAGTAGGCCTAAAACCACTGAATATTATAATAAAATTTCAAATGAAAATATTTTTTAGATGCATAAAATTATTAAAGTACCTGCAATAAGAGAAGACAATTGATTCTTCTTAACATATTATTTCGAAGTACAGTTTTTCTTGCTTTTGGTATAGGCCTACTTTTAAAATTACAGTGCACGCCCTCTTAACCGGTCAGCCTGTGACCGGGGGGGGGGGGGGGGGGTTAAACCGAATTTTCTTTCAAACTGAGTTTTAATTCTGATTAAAATGTTTTAATACTGTTTACTTATGTAAAAATATTATATTAAATTGCAATCTATGTATTGTTCAGCAAAATACTGTAATAAGTTATGAGTAGCTCAACATTAATAAAATCCAAACACAAAATTAATCTAATAAAACATTTGGAGAAATAAAATAATAATTACTGCATTTATGACACCAAACAATACTGTATATTTCAGTTATACCTAAAAAAATCCGTGCTTTTGCTTCTTAGTTTTCAATGAATTTTTAAAAGCGTAGTCACGCCACTTTCTCATAAACCTGACATCGATAGCACACCCCTCAATGTTTTCCCTCAATGTCCTCTTCGTCAATATCAGTTTGTTGGCAGACAACACTTATAATTTCCTCATCAGCCAAAGTTCCATTTCCAAGCTCTTCATCACCAGTTATCCATTCTTCTACATGTTTCCGTTTTGTGTCACTCATCACAAATAGCATCAACAAACTCACGAAATTACTGGTAGTAATAATTGACTTACATCTTCACTTTGATCAATCAACCACTAAAGAGACTAAAAACGTAAACAAAGTGAAAATTTTTAAACAAGTGAAAATCATGCAGGTTTTGACATGTCGGTGAGCAGTTCGGTACCGTATGAACCTTTGTTTATCTCACAGCCAGGTGGCCGGTGAAACCGAGCCCGGTTAAGAGGGCTTAACACTGTACTTAAAAAGTATAGATTGAAACTTTATTATAGGTCTAGTAACATTAAAGTTCCACATTACGTTTAACATTTATTAAAACAAGTAACAAAATTCAATAATAAAAATCTGTACTTTTGCATTACCGCGTACCGAGGGTTGGCCGCCCCGCCACTGATTTACACGAGTAATATTTTGTTGGGAAATTTTCTAACTGCTTTGAGAGTTTTTCATCTTTGCGACGAAGGTTGTATGAAACCTGTAACTGGGTAGAGTGTAGAGACTCACCATTTATTTTTGTTCACGTATGTTGTATAATAACGATTTTCAGTTTGATAGTAACCACGTTGACATTTTGTTATTTGAAGCTTATTGGCTTTAGTCCAATAAGTAAAACGAAACAAAACACTGATACCATAAATGTTGTGTGCACCTAGGTATTGAATAGTCTATGTATGGATGGTGTGAATGTCTCATTTATTAAAGTAGCATTTATAACACACACAAACAAGGCTATTCATTAACAAGAACCAGGAGATTGTGGGTAAAAATCCCTAAGCTGCGTTAATACCCTACCCACCGTGTTAATATACAAAACGTTGGTAGTCGCCAGAGGTGTGAGAGACGTGTAGCCTCACCGACAGCGGTTCATAAATCACCAGAGATGAAGTTCATGAACATAATTTTAATTTATCCCAACACCAAGTTCCGTAGTGGAATATTCGTTTTCCACATTTTTTTAATTTTTAAAATTTTACATTATTTTAAGTTAGACCGGTTCCTAGTCACATGTATAGTTTATGTTTTTAAACTAACAAACAAACCGCCAACTGACAGTGTCGTCGACCACTGTAAACGCTCAGAAGAAACACAACGTTGAGGTGCTAGTTACTATACATGTTCCTGCAACGTCTTGTGTGTATTTGTAGTAAAGATTTTGTACTTAGAAATACTGAAAATTCGATGCCATTTTTAAAGTCAATTTTACTTAAGTCTGGCTTAGTTTGAAAGCCCGCAAGTTGCTATCCTCGCTTCTCGAACTTCAACATTTTACTTCAATGCACAATACTTGAATCACAATTCATATCTTTAACTACTTAGGCCATACGTATATTCTAAACGTGATCTTCCTTTGAAAATATTCCTTCTACTTCCCCTTTAGTTATTCTCTTTATAAATTTATTGTGCATGCCTAATTAACTGAGTTCTTCTATTTCCCACATGTGTTAAGAAGCTTCTGTTCTCCTGAAATCTTTCAAAAACGCATTATTCGTATTCCTGTACCTCTTCTATAGCATTGCACTTTGAAGGCTACGATTTTCTCTTCTCTCTCTTTGCTTGTCCACGATTCACTTCTACACAAAGCGACACTTCAAAGGTAAGTCGTTTAACAAGGTTGTCCTCACTTCTAAGTAGATATTCTGACACATAAACAGATTTTACACTTCCTGAATGCATGCTTAGCCCGATGAATGTTACTTCACATTATTTGAGATTTTACTCTTTACTCTTCTATCTAAAACACAATGAATTTGAAAAACTATATCATTCGTTTGCACTTGCTAACTGAGCACAAACAAACCTGAACTAAATACCTAGACTGAATGGTAATTTGTTTTAACATATACGTCTGTATGTGGTGCTCGTGAGTGTTCGTGAGAATGCTCCACTATTCACCAGATTTTCTGTATTAGGAAACAGCAAAACGAGATCTACTATGGGAAAATATGAGAGTTTGGGAAACAGATCTATCATTTACTTATTGGTTTCTATCAAGCGTACGAGACAGTAAACTGTGACAGAGAATGAAGGATTTCGATTCCCACAGAAACTAATTAATCTGATTAAGATGTGCGTAATGGGATCAAGAGGTAGAGTCACAGTTAGGTCTGGGTTATCTAAACCATTTAATAGGCACTAAGGAATCTATATAACAGCTGTTGTTCAACTCAGAACGGGTCGTGCGAAAATTAAACGAGTAAATCCAGAACTACCGCTAAGCAAATTATATAAGGTATTTGCATAATTTGCTAGTACAGAGAAAACTAAATATAGTGAAAGTAACTTGGCAAAATGCGATCCAACGCAATTCACAAGTTCTAGGCATTGATGAGAATATCTCCAAAAATGTCACAAAATTTAAATATCTAGGGTCCCTAAATGACATTAACAAAGAAATTACTGGTAGAAGTAACGCTGGAAACCGACCATTTGCAGCCTCCCGCCATGTGGTCTCATCAATAGTCTGTGAAGAAATGCCAAAGTAAAACTATATAATAAAACCAGTAGTGCTATATGAGAGAAAGAGAACGACTGAGAGAGAGAGAGAGAGAGAGAGGGGGGGGACGTCACTTAGACAAGAGCAAAAGCTAATGAGTTTGAAAAGTCTAAAAATTATGGAAACCGTATGCTATGCAGAAAGTAACAGATGGCCAGAAAGGCTTTGAGCAAAATTTAAAGGTAATATAAAAACAGACCCGGAAAACCAAGCAAACTGGGAAATGACAGCACAGGTCGGGAATAAATAAACAGTTATTGTCAGAGAGGCTAAAACCGTACAAGGGTTGTATGACCATAGAAGGAAAGTAGAAGTAGTGTTTGTTAGTGAAGGGGTTGCATGAATCAGAGAAACGTCACCACGCTTAATGCTAACACCAACTTCTCTTGTTTCCGTAGGCTTTGGAATAAATGGCCAATAACTTACTAAATGTAAGCAACTCAGTGTTAAGTATTTAATCGCTTCTTTCTATTAAAATTTCAAACTGCAATTATGATTTACATAATATAGCAACTGAATGTAATACGTAATCATCAAAGATGTTGGCAACATACATTAATATAAACTTGATAGTCTAATTTGAAGTCAGTATGATAAAATTAACTGGATACAAATTTACTTTTGAATTTGACAAGAAAAGACTCCAAGTATTTGAGACCTGGTGCTACTGAAGAATATTCGAGATAAGCTGGAGGGATAAGATACCGAATGAGGAACTCAGGAGGAGAAGAGCTTTCTACGGAATTTAAAAGGCAGAAGAACTAAGTTTATAGGGCATATATTACGACACAATGGGTTGGTTAAGAGAATAACAGAAGGAACAATTAAAGGGAAGAATCACAGAGGACGACCCCGTTTAGACTACATGAAACAGCTTATGCTCGATATGAACTGCACATCATATTGTTAGTTGAAAAAAAAAGCAGAGAAGTGTGAAGAATGGTGAGCTTCTGCCAACCAGCCTATGGGCTGCTAACCTGGAAGACGACATTTGAATGAGAATTCAACCTTTGTTAATAATACACTTATTTATTCAAAATAAAAACATTTATTTTACAAGAATTCACGACCGCGGTCATAATATAAATAGACAAAGTTGATTAATTAATTTGTAGTCGTAGAAAATATTAACAGACTTTAACTTGGTTTAACTTGGTTTCAAATAGTCGGCTACTTGGTATCTGAATATCAAACACGACAGGCATTCTATCGCTAGACATCCACGCCTAAGGTTTAAAAATTAGACAGATGGGCTTGTCTCCAGCAAAGACAGACGGGTTAGTGAAGATAAATAAGTATCGCCCAGAGGTACCGCTACAGAGACCTAATTACTGGGAGGGATCAAAGTGATCAGTTCCCTCCCTCAGAACCCCCAAAAACTTTCAGTAAAAAAACGCAGGTCTATTTCTAAGCTAGTTTGTTACACGTATTAAAATAAGGCTTATAAATAACTGTATAAATAATTATATGGGAAAACTACATGGAATACAGCATATGCCCTGAAGAAAATGGGGAGTCCAATCTTCAAGCTAGTCTCATCCCTCCATAAACTAATCTCATCCCCCTCACCCATGAGTAGCTCCTAGTTACACTACTGTACAGTTCTACTTAATTAACGGTGATTAAAATTAATTTAATCGCAAAAATTATTAAGACAAGAGTGAGTGTTCCAATTTCTTACTCCCTATATGCCACCTTCCAAAGCTCTGTTGTAGAACACTTATTTGGCGCTGGCACCACTCCGATCTCCTTTACACGTTTTTATGAGCCATTTTCATGCAACGTGAAGTATCCCACAGCAGGTTTTGTTGATTTGCCCCAGGTATGACTGTCTCTTTTGGAATGCCCTGCTTTTGTCATGTTAAGAAAAAGCAGTTTCATAAAACCAAAACACGCTGCATGGGATAACGTATTGCATCACAATATAACGTACTGAATAACATTATAAGAATATATTTATAATGTAATATTGGTCACAATTTTTTAGTATAATTCATTAGTTTTAATAATAAAATATCAGTAAACATAAGTGTTCTTCCAGTGGAACATGCGCACTATCAACGTTTATTTCTTCAAACTTATTCTTGATAAGGCATGCCTAAAAACTCAATTATTCGTTGGAGGTTAAATCAGTCTTGCAAATTAGTACGTGTAAAAAACCAAGCTTTCTAGGCCGATCATAAACATTTAGTGAGGATGTCGAGAGGATTCATTTATGCTGTGTTTGGAGACCCAAATTATCATTCGATCGTCAAAGTTTAGAATTACAAATTCCAAAGACTAAAATTTAAAATGTCTTCCATAGTTAGTTGCGGATGTTCTCCTAAAAGACTTAGAAATGAAATCAAATTAGACCATCCGTCTAGACATATTGATTTGGCCAGTTTTCTGACACACTTTTTTTATTCCGGACGTTGTTTACAAATGAAGCCACTTTTCACGTCAAGATGTTATTTAACCATTACAATTGAAATGTTTGGGCAACAAACAATCAAATGTAATTTAAGAGTTTTTTCGTGATTCTGGAAACGTTAAAATTATTTCACAATAGAGTCACTGGCCTTTCTTCTAAACAGTTCCAAACAATATTTATCTGGACATCTGGACATACTAGATTTTTACGGTTTTCCTTGGAGTAAAGAAATAGAATGCCTTCCTGTATGCGACTAAGAGTGCCTGATTCCCGACGTTTGAACTTTTATTATCTGATGCCTTTGTATAAGGCCAGGACTTACCACCAATTAATGTTTTGTCTGCGTAAAGATAAGTTAAAAACATTGTTTACAGTGAAAATAGTCTACGTTTATTGCATGGTTACGTTTATTAGATGGTTAAAGATGGTTTTAGAGATGTTTGAGCGGACTTGGTAGGAGATCTATTACCGCTAATCTTTTAACGGATCTTCTTCTTCTTCTTCTTCTTCTTCTTCTTCTTCTTCTTCTTCTTCTTCTTCTTCTTCTTCTTCTTCTCCCCAACAAAGGTTGATGAGCTTGCAATTTCTTACCTTCCAAAACACAGACTCTTAATCTCTACACACTTTTCTTTCCTTCGATTTCATCCATATACTCCTGTCTGGACCTTTCCCTTCCACCCGGCCCTCAATCGTGCCTTCGATCAGAGTGGTGAAGCAGTATGAAATGTCGTAGTATGCGACCAACCATACTGCTTCTTCAATCTAGACTTCTAGGTTTCATGGCTGCGTAGGGAAAAACATATACAAGAAATATATTAAGATATGTGAAAAAATTAATCTTTCTGAATATACATAAAAGTTTTCATTCAATGTCATTATTTATGGAACTGCTCATTTCTAAAATACCGTATTAGAAACTGTTTATTTTTAAAATACTCCTTCTTTCTCGTATTCCGTATATTTATGCTCATCGTTTGAGCCTATATGCAGCTCACATACATATATAAGCGTATAACATAACAAAACATACATACGTACGCTTAATACTCGTGTATTAAATTTGCAACTGTAATGATTGATGGCTGGTGTAAATAAATAGGAAAATCTGACATAAAAATTATGAGTATTTATAGGGTTTTCTTGTAGTGTACCAAACAACAGAAACTCTATGAGTATCAGTTACATTATTATGATCTCTTATGTTACTATAAAAAAATTATTTTCTCTCAATGATAAGAGCAGCAACAACCAAAAGCAATTGTTTGGAGCAAAAACGGGTAACTACTCATGATGATGATGACTATAGTGATGATCTTGGTGGTGGTGTTTATGGTGATTGTGACGCTTATACTCAATCTTTTGATTATGAATTTTACAAGTCCATGGTGCCCAAAAATTTTAATGGTCAGTGAATTTAACATTCGGGTACGTTGGATAGTATTCGGACTTCAAAAGTACCTGTTCATTCTATTGTTACCTATTGCTTTCAACTCTAGTTAGGCAGGTCTGAAATAGAAATATTGGTATATACAGGACAAAATTCAAATATAAAAATAAGTAAGAACGAAAAAGTAATGAACACAAACACATACATAGACAATAAACATTCACACATACATACAGACAAGAAGTGTGTAGAATATACCGACAAACACTATTAACTCAGCCGGCACTCAATGCATCCATTATAATTACGTAATTGACTTCATGGTTCAAGTAACGCAATTTATTTAGTTTAATAACAGTCTGTCAACAACAAAAGCAAAATACTAGTTCCTCGTTTGGTTTGATCTGTGTAGCCAGCACGCCAGTTGTAATTACTAATTACAAGTTTGTGCAAATTCTCGTTGATCACATGCACTGTGTGCGCAACATAATAATCTCGACCGCCCTCAAAATTAGTGACAAGATTAATCAAAATTAGTGACAAGATTAATGTTGACACTAAATCAAAGGATGATATGAGACCGACTAGCATATTAATCCATTTTACTTAATTGAGGTTAATAAGAAAATCATCGTAGGTTAACGACGAAAGAGAAAACACTCAAAAACTTGGCGCTTTGATTATAGAAAGAAACAAATAGGTAATACAAACAAATAGGTGTATTATGTAGTAGTAAATTCAGTCAAATAACAGCTTAAAAACTTTTATCTTAATTTAATTTCTATGTAACTGAATTTATATGAAACTTTGACTTTTACAGTTTTTGTATGTCTTCTTGTTTCCGTTTCTTAAAACATATAACTAGTGAATTTAACATTTACTTATGTAGATCGACTACTAAAATCTATAAAACATATACCTATATGGTAAAAAAACCGCATCTGAGGACCCAAGATTTAAAATGAAAGGCCGACCCGGGCCTTGGTTAACCTTTGTCTCGTCAAACATGGCTAGAAGCAGAAATGTTATGACCGGTGAGTAATGTGAGAAGAATATTAATCCTTGCACTGCAGTAAATCACAAATAGAAAAATAATAAAATTTTGGTGTATTGTAATTGTTAATAACAATAATTTTCCGTTTCTAGGCATTGCACAAATATTTATTTAGTTTAATTCAAATCGACAACGATCACGGACGTATTCTGTCGATGTCTCTACAGGAAAGTTCATCTCGTGGCCTATGTACCCGCGGTGAAATACTCGATATACCTGGACATTCTACTGTTTTGATTGTTACGATTACAACACGGGCATTACACTCACACACTCTCGTTTGGCGGACACATGCTGGCGTGTATGAGTGTTGAGGCCAGTGAAAGGGAGCGCCTTGCATCGACTCCAACACGCATTCTCGCGCGCACATGTTTGTGTCGCCCGCGCGTACAGAATCACACCGCACCGCTTGAGCCGACACATGTCCTGCGTTGCAGACTGCGTGTTAAGTGTCAGTGCGAGCGCGCGAGGCTTGCACTGACTGCAGCACGCACTTTGGTACGCGCATACATGAGCGCTCGCGGTGTACACACATGCTTTGTGGTTTTAATCGTGGCAATCATAATAGTAAAATTTTCCAATCTGGAGTATGTTCACAGTGGGTAAGTACAGCCAGGGACGAATTTACTGCAGACAGAGAACATTAACATAGGCTATGTTATGTTTGTAATTAACATAATACGAAATAACTCTTTGTACTATGCGGCACGCTTAATAATTATTTTTAATGAAAACAAGTTTCACTGTCACCGGATGGTAGCAACCTACTGAAGCAACTATGAGAAATAATTTTAAAAAATTGGTAACAGCGGAGACAGTCCTCTAAAAGAGTCTTAGAGTTAAGGATACCAAATGAAGAAATTAGAAATATAAAAAAGAAAAGGACATAATTCTGGAGAGAATAAATGTCAGATGGTTTGCTCATCTATGTAGATTTACTAACTACTGGCAAAAAAATCACTTGCATCGACACCATCAAAAATAGAGAAATAGGGGTTGCAACGCAAATCATGGAATGACAGAATCCGGGAATTAATGGCGTTTATGAGAGGAAGTCGGAACGAATCTACAGCCGATGGAAGAAGAACTTGTAAAGAAGCATTGGGTAGAGACCATTTTGTTATTGTAAGCCTATAATGAATTTATTAATTATATACGGTACACATTTAACCCAAATACAAAAACGTAAGACCAAATGTAACTGTTTATTTTTTTAAATACTGCTGTAATTAGGAGAATACAGGTCTACATATGGCGTCCATTAACATGCGTAGCATACAGTTAAGTTAGGTTAGGTTAGGTTGGAGTATAATCGTCTCTTATTTACTATCATTAAAACCGTGGTTTCCAGAGACAGACGGCGGCCGCTTCCATTAATTCACTTAGCTTCGTTAGTATTCTTCCCAGAAAAAATGTAAGCGATTTACTTATGAAAGTAGGACCTCCCAGTTCAAATGGTGTATACCATCCATCACGATGGGTGCAAAACAAATTTGTTCACTCAGTGGTCTGAACATTTTCTTAATACTACTAAACCTAAACACGATTCACCAATTTTGTTGGTATTAGACGGGCATAATATTAGTATTAGACGGACGAAATACTGATATCACAAACATGCCAAAAGCTAATCACGTTAAGATAATTTGTTTGCCATCCCACACCACACACAAGCTCCAACAATTAGGTAAATCTTTCATGTAGAACAGTTACTTACTACTTCATGCCCTACTTTCATGAGTCACAACTTTCACACAGCCAGTGATGAGATCCCAACATGGTTGAGGGATAATACTAGGGTTCTTAGCCAGTATGATACGGTCTAACTCCCAGGACGAGCCTATCTGAAAGTACATACTGGTGAAATTTCAGTCAGTTGTTTTAGAGCCACAGGTATTTTGCCAATAGGCAAATTATGAGTAAAGCTGATTTCGTTTCCGCTCGTATGCTGCACTTTTAATAAACGATATAGACGCTGAGGAAAGACGAAGATGCTTCAATTCATGAAGATGGAGAATCCTCATACGCCACTCAACACACCACACCAGTTAGTAAGATCGTTTGACCAGGAATCAGGCTCATAAAAAAATAATTACATTTGGCTCCTCTACATATATTTGCATATTTTTCCACCACCACTGAGATGAAAATTATTCAATCGAGAAAGAGAGACCGGTACGGCGACAACAATCACTGCTTCACTGAGTCTGGAGATTCCTCTCAACGAATCAAATACCGTAGTAAACGTCTCCCAAAAATTGATGAAAAGAAAATGACATCACCTCGTCTTCCAACAAATCTACCTAGAAGGAAACAATTAAGGAAAAATTGTTCTCACTTCCACAAGATGATAACAGTAGTAGTAACTCAGAGAACCTGACATTCTATTCTGATGAATCATCAGATCTGGAACTTGGAAACGCAGGTAATGAAAAGACTCCTGTTGGCAACAATTCTGAGTGTCTGTTTTATGACAGTAAATTCTCCGGTGATGCTAAATGTGCCTTATTTGCTCTTTATGGACGAATAGTGATTGTGCAGGTGCCGAAAATGCAAATGCTTACATTTCTGACTTTTACATATACTGTAATTGTTTTATTAGAAATTAAGACTCAGAATATTTTCTGATATTACGCGTATTATTTTCTATTTTGTGTGGTAAAATTTGCTGGTTTTGCACTTTTTAGGTCTCTACAACATTGAAATTGTTCATGTCAGATATGTTATTTTCTATGTTAAACATAGTTCACAACAATATTAATAATCTTGATGTAAATAATTACATTTTTTATACGTTTTTGTTCTACATATAATTTTCTGTTTTTTTTTCACAATTGTTAAAACCCATTCTATAAGTATTCTATATTACCCGTACTTCCTCTATATATCTTCATATACAGACAAATAGATAGAATATATTTGCACATTTGTAATAATAATACCTTTATAATCATTTTTATCTATCTGTATACTTACATATTTACACCACTCATACTACAAAGTGAGACAAAGATAAATATGTCTCTAGCGAGAAAAAATTGCTCTATCAGTTTTTCGTTGATATTTATTGTTGGGACTAGTGTATCTCTTAATTTTTGAATACTAAATGTAACGTACTCGCAATGCACGCATAGGAGCGCGCGCACGCACACACACAATAAATACATACATAAATACAAAACCACTCAATAAATTATTATGCTATACACGACACAAAAGTGTAAGGAGAGTTAGACATTCACCAATCACACACAGACAACAGACAACAATGATCTAACTCTCCTTCTTTAAAACTGTGTCTGTTCGTTTAGAATATTGTTTGTGTATTTTTTGCTTTTTACAGTGTTGTTACAGTAACCCTTCCAAGTTGTCGTCAGTGTTTCCATTAACAATCTGAAATACATTTATACATTTACATTTGGGTAATCATTACCGTTACACATGTCCCAATAAATTCCAATAAACGGAAGACTTCGAACGGATGACATCCCATAGAATTTGCTTCTCAACTAAGAGGGCAGCTGTGGAGGACGAACTGTAACTCCGAACTACATATAAACTTAACAAGTATTTCCATAGGTTGTTTCATTAATATTCAATGATTAATGTAGACGAGATGTGAGATTAGAATGGAAAACGGAATATGTGTAGGAAAATAGTCATATGTTTAAAAACCAGTACAAAAACTTAGTAAAAACAGGAAAAGGAATTCCAGAAATACGCAGAGGAACTTCTGAACGTATAACATATTTCACGCAATAAGAGACGAAGATAGATAGAAATAATTTGATGAAGGCCACGGTCCGAAAGTGGCACAGCAGAGAGAGGCTGTGAGACTTCAATCACATACAGAAAACAAAAATAGTTGTTAATTTTCCTCAGCCTAACAACACATAGTTTTATGTTATGTAAGAAACAACAAACGTTTCCAAAGTTTATAATAAGTTTAATTATAATTCAATTAAGCTTTTCAATAAGATATACGTTATATCCTACTTAAATATTTCAATATTTAAAATTTATATTTATTTTACCTCAAGATGTTATTTTTCCCTTATTTGAAACATGTTTCGAGAACTCCTGTATTCTCATCCTCAGCTGGGGATCTCAAGATCACGAAGGCTGAGGATGAGAACACAGGAGTTCTCGAAACATGTTCCAAATAAGGGAAAAATAACATCTTGAGGTAAAATAAATATAAATTTTAAATATTTTATATACATCAAGAAACGAACTGTAGCAGAAAGTGATTGAATTAAATAGTTCAATATTATCATACTACGAAAATAATATAAGCTAGTATTATTAGATTCTAAATATAAAACTAGTACCGTAATTAAATTATTCAAAAAACCTGATATGACAACCTAAGAAACAAAAATACTTATAAACGCAGAAAGACATTACTTTACGCAAGCGCTGTGTTACTGCAAACCCATAATAAAACCTCTTACTTAAAATTTTGCGATTCCTGCACATGCAAGTAAACGTATTAAGAGTCGTGGAAACTTGTTCAAAGGGGAAATGGAAACGAATTTTTATTCAGTTAGCAAAATGTTTATCCCGACAGTACACAGATTTCAAATTAACTTTTTGTTGAAGACGAGCGACATATTTACCACCGCCACATCGCCATTCAAGCAAACGTTTATTTTGGTTGGGAATTGAATTGGGCCTACACTGAAATGTTTCGATAATACTCTCACTCCCTAACCTGAGAGAAATGTAGACGGCTCTTAGTAAGGGAGGAAGAATGTACAGGTTCCGTGAGGTATTCGGGGAACCAAACAAACAGTTTGACTTTTATAACTAAAATAAGTCCTCAAAGTTGAATGAACTAATTGTTACCAAAAGGTTCTTAACTAACTGATTTGCTATAAAATAATTTACATATGATTTCAATACGTTACGTTCTTTTATTTGCACTGATTTTATCCACTTAAAACCAATTTTCCACATCATCTAACTTTTACAAATCAAATCAATGCCTCAAGTTAAAAAAAAACTTAATGTATTTATCTATCGTCACTACATTGTTTTTTTTAATCAATATATTTAATATATTGTATAAAATTGTATTGGATTATTTTTATATCCTTCAAAATAATGAAACTGCTACCCATAACTCTTCAAAAAACAATTGCTAAGTTGCATAGATGAATAAATACATTTCCTTCATAAATATATCTTTTTGTTCTTCTTCTTCTTCTGGGAACCCTGGGATCCTAAAATTTTGAAGTTTTGAAAACGTATAACTCAATTCAGATGTTAATTAAACTTCTCTTTAACTTAATATTCCATATGAATTTTTGCAATTGAATCAAAATTTTCACCCACGTTTTGAACCCTACCGTCCAAAAATTTTGCAATTTTCAAAAATGAACACTACATTCAGACTGTGATTTAAAACATCAGTCATTTGATACCCCACACGGGCTTTTGCGATTTATTCACAACTTTGACCTCAACACATTTAACCTCCCACCCACTATATTTTTTATTTTTTTTACTGCGGAGGGGGAGGGGGACCAGCAATTAGACTCTGTAGAATAAAGGTATGGAACTCATGTCAAGTTTTACGAAAATCGGCTAAAAGTTATTGTGATACATATCCTAAATAAACAAATATACAGACAGACAGACAAATGTCAAACGTTCGAGTCAAACCTGACAGTTCAACAAATGTCAAACCTATTCCTAGTATAGTCCTGACAACACATCACTGAGTGTACAGAGCTTACTGTTGTCTAGAGAGAGCTATCGTGCACAGTTAATCATCTGTGCGTTCTCAACAACTGAACTACTTCCGTTACATTAAGCCTATACGATTCATTAACCCTTTATTATGTAAATGTAGGCCTACAATACATTTGTCATAGAATATAGTTGTGCTTATAATTACCCATGCCCAGTGACTTGTTCTGATGATATCAGTACGAGGATTAAATCAAAAAGGAATGCAGTCGATGATGTAACAATAGTTATCTGAACTCAGCTACGCTAACCGTCTTCAAGCGCTTCCGGTATTCTTAAGTATTCAGTCGAATACATGAGCGGCTCGTGATGTTTCTGAAGTTCTCGCTACTCGCCTGTTTACACCACCTCAAGCCACGTCGGATCTGATGTTGCGTTACTAAACAAACTGCACTTTCTGTACGTGTGACTCAGTAGCGTGGCGTGCGTACACAAAACCTGTTGCCGCTTGTGATAGGCCTAAATATTAACCTAAAAATTAATTCTAATTTTTTCTTGTACCAAGTAGGCTATTCTTTTTAGAGCATTTTCTATCATTCGAACGCAGCTGCTAGTTGAGCATTTTGCCGGTTTATACAGCGGCATCACATTGTGTGGACGAATGTGCCTCCCCTCCACAGTTTGTACAGTGACAACTACTAGGAGGTCAATGAAACATCGTACGCAGTAAAACATTGCCGATGTCTGAGCCGACAACACAAGACGGTGCAAGCGCCCAGCAGTTCGAAAGTAATGCTACGCTTTTCTTCAAGTTTCCCTACTAATATGGTTCGGCTTTAAAATTGTTCAATAATTAAAGTATTTATTCTGTGATATAATTAATATTATTTTCTCTTATTCCCACTTATTCCCAGTACTGTTTCCGCCGACAACAGCGGTTACATGGACGCTACGCTACTGCTGTGACTAGAGTAGAGGGAAAGTGAGTGTTCGAAAACACTTCCGGGTTCCGAACGAAAACACTACCGGGTTCCAGTTCATGACGTCATAGAGGCACTGGCAGCTGGTGTCCGAGCTGTCCATGTGACGTCACTGTTTTGTGTGTGTGTATGTATGTGTGTGTATGTGTGACTGAAACACTTCCGTGTTCCAGTTCATGACATCACACAGAGGCCCAAGTCGCTGGCGTCCGTATGGCTAAAACCTGTTTCAAGACGTCACGGAGGCCGTGGTTTCTGCATGTCCAAAATTTGGTAGCCGAAAACAATGTGTAGCGGATGGGGGTACCCGGAATTCGGCGGTTGCCCGGACGCGCAGAGGCGATGTCATCGGGTACCGTTACTCGAAATTTTGGGGGTATCGGTTACCGTTACCCGAAATGTTTAAATCAACGGATGGGGGTACCCGAAATTTGTGGGTACGCCCACATGACGCATGTATAAAACACTGGTTATGACGAAGCAGGAGGCTGGGTGGATATGCTAGCTGGTTCGACGACTACGTGATGTCTGAAATTTGACACCCGAAATGTTTAGAACAACGGATGGGGGTACCCCGAAATTTTTGTTGTTGAATATTTGACAACCGAAATGTTTAAAACAACGGATGGGGGTACCTGAAATCTCTTGGTGTCCGAAATTTAACACCCGAAATGTTTAAATCAACGGATGGGGGTACCCGACATGACGCATGTGCTCGACTGCGAGGCGAGACAGTTGGTTTCCGCAAAAAATAAATTATGGCCCCTCCGGGATTTGAACCCGGGACCTCCGGTACTCCAAACCGGCATGCATCCACTACACCAAGGGGCCGTTGTCGTTTAACTGTAATTATTTTTGTACTTATACTTCTCGTCTCTTACTTGCAACTATGAGGTGGACGAGTGATATCTACTGTTGTCCTATGTGTAAAACCATAAAAGCACAATATTTAAGTTTATTTATTATTAAAAATAAATAAACATTTTTTATACTTTTATTTTTTACCTCTCATCCTCTTCCTAGCGGCCAGAGGCGAATGAGAGACCGCTACGCTTTTTTTAACGTGGTTTCCCCAACTTTACAGATTCGTAAAGCAGGCCTACTCCACGTTATCTATCGCTGTACTATTGACTAATACAGTCGTAGATAATGATAAGATACACTATGCAATGCTAAGTCAATGTATAAAAGCAGTACATATATTTTCTATTTATTTACTTTATTTTTATTTTTTTATTTTTTTATCGGGTGTATATGTTGTTCATACATGATGCGTATTCACATTTGCTGTACCGTAATGAGTAATTTTCACACCCATACTGGTCCTTGACGAGTTTACAGGTATATCTACCGTGCCAGTGACCCGTCTCGAACTACCAGGACTACGTTTATGAGTATTTCTACCGCGACAGTGACGTAGTCAAGGTTAACACTCACGCACACACTACGGTACCTAATTCTACGTTTATGGACATTTCTGTCACGTAGCATTCACACTAACACCATGATGAAAACATGTTCACAACCGACTATATTTTATTTCGTTGCCGCAACCATTCTGCATAAAACAAAGCTTTGCGCAATGCACAGTGTAAGGGGGGAGTGGTAACGGGTTGACGATGAGGAACAGGACATTGTATGGTGGGTACAAAGGATCTAGGAACTACAGGTGCTTGAATATCGTTTAAGTCAATCACCTCACCATGGTGATACATCTGTCGTAAGAAATTTGCCTTCTCAAACCCTTTTGTATAGACAACAGAACTGTCTGAAAAAAAGTCTGCAACGATGCGTACCATATTCTTGTACGGTACATTACCATCGTTCCACCGAATTCTGTGATAATGTGTTTCCAACCAGTCATTGATTTTTTGAAATTTCAGGTGCAGTCGTGCACGTTCGTATGGTGGAGCGAACAACACGATAACAAAACGTCCGGTTGTTATATCAACTGCAACGAACTCTTTGATTACATATTCATTTTTGTCACCACGAAACGCTTCAAACTCGGCAATAACCGTCCTATTCAAGTTCATTTTTCCGAGTGACACTTGTTCGCATCGAATACGTTAATTTTTTCAAATTCCCCCTCTACTTTTCCTTCCAATACCAGTTCATCGTAAAGACGATCAAATGTTAGCTGTTGGTCATGACGACTGCTTTCCAATCGAAAAAACGAGGGGAAAAAGAAGGATGGTGGTACATAACACCCCTTGGCTACTACCTGATTAATGTACGACTTGAAGTGATCTTGATCATAAAACAAGCGAACAAGATATTTCTTTAGTACTGTTAATAAACAACCAAAACGGATCCACTCGGGTTCTGTGAAAACAAATTTTTCGGTCTTACTACCTTTAATCCGAACAAACGTTTTCCCAAAGTTACGACTGATCATCACACTCTTCTTCTTTTCACGGTTTTCACCTTCTTCGTACAATAACATACTGGATAGTAGCTGTTCACGAAAGATCAACAAGTAATTCCACTCAGAAAAGTCAAGTAATATACGTTTCTTTTTTCCGTTTGTAAACAAAACACCCGGTTCATAGTTGAGTTCGTTAAACAGTCCGACGGTAACGAACTTAGTGTAAGAGTTAATAGGATATGCAAGAGATAAGTAAACGTTATACTCACAATGCCTGCCGCTGCTGCTGGCGCCGCTACCACAGTCACCTTCCATCGTTGAGACGGACTGATCTTGTTACAAGCTAGAGATCGCTAATATCTATCTTTATAAACTGGTAGAGGGGAGAACAAGTTTTTTATGACAAACGATGAACAGTATTCGACAACGCTGTGTACTGTACTATCCTATCGTGAATAATCAAAGCGTAAGCGGTGGTTTTATCTGGAAAATTGTTACTGGATTCAAATTCTAAACGCACATCAACGGCAGACGACTTGATTGGTTCTTCTTGTCTGGAACAATCGATGACAAACAACGGTGCTTTCGTTATAAATTCATTAGGTGTCAAAAGAGGCGTTCTGTTGCGACGGTCGTAGTATGATGTTTGAAAACGTGTATACATGTCGTAGAACAGTGCGTAACGTTTTTTTTCGATATCCTGGTTCAGGTTATCGTACGGATAGTATTTATCGTTCAGAAATAGCTTGACATTCGATAAATTGCAGTGATCAAATTCCGACGCGTTTTTCGCTATATTGTTCTTTCTGTCCGTCTGAAATATTAGTATCACATACCGTGGTTTTTCCAACTGTGACGATGTCTTCAAGGTCCACGAATGTCGATTTGTCGTCGGTAGAACGGGATACTCGTGCAATTCCCAACTGCGGAACGGCATCACCAGTTCATGATCCTCCTCGATGTGCTCCAATAGCGGTATTCGGTACTTGTTTGACACGCGCACATAGGGCATCTTCCAGTGTACTTTGTTTATTACGAGATTACCGTTTGCAGTTGCACCTGATTCTTTTAGCACCATTGCGTTCTGATCGGTAGAGGTACGCAACAGAATCAATTCTTGCTTAACGTTCAGCATGATGCGTGTATAGTCTTCGTTGAAACCGAGTAGCATTTTTAACGGAAGACAAAACGTAAAATCACCGGTACTCTCGTGTACTGTCAACGACTCGTCGGTTGTCGTCACCCATCCTGCATTGATTAGATGCTTTCTTTCATGCTCGTTGCTCGATAGTAACAATTTCACAGTGCTCGTAATTCCAACGTTTTTCGTACGATCTACTTCCACACCGCACACTTCGTAACGGATCTCCTCAAACAAGAAAGCCATTGCATTGTTGATTAATTTCACGTTCAACGCTGTGTCGGTAGCGTTAACCTTGGTCAATGTTCCTTCGATGTACAGAAAACTCTCCGCCGGTAAAGTGAAAACATCCTGTTGTTGGATGGGTATACGTATTTCATCGTTGTTACCGTATCGGGTGGAAGCATACGGTGTGTGCGTACGATATTCGAACTCAACGATTCTGTTATCGAAAGCCGCTCCTCGTTCGATAGCTAGAATTTCACCCGACATTATTTTAATCGTATAATTTGAATCCAAGGGAAAGTAAGAAACGCTTGTTCCTTGATGTCAATCGCTTCAACGTTGAACACCGACTACCATGTTTCTTTCGTACACACTCCCTTTTTACAGGTGACGTTTGTCCGAAATACAATCCCATATTTTCAGATGCAGTCGTATCGTGATAACTTCACCGCGAAAATCAACTAAATCCCCGTCCTGATCAACGAGAGACAATATGATGTTGTCAACGCGTTGTACGTTTACCGGTAAGTATATTACGTTTGTCGGTGTTTCAACTATTTTGAAACCTGGTGCCACGGTCGGATAAAACGAATGCAACGTGTGCTGTTCCTGACCGTCCTTGTACGCACCCTGTACGATATTACTCCGTACGTGAACGGTGTTAACTTTGATTATGTCGACGGGTACGTTCGACTCGTGTGTTTTATACGCTTCCAGCTGCTGATTCTCCTTGAATCCTAACATACTTGCAATGGCATTCGGTGTATGCGAAAAGTCGATGACATGCTTACAGTAAATTTCACACTTTAATGTGTTGTTGTTTGGACGTAAACTGATTGTTCTCTCGCCTAACTGTTTCTGCAGATACGTTTCGATATCACTGATTTCATAGGTGCCGGTAGGCAACTTGATGACGGACCACTGATCCTTGGAAATTTTTACTGGAAATGCATTATTTTTTCCTTCAGTAACGTTTGGTATTGAATTATACGATGTAAAATCCAATAGTCCAACGTACCATTCACCGTATAACTCGAGAGGTGGGAAAAAGTTACACACGAGATTCGCAGCGTCGGTACCCGTCACGGTAACCGTTAGCGACGACATGCTGAAGTTTACTGATCAGAAGACGATAAAAAGTCTAAACATAAGTGACCGCAGATGACCGTGTGAGGAGGTTGCTTCCGTTCATAGTTGTAACGAACGTCGGCTGTATCACCAAAATATTGCATCAGCTCGAGAGGTGGACGTAAATTACCGAACCCGTCAAAATAGTGTACTCGATTTCCACGCTTCTTGTAACATACCCAGTGGGTTCCCGGTCCGCTCTCGTCGTCCAAATTTACGATGACGCTTTCGTTCTTCCACGGCGCTGTATCCGGTAATGCGTTACGCATGTAAACACCTCTAAAATACGGTATGTTTAGCTTTTTTGCGTATACACGTAATTCATCTTCGGACAACGGGCGGAGCGGTATGTGAATAAGTTTTTTCGGTACGGACGTAGATACAATCCGGACGCAGTTCTCTTCTTTTTCCTAACGGTTCGGACAGTTCTCTTCCTCCTCTTTTTCATCCCACCACCAGCACCACGACCACGACTACTCACATTCTTTTTATTTTTACGACGTCGGCCGCTTCCTATTGCTGATTTTGCTTTCATGGCCGCTGCAACTGCTGTCGCATAAGCTCGTTCGCTGATACCCGAATCCAACGCCTTTACCCGTCCCCACGCTTTTTCCGCGAGTTTACGATCTGCAATACGTCTACTTTCGTTGTCTTTGTATTGAGCGTAAGCGATGTCGTGTTCGCGACAGGCTTCGTCTAATTGGTTGATTCCGCGATCACCACGCGCTAATCTTTCTTCGAGTTTCGTGCCCGGTCCACAGAATCTGTAACCCGGCAGATGTAATTCGACAGGTAGTGCGTCCACCGCTCGATTGATAACTGACGAAACAACGGACGGTACAACGTTTTTAAGCACGTTTCCGACGCCCCACCCCTTTTTCCTCCTAACGTTGTTGTACATCGTAAACCGATCTCCAGTCTTTCTCTTCTGTGTTTTTATCGTATTCATCTATTAACCTTTTTATTTCCTTCGTGTCGAGTGTCCACTCGTCTTCTGAACTACTTGGCTTAGACAATTTCAATAAGTAGTAATCCAGTTGATACTGAAATGTTTTAACGACTTTATACATCTCGCTCTTTACGTATCGTCTCACGTCATTTAATTGTTGTAAGTTAACAGCATCGCTCTCCGCAAAACCATCCGCTAAGTCTGTTATTCTCTTTTCCGCTGCTTTGAAAACACCATTTTCGCCCAAGCTAACGGTGTTCTGCAACATGTATTTTACGTTAACCGCGTCATCTGCAAAAATCGGTGAACTCACTCCCGACAACCAGCTCTGTCCAAACAAATAGCTATTCGATACTTTTTTAATGACATTCGAGTCTACGTAGTTTTTGTTGACCGCATCGGTCGCTTGTTCCGGACTTCGAACGTTGATTACCCATCGATCTCGTGCATCGATGACCTCACCTCTCTCTTGACTCGAGTGTTGTATACAGTTGTCATCAACGTAATATTTGTTGACTACGTCTTTAACGTCTACAGGAGTATCAACATTTTTCAATCTACACCCTTTAACGTCCACGCTTTTACGTTCATCATCGAGTAGCAGACAATGTGTTTGCATATAACTCAGGGATACAGCATCCTTTGCTGCATCCGGTTCGTTCAGATTGCGGATCTTTTTGTTTTCAACATCTATATGCCCATCATTCGTAATCTTAAATCCTACAGTATCGCGTAATTGTCTTTTTGTTTCTCGTCGCACGCTCACGGCGCTTTGATGTCTCCCGAACTTGTCCACAACCATTGTACAACTGCACGCTACAAATGATGTGCTAACCGTTTTAAGTAACGACACTGTGGTGACCATCGCGTGTGTAACACAATCGGATCGTCACCCTCTTTCCAACGAAAGATTTCTATACCGCAAAATGAACATCGAACCCTGTCAATTTCATTTGTGTAATGAAAGCCTGCGGCAACCATAGCGGTCGGACTGATGAAATGCACAGGCCATGATGTAAAGGTTTTCAGTCTCTCGTTTTCGACTTCAAAGTCAGGTGTCAAATCTAATCCGCACATGTCGACAGTGTTGACAACAATGAGTTGTTACACCGACGTTCATAAAATTTAAACGATAATGTTGGCTTCACGTAATTCCTCTACTACTGAGATGATTTCGTTGTCGTGTCCGGTGTGACCGACGCGTTTTGAACTTACCAGCAGTCTTAACCGTTCAACCAGTTCGTTGGGATCGTTCCAGTGTACGTAATCGATACCACGTCCGCTGCGTGGTGGAAACAATCAAGCGATTATCTCTCTGTACTTTAAACCTTTGTTTGTATTTACTTTAGCACCGGGTAAATAATAACGTTTATAAGCGTTAGTGTCCGACAGTATAGACTTGTACGCTGCTAAATCGTTTTCATCGTAGACGCTCTTGTCGGGTTCTTTCATAAACATAAGTTCGTAGAGGCCCGGTGTGCCTCTGTATCGTTTTCCAGCTATGTAGAAGCTATCGTCTTGATTGATCTCCAACACCGAATTGCCTACCATCCATTTGTCTTCAACGTTACGAACACCGTACGTATGATCCATCTTCTTATCTCGATCATCAGACAACGCGAGCAGTAAGTATTTCCTCGCGAGCGGACCTTCGACAGATTGTTCAACGTATTCTTGTGCTTCGTGTCGACCTTCGGGTGTTGTTAAAAACTCTTCAAGAGTTACGTTCGGTGTTTCGACATCAGGCGTTTGTGCCAACACTTCCGTTCTGAGGAAACGAGGTTGTGATGGTGTTTTCGTCTCAACAGCTGCCTTCGTATCTTCATCTTCAACTTTTATTTTTTGTTTTATTTTATCACTGGAGTCATTCAACTTTTCCGAAATCTGGGTTAACGGTTCCAAAAGAGGTTTGTACTTTCTCGTTAACGCTTCATCGCTCTCTCTGATGTCATGTTTCAACGCGCGATACTTTTGTCTTATGTTATCGCTAATTGCATCGACTTCATGTGTCAATTGCTTGTCATCCATCTTGACACTGATGACTTTCTTGCACAAACTATTCTATTTATGTATAAAACGATCGAAACCCACTCTGTATCTACCTGCGTTTATCGGTGAGTCCTTGTTGATGACTATGAATCCGTAACGATCCTTCCACGCTTCGGCGCACATCGCTTTGAACTCTTCGTATTTCATATCTGTGTTAACGTGATCGTTGTAAACGTGACGTAAATTGAGATCATCTTGTCTGAACAAAACCAAGAAATTGGCATTATCAGGCACCAGTTGCTTTGGCACCAGACTATACGTTTGGCAAAGGTACAAAGTGTCCACACCGCTATGCCGTCCCATAGCGAAATATTTTCGTATGTTATTCTGCCGTTCACATACCACATCATCGAACAACATGATTGAATTAGGTACAATTTCGTGCGGAGGTGGTACTTTATCGTTTTCACTGTATGTGAAGTACGTCATTCCTTCGTCAGCGAGAGCGTTAAAAACGTCTTCCAACATACGATATTTTGGTTGAAATAATGATTTGGAGAACACGTACAGGTTCTGAAATCGCAGTCCGTTTGAATCGAATAACATGTTAAAGGCAACGTTTGACTTCCCGCTACATGACCCGCCGCACACGATACATCGAACTGTGTTTGGAAACAGTGGACTGTGTTTATTATATGCAACTTCACCGTTGTACTTAGCAGAGTCTACGTTCTTAACATTCAACTTTAACGATTGTTGTTCAATCTTCATCTTAACTCGTTTACGTTCGGTTAAATACTGTGGTAATGCTATTATATCAGATCTTTTTTATGTATCCACGAATCGTGTTTACCGTCAAAGCCGAGCCAGCGCACTCGCACGCGATCACCTTTACGTTGTAATATTTTCTCAACGAGATACACATCACCAACGCTGGTTTTACTCAATTCTTGTTCATAAAACCCACCTTCCACAACGTCACCCGTATGATCTTTCAACAAGTACGTAACCGGTACGGTTGGCTGAACTCTGTGCACTGTATATATCTCGTTCGTCCAGTTTGGTGTATAACCTTTAGCGAATGTGATTTTGTATTTACTGATACGCACTCGATCGCCTATTTTAAACTTATGTTTCTTGCTCACTTTCCGCGGTACGGTATTTTTTCTTATTCGTTCCAACACAATTTGCTCGTTGCTCTTGTCGACTTGTCGCGGCTTCATCTCTATAGTTCTATGCACTCTGTCGTTGTATTCCATCACCAGTTTAGGCAAAAGCGACAACCACCGATAATGGCCTTGCTCGCTGAACGCGCGGTACATGTTCGTTTTCAACGTACGATTAAATCGCTCTACGATGGACGCTTTCTTCTCGCTATACGTTGAATAGTGTTTGACGTTGAATCTCTTTAGTAAAGCTTGTACGGTAGTGTTAAAGTACTCTTTCCCCTTATCCGTTTGCAGGTATTTCATTTTATTTTTTACAATTATTGGTTCGAGAGCATGTGCTACTTCAACACCCGATTTAGTTTTTAAGGGAATCGCATATGCATACTTGCTAAATGCGTTTATTACCGTCATTAGATATTTGTACCCCTTGTTCAACTTGGCATGCGGTATCATTTCCACCAAATCCGCTTGGTAGAGATCGTGTAACCCCTTCACCTCCACCGCACGTCTGGGAAAGTTCCTTCTCACCGGTCTGTGCAATTCTTTTGCAATAGTTTTGCCTACGTTTTCCATATCGCCACCCGAAACGCGAATCGCAAAATTTTGGTAAGAGATATACCGTTACGTTTTCACTGAACCTCACCGACTTCATCGTCGTTACTGACAGTGTGTTGCTCCTGCAAGCGAGTCTTATATCAACGTATATCGAACGCATAATTTATAACGGATTTTCTCGCTTGCTGAATTATCTCGCGTCTGGGTTGACAGAGTTTATAATGACCGTACGCCAGTGTTGTTTCACCGTCATCCAAGACATATCGTTTGTCATCGTATGGTGACAGCGATAATTTTGTAAGCTTTCTTGTGTATATGTTATGTTTTTCGCTTTGGATAGTCTGCGCCGTAGTATAAGTTTGAGAAGTGGTCTTTACACATTGTTTATAAAGTTGATGTTTCAACTGTGTAGCTATCGCGGAACGTGGCACACCTTTTGCTACCTTTTTCTCTTTATCGTTTGCCGTAACGAATGAATAACATTTTGCGCGCAACCCGACAAATTCAAGTATCGGTATTCCATTTGTTTCGTCTTTAAAAGTACCCAACTTTTTCTTGTTTGTTTCACTATAGCACGGATGTGCCTTAGGGTACTCCGACGTGTCAAAGAGTTCGAGATGCTCCTCCATGTCTTTGTACACATCGTCGGTGCGAATGTCGTACAACAGAGAGTCAGTGTCCGTCATACATAGACGTGCACGTGACCCGTACGTATTCATCGTGAATCCGTAATGGAACCGATACATAATCAGCTTACTAATATCCAATACACTGAACCCAACGTACAAAGGTCGGTTCAGTGTAATGAATGTTTTTTTCATCGTGAGACCTACCAGGTCCTCGTTATAGATGAAGAAATGTTGTAGCCTGGGGTTAGCGGTTAGTTTGTGAAGTTTCTTCTCGTTTGGAACTAACTTGAAATCGATTCGCTTTCGTACGTTTTCCAACGATTTTCCGTACGGTGCGTTATTCATTAACTTAAAAAAGTCTTTTTCAAAGGTGTTTCTGGCTTCCTTTCGTCGCTCCGTATTAAAATCGATGAAAGGTTTCAACCATACGCACTGTGTGAATGCTAACACACGGTGAATCGCTTTCAACTCCATTCCTAGTTCGAGGTAGAGTTTCAGTGTTCTGTAATGAACAATGTATTTTGTCTTGTCCTCGAGGGACGTTATCAGTTTCTCTACCTTACCGTTACTACACACAAAGTCTTTTAACAGCTTCATGCGATAGCAGTACGGTGAAAGCATACTGTCCGTAATAGTACGCTTTTCAGGTGCTAAAGGGTAGTCACTGTGTAAGTCGTGTAGGTAATGTGGATACCCCAGATCGACTTCCAGGATATAACCGGTGTCACCATCGTCGCGTAACGCGTGCACGTTCAACGTATCGATCACTGTACGTTCCAACCATCGAAAACCGGACAGTGGTAAAGGCTGTGTCATAGCCGTTCCGTACAGGTTGGTACAATCGAGGTAAAGTAAATAGTTGTGCGGCTTGCTTGCGTCATAATCGGGAATGTACGGGTTGTTGGCTTTGGCGTACCTATTAGAAATTGCTGCTAAGCCGCCACGGATACCTCTTTCGATGTACAGGTGTACGTCTATATCGCGGAGTAACTCTAACCTGACTCCTGTCATTTTCAGCATCGCGTTCCACGCTAAACCGGCGGTGGTAAAAACGTTACACGGATCGAGTTCGTAGTACTGCAGGCTCATGTTTCGAAAGTTTTCAAATACATCAGCAAGCAGTAGTACATCCGTTTTTAAATAAAGGTCATGATAATCACCGAACGTTTGCATGTCGAAAGCCGACCAAACCGTTCGAGCGTGCGCGTAATCTTCTTCGTCTATATCCGACTCTGTCAACCCGTTGTAAAAATGTACGCGGTCCGGTAACTGCCTCTCGTCAAATTTTGAATCGTCCGTAACGTATTCGTAAGGGTACACACCTTTACGTAACAGTAAATCAACATTACGCGTGTAAAATTGATTAAGGATTTTAAATTTATCCGCGGATAAGTTGGAGACGAGTTTTTCAAGTGACGCGTTCATGAACCGCAGAGAATCGAGAAACCGGAGCTGACCGAGTGTAACGGAGATGTAACGTTTGCTTGTAGTAGCGATACACGTTATTTCATCTTCCTTGTACTTTCCGAAACCTTGCATCAAATGATGCGAGTCATAGCCACTTAAATTATGGAAAAAAACCGGAACGTGTGTTGGTATTTTGTAATTTATATTACACGCATTGTGAGCAGCGCCTAAATAGTTACCCGTTATGTGGCAATGATTTCGAACCGTGTCGTCCGTTAACGGCTGCTTGCACAGATGACAGTGAGTGGCGTTTCGGAATTACCGTTCATCGGCCGCTGTCATTTGGATCGGTTTATTAAACTTTCTATCGAGTCGTTGAACGTCGGCTAAAAGCACACGAAGGAACGTGTCCACCACGTCTTTACCGCGGTATATTACAGGTTCCTTGACGGCGTTTCCCATCCAGTCAACTATCACATAGCAGAAACTGGCTGGTATATGATGTGCCACGTTTTTACCGGTGGTCGGAACAATAAACGATTCGAAGTCAGCGTATACCGTATAAGGTACGCGGTGACAAAGTGAAAAGTTTTTAAAATACATCCACTTTTCGTCCTCGTCAGGAAGTTTTACTTTCTGTACTCCGTGCTGAGAACAGTTGCGTTCGTGTTCTTCAACTCGTTTTCGCGCCGCGTTAGTATCTTTATTGTCCGCAAATCTGTGTAGACAGTAGTTGCAATAAAACGAAGTGCCCTTTCGTTTTGTCAACGACGAAAGCATACGCGAAAGGTTCCGTATGAGGCAGTAGTGAGTAGTGTTCGCGTCGGACAGTAGCAGTAGGTTTACGTGGTACTTTCTACCGCGATGTTCAGTGATACGTAAAGGATATACCTCGCCTTCATAGCCAAAAACGTTAACGGATATGTTTTCGTTTAATTTTTCGAACCGTTTTATCTTATTGAGTGCGACGGGATAAGGAATGTCCTTCATGTTTATTTCTTCTTCGTACGGAAGGTAATGGCTAACGCGATGCGGGTTACACGCGATCGGGTGTATACCAGCGAGCACAGACCACAAGAAACACTTTTCATCGTCTACATTTTTTATATTGATAATTCCTTTCTTACTGTTTGATAATTTCGATGGTGTAGGTAGAAAGCTCGACCCCACAAGAGGGTTGTATTTTGTAATATTTAATTCCACCGACTCGACACCGTTTTCGACCCACCCGCTTCCGTCACGCGTGAATTTGTCAACGGATTCCATTATTTTCTCGCTAGCTATCGAATACTGTTCATCGATATCGTCATACTGTGACTTAAGTTCTGTACGCGATCTGAATACCGCATTACAATAAATATTTTCGGTGTTTATTAATTTTTTAAAAGATACACGAACTGCTAAATACCATTTTATATAATTATTTAATGCTACGGCTTCGCTACACATCTTATCAACAACCGTGTGTTTGTAATCTAATAATACTGTTTGTGTGTTTAGTGTATTGTCAAGTATCATAAATTTTATAGTAATTACATTACCATTGATAGCACGGTGTTCGCTGCTGCTGCCGCTGCTGCTGCTGCTGCTGCTGTCGGTCATTGCGAAAGGAGTGAGGCCGGCTTCGCGTCGTCGGTTCCCTATATAGACAGTCCGGTAACCGGTGACTCTGTCGCCGCGCGCCCTTGACCGATCGGCCTCGCGAGGAGCAGCGGTGCGGGGTAGGTAGTCGTCCGGTCGTGACCGACGACGCGCGTTGCGGTGGGTGGGGTGGGGTGGGGAGTGCGGTGTAGGAAGCCGACGTCCGTGACCGATGCGGTGCGGGGTAAAGGTGTGGGATGGCGGTGCGGGGTAGGGAGATAGGTTCCAGCCGGTGTCCGTGACCGAGAGGTAGGCGAGGTGCGGAGTACAGGATGCCGGCGACCTTGGCCGAAGCGCGCTCGTTGAGTCGCCTCGCGCGGGATGTAGGGTGCGGGGTACGGGGGGCTGGGTTGTACGACCGGTCGTGACCGAAAGCAGATGGTGGCCCGAGACGACGCAGGGTGGGGTGCGGGGTGACCGTGACCGACGGACTCGAGTGGGGGGGTGGGGGGGTAAACCCGGTCGTTGCGGAGCGACAGACAAAGTAATTGAACAAAATATGTAGGCGAGGTGCGGGGTGGTGGCGAGGCTCTGGGTGCGGTGTGGGGGTGCGGGGTATAATGTCATCGTCCGGTCGTGACCGAAAGCAGATGGTGGCCCGTGACGACGCGGGGTGGGGTAGGAAGCAAAATTATAGCCGTTACCGTTGCGGTGGAGGTGCGGGGTAGGGTGCCGTGTCGTGACCGAAGGAGATGACGCTTTAGAAGGAAGGAACGTGGTCGGGGGAAACAGAATAAATACGCCAGTGTTTCCCTGTGCAGTCATCAGTACTCGCCATGGAAGGAATCGTTGCGAACGCGAAGACAGTTGAAAATTTTTTACCAAAAAGAGACTTTTCAAGTCTTTCTTTAGGAGTAAAGTATCATATAATTCACATGAAATTTGTGAAAACGAAATTCGGGGAGTCAGTTGTGGTAGATTTGGAAGATACCGGAGCCTGTCCTCAGCCGGAGGATAAACTTTTCTATGTATACCTACCTAAAAGATGGTGTGACGTATTTACAGAGGAGCAATTGAAAGCTGTGAAGCCTTGTGTCCTATCACTATGCGTAACCTCACACACTCCGCTGGCGAACGAGAAAGTGAGCGTGCAGTTGGATATTGATTATGTGAGTACGATATTTCAGTACCACTAATAATTACTTATACAGAAGTGGTTATGTATTAATTTTTTCTCTTTTTTTCCAGACCAAATAAACGAGAACAGGATTGATTTATTATAATAATAATAGTAATAATAACATTAATAGTAAAATGTTTTTAAATGATGAAGTAGACTTCTCTATTTTTTTTGTCGTTTTTTAATGTTAACTATTCATTTTCAGAGAAAGAACAAGGTGTTTCTTGGATCTAATATTGTAGAAAAACTTTTAAACAGAGAAATAAATGGTAATAATAGATTATATTGTCAATGCAACATGATTAAATTCGATTATAATTTTAGAAATAATCGTAAGACACTGAGTAGATGGATATCAATACGAAACGAAAAGAATATTTACAAAATGAAAGTATTTATTCGTAATGAGTTTTTCAAACTCTTCAAAACATCAATTAGTTATTGTAACAACCATAATATTGAATATCTTCAAATAAAAGATTTGCTAATTGCTAAAACAAAGCTGGTTAATCAGATATACTATATGATGTATAATTTTACTGGTACAGCGTATACCTCGCTAGTAAAAAAATATGAGTGGTCAAGGCATGACTCTAGCGGATGTCCGCTTCGTAACCGTTGTCGCGTCTGTGGTTATCTAAGATATCAAAATGACTTTAATTCAGAATACATGTTTTTTTAATACCACACTAACTATCATTTGATGTGTCTACATTCTTTTGTATTTGATCAAGTATTATTAATTGTAGGAAATTATATTCTGTTTTTAATTATTAAAAAACGTATGTGGTTTATAACATAAAAAGTTGAGATAAACAATCATTAAAGTGTTAATTAAATTTTTATGTGTAATTAAATTTTTTTAAAGATTTCTCTCATAGTTACAGAAACCTTGTTTCGATGTTATGTGTTTGTGCGAATGCGAGGGAGATGTATGTCGTTCACCACCATATGGTGACCACTGTAACATTCTGAGTGCTTGTGAGTGGAGAGAATTTACACTCTGAAGAACAATTGTTTTAAAAAATTATTTTGACGAAAAAATGTAATTGGTTAAGGCATAATTCCACTGGATGTGCGCTTTATAAGCGTTGTTACCACTGTTATTATCTAAAATACTAAAAAGAGTTGAATTCAAGGTTTTGGTGTACCATTTTACACATGTAGTTAACACCATATTAATTATCATTTGATGTGTGTCTACATTCAGTATGTTATTATTAATATATTACACATCAACATTGTAATATTGTATGTTATTAATTATTATTATTATTGTTAGACATATAAGGCTTGTTTTGGTTGTAGTAAATGTAATTATTATTTTGTTAATTATATGTGTGTGTGTGTATGTGTGTATATATACATATATATATATATATATATATAGAGAGAGAGAGAGAGAGAGAGAGAACCTTCAAGGCTGCAAAAGAGAGAGAAAGCGAGAGAGAAAAAAGATTATTTTGTATAATTATGTAAATATATATATATATATAGATAAAGTGTCTATTTTGTTTAGTTATGTATATAGAGAGAGGGCGTATGTTTTGCTCAATTATAATTGTCTTGTGAATATAGAACATGTGTGTGTAGAGAGAGAAAAAACTTATAGCTTATGATTTGATTGTAAAAGCTTTTGATATTATTAAAAATTATATATACATATAAACCATAACCTATGTTATTTTTATTATTATACCCCTTATACAAAACAATTATTCCTATCATACTTGAATAATCGCAAAAGCAGTAGAGATGTACGTCTCTCACATGGAATGTAACAGCAAAGAAACCGGTTTTTATAGTAGAGAAAGAGCGCTGCAAGTTACAACAGCTTGCCTGTGCCGGCTCTACGTCAACCTCACACACACACACACACACGCGCGCACACACACACACACACACACACACACACACACAGAGCTTTATAAAACACGGACGCCAGCTATCAGTTCCTCTTTGAATACATTAACGGAACGTGGTAGTGTTTCACACACACACCGCTTGTACCAGCTTAGATGCTGTTTGACTGGTTTACAGGAGAATCGTCACAGGAGTAAATATATTTATTCAGTTAACAATTTTAGTAACGCATGATAAGAATATATGTTTTCTAAACAGTATTCAAATCGATGCATCTGTTTTATATTAACACAATATAAACATTATAATAATACAATATCCGGTTTTGAGTACCGGAGGAACCGCGTCGGGATGTCATTAATCACCAAATTTCGGAACCCGTCAGGTACCTATTGTCCCAAATTTTAACCGATCAATTTCGCGTAACGGTTTCTCCTCCCCGTCCAGAGTTTAGACATACAGGACTTGTTTTAGGGTGTACCCCCCATCCGTTGATTTAATCATTTCGGGTGTCAAAATTCGGACACCAAAAATTTCGGGTAACCCCATCCGTTGATTTAAACATTTCGGGTACTAAATTTCAGACACCGAAAATTTCGGGTACCCCCATCCGTTGATTTAAACATTTCAGACATCACGCCCTCTACGTCGTCGTCATGTGGGCGTACCCACAAATTTCGGGTACCCCCATCCGTTGTTTTAATCATTTAGGGTACCAAAATTCTGACATTAAAAAAATTTCGAGAGAGAACGATTATTTTGTTACATCAAAATAAACCAGAACGCGGAAGTGTTTTAACATTCGGACACCAGCTGCCAGGGCCTCTGTCATGCAAATTTCGGGTACCCCCATCCGTTGATTTAAACATTTCGGGTAACGGTAACCGATACCCCCAAAATTTCGAGTAACGGTACCCGATGACATCGCCTCTGCGCGTCCGGGCAACCGCCGAATTCCGGGTACCCCCATCCGCTACACATTGTTTTCGGCTACCAAATTTTGGACATGCAGAAACCACGGCCTCCGTGACGTCTTGAAACAGGTTTTAGCCATACGGACGCCAGCGACTTGGGCCTCTGTGTGATGTCATGAACTGGAACACGGAAGTGTTTCAGTCACACATACACACACATACATACACACACACAAAACAGTGACGTCACATGGACAGCTCGGACACCAGCTGCCAGTGCCTCTAT
This sequence comes from Magicicada septendecula, assembly GCA_034769895.1. Taxonomy (NCBI): domain Eukaryota; kingdom Metazoa; phylum Arthropoda; class Insecta; order Hemiptera; family Cicadidae; genus Magicicada; species Magicicada septendecula. Next base: position 103,061,585 of record CM068375.1, read on the forward strand.
GACGTCATGAACTGGAACCCGGTAGTGTTTTCGTTCGGAACCCGGAAGTGTTTTCGAACACTCACTTTCCCTCTACTGACTAGTGACGATGACTATCTTGCTGATACAGTCATTGAACTGCCTCCAGCAAATACAAATGGTGTTCACTCCTCCTCACCTCTAACGTCTGTTAGCTGAGCCAGCTATGTCAATCCCAAAACGTTAAGTGCCCGGATGATACACAAAACTGCGTCCACAATTAAACAGAGAAAGAAATAAAACTCTTTTTGTAAACAGCAATTCGTCATTAACTGTTTAAAGAACAAAATATTATCAGTACTAAAACCATTCTCACAAAACCTCCTCTCCTCTTCCAAGTTCAGAGTCTCCTCATCAAGTCGTTTCCTTATTATTTCTACAAAAGGCGTCATATGGATCTTATGGACTTTTTCTCTAAGAATTCTTGCAGTTTCTTCTGATCTACGCATTAGGTATAAAAGGTGTAATCTATATGCTTTTTTTCAATGTAAATAAGATTGTTTTACTTTCGAGACATATGGTAGAAAAGTCTGCCAACTGTGCGTATTTAATCCTAAGAGTTCACTTTTACTAACTCTATGGGTATATTTCTTGGCTCAGGATCTGCTTTCCCACTTTTCTCTGTTTGCAGTAAGCAGCAACGTGTAGTAGTCGTTCTACTGAGATAAGTTCCTCCCCCCTCACTGCACGGTGTTCTTCAAGTTTCCAACTGTTTCCAGTGCATTTGGGCCACGTTTGTCTTACCATATGTCATTGTTTTTCATTGTGGCGTCTCAAAGCCAAATTTCCACCACGTCAGTCCTATCACTGCCACCTTTCTCTACCACTTTGTCCACGTCTATTTCCCGTAAACTGAAACACTTAATTTACAACACTTTACCAGCCTTTTCCTTAGATTTAAGTCCACTGCGACCTCGAGGGAAACGAGAGAGCTGATCAACTATCTAAAGCAGGATGCCTTCTCCCACAAGAAGACCGGCCAGTTAGCTACCCAGCAATCTGCAGCCTCATCACAACATCCATCAACAGAATGGTGAAGACAGCCTGGGAGGCAGCCGCTGTTGGCAAAAGATGGGAGCCGATTGTAAAATCCAACGCCATCCCCAACAGCCTGCCAAGGGACGTCGCAGTCGCCACGTTTAGAATTACCACCGGCCACGACTACCTCCAGAGCCACCTGCACCGCATCGGCCTTGCCGACTCCCCCCTGTGCCCTTGTGCTCCGAGGATGAGGGCACGGCCGACCACCTCACAAGCTGCAGAGCCCTGGAAGTCGTGGACGACAACTTGCAAGCACGGGCCAGGCTCTACTGGTCAGCAAGGCGTCTAATGGCCGAGCAGCCACGGACGGGCGTTGGATGAAGTAAGAAGTAATCCCTTAGATTTAAGTTCATTCTACTATATGAAATTAATCTTCTCCTATTCAACGCTTTCTTCGCCGTAGATACTGTACTCTCTATCTCTTGTTCACTGGTTCAGTTGTTGATGGTACAGTGGAACCTCACTAATTCGTCTACCTCTGTAATTCGTCAGCCACTCAAGCCTTTTGTCTTTTTCTTTATTAACAAGCGAGTAACATATACGCTCTAATTATAGCCGGGCTAAATCAGAAACACTGGTTGTGGCCGGGGTTCTAATAATAGCCAAGAGAAAGGATTGCGAAAGATATTGGTTCCGACAATTAGGTATTTCATACTTGTGCGCACGGCTTATAAGTGTTGTGTTGTGTTGTTACAGAGTAATACGTTCCCGAAAATTCAGTTTTGCCGAGGCCTTGTGCTGATTCCACGAACTTGTTGTGTAGGCCTATATTTCTGAGGAGTTTTCAAGTAAACTGCTCATCACGGTCAGTCTACTAAACGTACTCATTATAAAACACTTGATTTACTAAAAAAAAATACGAATTTCTCAAACGCTTTCGAAAAGGCGAAAGTGTGACTAGACTGTCGAAAGTTTATGGTGTTCCACATACCACAATAAATGACATCAAGAAGAATGGTGGTCGAATCGAATAGTTTATCTGCAAAACCGAAGGTGCAGAAGGGAATTTGTTGAAAAGAAAAATAATAACGACAGCCACTCTAGAAAAATTGTGTCAACCCATGTTCATATGGTTCACTCAACAGCGCTCCCAAGGAATTCCATTAAGTGGGCCAATTATCACTGAAAAAGCTGTCCAAATCAATGAAGAACGTAATGGTGACCCAAATTTTAAAGCAAGTCAGGGTTGGTTCCATAGGTTCAAGGAGAGGCATGGTATTCGATACCTGTTTCTTACTTTCTCACTAATTCGTCACCCCTTCGGTCCCGTAGGTGACAGATTAGTGAGGTTCTACCGTATTACATATGACATTAAAAATTTGCAAATATAAAGGCCTGCTTCAAAAATAGCCTCAAAAATTTAATGGAATACAGTTTTCATTTATGTAATATTTTCAAAATATTACTAAAAATTTTTGTCACTACACTAAATATTCTAATTTTAAAAAATTGTCAGCATTAAAATAAAAATATTACCGTGTTTTAAAAATTAGAGAATTTTTAATAAATTAAACACCAGTTGTAATTTTCATATAACAAAAAGTAATTATCTATGTCTAAAACTTTCTTTTACCTAATACAGACGAGTAATACTTATCAGACTCCCTTTAATATATATATTCTTTATTTACTTATGCTCAATACGTGTAAATAATAATTTCTTGTATGTGCTGAATGTAAAATTAAACATGTGAAAAACACTAAAGTTGGTGACGAAAAATGTTGCTGTAAAGAAAATAAGTATCTGAAATAATTTTAGTAATTTTTAAACCAAAATAACAAATTTTCCATACAAATGCATGGAAATAACCTGAAAAAACAAATACATTTTGCTATTATTAAGTGTATTAATTCTTTGAAGTTATGAAATATGTAATTTAATTGTAACATTGAATCATCATCATCATTATCTTTACGGATTAAAGCAAGGATGGTTTTTTCCGGTCTCAAATAGGTAATTAGAGTTGGTCACTCCAGCGCTTCCTCGGACGTCTCACACCTCTCCGTCCCCTCGGCTTATAGTTCCAGAGGGATGCGGGAGTTTAGTTATGCGGCAGTCATCCATTTGGGAAAGATGTTCCCACCAATTCGGCGGCCAATACTGGGCGATCCTGTCGAGCATACTCATAATATTCATATTCATATGTTCCTGCCGTATATATGTGTTTCTTCTATGATCGCGGAGAGTATACCCTGCCACGTGCCTGAGAAATCTCATTTCAGCCGCTTGGATGCGACTGGCCTGGCCTTTCGTTAAAGTCCAATTCTCAGACCCATATAGAAATGTGGGAAGAGCCATCACCTTGTAGAATTTTAGGTGTGTTCCTTTACTTCCTGACTTAAGGGTCCGCCTGATGGTCCCGCACATGACGTTGAACTTATGCAACTTATTCACAACGTCGTTGCATGCATTATAAAACACACTGTAGCCCAGGTATTCAAAATTGCTAACTTGTTCCAGGACAGTACCATCTATAACAATGTTTGCCCGTATTGGATCAGTTCCACGAAAAGCCATCACCTTGGTCTTACGTGTGGATATCTGCAATCCAGAGTCTTTGCAGATTTGATTTAACAAATGTATCCCCATTTGCAATCTGTTGTCAAAGTCCGACAGAACGAAACATTTAATAATAGTATTTATTTGCAAAACATACGTACAAACCTGTGAGTGTATGTGTGCGTGCGTGCGCGCGCCTTGCACCTATATAACGACGAGTCAAATATAAAAATGCCAGTTGGTGAAATTGTATCTTATATTTTCAATGGTCTCGAGAACGTACTTTTTCTTGGACAAGGTTAATGACAGATAAGTTTCATACAAAACTTTTAGTAATTCGATTTCGTCTTTCAAATAAGGAAATAATGTTAAGAAATAATATAATATCAAACGGAATTTAGAAATAATAATACAAGTCACATAAACTATTTGATAAATATTTCTGATTCAACAAAACTACATTATAAAGTAAGAAAAATAGAAAGAGAGCCATGCAAATTTGTGCAATGAAGAAAGAAAATTAAGACAATAAATTTTTCTACGATCCTAGATTTTTAATTAAAGCGCGCCTTGCAATTACATCAGTTTAATTACTTCTGCCACCGTTCATTTTTATAACCCCAATATTAAAACCAAACAATATTCTGAGACCGGGAGTAGTGGAGTTTATTGCAACAGAGTGCTACCGACTTAGTCATAACTATGCAGTCTTACGTATAGTCTGTTTCGTCACATTAAATTGAAATGCACAAAACGTTTACCGATAAGTTCGTCTTGCTTGTAAATGAATTTGCACCAGATAATGTTGTGCGGGGGTTGTATATAAAACTTAAGGGGGTGGAACACAGCATATAGGGAGTAGAGAGTAATTGGAGAAAAAGCTAAGAATATAAGAAGATTAATGAAACAACGTTGACTGGAAATAACAAATAAAATCCAAAAACAAAACAGCACATAAATAGCAACAGGATTAAAACGCTAGACAATTATTAACAAATCCTACAGATCGGAGTATTTATTAACAAAAAATTTGATTGGTTTTAGATAAAATTTGGAACACTACTAAAATTAAACACTTGTAGAAGTATATAGATGTATATTTGAGGAATTCAAAAGACGAACGCGAAAAGCGAAACCAGAGAACAACTTACAGTTCGAAGTGTATCACTTCATACTACAATACAGAAAAAAATAAGGGAGGTAAGACAATAAAATGGAAATGACGAGATTAAAACAACATAATCACGAGATTAGAGATTGACGTAATAGGAGCCATCCAAGAGATTAATGTAATATGGTCATACGCAACGAATGGCAGAAGGAAATTATCCTCGGAAATTACAGGATTGCTAGTCAATGCTAAGACGGATAAAAGGAAGATAACGGGCATCTCACAATGATGGAGTAAGTGCGCCGATGGAGAATCAGTCACAAGACGTTAGGATGTGATAAACGCTATGGCTTGTTAGACAGTGTCACTTGTCTGGCAAAAAATGCCGATTGGATGATTACTACCAACTGGAGCTTTTTTAGAATTATTCTTAATTAATCTTTTAATCTTAGAAGAAAGTGTAAAAAATACATAGTAAGTGTGTTTTTAATAAAAAAAAGGACAACTTTAGCTTAAGTTTCCGTCCTAATGCAAGAACGTCTTTGAACATTACTTGAAACAGCTGCAGTAAAAGTATCGAGAAAGTTTAAAACGGTAAGTAAAGCGGACTGCAATAACTTCCAAGGGAGTCACAGGTGCGAGCATCGTTCGGATGGCATTAAACAACTTGGAAACAATACAAGGCAAAATGTCGTCAATAATTCAGTTTCTAAAATTGCACTTTAGCAGAGACCCGCGCGCGCTTACACGTTCATACAAGTGTCAAAGTTGATATTATAAGCTGCGCTTTATAGGCTTGATATCAGGGGCTACAACGATCTCTAATGCCTCCGTAGAAGTTTAGACTGAAACGTTTCTGAAACTGTTGCAGTGAAATAAATTCGCCGAAAAACAGAAAGTGAAGAATTGTTCTGGAATCTCATTTCTTGTTTCCTATCGACTGTTAACGTTGGGTGACCAGGGACACGTCAGCACTGTAACGTCACATATATGCGCAAAGTTTATCAGGAATCTCAATGAAATCTACTTTGATATTGTTGTGGTAATTATTTGTTGTATGTAGAAAACTCGTCACCACTGTTGATTTTGTTATATACTGACACCGGACAAAAGACTTGCCGCATGACAAATGGCGCCAATCGTACACTCTAGTGTTTTTGGTGGCCCTAAAAAGGACCGTGTGGCGAGAAAGCTGATGTTGGTCGTGCTGCGCTGAGATGTTCGGCGGCTGCGCCCGCTGTTCGTGGCGTACTGCAGTCCTCTTCTTTCGGCATAGGTTGTAGAGTCGGCTGTCGGCCCAGCGACGTCCATCGCTGGTGCGAAGACGCAAGAACGGCGGCGGTTCTATTCTTCGGCCGTTCCTTCCGGATGACTCTGCGCCGATGTCGTCCGAGAGAGGAGAGGAGATGAAGTGCGTCCGATGGCGTGGCGATGAAGAGTGCTCAAAATACTACTGCCAGAGCTGTTGGGTTGGGCGTCGTGAGACGACCCAATGGTTTCCTAGTAACGAGCCTCTGGTAGGGGCTCCTGCCTGGTGATCCTGTCCAGACGGAATATTATTTAATTATTTAATGGCCGCTACAACGACATGCTCGTATTAGGTCGACTAGTACAGTATTTGTCGAGGCCGTTTCCAAGAATCACCTGGACGTGTTCGGTACTTGCCAAGTTTAGCTATGAGAGTGTTTGTCTGGGTCCTCGCAGCTCGGACGTAAAATTTACGTGCACGTCGCCTTGCGGTGTCTTCCAAGGAGCGGTCACCGAGTCCTCTTCTCAAGAGTCGAGAAGAAAACCGATAGGGGGCTTTGGTATCGAGAACGCTTTGTAACTTTATTTTATGAACGGTTGCGAGGTAACCCCAGACGGGAATGGCGTAGGTAATGACCGGCAACAGATACGCGTTGACGATCAACTTACCCAGCTTGCGGGTCATACCCTTGTTGACAAGTATCGGAAACAGTTGCGCGAGACGAGCGGACGCTCTCTTTCGCATCGTCTCAGCGTGGGCACGCCAGGTGAGCCGACGATCAAGGTGGACACCGAGGTATTTAACCTCTCTCGACCAGGGCAAGTACGTTCTACCGAGTCTCACTCGTCCTCGTGGTTCTTTCCGGCGCTTTGAGAATAGCACCGCGCAGCTCTTGGTTTCGTTGACGGCAATTTTCCAGCTTTCCGTCCACGTAGAATACGCATCGAGTGCCCGCTGGAGTCATGGGATAGCCCTATCAGCGTTCCGATCGGCGGTATAGACCGCTGTGTCGTCAGCAAACAGGGCCATCTGGACTCCAGGCTCTCTGGGTGCGTCGTTGAAGTACACGTAGAACAGAAGAGGCCCTATCACGCTACCTTGAGGTACACCGGCTGTAATGCGTCTCTCGGAAGAGACATGGTCATCTAGTGCTCAAAATTTTCTGCCGGCCCGGGTTTTATGTACTAACCGGGATCACTGATTGACTCGCTCCGAGCACGTAGTTGGTCACGTCTCGGCCGCTGGTAACGGAGAGCAGATGTTCGCATACCGCTGCCGTCACAATATATTTAGGGTTCAGCTGAACCGATCTCTCCACGCCGTTCGTTCCTACGGTGAGACTTCTAAGGTCTGGGGGTAGTTTTCCCCAGCATCCTACCATATCTTCTTCTTCCTCTTCCTGTCTTTCCTGCAAAGTTTCCTTATATTATTAATTTCCTAATCAGTCCTTTTTCAAAACGTCATAAATTTGTTTTTCTTCTTTCCAAAAAGTTCAACTATTCTCCACTTGTCATTTATTGTCCTTAATACCCCTTCATTTGTCACTGTTTTCCTACAGTTAATCTTTCTCATTATTCTTCACAATATATTGAAGTTTTCCAAATATTTTCTTTCTTTATGCTCGACAGAAAATGCTTCGTAGGATGTAGTGTATATGATATATGCATGTGCCGTTTTTATTTCATATTTTAATTCATGTTCTTAAACGTGTTGTCGCTATATTATATTGTATTATTTCTATTTTTATTCATTTTTATATTACTCTATTTTCTTCGGAAATTTGGTAAACTATACTTTTTCCTTTTTTATTTCTTGCATGGTTAGAGATATTTTATACATTTCTAAATACCTGGGAGTACAATTGGATAGGCGCTTAACGTGGAAACCTCATGTGGACCAAAGCGCGGAAAGGGCTTTAAAAAGAACACGACTACTAAAGAGATTGACAGCCACTAAGTGGGGAGCTAACCAAGATGTCCTAAAGACTACCTATAAAGCATATATTAGACCCATGCTAGAATATGGAAGCGAAGTCACCGTCACAGCAAGCGCCAGCGTACAAAACAAACTCGATCTCGCACAAAATACAGCCCTAAGAGTAATAACAGGCGCTGCAAAATCCACCCCCATCGAGGCCATGGAGGCACAAACCCAGATAGAATCATTACAATCATATAGAGAAAGGTCAGCACTGCGATTCTGGGAGCGCTCCAGGCGTGTCTACAAGCGTCTATGGAACGACTACCGACAACCTACTCCCAGGCTAAAGACACAAATAACCCCATTAACCATGTACAAAACATCGCCGAAAAATACGATATTGCCCTCACAGAAACAGCGCCGCTGAATACCCATCAGGACTTCTTCAGTCTCTTACCCCAAGCCAGCTAACATCTTAAGAACCACTCAGCAGCTAAACATGCATCCACAGATTTAGAACTAAAGCAATCAGCTTTGCAAACCATCCACGAAGATTATCCCGAGCAAGAGTGGATCCATATCTACACTGACGGCTCATTAATTCCGGGCAATGGAAAAACAGGAGCTGGGTAGTATAGCCGCCTTTTCCAAGGACACTTAGCCGTGGGCAGCCCCCTTAGTAACTACGATGGGGAAATCGAAGCAGTTCACGCTGCCGTTGATGAACTGGAAAAAATGACTCCCCCTTCAAAAGCCGCGCTCCTAGTCGACTCTCAGGCCGCAATACGCAGTCTATCACGGAACTCTCAAACCGACTGCCAAAGGACTATAGACTGTAGAAGGAAACTGGAGACCCTGGCGAGCCTAGGGTGGATCCTAAAACTCCAATGGATACCCAGTCATGTCAACATCTGGGGCAACGAGGAGGCCGATAAACTGGCCAAGCAAGGCACAACCCTAACCCAGCCTACCCGCCCGCAGTCCCTACAATCTTCCAAAGCTCAAATAAACTCCGCCGTCAGCATATGGAATAAGCGAAGACTGTCTGAGACGGCCGCCGGAAAAAAATGGGAAAGCCTCGTTACTGACGGTCCAATCAACCCCAACCTCCCTCGTGCAGTGTGTGTCGCCAACTTCCGACTAAAAACCGGACACGACTATCTCGCTTCACATCTGCACCGCCTCCACGCGCTGCTAACCCCTGAGTGCCAGCTGTGCGCCCACGCGACGATGGACGCCGACCATCTGAGAGACTGCCCGGCCTTGGACCACACCCCGTCCAACGAGGACACCGAGATCGCCGAAGCCCGACGCTACTGGTCAGCGCGTCGCCTAATGGCTCAACAGCCAAGGGTGGGCGTTGGCTATTAAGTAAGTAGATATTTTATACATTGCATTGAAGAATGGGTGTAAGGTTGCCAGTTTACGTAGGTTGTTTGAGATGTTGGGAATGGTAATACTAGTGCAGATGTTTGTCTATATACTGTATTATGTGACTAGTTGTTGTTTCTTGTAATAGTTAGATCGAGACAATTAAATTTTCTGTCTTTTGTGATTCTTCTTTTCCTTCCTTTTCTCTTCTGTAAAATATGTGTTTAGGTGTTTGTTATTAAGGTGTTTTCATGTGCAATTCCATCTTTGTCGTGTTTCCTTGTTGAACTGCTACTTGTCATGTTCCGGACATGCCTTTAGGTGTTTCCACCATTTTCAAATCCTAAACCATGACACTTGTCTCTGAAACGCCTCGTCCGGAACATGACAAGTAGCAGTTCAGCAAGTAAACACGGCAAAGTTGGAATTACAGAGACCGCTAATTCAGATAACAAGATGAACATTTCATCTGCATTTATGTTTTTGTTGATGGAAACATATATGCCACCATCAACATATTTTATCCATATTCCATTTAGGTCTGATGGTTTTATGAATTTTGGTGTCAATGTGCAATATTTCTCCTATTATACTTGATAAGAAAGGTCCCATTGTTAATCTTTCGTATTGCTGATAAACTGCACTATTAAATTCGAAATAGTTAAGGTATAGTCGTTGACTGTGTTTTTAATTTCACTTATATATTGGGTATTTTTATTTTGTTCTTTTAGTTTGTTGATGATTATGTTTATTTTTTTCTATAGGAGTGTTGGTGTACATATTTGTGATATCATACAATGTGAAGAATGTGTTTTCATTTATATTTATATCTTTTAGTCATATGAATTTTCGATGTTGTAATTACTATTTATCAGATTGCTTCTTTTTCAGTTTTTGTGTTATCATTTTAGGTTCTTGTATGTGGTTGGTTTTCTGAAGTTCATTAGTAGTCGGATTGCGTTGATTAATTTATGTTATTTTATTATGCTGTTTACTTTGGGCGTTTTGTATTATTATCTTATTTTTATGTTTTATTGTTTTGTATTCATGTAGATATATTTTATATTTTTATCTTTTTTTTACAGTTTTTATTGTTAAATACGGTATGTTTGTAACTGTTTTTTGTGTGAGTCCGTGGTTAAGATATTTTTCTGTCAAATCTTCGGGTTCTCCATTGATTACTTGACTTTTGTCAGCTTTTGTTATAATTAAATTGTTACTACGTATTATATTTTTATTTTCTTATCTTCTTTTATGCTTAGCATGCTGTGTGTGTTTAGATTTCTTTTTGATATTATTCATTGAATATTTTTCTAATTATACGCACTGCTTCTGTTCTCTTTTATTCTTGCCCATCATCTTCCGGTTGGTTTGTGGAATATTCATTTATACAACTTGTTCTAAATTTTTATTAACATTTTGTGTTAGACTAGTTTATGTCATGTTACTTAAATATTCTGTTTCTTTTATATTACGTGTTGTGTTAGTTAGGGAGATAATTCGAGGAAAAGTATGTGTTTATTATTTTTTATTGATTTTTTATAGTCTTGTATTAATTTGTATAATTTAACTTTTTAGCTTTATTATTTTTTGAATTTTATTTTTATTTCTATATTGTTGTATTTATTATTACATGTAACTCTTGTTGTATTAAAGTTGTTATTTCTAAACGTCATTTAAATATGACTATTGTTGTTGCTTTTCTTTTTGCATGAGTAATTTATTTTAATTTTATCAATATATTCTATGCCTGTTGTAATAAAATTTGAATAAAATAAAACTAATACATTTAGTATGATTGTGGTACTAAACTCAAAACAGTATTATTATTTTCAATAAGGAAATCCACGAAAATTACTTAACACTTCTGTCTCCTTATCTAACTAACACTTTGATACTGTAATAGGCTGCCTTTCATATTTATAGGTTTGTTATTTTCTATTTAATTGTATGTTATATTCCGTTACTTTGAATAGTCGTAGTCCTTTCGTGTATTCAGAGTTTTATAAGCTACAAATTAGTCTTGTGAGATTGCCATATTGTCAGACCGTAATACTGATAATAGAAAAGTCCACCATCATCTTCTTTTAAGGATTATTTCCATTGCTGTTGGCTCTCTAACTCTTAGCACACGACTACTAGAGGAAACCAATCTTTATGTAACCACGTACAGCGACGGGAAACATGTTCTTGTTTGCGGTCACGTGTAGATGTTGCCTTGTTCCTGACGGAAGCCCGCTTATTTCAACCAGATGTTTGCCTTGCCTCAACAGTACGTAGGCGGGATTGAATTGATCCGACATTGACCTGAACCCACAGCAAAGTTTAAGTACAAGTCTTTAATATTTGTAGACTGGTACTAACTTTAAGGAAAAAAGAGCACCACAACTCTAATCCCAGTTTTCTCCAGAAAGACTCACAAATCTCAACTTAAAAAACAGGTAATATTTCAATTCTTAACAAATCCCTAATGAACGTCGCTCTAATGACATTTATTATCTTATTTTGAAGAACAAACTTTAATTCGAAGTCTGTTTGACATAATATAAAATTTTGTAACTAACCAAAAGTTGTTTACAAAAAGTTACATTTGTTTATCGTTATACATAAATATTATTATTATTGTTATTGTTGTTGTTTTATTTTTTGTTATTGTTAATTTATTACTACTGAAATTATATTTTTATGTAAATATTCAACAATCATAAATGTAGTTTTATATACATACGCGCGCGCGCGTGTGTGTGTGTGACTTTCACTACTAATTAACAAACAACAAAAATAAAAATTTCTTTTGTGAAAAAATTCGTTGTATGCATACTCAATTATAAATGCGACGTTAGCCTCTGGGCTGAACACAGGTGGCAAAATAAAAACCACTCAGCCATGAAGGCAGGCGACAAAAAAGGAAGCACAGTACAAAAAACATCGGACTGGCGCAACAGTTGAGAGGTGTCATTTCAGTTTCAATAAACTCAAGTATTCAATCGGTATAAATTTGTTGTTATTTGACATAATTGTCTCGTTTTACTGTATATCTAGTCAGCTTGAATTACGTTTTCATAATACTACTTCATTAAATTAAAGTTGCTAGGACGCACAGATAAACTGATTGAAGAGGAAGATATCTGATCCGATATATGAGATTGCGTAATCCAAACATTGTAAAAATTAACACTAAAATTTGTAAATATCTGGCGGAAGTTTTACATAGAAACTAAAAGAAAGCAACATATGCGGAAGAAGACAGAGGTGGCGTAACAAAATCATGAATAAGGAAGATAATCATTTAAAAAAAAAGAACGACAAAACACGACGACCGATGACAATGTGTCGGAATAAGTTCGTAACGGCCAAGAGTTTTCCTACTGAAGTCCTCGAAATTAGAGTCACTGTCTGTCCAATTCCGTCGACTCAGTTAGTAGAGGTAGGAATAATCTAATAATTTACTTACGTCTGATTAACTGTAATTTTGTGTCCCCCATTACAGTATTTACAGTAACCATCTCATCATGTGTGGTGTTGTTAATGTAATCTAATTGGGCCAGAAATTCGTTGGTTGTAGCTTCACTTTATCTAAGGTATAATCGTGCGAGGAGCAACACGCAAAGCATTCTGAACCATTAGTTCTAGCAATACAATTTAAATTACACGTAGATTTCCAACCCATCCTGTATTGACCTCATTTACACATGACTTACTTGCCTTTAAGTTCTTAAATTCCTAGGTGGAACATAGAGCTTCGATGAAATTTCTCCAGCGTGTTCTGTCCATTGCCAGCGCCTTCACCTTGCTCCAAGTCTTGTTGACACCAGCCAGCTCTCTTTCCATAGTCCTCTTCCAGGTGTTCCTCGGTCTTCCACGTCTGCGGCTACCTTGCGGATATACAGTGCCTGTCTAGCTATATTTTCTGGTGGTCTTCTCAGGGTGTGACCGATCCATTTAAACATAGTTTAAGTAAAAATCCTAACAAAGGACGACCACTTCTACTTGCTAAAATCTTTCACATAGATTGCCTACACAATCCCTTGTTTAATAATTACTACAACAACATTTCAAAATACGTTAGCGCCTGAAGATGAGTTAATAATTGTTAATGCTTTTTACTAACGGACAAAGTAGAAACAGGGCAACCGATATATCCACTTAACAGACATCAAAAGCGTAAATGATGTCAGACGTAAATAATCCTCATAAAGCAATCCTAATAACTAAAAATTTAAATATTTTAGTCGTACGACGTTTCACACATTTTAAAAGCTACTAACAAATATTTTCTTCATTTTACGTATGTATATTGCTTACAAATTGCTTATAAGCTTGTTTGTTTAAATTAAATTTCTTCGTTTTTGTTTACCTTCTTATTTACTGATTCAATTTTTTTCTTTCCAACATAAAATATTGTGAAGTTACTAAGTTTTCAAATTTTTTTGTCAGAGTTAATAACTCAGTTCAAAAACAATTCGGTTTCAATTTAGGGACAACGTAACACAATTATACGAAGGTTTACATGCGCCTCTTATGTGATCGGAGAGCCACCGATGTAATCCTACGAGTAACGCTTGCCGGCCCATATTTACCTTTGGAGCAACTGCCAGTTGCTTCGTCTACTGGAGAGTGACGCAAATTTGATTCCCACCGACCCGACGCTTGTCGTTCATACTATTCTCTACACAAATGAATAACAAAACAGCGATCTGACCCTGACCTCAAAACAACTGTATGACAAAGTTGCTGGAAACAACACATCCGACAAACTCCTCGATCTGTACAGTTGCAATGGGGCATGCAGCTTGATGTCGATGGGCGCCGTAAGGCGGGCCGTAACAAGGCGAGCCGAGCCGGCGCCCCCTGGGCGAAAGGGAATCCGGTTCCTATTCCGGAACCCGGCAGCGGAACCGTTCCGATGCGGGCCCTCGCACGAGAGCTCGTCGGGGTAACCCAAACGAACCCGGAGAAGCCGACGGGAGGTCCGGAGAGAGTTTTCTTTTCTCTATAAGCGGTCGGGAACCCTGGAATCCTCTAAGAGGGAGATAGGGTTTGGACCGCGAAGAGCACCGCAGTTGCAGCGGTGTCCGGATCTTCCCCTTGCCGGTTTCTTAAAAAAAAAAACTGGGCAACCGAAGTCTCGCCGGGACAACAAATGGGACGCCAGCCCGAGGCCACTCACTTGAGTGCATCCATTTTTTGTGAAGTCTATTTCTATGTTCCACTTAAGAGAAAAATCTACATTTTAAATGGCTCATACTTTATGTAATTCTATAATTTTTATAACAATGTGTATTATGCTTGTCATTAAAGGTAAAATAAATCAATTACTTTTTTCACCTAAAAGAATATCTAGCGAAAGGTTATTTTATCCATGTCGTTTATTGCAAACCACCGTGACACTGCGGATACTCCCACTCACTAAACCCACCAAGTTTATTTTACCTTAAATTAATGATACCTCCCGTAATCGTTTAGTTCCATAACCATCAGGCTTTTCATAATGATTGTTTTTCCTTATACAAAACACTATTCGTTACATTAGTATTATGCAGTATGTTTATTTGTACGTTGTCTGTTATCGAAAACTATAATTCTGTTTGGAAATTACACCGTTTCTGTAGCATTCATTAAATGTCAACCGTTTTGATAAATTTTACTAATGAGAATGTGTTTACAACGTTGGTGGTTTTCCAGAGCTTACTCTGTTTATGACGTCAAGAGCGGTGAGTCGACGTCGACAATGATGATGAAGGTGATGAAGATGATCGTCATTGTTGGTTCTTTTATTATTATTATCACTGAATGAGCGAAGTGACTTCTCAGTTTTAACTCGACTGTTTGACGTTCGTCTGTTTATCTGTCTATTCGGGGAATGTCTCACGATACTTCTCAATGAATCAACCGATTTTCGTAAAACTTCGCATGCGTGTCCGTATCTTTATCCTATAGAGTTGTGTCGTTTTCCAAACTGGTATCCTCAAAAATAAGGGGGCATGGACAAAAATGTAGGAGGACGAGAATTTTTTAATTTTTTAAAATCGTAAAAATTCATTTGGGGTATCAAATTAAAAAATGTTTAACCATAATATAAATATACTATTTGCTTTTTAAAGTTTTTAAATTTTGTGTGTGCTAAGGTCAAAAAAATATAAAGAAATTCGGAAAAAAATACAAAAATCTGTGTGGGATATCAAATTAATCAGAATGCCAACCACAATCTAAATATAGTGATTAATTTTGGAAAATTAAAAACTTTAGGATACCAGACACCAAAAACGTATAAAAATAATTGAAAATTTCAAAAGTTGATGCCGTATTTAAGACTAAGGAGAATGATATTAAATGTAAAAGTCTGAGCGAGTTTTGCAGCTTAGGGAGCTTATGGTGACTCAGATCTGGAAAACGCGCACAACACTTTCTTTAATGCGATAGGACGGTAGAGAAACAGATACTTGAGGCGGAGATTGATCTGGCAATTATCGAAAATGTTGAGAAGCTCATGTTTTCTGATAGGACTAAAAACCAAACCCGCAAACGATTCCGCTCTCTCAGAACTCTAAGCAGCAACGATCGTTGCTCTAGCGGACTACTTAGCAGCATCTACACAACCTGTATACGCCCGATCCTTACATACGCTCATCCTATACTTCTGAACGCTGACCCTGCCCGCCTCAAACCCTACCGAATCACCGAACGGCGAGCTCTATGACTTATGTACGCAACTCCCATTACCAAAACCTCCAACAGCGCTCTCTATGCATTAAACACACTTTTCCCTAACCTCGATTCCTTCCTGTGAAAGCTCAACTGAAAGTATCAAAAACCGCTACACAATGCACTTCCCTACAGTCCATAGTGTAAGATACGAAGTATGTCCTTTGGATTATAAGCCACCAGTTGTTGGCGTCATTTTGTAGAAGTCGAGATGTCGCCTCGTAGAATCTTGTTATAAGTTTTATAATTATTATTAAGGTTTTGTTTTTTATTATTAGTTTTTTGTTTTAGTGATTTATTCAATCCAATTCAATCTATTATTGAAACCAATATAAATAAGTCTGTTCACTTACTCTTGAAGTAGTTTATTAAATATGTTTGGAGTTTTTATAATTGTAGTTCAATGTCTTGAGTTCGTATCTTAATAAGTAGCGTTGACTTTTCTGCCATTAGCTGCGGTAAGTCGATCGATACATTCGTGTATTGAAATTAACATATGCACAACATTTATATGATACTTACTAGCAGTTGTAGTATTCTAATGATATGAGATAATATTGCTGGTGAGAATCATTAGATTTGAATTCTCGCTCTGGCTCCTGGTACCAACCGTCTCTTGTTGCTCACCTAAGCTGTAAATCTATTCTTTTCAATAAATGTCAACACTTTAGTTTGTTCGTGAAACAATAGTTATTTATTTACCTCAAGTTGAAAGGTTGTTGTTACAATTTTATTATTTATTTTCCTTTTTAAAAAATAATTAAAGTTGAATATGGACTCTTAAAATTATTAAACTCTCAGGGTGGTATGACTGCATTTTGCGAATTGATTATTTATGTTTGTCAATAATTTGGTTATTATGCTTTATAAAATTAGTAGGTTCTTTGAGTCTGCAAGATACGCTTCAACAATAAAATGCACTACTGTGATAATGAGTAGGCGGAGAATAAAAATATTACTTGTTGCTTTAACATAACACAAAATATGAACGATTGTTCATTGTTTACAATTGAGGTTATTTATGGTTCATTGTAACCTTACTTATTTGACATTAATTAATGGCTGCTTCTTTGAGGCATTTTATTTTGTGCACCATTGTTATGTATTAAATTCAGTGTTATTTTCCTGAATGACCTCCATAATTGGATATAAACAAAACAGGTAATTCAAATTAATTCACTACGACTAGGGTCCACTTATGTGTGACCTTGAGTTAATGTACTACAATTAAATACAATCATATATTAAAATTATTCATTGTTAGGGTTCATTTTTCCCTCATTGATTATTCAACGTCTCTCCTTAAACTATTACAATTGATTTCAATCGAAAAAAGTTAAAATTGTCATTAGCAAAATCTTTCATTTGATTATTGTTTATGTTATTTTTCATAGTCCCCTTCCTTGTGGAATCGGGTTATTTGTTATTTAATTTAAACAAATTAAATCCGCTATGAGCGTTCCTTAATTGATTAATGATTTGTTATATAATATAATGATCGTTTGCACTGATACTTGCGTATTCTGTTGATTCGAAGAATTAACACTTTTTAACTTTTAATAATTAATTAATATTTTAATTAATTTTCATTAATTCACATCACACACTGCCTATACGCATGAACTCCGTTATAGAACACTTTGAAAATAGACTTCACTGTCCTTTCGGTCCGACCTAACCTCAACTCAAAGTTTCGAGGTTAGCTGTGCATTATCAGCTATCGGCTGTCAATTCAATGTTGTGATGGCCGCTCCGTTAACGTGGAGTATCTCTCGAATGCCGGTGATGAACTGAATATGATTACCTGGTCGGGATTCGACACTTCGTTTTTTTAATGAGCTCTGATTGGCTAATTGTCTTTATGTCGTGTACTCTCGGTGAGGTTCGTCAAAATAGAAGCTTAGACTAGCGTCAGTAGCTGGGTTCGAGAATATGATTTACTGGTTTACACACACCCCAAAGCGCAAGGGTTTGTCATTTACTAATTTTTTCTTATAAGTCAAATATCTTATCTACAATTACACTGACAATATTTTTATAACTCTCATCGTTTCTATCTTTTGATTACGAGTAATTTGCATACCCTCATCATATAGTTCTGATATGGGGTTGATAAAACCGCACTTGATATAAATTAATAATACTTCTTAAATTACCTAATACCTTAAATATATTGTTTTTATCCCGTTTGTTCATGGTGATAACATATTATTACAGTATTATGCACTTTTCACTTCTAGTCATGTACTAATAATTATAAAATATCCATTTTCCTAGGTTCAAATCCTAGGCTTATTGTCACATACATTGTTTATCAATAATATTACAATAATAGTTGTTGATAATAACATTTTATTATGGCCTGTGCATAATGCATTGGTCATTATCACTTCTGATAGTGTCCTTTTTATTTATCCCTGGGTTTTATTACCTTAATTATAGTCTTTTTAGGTGAGTTTTCAATACTCTTAAAAGTTACATTTTTTCATGAGTTGTAATTCTTTCAAATTAATTTCATTATTGTTTTATTATCTATTATCAGTGTTCTGATAACACTGTTAGTACTGTGCAGTAGTTAATTCTGCATTTACATTGACAATTGCTTTGGTTTGAATTTACCATGATTACTTGCATCTAGCTGTCACTATGGTTTACTTATTATTTGTGTTATTATTGTTAATTAAGTGGCTATAATCATTGAATTCACTTATTTAAACGTTATTCTGCCTTATTCAATGTTATTAGTTAGTTCATACTCTTTTATTATAAGTTTACTAGATAATTTTGTTGTCTCATGCAACCATCCTATATCAGGCATTTGGTTATATTAAATCACATCAATTCAACATTTATATTTCCTTAACACATTATCTGTTGTACAATAAACGTTCCTTATATTATCTACTTATGTCATACTACAACACATTTTAGTTCAACATTGCTTTAGTCTTATTTTTCTATGGTTTTGCTGAAAACTAGTTGGCCAGATTAGGTTATGTTGTAATCTAATTATTCAACAATGGTTGATTGTCAGTTTTGAATTTACACATTACATTTGATTTATTTAACTTTGTATAGCACTGGTATATTTATTGTTTATCACTATATTTTAATTCGTTTATTTTCACAGTCTTTATCATTGGTAATTAGTGGTTATTTACAATTTCAATTCCACTTTAAAATTTGTTATTAATGTTTTGGACATAGTCCTTTCTGTCATGTTTATACATCATTTAGCTATAAAATTATCATACCGTTACTCATTCTCTTTATTAACTTCTGTTTTCAGTAATTAACTTTTACTGAGTTCTGTTTGTATTGTATTCTTAAGGAAGCATTTGATTAATAAGTTTAGGTCAGTGTCAATTTTACAGCTTAGGGGTTTAAATCATGTTGTTTGTTTCACTTATACTTTCTTTTTCTATAATAATACGTTTATTTGCATATGTTAATTCATTCGAATTCATATTATCTCCATTTGGTGTTTGACCTTGATATGTTTTCTTCTTCTCTGCAGTGATTCCTTCCTCATTCTTAGTAGATTTCTTCTTGGTGGTGTTGTCACTAGTTTCCTTCTCACTGTTTGATCTATTGGGTAATTATGTATGTCGTCTCGTCGTTAGTTTTGTTTTATTTTCTTCAGTTGTACATTTACTGGTAATTCATTATTTATTTTATTCACCTATTTTGGCTTATGATACTTCCTTTATTCATGATTGTAGGTTCAACTCTGTAGATAATTTTATTTGTAGTGGCTTTCAATTCATTTGTGATACGTTGGTGTTGGATATGTTATATGTACCATTACAATAGCCACCTCCATCAACAGAACTACCCGCAATACCCGCAGGCCTTCCTTTCTCACAAACCGTCTCCTTACCATAGCCGATGGACCTCCTCCCAGAACTCTTCGCCGCCAGCGTCAAAGAAATAGAAATGCATAGAAACACTTAATTCCCAATTACAAACATACACAACCTGCCATCCTTCGTGATCACACAATAATTTAAGTTTCCCTAACCTCTTACCAAGTCTTTAACCCTCTTCTTTGTGTCCCCTGCCTACCTTGACGCCTCTCCGTCGCCTCCTTACAGCTTTGGCAACTTGCGCTACTCGTCCCTGTATTTGCCTCCCTGAAAAATAAAGTAAACAATCCATCAGCCACTTCCTTCATCTATATGGCTACAAACTACATCTACACACACACGCACTAGTCTACCTTCAACGTGCCTCCATCTTCGCGCTGGCGGGCGTCTCCCCACATCCTACCGTCTGGTTGAAGGGGGCTTGCCCCAGATCAGCCCGAGGCTTGTTCTTCCCGGTCAAGTCTTAAAAAACACGAAACAAATGTTAAATGAGAAAGCGGAGTAGTTCCGAACAGGAGCCTGAAGAGGAGGAAGAGTTTTTAGTGGTTGGTTGTCCCACACCGGAGAGATATGTCTCTCGTATAGCGCATAATGCACTCTTCCTTGACTAGAAAAATATTAATATTACTGGTGGTACTGTTATTAATACTGGAGAAATTTAGATCAGTTAAACTTGTTTGAGGTAAAGTATATTCTGCTGCATTCAGTACAGAGTTTCATAATTTAAACTTATACAATATACATTAAGTTACAATTTAAAACATTAAATGGTCTTGCTTGTGCAAACATTAACTTCAAACCCACGTACACTCTGTGTATTATTTATTACAATAATTGGTGTTGCTTTGTTTTATTAACAAGTCACCACGGTGCTATATAGACTCTATTAATTTTCAGAGTTGTCTGCAGTCCAAATTACATTATCTTTGTTCTGCAATCTGCTTTATGTGCATGTGCATGTTTTAGTATGTGTTTTAATTTATAACACAGTCACACGCACACGCGCGCCTATATGAATATAAATGTAATTACACCGCACAGTGAAAAGCGCGCGCCGCGAGAGTCTTTATGTGTGGGGATATATGTAAATATAGGCCTATATATAAAAGCTAATAATTAAATTAACAAGAACTATTCGTATAAAAATCATGTGTGGAAAAAATAATATTTAAAATTTTAATATAATTTAAATTATTACGTTTGTTTTATACACTTTTATCCATCAAGAAGCAAGCAATAACAAAGAAGCAAAAAGTAATACATTCTACACAAGAAGCTAATGAAAAGTAAGTAGCCTTTAGTACGGAATGGAATTATAACGATTAGTGTATAGTCTAATCAAATGAAATTAGACGCCGACAATGTAAAATTTGTTGTCACTGTTCCAATAAATACTACTACTACTACTACTACTACTACTACTACTACTACTACTACTACTACTGCAACAACTGCTATTACTACTACTGCTACAACTGCTATTACTACTACTACTACTACTACTACTACTACTACTACTACTACTACTACTAGTACTACTTCTACTGTTCCAATAAATACTACTACTACTACTACTACTACTATTACTACTACTACTACTACTACTACTACTACTACTACTACTACTACTACTACTTCTACTTGTACTAGTTCTACTACTACTACTACTACTACTACTACTACTACTACTACTACTATTACTACTACTACTACTACTACTACTACTACTACTACTACTACTACTTCTACTATTACTACTACTACTACTACTACTACTACTACTGCTACTACTTCTACTTGTACTACTACTACTACTACTACTACTACTACTACTACTACTATTACTACTACTACTACTACTACTACTACTTCTACTACTACTACTTCTACTACTACTACTACTACTGCTACTACTACTTCAAGTGCTACAACTGCTATTACTACTACTACTACTACTACTACTACTACTACTACTACTACTACTACTACTGCTACTACTGCTTCAACTGCTACAACTGCTACTACTACTACTACTACTACTACTACTACTGCTGCTGCTACTACTGCTGCTGCTACTACTACTGCTACAACTGCTACTACTACTACTACTACTACTACCACTACTACTACTACTACTACTACTACTACTGCTATTATGAAGGTTTGGCGGGTAACAGAAGACTACTACAATCAATCAGGGACAAACAACTAAATGTTTCTGCATAACGCTAAGGAGGAACCTCCAACAAGAGGTCACAGCATACCCAACGTACGGATTAATCTTGTCAGTGTATCTTTCAAATGACTATGGGTGGAATGGAACGTTCATCGTGAGCACTGCTATCCATTGTGTAGACTTTGTCCTAGATAAGTAATGACTTCTGATAAACGATAACCTCGGGATGAAAGATTACAATTTTCAGGTGGGTTTTATTTCGTTGGTGTAAAGTTTTACTGGTTCCTGAGAAAAATGCCGACTTTCCTTACGAAGGACCGCCTATTATGTAGCATCCTACTACTTTTTAGGAGAAAGAATTTGGTAGAGAAGAATAAAAGGAATTGTTAGCAACCTATGAGTCATATTGGATACAGTTTCACATAAGGGACTGATAAAGTTGCCCCCAAACACAGAGCAGTATCCCTGTTGACGTCAACCAAGCGCTGAGTCTTACGATGATACTTGTGACTGGTACAATTGAGGGATAGGTCTATTCTCCCAGGACTTGTGACGTCCGTAAAACGACATAATAGTTTCAGACTAACATTATTCTACTGTTCGGTCCGGTCGTATGGTACTGCCCTCTTGTAATGCAGAAACAATACTGATCGAATTGCTCTGAAGAAAGAAGAAAGAAACTCTGCAATACACGGAAGAAAGAAAAGTCGCTCTATAAAGAAGCTCCAGAAAATAGGTAAACAATAGTTAATGCATTAATGTAACAATCAGAAATGCATTTAGACAGTTTGATAACTGTATTATCATATTATATTTTACTTTTCGTACAGAACTAGCTGTGTACCTGCGGCTTCGCCCGCTTTTTTATTTTCTTTTAATTGACATTTTGATCTGTCTGAGTAGAGCGTGCCGATATTCACGTCGTTCTGGTACTTCCACATTCCTTAATTCACCCTGCATCATACGTTTCCGCTCGACGCACTCCCCATGCTCCTCTGGTGTTTCTGCGGCCCCTAAATCAGCCTGCCTCAGATGTTGTCAATCTGCACGCTTCCCATGCTCCTCACGTGTTTCCGCGGCCCTAATCTCTGTCTGCCTTCTTCGCTGTTGGTCTACGCGCTCTCAATGCCCCCACTCCCAAGTGTCTTCGCAGCCCTAATCTCTGCCTGCCTTCTTTGTTGTTGTTCAAGCCAAGAAATACGGTCCTCGGGTGTCTCAGCTGCTCGCAATAACCTTGCTCGCTTGGCATTCGGATGGACCTGCCCAATGCTTTGTCGTTTTTACGGAGGCAATCCGCAATGTAAGGTGATAAAGTACTCGTACTTCAAAGGATGGTTGATTTAAAAGGACGTAAAGAATAATGATTGTAAAGTTATTTGAAGGTGAAATTTAAAAGGAGTGTTATCAACTGGAACTTGAAAGGATAGTCATCAGTTTGATAGGAAGTGCAAAGTAAGGAAAACAAACGGGATTGTAAAGTTATTTGAAGATAAAGTTTAAAATGAGTTTAGCTCAGAAAAACGAATAACGGAATGCAGAATAACTCGACCGAATAAAGGTAACTGATACAACGATGAATAGATAGATCATCAATAAATAGATAGACAAAGAACTCAATAGATAAACAGAAATGGTAAAAACTCTGTGAAGGTGTAACTCTCATGTACTGTTTACTTGTCTCCAAAGTCGAAGTAAAAACTGATAAACGCTACTGCCAGAGCTGTTAGGTTGCGCGTCGTGAGACGACCCAATGGTTTCCTAGTACCGAGCCTCCGGTATAGGCTCCTGCCTAGTGATCCTGTCCAGACGGAATATTATTTAATTATTTAATGGGCGCTACAACGCCATGCTCGTACTAGGTCGACTAGTACAGTATTTGTCGAGGCCGTTTCCAAGAATCACCTGGACGTGTTCGGTACTTGCCAAGGCCTGCTATGAGAGGGTTTGTCTGGGTCCTCGTAGCTCGGACGTAAAATTTACGTGCAAGTCGCCTTGCGGTGTCTTCCAAGGAGCGGACACCGAGTCCTCTTCTCAAGAGTCCAGAAGAAAACCGATAGGGGGATTTGGCCGCTAGCCGAAGGCCCCTATCGAGAACGCTTTGCAAATTTCTTTTATGAACGGTTGCGAGGTAACCCCAGACGGGAATAGCGTAGGTAATGGTCGGCAACAGATACGCGCTGACGATCAACTTACCCAGCTTGCGGGTCATAGCCTTGTTGACAAGTATCGAAAACAGTTGCGCGAGACGAGCGGACGCTCTGTTTCGCATCGTCTCAGCGTGGGCACGCCAGGTGAGCCGACGATCAAGGTGAACACCGAGGTAACGAGGTATTTAACCTCTCTCGACCAGGGCGAGTACGTTCTACCGAGTCTCACTCGTCCTCGTGGTTCTTTCCGGCGCTTTGAGAATAGCACCGCGGAGCTCTTGGTTTCGTTGACGGCAACTTTCCAGCTCTCCGTCCACGTCGAATACGCATCGAGTGCGCGCTGGAGTCGTGGGATAGCCTTGTCAGCGTTCCGGTCGGTGGTATAGACCGCCGTGTCGTCGGCAAACAGGGCCATCTGGACTCCAGGCTCTCTGGGTGCGTCGTTGACGTACACGGAGAATAGAAGAGGCCCTAGCACTCTACCTTGAGGTACCCCGGCTGTAATGCGCCTCTCGGAAGAGACATGGTCATCTATTCTCACGCAGAAAGTCCTCTCCGTCAGAAAGCTAGTAATTAAGCGAAGGTAGCAATCTGGGAGCTGGATTTCCCGGAGCTTGAACAAGAGCCCGTCGTGCCAGACACTATCAAAGGCCTTCTCCACATCTAGGAAGCAGGCGACAGTCAGCTCTTTCCGATAGCCGGCGCCCGTGATGTATTCCACCAGTCTCATCAGCTGATGAGTGGTGGAATACCCCACACGGAAACCGAACTGTTCGGGGACCAGTACATCGAAGTTTCGTAGATGGTCTAGGACTCTCCGTTGTACAAGACGTTCGCGAACCTTTGACGTGGCTGACAGTAGACTAATGGGCCGGAGGTTGCCGGGACGGGAAGCATTCTTTCCCTACTTCGGGATCACTATGACCGTCACCTTACGCCATTTCTGGGGAAAATAGGCCAGCCTTAGACACGCGTTGAACAGCGCAACCAAGAAACTTTTTTGGGAGTCGAGTTAGAGCGGCGTTCGAGACGCCGTCCGGGCCAGGAGCTTTCCTCGGTACGAGTTCAACGAGCCGATCTGTGACCTCTTCCCTAGTAATGGGTTCAGGCTCCGCAGTGATCGGAAGAGACAGAAAGTCTTCCACTTCGATTTCAACTTCTTCATCGAAGTCCCAGTCCATGGGCGGGTTAGGAGCCAAACTGTCGCTCGAAACACGCGCCCAAGTACTTGGCCTTCGCCTCCGGGCGAGCCAGGATTTGACCGAAAGTTCCAGCAATGGCTGGGATACGAGGTCGGCGCCTCTTCCCTACCAACGCCGAAGGTATCCGGTAAGGGCTACTTTCGTCCGATCCGTCCCCTGCTTGGGCCGCGGCGAGTTCCCAACAGCGTCCCCGGTAGGCCTGCATTTCACGACGTAAAATGCCGGTCGCCCGGTTGTACGCTGCCTTGTCGGCCGGATCACGGGTCCGCTCCCAGCGTCTCCGGAGGCGATTTCTCTCGCAAGCGAGAGCACTCGTCTCCTCTGGGATCCGCAGCCAGTGGGGCGTGACGCCAGGCTTCATCCTGGAAGACGCGTCGATCGCAGATACGACAGCCTCGTCAAACGCGGCAACTGCCTCGTCGACTTGGCGGACAGTTTCGAGTGGTCCCGCTTCTGTCAATCGGCGACTTAACGCCGGGCCATAGCGATCCCATTCTACCACCTTCCTGACATCTCTGCGTACGACGTGCTGGGTAGCGATATATAACAAGATGGGGAGATGATCGGACGATAGTTCTGTTAGCGCGGACACATGGAACGGGCAGTCAATTCTTTGGATCACCGCTATGTCCAAGACATCGGGAGCCGCGCGGAGATGTGAGGGGTAGAAAGTAGGTTGGGCGGGCCCAATCACTGTTACCCTGCGTATCAATCAATCACTCGAATTCCGCAAGGAAGTCTTTGACGACCTGGTAGTCGTCAGATTCGGCTTTTGAGGCAGAGTGCTCGGAGACTGTTCGCGCTTAAGAGCGCTGAGACTTATCAATCGGGGGATTGGTGGAAGCCAAGGGTGCTTTAGAGCCAGGTGTAGCGCCACTAGCGGAGGTGCTAGGAAGAGGGACAGATGCGATTGTGTCGGTCTTAACGCGATACGCAGGCTGTCTGGACTGTGCGGCTGGGTTGGCAGGTGCCCGGGAGCGAGCGCCACGGGGCTTACGATGCCGCTTCTATTTGCCTGCATTAGGAAACCGTGGGGGCGTGAGGTCAGGCGAGGCTGCTTCTAAAGCAGGGTCAGGATTCTCCGTTGCTGGGGAGGGTTGAGTTTTCTCAGGCTCCTCAGGCTCCACAACCGAGATGTTTGGTAAAGGCTGGTCTGTCTCACTTTTTTGAGATGCCGCGAGGTTTCGGCGCTTTTTCGCCTGAGGTGGGGCAGGTTACTGGGAAGGAGCCTGAGTTGGGGCTACCTGTACCACAGGTAATTGCTTCTGGCCTTTACTACTTTTTTGTTGTTTGTTAACAACAACTGTGGCGAAAAACACGGCAGCCGTAGCAGGAGGCGAAGGGCCTGGCAGCTCGGTTCCAGGTCTAGAACCAGCTTCCGGATGCCTCGGTGGTGGCAGGCGCCCTTTCGGCTTTCGCCGCTTGAGCTCCCGCTGAAACACCGGACATGCCCGGTAGTTGGCGGGGTGACTTCCGCCACAGTTGTTGCACCTTTTGAATCAAATACTTTTTTGCAAAGAGTTCTAAATTGTAGAGGATTCAAGGCCTATCGTTTTTGGTGAAGATCGGTTAATGGAAACGGGTAGTTTACCTGCAACGTTTTACGTTTTAACAAGAGTAAAGTGCTTAATTTTGATAAATGAAATATCCTGAAAAGAAGGTCATAATAATCCACTGTAGAAAGGTAGCTGAAATATCTATAAATGAAAAGGGTAGTTGAAGGGGGAGGGGGTAATTTTTTTTTATAAATTAAAATGGTAGTTGATGATGGAGGAGGTAAATTTTTATAAGTTTTATATGTGTACTACGTTATTGACAACAAAGAAGTAGCCTAGTTTCTATGGAAACGTTTCATTTAACTTTAACAAAATTCTATATTTTTTCATTTTAATTTAATTTAAATCATGTATGAGAGAAAATATATCGTTCGTGGCAGGCAAGCATATCTCAGTTATGTAATGTTTACGTTTCCATTTTATTATTATGATTACCGCAATAAAAAGGCAGGCAAGACACACACACACTCACACACACACACACACACACACACACACACACACACACACACACACACACACACACACAATTCGCGTTATTTCTGGTCTCACTCATGTTTATTTTATTATGTTTCCACGCTTTTTAAATGGAAAGTACCGAAACCCACACCAACACAACGCGTGCAAGCCGAAAAGATTGACATCGATTTGCTTCCTGTGGATCGCTGGGCAGTGTTGTTGTATTAAAGCAATTAATACAACCTGTGTACTTATTTCTATTATGATATGAGAATTATAAACTAATATGTGCATGTGTGTATGTACGAAAAATATATAAATATTTGTCTCCTTTGGAAAATTGTTTGCCCCTCCTTGAAAATATTTTGACCTCCCTGATGGCTAGTTATTTACTAGATTGTGTGGACTATAGCGTTATGACATGGATCAGAATGGTGGGTGTTAAACAGGAGACGCAAACGTATTAAGGAAGAAATGTTTTGCTGAGAAATTTATAATTATACAGGTGAACAGAATAGTCGTTCAGGAAATCAGAAGACAAATGGAAAGAAAGAAATCAAGACTCGATTTTAAAAAACAAAAATGACTAGTATAGTATTGACAGGAAAGACTTTGATAACACTATAGACATCCCTCGGCCCCTCGCAGCGAGAGTCCAAATTTCATTACAGGAATAAGATCGCAGCTACCTCTTCGGACCTACAGACATTTTATCCAAAAGTACAGTCCTTCCTCACGAAGGCTGAGGATAGTCTCAATCCACCTGACATGGTTGTACTATTTTAGCTGATACGTAATTTCTTCAGAACTCAAGCATCCACTTATTTAATTAATATTTAAATGATTTTAAATATTAATTTTAGGACATGGAAGTCATGTATGGTTATCCATACCGATATTTTTAATTTGCCAAAGACACTGAAATAAAGTCTTTGGATCCCAGCATAATATGAGATTACAGAAAACGTACGGTAATCAGATATTTTTAACACTTCAATTGAATGTGATTCCTACATTTTACTATCATATTCACTTTACGTGTAATAGTAACATTTTATTAATGTAATTTTATTTTAACGGTAAATTTGAGTCTTTCGACAAAAATTGGGCCTTTGTGTGTGTGTGTGTGTGTGTGTGTGCGTGCGCGCGCGCGCGCGTGTGTTTTATATATATAACGGATCTTTACAGCTGTCGCCGTTTCTCGGTCCCCAACTTCCATTGTAACCTATCGTAGCATGTAAGTTCTTCTAAATTTCTCGCAACCACTGCTTCCGCTACATCTCGCCAACTCCTCCGTGGACGTCCTCTTTTCCTCCTCACCGGTGGTATCCATTCCAGTATTTTGCGGGGCCATCTGTCATCTTCCATTCTCTTCACATGCCCAAACCACGTCAATTGTCTTCTTTCTATTTCATCTATTATTGTCCTGTCAATATACATCTCGGCGGGTGTTTTACTACACACTAACAATTCTCACACGAGTGGCAGCAGAAACTAAATTATTTATTCGTACATAGTAGGCCTACAACTATTGTAATGTGGACAAGTACAAGTATGGCATATCAGAGTACAACTACGCTAATATTGTCTTAAACGTCCCCCAGTTTAATGTGGCGAGGTAAGCACTATGGTTGGGTGAGCCCAGAGTCCGGCTGCACGTCATGAAAAACGACCCAACATTAGATCGGTTGGAAGCCGCGATGCCCCTCAATGGGATACAAACCGCCGCAGGTTAAAATTCCTGCAATAAAATTGTGCGAGATAAAATATCGGAATTGAACAGTGTAAAACAGTTCGCATTCCATGGTGTTTATTCGTCATTCTGATCAATGAGTTCGGCTTAAGGTCTAACCGATACAACGCCGACTACATACTGTTGTGGGAAAACCAAAACTTGGTGAGATAGGCTGACCTCAAACAGTAAAAACGGAAAATCTACTCTTCAGCGAGCGCGAGCTCGCGCACGCACACACATACACACACACACAAACATCACATGCACGACTTCAATACACACGATTAAATGCATGATGACAGCTAGAGAAACAGAAGTTTCGGGGGGCGGGCGTAGCGTCCTAATGTGTGCGCGTTGTCTGGGTCGCAGTCGGAAAAACGCCAGGTTCTTGCAGTGCAGCAAGCGGGTCCACTTTGTGACGATAGGGTGTACACGTAAGAATTTGCGTGTTCTTAAGGATTCACCCCAGGAGTTTAGATCCGTGCTAATGCTAATATCAACGACTGACGCGGCTGCCGTGAGGCGTCGATTGCCCCGATACGCTGCCATGCCTGGGTGGATGATTCCCGCCAGGGGACACTTGCAAACCTCGTAGTTTCCCATGCATAGGATGCATACGCTGCCATGCCTGGGTGGATGATTCCCGCCAGGAGACACTTGCAAACCTCGCAGTTTCCCATGCATAGGACAACAGCGTAGCTCGAGCAGTTTCTGTTGCTGAATCTGTGATGCAGGCCCTAGGCTAGCCAAGCATGAGGAACCCGCTACTTCTAGGTAACGGTTCACTACTGTTGCTGAATCAGTCAGGCAGGCCCTAGGCTAACCAAGCATGAGGAACCCGCTACTTCTAGGTAACGGTTCACTAATGTTGCTGAATCTGTGACGCAGGCCCTAGGCTAACCAAACATGAGGAACCCGCTACTTCTAGGTAACGGTTCACTAATGTTGCTGAATCTGTGACGCAGGCCCTAGGCCAGCCAAGCATGAGGAACCTGCTACTTCTAGGTAACGGTTCACGAAGTGCATGTTGATTACTCTCTGGAGGTTGTGCTTTGTAAGTTGTACCATGGCCAGAGGGTGGAAACAGACCACGGACATAACTGTTGATGAAGGTGATGATAAAATGTCGTAATATTTAATACAATAACGCGGACAAGTATAATGAGTCCCCTGCGATTAAATAGTTACAACTCATTTTACAATTTCTGTTCCCTATGATTAAAGTAAACAGCATCAATACAAGCAGTTTACATTTGTCTCCGAACTCGGCATAACTTTTAATTAGATTTTCCATTTCGACCCAGTTAATTGTTTGTTTGGCGCCGTTAATTAATCTCTGTTTTATCCCTTTCATAACTTTCATAAATAATTATCTCAAGTAACATATACAGTCCACTTCGTTATTTCATTTCTTACCAGCTAACTCAACAACTAGCGTTATAAGACCAACTCAAGAGTACTTCGAGAGCGTCTAAGACGCAATAAAGTTGTAAAGTCAGAGTTAAGTTACTTCCACCGTCTCTCAAAACATTTAGCGTTCAAATTAGGTCATGTAAACTTATATAATATACGGTTACGACAATATCATCGGTCTTCGAACTGTGGAATAAATAATTGAACCGGTTAATAGGCATATGAAAATTATCACAGTCATACTTTATTCATACAGTATATATACACGATATATTGTATAGTAACAAGTTTATACACTACAATATTGCAGAGCATTTAAACAAATATAATCTTAACGCTCACTAACACCGCACTCTGATCGCTGGACAACAATTCGCGGGATTCACGAGATCATGTTGCTATCCTGTATTTATACGAGGCCTTCCTGGGTGGTTGCCTGTGGTGTACTAACGCTTTTAAGCTATTAAACCAAAGGTGACCAACCTTCTGAGTCTTGAGCCATTTTTGAATTCAGGCATGCCACATGATCAAATTATTTCTTACAAACACTGTATATAGGCCTAATATATATGACCCAAAAGACAAACATTTTTAGATATTTATTAGTAAGACTCCATAAAATCAAGTCTAGATGTGAAACTACCGATTTAAAACGTTTTTGAAATAGATGTAATAGATGCCAAAGAAAGTAATATGGCGATGCAATAGTATTGTTGAGCGACGATCGATAGAAATAAATGTTGCAGGAGATTGTGGGAACTCTGAGTGACATCATAGATGTTTAGAAATATATGTCATAGATTCATTGATTTAGGGTTACACCATGGGAACTGTTAAAACTTAACGAACGCTGTCCAAACAACGTACAACATACTGCTGATTATATGTATATGTGTGTATTGTGTGCGCGCGGATGCGTGTACGAGGATGTCTGTGTGCTTTTACAATTTCGGTAGGATGTAGACAGCGACGACTCTATTGTAGTTAATTAACACGCGCGAGTAATGGCACGTTGACTACACCGGGCTAAATTGGAACAGCTCTTGCACGACTGGTTTAATTCTGGCTTTCTCGATTAGATGGGGCTGCTGTGAGCATTACGTTTTCAATTTAAACTTTACATACAGAAGTAATTCTCTTAGTGAACGCAGACGGAAATATTTTACACCGATGCAGGTGAATAGGTCTTTTTTTATGTTATTCTCTTATTCTCCTTCTTGTCTACGTGAGTACCTTCCCAGACACATGAAAACCTCCTTGGATCATGTTTGAAAACGGAGAAAGAACACTAGTGTTATCACAGAGGCATCAAAACTACAAAATCTCTACTCCACAGTAAACACGTGTGCCTGCACCTCAGTATTTCCAAATTACCAACTAAATACTATACTTCCAAATCCAAAGTAAAAAATATTGGTTTATTTAAATTAAATTAAATATTAAATAGTTCAAGTTTTTACTTATAATTTTTGTAAAATATTTATTATTTTATAGCAACTTACTATAATAAATAAATAAGTAGATTAAAAAACTAAAGCAAAATAAATAGAGCAAATAAGTAGAGCAAATTGTAACTTTTCTTGTTCTTTTCCTAGTAATAATGGTAGAAATAGTAGTATATCCGTATTAATAATAGTAAAATGCAGGAACTATAACGTGTTTCAGTGGTTTCCTATGACTAAAATAATTTTGTGGCTTTGCACCCACCAAACCACAAATCGATTACCTGCTACAACTTTGGTCTTCGTTTTATAATTGTCACCTATCCTATTGTCATATTGTACTTATCGTATCGTGGCATACGTTTAGTGGATAAACTATGCAGGTGATATAGCGACGACGACGTCCGACAAGAAGAAGAAGCAGAAGAAGAAGAAGAAGAAGAAGAAGAAAAACAACAACAACAACAACAACAACAACAACAACAACAACAATAACAACAACAATAACAACAACAATAACAACAACAACAACAACAACAACAAATAATAATAGTAATAATAATAGTAATAATAATGCCTCCCCAGAAATCCAACCCTACGCAGGGGCTTCGATATCGAGGGCCTCGTAGTGGGCGGGCAACAGCTGTTACTCTTTAGTGGGCCAACAGGGCACTGGTAAGTAAGTTTCACAAGACAGTGTGCCGCGAAAGTGTGTGATGAGAGGACGGAATGAATAGAAAAATCAGAAGAGTAACTCGTCATATCGGAAACAATAAAACAGGTGAAAATAGGTATAACGTGAATGGGAACGAATATAAAACAAGAAATTAATAACATAAATAAGGTAAAAGAGTAAAGTCGTGACAAAAGTAGGGAAGTGAAATAAAATAGAGAAAATGAGATAAAATATAAAATGAGTTTAACGCAAATCAGATGAACGTAGGAGGAAAGAGTGATAAATTTAGTGACGCTACGTTTTATTGATAATAAATTTTAATTTGTTTTGTACACACAAACTGTATAGTTGAAAAAGCCAGAAGTCAACAAACGACAAAAACTTGGACCATTTTATTTGTGGCAATAAAGCTGTAATAGAGGAACAACCTGCCTGTTTGATCGCATTCATTGAATCTCAGTTGTTATTAGCTAAAGAGCCACGGATATAAAAGCACTAGTACAATTTATTTTAAATACAACAAATTTACAGTTCTTCACATTACTTTGTGTCAACAATTTTTTGTCTTCATACAAAACGATTGAACGTTACAAAGAGATGCAGTTTCAAGAATGTATAAAACAATAATTATCACAGACTTCAATACTTACAGGGGAGTGGCAGATGTGACCACAGATTCTATTGCATTAAATTCTCTTTAGAATCAAGATTAAAGCAAGTAAATCAGCATGTATAATTATAAAACAGAATATTTGGAAAATAAGTTCCGTCAATTTACATTTTAACAAATTTTTATGTAAATATATTTTTATAAATTATTTTTAATTATTTGCAATATACAATAAGGGATCAATGTATTACATTTTTAACGTCTCTCTCTCTTTCTTACACACACGCGCGCGCCCACAATCCATATATACAGTTAGCCAGCTTACATATGTAAAAACACTTCTTCTTATAGTAAATATTATATTTGTTATTTGAATAAAACTTGCAGATAGCTAATAAATACGTAAAAAACAAAAGTGGGTTTACGCAAGTCCTTAATTATTATAGTACAATGATTATTAAAAACAAAGAACGCAAAAAATTTAGGCGAGACGTTTCCACAAAATACGGAAAAATAAAGAAGAAATTGTAAGAATTTCCAAAAAATGAAAAAGACTAAATAATCTAGAACAACTTTATAAAAATATCTAACAACTCTTTGTGTTTTCGAGCGGCACACTGTCTTGTGAAACTTACTTACCAGTGCCCTGTTGGCCCACTAAAGAGTAACAGCTGTTGCCCGCCCACTACGAGGCCCTCGATATCGAAGCCCCTGCGTAGGGTTGGATTTCTGGGGAGGCATTATTATTATTATTATTATTATTATTATTATTTGTTGTTGTTGTTGTTGTTGTTGTTGTTGTTGTTGTTGTTGTTGTTGTTGTTGTTGTTGTTGTTGTTGTTGTTCTTCTTCTTCTTCTTCTTCTTCTTCTTCTTCTTCTTCTTCTTCTTCTTCTTCTTCTTCTTCTGCTTCTTCTTCTTGTCGGACGTCGTCGTCGCTATATCACCTGCATAGTTTATCCACTAATCGTATGCCACGATACGATAAGTACAATATGACAATAGAATAGGTGACAATTATAAAACGAAGACCAAAGTTGTAGCAGGTAATCGATTTGTGGTTTGGTGGGTGCAAAGCCACAAAATTATTTTAGTCATAGGAAACCACTGAAACACGTTATAGTTCCTGCATTTTACTATTATTAATACGGATATACTACTATTTCTACCATTATTACTAGGAAAAGAACAAGAAAAGTTACAATTTGCTCTACTTATTTGCTCTATTTATTTTGCTCTAGTTTTTTAATCTACTTATTTATTTATTATAGTAAGTTGCTATAAAATAATAAATATTTTACAAAAATTATAAGTAAAAACATGAACTATTTAATATTTAATTTAATTTAAATAAACCAATATTTTTTACTTTGGATTTGGAAGTATAGTATTTAGTTGGTAATTTGGAAATACTGAGGTGCAGGCACACGTGTTTACTGTGGAGTAGAGATTTTGTAGTTTTGATGTCTCTGTGATAACACTAGTGTTCTTTCTCCGTTTTCAAACATGATCCAAGGAGGTTTTCATGTGTCTGGGAAGGTACTCACGTAGACAAGAAGGAGAATAAGAGAATAACATAAAAAAAGACCTATTCACCTGCATCGGTGTAAAATATTTCCGTCTGCGTTCACTAAGAGAATTACTTCTGTATGTAAAGTTTAAATTGAAAACGTAATGCTCACAGCAGCCCCATCTAATCGAGAAAGCCAGAATTAAACCAGTCGTGCAAGAGCTGTTCCAATTTAGCCCGGTGTAGTCAACGTGCCATTACTTGCGCGTGTTAATTAACTACAATAGAGTCGTCGCTGTCTACATCCTACCGACATTGTAAAAGCACACAGACATCCTCGTACACGCATCCGCGCGCACACAATACACACATATACATATAAACAGCAGTATGTTGTACGTTGTTTGGACAGCGTTCGTTAAGTTTTAACGGTTCCCATGGTGTAACCCTAAATCAATGAATCTATGACATATATTTCTAAACATCTATGATGTCACTCAGAGTTCCCACAATCTCCTGCAACATTTATTTCTATCGATCGTCGCTCAACAATACTATTGCATCGCCATATTACTTTCTTTAGCATCTATTACATCTATTTCAAAAACGTTTTAAATCGGTAGTTTCACATCTAGACTTGGTTTTATGGAGTCTTACTAATAAATATCTAAAAAATGTTTGTCTTTTAGGTCATATATATTAGGCCTATATACAGTGTTTGTAAGAAATAATTTGATCATGTGGCATGCCTGAATTCAAAAATGGCTCAAGACTCAGAAAGGTTGGTCACCTTTGGTTTAATAGCTTAAAAGCGTTAGTACACCGCAGGCAACCACCTAGCAAGGCCTCGTATAAATACAGGATAGCAACATGATCTCGTGAATCCCGCGAATTGTTGTCCAGCGATCAGAGTGCGGTGTTAGTGAGCGTTAAGATTATATTTGTTTAAATGCGCTGCAATATTGTAGTGTATAAACTTGTTACTATACAATATATCGTGTATATATATGAATAAAGTATGACTGTGATAATTTTCATATGCCTATTAACCGGTTCAATTATGTATTCCACGGTTCGAAGACCGATGATATTGCCGTAACCGTATATTATATAAGTTTATATGACCTAATTTGAACAATAAATGTTTTGAGAGACGGTGGAAGTGACTTAACTCTGACCTTACAACTTTGTTGCGTCTTAGACGCTCTCGAAGTACTCTTGAGTTGGTCTTATAACGCTAGTTGTTGAGTTAGCTGGTAAGAAATGAAATAACGAAGTGGACTGTATATGTTACTTGAGTTAATTATTTATGAAAGTTATGAAAGGGATAAAACCGAGATTAATTAACGGCGCCAAACAAACAATTAACTGGGTCGAAATGGAAAATATTAAAAGGTGTGCCGAGTTCGGAGACAAATGTAAACTGCTTGTATTGATGCTGTTTACTTTAATCATAGGGAACAGAAATTGTAAAATGAGTTGTTTAAATTCTTTATTTTAAGTGTTACTGTGTTAGAAGCATTATGTAACACATTAAATGTTATGTCTTCCTCAACTAGGGTGTTTATTTATTTCAGCAGTAAACTAAAAACCAAAAACCGTTGTCACCTAACCTCACAAATGAAAACAACACGTATTTTTGCTTTGCATTAAGTAATAGGACAATTTACAATTAGTACACTTTCCACATCGTAATATATTTATACAATCGCATATTATATAAAACATCGAAAATGTACCCCAGGAATGGATAAATGTACAGTTCCGATGCCGCTAAATAGCTTTTGTTTGTTTATTTGTTACTATGGTAATTAATTCTGGTGTTCATGGTGTTTTGACATCTTTAGTAGTAGTATTTAATATATTTCTATATTTCATTACTTATTCATTACATCATCAGAAGTACGTATAAACATAAATTGTATAATCGTTTAAGACTATTACAAAATATATAGACGTTAACTGTATACAAAATTACAAAATATATAGACACAATCGCATATTAAAAACTACAGGAACGGATAAAGGTACAGTTCCGATGCCGTTAAATAGCATTTGTTTATTTACTTGTTACTATGGTAATTAATTCCGGTCTCCATGTGATGTTGACATCTTTATACGCGTCAACGAAAATGCATAATTGAAAGGGGCAACGAAATCGTGCGAACGGGGCAAAATATCAAACTCCAAGTTAGACAGTATTTTGCGCCTTGTGTCAAAGGTTCTGTGACACTTTGGTCACACTCAAATTTGGTGGCAACGGTGTAACGGTGTGGATTTGTATTCAGTACCCATAAATCCTCAGACTTTTGAGTTTTATATAATAAATATAGATTGTAAATGAAGTTAGTAACTACAAAGTTTAGTAAAGACTTTTTTATAGTTATAAGTGTCTTTCAGATCAGAAGTGTAAACAAAACTGACTACCTAAAGTAAATCTTAGAATACGTCGGAAAATGTAAACGTGAACTTGGAGAAAGTTGACCGCGCTGTTATTTAATTCTAAGTGCGTACATGCGCTGTCTTACTTAAGTGTAACGAATGTGATTTACATTTTAAAACGATTTCAGAGATTCAGGTGTTTAGAATTTTACCAAGACAATCGTAAAATAAGAATGAAAATATTATTGGTTAATAATTTATAGTTATACAAATTAATTTTTATCGACAAATTGTCATGACTTCTGCAGATGTTAGTGTACCAGACTTTCATCGGCACGACTCCTTTACCATTTTTAAAAACATTCATTTTCTGTTTTCTCTGTTATCTCTAATCCTTCCATCTCTCTCATTGTGTGTGTGTGTGTGTGTGTGTGTGTGTGTGTTAATATTGTTACGACATTACAGAAAAAAAATCTACGTGTTTCTCGGCTATTCCAGTGGAATCCGGCTGTAATGTGTATGTGCGTACATATTGCTGCTACTTTGAGACGAATGTCAAGACACTTGTCACGCGTCCGCAACGAGACTTTTCCAGACCACACCGATACGCGCGTGTTGTGTTCAAGGCCGCAATCAATTACGTTCTAGTGTTTTCTAGTAGACGCCTATTAGCAAATATTCTGGAACTTCAGCGGGGTATACATACAAGTATTCAGCGACGCTCAGTTCAATTTTGAGTGGCGATTTATGTCAGTGCGGTTCGAAGTATTGTGGCGAAGTGTTATGTCGGGCGATTTACAGAGTGCGTCGCAAGTGGTGAAAAGTGATTATAGCGCGGAATTCTTTAAAGTTGACATTATAATTGTGTGGACAGATTAACTTGAATTATTGTACGAGTATAATCTTGTTGAATAACGCGTTGATTATAAACTGTTAATTGTGATAATTACATCTGGTTTTTAGTGACTTCACTTGTGTCTTGTATTTTGTTTTCCACTG
Source organism: Magicicada septendecula (assembly GCA_034769895.1). Taxonomy (NCBI): domain Eukaryota; kingdom Metazoa; phylum Arthropoda; class Insecta; order Hemiptera; family Cicadidae; genus Magicicada; species Magicicada septendecula. The sequence continues at coordinate 103,099,672 of CM068375.1, forward strand.
TACCATACGACGATCAGTGAGACTGTCGTAACAATATAATTTAATAATAATTAGCAGATTATCGTTTGGTTCCTTTTACAGTATGGTTATGGTGAGTTCTGTTTCTACATTAACTAGTGTTATGGTCACAGTGTTCTCTATCAAATTATTGTTTATTAGTTTTATTATTAAAACCACAAATGGTTTAAGCACAAAAATCTATATCGTACTAAGATTTTAAGAAAATTTAGTAACATGTAAGAGAACATGTTTGATGTGATTTGCTGTGAATATTGGTTTAGTCATTTATAAATCATACAGAGTGTGGAACGTAGCAGGCAAACGACCAGTCAGCGAGTAACAGCTCCGTATAAACTTCTGACATTGTGTCCGACGTCGGTGTAATTTCATTTTCTCGGAGAGAACGGATGTTGTATGAAACCTTTCACAGCTGGCGCACACAATTTGCTAAAGAATTCTAGCAACGCCCAATCTGGCGACAGACGTTGCTACCGTTTTACGTATATCCAACAATATCCAGGAACGAATAACAATGATAGTAATAATACTAATAATAATACTTTCTATAAGAGGGGGAAAATGCTGTATGTACCGTTAAGGAAAACTGTCTGTTCCCTGGTGTGTGGGGCCTCACCCACTTAAAAAACCTACCTTTAATTAAGCATTGATTTAGAGTTCCAAACCTGGAACCACTTAGCCTATTACTTCAGGATGGAGCCTATGGCGCCTTTCTTCAGTTGTCTCTTATGTGCTCAGTGTTCAGAAGAATAGAACCCCATCTCGCCAACTCCTCCGTGGACGTCCTCTTTTCCTCCTCACCGGTGGTATCCATTCCAATATTTTGCGGGGCCATCTGTCATCTTCCATTCTCTTCATATGCCCAAACCACGTCAATTGTCTTCTTTCTATTTCATCTATTATTGTCCTGTCAATGTACATCTCGGCGGGTGTTTTACTACACACTAAAAATTTTCACACGAGTGGCAGCAGAAACTAAATTATTTATTCGTAACGCCCTACCCAAAATTTTAAACAAAGTATTCAGTGGGATAAATATAAAAATGGCTTACCGAACTTATAATAACATTAATAAGATACTCTTACCTAAACAATCAAAATCAGTTGAGGACAAGACGGGCGTTTATAAGATAATATGCAATGACTGTGATAGCTTTTACATTGGCCAAACTGGTAGACCTTTTAAAAAACGATTCAGAGAACATTTACCTAAAAAAGAATTTAGTAAAACAGTGTCAAATTACGCGCGCCATCTGATGGACAAAAACCATAGTTATACTGATTTCACAACGAACTTTCAACCCCTCCATATATGCAGAAAAGGAAATTATATGAATGCTATCGAAGAATACGAAATATATAAGGCTTACAAAAATAAAAAAACAGAAGAAGTCATCCTTAACGATCAATTGAATTTCCAGTCAAATCTATTATACGACACAGCGATAAGAATACAGAACAAGGTCCATAGTGCACGACATATAACAACATGAACACTGCAGTCGACTATAGCATGTCGTGGTGCGCACCAGCAATATCGCGTGTGTCTCAAGTTTGGGGTTTTTATGTGTATTTTGTATGTTTATATATTACATTTATTGTTATGTCTAAATTGTATATAAAGTGTTTTTAATATTTTATTGATCGACGAACTTCACCATCTCTCATTCCTGATGATGGGGCATATGTCCCGAACAATGTCTGTTCCATATGATTAAAGTAAACAGCATAATACAGGCAGTACACACTTGTCTCCCAACTCGGCGCAACTTTTAATTAGATTTTCCACTTAGATGCAGTTAATTGTTTGTTTGGCGCCGTTAATTAGTCTCTGTTTTATCCCTTTCATAACGTCCTGTGACTCCTGTGAACCGCTTTCGCATACGCACAAGTATACGTGATTCAGAACTTTTCAATTAATAAAAATTGTTTGGTTTTTAATAATCCCACATTGTTAAGTAAGAAATTTCATCAAGAGCCTACAATTATACGTATATTTCATTTACCGAGCGATTAGAGCAAGTGTATACAAAGGAAAATGATTCTGAATGGCCTAATTTAGTGTGAGGAAATTAGTGGAGTCATACGATATTAAAATAGACACTGTATCCTGCGAACACAGAAGCCGTAAGTTGAAGATAGAAAAATCAATGTATGACACAAAAATAACTTTAAAAGAATCAGAGTCGATATCTTGAAAACAGAGAACTAGTACATCACTACACAACTACATCATTACTGAATATAAAACTTATATTTATTATCTCTTTACCTTAAAGATGAAATGTGTTTAGACAAAAAATAAATTCCGCGATAAGGCTAGATATAACAATACGGTTGGTATTTTTTTTACGGTAATTACTGTCTCAGCTCTCCTTAAATGAGGCATAGACTCAATTCATTTAAATTTTTTAGTCGGCACAGTTAGTTAACCATAATTTGTACCACCAGCGGCTGTGTTAAGAACCACATTATGTGGTGAGACCGGTGACATACTTTGTCTGTCTGTCTGTCTCTCTCTCTCTCTACCTATCTATTTATCTGCCTCCTTCTATTCATTCACCTCTCCAGATCGGTATTCACCTCTGTCTGTCTACCTGTCTATCTGTCTGTCTCTCTCTCACTTTCCCTCTCTTTCTCTCTCTTTCTCACTCTCTCTCTCTCCCTCTTTCTCTCTCTCTCTTTCTCGCTCTCTGTACCTATCTATCGACTTGCCTGCATATCTCTCCTCTCTGTTTCTACCCTCATACCGGCTGCGATGAAAACAAAACAAAAAAGTAGGAATTACAAAGCACAGATGAAGTACAAGAAACGGATGAATCCCTAGTCGTAGCCTCGGGGTCGAAAAGATCAAAAGTCAGTCAAGAGATACCAGACAGGAAGATGTGACCAGAAGAAAATCTCGCCCAGGACAAATCGAAGCAAGGAGAGAATCCAGCTAAAGCACATTCTCACGGGGATGTTCTCAGAAGGGGCGTGGTTATCCTGTACCTAGCAGGCTTGGACTCCTGATGTGTACTATCGACTTACTTAAAGTTGCCTATACGCCAAGAACTTACTGCATTTCTAACACAGATTTTCTCTACGATTGCCAGTGTGGAGCATAGAATCATGTTAACATAAGAAGGCGATAAATAGATTACTAGTTTTAAATAATAATATCAGTTTCTGTGCGCTTAGTGTTAGCATTCTTCGATTATGTGGGCTATTATTTCCGAAGTGCTATTGCATATCCTACACTACAGATATCATTGCGGGTTGATAATTTTTCCATACATGTCTTTTATTTATTTGCAGGGATATACTGCCCCTTGAAGGTGAGGATCAATCAATCTGCTTCTATCAAGAGAAAATCATTTCTCTGCCATATATTGATGCCTCTTTGTCTGCATTTTATTGGCATGTACACAAAGCGGCATCATTATGTTATTCCTAATATTCCTACTTTATTATATTTATTATTATTATTATTAAGCATCTAATTAAAATGTTTCTTACAAATTGTGTTGTTACAATGAACCGGAAACAGTTTAATTGAGACAATGAAGTAACAAAGCATACATCACATTCACCATTTAAGTAGTTTTTGTTTTTTTTTTAAACTCTCCTTTCCTATTCCCCCTCCGCAAAGAATCAATTTACTGCGTAGAGTTACTGCGGTAACAGTTATCCGGGCAATAGCACTGTCATTAATTACAGATTATGCGGTAACGTTGTCGCCGCCAGCATTACTTGCCAAGGCCGAGGCGTCTGTCTGCCACTCCGTCCTACTGCATTTATAACACACATTAACCTATTGTCCCCCAGTTATATTTATTCGAGCAACTAACATTAGAGGTATAATATATTCACGATCTGGATGTAATAAATGAGTCTGAAAAAAGGTGTATATTAACTATCAGTACAGTAAGATCCGTTTTAAATGAAAGGAAGGGAAATCAGACATTCTGAATAACATGCCTTTTCAGGTAACCCGTAGGTGCTGTTTCCAACTGTTAAAACTAAGATTAGAGGTAAAATATATTCATGATCTGGATGTAATAAATTATTCTGAAATAAGGTGTATTAACTATCAATACAGTAGGATCCGTTTTAAACGAAAGGTAGGGAAATCAGACATTCTGAATAACATGGCTTTTCAGGTAACCCTTAGGTGCTGTTTCCAGCTGTTAAAACGAGAAATGAATCAAATAGAGTACAACATTCCTATTTGGTTTGGTATCCAAGTCACTTGTATCGAATTAGCAAACTAACCTTTAGTAATCGGCCGTGTGACTTCAAGTAGATTTTGTTACTACGCGTTTCGGAGCATATGTTTCATCATCAGGTAACTTCAAATAAATTAAATCACTCTTTCGAGGTGGTCACTAACTAAAATTCAACTCAGCATATGGACAACGTGAACATATACCTAACCAAATAGGGAATTACAACCATAATAACATGAAATATAATTTTGCTTGACATTCGATTTCATACAATCATATTTATACAAACTTCAACTCCAATTTGATACCGTAACACATTTGCCAAAAAAAGCCGTTTCATGAATGCCTTGGAAGAGTTTGAGATTTATGGAGCATACACGAATATAAACAGTCGCGATTCTGTGTTGAATGATCAGCTGAACTTTAGATCCAATCAGTTTTACGACACAGCTTGAACTTCTTGCTCGGATAAGGACTAACGACAGTACAGTAGTAGATTGAACTTGTTTGGGTGCGCACCCAACACCGCGTGCATTCCATATGCTGAGTTGGATTTTAGTTAGTGACGACCTCGAAAGAGTGATTTAATTTATTTGAAGTTACCTGATGATGAAGCCTATGCTCCGAAACGTGTAGGAACAAAATCTACTTGAAATAACACGGCGGATTACTAAAGGTTAGTTTGCGAATATAGTATGTTCAGTGAACACCATGTAATTATACACTTTTTGTATACTGCTTGACTTATTCAAGTAATTAATGTAATTAATACCCTTCCTTATTCCTTGAGGAACTCGCAACCACCTAATTTTTACAGACTGGAGTTACCGGCGCCACTCTTAACCCTCAACCTGGAGGACCGGGGATTTTTTATCAGAGTACTCATCTCTCTCTTAGCTATTACCACTGGTTATTCTATGTTAGAGGATCTATATGACAAACTGTAGCACAGTACTTATGCTGGCGTATTTAGTTGTGTATGGACATGTTATTCAGAATGTCTGATTTCCCTACCTTTCGTTTAAAACGGATCCTACTGTATTGATAGTTAATACACCTTTTTTCAGAATAATTTATTACATCCAGATCATGAATATATTTTACCTCTAATCTTAGTTTTAACAGCTGGAAACAGCACCTACGGGTTACCTGAAAAGGCATGTTATTCAGAATGTCTGATTTCCCTTCCTTTCATTTAAAACGGATCTTACTGTACTGATAGTTATTATACACCTTTTTTCAGAATCATTTATTACATCCAGATCGTGAATATATTATACCTCTAATGTTAGTTGCTCGAATAAATATAACTGGGGGACAATAGGTTAATGTGTGTTATAAATGCAGTAGGACGGAGTGGCAGACAGACGCCTCGGCCTTGGCAAGTAATGCTGGCGGCGACAACGTTACCGCATAATCTGTAATTAATGACAGTGCTATTGCCCGGATAACTGTTACCGCAGTAACTCTACGCAGTAAATTGATTCTTTGCGGAGGGGGAATAGGAAAGGAGAGTTTAAAAAAAAAACAAAAAACTACTTAAATGGTGAATGTGATGTATGCTTTGTTACTTCATTGTCTCAATTAAACTGTTTCCGGTTCATTGTAACAACACAATTTGTAAGAAACATTTTAATTAGATGCTTAATAATAATAATAATAAATATAATAAAGTAGGAATATTAGGAATAACATAATGATGCCGCTTTGTGTACATGCCAATAAAATGCAGACAAAGAGGCATCAATATATGGCAGAGAAATGATTTTCTCTTGATAGAAGCAGATTGATTGATCCTCACCTTCAAGGGGCAGTATATCCCTGCAAATAAATAAAAGACATGTATGGAAAAATTATCAACCCGCAATGATATCTGTAGTGTAGGATATGCAATAGCACTTCGGAAATAATAGCCCACATAATCGAAGAATGCTAACACTAAGCGCACAGAAACTGATATTATTATTTAAAACTAGTAATCTATTTATCGCCTTCTTATGTTAACATGATTCTATGCTCCACACTGGCAATCGTAGAGAAAATCTGTGTTAGAAATGCAGTAAGTTCTTGGCGTATAGGCAACTTTAAGTAAGTCGATAGTACACATCAGGAGTCCAAGCCTGCTAGGTACAGGATAACCACGCCCCTTCTGAGAACATCCCCGTGAGAATGTGCTTTAGCTGGATTCTCTCCTTGCTTCGATTTGTCCTGGGCGAGATTTTCTTCTGGTCACATCTTCCTGTCTGGTATCTCTTGACTGACTTTTGATCTTTTCGACCCCGAGGCTACGACTAGGGATTCATCCGTTTCTTGTACTTCATCTGTGCTTTGTAATTCCTACTTTTTTGTTTTGTTTTCATCGCAGCCGGTATGAGGGTAGAAACAGAGAGGAGAGATATGCAGGCAAGTCGATAGATAGGTACAGAGAGCGAGAAAGAGAGAGAGAGAAAGAGGGAGAGAGAGAGAGTGAGAAAGAGAGAGAAAGAGAGAGAAAGAGAGGGAAAGTGAGAGAGAGACAGACAGATAGACAGGTAGACAGACAGAGGTGAATACCGATCTGGAGAGGTGAATGAATAGAAGGAGGCAGATAAATAGATAGGTAGAGAAAGAAAGAGACAGACAGACAGACAAAGTATGTCACCGGTCTCACCACATAATGTGGTTCTTAACACAGCCGCTGGTGGTACAAATTATGGTTAACTAACTGTGCCGACTAAAAAATTTAAATGAATTGAGTCTATGCCTCATTTAAGGAGAGCTGAGACAGTAATTACCGTAAAAAAAATACCAACCGTATTGTTATATCTAGCCTTATCGCGGAATTTATTTTTTGTCTAAACACATTTCATCTTTAAGGTAAAGAGATAATAAATATAAGTTTTATATTCAGTAATGATGTAGTTGTGTAGTGATGTACTAGTTCTCTGTTTTCAAGATATCGACTCTGATTCTTTTAAAGTTATTTTTGTGTCATACATTGATTTTTCTATCTTCAACTTACGGCTTCTGTGTTCGCAGGATTTATCGTATGACCCCTCTTTATCGTATGACTCCACTAATTTCCTCACACTAAATTAGGCCATTCAGAATAATTGTCCTTTGTATACACTTGCTCTAATCGCTCGGTAAATGAAATATACGTATAATTGTAGGCTCTTGATGAAATTTCTTACTTAGCAATGTGGGATTATTAAAAACCAAACAATTTTTATTAATTGAAAAGTTCTGAATCACGTATACTTGTGCGTATGCGAAAGCGGTTCACAGGAGTCACAGGACGTTATGAAAGGGATAAAACAGAGACTAATTAACGGCGCCAAACAAACAATTAACTGCATCTAAGTGGAAAATCTAATTAAAAGGTGCGCCGAGTTGGGAGACAAGTGTGTACTGCCTGTATTATGCTGTTTACTCTAATCATATGGAACAGACATTGTTCGGGACATATGCCCCATCATCAGGAATGAGAGATGGTGAAGTTCGTCGATCAATAAAATATTAAAAACACTTTATATACAATTTTACACATAACAATAAATATAATATATAAACATACAAAATACACATAAAAACCCCAAACTTGAGACACACGCGATATCGCTGGTGCGCACCACGACATGCTATAGTCGACTGCAGTGTTCATGTTGTTATATGTCGTGCACTATGGACCTTGTTCTGTATTCTTATCGCTGTGTCGTATAATAGATTTGACTGGAAATTCAATTGATCGTTAAGGATGACTTCTTCTGTTTTTTTATTTTTGTAAGCCTTATATATTTCGTATTCTTCGATAGCATTCATATAATTTCCTTTTCTGCATATATGGAGGGGTTGAAAGTTCGTTGTGAAATCAGTATAACTATGGTTTTTGTCCATCAGATGGCGCGCGCAATTTGACACTGTTTTACTAAATTCTTTTTTAGGTAAATGTTCTCTGAATCGTTTTTTAAAAGGTCTACCAGTTTGGCCAATGTAAAAGCTATCACAGTCATTGCATATTATCTTATAAACGCCCGTCTTGTCCTCAACTGATTTTGAATGTTTAGGTAAGAGTATCTTATTAATGTTATTATAAGTTCGGTAAGCCATTTTTATATTTATCCCACTGAATACTTTGTTTAAAATTTTGGGTAGGGCGTTACGAATAAATAATTTAGTTTCTGCTGCCACTCGTGTGAAAATTTTTAGTGTGTAGGAAAACACCCGCCGAGATGTACATTGACAGGACAATAATAGATGAAATAGAAAGAAGACAATTGACGTGGTTTGGGCATATGAAGAGAATGGAAGATGACAGATGGCCCCGCAAAATATTGGAATGGATACCACCGGTGAGGAGGAAAAGAGGACGTCCACGGAGGAGTTGGCGAGATGGAGTTCTATTCTTCTGAACGCTGAGCACATAAGAGCCAACTGAAGAAAGGCGCCATAGGCTCCATCCTGAAGTAATAGGCTAATTGGTTCCAGGTTTGGAACTCTAAATCAATGCTTAATTAAAGGTAGGTTTTTTAAGTGGGTGAGGCCCCACACACCAGGGAACAGACAGTTTTCCTTAACGGTACATACAGCATTTTCCCCCTCTTATAGAAAGTATTATTATTAGTATTATTACTATCATTGTTATTCGTTCCTGGATATTGTTGGATATACGTAAAACGGTAGCAACGTCTGTCGCCAGATTGGGCGTTGCTAGAATTCTTTAGCAAATTGTGTGCGCCAGCTGTGAAAGGTTTCATACAACATCCGTTCTCTCCGAGAAAATGAAATTACACCGACGTCGGACACAATGTCAGAAGTTTATACGGAGCTGTTACTCGCTGACTGGTCGTTTGCCTGCTACGTTCCACACTCTGTATGATTTATAAATGACTAAACCAATATTCACAGCAAATCACATCAAACATGTTCTCTTACATGTTACTAAATTTTCTTAAAATCTTAGTACGATATAGATTTTTGTGCTTAAACCATTTGTGGTTTTAATAATAAAACTAATAAACAATAATTTGATAGAGAACACTGTGACCATAACACTAGTTAATGTAGAAACAGAACTCACCATAACCATACTGTAAAAGGAACCAAACGATAATCTGCTAATTATTATTAAATTATATTGTTACGACAGTCTCACTGATCGTCGTATGGTACAGTGGAAAACAAAATACAAGACACCAGAGAAGTCATTAAAAACCAGATTTAATTATCGCAATTAACAGTTTATAATCAACGCGTTATTCAACAAGATTATACTCGTACAATAATTCAAGTTAATCTGTCCACACAATTATAATGTCAACTATAAAGAATTCCGCGCTATAATCACTTTTCACCACTTGCGACGCACTCTGTAAATCGCCCGACATAACACTTCGCCACAATACTTCGAACCGCACTGAGATAAATCGCCACTCAAAATTGAACTGAGCGTCGCTGAATACTTGTATTTATACCCCGCTGAAGTTCCAGAATATTTGCTAATAGGCGTCTACTAGAAAACACTAGAACGTAATTGATTGCGGCCTTGAACACAACACGCGCGTATCGGTGTGGTCTGGAAAAGTCTCGTTGCGGACGCGTGACAAGTGTCTTGACATTCGTCTCAAAGTAGCAGCAATATGTACGCACATACACATTACAGCCGGATTCCACTGGAATAGCCGAGAAACACGTAGATTTTTTTTCTGTAATGTCGTAACAATATTAACACACACACACACACACACACACACACACACACACAATGAGAGAGATGGAAGGATTAGAGATAACAGAGAAAACAGAAAATGAATGTTTTTAAAAATGGTAAAGGAGTCGTGCCGATGAAAGTCTGGTACACTAACATCTGCAGAAGTCATGACAATTTGTCGATAAAAATTAATTTGTATAACTATAAATTATTAACCAATAATATTTTCATTCTTATTTTACGATTGTCTTGGTAAAATTCTAAACACCTGAATCTCTGAAATCGTTTTAAAATGTAAATCACATTCGTTACAATTAGGTAAGACAGCGCATGTACGCACTTAGTATTAAATAACAGCGCGGTCAACTTTCTCCAAGTTCACGTTTACATTTACCGACGTATTCTAAGATTTACTTTAGGTAGTCAGTTTTGTTTACACTTCTGATCTGGAAGACACTTATAACTATAAAAAAGTCTTTACTAAACTTTGTAGTTACTAACTTCATTTACAATCTATATTTATTATATAAAACTCAAAAGTCTGAGGATTTATGGGTACTGAATACAAATCCACACCGTTACACCGATTGCCACCAAATTTGAGGGTGACCAAAGTGTCACAGAACCTTTGACACAAGGCGCAAAATACTGTCTAACTTGGAATTTGATATTTTGCCCCGTTCGCACGATTTAGGGCCTTTCAATTATGCATTTTCGTTGACGCGTATAAAGGTGTCAACATCACCATGGAGACCGGAATTAATTACCATAGTAACAAGTAAATAAACAAATGCTACTTAACGGCATCGGAACTGTACCTTTATCCGTTGCTGCAGTTTTTAATATACGATTGTGTCTATATATTTTGTAATTTTGTATACAGATACGTCTATATATTTTGTAATAGTCTTAAACGATTATACAATTTATGTTTATACGTATTTCTGATGATGTAATGAATAAGTAATGAAATATAGAAATATATTAAATACTACTACTAAAGATGTCAACAACACCATGAACACCAGAATTAATTACCATAGTAACAAATAAATAAACAAAAGCTATTTAGCGGCATCGGAACTGTACATTTATCCATTCCTGGAGTACATTTTCGATGTTTTATATAATATGCGATTGTATCAATATATTACGATGTGGAAAGTGTACTAATTGTAAATTGTCCTATTACTTAATGCAAAGCAAAAATACGTGTTGTTTTCATTTGTGAGGTTAGGTGACAACGGTTTTTGGTTTTTAGTTTACTGCTGAAATAAATAAAAACCCTGGTTGAGGAAGACATAACCTTTAATGTGTTATATAATGCTTCTAACACAGTAACACTTAAAATAAAGAATTTAGCGTTTTTGATTTAACAGGTACTTTATAAATTTCTCCAAAGGCTTTATAAACGGGTACTTTTAAATCTCCAAAGGCTGTTGCACCAACATAATAATTCAGTACAAGGTAAAATAGTACAAGTGTTGAAAACAGCTTTAGAGAGAATTTGACTAATGAGTACAAAACTATTATACGAGCTGACAGAACGCCATATAGACACAGACAATAAAAATTATATTAAAATACTTGCTAAAAGTCAAATATTCGCGTGGGAAGCCGCGGGTAACAGCTAGTATTAATATAAGTAGGCTATAAAGATGTGTTGATATGTTACCGTCGTAAATGTATATTTATAGTCAGGTGATACGTTACTGTAAATAAAATTTTACATAAATTATATATGACAGTTGTAATTATTCAACCTAGTGAAAGAGCGAAGCGAGTTCTCAGTTTTAGCTCGACCATTTGGCATTTATCTGTCTATCTGTCTGTGTACTGTCAGCTGTTTGGGGTATGTCACACGATAATTTTGAATTCATCAACCAATGTTCGTAACATTAACAAGCGTTTCCATACTTTTCCACTACAGAATCCTATCGTTTTTTAGATCCATCGCCTAAAATCAGGAGGACGGGAGACAAAAATGTGAGTGGTTAAAATTTTCAAAAAAAAAACTTAAAAGGCCATGTAGGGTGTCAAATTAAAAGGAATTTTAGCCACATTCAAAATATAGTGTTCACTTATGAACATGTCACAATCTTTGGACGTCAGGGCCACAAAAGTGAGAGAAAATTTTGATAAAATCACAAAAATTCATGTGGGCTATCAAATTAAAGCTAATTTTAACTAACATCTAAATGTAGTGTTTGGAAATTTTAGAACTTTTGGATCGCAAAAAAGAGATTAAAAATTTGTAAAAAGCCATCAGGATTTTAGACTAAAAAGAATGGTAACACAAATCCGAATCCTACTGAGCTGATATAAAGCCTGGCTGTTGCGCCGTGTCCGGTTGTTGCGACATTAGTCGACCAACGTTTCAATCCCAGCCAAAGCAACAGAGAACACGTATGGCAGATGTTAGCCAGACAATACGAGAAATATGATTTCTTGTTTTATTTACAAAAATATTGGTTTTGACTTACCTCTCACTGATTATAATTTTAATAATGCTTGTTCAGGCGTTAAAATTATCTAAAAAGGAAAACATTAATTTTTTTAAACACAGAAAAGCTTCGGGTGAAGAGGAGCGAATTGTTTCGAATTTCCAACGATATTACCAATTTCACACACCCAGTGAATCCCACTAAACGTACTTTTTTAAATTAATTATGGAACAGTAGCCCGCTGTTATCATCCTGCCGCACGCCCGCGCGCACACACACATACACCACAGTGTTCTGGTTATTGGTGGAGATATTACTTTAGCTGCCACGACATGACCTCTATGAAAACACTTGCAACTTGGGTGGAAATTTTCATTTTCCTGCAAGCATTTCTCTCATAGGATAAATGAAAACCAACGTGCGCCTTTTTTCTTTATTCTATTAAAACTTAAAAGTTTAATAACTTTCCTGTTGAACTTAAAAGTGTGATGATAATTTCCAAATTACAAAGGTTGTTGTTGTTGTTGTTGTTGTTGTTGTTGTTGTTGTTGTTGTTGTTGTTGTTGTTGTTGTTGTTGTTGTTGTTGTTGTTGTTGTTTGTTGTTGTTGTTGTTGTTGTTGTTGTTGTTGTTGTTGTTGTTGTTGTTGTTGTTGTTGTTGTTGTTGTTGTTGTTGTTGTTGTTGTTGTTGTTCGTCTTCTTCTTCTTCTTCTTCCTATTATTATTATTAGTAGTAGTAGTAGTAGTAGTAGTAGTGGTAGTAGTAGTAGTAGTAGTAGTAGTAGTAGTAGTAGTAGTAGTAGTAGTAGTAGTAGTAGTAGTAGTAGCAGCAGTAGTAGTAATAGTAGTAGTAGTAGTACTACTGTGGCCAAATACCTCGATGTGCTGATCGACTCGAGGGTAAACTTATTCGAGCAGATACCGCAGACGACATACAAGATTGCTAAAGGTGTCTCGCGACTAGGTAGATTAATCTCCAACGTTGAAGAGTCCAAACCCAACAAGCGCCGCCTATGATAACGGCGGTCCAGTCAGTTCTTTTTTATGGTGCAGAAGTGTGGACGCTGGACTTAAGTGCTCACCAGACACGTAAGAGTGTGCACCGAGAGGAAGCGTGGGAATGCCGGATTCTACCTGACGCAGTTCCTAAACGCTCACTGACATTTCCGATCTTACCTTCACAAGACCGGGAAAACCTTATCACCGGATTGCCTATAGTGTCCGACAGCCGTGGATGACCTCTTCTTCAAATGTGATAGGTGTACATGAAGAGTATCCCTAGTGAGGGAGACGGGCACATGATAGATCCTGATAGCTGTCCTCCAAACACCTGACTATGGACACACCTGGAACAATGTAGCATCCTTGGTAGGGAGCATCCTTGGACTTGAACCACGTGCAAAGTAAAAGACTAGATATGAGCTCGAAGGATGCAGGGAAACGGCGTAGCCTGAAGTGATGGGATAAACTGTTACTGTTCCAGACTAGATCCAGGTTGTCAGTGGATAGTCCATTTGTGATGGAAGTCGTCCACTTGGTGGGAAAACGCATTTTCACTCTTCAAAAAAAAATAATAATAATTAGATCATATATCGTGCAATTGAAACCAATATAACCGTGTGATAAATTACGTAGAGAAGGTTTCACGCCAGAAGAACAGATGAAAACAATCTTGCTAGGCGCCGTTAACTTGTACCTGACTTGTGTTAAGAAAGTAACGTAGATCGTCTGGGGGTTATGTTGCAAGTGAGTGTCCAGGACAGGAAGGAGAAATATAAATTGTACCATCCTGAATTTTTGTGTAAAGTGATTTCATGAGTGAGCTCTGTAGTTATGGTGGATGAAATCTCCTACACCCGTGGAAATTAGGGTATCTTTTACGGTAAACATAAGTTTTCTACAGTCCTGTTTAAATGAAAAAAAATATATTGTTGTGTAGTAATAGTTGTTGTTCTACTTAGATCAAAAACCATTTAGCAATATCATATTTCTGCCAAACTTAAGCACCCTGGAGCAGAACTCGGTAAGCTGTATGATCTGCTTGGCCGTGACACAACCTTTAAAAACAGACAACAAAATATTGTTGTACAACGCCACTTTGGAGATTATGTGACTTACAGCATTCGGCTGTAGGTTTTGCCACTGTTCCAAATTCGGAAATTCTACACCATTACCAAAATAAAGTAATCGGTTCATTAGTTAACACTTAACGCTCCTTTCTATGTTCCAATTTCTGCATAGTAACTTATTGTGCCAAAGATTGCAAGATAGTCTTTATAATATGGCGTCTGTACAGTTTTAAAAAGTAGTCAGCCTTTGTCATGAACCGCTAACTATTCCGTTCGATCGATTCAATTACAGTAGTAGAGTTATCGATATTGTGTTGTCTCGCTGCAACACACTGCTTCCGTTCGATCCCCTCGCAGGTAAAAAGTATCTAGCTTTTTACGGTCACTGTACTCTAACAAGGTTTACCAAACCAGTAAGCTGTATGCCTGACTATAACACATCTCTACTTAACAGTTAGTAGCCGGCCCCATACACGTGTAACAGCATTTGTAAATACACATATAGACATACACACACAAACTTACAAATTTTAGTGCCTAGTCAATTATTGAAAAGGAGTTAGTCACTGAACTGGACGCAGGTGGCAAAAGTGAAAACCACTCTGCATAAAGGCAACAGGCAGGAAAGATTACTACAAAAAAATGATACCAGACTGCGCACCAGTGGCGAAGTGTAATCGCAATTTTGGCGTCTAATGCAAAACTTTGTCACTGCTCTCTCTTTTAAATCCATCCAGTTTTAATACGGTTTCTCTCTATGAAAATCGTAACTGTTCTTCAAGTGATATCTTATTACAAAACTAAACTTGCTTATAAATGTTAAATATAAATTCGTAAAAACAGTAAAAGAGTTAATATTAAACGAAATATACACTTGATCAATGGGATAAACTTCAAGTTACTAGGATCATTGTAATGGCTTAACCAAAAAGCCCCTTAATTTACAGAACTTGCTCACTAATGGAAATGGTTTATTATTAAATAAAAATTAAGTAATACATATTAATTCTTCACTTCTATGTGTTTTCAACTTTTATTTTTAGCTCATGTGCCTTTAAACTTTAAAAATTTCAAAGCAAATATTATATTTGAATTTGGGCTCAACTTCTCTTTAGACTGTTATCGGGCATAGATTTTTACAATTTTTTCAACATTTTTTTATCTACCGTGACTCTTTTCTGAAAATTTGTATATCTTTTTTTTCTACCTGGGTCTTGTCCTAAAATATTGAATTGTCTTCCTAAAATAATTGTGTCCTAAAACCCTGAACACAATAATTAGAGTTTCTTTAATATATTCGCTCATATGATACCCCACATTAATTTTTGTGAGTTTTCAAAATTTTGACCTCTTAAATTTTTACCACTCGTAGCGTATTTTTAGGAATGAATAAAAAAATATCGGTATGGAGAATACATGATTTCCATGTTCTAAGATTTATATTTAAAATCACTTACTTGGATTCCGTTCGATAATTTCTAAAAAAGTTTCGCTTGCCCTATTTTTCACTATTTTCACTATTTATAGATATTTTTGTTAGCATGAAGTAGTCGTTTAATAAAATGTTATTTTTGTGTCACTTTATCTATACAAATTAGGTACTTTATTCTTATAATAAAACTGAACTATACAGATAATCATCTCTCCTCCTCAACCTTTCCCCACCATTAATGATATTTACACTTTCATAGAATAATACCTTTATCATATGTAATTTCTAAGGTATTTTATCCTTACAAATTAAATATTTGTACTTAACTTGATTTCAGCACAGCAATTAAAAAAAAATTCACCCCTTCCCCTTTAACTACCCACTCCATTTATAATCATTTCATTTACCATTTTACATAGGATTGACATGACTTTATTTTCGGAACGCTTATTTATTAAAATTAAGTTCTTTATTCTTGTTAAAACACAAAACAATACAATTAGACTACCCCTCCCTCTTAACCGAACAACCTGGTTGCCTGGCGACAAAATTATTTAATTTTTAACAATTACCATTTTTTCAAAAAAGTTTAAATGATTTTTTAAGTACTTTACTCTTGTTAAAACGTAAAACGATGCAGGTAAACTACTCCTCCCCCTTAACCGATCTTCACCAAATTCAGTAGCCCTTGAGTCCTCTACAACTCGGGTACACATGCAAAACATTATTTCATTCCGTTTGAATTTTCGGCAGTTATCGTTCGCCATAGAAAACATTGTACACATAAACACACAGACACTTTTCGGAAAATTACTTTTCTTCATGCTTTGAGGGTAGTACAATCAGATTCAGCCCTTATCTCGAACGCGATGTTTTTCGCGATCACCATACTTCCATTTCCTTACGGAACATCGCAGTCTGCGGGGCAGCAGCATGGACACGTACGCTAAGTTTCACGGAAATAGATTGATGCATTCAAAAGTTATCGTAAAGCATTCCCCAAGTAGACAGAAAGACAAATGTCAAAGGGGCAAGTTAAAACTGAGAGCTCTCTTCGCTCGACAATATGCACACACGAAAGTGTTTAAATATAAAAAAATAGCTCCCATATCATGGTACAATATATGAAGCAAAATTACTGGGAGCCAGTAACGGACGGTCGAGTATGTGTCAACTGCATTAGACGCTTTAGTTTATTCCCATGATAAAGTTAGTAAAGGCAAGACTTACATATTAATCCTTTACAGTTTATTTAGAAACATACAACAGAGAGATTAACGGAAGCTACATTAAAGAAACAACTTGTTGGTATTTCCTCTCCTTTACAGTAATCGCTGACACCTGCGGAACAGTAACTGCTTTCCTAGCTATTTTGTGAAACAGAACGATGTAAGATATGTTGGCTTTGACTACACTGTCAGTGGTGATCATACTGGGCGGGGTCGTTGCTGATTACTTGATCAGGATAGGAATAAATTTGGAATATGGTTGTTCAGGCTCTAGGATTCGGTACCTTTTTTTGGTATTATTATTATTATTATTACTATCTGTTACCCGCGGCTTCGCACGCGAATATTTGACTTTCAATAAGTATTTTAATATAATTTTTATTGTCTATGTCTATATGGCGTTTTGTCAGGTCATATAACAATTTTGTACTCATTAGTCAAATTCCCTCTAAAGCTGTTTTCAACACTTGTACTATTTTAACTTCTACTAAATTATTATTTTGGTGCAACAGCCTTTGGAGATTTAAAAGTACCCGTTTATAAAGCCTTTGGAGATATTTGTGAAGTACCTGTTAAATCAAAAACGCTAATTTCTTTATTTTATGTGTTACTGTGTTAGAAGCATTGTATTAAACGTTAAGTTTTCCTAAACCATGGCTTTTATTTATTTCAGCGAACCAAAAACCGTTGTCAACTAACCTTACAAATGAAAACAACACGTATTTTCGCTTTGAATTAAGTAACAGGACAATTTACAATTATTACACTTCTTCTTTTCCACATCGCATATTATATAAAACATCGAAAATGTACTGCAGGAATAGATAAATGTACAGTTCCGATACCGCTAAATAGCTTTGTTTATTTACTTGTTACTATTGTAATTAATTCTGGTCTCCATGGTGTTGACATCTTTATACGCGACAACGAAAAGGCATAATTAAAAGGGCCTAGATTGTGCGAACGGGGCAAAATATCATATTACAAGTTAGACAGTATTTTTCGCCTTGTGTCAAAGGTTACCTGTGCAAAATTTGGTGGCAATCGGTATAACGGTGTGGATTTGTATTTAGTATCCATAAATCCTCAGACTTTGAGTTTTATATATATAGATTAGTAGTAGTAGTAGTAGTAGTAGTAGTAGTAGTAGTAGTAGTAGTAGTTGTTGTTGTTGTTGTTGTTGTTGTTGTAGTGGTAGTGGTAGAGTAGTAGTAGTAGTAGCAGCAGCAGCAGCAACAGCAGCAACAGCAGCAGCAGCAGCAGCAGCAGTAGTAGTATATATTATAATGTTAACTACAGTTGGTTAGTTAGATTAATACTTTCTACACTGTATAATGTTGAAAAATTATATCAATTATACATTAATAATGTTTACTATATTTTAACATGTTATCTATGATATACTATTTTTCACATGATTAGTTTCTTATACTGAGGAGAAAGAATTCCCTTTTTAATTAAAGAATTCTGGCTTTCATATGCAATGTTATGTTACATTACAATATGCATTTTAAAATGGATAAAAACGTGTTGTGTGTGTGTGTGTGTGTGTGTGTGTGTGTGTGTGTGTGTGTGTGTGTGTGTGTGTGTGTGTGTGTGTGTGTGTGTGTGTGTGTGTGTGTGTGTGTGTGTGTGTGTGTGTGTGTGTGTGTGTGTGTGTGTGTGTGTGTGTGTTTCATTTTATTATCGTAATATAACGCAGTAATGTTATAAATTTATTGTATGCTACCATTCGGCATTAGGTTTCGGCTGAAGGATTTGCCGAGCAATTCAGCGGACCAACATTTATTTCGCCAAAAGGAAAGCCACAAACGTTTACGATTGGCCGAGAGCGCCGTTTATTTTAATTTACTTGACCGGCTCTGCTGTTCCAGCTCTGCTCACTGACTCTTACAGATTCTTAGCTCGCGCTTTCACTCCTAATTCGCTCCAATAAATTTTCTCACACAACACGTTCGGGAAAACTACATTATTCTATCAAGTTCGTTTTAAGCACATACTGTGTGTGTGTGTGTGTGTGTGTGTGCGCGCGCGCGCGCGCGCGCCCCAGTTAATTTAAAGAGAGGGTGAGATGGATAGAGAGAGAGAGAGAGAGAGAGAGTGAGGGAGAAAGGGAGTATATAAAGTCCTCTTTTCTCTATTCTTTACATCAAGTTGTAAGTACTTGACGTGTCTATTTAGCTTCCACTAAACTTCTATGTCGTCTATCTAGCTTTTCCTCCTTGACGTTTGTAGAATTTAACTTCAAGGGATACTGCAAATGAATTCTATCCAGATCGTGACTAGAGAACGCTGAGACTCTTCTTTTGTGTGTTACCGAACCTTAGGCGGCCTACTTCAGTTATCTGTAGGACGCTGGGAACCCTTATACCCCTTTTTTCTCATCGGAGTTCAGTACCTGTGCGTACTAAACTCACCATCCGCTTTTTCTTAGAGTATCCCTCACATACGCAGCACCTGCCTGTTTGGAAGGTTTCCAATCCCATACTCTCCGCTACATCTCCAACTCTCCCTGGTTTGTTAGAAATGATACTATCAGACGAGGGCTGAAGGTTCCTTCTCTCACCGAATTCGTTCGGTCCCTTGCCCTCAACCTTTTTACCCGAGCCTCTGTATCTACCCATTCCCACTTCCGTCGTCTTAGTACAGACGTTGGCCCGCCACAAACGCTCCCGAGCGCTTTTCGACAACCCTCCAAACGCCATCATCTCGCCATCTGCCCATTCCGCCGATCTTGTGAAGTTTCGCCATCCCACCCCTCCTGTCAACACCTTGTCCATGCCGGCGCCCGGTGACAGGCTGAGGGGGGTTTGCGCTAGCGCCTTAGGTGTTACTGCCTTAAGTGGCGCCTTTGGTTCCTACTTCCTACTTTCTGTTCTCTCCCGTGCCTCGACATTGCCACTTGGCAGCCTTCGGCGACTTTTCCTGAGGGGTTTGAGTCACCCTGCCCGTTGTAGGCGGGCAATTCCTACCTCCCAACCGAAAGATCTCTGAAATCTCATCCATTCTGCTGCTGCGGGTCTCTTCGAGGTCTGGGATCCGACGAAAATTACATCGGTCCATCTCTCCAAAAATAAATATCTATGAGGTTCCAGTACTGTAATAGCGCGTCATCGCTAATCATGGTAGCAAGCAGACATCAGGCAGTCATCGGGTTCGCCCGGACACTACGATCACCGGAGCACGTCAAGCTGCTGCTCCGTACACCTGGACCTGGGAACTCGCTCTCGTTTCTTATAGACGATACAAATCGTGTGCAATGCGTCCATAGGTTATGCGACTATGTTATAGTCTTCGTGGATGAGTGAAACTAATCCATTAATTAAATTATTACTAGGAAATAAGAAATAATGGTACGTAAGTGGCACATTAAAACAAATAACGCGCAACATTGAAATGTAACTCGTTTTGTTTGCCAGTGCTATGACCTAAATTTACTAGGCTTATTTTCATAATACTCTAAGGTGTATATTGTAACGATACAAATCTGTTGTATTCTATTAAAGTGTGTTTTATCGTGTGTTAACCCCACACGTTGTAGTCGTTACTTTATGTTTATAAATAACAGTCGTACTTTTTAACTTTTCACGCTGACGATGTCCGTCGCGAACTCACGAATTACCAGTACCGATAGCTTCACGAGTGTAAATCTTACCTGTCCTTCAATGAGTAAATTTATTTCCCGAGTGGCGCCAAATTGTTTATGAAAACAATTAAAAATGTGAAACTGAGCGGTCGTTCTAGGCGGTGTTGACTAATTCAAATTACCCTCGCAACTGGCGGGCATTTGAATCTCGCTAGTAGTTCGTCGTGCTGCCGACGTCTAACGCTGGCAGACAATTTCACTCGTTGCTAATAATGAAATAATAATAATAATAATAATAATAATTGTCGCAGACAATTTCACACAAACTTTATAATGCAATTTATAATTAAATAAAGGACGGTTATTACTACTCAGTACTAGTTTATTAACATGAAATAGTTAATAGTTATTCAGTTAAATACAAAATTATATACTGTTATTAAATAAAGTTGCTCCGGCAATAAATAGACAATTTTCTCAGGTTGGCTAATTTGATTGAACGATTCTAAATCGACATGGCTGTCGTCAATGTTTATTTTCTATTGTTCGTTTAATCATGAGTTCTTTTGATTACGAAAAAATATTAATAAGATGATAATAAAGTACACTACCTTACATCAATGGTACTTATATACTATTAGGTTTAAATACAATTCGTTTTTTCCTTGTTAAAAAGTGTGTGTTAATAATTCGTAATTTGTACACAGGTTACTTTCTGTTTACATACAAGTTTAGTATTTATTCTCAATTAATCCTTGAAAGAAATTTAGTTATCCGTTCGGAGTCAGAGTTATTTATGTTGTGAGAAAAGTTAATTAGAATTTATTTCGTAAATTCGGGTAGTTCAGATGTACTTAACAAATCTTGTTGAATTCGGGTGAAGATTCACTTAGTTCTTAGATAGGTTGGGTCTATACGATCATCAATCTTCCATCATTTATAATGTGGATTACGTATGGCTTCTTTTTCAATCAATTGGAAGTTTTAATTATTTTCAACTATTAATAATCTGGCTAACTGGCTCTCCTAGTTTAATTAAGTCTTCGTTCAACTTATTGAATCCACTTCTTATTAAATTTGGTCGAATTTCTTATTATTTTAATTAATAATTGTGTTGAATATGGCTTTGCTTCTGTATGTCTTGAGCGTCAATAATGGACTAATGTTTTATAACTGAATTATATTAAATAACGTTCCGTTGTTATGGCAACTGTCTGTACTCTCATTGGTTGATAATATTTATGTCTATTGTTATAATATTTGAATTTTAATTCAAAATGAATAAATATCTTCTGATGGCTATTATTCTTCTGTCTTCTTATCTATGTATTAGATATTATCACAACTGTTTATATTTTCTTTCAAAGATCATTTTGACATCCCACAAAGCTGGGTTTGTTCATGTATTAAAGTTTTGACAATAATGTTAATATTATTTTATTACATTTCTTTCTTATTTTATGTTTTTAATCTAACTCTGACATCTTAATATGGTTCACTAATTGTACTTAATTAGTTACCTGCCCTGAATTTTCTAATATAATAGTTATTTTCTTACAATTTGTTTATTTTGGTTTATAGGCCTAAGTAGTAATTGGCTATATCTTCTTATTTTACACAAATTAAAGATTATTTTTCATTTACATATGTTTTGCTTGGTGTCACTTATGACTTGTTTACATTTTGAATTAATTTGGGCTGTTTTATAATAATCGTATGTTCTTATTACTTTACCAAAATCATTGCTTGTCTGTTATTCTCTTATTTCTTTTTCTGTCTTTACTCTAAAGATTATTATTATGTTTGTAAAATGTTATCTCCTTATTCATATCTATTGCCATTTCTTATAACTTGTTAATCATTTAATATTACTTATAAAACATAACACAAAAATTAGGTTTATTGTCTGTTTACTTTTTTCAGCCATATTCCTTCTTATAAACTTAATTGAACAGATAGTTATCTTGGTGAATAACATTATAACACCATTTATTTTATCTTGCTAATCATCCCTTTAAACATTTTTATTAACATAAGATGTTCTATTTATTTTGCACTCATATTATTTAGTTTATTCTTATTTAATACTATTAGATTGGTTGTCTATCCATCTTTTAACATTTACTATACATTTTTTACTACTTAACCATTGTAATTATAACATTCTTAACCATTATGGGATTTTTATCCTGAATACCACTGTATTCCTAATCTACTATCACTTCTAACTATAATAACAATATTCTGGTTATTCTTATTTTTTGGTATCTTTCACCCTTAAACTATAGTGTTAATCACTGGTTTTGGTGTCTTTACCTATATGTTGTGTTTTATATTTATTTTGGGTTACACTGGCACTTAGCACTTTTTTACTGTACTTTAGTGTTACTAGTGATTATTCCCTAATATTGATTTCTTTTACTCACTTAATCACTTTCACTTCCTACCTATCTCTCACTTCTGGGTTTTTTATTGTTTTATTCACAATTGTTAGTTAGTATGTTAACAAATTTCATGTTTTGATTTACTTATCATCATAGAGTTATTCATAACATATAATATCTATTACTCTGGTTAGTGTACTTTAATTGAGATTATTTTGTTTGATTTTAATACTTGTCATTTACATTTATTATTTGTTTGTGTCTTTTTCTTCATTATTTTAGTTTATACCTTCTCATTTTATTTTCTTTATTATTTGTTTGTGTCTTTTTCTTCATTATTTGAGTTTATACCTTCTCATTATATTTTCTTTATTGGGTCAATCACTTGGGTTGGGTCATAGTCCTTTGTCTCGTCATAGTCATTTTATTTTCATTAGTTTAATATAGTTAATTCATCATAGTTTTCCTCTGGTATTGGGGCGGCTTTTTCTGTTGTAACAATATATATGTATTCTTAAATGTGTATACGAAAGAGCCTATTTAATACACTAATTTGCTTATCTCTTCCGCACTTTTTAATGAACCTCGTCTTTAGCGTTTTGCCTTCTTCGATAAGCGTCCCTTCCGTTAAAAACAAAACTTCATCTTGGGCTTCGTGATGCAACAACGTTTTAAGAAAGGTTTCGTTTCAAAAATGTAAAGATTATTGCAATCATGAATATGACAAGAGATTGTACTTTATAATAAACGTACGTGAACACTGACGATTAGATAACTTATTCTAGAACGGATGATTTTTGCTTCTTTGAATCTAATTTGTCATGTTAGTATCAAAATTTGACAACTGTCAATTACACATTTATTTTACGTAAGCGTGCGCTGACCGGCAGATTATGATGTGGTGATCTTACGTAAACCTGTTCGATTTCCGTGTTCAAACAAGATCATATTGAATCAAGAATATTAAAGGAAGGGCATCCTCACCTTTCAAATCCTCACGAGTTATAAATCAATTCGAGGGTTATTCAAAAATTAACCTCCGATTGGCTGAAATATACGAACCGGTTACTACGCCCTATGCCGTGCTATTTTAACACAACTAACAAAGGACGCGGAAAAAATGTCAACTACGGGAGTTGAAAGACAAATGCGCAAGCGCGTCTCAGACTACTGAACAGTCTACAGTCATATTCAAAGGTTTGTCATTTGAATGTATGTTTCCCACCTGCGAACATCGTGAGCGTCGGTTTGTATTACAAGTGTAGGCTAACACTTACGCGTATTCGTGTTACACAGTATATCATTTGAAGCAATGTAGAACAACAAAGTATAAATTTTAAATATTTTAATGCTCTTACTGTAATTTTCGGACGGGTAAATTTTCAAGTCGCGTATGAGTTTTACTTTGACTGTACAAGCGTCAAGCAGCGTAGGGGAACGTACTGTATCCCCACGCAACTCGCAGTGTCAGTGCTGCTACGCTTCCCCTCTTCGGATAAAATGTTAACAGAGCCGTATATTACATAGTTATACGCAGTCCTCAGTCCATTTTATTTAAGTCTAATCGGGTAGTGACAGTGCTTTCTCTCCCGCCAGCTGTAAGGCTCCCCATTGTTTTGTTGAAACGTTCCTCCGTTTACTGGATACGAAAAACGGTACCGAAACCGTCCGACCACTGCAAGGACCGTCCCGCGAATGGTTCGATGTTTATAGCGGTCGTCTCGACCAATAATCATAAGATCAAAGGCAGTGTGGACCGCCGAGCCGCGCTTAGTGCTCGATGTGATTTCCCAGCTGTCGACTACGTTTGTCGGGTACCCGCTGACTGGACGAGAGATGCAACGTTAGAGAAGTGCGGAATTAGCCCTGTCGGCGGCCGCGTTGAGACGATTTTTCTCTATTTTCGTTTTTCTTAAAAAAGCCAATTGGAGGTTCATTTTTAACTAGCCCTTACACGATTACATCTTGAGCTAAATAGTTTCGATGAATTAACAGTATGGAACAGCTCGTGAAACTTAAAAATAAAACAGCGTGATTATATTGTACCGTTTTCTACGGTTTTTGACGGAACATGGCACCACGTTAGCCTTGCCTCTCCAACTACCCCTTTGGTGCGTCTCAATGGGCAGAGGAATAGTTCATTGTTGTTTTACTAATATTTACTTACAATTTAAAATACACACTACTCGTTTAAGTTATGTATCAAACAAAAATTAACATAGTTGCCAGCCAGGTACAGATATCATTTATAGTAATATTAAGTAAAACCATGGTCCTACACAACGTGATATGAATTTTGTATCATATCCACAATCACAAAACCATTCTATAATCACAAGATAACGAAAAAATTCAATTAAGAAAGTTGTGTTAGTGGTTGTAATCACAAACAGAATTAACACTGTTGCACACCACTATAGAAAAATTAATCCGATTAGCGCTTTCAAGCTTCACAGCTCATCATCAGATTGGAAATCTAATCGTTCTATTATTGTTGTCTAGTCCTAGGTTGTCTAGTTATATTATTGTTATTGCCAATCTGATGATGAGCTGTGAAGCTTGAAAGCGCTAATCGGATTAATTTTTCGATAGTGGTGTGCAACAGTGTTAATTCTGTTTGAAAAAAATTTCGTCTAATGTGATACAAAAATGATTAAAGCAGTCTGTGGTCTGAGCCTTGAATCGTGAGTTGTGTAAATGTTAATATAACCCCGATTTTACCCTTTATAATTTAAAGTAAATGACGTTTATCGTATCTAAAACGTTTTCAGCTGTACTACAGTGTACTTTCACAGGCATCTTCATGGGGACAGATAGGTTATAAAGCGAGACGTTGAAGCCACCACAAAAAAAAAAATGTAAATACTTTATATTGTCGACACATTGTTATTGTGCTTTGTCTAAAATGGTTAATTAAAGAATAAATTTAAAACGATGCTGACAGTTTTGTAGCACAGCGATGCCGGTAATATGAAACACTACCACGCTTAAATCATGAATAACGATTCCCTAGGGAAGAATTAAAATTACTCGTTTTTGTGTCTCATAATTTTCCTTCCACCCCATCCGCCATCTCCCACTGGGTGTACTGATTCTTCCTTCCATCAGAAATCCGGTAAGTAAATAACTTTTCCTTACATACTGACAGGCGTGTAAATTAAATAAACTACGGCCTGGTGTCATCGTACTAGGCCTAGTCAGATGTTGTAAGCTCCTTAGGATAAGCTTGTTATACTCAAAATGTATCATGAATAATAAGTAAGAGGTAAATAAGAGAACAAAAGAGATAAATAAGTAGATAGACAGACAGATAAAGGGGCAATGTGTGTGTGTGTGTGTGTGTGTGGGTGTGTGGGTGGGTGTGTGTGTGGGTGTGTGTGTGTGTGTGTGTGTGTGTGTGTTTTGGGGCAGTGAAAGAGAGAGAAAGAGAAAGAGAGAGAGAGGAGAACAGAAGACAAGAATGTAAACATTTAGGGGTAGAAGAGAGTGGAAAGGATAATTTAACGAATAGAACAGACAATAAGGAAGTAAAAAAAAAGTACTCTAACAAGCCTCCAGATTGAAACGACAACCTTACTTGTATTAACGGACACTATATATGATGAACACGACACACGCTACTCACGAGCTGCATATCGTATGAGATTTTTAAACAATCAGTATCTTAGAAGTACATTATTGGATTCTGACAGTTACAAAGACTGACGATTACGACAATGTAGTGTAGTATAAACACTGCAGTTTTAGTTTGGTCCATCTTTCATTCGTCGATGTCGCTAATTATTTCAGAGCCATTGTTCAGACCTAAAAACCATGATTCGCCTGTGACGTCGGCTGCATATCGCTTATCGCCCGACCAGCTAAGGTCGGTCCGCCCCCCCCTTTCCATTTTAGCAGTCAGCTCGCGGAGCTCCAAGGGGCAAGAGCCTATTCCGCGCGTGTGTTACGCAAATTCAATTTACGGCCGTCATTATGTGAACGATTCAATTAATTCAATTTTAATCAGCTTAAATTATTACATATGCAGTCGTACGGGCACGCGCTGATTCTCAGAATCGTATGAATATGATTTAATCTGTTTTTTACAATAAACCGTTTATACAGTCCACTTTTATCGTTTTATATTTTGTTTAAACCCAGCCTATGGTTTAAAGTGTGAACAGCCATTGACCCCAAGCTACGCAAGGGGACAGCAAGTTCAACGCAACAGCCATAATGTAATGAGCCCACAAAGGAAAAATAATTTTAACATTGAAAATGTTTATAAGGACGTGTCGCACATTTGCGGCCGATCGTTGGTGCGTGATCGAAAATGGGAACCGGTGAGTTTCCATAGAAACTACTTCTTTGTTGTCAATAACGTAGTACACATATAAAACTTCGCTTATGAATGCGACTACATTATCTTATAATCTGTACATTGGTAAATGAAGAATTAATTCATTGATTGGTGAATGAAGAATGAATTCATTGATTGGTGAATGAACATACGCGTAAATATATATATATATATATATATATATATATATATATATTTTAGATTTATTGAAGCATTTTCAATGCCCTTCTCTGTGCATTGCATTTGTGCAATGCCTGTAAACGTTTTTTTCACCTTAACTTTACGATGGCGTTGAAATAAAATGTTTGTTTGGAGAAAATATTTACTTTTTCCAATAATTAATCCGTTTGATTAAAGCTTTTTAATTCATTACTTTACTGGTGTAAAGTAATTCAGTATTTCATTAACTCTGATAATTCAAAAGAACGAAAAACCTACTATGTTTTGAATTGTGACTTCTTCTCGTACTTGACGTCGGAAACTACATTGACATAATATTTGTTTTCAGCTGTTCCGAATATTGTTCCGGGTTGTGCATTCCGGTCCAGTCGCAGGTCTGCCTCCTTCCTACTCCTCTCTTGCTTTGTATTTTACCCTTCATTATCAGCTGGCCATACGATATCGATTACCTCTCAGGCCCATATTTGCTAGTTTCCGATAACTTATGCTAGGCCCAGACTTTTAACTGTTTCCGATATCTCCCGAACTGCGTTTGCCCTACTTAAGACTACCTCTTTGGTTTGCATAGCCGTCCTGTATATATTTCTGTGCACAGCATTCTTCTATGCAGCTTCATCTCGAATGCCTCCAAGCAATTGATTGTCGCAGATTTCAGCCTCCACACTTCGGTTTCATACAGTAGCACAGACCACGTACAGTATCTAATCATTCTTTCACGGAGTTTTAACTTGACATTATTTTCACACAGAAATGTTCCACTGCTATCAATACGGCAATTAATTTCTTTCTCTGCCCAATCAAGACTATATTTTCAAATAAAAGTTAATTATAATAGTTTACGTTTAGTCATATTAAATATTGTTGTTTAGTATAGCAACAATATTAAATTTTGCTATATTGTTGTCTATATACCTTTTATTTGAAAAGAAAAATTGCCTAGTTTAAACTTCTTTTTGTAAATTCAACTTAAAAAACGTAAAAAAATCTGGAGCCCAATCGTGATAAAACTTTAGTCTGTGTTAAAATATTTTCAACTAGTTCCCAAAACAATATATTTCCATCATCATCATCATTAGGAAAGTTCCTATCGATTTCCAGAAACATTTTTTTCAGTACTGAGTAGTCACATGAACTCAGTCTGAGGATCGCTTTAAAACTCTCGGTTACAGTTACGATTCTTACGGGACACTTAAGTGGAAGTTTTAGTTTTATATTTATTGATTTTCTGAACAAGTAGTATGCCAGCTGGTTTATTTTAGCCGTGCCAGTATCTCCATGGCTCTCCACAAGATAACGGTTCCAACTAAATTCGTAAAGGATTATAGATTTATGCTTTTTTGTTGTAAAAATAATGCGCGCTTAGCTAAATGGTTGTGTGTCTTTCGTCTTCTGTAATTTTAATATGACGGAAGTGAAATCTTTCACGTCGGCCAATACTTTGGTTTCAAAGTGAATTTTAATATCAGCATTATCTGTCTGCTACAGAAAGTTTCATGCATCAATCTAAATGTATACTGTGTTACAAGAAAGAGACTTGTAAAGCCTTGACTTTATTGTAAATTTTCTAACATTAGGTACGTATACAAAACAATAAATAATTGTCCTGTTAAAATGCAGTGTTGTTGAAAGCGACGAAAATGTATGAATTGGTTTTGAGAGAGAAACGCGTGCTTTGTTGTATGTAAAGAAAGCCGCTGTTTGATGTTGCTGTTCCTCGAGGGGTTTGTTATGACGTCGCGCCGACTTCGTACGTTCGATTTCACCGCTTTGTTTGACAGCATCAATGTTTTGTAATATTCCAGTCGAAATTTGTCTCCCAGCTAATTTTTTTTATTACTTTGTGCTTTTTTTTTAATGATATTAACGATTCTAAGTAATATCGATAATATCAAATAATAAGTATTAGTCGTTATTCATTTCGTACATTGTCTTAGGACGTAGGATTGTGACTAGGACTAGACTTAGACAAGCGATATAACAAACACTAACACAGGGTTACGGCTGAGCATTAATAGGTAAACACTATTCTAATAATGTTAAAATTTTAAACCAAATATTGCATTTGAATTTGGGTTTAAATTCTCTTTGGTCTGTTATCGGGCATGAATTTTTACAATTTTTTCAACATTTTTTTTATCTCCCGTGACTCTTCTTTCATAATTTTTATATCTCTTTTTTCTATCTGAGTCTGGTCCTAATATATTGAAATATGTTCGTAAAATAATTGTGTTCTAAAAGTCTGAACACAATAATTAGAGTTTTGTTAATATACTCGCTCATATGACGCCCCATATTAATTTTTGTGAGTTTTCAAAATTTTGACCTCTTAAATTTTTACCACTCGTCGCCTATTTTTAGGAGTGGATAAAAAAAATCGTAGTCTGTGGGAAAAAAGGATATACACGTATGCTAAGATTCACAAAAATAGGTTGATGCATTCAAAAGTTATCGTGAGGCATTCCCCAAGTAGACAGAAAGGCAATGCCAAAGGTTTTGCTCTTTCTCTCCTGTAGTCAAGTCAGATAAAAGAAAATGTCTTTTATTATCTAAACAAGATCCTCGATTGTTCTTTTGAAATTAAGAGACATCAATATATTCCTTGTTAACTTAACGAACCGATTTCCTTGTAAACAAGAAGCCATGCTACTTGTGCTATGGATTTGAGCACGATAACTTTCGTTGATCTCGCACATTGCGCCATGCGCTTCTCAGGTAGCAGTGGAGACTGGAAATAGTTCACAACAGAAATGTAAAAACTTTCTCTCGCTGCCATATACCGCTCAGTTCTTATGATAAAACTGTTTATTTTATTTCCCTAACTGTGATCAGCTTGTCAGCTTGAACAGTTTTCCTGTGGAAAATATTCGACAGTTGGCTGATATTACGAGTTTACGGTATAAATAAGGTGTATCTTAATTTAGATATTAGATACTGTTAATAATGTTAATATAAACAACGAAATGTATTGATTTCGGAAGGAAAACTCTCTTGTGATAAACAAGTATGTCGATCGGTTGACCGAGGTAACACTTGAATGAGGCTGTGAGGTAACAGCCGACCCTTATATATAAATCGGTTCATAACGTTATCCTACGTCTTCCGATCCCTAGTCTCCATTGGTCTCGATCCAACCAAGATTCTTCTTCCAATTCCCGGTCTCTCATTGCCCGGTTGATGCCTTCTCTCCAACTCAACCTAGGTCTTCCTCTTCGCCTACGACCGTATGGTGTCCATCTCAAAATTTGCTTGGGGAGTCGATTATCCGGCATTCTTTGCACAGCCCAAACCATCTTAGTTGTTTTGTTTTTATGTCATCGACAATAGAGTACTGTACCAACATTATCTCCCGGATTCTGACGTTTCTTACTTTTTCCAGTTTTGATCTCCCTGCCGCTCTTCGCCAATAATCCATTTCAGTAGCTTCCAACGACGTTTCTGTTCTTTGTATTATTGGCCATATTTCACACCCGTATGACGTAATTAATTTCACGATTGTATTGTATATACGATGTTTATTTTGTTTTGATATTTGTTGGTCCCATAATATGTTGTTTAGCAATGCTACTAATTTTCTTTCCAGGTTATTTCTTTCTCTTATCGCTTTATCTAGACTACCATCTTGTGTAACTGATGTTTCTAGATATTTATAGCTGCTGAAATTTATTATTTCTTTTTCGTCTTCTACAATTAAATTCTTCTATTCCCCACCAATGCACATATACTCCGTTTTCTTTGTGTTTACTTCAAGGCCCCATAGCTTATATTCCTATATAAGTTTTCGCCGACATCGCCGACGCTTAGATGTGGGAAATATATTTTTTGAGAAGTGAACTTTAACAAACTTTCAGATCGCTTCTAGATAAAGTAACTAACAAGCAATGTAGTAAATAGAAGAGCAGAGAATACGGAAAAGACACCGTATTATACAGATATTCTACAAAAAGATAGTGAATCGCCCGATGGGACACTACCTAGGCCTATATCAGAAACAAACTTCATTACTCGAACAAAAAAATACTAATCCCATCTCCTTATCTATTTAAAATATTTCTGTTTTTATTCCCCTTCTTGTCTTAACCACCGAACTCCTTGACGCTACTCCTTGACGCTAAATTATATCTTTACTGTCCTTAACATCAGAAGCGTTGTCACTCGACCATGTACGGCGCCCACGTCACAACCTTCTCGCCCTTCTCTTGCGTCTCTAAATAACACACACACACACACACACACACACACACACATTCTTAGTATGCCTGTATTCGCCGAAAGCTTGGTTTCTGCAACATCCCCACGTGTCGCACTGGTTTTGTCACTACTGTGTTGAATTGTAGATCTCTTTTCTCGTTGTTTTTTAAAGTAACGTTCGGTGTATGTTGCTTCACATCAGCTGATTTTTTGTAGTTTATTGTTGATGTCAGTCTTGAACTCGTGATTAACATAACACTTCGGTAAGTTAAAATGTGACAGCCGTTCTATAGCTTCGCCATTGAGCGAGAAAACGTCTTGGAACCAACTGACCACTTTTCTTTAAAAGCCAATATAAAGAACTTGGTTACTTCTGGAACATTTTTAGATAGTAATCCTTACATATATCCTTACAATACTCAAGCAGAGCATTGCAGATTTTAAATTTGCATTTCTGTCTTTAAAAGAATTTCTGAGCATCTGCAAACAATATCGCGTGTATGCATTTTTGCATTGGGTTAGTATTAATCCTGGATAGACAACATGCTACCATTATCGTAAAATGTCATATATGCAGTTGCGACGCGCGCGCGCGCACTCGATCAGAAAAATACTAAATCACATACCATATTATTAAGATAAATTCAGAATATACAGAACAATCAAATAATTGTGTAATCAAATTGGAATAGATAATATTTTTTACTGAATTACGAAAAGAAACTCGAGGTGGGCAGGGAATTTTTACTGAGCGGAAGGTTGAAAATAGTCGTAAACTGTACTAGACTGGATGCCAATATACTACGACGACAGCCTTTGTGCTGATTATAACGATGATGATGATGATTAAGATGCCACACGCGCCCGCGCCCGCGTCCGTGTCTTTAAAGGCTCTTTAGTTTTATAGTATAAATTTAACTAAAATAATTGATATTGCTGTTTTGTGAACTGTTAAATTTTGCGTTTCCCTTCGTTCACACATTGATCTGCATTTTTTATCATTGTAAAGGCTTTTACACGTTATAACTTTTGTGAATATGAATAGCATTGTATCTTTATAAATTATCTAGTATTCTCTAAACTAAATGTTACTACGGAAGAGAAAGTTCTACACGTTTTGTATATTCTTGTTTTTATTTCCCCCTTTTTTACTTAGTGCTTCTTGTCCCCCCCTCTATTTTACAAGAGGGTTGTTTGCACGTCGATAAGGATATTATTTTTAATTAATTAAAAATTCCAATTACACGTAGTTTGATCATTTCCACCCGCAGTAACATTTTTCTCTGCCCTCGAACAACACCCATATTACATCCATAAATTCTTATCAGTTTTCAATATTCTACCAGCTGCGTTAAATATTTGCCATAGTAATAAATTCAATTATCTTTTAATTTCTCTTTATTTATATTTTTTTATTTTTTTCTTAGTATTTTCAGTTTAAAATTGGTTACCTTTACATCAGAACACTGTCTAATACAGTTTTTGTAATGTTTTTAATGGTAAATGGTTTTCATATTTTGATTTGACGACTGACGAATTTATGAAACAGTCTAACCAATAACTGCAAATACGAAATATATTCTCTTAATAAAAACAAATCTAGGATAAAAAAAATAAATCTATATGTACATAATTATTTCGTGACGCGCGCGCGCGCGCGTGTGTGATGGATACGATGTAATGTATTTTTAATTTTTTCTATTCCTTATATAATCCTCATAAACTATGCCAACGATATTTTAATAACCTCATTCTCGACGTCTGATAAATTAATAATAATGGTAATTATTAATCACTAAAGGGGGCTGGTTTCTCTCTGGCGGCGGTGGGATGTGAATTACACCTCGGCCAGGAAGCGTAACAGGCCGCAGGCCTAATGCTTGAAGGGAGAAGAAGAAGAACAATAAAGTAAATTTTGTATTTTTGTAACGTGAAATTGCTTATTATCTTGAGAAAATAAAGATGGATAATTCTATCCATCAATTTACCCAATGGAATATTCTATAGAAAAACATGCCAAATTCTATTCAATAGGAGCTGCTGTGCTCCTAATCCAGTCAGTCAGATAGCCCTTGAAACTGATTGATTGATGCTGCTTTCCGGCTCAGGAAAATCTATATAAGTAGGCAAAAACACAGTTCTCTCCCTCGTCACTGGAGTGAGTTGGCCAATTGCTTCCAACACTGAAGGTGGCCTCCGTCGGTGGGGCCGAAACGTGTGTAAACACAAACGGTTGAGCACAGCCTGACAAGCCGTCAATTAATGTTTCCAACTTTGTGCTTATAGATATCTATGAAAACACGTATATAAACTTAAGAGTTAGGACTAAATTGTTTCTCATTTAAGAATTATGGTTACAAATTTAACTAAAAACCAATACTGTATATCGGAAATTTTAGTATCTGTTGTCTGTTTGTTTTACAATTGTTATTTACTAAAACTACAGTAGAATGATTTTTTTTTTAATTTTTCTGAAAATCAAAAAATTATTTTATATTGAATTTACCTAATAATAAAGTTATTTCTCAAGTATAGAAAATATAACAGAAACAATGAGAAAAAGAAGACTATTGTTTTTTGAACGTTTATATAGAATGGACGACAATAGGTTAACAAACCAGATCTTCAAATATCTGCGGGGGAAGAACTCAACATCAAGTTGGATTAAAGAAGTCCAAAACGATTTAGCAAAAAATAATATACACGCAGAAGAAGCAATTGAAAGAGACGTTTTTCGGGCAGAAGTGTTAAAAATGGAAGGAGTCCAGGGTAGGGGAGCGAAAAACGCAGGTTCAAAGTGGACTGGATACAGGAAGAAGAGACAGTGAAAAGATTAAAGAATATTGAAGAAAAAGAAAAGAACAAAGTTATTGAAATTGGCATGTGGTCCTTAGATGGCCGATACAAAAAAAAAAGTTATTTTTGGTGAGTTATACAGTTCAGGGAACTTACTAGTTTTATTATTATTTACCTTTACATTATCAGGATACACTCGCATTTACCTGCAAGACGTGTTTCGTGCATTGTCTGTTTCACCCGTTTTTCATTTTGTAGGGTAACTGTAAGGTGGAATTCACCGTTAGTTTGTAACAAAGGGGTTGACTGTTGGTAGCCGGTTGAAGTGTTGTAAACTGGTTTACAACATTTCTGGTGGAAACATTTGTTTTATAATAGATAATATTTTTAAATTTGCATCACGTTGTGTATTGATTTGTATTCGTTCGAACGGCTGTGGTAATCCAACGGTATGGAGTGAACTTTACACCATTAAAGCTACTCGTCATGTAATGGTGTGGGTCAGCTCAAGGTCGTGTCTATCCAACTGACAGGGTAACACAGCGGCGCCTCCCAGAGTCTCCAGCGTGCCTGCGGCGTCAAAAGCAAACTATATCTCTTTCTCTCTCATCGGAGTTCAGTGCCTGTGCGCACTAAACTCACCATCTATTTGCTCTTTCTCAGAGCAATCTTAACATACGCAGCCCCCCCCCCCCGCCTTTTGGGAATTACTCATTACTACCCGTTTTGAAGTCTACCAATCCCAGACTCTCCGCTACATCTCCAACTCTCCCTGGTTTGTCAGAAATGATGCTATCAGTGCTATCAGGCGAGGGTTGAACGTTCCTTCTCTCACCGAATTCGTTCGGTCCTATCCTTCAACCTCTTTACTCGAGCCTCTGTCTCCACCCATCCACACCTCCGTCGTCTCAGTACAGACGTTGGCCCACCACTTGGGCGCCATAAACGCCCCCGAGCACTGCTCTATGACCCCCCGTAAGCCGTTTACCGACCATTTGCCCCATCCCGCCGACCTTGAAGAATGTTTGCCCTCCCACACCTTCTGTCTCTACCTCGTCCGTGCCAGCGCTCGGTGACAGACGGGGGGGGGGCTGCGCTTGCCTTAGGTGTCCTTAGTGCCGCCTCTGGTGGACGCTTCCTCCTCCTCTGTTCTCTCCCGTGCCTCGACATTGCCACTTGCCAGTCCCAGTGAATTTTCCTGAGCGGTTAGAAGCGCCCTGCACGTTGTGGGGGGGGGGGGAATTCCTACCTCTCAATCGAAAGGACTCTGAAGTCTCCCCCATTCTGTCGTCGTCGAGGGTCTTTTCGATGTCCGAGGATCCAAATAAAATTACATCATTCTGTCCCTCCAAAAATAAATAAACTGAGGTTTCAGTCCTGCATAACGCGAGATCGCTAATCAAGGTAACAAACAGGCATCAGGTAGTCACCGGGTCCGCCTGGACACTATACAGGTGACATCTGTCACCTGAATCGGTTCAAGCGGCAGTGGCCAACGATAAATTAAAAAAAAAAATAAAGATTTCTTTCTTCCCCGCCTTCTGTGTTAACACGTTGGCGGTTGTCCCTTCCAGTTTTAGGAAACTGTCAACTGAACCAGCTATAAGAGTATCACCAGGCAGCCACTGGGCTCGACCCAGACGCTACAATTATGCACCGGGTGCAAAGACGCCTCGCTACTACAATGCTGCTTCGCTACTCGGACACTGCGACCACCGGAGCACGTCAAGCTGCTGCTCCGCACACCTGGGCCTTGACCGGATAACACAGCAGTCTGTCAAGGTTGGGTGGCCTTATCCACGGCAACAGGACGTCTGCATGTAAACACACACAGCACCTCTCCCTACCGTGCAGCTGGTTATGCAGACTGCAGACTGGGTTTTCTCCTGCGTTTGTGTGGTGTGAGATATACCACAATACGCCTTGGGCTCCTGGGAAGAGATGTATCTATTCACTTCTTAACTGGTTTTGTGTCTTAAGTTTGCACAGCATATATAAGCCTACTTGTAAGCTCCCTGAGCTGGGGTGCTCATCACTAATTTGAGCGAAATACATTTATTATTAGGTAAAATGAAATTAATACTTTTTAATTTTTACTTCCATGTTCCATAAGGAAATGGAAGTATGGTCATGGCGAAAAAAATCGTGTTCGAGATAATGGCAGATTCTGATTGTACTACCCTCAAAACATGAAAAAAAGTCATTTATCGAAAAGTGTCTGTGTGTGTGTCTGTCTGTGTGTATAATTTTCTATGGGAAACGATAACTGCCGCAAATTCAAACAGAATCAAATAATTTTTTGCATACAGTTCTGAATTGTAAAGGACTCGAGGGCTATTAATTTTGGTGAAGATCCGTTAAGGGGAAGGGGTAGTTTACCTGCAACCTTTTACGTTTTAACAAGACTAAAGTGCTTAATTTTGATAAATAAAGTATCCTGAAAAGAAGGTCATAATACTCCACTGTAGAAAGGTAGATGAAATATCTATAAATAAAAGGGTAGTTGAAGGGGAAGAGGTAATTTTCTATAAATTAAAATGGTAGTTGATGAGGAAGGAAGTCAATTTTATAAGTTTTATATGAGTAATACGTTAATGACAACAAAGAAGTAGTTTCTATGGAAACATTTCATTTCACATTAACAAAATTATATTTTTTTCATTTTAATTTAAATCTTATATGAGTGAAAACATATCGTTCCTGGCAGGCAAGCATATCTCAATTATGTAATGTTTACGTTCCCAAAGTTTTATTATTGTGATCACTGCAATAAAAAGGCAGGCAGGACACACACACACACTCACACATACACACAACTCGCGTTATTTCTGGCCTCATTCATTTGATTTTCTTACGTTTGCACGCTTTTTAAATGGAAAGTGCCTAAACCCACATCAACACAACGTGTGCAAGCCGAAAAGGTGTCCAGCGTGGACAGCGATTTGCTTCCTGTGGATCGCTGACCAGTGTAACTGCACGTGTTTACAGAGGAACGGTTCATAGACAGA
Source organism: Magicicada septendecula (assembly GCA_034769895.1). Taxonomy (NCBI): domain Eukaryota; kingdom Metazoa; phylum Arthropoda; class Insecta; order Hemiptera; family Cicadidae; genus Magicicada; species Magicicada septendecula. The sequence continues at coordinate 103,137,241 of CM068375.1, forward strand.
CTTTTCGTCTTTAGGGAGTGAACCCTCTGCAAGATGCTCAGGGTTCATGAGAGACTTCGGAGCGATCCTTCTTTTCCGCGTGTTTGTTCTGTGAAACGTACACTGTAGATCGCAGCTTTACTCTAAGCAACGCTCCATAGGAAATGTTGAATTTTTTCCACGGTGTACCCTCATACACACTAAAACCTGCTCTGATGTTTTGATTACGGACATAATAATATTAAAACTTTGGAAACTTGAGCACTACTTAATGGAGATCAAACATTAACTTTTACAAGCCATTAATTTTATGCATACTTTGAAGCAATAAATGTTTTAATAAATTAATACAATCTGTGTACTTATTTCTGTTATAATTATAAGAATTACAAACTAATATGTGTATGTATGAAAAATATATAAATATTTTTCTCCTCTGGAAAATTGTTTGCCCCTCCTGGAAAATATTTTGACCTCACTGATAACTAGTTATTTACTAGCCTGTGTGGAATAGCGTTATGACATGGATCAGAATGGTGGGTGTTAAACAGAAGACACAAAACGTATTAAGGATGAAATGTTTTGCTGAGAAATTTATAATTATACGGGTAAACAGAATCGTCGTTCTGGAATTCAGAAGACGAATGGAAAGAAAGAAAGACTCGATTTTAAGAAAGAAAAATGACTAGTTTGTATTAACAGGAAAGACTTTGATAACACTATAAACATCATTCACCCTCGGCCGATAACTCGCAAGCGAGAGCCTAAGTTCATTACAGGTATCAGATCGCAACTTCCTTTGGCCAGCTCTTCGTTCGACCTACATATATTTTATTCAAAAGTACAATCCTTCCTCATGAAGGTTGAGGATAGTCTTCACCCACCTGACATGGGGGTACCTTTTTAGCTGATACGTCATTTCTTCAGAACTCAAGCATCCACTTAGTTAATATTTAAATGATTTTAAATATAAATTTTAGGACACGGAAGTCATGTATGGTTCTCCATACCGATTTTTTAATGTTGCGAGCATATTTCATTACAAATATGATTCTTAGCGTTAACAGGAGAAACGCCACGAGGAGGTGATCATACGTCGGTTCTCATTTAAAGAATTATTTTTTTCTGGTTTAGAATGTTTGACCGGATAATTTTACCAATGTCGTTATTAGTTCGTAATGCCGTTTCAATGTTTGTCTTAACCATTTATAAAATATTATAAATAATATGGTAAATATCGATGTTAGTAATTCTATATAGACAAATACATATATTTTTAATAAAATGGTTATACATGTGATGCCCCACACAAAATTTTATAGGTTTTAAAAATCTTGGCTTCCACTTTGGCTCGTAGTCCCCTGAAAGTTAAAACATTTTTTAAGTAAATACACATTTGGATTTGCGCTAAAAATCACCTTTAGTCTATTACCCAGCATGCTTTTTTACAAATTTCCAAAATTTTGATTCCTCTTGGACTATGGTATTCTAAATTTTGAAATCTCCAAAACTTGACACTATATTCAGACTTTGGTTAAAATGCTGTTTAATTTGGTACCACACATGGATTTTAATGATTTTTCACAATTTTGACTCCTCATATTCTTGCCCCCTCCCACTTTTACATTCACCTCCAAAGATTGATCTAAAAAAGTAGGGGTCTATGGGGTAAAAGTGTAGACACGCAACTGATTTACGAAAACTATTCGGTTCGGTTCGTGGACTAAATAGTTGTAGTGAGCCATCCCCAAACAGGCAGCAAGACAACTGATAAAACTGATAAGTTGCTTTGCTCATTTAATGAATTTTTACTTACATGTTCCGTAATAAAATGGAAGTACGGTGATCACAAAAAATCGTGTTTGAGATAAGCGTAGATTCTGATTGTTCTACCATAAAACATGAAGAAAAGTCATTTTCCGATAAGTGTCTGTGTGTCTTTGTGTAGAATTTTTTCTATGGCGAACGATAACTGCCGCAAATTCAAACAAAATCAAATAATTGTTTGCATATGTGCCCGAGTTGTAGAGGACTCAAGGCTTATTGATTTTGGTGAAGATCGATTAAGGGGAAGGGATAGTTTACCTGCAACGTTTTACGTTTAACAAGAGTAAAGTACTTCATTTTGATAAATAAAGTATCCTGAAAAGAAGGTCATAATAATCCACTGTAGAAAGGTTGATGAAGTATTTATAAGTGATAAGGGTAGTTGAAGGGGGAGGAAGTAATTTGTTGTATTGATGTTATAAATTTAATCGACTGAAAACTTAAAAATTCGAATAAAATATTAACAATTAATATCGTTCCATGCTAAGTAGCCATGGATACGTAAACAAAATAATTTTCCGTTTTGAGAAATTCACAGATAACAAACGCCGGGCGGTATTCGCTTTCTTTCGCGTTGTTTAAATAAAAGATAATTTAATTCTTTATTTTTAAAATATTAACAACTAGGTACAATTCGTATTTTGATTATCTTTCCCAGCGATTTTACCAAAAGCATACTGATATATTTGGTTTTGTTCTGAGTGCACATAATAAACATTATTTTATAATTAATTAGAACATGGAAGTCATTATGGTTTTCCATACCTTTTTTCCACATACTAATGCTTATCGCTGTGTAATTTAAATTCAAATAGCTTCAAATCAAAAATGGTCTAAGAAGAAATCTAATACACTGACAGGTAAGGTCATGTAATATAACATCTGATTGGTAAAGAGGCTACAACGATTACAATAAAGGAAACAAAAGTACGGAAAACACTAACATTTCTCAACCCGTAAACGCGCGAATACCGTCAGTAAAAATAGCCTCATTTGTTATACGATACATCGTTCAGAAGACCCCTTAGTTTCGTTCCAACGTTAGCAAACACAGTTGTATAGCTGTATAAACACTTAGACTGCTGTTACGTACAGTTTAACACGGTCGTTATCGCAGAATTTCATCATTTTTATTATATTTCTGTTTTATTTATGGCGAATGTTGCGTACTTCGCTCGTAAACTGTGTGTGAAAATTGTTCTGCCGATTACAAAAAATTATTCTCACATCAACAAGTCAGCTTGTCTGTATTTGTTACCGCCGACTGAAACAAACTGTTAAGTAACTAAGCTGTGAAACATCAGGAAATCCATCTTAAGAGGCCCACACACTCTCAGTTTTACTGCGCAGTTAACTGCCCTAAATAACTGGGTAACAGACTGTACAATGAACTGAACTGAAAGTGTAGAGGCACGTCAGTTTTTTCCTCAGTTTCATCAGTTCCGTCGGGTCGGGACATACCGTCGTCAGGTACGCAAAAAATTATTTGATTCTGTTTGAATTTGCGGCAGTTATCGTTTGCCATAGAAAAAAATCTACAGACAGACACACAGACAGACAGACACACACACAGACACTTTTCGAAAAACGACTTTTTTTCATGTTTTGAGTGTAGTACAATCAGAATCTGCAATAATCTCGAACACGATTTTTTTTTCCATCACCATACTTCCATTTCTTTAAGGAACATGGAAGTAAAATGAGTTTTCTTCATGTTTTGAGGGTAATACAATCAGAATCAGCAGTTATCTCGAACACGATTTTTTTCGCCATCACCATACTTCCATTTCCTTATGGAACATGGAAGTACAAATAATAAGGTTCTGTAAGGTAAAGTGTGGTCATGTGTGCCAAGCTTTAAGAAAACCCTGTTGATGCGTTCAAAAGTTATTGACCAGACACATAAATGCTAAACAGCCGAGTTAAACCCTAAGAATTCACTTCCTCAATTGCCTAGCAACAAAATTATTTTATTACTTCCATGTTCCATAAGAAAATGGAAGTATGGTGATGGCAAAAACAATCGTGTCCGAGATAATTGCAAATTCTGATTATACTACCCTCAAAACATGAAAAAAGTCATTTTTCGAAAAGTGTCTGTGTGTGTCTGTCTATGTGTCTATATAGCTGTAGATTTTTTTTCCTATGGCAAACGATAAGAGCCGCAAATTCAAACATAATCAAATAATTTTTTGCATACAGCCCTGAATTGTAGAGTACTCAAGACCTCTTGTATCTGGTGAAGATCGGTTACGAGAAAAGGGCAGTTTACCTGAAACATTTTTTGTTGTAACAAGAGTAAAGTACTTAATTTTGATAAATAAATTATCCTGATAAGAAGATCTTAATAATCCACTGTAAAAACGTAGATGAAATATCTAAAAATTAAGAGGCTAGTTGAACCGGATGGGGGTTATTTTCTATAAATGAAAATTATAGTTGAAGGTGGAGGGGATAATTTTTATATGTGTACTACGTTATCGCCAACAATGTAGTTGTTTGTTGTTAAAATTCCTTCCCGTGCTGTTTGGCCGTAGTCCAATGTTTTCTGCAAAACCAGACGTTTCGGTAGTGCCGTCGACTGCCATCATCAGTGAAAATCGAGTGCGATAACGTTTGGTGGTATACGTTAGTGACCACAGTACTGTGGTTAAGGCTGAAGCAATAAGTGGAAAGAAGTACTCGTAGTTTCTATGGAAACATTTCATTTCGTAAATGATTTTAAATATAAATCTTAGAACATGGAAGTCATGTATGGTTCTCCATACCGATATTTTAATCGGTAGTTAATATTTGTGAAGTTTTCTTATTTTTGTGTATTTGCTTAATATTAAGGTTATCGTGTTAACCTAACACCAGTGACGCAGGTTTAACCTATAACAGGGGCGAACCTAGGATTTCATTTCGGGGGGGAATTTTTTTCATCCACATATCGTTTTCTTAGTGTATTTTTTTCTTATTATAATAAAAATCGTATTAATAAATTAATACAATGGATAAATAATGGTTGTAATTCACTAATTTCATAAAAATCAATTAGTAACATACTGTTTGACCTGGAAGCCTAATACTACCTTTCTGTAAAATATAAATACTTTAAAGAGAATGTTAAAATTATGAAAGTAAATTTTGTATGTGTGTATGTGTGTTTTTGTTGTAGGGTTAACACATGCAAGAACTCGAAAAAAGTTTAAATGAACAAATGTTTAATTTTACAATATTTTGTTTCTTAGAGTCTATCATAACAACCCGTGTCCATTATGAAAAATAATATTAAGAAATTAAAACTCATTCACATTATGTGGTTTGTGATTGAAGTTATCAACATATAACATTAAGTTAAAATATAAACAGATATGTCCCTATTTATCGTATCCAGCGGAAAATCATATCCTACTCTCTTTCAAGCCGGCTTCACAGTTAATTGCATAAATTAATGTATTTTGGTGCATTAAGGATTTGTTGTTGGCAGTCTACAATGAAAAATTGAAAAACATATTCAAATTTTGGACAAAGAATATAATAAACTGCTCTAAAATGGTAAAAGGGTGGCAGGAGTCTTGTGGAGAGTCTGATTTGCATGAACAAGCGGTGTATAAATGGTACAAAGGTTCAAAGACTGTCGTGAATGTCGTGATAGCAGTGGCGGCTCGTCCATAATAGTTCATTGAAACTCCTAAATATTTAAATATTTTTAAGGATTTGTTTCAGTTTATAAATAACGAGATTTGTGAAATTAATCGTGTTGACTGACCAATAATCTTTTCGATAGCAAGCGAACTGCTCGCTACTATTGCTCGAGGTGCAAAACAGCTCTCAGCACGTCCAAGGCTATGTAGAGAGCTTTGGAGGGGGAGCTCACTACACGCAAAGTTACATTGAACTGTCGCTACATTCCAGCTTAGCCACAGAGACAAATATTTCCGACGAGGGCCGAATCGCCCCGACCGGGACTGTCAACATTTTCGTACCACCATCATTATGATTTTTACCATATTATTTCTCCGTTTAGGCTACTTTCCGTTTTGTGTCTGATTCCTCTGTTTCATACATTCTGCAATGAAAATTTGCGCAGTGACGTCTTAAAATAAAATAAAATAGTGCTGTCCAGTCAATGCAGAAAAACTTTTTTCGCCACCTTGTAGGTTTTAATGAAAGTGTTATTTGGTCCTAAAAAAGGGTGAATTTTTAACATAAACATTTAACAGCTTCAACAATAAACAGTTTAACACAAAGTCTAAAAGATGTTGTGAGCAGCGTAGCAATTGGGTCTTGAACAATTTATCCACAAAATATGTGATCCCAAAATAGGCTAGGCATTTAACTACCCTACTACGTATTTTAACTATATACTTTTAGAATAATTTACAAACAACATAAACACAACCTAATATTACTAATTCAACAGTCATTTCTCCATGTTGCGACCCATACCGTGTGTTATTTGGAATGGGATAAATTGCTCTTACTTTACTAGAAACATTCAGACATTGAACCGCCAACTGTCAGAAACATGAACCGCCACCGCGTGATAGTCTGAAGAAGATTGTGGTTTTGTGTTCCGTGAACTGGGTGCTACGGTAAGTAAAGAGTACTATTCGGTCACTATAGGCCACTTGTGTCAAGCAATGCACAGAGAACGGCACAGTCTATGGAACTGCACTGCCGCGGTAATGTACCGGGAAATACGTCATTCCTTGCTCAAGAATTAAATGCTGGGGGCATCGACACCGCAACAGCCGTACTCGCCAGATATGTCCCAATGCGACAGTAATGTAAAGTAAAACCACGTAGTACTGACGAAGACGTCAAACATAATAACGCTGAGTGAGCTGAAACTGAACGCTACATCAAACACTGCGTTCGACTTGAACAAACGTTGGCATACAAGCGTTAACTTACATCCGACTGAAGGCGATCAGACCAAATATAGACGAATCAAGGAAAAACTTTTCAAATTATCGAAAACTGCAGTAAGCGTTTGGTCAAACCCTTTATATTACACATTGATGACTTTAGACAAGCGAGATTGTTTTTTGAAGCTATTGAGATGATTATTCGCAAAGCTTGCTTTCGCTCAGTGATTTAAATTAGACGTAAAAACTATAATTGAAAAAGTGACAGCAGGTGTATTTCATGAGGGTAAATAAGGCCGGTGACTGCGTTATATTGTTTTATGACCGCTATATTGGGTAAGCGGTAAAGAACAGCAACGGTATTATGTTCCGTTAACAAACTCTGCATTGCACTGTTGTACGGGGGAAGAGATTTTGACACACACACACACACACACACACACACACAGGGCCGGATTTAAGGGTAGGCTGACTAGGCTGCAGCCTAGGGACACCACATAAAAATGTAAAAAAAAATTAAAAAAAAAAATAAATGAATATTCTTCGAGCCTTCGATCAGCCCTGACTGCATCATTTGTGGGAGGGGCGGTGTTTCTGGACAGTGCTGCGCTCTTCACAGCTAAAAAGTGAATTAACCACAAAGGATAATCGTTCCCCCCAGGGCTGTCGATATTCCACGGGCAATATGGCGACCGTTAGAAATTCGCATGCTCAGATGACTTTTCAGCATACTAACGTTTTAAAAATTAACGCGCGATATTTAAACTACCATTTTCAAGTGTGTTATATCTGATTTCAATAATTATTTTAATTTGTAAAATGCGAATTTCTACCATTTTCTTATTGTTCTACATTTAGGCCACTAATGCAATTAGTCTTTATTTCAATTAATATAATTAAAGAAAAATAATAAGTATGAAAGTCTGAACATGAAATAGACGGCAGTTCGAACAGATCTGAACAGATTCGTACAATTTTCAAAGTGTCTGAATCATGCTATGTAATCTGTGCAACGTCACCTCTCAACCTCTGAGTGTTTGAGTTAGGCCTATCTTTATTAAGTAGCTTTAAGTTATTTTTAATTTATCTTTTAAATTTACTTATTCTTAAGTTAACTTCAAGTTATCTATAAGTTACCTCTAAGTTACATAATTATCGTTAAGTTACTTTTAAGTTATAATTAAATTACTTTTGAAATTTAAAAACATAAAAGTAACCAAATGGCTTACAATTTTAAAATGAATTCAATCCTTTTTCACATATTTTTAGTTACATCTGAGAATTGAGTTTTCCAATTGTAATCAAGTTACAGTTTAGTTGATCCTTTGAGTTATCTTTCAATGTTAAAGCATTTCTAACTGTAATAAAAGCTATTTCGTCTCATTGTCCTAGTAGAGTTATTTTTTATTCCTTTGTAGACTATTTACCCGGACTTAAATTTGGTATATATCTGTTCCCCAGAATTTGTCCCGACTGAAAAGTAGGGGACCCACACCACAATGTCAGCCTAGGGGCCCTCACACTCTAAATCCGGCGCTGCGCGCGCGCGCCCACACACACACACACACACCTACAACTTCCTTCCTTTCTAAGCGTAGATCATTAGCGACAGATCATGCCGCTTGTTCTGCTTGTCTGCTTTTCCTGTAATATCCTTTATGTTTTGCACGTGCACAACAAATGTGTTTGTATCCAGTCGTGACACTTGACATTTCCTTTATTTATTCAAACAAGTCACTCGGTGGTCGTCCTTGATCTTCCGCTCTTCTCTTTCCTTGCCGTTTGCGCTTCCCAATCGCTACTGTGTGGGAGCTCTGCATTCTTTGCGACTTGCCTCTGAGCGACAAACTCGCCTTCAGGGTCTGTTTGTAGTTTTTCTGTTATTTGACTGTTTCTGATTCTACCTTTTCCACAAGCTTCTGTCGCACCTCTTAGACATGTCATTTTTGCTACGACAGTGTTGGTCCAACTTTTTGCGTTATGATCCACTTTTGTAACTGCAAAACGTTACTGAATTATTTAGGCCTATAATGGATTATGTGCATACGTGTAGTGGTGTGTGTGTGTGTGTGTGTTGAACGTACCTCTAATACATTTACATACAAAACCAGGATCCTAGTTTATCTGAGCTACATTCAAAACACTACGTCACACATAAAAATGAAAGTGAGAGAGTATATTAAAATGAAGTAGTTACTATAAATTGATCTGAAAAAATTGTCTTTTACCTTAAAAAAAATTAATATTTTTAAATATTTATGCCCCTTCTTATAATTAAGCATAAACACCAGGTATGCAAGAAAATAATCATCATATTAAGAAATTAAACTTACAATTACGAACTCACTACGCGGTCACACACACACACACACACACACACACACACACACACACACACACACACACACATACAACATTTGTCAAATTTTGATGCTTCTGATGTTGAAGGTCTCACTCATGAGTATTTTTCAGATGAACCATCGTATTTTAGTGTTTGATTTTTTCAGAAATAATTGTATAGAGTAGGCCTCACAAATGTAGGCCTAAATGTAGTAGAACCTCACTAATTCGTCACCTACGGGACCGAAGAGGTGAAGAATTAGTGAAATAGACGAATTAATGAGGGAGTAAGAAAGACACCCATTAAAGACAACATAAAATGTTTTATTACATCACTAGCAATGTACAGTAATAATGTTATGCTCGAACATATTTATTGCTGGAAATGTTCAAACTCAAACAAGTTAAACACTGTAATTACAAAAACAAACTTGTTTAATGATTGTGGGAAGGTTCTTCGATACGTAAGTAACAATTTCATTGTTACTAAACATTTCGTAGCCTACATCCGGTAAGTCTATTCCATACAAATGTTTGACGTCGTCTTCATTCAAACTGTTAAATGCTGTTAGTGACTGCCAGATATCTAATAATTCCGATGTGGATTCAAGATCTCCTGGTTCTGTAAAGCTCTTTGTAATTCAGATGGCCGTAATTTATTCCAGGCAGATTTTGCAGTATTTTCGGGAATACTTTGCCAGGCATCAGCAAATTTTTGGAAACGCATTACGCTGTAGCAACACAACACAACACTTATTGTGCCGTGTACACAAGTGCGAAATACCCATTCTCGCAACCATTACCTTCCGCAATCCGTTCCCGTGGCTATTATTAGAACCCACAATCAGCATGTTTCTGGTTTACCCGCTCTATAATAGAGCGTATTTATTACTCCCTTGTTAATAAAGAAAAAGAAAAAAAGCTTGAGTGGGTGACGAATTACAGAGGGAGACGAATTAGTAGGTGACGAATTAGTTAGGTTCTACTGTAATTTGAAAAATTGTCGAAAGTTGAAGAATCCCAACCTCTAGCCTACTTCTCCGTCACACCGTTGAATTCACGAAAGAACATTCTTTCCATGTTGGCACTGTGAGATGATATCGTGAAATTGTTAATTATTCTTGTGCCTTTCAGTATTTCTCATTAATTCTCTTTCAGAAATAACACTGCTGCACTGTAGAAAACATTTTTCTGATTAGCGCTTTCAAGCTTTACAGGTCATCATCAGATTGAAAATATAATATTTCCGACCTGATGATGAGCTGTGACGCTTGAAAGTGCTAATCAGAAATTTTTTTTCTGTAGTGGTGTGTGCAACAGTGTTATTTCTGTTTGTGATTATAATCACTAACGCAACATTATTAATTAAATAACTCTCTTTCATTTTACACACTTCATGGTCACAGCATATTTCTCAATGATGTGACGTATTGGTGATGGTTCTGAGCGTGTTAGGCTGGACCCTTTCTACTTATTCTTATGTCAGATGATGTCACAGTTCCGTCCAACCACATCGAATATAAACCGAGGAACATTTTTCGCGGGGGGGGGGGGTTAAAACCTAAAATCAAGGTTGACAATTTTGGTTTTCCTCATTCTTTTCTCTACAAGCATGTCTATTTCCTGGACGAGTCATAATAGGGAACTTATAGGCAGTCAATATTGCAAGAACAGGTAAAATAGGATCCTTGCTTCAAAGAATTTCTCTCGTGTACATTCCACCTACAATGACGCCTATAATGCACTATCTTATTGCTGAAATATACTGCTGAAAAGAACCCTTCACGCTAATATTGCAAGAGTCCAATCTTTGTAAGAATGATGACAAAAATCGTGTAATCACAGGCGTATTAATTTGCTTGTGCTTACTAGAAAATTTAAATTAATTAGTAGATGGTGACTTTATTGAGATAATAATACTATAATAAACAATAGTATAGTTAAATAATCGAACATGAAGCAGTCGCACAGATGTTAAGGCGAAAACAGTGCAATACACTTGAGTTGAAGATATTAATCTGCACCCTCAATCACGACAGGTCTACGTACCTAAGTTTTGATTTCGATTTCGATTTCGACACGACTAAACAGTACATATGAACGTTTTGTAAGACGGAAATCAATAGGTGCAATAGAGGAACCACAAAAATACTTCACTTATAAAATGTTTAATTTTTAGTGCTGCAATTATTTTATATAATTGCAAGAATTTGCCTACAAAATGATAGGCCTACGACACCTAAACAAAACAGAGGAAAACCTGGCAAGACTAAATGTAATATCAAAGGAGGAATGGATTACACATTACCAGCAGCTCTGGTATAGATTAGATCACATAAAGAACGAAGATATAAGACAGGAATTAAAAGTATAACCAGTAACTGAACTAACGAAAAACTATAAAAAAAGGTGGAAAGAGCATGTTATACGCATGTCTCCAGAAAGAATTCCAAGAAAATCCTAAATTATAAGCCAACCGAAAGAAGAAATGTTGGCAGACCGAGACGGAGATGGTGAAGCCGGAACAGGCAACCTGCCTAATCCTGGACAGATAGATGATGATGATGATGAATTATTTTATAAACAGTGTTATTTTATAATCACCAAGTCGAGCCTAGACATTAATAAACATTGTAAGTTTTGGAGTGCGTAATACTTTGTGTTATGATTTAGAAAATAACGAAGTAATATATAATCAGCAGTGCACTGGCATCTTAATTTGTTTGATAAAGTAGCCATAAAGAAAGGAGAGAAAATATTAATGCTTCAAATAGACTAAAGCTATTTAAGTAATATAGCTCATAATTACTTACACGCAAAAATATTTTATCTCAGTTCTTCCACCCCACATTCATGTTTTCTTCACTGTCATTACCAGTCAAATCGTTTTCACTGCTACTATCCCGTCCTATGTTAATTTCGAACCGATCTGTTGGATTATCCACTCTTGGGTCCGATCTCACGTAATCTTTAAAATTTTCATGGCGTGGTCACATCATGATGTCCAGTCTGTGGAATAAATACACTGAAATTCATTTTTTGATAATTTATAACACTGTCTACGGAAAAATGGACGTTTCCGTGCTTCTTTTAACACGCTCCTCCACGATGGTCCAAATCATTTCTATAGGGGGGAGAATACGAGTACAGCTGAATAAGAGTACAACAATAACATAAACTTCCTAGATCTCTCCAACACAAAATTTGAACACAGACACAAATTCAGTATATACAGAAGACCCACTACAACTGACACACTAATACACAACTCCTCCAATCACCCAATGCAACACAAAGTAACTGCCTTCAAAACTATGATACACAGACTAAACAACATCCTACTAGATGAAAAAGACTAGAAAGACGAAATAAACACGATAAAATATCTAGCAGAATCCAACGGATACAACAGAACAACAGTAAATAAATTCGACACAAAACAAACAACAGACAAAGACAGAAAACAACAAATTCATAACACTAACATACATCAATAAGCACACTAAAAAAACAGCCCACAAATTTTAAAAAGCAGGATACAGAATCGTATACAAAACTACAAACAAAACAGAACACACACACACAAAGAATAAAACAAATTTGATCTACCTGGTGTTTACAAACTAAATTGCTCAGATTTCAACAAATTCTACATAGGCCAGACAGGACATTGCTTCAAACAAAGATACATTGAACACACAAAGGCACTGCACTCCACTACCGAATCCGCCTTTGCAAACCACCTCATTGAAGCAAATCACACATACACAAACATCGACAGCAACATGGATATTCTATACGTACACACAAAAGGTCGAAACTAGACACACTTGAACAACTAGAAATATACAAACACACCAAAACACATAAAAACAACATCCTAAAGAATAGACACAATTCAAATCACACATACTATTCGAACATATCACACCTCACACACACAACATCGATCCTTCAAAAGACAGCGCCGTCGCCAAGAACAAGACGAACAGCGCTCGCAGTGGCAGCCTCTGAAGAAGCGTATAATAAGCGAAAACTGGTTCAGGCTATAAGGTAAAAGTTTTACATTTAACCAACAAAAACTTTGTATTCCGAGTCGGTAGTGATATAATTATATTTAATTTCTATATGATTAAGAGAGGTGGGTGATAGAGTAGAAGTCGTAAAACGGAATGTCCACGATTTGCCAAAATAGCATCCACTTTAAAAGTTTTGTATTTTAATATATTTTGTTTAGTTAGTCCGTAGAGTGAATCAGATTGTCAATGATGTTGGAGGTGGATTTATTTGTACATTACGTAGGAGGCATTATCTGTTAATATTACACTGTTCTTATTCAAGTTCGTATTCAAGCATTTCAGTCAACCAATTTTCATAATTCTTATGGTTCATGTCGTTGTGATAATCGCCTATTTGTACCCGATTTAAACATTTAGAGCGCATTAAATACAGACCTGTTTTCACCACCAGCATGAACTACAGCCACCAGATATCCTCTGTATATTGGAAATTTCAGCCAATTTTGTCATTGTTTGTTCACGTTTTTGTAACTGACGCTGAACTATGAAAATAAGTTTCATCTGTGTATACCATAGGCGGCCATTGTTCTCTGTATTACCATAGCTTTCTTATATATTATCAACTCTTAAGTTTCTAATGTCGTGTTTTCTATTAAAAGGTTCCTACTGCTTTTGACACGTTTTCATCGAAGTTCCAAAGTTCCATTTGGCGAACAGTGTGTCACAGATTAGATGCACTACCATTTTAATAAATTTGTTTCTTAAAATTGTTTAAATAAATTTGAATGTTGGTCTTTGGATTGACATTCGTGAATAATTAGTCCAATAGTACTCTTGTCGAAATGGTCTAAATCGGTTTTTATTTCCTTTGTTGAACTTTCTTATGTGTAGTGCTGAAAGATTTACATCAGCCGTATACGCTGATGCGTCCTTAATAATTCTATAAACACTACGTAGAGACACAGCACGCTTGAGCTATCCGTTCCTGTAACTGTCTTTTTGATGTTTCTTTATCTTCCGACTTGAGTCGACAGCGATCCAGACTGATTCATTTCACTCTCTAAGCCTGAATTATAGCAATACACTAAACGCTAAGCTTTTGATGAAACTTGGTGTCGTTTTGAAAAGTACGAACACAATAATCTCCACAGCTAGTCGGAGAAAACTTAGCTATGTTTCTACGCCGACGCATGCGCATTACATATGAAGTTGGCACAAGATCAGTTGATTTATGTTTGGTAAATTTATCTACGCTACGCTGATTTTTAGTTATCATTTAGTAATATTGTGATAATATTTAGTAATAGTATAAACGTTCATTTGTTTGCGGAAATATAGTAATAGAGTACTGCTTGTACGTACGTTGATTACAAAATTTGTTTCCATATTAACGTGGGGGAGGGTTCTAACCCTAAAGACCCCAGCCCTGGGTGTGCCACTGAGTATAAATAACTTAATATTTACTGTTTACGTTAGTTTGCGAATAAATACGTTCACAGTTTCAGAATTTTAAGGTAGATCGTCTCCACGTTCACATTAAAAAAAAGAAATATTCTCAATTTTTATTACGTAATTTTTCTCTTTCAGTTCTACCTTCTTTTCCATACTCATCGTCAGAACAAAACTTTATAGTTATCAATGTTTAAAATTCGGGACAATTTGGCGTCCATATTCGGCATACTGCGACAAGCGTTTACAAAACGAGACGGATCACTAATTTCCGAAACATTCTGCCACATTAATTTAGTAGACACTCAGTTGTGTCACTACTTACACAGTTCGTTTGGGGGGGGGGACTTTCCAGCCATAGCGATGCATACCCCTCTGACGCGCTCAGTTAAAAAGAATTTATTACTGATCGTAGCGTGAAAATAGAACTCAAGTGCTGAAGTTTGGTTTTGTTTGTAGGGTTTCCTTGATTGGTAATCAGTATACTACACCAGGGGTGCACACAGCATGGTGCAATGGTGCAAGTCGCACAACTGGAATTTTTTTTTCTTTTGGAGGGGGATTTATCAAAGCGATTTTGTAGTTATGGGGGGGGGGGAATGCAATTATAGAATAAAGTTTTATTATCTTGATAAAGCCTAACGTACTACTAATTGTGTTAGGCCATATTTGACCAGGCTTTTACATTTCTCAAAATATAGTTATTGGTTAGGCATACTAGAAAACCTTTTGGTATTAATAAAAAAAGAACATTAGTTTTTTTTTTATTCCAATAATAGGTTAACTGGTTTTAGGTTTTCAAAAATTTTTGGATAAAGCCCCAACATCCACCGTTAATAATTGGTGGTTTTTCCGTACCCCCGTATTGTGATCCCCCCTACACACGAAATCAAATTTTGGAGGATTTCGGAATACTTGGGGAGGTGGGGATTGCACCATGACCTTTGGAGGGGATGGGCGCTTCTGTTCGGCTAATCTTTTTTTTTTTAACAGTAAATCAATTTGTCAACTCTAATCTAGTATTAATCACTTAGAACTGTTAGTTCGTGTTAGGTCGTATGTTGTTGGCATAAATTATTTGAATTATTAAAGGCAGATGCTACTCTTGCATTGACACGAGCTTACTATCTTGCCCGACGCGCGTGAAAGTTCATGGATAAGTCAAGGACTGCAAGGTTCGCGTGTAGTGGAAGAAGACATGTATTATATAAGTGCCAGGTTTTCTTCAAGCAACCTGTACTTCAAGGCGCTGTGTGAATGCGTCCGTCCATGGATCGATCAGCTATGATACTGCTACATATAGCATTATGCCTGACAGGTACGTAAACAGTTTACGTATACGTTGTTGTTTGTTTCTGTACAAAACAAGTGAAGCATACGACCCTGTTGACTTTTAAAAGAAGGAAGTGTTATACAGAAATGATCAATAAAATTGATTTAAAGTTAATTGTAAACCAACGAGTGACTCGCGTACAGGAAACCCTTGTCATACTAAATTTACGGGTGCTGTTCCTCAAGGTTTTATGTAATTTGTTTCCTTGTGTAATAGACGCATACGCATATGCGCGCGCGAGCAAAATTATTTACAAAACAAGCGATTTGTTTCCTTGGTTGTTTTTTGTACATTTCAAAATAAAGTTTTTTCCTACAAGCAATAATAACATGACTGCGTTTTCAATAATATTTTGTTAGTCTCTTTCCTTTACTGGTTTACATCTAATATTTTTAATGTTTTCTTAAGTCTACATTTCGTGTGATCAAATAAAAATTCACTTTATTACTTAAACGCGACACTTTGAATTTCTTTGGTGGTTGCTTTGTCTTGAGTTGTTGTTTCAAAACAGGGAGTACGTAACATTTAAAGTGGTTTGTCTGCTTTAAATAAATTTGTTTTGTTTTGGAAGGGGTTTTCTTAGAAAAATGCAGAATTAAAAGGCAAGGACAAAATAAACAAATAGTAATGGTTCCATAAATTAACAAACTGCCCCAATAGATTATTAAGTACACAGTGTAAATATTATAAAGTATCGATTGTCTGTGTCAGTAGGATCCATAGAAGCGATTCTTCATCATAATATTACGATAAGCTAATGAATGACGGAATATAGGATGATGGGTATTCTGGTTTAGATTATAACTCCACAAATGTTTTATGAACCCAAGTTTATTTTGAAACAGTTCTGTCTCCTTGAAATCCAGGTAGGCGTATTGAAAGTGATAATAATAATTTTCTAAATAGAGTATCGATTTTGCAATCTATACATACCGAAGTGATAGTCTTCTTGAATACTTTACACTGGGCCGTGATATCTCATAGAACACTGGAAAGAAAAAAAAATATTTTGTAAAATTAATGAAAATTATAAAGATGAAAACCTGGGAACAGACTTGATCCATGAGAATGCAGTGAAATTCTTTTTTTATTTATAAGCAGTGCAGTGCCAGTAGCTTCACTATTAAAAAATATTGGTATGGAGAACCATACATGACTTCCATGATCTAAGATTTATATTTAAAATCATATTCGACATGAAATATTTCGATAAAAACTATTTCTTTCTTCAACCTTAACCTTCTTCCTTCAGTACTGTGATCACTAGCGTATACCGCTTCACGTTAGCGCACTTGATTTTTACTGATGATGGCAGCCGATGGCATCGTTGAAACGTCTGGTTTTGCAGAAAACATTGGACCACGGCCAAACAGCCTGGGAATGAATTTAACAACAAGCTACTAAAGTTAGCTTTGTTGCCGATAACGCAGTAGGCCTACACATATAAATTAGTATCCCCTCCCCCTTCAACTATCATTTTCATTTGTAGAAAATTACCCCCTCCCCCTTCTACTACACTTTTCATGTATAGATATTTCATCTACCTTTCTACAGTGGATTATTATGACCTTCTTTTCAGGATACTTTATTTATCAAAACTGAGTATTTTACTCTTGCTAAAACATAAAAGGTTTCCGGTAAACTACCCCTTCCCCTTAACCGATTGTCACCAAAATCAATAGACCTCTACAACGTCCTCTACAACTCAGGCACATATACAAAAAATTATTTGATTCTGTTTTAATTTGCGGCAGTTATCGTTTGCCATAGAAAAAATTCTACACACACACACACACACACACACACACTTTTTACAACCTCAACTTCACCTTTTACTTCTGTTTACATTGAACTTCTTATTTGTTTTCGGAAAATGAATTTTCTTCATGTTTTGAGGGTAGTACAATCAGAATCAGCCCTTATCTCGAACACGATTTTTTTTCGCCATCACCATACTTCCATTTCCTTATGGAACATGGAAGTAAAATCAATAAAGTTTAAATCGTTATTTTTTTATTTACGTGTAACGTTTTCTACCGCAAAAAGGGTAAAGTAAGTAATAACATTTTTACAATTACAGAAACCAAACCACGTGTTACACTCCAGTATTTGTGGTACTCCCGACAAACGCTTTTGAGCCTTTCAGAGTTGTAAAATCACAATAACATAGGCAATACGTATATGCTAGCTACATTTCTACCATTGACAAGGGTGCACACAATTACGTAGAAACCCCTTATCACTAGCTGCCTATAAATTTGGGCGGTGTGAACTCACAAAATGTTTGATTTCACTAACAAAAGTTAGTTAATTATATACATATATAAAACATATCTAAAATACAAATACTTATCCCTTGGTATCTGAATTTAAAGACGTATAAATATATTGTTATATGTTAGTGATCTTAGGAATGACAATGTTTCTGAAAAGCTTCTGAACGACTTCATTAATCCAAATTTATATTGACTTCTTTATATTCACAGATATTTGAAGATTTGCTTTGTCAAACTATTGTTGTCCATTCTATATAAATGTCCAAAACATAATAGTATTCTTATTCTCATTGTTTCTATACTTTAATATATTTCATCATTACTTCTTAATTTCAACCTTCTGAAGTTTTTCCCTGGCTTAATATTTTCCTAGAAATTCATCTTTCTAATATTTCTATTTTGTCTAAATTATAATTCAAAGCTAGACACTGACTTACATATAGGCATCCTGGCTTCACTACTGTACTGTAATGCCTTATTTTCGCATCATACAACTTTATTATTTACTAAAATTTTATTCAGTATTTAACAGAGATATTTTATCTTTAAGTATTGACAATTCGTCTCTTACTGTCCTTATTTCTGTCAACCAGAAAGGTAATTTAAAAATATATTCTGTATCAAAACCACGGGAACACAGATAAGACGTATGAATATGATAAGGTTTACTTGTCAATAAACACTCTGTTTACTGAAATACACAGTAAAACAAGTTACTCTCTCTCTCTGCACACAAGTCAATTCACAGAGTTTATTAAAGTTGTTAATTGCGTTGATTGCGACAGTGTAACAGACATGGCGCTACTACACGACACGAAGCGAGCGAGTTCCATCCCATAAGTAAAGCTTTTCTCATTAACATCTCCACACAGAAATGTGCCTCATTTTGATTATTCACTTTTCAGTTTTTTACCTTTTCACTTCCATGTTCCAAAAGGAAATTGAACTATGGTGATGGCGAAAAAAATCGTGTTCGAGATAAGTGCTGACTTTCATTTTTTTACTTTTATCCCCCACCCCCCACCACACCAAGTTATTGTTGAATGTGTAAATTTTGGTTTTTTCCCCAAGTATAAACTATTAGTACCGATAGCATTTCAGTATTGCAAGTGATCTAATCACTACGTAGGCTACACACAACAAAAATTAAAACATCATTTCTTGAAAATAAAAGTAATTATGTTTTGGCAAAAATCGCATGATTGCTATTGCAATTTTATTAGAAATATTTGTTCTAAAAATTCTAAACATATTTGTAATAGTATATAATATAGTCAACCTTTGAAATTTTACAGAAATATTTAATGTATTTGGCGTGCATTCAAACGTAGTTTCCTTCATTCCTAGAATTTTAACAATAACACTCAACTGTCTACTGTCTTATAGTCTTAACGCGTATTGTTTTTCGTTCCTTGGCGCCCCCTTGGACCAGGCGCCCTGGGCATTTGCCCAGTCAGCCCATTTAAAGCTCGGGGCCTGGATACAGAAATTAATGCCAAATGACTTCTTTTGTAGCACATCGAAGAGAATATCTGTGGCTCCAAAAATATCGTTAAAGACGACAACCAAAAGCGTAAATTCAAAATCATTCAATTTATTTAAGAAGCCGTCACTCTCCCTAATTGATGTTTGATCATAATTTGAATCGTTCACAATTTTAGTGAATACTTCTTTTAATGAATCCCATTCGTAATATATAGTATTTACGATATTGGAATTAGACTTTCATCGCGTAATAAGGGAAGTAGGGATTCGTCTTCCAACGACTGTGTGTACTGCGTAAGTTCGCTTAGCAGAACTGTAGAAAAAAGAGGGTAAACCGTTAACAGTTGCAAAAAATATCTGACATTTCGAAATGCTGTTGCAGCTTTGTTATAGCATTAAATTCAAACGATGCGCCATGCAGTGAAAAAAACCGCTTCTTTGATTTTTGTCTGAAGACCATTTAATTCCCCTGACATAACGCTTGCATCATCAAAACACTGGGCAATAAGTTTTGATTTATAGTCAAATTTTTCGAGGGATCTTGACACAACGTGAAACAGGGTGTCGGCAGTCAGGCTGGAACTAACATCATAAAATCCCAAAAATCTTTCCACCAGCTTTCCTCCGGGAATAACGTATCTAATTATGATGCTACATTGAGATTTGTGGACAATGTCTGTTGAATCATCCACTTGAATTTTAAAAATGTACTATTTTCTGTTTCCTTTGCAACGTGCTCATCAATATATTGTGAAATGCAGTCAATTATTTCATTCTGAGTAGTCTTAGAATTGCCGGCAAAGACGGGTGAGTTTTTTTTATAGTGTTCTTGAATATAGTGTATTTATAGTGTTTTTACAGGGCTTATCGATACGAAGGTTTCTAACAGTTCTTTAAAATTTCCGCGATTAATAGATGATAACTCTTCGTGGTGCCCGCGAAATGCTAATTTTTGTTTACCCAAGTAAAGAACTGCAGGAATAGGAAGATACATGAAACGTCTGTTAAGCCGAACGTTGTCGTTGAAGTGTTTAATATACAACCTAGAATTTGCCTTCAAAATATCCTAGATAGTACTAGAATTTTTTTTAGTTTTGAAAAACTCAATGCACAACGCATGTGCTCAGAAGGACCTTCATGTTTGGAAAGAGCACGAGTACCGAAATCAACAAAGCCGTTCTTTTTCCACGCACTTGATTTAACACTAATAATTAAACAGCGCATACAAAAAAAATGTTTATTTAAATAATAACTGCCACACAACCACTCGAACGTTGAATACCAATTTTGTTTAAAGTTGTGATTGTACACCTTGTCCTTTATTTTTGCAAATTTATTTACTTTCAATATAGGCATAGGTTTTTCACAGCTTAAAAAGTTTTTCTAGTCATCATTATTCCATCTTGAAAATGGTTTTCTAATAAAACACATACCGGATCATATGAAGGAAACATTCTGTAAAAACTTCACACACGATCGAACACGACGAACAACGAACAAAACAAACGCGCTGGATAGGTAAAGCACTGTACACGTACACCACTGAAAAACAGCACACGACACTGCTTCACGTGTGTGGGGGAACGCTGAGTACGGCATATACGTTGTCATGGCAACCGTCATAAACCGAGCGTTGTTAGTGACGTATTAAGTGATGCAGCCTTCAAGGTGCAGAAAGCTGCTTCTACGATCTCAGCGCTTTCCGCCACCAGTAGGCTTACGATACGTGGAGTAGTATGTGATCGCAGCGAAGTCCAGCTTCTGTAACCTATTTCCATCGCTTGTAAATGTTATTTTAATTATTATACAGACGAAATTTAATTTAAAAAAATATTTTTAAACAAAAAATTGACTAAAAATTGAAAATAATTTTGTGTAAAAGGAAACACATTGAACCAGTTATTTTAGGTGAAGCAGCGCTTCACCTGCGTCACCTGACGAGCCGCCACTGGGACTATCAATTTTACTACATACAATGAAGAAGACACTTTAAAATAGGTTTAATAAAAGATGTCAAGAAATTGGAAATTTGTTAAAGCATAAATCAATAAGAGTAGCCTATATAATATTTAGAAAATTTGTTAAAGTAACTTTCAGTACTAACAACAGAGCATGATTTTGCGAAAACTAAAATAAATTGATGAAAGGGAAAAGCCACTATCTCAGAATAATCCGCCTTTGTGTCAAATTTTTACCTGTATTAATATGCTACAGGGTCAGGGATTACTGAGGCACCATATTGATGTAGATAAAACCGTTTGTAAGAGTTTCACATTAGTGTTCAGTACGCAGTAGCCTATAGTCTCAGTTATCTGATACGGTCACGATTAGTTTTCAAAAAAATGTAAAAGTTTTAACTTTCCGAGTGTATGAATGATTCAACGCTAGCCTGACTAGAAGGTAGAACTGATATGCTGTGGTTTGGCACTTGCGATGTAGGCCTACCTCCTGTGAATGAGGCAGAGAAAGTTGAAAAGGGAAAGAGAAGAACAGAAGGCAAAACTGCTGCCTCTGTTTAAACAACTGCCAGCCTGCCAAGGAAGTTGTGACACTTGGTCGGAGAAACAATGTTTCCAGGAAATTCGTAATGATACCGAAAATAGGCCTACATTATGATTTCTAAACCAAACACGTTGATGCGGAAGCCAAAGATGAAATTTACAAAAACCTGTTACATCAGCTGCATTTCTGCATAAAGCCAAAAATTAGTATTGCAAATAACAGTTAAACAAAACGGAACACAGACGACAGTCAACTTATCATGCAACATTCTTGCACTGTCTGCAGCTCATGTAGCAGCTCGTGATAACAGTCATATCATTTGTCAGAGTAGCTTTCCTGCCTTAGTAATGTATATCCTCTCCTTCCCATTAATGGTTCAGGTTAAAACGAATTTACTACTTAGTACAGAGTGAAAATTATCAAGTGGTGTGTGTGCGTATGTAGGCGATCAGTGGTGATCATTGATAAACTCTTTTGTTTGTGTGGCCATCATTGATAAACTCTTTTGTTTGTGTGGTGATCATTGATAAAGTCTTTTGTTGGTGTGGTGATCAGTGGTGATCATTGTATTAAACTTGTTAGGCACGGAATTTACCGAGACCAGAAAGGGAAAGCCTTTGTTAACTTTCAACGGTTATCAGTACATAGTGGACAGTGGCGGCTCGTGAGTAAACCTTAAGGGAGGGCTCTCTCTTAAAAATTTACCACCATCTCTCTCTTAACCTTGTACCACCCTGTATTTAACTTGAAAAGTACACTTAAAAAAGTATAAAGTTAGTTAATAAAAGTTATACAAGTATAAAACTCACTTGGTTCGAAGTCGAAGACTGTCCATCGTGAAATCCACCCAAACACACACACACATAAGTAAACAAAAAATATATAAAATAGCTTTTTAACACTATATCGAGCACTATACATACTATATACTATAAGAATTAGTTTATCAGTAAGTTTATCGTTTGAAAGAAAAATCTAATCTTCTGTTTTTGTCTGAAATGAATTTTTCTATTACTAGTTCGTTAAAGTCTGGTATCTCGCGAATCATCAGCTGTTCAATAGACAACATAGCCAGAGCAGTTAATCTGTCTTCACTCATGGTGTTTCTTAAGTAGGATTTGATTAACTTCAGAGTTGAGAAACACCGCTCACTTTCCGAAGTAGTCATAGGAATAGTTAGAAGAATTTTCAATGCTTTTGTGATTTTTTTAAATGTACCGTCCAATCCAAAAGAAGTTATAAAATTTAATGTTTTCAAGCAGCCAGCCATATTTTCTTCTGTTATTTCTGACCTCGAGTAAAAAACTTTAAGCTCTGTCATAAATGAATTTTTATCAATCATTGGAAATGCACTGCAAAACTGGTTAATATCATCTACCGGAAGACCATTTTTTTTATGTTCATTGAGGCGTTCGTACTGAAATATCTTTGCTCCACACAGATGGTTTTTGAATACAAAGCGATCTTTTATTTGAAATACAATTGTATCACACACTTCCTTTTCCGATAAATTTAAATTCTCATCATTCAATCGTCACCTTTTTCTAGGCGTAGGTCCTTCTGCGAGCATCTCAATTCTTTCCTCTTGTCTATCGATCACAGAGGGTAGCTTATGTCTAATTTCGATTATCGCCTTTTCGAAGTCGTCAATAGCAGCATGAATTCTCACTGCATCGGTTTGCAGAACTTGCAACTGATTAAATAATATATCAACGTGAGGCATTATTTTTGAGTAAAAATTTAGCCAAAACAAGAAAGTGCTATTTTCAAGCCAGTTAACAAACCCAGCAGCCAGTGTTACCGTTTCTGAGTTATATATTTTCGGAACGCCTGTCTGTACATTTTCGAAACATTCCAGAATATCGTCTTTGTAAGTGAAGACTGTTTGTATTATCCTCGATTGAAAATTCCATCTAGTTTTTGACGGTTGGGGTATTTTTTTATCGCATACATGCTCTAAAGCCGCTCTCCTGTCTGGAGAATGGGAGAAAATGGCGGCAATACCATTCAAATTGGCAAAAAAAAATTCTCACACTCGTTATATTAGAAGCAGCTTGTTCGAGCAATTTATTTAATTGGTGGGCGTAACAATAAACATAATGGTCATTTTTATATTTCTCTTTTATTTTAACATTTACACCTCCCTCACGTCCGCGCATAACAGCAGCTCCATCATATGTCTGCGCAATCAGTTTATCTGGATTATTTTCTAAAATCGGATCAACCTCTTGCAAAATACATTGTGACAATCCATCTGCGTCTTGCTTTTCCGGGTTCGAAAGGTCCCAAAAGCGTTCGTGAATTCGACCGTTTAATTCATATCGAAAAACCAAGACTGTTTGCGTTTTCGCAGATACGTCGGTTGTATCGTCCGCCATGAGAGATAAAAATGAGGTTTTCTTAATCTCTTTTATAATATGTTCTCGGCACACATCAAGCATGTACTGCAAAAGCTCATTTTGTACCGTCTTGGAGGTCCCTTTAAAAACATGGGCTTCTTCCATATGGCTATTGAAAGCAGCATCAATTTTTCTGGTATAATCTACCAACTCCAAAAATACACCTTTATTACTCTAGCCTTCCTTTTCGTTATGACCACGAAGAGGAAGATTACAGTTACCACAAAATTTTAAAATGTCTATCACTTTAGAAAGAATCTGTCGATTTTTCTCCACACTTTCATTATGTTTGCGAGTATTTTCCGCATATGCTGTACTCAGACTAGCAGAAATGTTAGTTTTTCCTAGCAGCTGAAAGCTGATGAAGTTATTTTTATGCTTTTTAGAGTTTTCGTACTTATTAATTTTCAAAATAAGATGCTTAAGGTCACTTACACCATCTCTTGTCCAACTGTCATCACCACCAAATAACAAACACACAAAACAAAATAAAGAGTTACTTTCTTCACACCCACATATCCACGGAGTTCTTTCAAACACTTTCCTATTAAAACGGCGCGTAAATTCTCCTTTTCCTTTGCACTTTTCTTGTACCTGACTGAAGTTCAAATTGGGCACTGGTCTTGCATTATTTTTTATTTCAAGCTTTTCTTCTAATGATAAAGAACAAAAATTAAGTTTTTTAATATCGGAAACTTTCATTTTCAATCAAGTAATCGAAAACTCGAGCGGAAACCGGTAGCGTCGCACTCTCTACAGTTCAAATGCACTACTGACTGCACGTATCAGGGACTCTCAATAGCGGACTCCACATTCCATTGCAAACAGCCGCTCAGGCAGCAGCAGTGACGTCAGGTCGCCATGGCAGCCAACCTGTGCTGCGTACAGAAGTTGGGTTTTGCGACCAGCCGCCCACAATCACAGAACGCTTGTTGTAGTGGGACGGCCTACTAATTTTTAGTAGGCGCGCTTGTTGTTTCGCGTCGATGTGATTATGGTTTTACTAATTTCCTCAATAAAATGGGGAAATTATGTAATGGAAAAAATGTTATTCATTTATGTTTTTCATTATGTAACGAAAAAATGTGAAAAAATTTGTGTGAATTTCAAACATTTTTTACTTCTTCTTTTGCTTTATTATGCAGGGAGGGCGGCGCCCCAGAGCCCTCCTTCACGATCCGCCACTGATAGTGGATTATAGTAACAAACAACAAGTGACATTTTGAAAATGTATTGAATGTAAAAGGAAGCACTGTAAAGAAAGTCTTCCTCCTCCTATGACGCTACAGCCCAAGTCGGGCCCTGGCCTCCACCAATCTTCGCCTCCAATCCATTCTATCTACTGCAACCCTCCTCCATTTTCTTATCCCCATGTCTCTCGCGTCTTGTGCAACGCCATCTTTCCACCTCTTCCTCGGTCTACCTCTAGGTCTCGTTTCCTCCCATGTACCAGCAAAGCCCTCTTGGGGTTCCTGCCATCCTCCATTCTCATAACATGGCCGGCCCAACGCAATCTTTGTATTCTTATAAATTTTGTGGTATCTCTTTATATATTTGATAAAGTTCATTGTTGTATCTCAGTCTCCATGAGCCATTTTCTTGCATTGGGCCTGTAATGCGTCTGAGGATTTTCCTTTCAAAGGTGTCTACTATGTCGACTGTTTTCTGTGTGACTGTCCATGCCTCACATCCGTAGCATAGCACTGGTCTGATGACAGTCCTATATATTTTCATTTTTGTTTCCCTGTGCACATCCCCAGACCTAAATGATGGCAGCAATGCGAAGTATGCCTTGTTAGCCATGGTGGTCCGTCTTTGAATCTCCGGCTCATCTGATCCAGTTTTTGCTAGATTCACTCCGAGATACGTGAAATTGTCCACCACTTCAATTGTGTCCTCCTCTATCTCAATGTTTTTATGAACCTGGTCCCTTCTTGTTTGGATAAGCATTTTTGTTTTATCCGTATTTATGGCTAGCCCAACTTTCTTTGCTTTGTTTTTAAGCTCTATAAATATTTCTTTAGCTGCCGTGATCCGTCTTGACATGATGTTAATGTCATCTGCATATGCGGCTATCTGTACAGTTTTATTTGTTAAAGAAAGTCTTTCTACCCAGAATAATAGGCCTACCGTTTTAGCGAGGTGGGACAAGTTTGTGTCCCAGACGATGCAGCGATGGAAGTGAACGCCAGATAGCGGGAAAGGGAAACGGACAGCGTGATATCGAAAATATATGTGAAAGAAGTAGGGAATAGAGGATACGAGTTTGTGACAGCGATGCCGTTGCATACAAGTACAAAACAGTCGTTGCATCGCGTTCGGAGGTAGACTAAGGGACCTACAAATGACCCGGTCAACTTGGAAGATATAAACCTACAACAACTGCATTTGGTTATGAACGATAGAAGCAAATTCCTACTGCACGATGACAATCGAGGCCCTAAAACACCAGATATTAATATTTGCAGTGAGAAAAGAAAATACACTTTATCAATGTGTTCGTCGTTCTTCATCAACGGAACGTTTAAAAGTTCGAACAAGCAGTTTGTGCAGTTATTCATTATCTACGCCGATCTTGGAAGTTCGTGGGATGAAAACAAAACTATTTCAACCGTCTACGACATATGTTTGCTTTTTTAGTGCCGTTAAAAACAAAGTGCCTGGAGACGACCGTAATGGACTTCGAGGTTGCCATCGTTCGCTCAATTAAAGTTTTATTTCCTTCAGCTAACACGTCTAGTTGTAACTACCATTTTAATCAGTGTCTATGGAGGAAAGTACAGGAATTTGGCCTAGTTCCCGAATATAAAGAAAACGAAGAAGCTCGGCTCCATATCCGTATGTGCTCTCCCTTGGCTCAAGTTCCGCTAAATATGATTGATGAAAGCTTGTTGTACTCTCAGGAAAGCACGCCTGAAAAACCAAAACTTCGAGTATTTAACGACCACTTCATCTATCAGGAGCTATTTAACGAATATATGGCAAGAAAAATGTGGCACGCACCGAAATAACTATATTTCTGAATGCTGGAATCAAAGAATAAAGAGACTTACTTCTAAACCATACCCAAATATTCAGGGGCGGATTTATACTTTTGCCACCTAGGGGCTACCGGCAACTTGCCGCCTCCCCCCACTTCAAACCACCCCGCAAATAACAAATAACAAATAAAAACAATAACAAATAATACACAAAACAAAATGTGTAAACAATGCGCGCCGCGAAACCAGACGACAAGACAGCGGGCTACATAGAGTAAACGGTGTAGTCTGTAGTGTGTTTTTTCTATCAGTCACGGATCGGTTGTATGCGTACACTGAAAAATGTTACAGTAAAAATTAGTATGGTGAGCGTTTTAAATTACTAGGTATTTTAGTAAACATGGTCCGAGTGACAAGCATGAAAATTTTTACTGCACCTAGTAAAATGTACCGCTTTTCTGTACATTTCTACCTTACCTACCGTCAACTGAGCATTATTGGAAACGAGCAGTTTGTAGGTTAAATTTGTAATATACAACTCTTTAGCAAGATTTTCTCCATTTCTATAATTAAACTAATTCTCTATTTAAATTACTTTATATTATAAAAATTTTCTCATTTAAACATAAATAAAATGTATCCATTGTAGCGTGACAGAAAATCCACTACATTTTAAGTCATGTGAAATCATAAAGTTTAATTACACCAACAAATGTTATAATAATATTGAATGACATTTAAATAAATCAGAGGAATGAACCACAATAAGATAAAAATCCTCACTACATAATATATAAAAACCACTGTTTTAAAAACCAAAGAAAGTATTGAAGCAACTCATCAACTCATAGTATAATACCAGTAAGGTACCCAGGAAGCTCAGAGCAGTAAACCAGTTATATAAGACTATATCAAAGAAAAAGAGACTCAATTAAAGGGTGGTGAAGACCAAAATACCCCAAAAAACAAGAAGAGGAAAGAATAAAGTTTGTGAACAGGAAGAAAACAATACCCTGAAACCTGTATAGAAGAATAAAGTCAGTTCAGTGAATAAATTAAATACTCCAAACTAAACCTCAGTCGTGATATCACCAAGTACCTTGGTTTACCCAAGAACGGAAGGAAGAACAGAAGAGTGAAGACTAGACGAGGGACAAGAATGAATACCAGAAGGAAGATATGAACAAGGACAAGAAGGAAGACAGGAGGAGAGGAAGAAATAGTATGAAAGAAACACCGTAGTAAAACTTATTATTATATAAACTACTATCAATCCCAAACCCACAAAAACTATGCAAAAGAAAGTATAACATACCCAAAAGCTTATAAAATGTAATTATTGAGAAAACTAAAGTGCTGTATAGCGTTATAAGAAGTGCACCGGCTAAAGCTATTGTGTAATAAAGAAATAAACTAGTCTTAACGGTCCATGATTACTAAAGGTCTGGTCTGAGATAATAAGACTCAAAATATCAGAACCAACAGTGAAAGTGAATTTGTGTAAGTGTTTTTTAAAAAAAGCAATAAACTTAAAGTTGGTGATACTATAACTTAGTAGTATGCTATATCACAACTTTAAAATCTAAATAATAAACAGCATAATAAAATAATAAAATGGAAGGTTTCCAGTATTTTATTATTTTAATGTAAATCTTTATTTACAAGACATTTGTAAAAAATGATAATAAATAGAGTATGGGAATTAATGTTTGCTGATGTGGTGGATCACAGTAGTAATGGTTTGAACCAGAAAGGACTGGTACTAATATAGTATGAATAAGTGTAACATGTTTAAATAGACTGTTATTTCACAATCCTAAAATCAATGTGTTAAATAAATGTATTTGTAAGGTTTATTAGAAAATAAGATTTATGTTATGTGTTTTAAAAAGAATTATGTTTGATAAATAATAACCTACATACCAGTAATAATGTACTAAAAGGTATGCTATGTTAGCTCAAAAATAGTTGAAAGATTTATGTTCAAACCATATCTGCAATGTGTTCAATTGTGCAGATTGCTGAACCATGTTCATAATTATTTATTTTAAATATGTAATGTTAATTAACTACTACACAATACAATAAGTTACAAATCATGTTATTTTGATATAATTGTAATTATGTAAAGTCAGAGGAGGAAATAAGTTTAAATTATTTGAGAAAGAAAGAAATATAAAATTCTAAAATCTAGGCCATTTGGTGAAATCAGAGAACCAATATAAAATAGTATAATTCACTTATAAATCCTGTAAACTACCCAGATTTATATAAGATAACACAATTAACCACTACTAGGAATGATCCTATGAATTAAAATGACAATAAGGAAATATACCTTAACATTTTGTAAATTGTCAAAATATATAAATTAATTAATTTTAAAGAGCAATGTCAAATTTACAAATTAACACAAAAAACCAGTTCAAAGGTGTAATTTATATGTATTTAAGGAAAGGGAGAGTAATGTGACTAATTAAAATTTATTATAATAGTATTAATAATATTTAAAATGGAAGGAATTTTGTATAAAGACGGAAATCCAATTTTGAGCCTATATTTCCAAAGCGTGAACAAAATTTGTTAATTTCCACAAAATGTCTACAGATATGGACTATAATACATCAATTTAAAGGGAATGAGATGATTAAACCAATAATAAGGTTAGTAATTCATAAAAGTAAGGAATAAAATAGAAAAATTCCATATATAATGTAATATTTTCTAATGTGTATGGAAGTCGAAAAATGTTAACAATACTTTTTCAAGGATTAACTGGGCAAGATTTATGACCAAGTTAATTAGTCTTTTGTTGAATATCAAGCTGAATAGGTGTGTGACAAAAACGTTCTTAAAATCGAGTCGAACATGATGCGTTTAGCCATTGAAATCAGTGAACGGGAGTTAGACAAATTAGACACTTTTTGAAGCCAATACTATAAAAACATTCACGACAATAGTGAAAACAAACCTCTAACTTCACTATACGAGTGACAGTAAACAGTAAAACATTATATTTCAACTGATTCACTTTACAAACCTAACCGTAACTTGAAAAACTTAACCCCAGAAGGGAAAACAGACAAAATAACCAAATTAACACAAGTTTACACGGAACACTTCACCAGAATACACCAACTAACTTAACAGACATATTACACCAGTGCGGGAAGATTTTAGACATTCACAAAGGTAATTTTGTCGTGATTTTGGGACATGCCGAGTTCACAGTAACTACGCAAGAAATAGTAGCGGCCATCTTTTAATTCTACAGAGACCGCATTCACGATATCGCAGTGACGTCATCGTCTGCATATGGTTTGACAGCATTCATTTACATTACATAGTGGAATTATTTAAATACTATTGAATAGTAATTCTTGTATTAATATCTTTAATTGTTAATGTTATACTTTCTCGTCACCCTTCTCTGACTATTAATCCTAATCGCTCAAAGAACCTGTCTTTTAATATAATATAACATAAAATTTTGTTCTGTATGACACAATCGATAATTCCTGAGACAGAGTCGATAATTGCTCTCCATCGATAAAATATCGATTATTTATTTAAAATTGTCAATAAATCTTTATATTTCCATTATTTTGTATCTGTACTTATTTCACAGGGTAATTTAAGGGTATTTATAAGGCTGAAGGCATTAAGTGAGAAGAATATATTCTATTTTGAACAAGATATTGGACCAGTCAGGAAAGTCACCAATCGATTATTACCTGGAGTTAATCTATTTAACTCCAGACTTGGTGCAAATCTTCAAGAAGTGCTCGACGGTCAATAAATACCTACCTGTTATTAAAATTTTACCAGAACCTTTTAAAAAACAGATTTATCTCTTATACATACCTCTAATAACATAAACAAAATTATTTTATTATTTGAAAATTCTATTATTATTGAATTTTCCAGTTTATTTTTATTCTTTTGTAACGACCGGCATACAGCGGTCTGGTGACCAAGTGGCTAGCCCAAACAGTGGGGCTTGATCAGATTACAGCCATATATAGGGTCTTCTTACAAAGTGACGAACCCAACGCTGGGCATTAAGGAAGAAGGCAGTACCCTATAGGTCGTCTGGTTACAAAGTGGCGTCCAACTTAGAGGGCTTAATAATCTAAGCTTGGCAGCGATTGATTGATAGACAGCAGAAAGATGCAGAGACGAGCTACATCGAAAAAGAGGGCGGCAGAGGCCGAGAAAGAGGTTGACATGGGGGATAAGGAGGCAACACCCGTTGAAGATCCGGAAGTGTTACTAATCGAGGTGGAACATAAACAACCTGAACCACCAGAGGAACAACCTGAAGTAACAACGCAAACAGGGGAAGCCACTGTCCCAGAGAAGGAAAAAGAAAGGCCTAAGACCACCGAAGAAGATAAAATGGACAGATGGATGGAAATGTTCCGACAAATGGGTCAAGATTTGAAAAAGGGCATGGAAGAAAGTAATAAGAAAATGAATCAGGAATTGAAAAAAGATCTGAAGGAAGACAACAAATCTACTAAGGAAGAATTGGGCCATAAAATAGAAAATACTAATAAGAGGATTGAAGAAACCAGTAAGAACATGGAAAAGAAAATGGATGAGATTATGGAAGATAGAAAGAAGATGGTGGAAAATTTCAGCAAGAAAATGGACAAGAATGTGGAAAATTTAAGCAAGAAAATGGATGATATGGTCACAGAAATAAGGAATGATAGTAAACTGTTTAGGGAAAAATTAAGAGAGGAGAAGGCCGAAGAAATAAAATATGATAGCCAACCAGAACCAGAAGAAGTACTAAATGACAAAACGCAGGAACAAGTAATGGTAGTACCTGAAATTGAAACTAACCGAAACCAGGAAGATATTAAACCAAGGAAAAGGAGAATGTATCCAAGAAATGTAATAAAAACGAAGGAAGAGTTGGAGATGATGAAACATGGGTTAATTGATGGCAATAATATCCCAATTACCGACCATGAAGACATCATGAATTCTATGAATTATAGAAGGAGAATCGAAGTAATTTCAGAAATAATTTACCACAAGACAGTAGTTTATCAATGGGGAAGGACCAGAGGTAAACGGAATACTACATGTGGACTAGATCAGTTCCAGTGCGGAACTAAACAGTGTATTTCAGAAAGATGGAAATATAACATCTTATCAGACTGTGACGATGGCACTGGTGAATCACCAGAGTGTGTTCCATTAGTGCGCCATCCAGGACTATTCCAGTGTACAATTACACAAAAATGTATACCTTCCGGATGGATATGTGATGATGAACCAGATTATGGGGATTCAGAGAAGCAAATAATTGATAAACCAGATGAAGAACCTCACAGATATTTTTCAGGTCATACAGCATATGGACCAGAGACATATTGGAATATAAGACAATATAATAATGGGAACAATACTAATTACCATGATAATAATACGGGTCCAAATTATCAAAACCCGAATCGACCCTCTGATGGTTATCAGGGTAACCACAATCCCTACCCTGATAACGTAAATAGTCAGAGAAGCCCCAATTATGGTAACAGTCCTTACCCTAATAATGCTAATCGTGCGGGTCCCAATAATAGTAATTTTAATAATAATAGGTTCCCTCGCCATAGAGTGAACTTCATACAAGCCACAGAAGGAAGACAGCGAGGATTCAACCACAATGGACGAAGCAGTTACCGAAGATACGAAGAAAGGCGGAGGAGCCTAGAACGGGACCAACCGAGGTACTATCCGGCGCATAGGAGCAAAAGTTTGGATCTGATAAGGATCTATACGGATACATAATGAGGTGGTAAAAGGGATGGATGTCATGATAACCGACAACGGCAAAACCACCACAAAGAAGATGAAAATAATTACCACTGAGGAAAAATGAGAAGAAGAAGGGACAAAGAACCAAAATGGGAATTTAAGAAATAAATTAATTAAGAAACTACACCTTATAAGGGAACTATGAGCAACAATGCACTATAATAACAGGCATCCATGAAGAAATTTTATGATTAAAAACTTCCAAAATTCTAAAATACATGTAAGCCCACCTTACATAAAGTTTATTTAAAGGAAAACCATTTAGAAGATATAAGATAGAATTTAATTCAACAAAATTCAAAACATACGTAAGATCACCTTACATACCAATTATTTAAGAAAAACTTTATGGCGATGATAGAAGAAGAAGAATTACAATTTAAATCAACAAAATTCAAAACATACGTAAGATCACCTTACATACCGATTATTGAAGAAAAACTTTATGGCAAGAATAGAAGAAGAATTAGAATTTAATATCCACTAAATTCTAAAAAAAATGTAAGCCCACCTTACATACCAGATGTTTGTGAAAAACTATGTGGCAATAATACAAGAAGAATTTTGAAATAAACAGCCAAATTCTAAAAAGAAATATAAGCACATATTATCTACAATTATTAGAAATTTTTATGGCTAGAAGAATATATAAGATATAATTTAAAAACCACTAAATTCTAAACACAATGTAAGCCAATTGCATACAATTTATTTGAGAAAACTTTATAGAATAACATAAGAAGAGTGAATTTTGAATTATGAATAAATCAAGTTTCCCAAACCAAGTATAAGTACAACTTACCAACCAATTATGAATAAACCACTATGATGAGATAAACTGAAGGGATTTCATACCATATTTATGGTAAGCATAGAAGATAATTACCATGGTAACAAAGAATCATAATGGGATGAAGAAAGGAAACAGATTTAGAATTAAAACAAATAATTCTGAACAATATGATAATGTCTAAGTTCAATTTGAAGAGTAAAAACCTTTCCTTAAAATGGTGATGAAGGAAATAAAAAGAAAAAATTTCTTTAATACGATTGGAGTGATTGAATAGAATAATAAAGTACAAAAACTTCTTTGGAATTATGAGAGAATGAAACTTTGAAGTGGTATGAGGAGAAATTATGACCTCATTATGAAATTAATAAAAAACCATCATTCACAAGTATAATAACAATGACCGGAATAATGTGAAAATAATGTCAAAAATTTATGTAATTAAATGAATTAATATAAAATGATTTATGAATTAAAGGACAATTATGATAATGACAGTTATACAAATTCTAGAAAATAGAACAAGTGGAAATTTTAAGAACAATGAAACAGTCTAAAAATGTCACAAAGATGTGCTACTATAAATAATGCAGATTATAATGAAAAAACCAGAAGGTAATAAAGAATTTATAACCAAAAGATTTATATGATAAGAAAAGTTGAAAAAATGTCATAATAGAAGAGCTTCCTACCATAATATCAAATGAAAGAAACATCCAGATAATAAGTCAGATGAACAACTGAGATAGAAATATTAAAATCTCTGAGAAGTATAATAAGTAATAAGTGAAGTATCCCAAAGATATTTTTTAAATAGTAACAAATGTGTACTATTCTGAATAATTTTTTTAATCTGTCTGATGATAATTCCAGCAGGATTAATATATTTTTTGAGCAGAGATGGTTTGCCTCTGTACTCAAATATGTGTGAAGTATTGGACAGCAGAGGAAAGTAGCGTACAGTGCCTCTCTGAACTGAACCAGCTCACAAAGTAGGGAACGATAGGGAGAAAATATCCCAAGGAGAAAATACTAAGAAGAAATATAAAAATGAAATAATAAATATGAAACTCAGAAGACTATTACTATCAAGGAAGATCAAGTGAGAGTGATATAAACTCAGATATAAATAAGAGAATTTAAAATGGAAGGAAGTCCAAAATAATAACAAACTTTGAATAATTATCATAAGCAATTGTTTCAGACAAAGCAAGTATAGTCTGAAAAAATTACTTCTGGAGAAGGGCATTCTGTAGCGTGACAGAAAATCCACTACATTTTAAGTCATGTGAAATCATAAAGTTTAATTACACCAACAAATGTTATAATAATATTGAATGACATTTAAATAAATCAGAGGAATGAACCACAATAAGATAAAAATCCTCACTACATAATATATAAAAACCACTGTTTTAAAAACCAAAGAAAGTATTGAAGCAACTCATCAACTCATAGTATAATACCAGTAAGGTACCCAGGAAGCTCAGAGCAGTAAACCAGTTATATAAGACTATATCAAAGAAAAAGAGACTCAATTAAAGGGTGGTGAAGACCAAAATACCCCAAAAAACAAGAAGAGGAAAGAATAAAGTTTGTGAACAGGAAGAAAACAATACCCTGTAACCTGTATAGAAGAATAAAGTCAGTTCAGTGAATAAATTAAATACTCCAAACTAAACCTCAGTCGTGATATCACCAAGTACCTTGGTTTACCCATGAACGGAAGGAAGAACAGAAGAGTGAAGACTAGACGAGGGACAAGAATGAATACCAGAAGGAAGATATGAACAAGGACAAGAAGGAAGACAGGAGGAGAGGAAGAAATAGTATGAAAGAAACACCGTAGTAAAACTTATTATTATATAAACTACTATCAATCCCAAACCCACAAAAACTATGCAAAAGAAAGTATAACATACCCAAAAGCTTATAAAATGTAATTATTGAGAAAACTAAAGTGCTGTATAGCGTTATAAGAAGTGCACCGGCTAAAGCTATTGTGTAATAAAGAAATAAACTAGTCTTAACGGTCCATGATTACTAAAGGTCTGGTCTGAGATAATAAGACTCAAAATATCAGAACCAACAGTGAAAGTGAATTTGTGTAAGTGTTTTTTAAAAAAAGCAATAAACTTAAAGTTGGCGATACTATAACTTAGTAGTATGCTATATCACAACTTTAAAATCTAAATAATAAACAGCATAATAAAATAATAAAATGGAAGGTTTCCAGTATTTTATTATTTTAATGTAAATCTTTATTTACAAGACATTTGTAAAAAATGATAATAAATAGAGTATGGGAATTAATGTTTGCTGATGTGGTGGATCACAGTAGTAATGGTTTGAACCAGAAAGGACTGGTACTAATATAGTATGAATAAGTGTAACATGTTTAAATAGACTGTTATTTCACAATCCTAAAATCAATGTGTTAAATAAATGTATTTGTAAGGTTTATTAGAAAATAAGATTTATGTTATGTGTTTTAAAAAGAATTATGTTTGATAAATAATAACCTACATACCAGTAATAATGTACTAAAAGGTATGCTATGTTAGCTCAAAAATAGTTGAAAGATTTATGTTCAAACCATATCTGCAATGTGTTCAATTGTGCAGATTGCTGAACCATGTTCATAATTATTTATTTTAAATATGTAATGTTAATTAACTACTACACAATACAATAAGTTACAAATCATGTTATTTTGATATAATTGTAATTATGTAAAGTCAGAGGAGGAAATAAGTTTAAATTATTTGAGAAAGAAAGAAATATAAAATTCTAAAATCTAGGCCATTTGGTGAAATCAGAGAACCAATATAAAATAGTATAATTCACTTATAAATCCTGTAAACTACCCAGATTTATATAAGATAACACAATTAACCACTACTAGGAATGATCCTATGAATTAAAATGACAATAAGGAAATATACCTTAACATTTTGTAAATTGTCAAAATATATAAATTAATTAATTTTAAAGAGCAATGTCAAATTTACAAATTAACACAAAAAACCAGTTCAAAGGTGTAATTTATATGTATTTAAGGAAAGGGAGAGTAATGTGACTAATTAAAATTTATTATAATAGTATTAATAATATTTAAAATGGAAGGAATTTTGTATAAAGACGGAAATCCAATTTTGAGCCTATATTTCCAAAGCGTGAACAAAATTTGTTAATTTCCACAAAATGTCTACAGATATGGACTATAATACATCAATTTAAAGGGAATGAGATGATTAAACCAATAATAAGGTTAGTAATTCATAAAAGTAAGGAATAAAATAGAAAAATTCCATATATAATGTAATATTTTCTAATGTGTATGGAAGTCGAAAAATGTTAACAATACTTTTTCAAGGATTAACTGGGCAAGATTTATGACCAAGTTAATTAGTCTTTTGTTGAATATCAAGCTGAATAGGTGTGTGACAAAAACGTTCTTAAAATCGAGTCGAACATGATGCGTTTAGCCATTGAAATCAGTGAACGGGAGTTAGACAAATTAGACACTTTTTGAAGCCAATACTATAAAAACATTCACGACAATAGTGAAAACAAACCTCTAACTTCACTATACGAGTGACAGTAAACAGTAAAACATTATATTTCAACTGATTCACTTTACAAACCTAACCGTAACTTGAAAAACTTAACCCCAGAAGGGAAAACAGACAAAATAACCAAATTAACACAAGTTTACACGGAACACTTCACCAGAATACACCAACTAACTTAACAGACATATTACACCAGTGCGGGAAGATTTTAGACATTCACAAAGGTAATTTTGTCGTGATTTTGGGACATGCCGAGTTCACAGTAACTACGCAAGAAATAGTAGCGGCCATCTTTTAATTCTACAGAGACCGCATTCACGATATCGCAGTGACGTCATCGTCTGCATATGGTTTGACAGCATTCATTTACATTACATAGTGGAATTATTTAAATACTATTGAATAGTAATTCTTGTATTAATATCTTTAATTGTTAATGTTATACTTTCTCGTCACCCTTCTCTGACTATTAATCCTAATCGCTCAAAGAACCTGTCTTTTAATATAATATAACATAAAATTTTGTTCTGTATGACACAATCGATAATTCCTGAGACAGAGTCGATAATTGCTCTCCATCGATAAAATATCAATTATTTATTTAAAATTGTCAATAAATCTTTATATTTCCATTATTTTGTATCTGTACTTATTTCACAGGGTAATTTAAGGGTATTTATAAGGCTGAAGGCATTAAGTGAGAAGAATATATTCTATTTTGAACAAGATATTGGACCAGTCAGGAAAGTCACCAATCGATTATTACCTGGAGTTAATCTATTTAACTCCAGACTTGGTGCAAATCTTCAAGAAGTGCTCGACGGTCAATAAATACCTACCTGTTATTAAAATTTTACCAGAACCTTTTAAAAAACAGATTTATCTCTTATACATACCTCTAATAACATAAACAAAATTATTTTATTATTTGAAAATTCTATTATTATTGAATTTTCCAGTTTATTTTTATTCTTTTGTAACGACCGGCATACAGCGGTCTGGTGACCAAGTGGCTAGCCCAAACAGTGGGGCTTGATCAGATTACAGCCATATATAGGGTCTTCTTACAAAGTGACGAACCCAACGCTGGGCATTAAGGAAGAAGGCAGTACCCTATAGGTCGTCTGGTTACAAAGTGGCGTCCAACTTAGAGGGCTTAATAATCTAAGCTTGGCAGCGATTGATTGACAGACAGCAGAAAGATGCAGAGACGAGCTACATCGAAAAAGAGGGCGGCAGAGGCCGAGAAAGAGGTTGACATGGGGGATAAGGAGGCAACACCCGTTGAAGATCCGGAAGTGTTACTAATCGAGGTGGAACATAAACAACCTGAACCACCAGAGGAACAACCTGAAGTAACAACGCAAACAGGGGAAGCCACTGTCCCAGAGAAGGAAAAAGAAAGGCCTAAGACCACCGAAGAAGATAAAATGGACAGATGGATGGAAATGTTCCGACAAATGGGTCAAGATTTGAAAAAGGGCATGGAAGAAAGTAATAAGAAAATGAATCAGGAATTGAAAAAAGATCTGAAGGAAGACAACAAATCTACTAAGGAAGAATTGGGCCATAAAATAGAAAATACTAATAAGAGGATTGAAGAAACCAGTAAGAACATGGAAAAGAAAATGGATGAGATTATGGAAGATAGAAAGAAGATGGTGGAAAATTTCAGCAAGAAAATGGACGAGAATGTGGAAAATTTAAGCAAGAAAATGGATGATATGGTCACAGAAATAAGGAATGATAGTAAACTGTTTAGGGAAAAATTAAGAGAGGAGAAGACCGAAGAAATAAAATATGATAGCCAACCAGAACCAGAAGAAGTACTAAATGACAAAACGCAGGAACAAGTAATGGTAGTACCTGAAATTGAAACTAACCGAAACCAGGAAGATATTAAACCAAGGAAAAGGAGAATGTATCCAAGAAATGTAATAAAAACGAAGGAAGAGTTGGAGATGATGAAACATGGGTTAATTGATGGCAATAATATCCCAATTACCGACCATGAAGACATCATGAATTCTATGAATTATAGAAGGAGAATCGAAGTAATTTCAGAAATAATTTACCACAAGACAGTAGTTTATCAATGGGGAAGGACCAGAGGTAAACGGAATACTACATGTGGACTAGATCAGTTCCAGTGCGGAACTAAACAGTGTATTTCAGAAAGATGGAAATATAACATCTTATCAGACTGTGACTATGGCACTGGTGAATCACCAGAGTGTGTTCCATTAGTGCGCCATCCAGGACTATTCCAGTGTACAATTACACAAAAATGTATACCTTCCGGATGGATATGTGATGATGAACCAGATTATGGGGATTCAGAGAAGCAAATAATTGATAAACCAGATGAAGAACCTCACAGATATTTTTCAGGTCATACAGCATATGGACCAGAGACATATTGGAATATAAGACAATATAATAATGGGAACAATACTAATTACCATGATAATAATATG
Organism: Magicicada septendecula; assembly: GCA_034769895.1. Lineage (NCBI taxonomy): Eukaryota > Metazoa > Arthropoda > Insecta > Hemiptera > Cicadidae > Magicicada > Magicicada septendecula. Next base: position 103,177,358 of record CM068375.1, read on the forward strand.
GGTCCAAATTATCAAAACCCGAATCGACCCTCTGATGGTTATCAGGGTAACCACAATCCCTACCCTGATAACGTAAATAGTAACAGTCCTTACCCTAATAATGCTAATCGTGCGGGTCCCAATAATAGTAATTTTAATAATAATAGGTTCCCTCGCCATAGAGTGAACTTCATACAAGCCACAGAAGGAAGACAGTGAGGATTCAACCACAATGGACGAAGCAGTTACCGAAGATACGAAGAAAGGCGGAGGAGCCTAGAACGGGACCAACCGAGGTACTATCCGGCGCGTAGGAGCAAAAGTTTGGATCTGATAAGGATCTATACGGATACATAATGAGGTGGTAAAAGGGATGGATGTCATGATAACCGACAACGGCAAAACCACCACAAAGAAGATGAAAATAATTACCACTGAGGAAAAATGAGAAGAAGAAGGGACAAAGAACCAAAATGGGAATTTAAGAAATAAATTAATTAAGAAACTACACCTTATAAGGGAACTATGAGCAACAATGCACTATAATAACAGGCATCCATGAAGAAATTTTATGATTAAAAACTTCCAAAATTCTAAAATACATGTAAGCCCACCTTACATAAAGTTTATTTAAAGGAAAACCATTTAGAAGATATAAGATAGAATTTAATTCAACAAAATTCAAAACATACGTAAGATCACCTTACATACCAATTATTTAAGAAAAACTTTATGGCGATGATAGAAGAAGAAGAATTACAATTTAAATCAACAAAATTCAAAACATACGTAAGATCACCTTACATACCGATTATTGAAGAAAAACTTTATGGCAAGAATAGAAGAAGAATTAGAATTTAATATCCACTAAATTCTAAAAAAAATGTAAGCCCACCTTACATACCAGATGTTTGTGAAAAACTATGTGGCAATAATACAAGAAGAATTTTGAAATAAACAGCCAAATTCTAAAAAGAAATATAAGCACATATTATCTACAATTATTAGAAATTTTTATGGCTAGAAGAATATATAAGATATAATTTAAAAACCACTAAATTCTAAACACAATGTAAGCCAATTGCATACAATTTATTTGAGAAAACTTTATAGAATAACATAAGAAGAGTGAATTTTGAATTATGAATAAATCAAGTTTCCCAAACCAAGTATAAGTACAACTTACCAACCAATTATGAATAAACCACTATGATGAGATAAACTGAAGGGATTTCATACCATATTTATGGTAAGCATAGAAGATAATTACCATGGTAACAAAGAATCATAATGGGATGAAGAAAGGAAACAGATTTAGAATTAAAACAAATAATTCTGAACAATATGATAATGTCTAAGTTCAATTTGAAGAGTAAAAACCTTTCCTTAAAATGGTGATGAAGGAAATAAAAAGAAAAAATTTCTTTAATACGATTGGAGTGATTGAATAGAATAATAAAGTACAAAAACTTCTTTGGAATTATGAGAGAATGAAACTTTGAAGTGGTATGAGGAGAAATTATGACCTCATTATGAAATTAATAAAAAACCATCATTCACAAGTATAATAACAATGACCGGAATAATGTGAAAATAATGTCAAAAATTTATGTAATTAAATGAATTAATATAAAATGATTTATGAATTAAAGGACAATTATGATAATGACAGTTATACAAATTCTAGAAAATAGAACAAGTGGAAATTTTAAGAACAATGAAACAGTCTAAAAATGTCACAAAGATGTGCTACTATAAATAATGCAGATTATAATGAAAAAACCAGAAGGTAATAAAGAATTTATAACCAAAAGATTTATATGATAAGAAAAGTTGAAAAAATGTCATAATAGAAGAGCTTCCTACCATAATATCAAATGAAAGAAACATCCAGATAATAAGTCAGATGAACAACTGAGATAGAAATATTAAAATCTCTGAGAAGTATAATAAGTAATAAGTGAAGTATCCCAAAGATATTTTTTAAATAGTAACAAATGTGTACTATTCTGAATAATTTTTTTAATCTGTCTGATGATAATTCCAGCAGGATTAATATATTTTTTGAGCAGAGATGATTTGCCTCTGTACTCAAATATGTGTGAAGTATTGGACAGCAGAGGAAAGTAGCGTACAGTGCCTCTCTGAACTGAACCAGCTCACAAAGTAGGGAACGATAGGGAGAAAATATCCCAAGGAGAAAATACTAAGAAGAAATATAAAAATGAAATAATAAATATGAAACTCAGAAGACTATTACTATCAAGGAAGATCAAGTGAGAGTGATATAAACTCAGATATAAATAAGAGAATTTAAAATGGAAGGAAGTCCAAAATAATAACAAACTTTGAATAATTATCATAAGCAATTGTTTCAGACAAAGCAAGTATAGTCTGAAAAAATTACTTCTGGAGAAGGGCATTCTGTAGCGTGACAGAAAATCCACTACATTTTAAGTCATGTGAAATCATAAAGTTTAATTACACCAACAAATGTTATAATAATATTGAATGACATTTAAATAAATCAGAGGAATGAACCACAATAAGATAAAAATCCTCACTACATAATATATAAAAACCACTGTTTTAAAAACCAAAGAAAGTATTGAAGCAACTCATCAACTCATAGTATAATACCAGTAAGGTACCCAGGAAGCTCAGAGCAGTAAACCAGTTATATAAGACTATATCAAAGAAAAAGAGACTCAATTAAAGGGTGGTGAAGACCAAAATACCCCAAAAAACAAGAAGAGGAAAGAATAAAGTTTGTGAACAGGAAGAAAACAATACCCTGAAACCTGTATAGAAGAATAAAGTCAGTTCAGTGAATAAATTAAATACTCCAAACTAAACCTCAGTCGTGATATCACCAAGTACCTTGGTTTACCCAAGAACGGAAGGAAGAACAGAAGAGTGAAGACTAGACGAGGGACAAGAATGAATACCAGAAGGAAGATATGAACAAGGACAAGAAGGAAGACAGGAGGAGAGGAAGAAATAGTATGAAAGAAACACCGTAGTAAAACTTATTATTATATAAACTACTATCAATCCCAAACCCACAAAAACTATGCAAAAGAAAGTATAACATACCCAAAAGCTTATAAAATGTAATTATTGAGAAAACTAAAGTGCTGTATAGCGTTATAAGAAGTGCACCGGCTAAAGCTATTGTGTAATAAAGAAATAAACTAGTCTTAACGGTCCATGATTACTAAAAGTCTGGTCTGAGATAATAAGACTCAAAATATCAGAACCAACAGTGAAAGTGAATTTGTGTAAGTGTTTTTTAAAAAAAGCAATAAACTTAAAGTTGGCGATACTATAACTTAGTAGTATGCTATATCACAACTTTAAAATCTAAATAATAAACAGCATAATAAAATAATAAAATGGAAGGTTTCCAGTATTTTATTATTTTAATGTAAATCTTTATTTACAAGACATTTGTAAAAAATGATAATAAATAGAGTATGGGAATTAATGTTTGCTGATGTGGTGGATCACAGTAGTAATGGTTTGAACCAGAAAGGACTGGTACTAATATAGTATGAATAAGTGTAACATGTTTAAATAGACTGTTATTTCACAATCCTAAAATCAATGTGTTAAATAAATGTATTTGTAAGGTTTATTAGAAAATAAGATTTATGTTATGTGTTTTAAAAAGAATTATGTTTGATAAATAATAACCTACATACCAGTAATAATGTACTAAAAGGTATGCTATGTTAGCTCAAAAATAGTTGAAAGATTTATGTTCAAACCATATCTGCAATGTGTTCAATTGTGCAGATTGCTGAACCATGTTCATAATTATTTATTTTAAATATGTAATGTTAATTAACTACTACACAATACAATAAGTTACAAATCATGTTATTTTGATATAATTGTAATTATGTAAAGTCAGAGGAGGAAATAAGTTTAAATTATTTGAGAAAGAAAGAAATATAAAATTCTAAAATCTAGGCCATTTGGTGAAATCAGAGAACCAATATAAAATAGTATAATTCACTTATAAATCCTGTAAACTACCCAGATTTATATAAGATAACACAATTAACCACTACTAGGAATGATCCTATGAATTAAAATGACAATAAGGAAATATACCTTAACATTTTGTAAATTGTCAAAATATATAAATTAATTAATTTTAAAGAGCAATGTCAAATTTACAAATTAACACAAAAAACCAGTTCAAAGGTGTAATTTATATGTATTTAAGGAAAGGGAGAGTAATGTGACTAATTAAAATTTATTATAATAGTATTAATAATATTTAAAATGGAAGGAATTTTGTATAAAGACGGAAATCCAATTTTGAGCCTATATTTCCAAAGCGTGAACAAAATTTGTTAATTTCCACAAAATGTCTACAGATATGGACTATAATACATCAATTTAAAGGGAATGAGATGATTAAACCAATAATAAGGTTAGTAATTCATAAAAGTAAGGAATAAAATAGAAAAATTCCATATATAATGTAATATTTTCTAATGTGTATGGAAGTCGAAAAATGTTAACAATACTTTTTCAAGGATTAACTGGGCAAGATTTATGACCAAGTTAATTAGTCTTTTGTTGAATATCAAGCTGAATAGGTGTGTGACAAAAACGTTCTTAAAATCGAGTCGAACATGATGCGTTTAGCCATTGAAATCAGTGAACGGGAGTTAGACAAATTAGACACTTTTTGAAGCCAATACTATAAAAACATTCACGACAATAGTGAAAACAAACCTCTAACTTCACTATACGAGTGACAGTAAACAGTAAAACATTATATTTCAACTGATTCACTTTACAAACCTAACCGTAACTTGAAAAACTTAACCCCAGAAGGGAAAACAGACAAAATAACCAAATTAACACAAGTTTACACGGAACACTTCACCAGAATACACCAACTAACTTAACAGACATATTACACCAGTGCGGGAAGATTTTAGACATTCACAAAGGTAATTTTGTCGTGATTTTGGGACATGCCGAGTTCACAGTAACTACGCAAGAAATAGTAGCGGCCATCTTTTAATTCTACAGAGACCGCATTCACGATATCGCAGTGACGTCATCGTCTGCATATGGTTTGACAGCATTCATTTACATTACATAGTGGAATTATTTAAATACTATTGAATAGTAATTCTTGTATTAATATCTTTAATTGTTAATGTTATACTTTCTCGTCACCCTTCTCTGACTATTAATCCTAATCGCTCAAAGAACCTGTCTTTTAATATAATATAACATAAAATTTTGTTCTGTATGACACAATCGATAATTCCTGAGACAGAGTCGATAATTGCTCTCCATCGATAAAATATCGATTATTTATTTAAAATTGTCAATAAATCTTTATATTTCCATTATTTTGTATCTGTACTTATTTCACAGGGTAATTTAAGGGTATTTATAAGGCTGAAGGCATTAAGTGAGAAGAATATATTCTATTTTGAACAAGATATTGGACCAGTCAGGAAAGTCACCAATCGATTATTACCTGGAGTTAATCTATTTAACTCCAGACTTGGTGCAAATCTTCAAGAAGTGCTCGACGGTCAATAAATACCTACCTGTTATTAAAATTTTACCAGAACCTTTTAAAAAACAGATTTATCTCTTATACATACCTCTAATAACATAAACAAAATTATTTTATTATTTGAAAATTCTATTATTATTGAATTTTCCAGTTTATTTTTATTCTTTTGTAACGACCGGCATACAGCGGTCTGGTGACCAAGTGGCTAGCCCAAACAGTGGGGCTTGATCAGATTACAGCCATATATAGGGTCTTCTTACAAAGTGACGAACCCAACGCTGGGCATTAAGGAAGAAGGCAGTACCCTATAGGTCGTCTGGTTACAAAGTGGCGTCCAACTTAGAGGGCTTAATAATCTAAGCTTGGCAGCGATTGATTGACAGACAGCAGAAAGATGCAGAGACGAGCTACATCGAAAAAGAGGGCGGCAGAGGCCGAGAAAGAGGTTGACATGGGGGATAAGGAGGCAACACCCGTTGAAGATCCGGAAGTGTTACTAATCGAGGTGGAACATAAACAACCTGAACCACCAGAGGAACAACCTGAAGTAACAACGCAAACAGGGGAAGCCACTGTCCCAGAGAAGGAAAAAGAAAGGCCTAAGACCACCGAAGAAGATAAAATGGACAGATGGATGGAAATGTTCCGACAAATGGGTCAAGATTTGAAAAAGGGCATGGAAGAAAGTAATAAGAAAATGAATCAGGAATTGAAAAAAGATCTGAAGGAAGACAACAAATCTACTAAGGAAGAATTGGGCCATAAAATAGAAAATACTAATAAGAGGATTGAAGAAACCAGTAAGAACATGGAAAAGAAAATGGATGAGATTATGGAAGATAGAAAGAAGATGGTGGAAAATTTCAGCAAGAAAATGGACGAGAATGTGGAAAATTTAAGCAAGAAAATGGATGATATGGTCACAGAAATAAGGAATGATAGTAAACTGTTTAGGGAAAAATTAAGAGAGGAGAAGACCGAAGAAATAAAATATGATAGCCAACCAGAACCAGAAGAAGTACTAAATGACAAAACGCAGGAACAAGTAATGGTAATACCTGAAATTGAAACTAACCGAAACCAGGAAGATATTAAACCAAGGAAAAGGAGAATGTATCCAAGAAATGTAATAAAAACGAAGGAAGAGTTGGAGATGATGAAACATGGGTTAATTGATGGCAATAATATCCCAATTACCGACCATGAAGACATCATGAATTCTATGAATTATAGAAGGAGAATCGAAGTAATTTCAGAAATAATTTACCACAAGACAGTAGTTTATCAATGGGGAAGGACCAGAGGTAAACGGAATACTACATGTGGACTAGATCAGTTCCAGTGCGGAACTAAACAGTGTATTTCAGAAAGATGGAAATATAACATCTTATCAGACTGTGACTATGGCACTGGTGAATCACCAGAGTGTGTTCCATTAGTGCGCCATCCAGGACTATTCCAGTGTACAATTACACAAAAATGTATACCTTCCGGATGGATATGTGATGATGAACCAGATTATGGGGATTCAGAGAAGCAAATAATTGATAAACCAGATGAAGAACCTCACAGATATTTTTCAGGTCATACAGCATATGGACCAGAGACATATTGGAATATAAGACAATATAATAATGGGAACAATACTAATTACCATGATAATAATATGGGTCCAAATTATCAAAACCCGAATCGACCCTCTGATGGTTATCAGGGTAACCACAATCCCTACCCTGATAACGTAAATAGTCAGAGAAGCCCCAATTATGGTAACAGTCCTTACCCTAATAATGCTAATCGTGCGGGTCCCAATAATAGTAATTTTAATAATAATAGGTTCCCTCGCCATAGAGTGAACTTCATACAAGCCACAGAAGGAAGACAGTGAGGATTCAACCACAATGGACGAAGCAGTTACCGAAGATACGAAGAAAGGCGGAGGAGCCTAGAACGGGACCAACCGAGGTACTATCCGGCGCGTAGGAGCAAAAGTTTGGATCTGATAAGGATCTATACGGATACATAATGAGGTGGTAAAAGGGATGGATGTCATGATAACCGACAACGGCAAAACCACCACAAAGAAGATGAAAATAATTACCACTGAGGAAAAATGAGAAGAAGAAGGGACAAAGAACCAAAATGGGAATTTAAGAAATAAATTAATTAAGAAACTACACCTTATAAGGGAACTATGAGCAACAATGCACTATAATAACAGGCATCCATGAAGAAATTTTATGATTAAAAACTTCCAAAATTCTAAAATACATGTAAGCCCACCTTACATAAAGTTTATTTAAAGGAAAACCATTTAGAAGATATAAGATAGAATTTAATTCAACAAAATTCAAAACATACGTAAGATCACCTTACATACCAATTATTTAAGAAAAACTTTATGGCGATGATAGAAGAAGAAGAATTACAATTTAAATCAACAAAATTCAAAACATACGTAAGATCACCTTACATACCGATTATTGAAGAAAAACTTTATGGCAAGAATAGAAGAAGAATTAGAATTTAATATCCACTAAATTCTAAAAAAAATGTAAGCCCACCTTACATACCAGATGTTTGTGAAAAACTATGTGGCAATAATACAAGAAGAATTTTGAAATAAACAGCCAAATTCTAAAAAGAAATATAAGCACATATTATCTACAATTATTAGAAATTTTTATGGCTAGAAGAATATATAAGATATAATTTAAAAACCACTAAATTCTAAACACAATGTAAGCCAATTGCATACAATTTATTTGAGAAAACTTTATAGAATAACATAAGAAGAGTGAATTTTGAATTATGAATAAATCAAGTTTCCCAAACCAAGTATAAGTACAACTTACCAACCAATTATGAATAAACCACTATGATGAGATAAACTGAAGGGATTTCATACCATATTTATGGTAAGCATAGAAGATAATTACCATGGTAACAAAGAATCATAATGGGATGAAGAAAGGAAACAGATTTAGAATTAAAACAAATAATTCTGAACAATATGATAATGTCTAAGTTCAATTTGAAGAGTAAAAACCTTTCCTTAAAATGGTGATGAAGGAAATAAAAAGAAAAAATTTCTTTAATACGATTGGAGTGATTGAATAGAATAATAAAGTACAAAAACTTCTTTGGAATTATGAGAGAATGAAACTTTGAAGTGGTATGAGGAGAAATTATGACCTCATTATGAAATTAATAAAAAACCATCATTCACAAGTATAATAACAATGACCGGAATAATGTGAAAATAATGTCAAAAATTTATGTAATTAAATGAATTAATATAAAATGATTTATGAATTAAAGGACAATTATGATAATGACAGTTATACAAATTCTAGAAAATAGAACAAGTGGAAATTTTAAGAACAATGAAACAGTCTAAAAATGTCACAAAGATGTGCTACTATAAATAATGCAGATTATAATGAAAAAACCAGAAGGTAATAAAGAATTTATAACCAAAAGATTTATATGATAAGAAAAGTTGAAAAAATGTCATAATAGAAGAGCTTCCTACCATAATATCAAATGAAAGAAACATCCAGATAATAAGTCAGATGAACAACTGAGATAGAAATATTAAAATCTCTGAGAAGTATAATAAGTAATAAGTGAAGTATCCCAAAGATATTTTTTAAATAGTAACAAATGTGTACTATTCTGAATAATTTTTTTAATCTGTCTGATGATAATTCCAGCAGGATTAATATATTTTTTGAGCAGAGATGATTTGCCTCTGTACTCAAATATGTGTGAAGTATTGGACAGCAGAGGAAAGTAGCGTACAGTGCCTCTCTGAACTGAACCAGCTCACAAAGTAGGGAACGATAGGGAGAAAATATCCCAAGGAGAAAATACTAAGAAGAAATATAAAAATGAAATAATAAATATGAAACTCAGAAGACTATTACTATCAAGGAAGATCAAGTGAGAGTGATATAAACTCAGATATAAATAAGAGAATTTAAAATGGAAGGAAGTCCAAAATAATAACAAACTTTGAATAATTATCATAAGCAATTGTTTCAGACAAAGCAAGTATAGTCTGAAAAAATTACTTCTGGAGAAGGGCATTCTGTAGCGTGACAGAAAATCCACTACATTTTAAGTCATGTGAAATCATAAAGTTTAATTACACCAACAAATGTTATAATAATATTGAATGACATTTAAATAAATCAGAGGAATGAACCACAATAAGATAAAAATCCTCACTACATAATATATAAAAACCACTGTTTTAAAAACCAAAGAAAGTATTGAAGCAACTCATCAACTCATAGTATAATACCAGTAAGGTACCCAGGAAGCTCAGAGCAGTAAACCAGTTATATAAGACTATATCAAAGAAAAAGAGACTCAATTAAAGGGTGGTGAAGACCAAAATACCCCAAAAAACAAGAAGAGGAAAGAATAAAGTTTGTGAACAGGAAGAAAACAATACCCTGAAACCTGTATAGAAGAATAAAGTCAGTTCAGTGAATAAATTAAATACTCCAAACTAAACCTCAGTCGTGATATCACCAAGTACCTTGGTTTACCCAAGAACGGAAGGAAGAACAGAAGAGTGAAGACTAGACGAGGGACAAGAATGAATACCAGAAGGAAGATATGAACAAGGACAAGAAGGAAGACAGGAGGAGAGGAAGAAATAGTATGAAAGAAACACCGTAGTAAAACTTATTATTATATAAACTACTATCAATCCCAAACCCACAAAAACTATGCAAAAGAAAGTATAACATACCCAAAAGCTTATAAAATGTAATTATTGAGAAAACTAAAGTGCTGTATAGCGTTATAAGAAGTGCACCGGCTAAAGCTATTGTGTAATAAAGAAATAAACTAGTCTTAACGGTCCATGATTACTAAAAGTCTGGTCTGAGATAATAAGACTCAAAATATCAGAACCAACAGTGAAAGTGAATTTGTGTAAGTGTTTTTTAAAAAAAGCAATAAACTTAAAGTTGGCGATACTATAACTTAGTAGTATGCTATATCACAACTTTAAAATCTAAATAATAAACAGCATAATAAAATAATAAAATGGAAGGTTTCCAGTATTTTATTATTTTAATGTAAATCTTTATTTACAAGACATTTGTAAAAAATGATAATAAATAGAGTATGGGAATTAATGTTTGCTGATGTGGTGGATCACAGTAGTAATGGTTTGAACCAGAAAGGACTGGTACTAATATAGTATGAATAAGTGTAACATGTTTAAATAGACTGTTATTTCACAATCCTAAAATCAATGTGTTAAATAAATGTATTTGTAAGGTTTATTAGAAAATAAGATTTATGTTATGTGTTTTAAAAAGAATTATGTTTGATAAATAATAACCTACATACCAGTAATAATGTACTAAAAGGTATGCTATGTTAGCTCAAAAATAGTTGAAAGATTTATGTTCAAACCATATCTGCAATGTGTTCAATTGTGCAGATTGCTGAACCATGTTCATAATTATTTATTTTAAATATGTAATGTTAATTAACTACTACACAATACAATAAGTTATAAATCATGTTATTTTGATATAATTGTAATTATGTAAAGTCAGAGGAGGAATTAAGTTTAAATTATTTGAGAAAGAAAGAAATATAAAATTCTAAAATCTAGGCCATTTGGTGAAATCAGAGAACCAATATAAAATAGTATAATTCACTTATAAATCCTGTAAACTACCCAGATTTATATAAGATAACACAATTAACCACTACTAGGAATGATCCTATGAATTAAAATGACAATAAGGAAATATACCTTAACATTTTGTAAATTGTCAAAATATATAAATTAATTAATTTTAAAGAGCAATGTCAAATTTACAAATTAACACAAAAAACCAGTTCAAAGGTGTAATTTATATGTATTTAAGGAAAGGGAGAGTAATGTGACTAATTAAAATTTATTATAATAGTATTAATAATATTTAAAATGGAAGGAATTTTGTATAAAGACGGAAATCCAATTTTGAGCCTATATTTCCAAAGCGTGAACAAAATTTGTTAATTTCCACAAAATGTCTACAGATATGGACTATAATACATCAATTTAAAGGGAATGAGATGATTAAACCAATAATAAGGTTAGTAATTCATAAAAGTAAGGAATAAAATAGAAAAATTCCATATATAATGTAATATTTTCTAATGTGTATGGAAGTCGAAAAATGTTAACAATACTTTTTCAAGGATTAACTGGGCAAGATTTATGACCAAGTTAATTAGTCTTTTGTTGAATATCAAGCTGAATAGGTGTGTGACAAAAACGTTCTTAAAATCGAGTCGAACATGATGCGTTTAGCCATTGAAATCAGTGAACGGGAGTTAGACAAATTAGACACTTTTTGAAGCCAATACTATAAAAACATTCACGACAATAGTGAAAACAAACCTCTAACTTCACTATACGAGTGACAGTAAACAGTAAAACATTATATTTCAACTGATTCACTTTACAAACCTAACCGTAACTTGAAAAACTTAACCCCAGAAGGGAAAACAGACAAAATAACCAAATTAACACAAGTTTACACGGAACACTTCACCAGAATACACCAACTAACTTAACAGACATATTACACCAGTGCGGGAAGATTTTAGACATTCACAAAGGTAATTTTGTCGTGATTTTGGGACATGCCGAGTTCACAGTAACTACGCAAGAAATAGTAGCGGCCATCTTTTAATTCTACAGAGACCGCATTCACGATATCGCAGTGACGTCATCGTCTGCATATGGTTTGACAGCATTCATTTACATTACATAGTGGAATTATTTAAATACTATTGAATAGTAATTCTTGTATTAATATCTTTAATTGTTAATGTTATACTTTCTCGTCACCCTTCTCTGACTATTAATCCTAATCGCTCAAAGAACCTGTCTTTTAATATAATATAACATAAAATTTTGTTCTGTATGACACAATCGATAATTCCTGAGACAGAGTCGATAATTGCTCTCCAACGATAAAATATCGATTATTTATTTAAAATTGTCAATAAATCTTTATATTTCCATTATTTTGTATCTGTACTTATTTCACAGGGTAATTTAAGGGTATTTATAAGGCTGAAGGCATTAAGTGAGAAGAATATATTCTATTTTGAACAAGATATTGGACCAGTCAGGAAAGTCACCAATCGATTATTACCTGGAGTTAATCTATTTAACTCCAGACTTGGTGCAAATCTTCAAGAAGTGCTCGACGGTCAATAAATACCTACCTGTTATTAAAATTTTACCAGAACCTTTTAAAAAACAGATTTATCTCTTATACATACCTCTAATAACATAAACAAAATTATTTTATTATTTGAAAATTCTATTATTATTGAATTTTCCAGTTTATTTTTATTCTTTTGTAACGACCGGCATACAGCGGTCTGGTGACCAAGTGGCTAGCCCAAACAGTGGGGCTTGATCAGATTACAGCCATATATAGGGTCTTCTTACAAAGTGACGAACCCAACGCTGGGCATTAAGGAAGAAGGCAGTACCCTATAGGTCGTCTGGTTACACCATTTATATAAAATAATGCTCAGTTGAAGGTAGGTAAGGTAGAAATGTACTGAAAAGTGGTACATTTTACTAGGTGTGCAGTAAAAATTGTATGCTCGTCACTCAGATCATGTTTACTGAAATACCTAGTAATTTTTAAACGCTCGCCACACTAATTTTTACTGAAAACATTTTCATTGTATATTTCCAACAAAACGGGTCGGTAGCTGGAGTACATTTCTCCATTAATGCTACTAGTTGGTTGCCAGCCAATATAACGTAACCATTATTGTGTACTGTACAAAATGCCAAGAGTCTCGCTCTCGCTATGCGACGCTGCCAAATTTTCGCATAACCATAGTGAGTCGCGCTCCGAGACTCGAGGTATTCGCAGCTAAATATAATTATTTCACTACGACTGGGAACACAAAACCGGTTTTGTGTTCCGAGTCGTAGTGAAATAATTATATTTAGTGAAGTAACGGACACGTCATGGACAACGAAATCCAAGTATTCGCAGCATATATAGGCTATATGGAAAGTCGCGGACCGCGACTCCTGGCACAAAAGGGTTATTTGGCTAAGGTTTTATTTATTTGTTTATTTATTTTGTGTATGTATTGTTGTGCTTTTAGGTATTTTTCAAAAATTTGCCGCCCCTGGATTTTGCCGCTCTGGGCTATAGCCCTTATAGCCCTTATAGCCCTTTGGGCCCCCCCCCAAATCCGCTTTGCAAATATTTATCCATTGGTTAATGCTCTCCAAAAATATATGCAGATTATTATGGTTACACGTTTGACATGATATATCTAAACCTTCAAGAAAAGAAGAAAAGAAACTCTGTTTGGAAATTAGATCAGGTTTTTCTACTGCTTTGAAAAAACTTTAAGATAATAGGAAACTAAGACCATTTATATAAAACTTGGCATATATCCAAAAATTACAGTAAAAAACAATTTTTGAATCAATTGTAGATATAACATTTAATAAATTTTAAATTGACAACAAATTTACAAATATTTAAAATTGTAATTTTTCAATCGTAACTTGTAATAAAAAAATTGAATAAATTGTAAACATTTCAAAAACCTATAAAAAGTACAATATAAAGAGCACAGAAAAATTTTGGGGACCTATGGAAGACTACGTCCTCAAGGTGTTCCCTGGTAACGACATTCTGTAGGTAGGCCTATATGCCTTTCCCGCTGTTGTTTTTTTACTTCCATGTTCCATAAGGAAATGAAAGTATGGTGATGGCAAAAAAATTTTGTTCGAGATAAGGACTGATTCTGATTGTACTACCCTTCAAAACATGAAGAAAAGTCATTTTCTGAAAGTGTCTGTGTGTAGAAATTTTTTCTATGGTGAACGATAACTGCCGAAAATTCAAACAGAATCAAATAATTTTTGCAAATGCGCCTGAGTCGTAGATGACTCAAGGCCTATTGATTTTGATGAAGGGATAGGGGTAGTTTACTTGCAACGTTTCACGTTTTAACAAGACTAAAGTACTTAATTTTGATAAGTAAAGTACCCTGAAAAAATGTTATAATAATCCACTGTAGAAAGGTAGATGAAATATCTATAAATGAAAAGAGTAGGGGAGGGGGTAATTTTCTATAAATGAAAATGATAGTTGAAAGGGGAGAACCTAATTTTGTATATGTGTACTGCGTTATGAGCAACAAAGAAGTAGTTTGTTGTTAAAATTCCTTCCCAGGCTGTTTAGCCGTGGTCCAATGTTTTCTGCAAAACCAGACGTTTCGGCAGTGCCATCAACTGCCAACATCAGTGAAAATCGAGCGCGCTAACGTGAGGTGGTATGCGTTAGTGACCACAGTACTGTGGTTAAGGCTAGAGAAAGAAGTAGTTTCTGTGGAAATATTTCATTTCGAAAATGTTTTTAAATATAAATCTTAGAATACGAAAGTCATCTATGGTTCTCAATACCGATATTTTTTTATGTAGTAGTCCTTCGGTTTATTAACAAAGTGATAAGTGTTTGCTTCTACCGACCTATGCGATTCCTGGCCACAATTTCAATCGAGCGCCTCATCATTTAAATGTCAGATCCTGCTGCACCATATTGGCGAGTGTCTTGAGTGGTTCCACATGACTGATTACCTTATTAGGAGACGGCTGCTTCTCTTCGGCGCCTGGCTGTTATCGGCTGATTCAATCACTATTAGCTTACGTCATCATCCCATTCCTGTGTTCCTGGCAGTTGTTTAAACAGAGGCAGCAGTTTTGTCTCACGGTCTTCTCTTGCCATTTGCGTTTCCGCTGCCATATCAGCACAGAGAAGATGGCGCTCATTTACAGGACGTAGGTCTACACCGCAGCATCAGTTCTAGTCATGTTAACGCCGAATCTTCCGTACAATCGGAAAGTAAAAAAATTTACATATTTTTTGTTCATTAGTTTGTATTTGGTAACGGCGTCGGATAACTGAGACTGTACAGTATAAAACCCTTACAGTGAAGTTGTCCCAGAGGCACATCGTTGATGTAGACAAAAATTTGACACAAAAGCGGATTATTCTGACACAGTTTCCTCTTAGCTTCTCATTTTCGCAAAAACATGTTCTGTAGTTAATACTGAAAGCATTTTCACGAACTTTCTAAATGTTACATGCTTTTATTGATTTAAACGTTGTGATGGTACATCTCATCACATATGTATAAGATATATTATAACGATAAGATATAAATAACAAGTACTAGCACTAGCCATGAAAAAAAAAACTTATTAAAAAGTATGTAACTAACATTAAAATATCAATTCCAACATCCAACAAAAGTAACCAAAGAAGATTATATTAATATTATATAAGAAACAGTAGTTATAAAAGGAAATTCAGAAAAGAACAAACAAAGAAAAATTTCTAATAACGTGACAAAACCCAATGGTTATGGTAGGTGAGGGGCATGAACATTAACACGAACAATATGAACTATATGGACAATAACACGAACTACAAATGGACTGATAATAAAAGAAAAATGAAACGGGCGACTATGAATATCACAAGAAAAATCAACATTGAATAGAAGAAATGAGAAGAGGCAAAGAACCAGATTTAGACCTGAGAAACAGAAGTTTGTACCAAAAAACATGACAAATTGACCCAATCTAATGAGTAAACTAATCCCATTCTTTTAATAAACAATACAATTGATAGGAGTACCCAATAAAGATAATATAAAATTAAGAATGCAATGCAGTAGAGTAAATAATAACAAAACATGTAATAATTTAAGAGACCAGTGTAAATCTATGAGTTCAAACAAGTGAAAATAGTGAGAGCCCAAAATAATTAAATGATGATCAAAAGATCATACTATAAACCAGTGGGGAAGTGAAAGCCAGTGGGGGTTATCATTAAAGTGATAAAGGTCTTATGAACCACATATATGGAAATAAGAACCAAAATATAGTGACAAAGTTTTTTTTTTATTAAGTGTTTTGGTAAACTCCAATGTACTATGTTATGTATAATTATTTATTCATAAGGGTTGAACACTTATTCATTTTTAAATAATAAGATATAGTGACATATAAAAGAGTTAGGGTAATAAACACCCATGTTCAGTTATATTAGAAATAGTTAATATGGGAGCCTGTGTGCACCATTAATTTATATGTTATAAAAAGTTTTGTTAAAAAAAAATGTTAGTTATTTAGTGAACAGAATGTTCATAAACTGTTCAGAATGTTAATCAGGTAATTGGGAAAGATCTAAATATAAAAAGGATATTGTGCAGAAATAACTAACTGTTAGACATGTAGGCCTAAGGAATTGAGCCAGACCCAAGCAACATTGAAATAGTCAGATAAACACTACTAAATTAAATAAAACTAAAAACAAAAGCTTGGTTTTGATGAAATATAAAGATGTTAATGGAGGGAGATGTATAAACCATCCATTGCTATCATAATATAGATAATGAACATAATTATAAAGTGTTTAGTAAGCCACTAAGCTGACATGGCTTCAGTATTATTGTTATTGTCAGAAAAATAGGTGTAGATATTTTAATTAATGATATTGTATGTAAAGTAGGAATACTCAGAATTATATTTGGTAGTAAGAATTACAATATTAGAAGATATTAGATCTGTAAGACATACAACAAAAATGTCAAACAAGATTAGGTCAATGCCTCAAAACACAAAAGTATAAACCTGCCAAAACAGTAGATAAGAGGCCAAAATGGGGCGAGATTAGTATCAAAACAATTTATTTTTAATGGACAATAAAATGGTACTAATTAAAAATAAATTTAAATCAAAATAAATAAAACGTAATCTGAGGTGACAAAATTAAAAACGCCAATTTTCAAAAACAACTTAGTCACGTGACGTGGGGTCAAGGCTCTAGACCAATCAAAAACACCAAAAGCTAGGTCACCAAGGAGATTTAAATGTTTTTAGAGAGACAGTTGACTTGTTAGATATAAAACTGAAAACTTCAACAGCATATTGCTGGCAGTAAAAAGTTAATATTAAAAGAGTGAAAACTTACTCCAGGAGAGGCGATTCCGATAAAAATAATACCGAAAAGATCTACAACACATGACACGACACCAGAACCAAGATAAACCAACACACTAACGAGAATCTGAGAAAATAGATACCACTCAAAAGCGTCCATCCCGTATATACACAGCAACGGTGAGAAATTTTGGTTAATTCCAGCAGAATACTACATAACATCACAACACAATTTCCACTAAAAACAGCTGTTTCCAGATAAAGGAGGCTATATACCAACTATTATTATAAACTGCTATAACTAAGACTTTATTTAAAACATTTTAATTGGAATTTAAAGAACGTATTTTTCTGAGGCGAGAACTCTATAGTACGCCATGTTGTGTTACTGTAGGCACTGTTGCAAACTGTAAGCGAACAACTTTGAAAAACATTATTATATACATTTTGTTAGTCGATAAGAAGTAATTATATTTTGTAATGCATTGTATTTTTAAATAGAAGCATATTTCCTATCTTTCCTAGCAACTCCAAGTACCCATTACCTGAGAAACATAAAATATATATTGTAAATTTTTTTGTTACCACGAACTATTTGTTACGGCGGACGAACTCGTACAATTGTAAATCCTCGAATAATGAAACGGTAATTTGACCAATGTTTCAAAGAAATTACGAATAAAAGAGATAATTTGTCAATCGTACCAGTCCTAGTTTATTTCAATAAAGTAATTGTAAAGACTATTAATTACAGGAACCAGAAGAGAAAATTTGAGGAGGGCGCAAGGACATCCAGACACGAAAGTAGATCCAGTGGGCTGCTTACACGATCTATTTGACCACTACTAAACAAATATTATTCACGCGCCGATTTCAAACGGACGGTGACACACTAAATTCTCGTTCCTATAAAATCGTTGCTAATCAACGAATACTGAACGACAACACAGTAAACGACAACAAAATAACTAATGTAATTAATAGTCACAACATAAGGACATTTACGAGCCGATTGACAAGTACAACCAAGTTTTGAAGGGTAACTTATTTCGTTATCCACAGTTCGTAAAATACACCCGTAACTATTCTGGATTGTTATAGATTGACGCATCCAACGTGGGCCTTTAAGACTCACAGACATAAAGTCACAACACAAATTAGTTTGTTGCAGATCGACGCCTGCAACGTGGGACTTTACAAGTCAACTCCACACCCCAGCACTAATCTTATTGTTATAGATTGGCTTCCATCGCGGGGCTTGAACAAGACGGACACTATTCAGTACTGTTATAACGTTAACAAATTTCAATTTTATTAACTGCTTTTATTAGGCCTAAATCTTTTTAAAACGTCTTCTTTGTTTTATAACGTATAGAAGATACTGTGTATTCAAACACAAAATAAGTGTTACGTTACACGCAATAAAGAACTACAGAACACGTCTTTGTCGTATCTGTTTACAAACAGCTGTACGCGTGTGCCCATGTACGAGGTCATAATTCTGGCTCCTCCCACCAGCGTGTAGGCTATTTGCAATCATGAACACTGGATTGACCAAGTACGAGAGCGTATTTTTGTTAAGAGGGTAAGCTGATTTAACACCTGTACTAGTAATCACTTAGAACTGTTTGTTCATATAAATGTTATTTATGGTTAACGACTACATGAAAGTACTGTTTAAGAGACTAAATTATGCGTTTTTTCAATGAATTAGAATGTGTCGTTGGCGTAAATTGTAAAAATTAATAAAGGAAAACGCTACTCTCGTATTGACTTGGAATTTAAGAAAACACGAGCTTGTCCGAAGCGTGTAACAGTTCACGCATAAGTCAAGGTCTGCAACATGGAGGAAGACGTACGTAATTAACTGGCCGGATTTTCCTCCAGCAACCTGTCCTACAAGTCTCTGTGCAGCCATATTTAGTGTCACTGCGTCCGTGAGTCTGTGTCCATCCAATGTATCGGTCAGCTATGATATTGCTAAAGATAACATTATGTCTAACAGGTACGTACAATGCTTACATTTAAGTTATTTGTTACTCTACAAAACGGGTGAATACAATCCGGTTGACTAGTAAGAGAAAGAAGGTTTAAACAAAATTAATTAATAAAGGTAATTTAACCTTAATTGAAAGCAAACGAGTTATTCACGTATAAAAAACTCTTTTACATACACTAAAGCTTACCGTACTGTTTTTAAAGGTTTTATATAACTTGTTTCTTGGTGTATTGAATGCATACTCAAGCGAGTGAGCAACAATATTTAAAATTTAAGCGATTTGATACCTTTGTTATTAAACTATTTTCTACAAGTAATAAGCACTAAAATGCGTTTTTAAACATTTTTATTAGTCTCTTCACTTTCCCGGTTTACACCCAATACTTCCTAATTTTTACTTAGACCTGCATTTCACTATTTCTATGAATAGTACTCAAATGAAAATTGATTTTCTTACTGAAATGAGACACTTGGAATTTGTTTGGTGGTTGCTTGGTCTTGAATTTCTTGTTTCAAAACAGAGAACGTAACACAAAAACGACTTGTCTGTTCTAAATAAATTTGCTTCACTTTGGAAAGGGGTTTTCTTAGAGAAATACAAAATTACAAGATGAGTACCAAATAAGCAAATAGTAATTGTTCCTTGAAATTAACAAAATGCCCTGATAGAGCATCAGGTACACAGTGTAAATATTATAAGTATTGATAGTCCATCCACCGATAGTATCGATAGATAGTACGATAGTAAGGCAGCTGGATCCATGGGAGCGATTCTTTATCATAATATTACAATAAGATAATAGAATGCATAATCTAGAATGATAAATAGGCCTATACTTGTTTGAGTTATAGGCCTACCTTCACAAATGTTTTTTTGAACCTTAGTCTTATTCTGAAACAGTTCTGTCCTCTTGAAGTCCAGATAGCTGTATAAAAATAATAATAATAATAATTTTCTAAATAGACTATTTGCAATCTATACACACCAAAGTGTTTTGCTTCTTGACTACATTATACTGGGTTGTGACATTTCCTAGAACGTGGAAAGTAAAAACATTTGTAAACATAAATGAAAATTATAACGACGAAAATGGGAACAGACTTGTTTTATGAGAATTCAATGACATACTTATTTTATTAACACGCAATGAAGTGTTGTTAGTGGCTTCACTATACAAAAAAATTATAAAGATTAAATTATTTTGTGTTTGTATATAACGTTTTTCACCTTAAAAAAGAGGAAAATAAATAAGTAGGCCTATATAAAATTTCACAATTAGGCTACAGACACCGAACCACGTCTTGTACTCGCACTGTTTCCAGTAGGTACTACCGATAGGAGGTTTCAGCCTTTCAGCCCAACTTCAGGTCAGGTACAAAACATAATACCTATTTCTATCCTTTGCAAGGTTGAACACAATTTCGTAAACAATCTTCATCATTAACTGCCTGCCAAATGTGTGCGGGGTCAACTCGCGAAATTTGTAAATCCACTAACAAATGTAAGTTTATTATACAGTTTATTATATAAATATATAAAACATATCTAAAATAAAATTATTTATCACTTGTTATCTGAATGTAAATATATATAAATATAATCTTATATTACGGTGATCTTAGGAATGGCAATGCTTCTGAAGAGGAATTGTAGATCTGGATCTCGTTAACGATGCCTAAACGCCATTGGATTTACTTTACATAATACAACTTTATTATTTAGTACTATTTTATTCTGTGCTTAACAGAGATATTTTGTCTTCAAATCGCCTCTAACGTTTCTTACTAGTGTCAACCGGAAAAGTAATTTAAAAATATGTTCTGACAAAATCACGGAAACAGAATCACGAGAATCACGGAAACAGAGATAAGATAAACAAATGTTATAATGTTTACTTGAAAATAAACACTCTCCTTACTGAAATACACTGTACAATGAGTTACTCTCTCTGCACACAAGTCAATTCGCAGAGTTTATTAAAGTTCCAAATTGCGTTGATTACGACAGTGTAACAGACATGGTGCTATGACACGACATGAAGCTACCGAGTTTCCTTGTCATACGTAAAGTTATTCTCATTAACATCTCCACTCAGCAATGTTCCTTCCGTTGTTAATTTACTTCTTCGTTATTTACCTTTTGTTATATTCGTTTGTAGATAGAGTTGTAAATATTATTATCTTTATACTTGATATCCTTTATCACATCCACATTGTTTTCTCTATATGTAGTCTACTTAATACAGTCACAATGTATGTTAAGCCTTTACATAGAAACCGTCGTTAATTTTAATAAACATTTTGCCTCTCACGTATTTACAATTCATAGGCTGCTGGATTTTTAATGCTAATTTGTTATACAGTAATATACAATATAATAAAGTGGTCTCTCTCTTATCAGACTTGGATGGGACCGGGTAACGGTCGGATAATGGAAAAGTTGGTTAACAGAACTGTAGCTCATTTATGACCGTCGAGGACAAAGAACCGTCTATATTAGAAGTACATGTACGTACAACACACTTTGTATTGTATCTATAAATGAAATGCGTACGACAAAACTGGATAAATGGTTTAATTATAATTGCTTTAATTATCTGTGAGTACAGTAAATAGACAAGTAAATAAAATATATACGGTAGTGTACTTGAATAACTTACCTTAATTATGAGAACAAGAAAGAAATTACAGTCTGCTTTCTTTTGGCTTATGTCGGTTCCAATTTATAAAGAAACGAAGATTTTGGGTGTTAAGTAAACTTTTTAGGCAGAAAATTAAGTTGTAACACGAAAACGTGTAACGCATATTTTACTGTACAATTAATCTACGTAAAAACAAATACTTACGTTTGTTTTAAGTGCACACTGTACACTTAAAAAGTTTAAAACCCTCGGATTTACGAGGAAAAGTCTGTCATTTTCTTTTGTTTTATGTTACTCTGACGTCTGTCAGCTGCACAATCTCTCCACTTTTTCAGATTCAATACATCGACTAGCACTGAAATAGACTATCGTTCAACATATCAAAGTCTATTTCTAGAGCGTCTTTCCCAGCAGCGTGAGAAATTTTTCTTTCTTGATCCTCGTTGGATTCATTCTCACTTTCATGATCCTCATTATTATTATTAACAGTGGTAATCATTAAGTATACAGTATTTCATCATTAACAGAATATAATGTACTTACTGTACAAAATCTTTATTTAAAAAAAAATTAATAACGTATTATTAGTGTACGTATGTATAGTTAATTTTTTCCACTCTCTCTAGTGAAACAGTCGGTTAATGGAATGGTTGGTTAAGAGAGAGGCTACTGTAATGCTGTTGCCAGGTGTTGAGCCTCTAGCCTGGAAGCTAAACGGTTACATCGGTTTAAAAATTAACATTTTCCTGGCAACACTGCAGTAACGTCAGTTATTCTGTATAAGTTGCAGTACACTAACTATTAATTGCAAATTATTACGTTTTATGATATAACTATCAGAGTTGAAGAACCAACAACTAAACTAATTTTCTACCCACTTCACCCAGGAAATATTATTTAATTAGAAATGTTGCTTACTACTGTCGTGTTGCACCAGATTTAGGTTCCTTAGACTATGTCATGTTTTAATTAGGGTTTAAAACTAACAAGGAAAATTTTAATTCTAAAAGATAGCAAAAATGTTAAGCAAGTGTCGTGATTGGGGAAAAAATGAAACTGGATGAGGTGTTACATAATATCTTGTACAACGGAAACGATTTTGTATTACGATAAAGTAATAAGTTATTTAAATCATACATTTTATCATCATATTATTATTATTTTAATTCTTTCTGTGTATAGTACAGTCTGTCCGCATATTGTACACAGTAAATGTCTGCCGAGACGGGAAACCACGAGGAAAGTTTAGCCGTAATGACGTAACATAGACGTCACAAATCTCACTGTGATACTGCACTGGACATTGTACTGGCCAGAGCATATTTTAAGGAATTTGCGATAAACACAAATCCTTTAGACTTTAGGAAAATTAAAAAAAAATACTACAAACACTCAAATGGATTCGTTATAATTAATTATGTAATATTCAATGAGTACATTACAGTGTGATGTGCACATTACTACTACATGGAGGCCTGTTACAAATTCAAAGCCTTTATCACTGGTCTACTTAAAAATATATAAAGTACTGTAATTATATATATATGTACATACTGAGTTTGGCAAAAGCGTAAACACTATAAGTTTGTTTAATTTTAAGTATATTTTTTAATGAAAAATGCATAAACATTTCATATTAAATTGCGTTACAACTAAATAAGTTAGTTAAGAAAGAAAAAGGAAAAAGTATGCCAAAAGTAATAAAAAAATAAGCGCCCAATTCGCACACTGTACAGACAATGCTGAAAGCTAAAATACGCAAATGCAAACGCGCCTTCGTGATTTGCTGATTTCTCCCCCTTTTTCTCACTTTTCGGCACCGACACTAATACCTGCCACTGCCTTAAGACAGTAACGCTGTTTCACACACACACACGCACTCACACGGGCATGAACTACAGTTTGTTCCCATAATTTGTGTTAAAACATGTACGCCTACTAATTATCTTAAACAGTTTGTTACATAACTAAACATGATTAATGTGACTTGACCTGTTGGTTTAAATTGTTGTTAATACTTAGACACTACCACACTATGTAGGCCTATAATATTTCTGTTTTGGATAGGCTAATCAGTGTTAAGCTTTAAAATGAAATTGTCCCAGTAAATTATCTTTACTTAATAAATTATTGAATTCCACGTGAGTCTTTTGAATGGAAATCACTTCCTAATGAATGAATGAATTTTCCTTCAGTGCTTCAGCACGGTACAGCACTCAAGACCCAACTAGGCAACTTACAAATCATAGTAGGCCTACATCTAATCAGTAATTTATAACGAAAATTGTTGACATTAATACTCATTTAATAATTATTATTAATGATATTTGCCTGCCAAGAAAGGTAAGAGACGACAAACTTTTTATTATTTATTATAGGCCCACTAATATACGCAGAATTTAAATTTATGTATTGATATTGTGTATACTTGTACATGATATTGGCATGAAGTTTGTTTTAGCCCGATAAATAGACCTACTGAATTCATTCGCTAGTCAGCAGCTTAGGCTTAGATCTTCCTGAGTAGCAAAAGCTGTGTAATCATTAGACTAAGATTAAAATAGTAGCCTATAGCCTTTTAAGAGATTGTAGGTCCTATAAAAACATTAGAGATGACAGATAACTATTATCCATAAGGAACTCATAATAAATATTTTTCGTAATACAGTGTTCATAAGTTCATTATCGAGTAACAACAATACCAATAAATACTCATTTAAACAAATGTACAGCAGGCAGTTATCAGTTAGGCCTATGTACCTTTACAGTAGCGCTTATTACACATATTTATGCAGAGTGTAACGTAAAAGTATCTTCACTATAGGCCTATATAGCCTATATGTTGTAGCAGGTTTTTGGGTACATCCGTTTATGTGATGTTCACATTGCCGACGTTTCGTTCCGTAATCTCGTAACATTTTCTAGTCGTACTGAAGTTGATTTAGCTACGGTGCACGTTTTATATCTTCCTGCCCTTGTGATTAATTGCTGGGGGAGGGTTCGAGCGTGGGGGTGAGTGTGTTGTGGCCATATGTTGTTTGTTAATTTGAGAACTGTCAGTTACGAATTTCCAAGTAGTCGCTAATTTTGTACGTACATTCATTTCTTCCGTTGACCGCTGTCTTCCTCATCCGGTCGATTTCCATGCCTTCCCTATACTGTCTGATTTTCTTACTGTTTGTTCGTGCCAAGAATTTTGTGTGTTTGAAACCGAAAGTGTGTCCTGTTTCCTTGGTGTGTTTCGTTTCGTCAGGGATGTGTTTTCTTTTTGTTTTGTTACTGCCAATTCGTGTACACGGACGCATAGACGGATATTTCTTCCAGATTGGCCGATATAAAATCGGTTGCAGTTTTTGGACGGTATTTGATATACACCTTGTCCCTCCAAGTGTATGCGGTCCTTTGGATTTTGTAGAAAGGCGTTGATTTTTTGTGCTTGTTGAATGTTGTCCTGACGTGATGTTTCTTGAGTATTCTCCCTATTATGTCTGTTGTACCCTTTATATATGGTAATGTTAAAGTGGTGATGTACTCCTGTGTTTCTTCCTCCGGTTGCGTCTCCTTTGTCTTCTTTTGTTTGATGGCGTTGTTTAAATCCGATGTAAGGTGTATCCATTGAAAACCAGCGTCTCCTTCGAAGTGCTCCTTCACAGTTTCCTGTGATCCTCGTCCTCTGTGTGTAAGTGTCTTCACTACATATTGTAACTGCGCTGGATGAAGATCGAACTGTCTATGTAAGTATTTGTTTGTGTATGTGGAAAAGCTAAGGTGACCGTTTTTGTTCTTTATGAAAAGTCAAGGGATGGAATGTCGTTGCCTGTCTTCATTTCTATAGTGAACGCTATTTTTGAACTGATGCTGTTTGTATGTGTCAAGAACGCTGTTAATGTGTCCTTTATGTGTAGCCAGATTGCGAAACAGTCGACGACGTAACTAATCCACAAGGAAGGTTTTAGCTGTGATGTGTTTATTGCCTCCTCCTCGAGGTTGTCCGTGAAGAGGTTTGCGATGACTGGCGATAACGGTGAGCCCATTGGTGCTCCTTCTATTTGTCTGTAGAAGAGACTGTTGTATGTAAAGTAGGTGGAGCTCAGACAGTGCTTTGTTAGTCCCGTGATGTGCTGAGGCGGTTTGTATGTAGCTTGTATTATATAGAGCAGTGGTTCCCAAAGTGGGATCCGTGTTTGTACCCCTGGGGGTCCGCGACAATGTTTCAGGGCTCCGCGGACACTTTTAAGAAAAAATAGAATATACCGTAATTTTCTCTGATAGTTTTGTGGTCTAAAATATAAATTTTAGAATCTTAAAACAATTAGTAGAAGATTCCAGTATTTTTTCTGTGCAAACTAATTGTAATTGTAAAGTAATTTCAAACTAATGGCATTAATAATGTCTTTAAATCATGTCGTGTAGCAGCTCTGTTTGTCAGCCGAACTGACTAGAGCACCGCATCAATGCAGAACTGATCTCGCTGTTTTAGTTCACGTATAAGCATTGTATCTAACCAAAACGTTTTTCCGTGTAGCTGGTTTTACGCCTAAGTAGCTGGATTTCGACACGTGTGGGGTTGGCAAGATAGAGCCGAGCTTGGCAAAGTTAAGAAATGAACTTGATGTCGAGAGTGACTTAATATTGAAATTATCAGACATTAAACCTAATATTGCAGAGCTAATTGTTCAGAAGCAGCTTCATTGTTCACATTAAACTATGTTTGATATCATTAATATTACAATTTTACAAGTTAAAAGAATTTTGATTTTAATACATTTTAATTAAAATAGCCTATAAGAGCTATATATTTACTGTTTGTTTTATTTAATAACTCAGACGGGGTCCGTGAAATTTTTAATTTTTTGAGGGTGGTCCGCGGACTGAAAAGTTTGGGAACCATTGATCTAGATTGCTTCTAAGATTGGTAGGCCTATGTTAGTGAAAACTGATAGTACATCAAAGCTGACCAGGATATCTGAATAAAGATGGCGAAGTCCGAGACTCCTTCTTTTAAAGTAAACCAGTTTTTTATTTACGAATCCATTTTTTCGGTTAATGGTTGGAAGTATTCGGCTAAGAATGCCGAATAGCCTATATGTATTCGGGTTCTGTGCAACAATATAAGGAAAACATTTCCTATAAACATAGGTACGGAAACCTCTCGTTTTCCGTCTGGCCTCCATTTTAAGGAAAACATTTCCTATAAACATAGGTACGGAAACCTCTCGTTTTCCGTCTGGCCTCCATTTTAAGGAAAACTTTACAGGCCTATCTCAAAAAGCGTTTGAAATATCTTAATAAACTTTAGTGCAAATATTTAAATTAAAGTTCTTTAATAAATTACAAAATCGTAGTTATTTTGTGATCTCTAATTTTAAATGGTTGACACTTCATTGCTAAAATGTTTGGTCACTAATAGTTCTGTAAATTTTAATTTTATCAAACTATTGTATGTTAAGTAGGTAAAATGTTAAGAATTTTATTTTGGACACAGTGACGTCTTGCGTGTTCAAATACAATAACGAGTGAGCAAATTATGTCGGAAAGCGGGCTACCCATAAATTATAGAATTTTGTGCTGGATTTTTCCTCCAGTTTAAGGAATTATTGAAATCCAATTTATTTAAAGTTATTGCTATGTTTGTCAAGCTAACTCAATAAATGTAATTTATAACAAAATTAAGGATTGATTTGCAACGGAATTAATAATTTAAAAAAAAAATTGACTCATTATAATTTGAATTACTAGACTACTAGAACTATATGATAAATATTACTAAAACTATATAACTAGGCTACTACTGTACTAATCACAATAAAAATTAATAGAACATATAAATTTATGTCGAATTAATAGATAATTGATAATGGAATGTATTGATTTGTAAATCGTCTGTTTACTTTATTGAGTGCAGTTTTAATACTAGTAGTTTAACTCCCGGATTCAATTCCCGGAGTTAAAATCTTGAAGTGAGTAAAAGGAGAATTTCTGTGATTGAAGGTGCGAATCACAAGACTGTGTTTACACCGCACCATCTACAAAGTCTTATAAGCTTTAAAACACGTTGACTATGAACAGACATGGGCATTTTGTTTTATTTTTCTACACAAAATTGAATTTGAACCGTAGGCCTACTTATTTGGTCTGTGTCGTGCTCCCTGGCTAAACAAGATTTACATGAAATGGAATTAATAATGTCCATAGTAATCATTATTGAAGCAGAAGAAATCCCTCATACTAATTTCACTGAAAATCGGTCCTTTATTTTGCCATAAATTACTGTTAATGAGTTCGCTTGAAAGACACAGAAATAAATTTAAATAAATTTATTATAAACATTTTCGGGGCTATTAGACTGTGGTCCAATATTAGAAATCGCGAACGTTTCAACCACTTAATCGGTGGCCATCTTGAGTGCTGGAAGTACAGTACACCTTCTATAATCCGGCACTGCGGTAGTCCGGCGTATTCAGGCGGGTGCTGGCGAGCGTGGAGAGGGAAACAAGTCTCTGACGATAGTCGGCAGTTGCATCATTAGTCGCTCGCTGTGTACAGTACCGTTTATTTGCAGTCGTTTTATTCTTGGTGAAATTATTTGCCGTGTTTACGTAATTTAACATCGTGAGTGCAAAATGTCGTTAAATGCTGAACTGCACGTGTTGCGAGATACAATCGCTGAGAAACTAGTAGGCAAAACAGATGATTTGACAACAGACAATGCAATCAAATAGCTGGCGGGTTGCGAAGATAAAAAAAAAATATTATGACAGACGATGAAATAGTCGATGTCATGACCAGAGAAGAGAAGAGGAAGAGAAGGAAGACGGAGAAGCAGCGACAGCTTTTCACACAGTAGGTCTTGATATGGCAGTGGAGGCCTTTACAACTTCTACTAAGTAGGCAGAAGAAAATGGCGTGTCTAATTGTGAAGTTTTCGTGTTGACAAAACTGCAAGAAAAAGGGTTAACAGTGTCGTTTCAAACCAAGAAACAGAAGAAAATTGACAGCTTTTTCATTCCAATGGAATAGTATTCTACATTACTCTACGAATTTCATTTCTTCCTACGTTTGACTAAATTATAAACATAAAACTAATCTAATTATAAGAAAAAAATAGAAGATAATTTACTACAATTTTAATCCGATGTTTTAATCAGGTGTAATTTTTTTCACGTTTTCCATTATGTACGATACGGTATACGCTACTTTTTGTCATTTAAATGTGTTTTTTCTAATAACCATCCATTAATCCAGCATTTCCACTAATCCGGTACTACTCTGTTCCGATATCTGCCGGATTAGTGATAGTATACTGTACTGATAGCGATCTCCGTCAGTAAAACCACAGCACTGTGGCTAAGGCCGAGGCCTTAAACTTTAAATAATTTTTACCTATTCTAGGGGAATAGAAGTCTGGTACACAAAAAATAAAGTAGCTATAATTTATGAGTAGAATGCTTTCTCCCCTAACTCGATTATTTGTTATTGTATTTGATCATACAAAATGCCATTCAGTACAGAATAAAAGTCGTAACATTTTACTTAATAATTGTATACAATTAAAATTTACAAAGCTATTAGTGATTACAATTTAAAGTAGCTGCCATTTTAACATTTGATATCTCAACCGTGAAGGTTTTTTTAGAGAACATTAATATTAATACGTGTACCAATTTTTATTAAGATATCTCAGTCCCTTCTTCAGATATACAGTTTTCCTTAAATAACCAAAATCGCGGTCAGGCGTAAAACGAAACGTTTCTGAACTTAAGTTTATAAGAATAATAAGAATATTTTTCTTACAGTATATTGATGGGCGTGGAATCCGAATATGTACATTGAGGTCACCTTTACGTTACACTCTGTAACCTATATACATAAGTATATGTTATATACCCTAACGCAGTGATCCCAAAGTGGGTTCCACGAACCCCTGGGGTCCGCGACAATGTTTCAGGAGGTCCGTAGACACTTTTAAGAAAAAATAAAATATACTATAATACATATACTATATAATATTAATATATAATACTATACTATAATATATAATTTTCTCCGATTTTTATGTTCTAAAATCTAAATCTACATTTTAGAATCTTTAAACAATTAGTAGAAGAATCCAGTATTTTTTGGTTCAAAGTAATTGTAATTTTAAAAGTAATTTCAAATTACTGGCTTTAATAATGTCTTTAAATCATGTCGTGTATCAGATCTGTTTGTCCTCCGAACAGACAAGACTTCTCTCTTACAGTACAAGAAGAAGATTCATTGGCAGAACTTTCAACTGGTAGTTCATTAAAATTACAATTTTCAAAATTACAGGTAGCTGACTTCTGGTTATATGCAATGAATGACTATCCTGAACTCGGAAAAAGAGTTCAGAAGTGTTTAACTTTGTTTTCCTTTACTTACTTGTGTAAACCCGCAGTCTCCCTGTTCACTTACTTAAAGTCAACGTTAAGAGATAAACTTGATGTCGAGAGTTACTTAATATTTAAATTAACAATCATTTAAAGATATTGAAAAGCTAATTGTGCAAAAGCAACTTAATTGTTCACATTAAACTATGTTTCTTATCATTATTATTATAATTTTGAAAATTAAGAGAATTTTGATTTTAATACATTTTAATTAATTAAAATATAAGAGTTTCTATCATATTTACTGTTTGTTTTATTTCAGAACTCAAACGGGGTCCGCGAATTTTTAAATTATTTCGGGGGGGGGGGGTCCGCGGACTGAAAAGTTTGTAAACCACTGCCCTAGCGCACATATAGGCCTACGTACATAAGTAGATGCTGGATCCTAGCGGAATTTAGGAGCCAACAGAATATCAATAAAATTTAAAGAAGAAACCTGCACAACAATATGTAAAATAATACTCGACAAATTTTGGGAGGGATCGTCTATTTACCTAGCATTTTAAAAAGGCATTTATCAGGGTTTCCTTTTGGGATTACTTGTAGTGTCCTTTAAAATATATCGCCAACAAGCGCTCCAAGACACATAAGAATGTTAGATACCCAAGACATCTATAGAAAAGTCAAAGGGAAAGAGTATACTTTCAATTTTATACTCTTTATTGAATTCTAAATCGTTTAAAAAAAAAACATTACGTTAGTCAGACACCGAACACTATACAATAATTCGTTACAAAAACTGTTTAATAATCAGGTTAAACATAAGATAAAAAATATTTTGTACTGTGAATTAGACAGACGGCCGCGCAGCCTCTTTGTCAAGCCACAACTTCCGGGCATGCGGTAGATTTCTGTACCGCAACATCTTGCGACTCATATAAATTCACACGCACAGCGAATCGAAATATATTGTCAAGTTATAGGCCTACATAATGCGGGCTAGTAACAAATTCTTTAACTAACGCATCATTTTAACGTTAATTAATACGAACTGTGTTATCCTTGTTAGTTTGCTTGTGCACACGGCCGACTGCATTAAGTTACAAGGTAACTAAGTGAGAGTTCTCTGGTTGTATTCTAGAGACTCTCGCACGCGGGCGGGCAAAGTTGAGACACGTGAGCTCTTGAGTGATATTCAGCGAGTGGCCATAACCAAATTTCGTAATATAGAAACTTCAGTTTCGAAACTGTGTAGGCTTCCTTGTGGCCGTCCTCACCCCTCCCCCTTCCATTTCTCATTCACTATACCCACTTCCCTCTTCACCCTGTTCTCTCTCTCATCTCATTCTTACCCCCTATCTACACGTTACTACTCTCTCTCTCACAGCACACATTTCTAACAGTAGGGCCTAAGTCTCTCTTCTCTCTTAGATTAACTGACGTAAGACCCGAAAACAAGACTCCTGACCTATGAAGCGTCGGACAGTAGTCGTGCAGGCCACCTTAAAAATGCACAATAAAGAAAGTAAGGTAGAAAAGTAATGTAAAGAATGTAAGGTGGAGACGTCTGAGAGAGACAGACGAACAGCCAAATCCCGGGTACTTCCTCAGCTGAATACAATATGACAGTCACAACACACAGGCCTACACTACCTTACCCACTCCCTAGTACCCCCTACACATTCCCCACTTCTACTCCTTACACTTTCCTTTTATTTTTTTAAAAATTGAATTATAAGAGAATTTTTTAATACAAAATATATAAATATTTTTTTTTAAATGATACAAAACTATTTTAATAAAATTATTATAAGGGAAAACTTTAGTTAGCTTTAAGTTTTACTAAAAGAAATTTCTCATCATTTGGCCCCTTATAGACCAGATTTAAATTATTATTTTTATTTAAATCCTTAATGGTCTTACGAGAGAAATCCTTAATAAATTTCGAAAGAAATCTTTTGGGCAAATGAACTTTAAATTCTTCTAGTTTATAGGCATACATGCATTCTCCGACTGATTGAATACAGCGATTCCACTAGCAACTTTAAGTTTTACTTATATAAATAAAAATGTAATTGAATTTAAATGGGCTCTGTATCTACCGATTTAATTCTCTGTTACAAATGTAAAATGAAGACAATGAAAATTTTCTCAAAGATAGTTTAGACTAATAATGGTTTATAGCTTATAGGATAACAGCCAAGTGTTCGATCTGTAAAACTAGCAAAAGAAAATTTACTAAGAAATCCAAAAAAGAAACTAAGAAGATTACTAAAAGAGAGCTGTCTAAAGAAGACACTACAATTGATGCTAAAGAAATTCACGCTCCGGTTAGAAAGAATTTCCCTAAGAGGAAAATCTAACACTCGAAATAACGGTAGAATGATCGCATGAAAATGATCTTCGAGTCCAATACAGGTGGATAGGTAGGGTAGTAGATATCATTAAAGATTATAAGAAGCCCATTTAAAGAATGATCGTCGTGAAACCTGCAGAAGTTAATGACGATAGGGAGAAAGGGTCTTTAAATAAACTTCCAGAGAAAGTGATAAAGTCTAAGTCTAAAGTTGGCGACAGACTTCTTATTGCTACAACAATTACGTAATGCTCTCAAAAATGTGAGAGCATCATTCTACACGTTACTCGACTAACCCAGCGTGCGATGTCTCTGCCAAGGTCGTGCACTCACGTTGGGTAAAGACTCTTCGAGCTCTCCTAACTATGCAAATTATGTTGGCATGCTGCCAGGAATATGGAAAATTATTCTGGATCTATATATGGATCCATATTTTTATATGGTTTAAAAGAGACTGCTTTTGGGATCTAAAGGTCAACAAAAAGAAAAACGTTAGCAAGAAGCAGATACAACGGAAGCCTTTTTTGAAGCTATGAAAAACAGATGAATAGCATACTGCCGCAGAGTTGTGTCTCCTGCATGGTGACTTGGTGAATACGGGGTGATCTCAATGGGGAAGAGGTAAGATTGCCTATAGTAGAAAAATCTGTCTCTCAAATAAAGAACAAACAATGTCAACAAACATATGTGCAATCTAAGACTTATCTGCAATTGCAAACATAAGAGAAAAAAATAAATGTGAAGTCAAACAGAAGTTTAATGAAGAAAGTTGTGTTAGTGGTTATATCACAAACAGAAGTATCACTGTTGCACACCACTATAGAAAAATTATTCCGATTAGCGCTTTCAAGCTTCTCAGCTCATCGTCAGATCGGAATTATCACTGTGTGCAACAGTGATAATTTTGTTTGAAGTCAAACAGTTAATGAAAATACAACCATGCGTTTCAAAACTAGTTGCTGAACAGAATGTACCACGGTAAAACAGAAAAAACACAGAAAATAAGACAATAGATAAAGTCACTTTGCCTGTAATTTGGGCAGTTCAGGTCGAGGTCCCGACATTTGATGGAAGCACTCACTGGACAACGTATCTTCGGCAGTTTGAAGCCGCTGCATGCACAAACACTTGGACGGAGACTGACAAAGCCGTCTCACTATTTCTCGCTTTAAAAGGATCTGCCACAGAGCTACTACAAAAGGTGCGCTTGATAGCCTGAACATCTATGACGAATTACGGTATAGTGATAAATATTGCGAGATGTTTACTACACTCAGTTTGAGAACAAGACAAAAATGTTCCGGGGAGAGTCTGCAAGAGTTTGAAGCAAGCATCAACAAACTAATTAGACATTGTATAAAGACAAATGAAGTGACTAGAAAACCTACTTTGGTCGTCGAGGAAAGGCTTTTGCTTGTTCCTGAGTTATTGAAGGACCCTGGGCGAGAAGTGGCTGAAGATGACTTTTCACTGACTTTCAATAATTCTAAACATAAATATGATACTTTCACATTGTAGGGCTTTTGTACACTGAAACTGTGTTACTATGTTTATCATTTAATTCCAAAAAACCACACAGTTCAGTGAGTTTTAATTTAATTACATGTTTTCACATAAGTATATTAAAATTATAACTACATAATAAACAAATACGCATACTGCCAGAATTCAATGTATCAATGTTATTTAAATAATTTGTAAAATTTAAAAATACTAAAACATAATTTTATTATGATGAACAGCCTTATTTCAGTAGATTTCCCCAATTTCGACAAAATTGAGTACCATATGCAACTTAGTTTTTGTCCTCGTTACAACTAACTCTAATATCAAGCGTCTATGTTATGCACCTTTACGGTAATGCTTTGCACTTTTTATGAGAATTCTAATTAACTTTCCTTGCAGTCATTGCTACAAATTAGTGAAATCAACATGTCAATCCGTACTATTGTACTCAACGTGTCTGTTACTCACGGAACTAGGTACAGAAATTATTCTCCATTGCAGCTGATATTAAGTTCAAAATGTGCCTTAATATATTTTTGCTAGTTTAAAAGAAACAAAATCAAGTTAGATGCATTATTTTAGTAGAGAAATAATTTGTTTGACACAAAAACAGGATATTTAGTGATGCAATTTAGTCATTCATCTTAATTTTTTTCCTTGTTAACCATAAAGTATCTCCACCGAAGAGGAGATATCTCCAACCCCACATGTTCTAGATATATGACATGATAACGCATTTCAAGAATTGATCAGTTTCATCACACACACACACACACATAAATGTTTATTGTAATGGGAGACAGGTTAAGGAAAGTATATAAGGTATACACAATATAAGAACTTATAAATTGCAACAGTTCAAATTTGAGTATACTAATAAAGATATGGTAAGTGTGCGAAATTTACAAAAAACACGTCAATATGGAAGAGATGAAAAATTATTTATTATACTCACAAATATAGTTTTTAAAGATGTATATTGTATTATAAATTGTCACGTATTGATAATAGAAATAATAGTTTGTATTGTTCGATAATATAAATTGATTTTACTTGGTTGCTGCAACGTCCTCCTCTCCTCTCATCGCTTCCGTCCTGGCGTCCTCTTCTTCATTGTCACTCCTTCCTGGTGTCCTCTTCGTCCTGGCGTCCTCTTCGTCTTGTCGTCCTCTTCTACGGCAGGCGGCTCCAGCAGCGATATTTCAATGAGTCTCGTTGTTATTATGTTTGACTGCTAACATTAATTAGTTTCTTCATAAATTTTTCACTCACAATGATTATAAATTTCACTCGTACAGTTTATTATTAACTATACTTTATATTTTCTTAATCTCAGGATTAATATGGTATTAATTAATGCGGTGCATTTAATTTACACCTTCCACGATATCTTGAAGTGTCTTTAAATTCCCTAAGCGGATATCTTAACTTATACGAAAACAGCACTATATTACATTATAATTTGTATGTTTACCCACTCGGTTCTTAACGCAAAGCTTCGTTAAGAATTACCAAGGTTTATTTTATATATGATATTTCTATGTTCGTAAGAGAACAACTCTCTTCACCGGGCACAACTTCCCCTTGCAGATGCTAAAGAAGAACTGTGACCATCCTAACTCTACAACGAATGAATCTTACTGAATTTAGTGTATTCTGATTGGCTAAGCCCAAGTCACATGATTGATGGAACAAACAGATATACGAATTTCCTGAAAAACTTTGTATAACTTAGCAAAGGCCTACATGGAAATTATCTACAAATTTTATTACCCTATCATTGATAAGAGTTACAATTGAGTTTTTCTTCACTTAAAAAAAAAATATTTCTAAAATAGTTATAACCCTCAGAGTATACACAAATTGAAACTATTTACCTAAATAATTCTTTGTCAAAGTTTCACGTCAATCGGTTTACTACCGCGGAAGATATCGCGATCACACGTTATCACACCCGCACAAATTCACTCAAAAAATACATGACCATATAGAACACCTTTTTATGAAGAGTTTGGTATACCCTACATACTAATCCATTTCTAAATACAAAACTTACGGCTAAAAGACAAAATATTACATAAAACAAATTTAAGCAAGAAAATGCTCGTCATCCATGTGCTCTGATACAAACAGCATAGCTTATCATCATGTGTTCCGTTGCAAAATATTAAATGAAAATGTATTATTGTAAAGGCAATTGAGGTTATATTTTATGTTATGTTTTATAGTGCTGGTGGTAGAGACTTATTCCAGCATTTCATGGACAAGAGAAATTTTACACAGAACCAAACGACAGGCAGAATGCAAACCGTAAGTGACATATTTGATGTAAACTGTTCTTTATACAAATCAAGTATTTAGCAGCATGCATAAAGACAAATTGAAGATATGTGAATAATACTCATAGGTACACAGGACACTCGGTTCAAGATAGTCAGCGATACTGATCAATACAAACATTTATCATCACCAATAAAACAATAACATATTGACAATAAATAATTAATTTACTGTACAGATTTTATTCATGTACTGTCAAGAAATATGTAACAGGACTTTGTACATTTTCCTATTCAAATTTTATTTGTGACTGTGTTATGAAAGAGACCATATTGTCCACGGTGCTTGTTTGTGTTCTGAGCCATGATGTTGTCCATGGTGAGAATGTGTTATTACTGAATTTTCATTAGGTTTAAGAACACAGGTGTAAGATAGGATTAACACAGAGTACTGCTCAAATTATTTCTCTCATAGGTATTATATTAAAGATTTCAATTGTCCATAGCTTTCCGTATGAGGTCCAATGATTTCTGGTGATTAGTGACTTACTTGGTGTCTTGTGTTTTGCTTTCCACTGTACCATACGACGATCAAGTGGACCGTCGTAACAATATTTAAAATCCAAAAGTATAATGGTGAAAACAAAGAGAGATGGTTGCTCATCTGAATAGGATGCTAGGTGGCAGGTTACTTAAGCAAGTTTGGTAATACAAGCCTATTGGACAAAAATTTTACAAACGAAGCAAAAAGCTCTGACAGTTGACCAAGAATGTAGGAGCTACTTTTTGAAGTCCGTTAAATAACATGAACGAATGATATTTACATGTTTCTGTAATTTTTCTCTATTCTGTAAGTGTAACAGAATTACTGAAATCACAGATTAAATTTCCATTGGATACTCCAATCAACTTCTGTTATAATAAATCTGAAGTTGGTTACAATTTATTTTCTTATAGTACATTGGGTTTTTTATAATAACTGAGTTTTAATGAACAATAGACGAAAATAGACTGTTTATAGTATATTAACTATATTTTTAAGAATCAATTAAATACTTCACACACTAAATAGAGAAAGTGCCAAGAGCTAA
Organism: Magicicada septendecula; assembly: GCA_034769895.1. Classification (NCBI taxonomy): domain Eukaryota; kingdom Metazoa; phylum Arthropoda; class Insecta; order Hemiptera; family Cicadidae; genus Magicicada; species Magicicada septendecula. The sequence goes on from CM068375.1 coordinate 103,215,143, forward strand.
CCTTAGTCCAGATTTTGGCGATAGTGCCAGATGCTGAAGTGCCAGTAATTATGCTACCATACAATGCCACTAACATTATCCAGTAATTATACCTCCTTCTTTCCCTTCTACAACATACTTCAAACCTGAAACAGGCATACAGATGTCCTAAGAATCTTATCTATAAACTTTAATGAATGATACATGTACTTATGTCTATGCATCCTCTCATTCGCAGAAAGTTAAAAACATTGTTATTTTTACAAGCAGACTGGGAGATGTCTACCAAAGGCAAAGACTCTAGTTGCTACTATGTGTGCCAATACTATTGTGTTTTAGTGTGGTTATTGTGTGTCAAGAATATTAATATTATGTGTAAAATAGATACTGTATGACATTTCAGGGAGACAGAATTTAAATGTACATCTGGTCAGTGCATTGATAAATTTTCTGTATGTGACAGCAGAGTAGACTGTCCAGATAAATCTGATGAAACTGAATCACAGTGCTCAAGTGTCTCGTAAGTTAATTGCAACTATATACCGTATTATATTTTTATAAATCTTCTAAGCTTAAGATAATAACAATAATGACAATATTTTACCTTCTAATCTTAAACAATAATTTTATATATGTAAGAAGTAATTTAAGATAATAAAATCAATAAGATAATAGTAATTTTGATTAGTTTTTTAATTTGCAAATTTTGAATTAAATAAGATCATTATTGCTCCTTGTGTTTGGATACAAATAATATATATATATATATATATATACATATATATGTAAATACTGTAAACAATATGACTATCAAACAAATTATTATTGTGGCACAGGGTTAAAAAGGTGGTTATGTATAAGCAAAAGTGTTACGTATAGTAAGCATAGACTTTCAAAGAAGTCTATGATTATATGATACATAAGTAATTGTTATCTCAGAAATTATGTAAGATTAATTCAAATTATGCTTGAAGTTCAAAGGTCAGAGTGTTAATAGAAGTAGGAAGGATTGATAGAAGTAGTAGCGATGATGAGAAGTGTGTGGGAAGGAATGGGTGTCAGAGACTCTGTATAATGTTGCAGCTCGTAGAAGGCATAATAAGGAACTCCAGAGTAGAAAAACTAACAACCACAAACTGGTTAATATTATGGTGTATACAAATGATATTTCTCTAACAGTGAGGGACAAGGGAAAGGTGAAAGAAACAATAAAGAGTAGAAACAGAGAAGCTAAAGAAGCAGCTGTCTTAGTGGGAGAAAACCAAATATGTAAGTTTGGGGAGGATAGAAAGCAAATGTGAGGAGAATTGTGGAATTTAGTGATTATAAACTTCAAAATGTGTACATTTTTAAATAGTTTGAAACAATGGTTAAAACAAAAATGTGGATGACTTAAACATTATGCACAGAATACAATCTGATAAACAGATCATATTCCTCCATCTCTCTTTACTGACACATGATGAACCCTGTCTTGGAACTAAATGCCAAGGTCCATTATCTTGTATGAAACCTGATAGTGCCTGTCAGTGAAATGTAAAAGAATTGTGATAGTTCTTGAGCTGTTACACCTTACGATTCCAACCAAGGCATAAAATAATATTATCAGCATAATACTATCAAAGTACTCAGCACATACAAAGTTATCTCAAACAGAAGTTTCAATTCCCAGGGTTTCAAAAAGCATCACAGTTGGAGAAGGAGTGTGTCTCTGTTGTCAGTTGGTGGTGCGATCAATTTGAAGCAAACGTAACATTCTTTGCAAACAACGTTGATTCTGAGAGGCTCTCGCTTATTATTGTTGGTGCTTGGGAGCATTGGTAGACAAGGAAAAGAATGTTAGCTACACTATGCAAAGTAAGGAAATTTTTGCTAAAGCAGAATGTAGTGTGCAAGTTGCCAAATGTATCAAACTCATCTATGCAATACCTGCAAACGTAGTGTCAGCTGAAAGGTCATTAGCTGCCTGAATACATAGGCCTACACTGAGGAAGAAGAGGTACCCCTTAACACTCACAATATAGACTTGATGCCTCTTGTACCTATCTCATGAGGCATTCAGAAAGAGCAGAACCAATTTGTTATACAACCTTTACCTCGTACTGAGTACCTACTTTTAAGGCATGCAACTTATCTGAATTATAAGGTAACTCAGTATTTTAAGGGATCAATTTTATCTGAATACAACTTTTCTGTTGTCATAAACTTACATGAAGGCATGAATAAATACGAGTATATTATGATGTAGTAATAAATAATTTTACAATATTCTTTCACTTTTTAATTTGTAAATAATAATTTCTGTAATATATCTCCATGCTCTCTTTATTTAGAGGGCTACTTATTCCTAAAAACATACTACAGTAATCTTTATAATAAATATTATTTTTGCTCTTTAATATTATGGTAACCTTATTACAATGGACGTGCTTATCTGATGAGATATGGATGCTTATCTGTGGTGGCATGGATTATAGGCAGGTTAAACTTGGTACCCTTATTCTATTTTTAATTTTGTATCTATAATAGGCCTTCAATATTTACACAAAATTATGGATGGTACCATGTATTATTATATAAACAAAACAAAAAACTAAATAATTAACATGTTGATAAATTTTCTGATTTTTAAGACAAATAAATAGCTGGCAAATACCTACATTTCATGAAGATTCATTTATAAAATTTCCTTGCATTACACCCATGTGTCCCTTCCTCCAGAGGAGGTTTGTATTTTCTTGAAATGAAACATTACTATTTTTAACAAGTTGGTACCAAAGGGTATCCTGGGTTAAGAGGGGTCAAATGCCCTTAATCACGGATTCTGAAATAAACTATATAATACTGTTTCTTGAGCCTAAAAAAAGGTAACCCACAGTCCATACCTCGGATTCTTCCCCCTCTCACCGCCAGAGGATGGAAACCCCATTTATTCATTGTAACTTTTATAATATAATTTCACAAACCACTGGGTTATGGTTCTGGCGTAATAATTACACTTAACACATGGTTATCGTAAAACAAATATGATTTTATTTTATCACTCTAATCTTTTTCTCTTATTTTTATAATAATACAAAAACTATTATACTTCAATTTATTATATAAAAATCTTTTACCACAAACCAGTACTTTTCTCTTTCTCTTTCTCTTACTTCCCCTTCATCTCTCACACTCTCTTTCTTTCTTTTAACCCCCTTGTATTGAGCTCATGAATTTACTCTTAATGTTCTGCTGTACAAACTATTGACCAATTGGTCTTTTCACTTTTACTTATCTGTATTCAGTATCCATAGCGTTACACCACCTGTCGCAGTTCACTTTCACCTTCACCACACCAACAACTGTTCAAACGGTACCCAATAATGTAGTCGTTAATTTGTCTTGTTTCAATTATTCGATTTTACTCTTTCTGCACACTTTTTAATATGGTTCGGTAGGCCTAGGCTACTGTAATGGCTTCGGCCTACCGACTGCCCGAGGAGACAGCTATAACGTCTGTCCTGTCTGGTAGCGAGTATAAGACTGCCCCATCCATGGATGTTAATATAACTGGATGCCCGACAGGGCGCTCTCTAGTGAAGCAAATCAGATCACGGCAGCCATATTTAAAGCGGGCAAATAAAGGTAAACAGACGTGGAGTTAGGTTGATTTGTGCGGACCTTTTGGAGTGTAAATTGATTTAATGCTTGCTTGACTTATGACTTCGAAAAGAATATAAAATACGAAACTAACATACAAACAACATATCTTCCAACATAGAAACTAAAAGTCTTTCAGCATAATCTGACACGTAATTATATGAATAAATAACCGAACAATGTCTACAGTCAGATCTAGCTAAACAGTCGTCTAATTGCTTCTGCGTTACAGTATAAAATTATTACATCTCACTGCATATAACAATAAGGTGTACACAAACAGAAGGTATAGTCCCATTTCTCCCAGACGCAAAATGTTTAGCAAACGCATGAAATCAAAGTCGAGCGAAATGGCTTATAATGCAAACAAGATTTATTTAGTCACAGAATACAACCAAATATGTAATGAAATAAGTTTTGTTATAATCGAGTTTCCATTGATTTTTGACGAATTTTGAAAATCACAGAGTTCTAGTTAATTTTATTCAGTAGTGAACTTTTTAATTTCTTACAAATCACGATATTGGCCAGCAAAACCTAATGCCTAAGTTTTATGGTAATCTACGGCTAACACTTACATTCATTGTCAATACGTTTACACATTCATTCTGTTTATTATCATTATGTACTGTCTTCTAAAAACCATTATAAAAAAACACCAGTTGTGAATGAATAATCAAAAACCTGTAAAACTATTAATAACCATTTTACTGGGTTGGCCACATTTCTGAGAACAAAGTAAGGATACCAGCATACTAGGTTAGATTCTGTGTGTTTTTCTTGTTTTATTTTGAATATCATTTTTGAAAGGAAGAAAGCAGCTTATTTTATATAGATTGATGATAATAATAATATAATAATAATAATAACAACAACATCAGTTAATAATGGCTTTTTCTGGTGTATGCAGTACTGGCACATTTTGAAGCCAAAGTTTCTCAAGATTTATAATTTTATTTATCTCTACAGAATTTTCCAAACTTTTACATCGATCTACCTCCCCCGGATTTGAACTCGCGAGTTCCTGGTGAGCACCGGTACCTTTTCATACAGATAAATAGCCCTAATAATAATGAAAGTTGGAAATACAGCCTTTTATTTCTAATTCTTCGTTGAGAAACTTTTGTTTTTAAATTTCATTTTACGTTCCCATAACACTATGATCCCACGGTGTCGGCTAATAAATTCTTTGATTATGAGTGGAAATAGAAAAAAATTTAACAGGTAAGTGAGAATTACCATTCGGGCTGATGGGTTTGACAAAAAATCGTATTATTCAGGACGTACCGTAGCATGTATTTATCATCAAAAAATAATTACTGGCACAATTATGTACCAGTTGTGTAGGTAGAACTGTGGGCTCGGGATCCCGGGTTAAAGTTGGCGGCGTGACGTCACACTCGCTTCAGCTCTCGCAAGCATACACCAAGCATACAGGGTTGGCAGTCGGGTATCCAGTTAGTATATAAACATCCATGGCCCCATCTGAGATGGCGTGGGCACGCTATCCGCGCTTTAATATGGTTCGGTAGGCCTAGGCTACTGTAATTGCTTCCGCCTACCGACTGCCTGAGGCCACAGCTATAACGTCTGCCCTGTCTGGTAGCGAGTATAAGACTGCCCGATCTGAGATGGCGTGGGCACGCTATCCGCGTTTTTTTGCATTGCCATGAGGTTCAACAGGATGTAACCACTCGTCTCCTGCCATCAAGTATCGAAGATTCTAGGGGTTTCTCGCTCCCAGAAATTCGTTGTAGCATTAAGAACACGTGGAGCTTGTGTGGCTCACAGGTCACGTGATGGTAATTAAGCAAACACCTCACCTTATATGGTAAGGTTTGTTCGACTTAAGACGTGAGTCACTTACTTTGTTATAACTTCCAATACGTCACTAACAATGGATTTCATAAAATTATTACGAGTAGGCCTACACAAAATAGTTATACCCTTTTTGTCCCGTTATATCATATTTTATTTTTTTCTCCTGTTCTAGTCCATGAAAATTTTTGAAAAATCAGGTACATACTTGATTAGAAGATCTTTTATGTGAATTTTTTTGAAGGTCTGTGGCCCTTATTTAGGCCCTTAAAAAATTTTAGAATCTTTAAAATAAAAAAGTCTCTAAAGGTTACAGTTTTCAAAGGTAGGGCCTATATTTTAATGAAACCGGCTTCTCAGGTAGAAAATACTTACAGCGGGTTCATAATGTACGTGTTGAATACCTTATTCCCAAAGTATCAAATCTTGAAATCTAAGTACAAGGCGTATGAAACAATAATATGAAAAAAGCACGTTTTTCAGTTACTTCTTTTCATATTTTTTTAATGAAAAATGTAATTAAAATAATAATTCCATATATTATTATTTTAAAAGTATACACTTTAAGCTTTAAATACATTCTTCATATTTTAATTAGGATAAATTCTCATTGTTCAATATTAATCTTCAGTTTGAATTTTACGCAAATTTTAAGAACATCAAGATTTCGCGATTTTTACTGTCTTGATGTTTCAAAAACAATAAGCTATATCAAATTTTCAATTTTTGCAATCTCATGTATATAGTATCAGTAACTTAAAACCACTTCATCTTGTGAATAAAACTATTAAATTTTCAAATATTATTACTTTAAGGTGAAAACGACTTATCGGAGCTATTATGTATATATACCGGTAGTACATAATATTTCAATGAAAAAGTAACTTATTAATATAAAGAACTACTCAGGTGCATACTATATTTAATCTCTAAAACAATGGCTTTTACTTTTTTTCAATTCGACAATTAGTTATAAAACTACAAGTGAATAACTAAATACGCGCCATCTGAAATTTGTCCGATCTAGCTTAGTATTTTTTACTTTCACAATGCACAAATTGTTTAAAAGTTCTATATAAAAACCTCATTTAGGGGTTGTTTTGAGGTGGTTTGATACTGTGCTGAGGGGTGAACAGTTTTGTAAAATAATGTTTTATAAGTAAATATTTGGATTCTTGGATTTCGTTGTCCATGACGTGTCCGTTGCTTAACTATAACCTTATAAGATAAAACTTTACGTTTTTACTCATAAAAACCTTTGTGTTCCGAGTCGTTAGTGAAATAGTTGTATTTATTAAATATTTGATTGAAAAAGGTTGCTTCATTCTTCAGTTTAATATGAGCTCATAAACTAATATGGCTAGGCTAAAAGAGATTTGAAAATTATGATTATTTATGTAAGTCTTTTTCCTTAACTTATGTTGTTTATCAACTAAAATAGTGACATTTTATGACACTGTTAAGTAACGTTTAACCGACATTCAATAAGAAAAAGGGTATAGATTGAGGTAATCGTAAAATGTTTGCAAAAAATGGATGAAAAAAGCGAGAAATATCAAAAAACGTGTTTTTGACCAGGAACCACCATTCCACAAAATTTGAAAAAATTCATGGTGGACGGTAGCGCGATGATTTTATTTTACTAGGTTGGCTAATCTGATTTATATCTCATCAACGTTCGCGTAATCGTACTTTGACCAGTGCACATTCAGTAATCTCGGCGTTCGGTTCGCCGGACCTTTCCGTCAATTTAGTGTCGACATTAGATGTAGGCCTTAGGCCTTACTATTTTCTATCATGGCCAACTAGCGCCACAACTTCATTCTTAACTAAATTTATTAATTATTAATTCAATATGCAGCATTAGCCAGCCTTCTTTCAATTTATTACAGCTGTAATGTGATCATTCAAATTATTAAAACTATTCGTATACAGTCCACTTCTCTTATTTCTTAATGTAATTTAATACATCCTACACAACATCTTCAATCATAATGGAAGACCAGCAGACAAATATTTAATGCAAGATACATAATTTTCGCCCGCTCGGGCTGAACAAATTAACTCTTCCGGTCCGCACTTGCGGAACGTTACTTTTCTTAAACTGTTTCGGCCCACTTGGGCCGGGATCAGCCATATTTTTGGTCCACCGTGCCTGGATTCCAATCAGCATTTTGGTCCTCACGGTGCGCATCAACCATTTTTGGTCACTCCGGACCTGGATTTCCACTTAATGTCTTTTGTATCTTTTTCTGGCCATCACGGGCGGGTTGGCACGTCAGCTAATGCGACCGTGGCGTGATTGGCGTCGCCATTTCGCTCGTCGTCTTCAGGCAACGTGATAGCAAGTTCCTGCCGGCTGCAGTGCCTCAAGGTGGTCATCTTGCCAGCTGTTCACCATCATCATCAAGGAGCCGACGCTGCGGGACGTCGCTGACCAGGTACCACCAGCAACAGTAATAAGGTGCGTAAAAGAATGTCTGAGGAAGGCCTCAAGGTGCTGACCAGAAAGAGAGGCGGATTAAAGTCCGCGATAGTGCGGATACAATCCGCGGTAAATTCATTTGACATTAATTTAACCACAAAACATTTTTTGACTGTGAGATTAGAAAGTCTTAAGAGCTTAGCCTCGAAGTACGACGAAGTACAGTCTGAGATAGAGCTTATAAGTACAGACGTGAGCACTGCTCAGGCAGACCGAGTCGAGGTTGAGGAAATGATATACTCAACTGAGGCAAACAGTTTACAACTTCTTGACACTGTTAATACTCAGACTGTGCCTCCTGTACTATCGACGCCTGTGCATTTGAAACCGATAAGTTTGCCCTGCTTCTCAGGCAACATACTTGAGTGGCAACATTTCTATTCAATTTTTAATGATCTGGTGCATTCAAGATCAGATTTAACACCAGTACAGAAACTGCATTACTTGCATTCATCGGTGAAGTGTGAACCATTAGACTTAATTAAATCATTGCCAATTTGTCAAGAGAATTATGTAATAGCGTTGAACTTGCTGTCCGATAGGTACAATAATCCATTTATATTAGCAAAATATTATGTACAGAACTTACTTCAGGTTAAGTCCACAATAAAGGACTCAGTCCAAAGCTTAGCTGAGTTTACGAATACTATAACGTCTTCTGTTAATTCGCTGGCGGCAATGAAGCTGTCTGTAAACCTATTTGAGTTTATTACTATACAATTGCTTTCCACTAAACTTGACCCTATCACTTTAAAACGTTGGAAGGAGTCTATAGACCCTGACAACTTGCCTAGTTTTCAAGACTTTACTCATTTTTTGAATTTGCGCCGACAGCTTTTAGAAAATACTATGCCAATTGAACCCGGACAGCAATTCAATAAACCTAGTGTAAAACCAAACAATAAGTTCGAGAAATGTAGTTTAAGAAATACTGCTGGCAGCAGTACCTTTAAGAGTTATCATGCTACGGCAAGGCATTATTCATGTGTGTGCTGTAAATCTGATCACCCGCTTTACATGTGTAATAATTTTCGCATATTAAGTGCCGCTGAGCGGGGGCAATTGGTGGCAAACCATAAATGTTGTATTAACTGCCTTAGAGCAGGTCATTTGAGAACAAATTGTAAAAGTAAACAGGTTTGTAAAATTTGTTCAAAGGGTCACCACACCTTGCTGCACGCTAATTACGTGCCGAAATCAGCAGCTGCCAGCAGTAACTACTGCTCATTTAAATTACAGTGTAAAAACAATGTACTTTTATCCACTGCAGTTGTATATGTCATTAATCAGGCTGGCAATAGGCATAAGGCGCGCGCACTTCTTGACGCCGGGTCTCAGATCAATTTTTGTACGAAATCATTTGCGAAAAGATTGCACCTCAAACTAACCCGATCTAATATTCCGATTACAGGAATAAGCAACACAGCGTGTTGCGCTACTGACATTGTTTCTATGCGTATTATGTCTCGCTATCAGAGACATAGTTTCGAGGCCAAATTTGCTGTCTTATCTAACTTAACTCATAATCTGCCTTCAATATCGTTTGACATCAACCGGTTCCACATTCCAAATAAAATTTTTCTCGCCGACCCAGATTTTAATATATCTTCACAGATCGACATACTATTGGGGGCTCAATTTTATCTAGATTTAATATTAGCTAATAAGTACACACGCGGACCCAACTTCCCTATCATTCAGGAGACAAAACTGGGTTACATTTTGGCCGGCAATCTGCCCAAGCACTGCCACACCCAGGGTCCTGCTGTTTCGCTCTTGGCAAGGAACAATGACAGCCAAATCCTGCAATCTCTTGAGAGATTTTGGGAGGCAGAAACGATCCCCAGCGATACCCCTAATGGCGAGTCGGCTTGCGAAGAGCATTTTATGCGCTACACTCAGCGCAACCACGAGGGTAGATTTATAGTGTCGCTCCCATTCAAGTCTGATAATCCTCACTTAGGGGAATCCTACACAAGTGCCGAATCAAGGTTTTTAAACTTGGAGCGTCGATTCAGGCGCGATCCCAAGCTCGCTCGCGACTACGCAGACTTTATCGGGGAATACATGAAGCTTGGGCACATGACACCCATTGATCATGGCGCTATCAATTTAGGATCGTCAAATATTTATCACTTGCCTCACCATGCTGTGTTTAAGCATTCTAGCTTGACCACAAAATTGCGCGTTGTCTTTGATGGTTCCTCCAAGACTACAAATGGCCTTTCGTTAAATGACCTATTATCCTATTATTGGTAGGCCCCAATGTTCAGCAAGATCTCTTCTCTATTCTGTTGCGGTTTCGCACACATAAGTATGTCCTGATTGCTGACATCGAAAAAATGTATCGTCAGATTCGCGTTGCTGAAGAGGACTGTCACTATCAGCGTATTTTGTGGCGTGACTCCCCCCTCGAACCACTTAAGCATTTCGCGCTGCGAACAGTAACTTACGGCACGGCTAGCGCCTCCTTTTTGGCCACACGGTGCCTTTTACAAATTGCTAGAGACAATCAAACTTCCTTTCCCCAAGCGGCTTTAGCCATCACTAACGATTTTTATGTAGACGATCTACTTACCGGTTCTGACACTATCCCCGATCTGACTAATCTGAAATCCGACCTAGGTGCGTTACTTGCTCAATATGGTTTCACGTTGCACAAATGGGCATCAAATGAACCCACAGCGGTCGCAAGTCATCACAACCTTTCACGACCCCTAAATAAACAGGACAATGTGCGTACCCTGGGCATTCTTTGGAACAACACTGCTGATTCATTTTTGTTTGATGTCAACCTATCTCCGGTTCTTCATAGCATATCCAAGAGGCAAATTCTTTCAATAATCGCCGGAATATATGATCCACTGGGTTTAATCGGACCAGTTGTCTGTTTGTATAAACACTTCATGCAGCGACTCTGGCTTTGTAAGCTTAGTTGGGATGAACCGCTTTCCGGTCAGTCACTGTCGGATTGGCATTCTTTGTGTAACAAATTAAGTCTGATTGGTAAAATAGTGGTCCCGCGATCTATTCGTTGCAACCATCAGGCGGTTACAGTTCAGTTGCATGGTTTTTCGGATGCTTCCGAGAGAGGGTTCGGCTGTTGTGTGTATGTCCGAGTCATTTATCAAGATGCTACTGCTTCCTGTCGTCTTTTGTGTTCAAAATCTCGCGTGGCGCCCCTGCGCCAAGTGTCATTACCTCGTATCGAGCTCTGCGCTTGTTTGTTATTATCGCGACTTGTGTCTAAAATTATTCCTGCTCTTCATTCATTCATTGAGGATGTACATTTGTATTCCGATTCTATGGTGGCTCTTTACTGGATTCATGCGCAGTCTTCGCGTTGGAAAACATACGTCGCTAATAGGGTTGCTGAAATTCAGCGTCGCACTCAAACTTGTACCTGGCATCACATTGATTCGCGACGCAATCCTGCTGATATTATTTCTAGGGGGTGTCTCCTGGACGTTTTGCGCGATTGCTCGCTTTGGTGGCACGGTCCTGGCTGTCTGTCTCAATCGTCAGAGTCTAATCCTTTCCCATCTTTCGTACCGGCCACTCCATCATCTTCGGAAGTCATCGCGGAAGAGAAAACTACACATAACCGTTCGCTAATGTCTACCCTGGCTGTTGACTTATCGTTGGACTTTTCCTCGTTACACCGGCTGACACGTGTATACGCTTACTGTTTTCGTTTCATCAGAAATATTAGGCACTCATCTGCGGACAGGCTTTCGGGCGATCTGACCCCTGCGGAAATTCATCAGTCTCTTAATTTCTTTATAAGGCAATCTCAATCGACCCACTTCCCAGGCGAAATTAGTTGTCTTCGGAACGGATCTTCTGTTTCCATCAGAAGCAAGTTAGCCTCTCTCGACCCGTTTCTTGACGACACTGGAGTGATACGCGTGGGCGGACGATTGCAGCATTCCCAGTTATCTTACGACTCGAAACATCCTATCGTACTACCCCCATCGGCGCATGTCACACGCCTTATCATCGAACGCGAACACATTCGTTTGCTTCATGCTGGTGCGCAGCTCGTGCATCATTCACTGCGTCAACGTTGGTGGATTGTTAATGCCCGGCTAGTCATCCGTTCCATTATTCATAAGTGTCTCAAGTGCATCAGGTTTAGCGCCACACAGCAGGTTCAGAGGCTTGGCATCTTGCCATCCCCTAGAGTCACTCCTTCAAGGCCGTTTCTATTTTGCACGGTTGATTATGGTGGTCCCTTCATGATTCGTCATGGCGGGCAGAAGTCTAGAACTCTTACTAAGGCGTACGTGTCTCTGTTTGTTTTCTTAGCAACTAGGGCTATTCACCTGGAATTGGTGTCCGACCTTACTGCCAGCGCATTTATAGCTGCTTTACGTCGTTTTATGGCACGTCGGGGTATACCTAGTCAACTGTACTCCGACAACGGCACGAACTTCAGGAAGGCCCGCACCATCTTACATGACATTTACAACTTTTGGCACGATAAGGATGCCATCACCTCGATCAAGTCATTCACATCCTCTTAGGGGATATCATGGTCATTTATTCCGCCCTCCTCACCTCATTTCGGTGGCCTTTGGGAGAGCGGCATCAAGAGTTTGAAATTTCATTTGCGGCGCGTGGTAGGCAAATCTATACTAAACTTCGAAGAGTTCACAACCGTTTTGTCTCAGATAGAGGCATGTCTGAACTCTCGACCTTTATTTGCTATTTCTTCGGATGTTAATGACCCGGTGCCACTCACACCTGGCCATTTTTTGATCTGCGCGCCCCTAACTGCGATTCCTGACCCAGACCTTTCTCACGTTCCTGTTTCTCGCCTTGGTCGTTGGCAATTACTTCAGAGGTTTGTCCAGGGCATTTGGAAGGCGTGGTCTCGCGATTATTTGCACCAGCTGCAACAGCGTCACAAGTGGAAGTTTGCCAAAGATAATGTTTCCATTGGTGACTTAGCCTTGCTCATTGAGGACAACTTGCCTCCATTAGCCTGGAAATTTGGCGTGATCATCGCCACATTTCCCGGCCCAGATAATTTGGTTCGCGTCGTGGACATTCGCACGCCTACGGGTGTTTTGCGGAGACCAATACATAAATTATGTCTATTGCCAGCGCGAGACGAGATGTGACATTATGGTTACAGCACAATGCGGCTTTATTCCGCCATTGACTTATTATTTATTACGACCATTTGGTCAACATGATTGTGATGGATTGTCACAATATTTTTGTCAATTTTGCGTCATGGCACGCTTCTGAGTATCACAGTTCTGGTGATATCTTAATATTTGTATTGTATGTTAATTTTTGTGGCATACTATGTCACACTTTCATTGATCTCATGGGGTGTACTGCATGTCTTTGGGTGGTCTTATTTATGAATGTTATTACATAATATTCGCATGTTTGCTGTCAAGTAACCATGCATTTATTTCTTTATATTGTTGCTGATAAATATGTACTATTTTGTGAATGTCTTAAATTGTTAAATTGTTTCTGTAATTTCAGTATTGTATTGTTGGCTGACATTACAATTATTTATCTTGTAATTATGCAAATTATTATTGTTGTATTCATATAAATTGTGTCGATGTAAACTATTGTAAGCGTCTACCGTGTGTAACTGCCTTGTCTAATTTATTTATATTGTACTTATATTTTATTCATTTTTGTAAGTAAGCATGCACAATTCTTTATTTAAATTATGACATACACGTCATATCTGGGCTACATCAGCATCTAGCTTGCTCACACGTTGGCATACATTGTAAATTCCTGAAACTTCAGGAATAGCGTATTTAGGTCGATACATGTCGCCCTCCTGAATATACAATGAAACATGCAACTGCAACATGTTCAACAACAATTTTATTCATGTAATGAACTTCTGTACAGGTCTACGGACCTTAGCTAGCATTAAGCTAACTCTATGACTTGCATATTATGTATTTCTCGTTCATGTTTTGTAATGTTACGTACTGCGCACTTGTGTCAGTAATATTGGTTAACCAGACTTAGTGGTACATGAAACAGCTGCTTGCCAAACCTTGGCCTACAGTCGCCTATCTGCATGCTTATCTCAATTTAGCGGCCGATTGCCGTTATCTAATCTCAACTCAAGGTTCAACTCAGCCTTGAAGCTGATTCTAATTATAAAACTCCACTATTTCAAATTGAATTGTAAATGTATTATAATTTATTAAAGAATGTATTAAAAAATCTTTTTGATTTTTGACGGGCAGCTTATGGACGGTAGCGCGATGATTTTATTTTACTAGGTTGGCTAATCTGATTTATATCTCATCAACGTTCGCGTAATCGTACTTTGACCAGTGCACATTCAGTAATCTCGGCGTTCGGTTCGCCGGACCTTTCCGTCAATTTAGTGTCGACATTAGATGTAGGCCTTAGGCCTTACTATTTTCTATCATGGCCAACTAGCGCCACAACTTCATTCTTAACTAAATTTATTAATTATTAATTCAATATGCAGCTTTAGCCAGCCTTCTTTCAATTTATTACAGCTGTAATGTGATCATTCAAATTATTAAAACTATTCGTATACAGTCCACTTCTCTTATTTCTTAATGTAATTTAATACATCCTACACAACATCTTCAATCATAATGGAAGACCAGCAGACAAATATTTAATGCAAGATACATAATTTTCGCCCGCTCGGGCTGAACAAATTAACTCTTCCGGTCCGCACTTGCGGAACGTTACTTTTCTTAAACTGTTTCGGCCCACTTGGGCCGGGATCAGCCATATTTTTGGTCCACCGTGCCTGGATTCCAATCAGCATTTTGGTCCTCACGGTGCGCATCAACCACATGGAGTTAAATTACTAGAAGTTTTACAAAATCGGAAAAAGAAAACTTTTGTTACATGGACTATTTTCAGAGATTTTTTGATTTTAAAGATTCTAAAATTTGTTAAGGGCCTAAATAAGGGCCACGGACCTTTAAAAAAATTCACATAAAAGGTCTTCTAATCAAGTATGTACCTGATTTTTTCAAAAATTTTCTTGGACTAGAACGGGAGAAAAAATATGAAAAAATGGGTTTTTCATCCCCTGAGGGTGGGTGGGGGAAGAATCTGAGGTATGGACTATGGGTTCTTTTTAGGCTCAAGAAACAGTATTATATAGTTTATTTCGGAATCCGTGATTAAGGGAATTTGTTGACCCCTCTTAACCCAGGATACCCTTTACTACCACTTGACATTCCAGGAATGGCATGAGAGCATAATCTTTCTTCTGTACAATATTTAACAGGACATGATTTACAATAGACATCTCTTTCAAGCCTCTGTAATGTTTCTCTGTGGATAACAATGTGTTTACTGAACATCGCAGAATACAGCCCATGATATGTATTCACACACCCAACAGATATTATATAACAATGTTGTATTATATAAACACCAACTATATGTAGCTTTTCTCACCACAACCAATTAATGACGTAGATATTTGTTATTGCTACATACAGATAATGAAAAAGGTAGTCCAAAAATTGTACTTGGATATCTGTAAATGAGAACTAATTCTATAGATATATTATTATCATTATAAGTGATTATGTATGCCCATTTCCTAACAATGAAAACTGAAGTACCATTACCTGGAATGTTGATGCTAGTATATACACATAGCATCAAAAACTACAAAAAAATAAATTTAAATTTGAAGGTTATAACAAATCAAATCTATCCTTAGTGCTGCTGTGAGCAATAAAAAATCTAGATTTAGAATGTATAAAGCTCTTATACATTGCAAACAATTATTTTAGTCTGTTAACGTTACATAATTTTAATATGATGTAAGTAACTTGTTAAAGTTTTACTTGGTTAAGTACATAATGATATGTAAAAAAAATCTTTATGTGATATCTGTTTGAACTTGTAAATTCTTTTCATATCAATAAGGTTATGTTAGAAAGTGGATTAGCATTATGTTAGTATGTTACTTTCTATGTTTGGTGATTGGAATTAATACAGGAATCAAGAGAGAGAGAGAGAGAGAGAGAGAGAGAGAGAGCCTCTGTACGTCTGTGTCAGTTTCTATGTACATATATAAATGTTAGTGATTAGGTAGAAATATGAATATTAGTTTACGTGCATATTAACAACTGAATGACTAGTTTAAACATCTTGTTTAGACCTTCAATTCTATCATCGAAAGGAGGAGAGTGTCTTCTTCCTCAACAACCAGAATATGGAGCATATACTGGAGCATTATGTGAATTTCATAATGAAACAGCAACTTGTAGGCAAGGACCTGGAACACTTGTTAATGAAGGGTGGGGATTAACATTCAAATGCAATGAAGGATACTACATTAAGGAAATTGAGGATGAAAAATTTTATACTTTCTGTGTTAGTGGACAGTGGAATCCAAAAATTCCAGCCTGTAGAAATAAGTTAAAATCTGCTTAAAAATTTCTGATAAAATGCATTAGGGAGGTAGGTAATAGTAAAAGTGTAGTATTCACAAGTTTTGTGATGTATTTAAATAATCTATAGGAAAATTATTTTGTTAGTAACATTAGTAGCAGACATTTAATTCATTTAGATGTAGGTATATTAGGGTGACCAGATGAGAAATTAGAAAGTTGGAACTCTTCCCCCTCTCCACCAACCCTAATCGCCCTTCAGCATCTTCACTAGGCTTTCCTGAAATCCCATATCAACTGTAAAAAAATAGGCTCTACTTGAAGCTGAAATTAACAATTTCGCTGTTTAATAATCAATTACTACGGATGCTACAAAGAAAGAAATGAACAGTAGGCTATTTGTAATCAAATTAAACAATATCAGTTTCATAAATTGCCTAGAAAGATTTGCTAGGCTGCTCCTTCTTGGACGTGTATGTTCAGTTTTATTCCCTTAATATTCCGAATATCATTCAAAATATTTTTGTTTTAATAAAGCCCTGAAACTCTATACATTAAGTGACTTTGAATTAGTCTTAACAATAATAATTTATTTTATTGTATCTACATCATTATCATTTAGTGACTTTGTTATGGGTGCTGCTGGTTCTATATTTTTTCTTCAATCTGGAACCTAATACTTCTGCCAAATCCTTAGGGGGATCTAACTCTCTAACTAAATCATTCAGCTTTGACTGTGTAAAAAGTTTTGGGTAATTGGTGCCAGGATCATAGGTATCACTCCCACTACTGTCTTCACTACCACAAGTTCGGTACAGTGTTTCCAAATCTTCACAAATGTTGTCTAATGAATCTGGAGGCAAAGGAACACACCAGCTCCATGGGGAACAGAGCGTATGGCCGATTCAATGTTAGGTTAGAAATCTCCTTTTTATTTTTCAGAGTGAAACCTTGTACATTACTTGAACAAAAGTAGCAGTCATCACTGTGGTTCTCAGGTTCCAAACCATTTGTACTTCCTTACCAAATATTTATATATACAAAATAACTATTTAATATATATAAACTTATGTACTATGTTTATATAAATAGCTATACTGTACTTTCTAATTTATCAGATATATCAAAATTAGCCCTGTTATATTATTTGTAAGAAAACTGTAAGAACTAAATTTTTTCATAATGTTTCCAGTAATCCGTACCACCCAAAAAACTAAAAATCATCCATTACATTTAAGACAATTTTTCCATCACAGACCTCTGTTATTATCACCTGTTCCTTATTTAAAATTGTTGGAGGTATTTATAGTCTGGTGTAAACTGACGTGTTAGGTATGAAAAAATTCCATCTCTAACATACATAGTTTGGTCTAAGTGTCCTTTTTCATCACATCATTTTTTGTGTGTTTTTTGCAATAATGGTATACTTGATGTGCAAACAACGTTTGCATTAAATGTATAATTTCCCACAAGTTATGTGAATATATCATAATTGTTTGTTACTTATTAATTACAGGTGTAATTAGTTTCAGTTTACATAACTGAGTTATATTCACACACTTTGCAATAACTATACACACGTCAATGTCCATGTTTTTCAATGCCGTTGTCTGATTTGTGATGTGTAATTTGTAACTTATGAATTTAATTAAATAAACATGTTTCATTATTTTCTTATTTATTCATGTCTGAACCAGAAGTCACTAATACATATAAAATGCATTCAAACACAGACATCTTCCCTTTCATAGCAGCAAACAGTCACGGGCCAGTAGAACAAACACATACGCCAAACACTTCACACACACACACACACACACACACACACACACACACACACACACACACACACACACACACACACACACACACACACACACACACACACACACACACACACACACAGTTTACAATTGACAGGTGTCCAACACAACAGGTTCATTGTTATCACCTGTGCATTCCTGCTTACACTTCATAGAATTATTTATTATAGTTTCTATATTAATTACAGACAAAAATATCACCCTGGGTAAATATGTAAATACACATCAAATAAGGAAAAAACATCTTGAGGTAAAAAAATTATAAATATTAAATATATTATATACATCAAGAAATAGACTGTACCAAAAAGTGTTTCAATATATATTACAACGATATATTCATACACTTACTCTTGCACATATGCTCTTACTCATTTGTGCGTACTTACCCACGTCTCGAAGGTATACTCTTTTTTTGCAGTATTTACCTTGATGTTCCCCTGCTGGGTCGCAGGCTTTGGTAGTTGATTGAGTGTGGATAAGCACGTGAATATCGTTATACAATTTTAATACAAGTAAAGAGTGCAGAGGATTTAGTATTGGTTGTGAAATTAGTACGACTGTGTTAATAAAATCATACTCATTTGACTTATTATTTTAAAAATTCAAATTATCATATTATTAATAATTTGGGTAGGTTAATTACTCTTTGAACCCTTATATTCGATACGAATATAATGTAATTATAACGTGTTTAAAATCTTATATCTTATATTCTAAGACATGTTATACACATACATAAACATATATGACCTAGAATATTTACACAGACATAATTATAACACATATATTATTACAATACGTCCTTAACACGTACAAAATTGAACGTTCATTAATTAAACGTTTATTAAAAATACTACTAGAGACCATTCTATTCTTTTAATCGATTATATTATTAATGTCTCAATTAATTTACACTCTTCAATTTAAATTAATTCTCATACTTGAATTTAATTATCTAATAAAATATACAAATATAATAAAATATGGTTCTATACTGACCATTTCTTCATGAGATTAATAATTTATATTCTCTATTATCAATTATTCTTCTTTGAACATTTATTGATTTTTCATTATGAAAAATAAAAATATAATATAATACAGTTTATGTAAACTTGTATATGGAATCTAGAGCCTTCTTTTTGATAGACCTCAGGGTCATTTATAATATTAAATAAATGTCTGACTTCACCCGCTTAATTCTGCAACCATTTAACTGTGTCGTTACCGTCATCCGGACTCTCGAGTTTGGATCTTCTTCGGTATCACCTTCTCTGTCTCTGCGTCGTTGAAATTACTCTCACTGTCTACTGGATGTTGAGTTCTGACGTGGACCTCTGGTCGTGATGATGTACGCCTGGATGTAGCTACATGTGGCTGTCCCTGCGTCCTCTCGTTTCTTGCTCTGGTTCCTCTCCTCTTCTTGTCTTGTCCCTCGTTGCTGTCTCGAAGTTCTACGTGGACTTCTTGTAGTTCATTGACATTACAACTCCTCGTAGATTCCGCTGTTATAGTCTTTTAAAATAAATCGTGTTTCACTAATTTGTTTCACCGACGTAATGCCGGTTACATCGCACTTCAAGTTATGTAATACAGTTTAAAAACATTACTTGACTTTGTAAAATTCGCGGGTGCGAGATGCGTGGATTTCACGTAGTGTCTGTTAATGATCTGAGAAAGCGTGTATCGCTCACTGGGGTTTTTATACTGCTGCCGTCGTTCCATTCCTGCTGGAAACTGTTTGGACAATATTGAACAGGTCCGCGCGTCGGTTTAGTTGCTAATTACAACCTACGCGTCTTTCTATGAAGCGCACACTTTTTTATAAATATTATTTCACACATCGTTAGGTATATTATTAAACTTTATTTATGCAAATTATGAATGTTAAGGTGTGTAAATTGTGGCAGTTATGGCAAAATTTCACACGGTGGCCGAACGGTTCCCACGACCATTGACCACTTAACGTCAAACTATAGCGCCAGGCGCCAGCTATGTTTTTACATATGTCGCTGATTCGTGTGACCTCTGGTTTTCGTTCAGTACTTAAAAAACTGTGTAAAATTTTCCACCCTCGTCTGCATAATTCAACCTGCCTTTCATTTACACACGTACACTAACACACAAACACAGACTGATCCACACGCGGTAGCCTGTTGTTATGACGTCACCCTTGCCAGTCGGCGTGTGTCTATTTCTCCCTTTCGCTGCGTTTAAAAACCATTTAAGCTTTTAATTCCATATGCAGGCTCACTTACAAATATTTAATTATTTAAAATTAAATACTACGTTTATTTCTTTCATTATCTCTTATACCTAACGCTTAATTATTATATTATTTTTATTATTTACATCTTATACATCTGATACGTGCGTTCGTATGTTATCATACCTCAGTCAGGGGTTGATACATAGACTTATGCTAAACGTATCGTTGCATAAATTCCCCTGCTGGGTAAAATAAAATTTTTATTCAACTTTTATTTCTTTGCTCAGAAATTATTTATTTTATTTTATTTTTATTACAACCCACAATTAGTGGTTATAAGGGTTCTTAAAAAAAATTTTTTTTTCACTTTCCCTGGGTGGATTACGTCCCTTACATGGATTATCAGTTTACTTTGGATCTTTTCTTTATCCATAGAATTTACGAAATGCTGATGCATGGTACTTTCCAATAGCTTTTCTTCTTGTCGGATAGTAAACGATAAATGTGTGTCGTCCTTTCCTCCTTTGTAATAAGTAGCGTCCCTCGTACAGTCTGAATAGTTTCTTTGCTGTATTGTCGATTCGTTTCCCCACTGGATTGCTTCTTAATAGAACTCTCTCTCCTTCATGGAATGTGATGAGTTTGTGCGTTCTGTTGAATCTCTTGATCCTCTTCTCTCCAAGTTTTTCCATCATCTTCTTCGCATTGTCGTACTTGTGAATCAATGGAATTTGTAGGTTTTGGTTAGGAGGTTTATCAATGTTTTTCGACCAAAATCTATTAGGTTTTTTATTCGTTTCCAGTTCCACTGGTGTATATCCCGTAGCTTCACTGTAGGTAGCATTTATAGCTTGTTCAAAAAAATGATAAGTACTCTGCCCATCGGTTATGTTGTTCATTACAGTAGATGCGTAAATGTTTTCCTAACTCTTTACTTACCCTTTCAGCAAGGTTTCCTTGTGGATCTCGTATTGACGTTAACACTGGTTGTATGCCGTACTGAGTTAGCGTTTCTGCCCATGCTTTATTTTGAAATTGTTTACCTTGGTCACTCAATATCTTTTAGATTTGACCATACTTCGGTACATATTTGCGTAGTATGACATTCAGTACACTTTTAGTGGTGGGTCTTCGAATAGCGTAGAGTCGAACTGCCTTGGTGAACACATCTATACATAATAAGTCTTGGTGAACAAGTATGTGCTTTGTACCCCCGTGAATAGCTCTCAGAAATGGGCCCAGGAAGTCCACTGCTACTAATTCTCCCTTTTCCTTGTCTTGATATTTTGGATATCTACGTACAGTAGGTGTGAAGATTCGGATGTCGTGCTGTTTGACATTCGTAGCATCCTTTTAAGATTGCTTTTATTCTTCTAAACATATTATTAAAAATAAAGTCTTCCTTTAAAGCTAAATGACATTTTAAAGCAGACACATGTGCTAAACTTTGATGACATGGTAAAATTAGTGTTTTTAGCATCTCTGGTGATAGGACTATTTTCCAATCATAATTGATGAGTTTGTACAATATACCGTTTTTTATTGTATATCTACTAGATAGTGGTGATAACTTCATATGACTTATTTGAAGATCTTTGTTTTGTTCACTTGCTATATTGTTTAACAAATATTTAACTCTATCATCTGTTTGATATGTAATATTTAATATCCTAACATCGTTACACTTATTTATATTATTTATTGTTCCCCCTTCTGTAGGACAATAGGTGTTAGACAATATTCTTTCCTGTTGTGTATTGTTTAGGTTGTCACCCAAATCAAGTGTGTGCAGGTCGTTTATTAAGCCTCTACGTGCTGGCGTTTTGTTCCCCTTCTGCAGTCATTCCGTTCTCTTGTCGGTTGGCGTTCTATGATCACCCCCTTCCACCTTGGATGTTAACGGGCGTGTCGACTGTTGTAAATTTTATTTTCCTAATTATTCTTATTATTATGATTATTATTTGTGTTAACATTTTGTATATTAGCATTGTATGGTTTTACGTGTGTTTTCGACGTACCTGGATGTGCGTACGCTCCTTTATTTGGAGTCGGGTTACTTTTTTTCATATGGTTGTTTATATTCTTTCCACTTATCTTCTTTCTTCTCGAACTGCGGCGATTTGTGATGTATTGGACTTTGTGTAGAGTACTGCTGCTGCTGCGGCCGGTTGTCTCTCCTTTCGTACTCTTTATTAACAAATTGTGATGATTGCGTTACAAGGATAAGAAGTTCCTCAATGTTTTAACTCCTTGGGTATATACGAAAAGTCTAATGTGTCTGTCAAAATGGTAGCTTAATTTTAATACTAATTCGTGCTCCGTGAAACTTGGTCTAAGATGCTTACACCGTTCGACGAGTTGTATAATGTAGTCTTCCATGGAACGTTTGCTGTTGACGTAATACCGCCCATACTCCAGCTGGTCTCGTACCTCTCTCTGGGTATGTATATTCCAGTACCGATTTTCGAAGGATGCCTTGAACTGTTCATAAGTTTCTGTTTCGTCCCGAACAATCGTATACCATTTGGATGCTGTTTCCTGGAAATGTCGACTTACAAAATCTATACGGTCTCTGTCGCTTAGGTTGCTTCCTATTGTTGCCATTTCGCATTCACACTTTTGTAAAAATTCTATGGGGTTCTCCCATTTATTACCTTTAAAACTGATCTTCTCTCAATCTTCTACTTTTGCAGCACACATCATTATAGCACTTGGTCGTCTCTTGACTTTCGCTCCTCTAGTAGTCCATCTTTCATATTGTTAATTTCCATGGAGTGGTGCGTAGTTTTTCTCGTGACCTCCTCCACAGCTATTTCTACTGTCTGGGTCCTCGCAGTGAGTTCCTTTGTTCTGTTTGTGTTATCCAGGATGCGCTCATTCAAGTCTTTGTGTTTGAGATCTTGCTTCTGCTTCGCAATTTTAAATTTTTCTCATCAATGCTGATATTGCGCTGATATAATTTTTTCCTATTCTTCTATGTTATATAAACATGAGAAAAATAATTTTAAACGGCGGTCGAACCTATTTACGGAGACAAAAAATTAAATTTTTACTCCCATAAGAACGCATGGTGAATGAGCGCCATAGTGACTGTGTAGACGGTGAGAAATGACATAGGTCCAGCTGTTGTTGACGCGTGACGCTTTTTCAAAACAAAATTTACATGATTCTTACATGTTCAAAATTGCGTTGAGCCCAAACGGCGGTTTAAAGCTTTGCGTTGAGCCCACCGCGAGTTTATTATTAGTAACCTCCGAGGCGCAGGAGACTAAAGCATGTGCGGTGAGCCGGCTACCCAAAATCACTCTCAGCGGTGGATACTGTAGGAAATTGATGAGCCGGCCACCCACGAGTCCGAAATGTAATGCTTTGCATTGTAGGCAATTGAATTACATTAAGGCAAAAGTGGGTAATTATGACATTTCTCACCGTCTACATAGTCAATATGGCGCTCATTCACCATGGCATGCGTTCTTATGGGAGTAAAAATTTAATTTTTTGTCTCCGTAAATAGGTTCGACCGCCGTTTAAAATTATTTTTCTCATGTTTATATAACATAGAAGAATAGAAAAAGAAATATTTCACAGCAATATTAGCATTGATTATAAAATTCATAAATACCGTTATGGCTTATTATTTTGTTATATTTTTATTGAATCTTCTGTCACTTTATATATTTTTTCTTTTTTTATATTGTATCTTTTCCGTTACACTCGGATCTGATCCTCTCCATTACTCTGGCTATTAGCTTCACTGAGTTGATGTTGATACCTTGAGACTTAACAATAGACTGTAATGTTTTTTCTTCCTCTTCAACGAGTTTGAGAAAATTTCGAAAATTCCTCATTGGTTAATCCCAATGCAATTAGGTGTCACATGACCCTTATTATTTAAATTATAAGATTTTTACAATTCCCCTCTAATTTACTCCCCAATTATCATATAATTATAGTTAAATCTAATTACTTTTTTTTCATTATAAAATTACAAAGATTTTGATATCCCTTTTGGTTGGTGTCTGTTTCCTAATAGATGAATTATCATCTTTACAAAATTTTGGTCTTTACACTATTTTCATATAGGTTTACATTTACTGAAGATATTTTCTGTTTGGCTTGTATGTTTAATCATTGTAATTCCCGTTTATACTGACATCATCTGGTTTCTTAGTTATATCATTTCTGATTAATTAATTTATTATACTACAGTACTAGTTATTTTACTAATAGTTGATTTCTTTTACTTTTAGTATAAGTCATTGTGACTTCCTTAGTATTACCTTCTACTGAACTATTTAACATTTTTTTTTGTTGATTAGGATATTTCTTACTGTTTATATTGTCTTTATAGTGGTTTGATTATCTCACATTAATGCTTCTATTACCTTCCAACACTAATATTACCTTAAAACAGGAATTATAGACATGCTACTTAGAGTTGTGCCTTTATGGCTGGGATTACATTGATTGATGGGATTATTACT
This sequence comes from Magicicada septendecula, assembly GCA_034769895.1. Lineage (NCBI taxonomy): Eukaryota > Metazoa > Arthropoda > Insecta > Hemiptera > Cicadidae > Magicicada > Magicicada septendecula. The sequence goes on from CM068375.1 coordinate 103,239,979, forward strand.
TATTACAAATTGGTTTACTTTCCATAGTAGTAATTTTTTCCTTAGTTTGGCAAATTTTGTTGACTGATTAATTCTATTTAGTGTGTCTGAGCCTAATTTAGGTATCTATGGTATTTTATACATAACAGTGCGTCTATTTTCTTACAATCTTTTTCTTATTTGACAATTTATAATATTCATAATAGCATAATATTCTTAATAGCAATATTACTAAGATTATTACACACAAAACATATTTAAACATAACTAACTCTTAATACAATTATTTAAACAAATTGAACTTTCTAATTGTAGTCTTTTCCCTTGAAACAAATATGGGACTTGACTTTAAATCCTAATTAATACAATGTTGCTGAACATTCAAAATAATATAAATCATGATTTTCTGATATTACTGATCACTCATTATATTACACTTTTTCTTCCTTCACTTATCACTTTTTTTCCACAGTGTTCAGCTTATAATTATTTACAATATTGTTCTTACTTGGTATTGTACCTCTATGTTGGATTTTACATTATTTTTAACTTTATACTCTTACTTATTTTATAGTTTTATTTTACATTTTCTATTATTTTTTTCTTGATAGAGGTAGTTTTTCTGTTTGTTTTGTAGGATTGATCATTTTATTTTGTTTGACTGGGCATGTAATGTTTGTCACATTACATATACCTCCCCACCAAAACATGATTATTTTTGTTAAACAGGCATTAGGGAAAATAATCTGTTAAGCCTTACCTTTTTAGGTTTAGTCATAAAACTTTTTTATTTTAAAATTTTTTTTCTTATCGTTGCTCCATTGTATTGCAGGAATTGGAGAGGTTTTGTGAGATTAATTACTATATGGGTTGTTGTTTCTTGTTAACCTTTACAGGGGTGAAAAACGATGATCCATAATTAAAATTCTTTGGTTGATAATTTCGTACTTATTCTTCTATATTTTTTGTGTTCTTCCAAACGACTGCCTTCCTTGTAATTGGTTATCTTGCTCATACTGGTGGGTTTATTTGCATCAAATTCTTCTACCTTCTGGTTTCATTAGTTATCTTCTATGTGGGCTTATCCTCCAACTGGTGCTATAATTTCTCCCTAACTCTACATGGCACGGTGAATGAATATCGAATGTGAGTGGCACATTTGCGGCCTGTTATCCTCACTCGACCATTCCCCCAGTGCATGATACAGTGCTCTTTGGCTACTGCCCATACGCGTATTTATGACTTCTGAGTGGCGCCGTAGCATCCTACACTCTGTCATTTCTCAGGGAATAGCATCGACTTTTTTCAGGAAAAGAGAGATTGAAGAAGTTCTTTGGATGGACAAGCAGCAGTGGAAGATGAGAATTCAATCAATTCTGTAATCTTTGGTTCCGGAAAATCTGTAAACATTGTACAGCCGGAATAATAATAATGTTCCTCTATCTTTGTTGCACATTATTTAGTAGATTAATAGTAAATTGTACTTTTTTATGGAATCGAATCATTAACTTCTGTCTAATATTACGAGTCAGAGTTTCCTGGTCACGTGTCACAGAGTGGTCACGGATCCAGGCTTTAGACTTATGAGGCTTGACTTTATAAAGCAATCCAAGACACTTCAACCACCCTTTTGTATCGCTGAGGTTACTTTTTTGTATCTATCCACACAGCTGACATCTTGGGTAAAGGCTTCAGCCCCCTGATAGTAAGTATTGGGCATTACCGAATGGCATTCCATACATTCTTCAGTTTTGTAACACACCTTGGTTTTTTTCCTTCTTGACTAAGGAGCACCTTATTGAGAACAGTGTATACACACTCAGTTAAGAGTCTGGTAAACGAACGGTCATGAGGTTATCGTACATTATTATTTACATGATGTATTCAAATCAACAAAATACTGATTGCTAGTGCAGCCAGACTAATTGTAGTTAACAGACAATCGTGAAAGCTAAACGTGAATGGGATTGTGTAAGGACAGATTATAAGGGGGATTATATAATTACGGGTTGTTTGAGCGGGGAAATTCTCGCGTGTTTTTACATATGCGTTTGATAAATTACTGAACCGGATGCAATTAGTCGAGAATAGAATCAGCATATACGAGATAAGGTCTTTGTCAAGCCGTATCGTTCCACATCTATCACTTACAAAGAGAAATATAACATATAAAACTAGTGTGTGCGTTAACTCATTCTTAGATCCAACGTTTTTCCTTAAGATCTCAATCAAGTTTCTCTCTTCGAATGTTACAGTGTTTTTAGCTATAATATTACACACATCTCTTCACACACTCAAGTATACAAACACACAAATGTCGGTTTTAATTTGTATTTTTATTTAGCTTTAAGTTTTTTGTGGTTATTACATATATATAATGTAAATTAACTAATAAAATGATAGATTTTTTCTTATGTGAAAAAATCTGTCATTTAACAGACACAATGAATTAGGAATAACAGATTCATTGAAAATCTATTATAAATATTTTTAAATGTTTCTTTACTTAAATATTTAATTTTTATTTATTGAATAATAGAAAAATAAGAAAGACCGGATTTGAAAAACGCCAGTCTTTAAAAAATACAAATTTGTAGACATTCAACTTTTTAAAATATCTCAATTCTTTTTATTGACTCAATAAAGGAGACGCATCAGTAGAATATAGAATGGCTTTAGTGGAGGCATCCATTGCTTATTGTCTAAATGCGTTAAATACTTGGTAATCTTACAAAATTAAATATCGGTATGGAGATTAATGTTTATATTAATTAATGTATATATAATTAAATATATATACATTACTTCCATGTTCTTAGATTTATATTTAAAATCATTTACTTGAATTTTTTTTGATAATTTCTAAAAAAATATCCTCCACCCTCAAACTTGTTTCACAATTTATGAATATTTTTGTTATTATGTGGTAGTCGTCTAATGTAATGTTATTTTGGAGTCACTTTATCCATAAAAATTAGGTACTTTATTCTTATAAAGAAACTGAACTGCACAGACAATCATAATTTATAAATTACACCGAGGGTGAATGATGTATAGTGTTATCAAAGTCTTTCCTGTCAATACTATTCTAGTCATTTTTCTATTTTAAAATCGAGTCTTTCTTTCTTACTATTCGTCTTCTGATTTCCTGGAAGACTATTCTGTTCACCCGTATAATTATAAATTTCTCTGCAAAATATTTCTTCCTTAATACGTTTGTGTCTTCTGTTTAACACCCACCATTCTGATCCATGTCATAACGCTATATTCCACACAGGCTTCTAAATAACTAGTCATCAGGAAGGTCAAAATATTTTCCACGAGGGGCAAACAATTTTCCAGAGAAGAAAAATATTTATATATTTTACATACATACTGTCACAGGACAAATGGCGCCAATCGTACACACTATCGTTTTTGTGGTCCTTAAAAGGACCGTTTGTCAAGGACGCTACATCATTTGCGTACGCCGCCCGAACCGCGCTGTGATGTTCGGCGGCTGCATCCGTTGTTCCGGGCGTACTGCGGTCCTCTTCTTTCGGCTGCGGTATGTAGAGCCCGCTGCTGTCCCAGGCCAAGATTAACACGACTGGGGGTTGCGTGGCCCGCGCGAAGCGCGGGTCGCGAGTAGTGCAGTGTCCCGAGTCTCAGAAAGGACTCCTGCCACTGGGTCTACTTGAGTGCTTTATGTATGTTTTTACCTAATTATGGAGGGGTCTGAAGCGACCTGTGATTGGTGGATTATACCACCGGGACTAACAAACGAGGTCGCTTCCAGGACTCACCTGGTCGCGGGGTGTATTTACCAAGTCCGGCAATGAGGGAATTGTGGGTCACTCTGTCGGAACGAACATAGAATCTACGCGCCAGGCGTCTCACGGTGTCATCAAAATAGCGGACACCGAGTCCTCTCCTCGAAAGACGAGAAGAGTACCTCCGGGGGACTTTACACGCAAGCTTCAGTCCCCGGTCGAGTACGCGCTGGAGCACTGATCTACGAGCCAGGTATCCCCAAACAGGACAGGCGTAGGTAATCACGGGCAACACGTACGAGTTGACTATGAGCTTACCTAGCCGGGGGGTCATTGCCGGATTAGACAGCACGGGCCAGAGTCTACTGAGTTGCGCCGAAGCGCGTTGTCTGATGTATTGTGTATGGGTTCGCCAGGTGAGTCGGGAGTCCACGTGGAGCCCGAGGTACTTGACGCTGTTGGTCCAGGGTACCTCGACGGGGCCTACTTTAAGCGGCCGAGGCCGCTTGCGTTTACGCGAGAATATTACCGCGGCACTCTTGGAGGCGTTAACGGCAACATACGCGTCGAGTTGGCGCTGGAGCTTGATTACCGCATAACTTGCGTTCAGCTCTGAGGCAAAAGCCGCAGTGTCGTCCGCGAACAGCGACAATTTAACTCCAGGAACTCGGGGCGTGTCGTTGACAAACAGCGAGGACAGGAGAGGCCCAAGTACACTTCGTTGATGGACACCAGCGGTAATACGCCTCTCCGAAGAGAGAGCGTGGTCTATTCTCACTCGAAAGCTACGGTCTCGCAGAAAGCTGCCGATCAAGTGAAGGTAGCAATCTGGGAGAAGGACTTCCGTTAATTTGTAAAGGACACCCTCGTGCCACACGCGGTCAAAGGCTTTCTCTACGTATAGGAAGATCGCAGTCGTCTGTTTGCCCTGGCAGCCAGCCTCGGTAATGCATTCCACGAGTCTCATCAGCTGATGAGTCGAGGAGTGCAGCTCACGAAAGACGAACTGTTCGGGGATCAGCACGTCCAGTCTTTCTAGGTGGTCGCGGATCCTACGCTGGATCAATCGCTCGAAAACCTTGGACGTCTACCTCGCTGCAGATTTGCTCAGTTAAAGCCGGGTTCTTGGATGGGTTGGGAGCGAACTGTCGCTCTAAACTGTCAGCCAAGAACTCTGCCTTCTCGAGGGGGCTTCCAAGGGGTTGACCGCCGAGTCCGACCAGTGCGGGGAGAGGCGCACGTTTACGCTTTCCCGTTAGGGCACTGGGAATCCGCCAGACATTACGGTTCTCGGCAGGGCAATCCATCTGTGTTACAGCTAGCTCCCAGTTGCGTCTACGGAACGCCAGCATTTCACGACGCAACTTGCCGGACGCTCTGTTAAACGCAGCCTTGTCAGCCGGGTCACGAGTCCTCTGCCAGCGTCTCCGGAGGCGATTCTTCTCACAAGCGAGCTGAGACACTGTAACCCCTCCTTATTTTTTATTTGTTTTTTTTTTTATAATTTTTTTTTCTAAGGAGATGCTACTAGATATTTAGAACTAGGCAGAAGGCCTAGAAGAAGCGTAAAATGTGCTGGATCCAGTGAGACGGGACTTGCAATTAAAACTTTCTATTAACAGACAAGATAACAACTTTTATTAAAGTTTCTTAATTTCCATAATCCATGTTATATATATATATATATATAAATTAATTATAATTCAAAAATTTCCCATTATTTGTTTAATACATCATAATCCAGAAAAATTTCAATATCACAAATTCCCATAATTTATATGAAATGATTATTTCATATATTTTCCTAATTCAAATAATTTTTACATTAATACTTCTTAAATATTTATCATGATTCCAAAACTGATCATCATGATTCAGGATAAAATTCCAATATTACCTGTAATTTCAAATATAACAATAGTCTCAATTTCAATTTCAATTGAATATTTCAATAGATCAATTTCAATTATAACATGTAAATATCATTCCTTCACATAATTCAACTATATATATATATATATATATATATATATATAAATCTTATTCATTATTTTAACACATAATTCAAACACATAATATAACATATATACCTATACATCACATAATCACAGACAAATTACAATTATAAAGCCTGGCGCACCGCCTGCATATTTTTATCAAATACATACATAAAGGTAGAGAAAATCGGGACTTGCCATAATAACAAGAAACTACAATTATAAACTTAATGTGCCAGCACAGCCTGTATAATTTCATAAAAATTGTAAAATCTTTAATTCCACAAAAATATAAAAAATGTAAAGAAATCTGAATTGACCATAAGAACGAGAAATCACAAATTCAAAGTGTCCGTGCAGCCTGTATAGTTTTATAAAAAATACGTTCAGTAAATTTAAAATAATCTGGCTTGACCATAATAACAAGAAAATATAATTGTAAAATTAAGTTTCCGTACAACCTGTATAACTTTATAAAAATTGTAGAATCTTTAATTTTATAAAAATATAAAATTTTAAAGAAAATCTGATTTGAACATAACAGCAAGAAAATACAATCATGAATTGAAGCGTCAGTACAGCCTGTATAATTTTATAAAAATTGTAAAATTTTAATTTTATAAATATATATAAAAATTGAAAGAGATTCTGAATTGACCCGGCCGCCGGCATGTTCCAGCATATGCCTGACCCGACATAGGATAACATGTCGGAAGTTTGCTTGAATTGGCACCAACAGGTGCCTACCCCTGATTTGTGAAATTTTTAAAAGTAACTCGATCTGATAGCAGAATACAAAAAACCCCAGCCCATGTATGAAAAGAAGGTGATTAAGTGCAAAAACCCCGTGATAAAAATGAAACCAAACCAGCCGTTTCAGCACATCGTACAAACAACACCCATCTACTTAATTAAAAAACTGTCCCCCACAACTTTTGCACCCATAATAGAGCATAAAATTAACGCACGCTGGACACATCCAGCGGGCGGGCCTACAATTGTTCTCGTACTAAATTTATTATTAAACGCAGGTTAAATGAAAACTGTCCAGCCGGCACACACCCGATTAAACAGTCTAACGGTGTAAAAGTCAATCAAAGTGAATGTTAAATGCACAGAACATAGTGTTTCCTGTAGAGGCGAGGTGTGAGTTAAAAAAAATGTTTAAATATCACCTCATTTTGGTCCAGAGTTACAGTGGCATGTCTTACAGTGGTGTCTCCCTCAGCAGCCGAGCAATATAGTGTAAAGTTGTTCAGGACATGTTGAAGTTGAATGTACACCTCTCTGTGGTAAAATCTCCGACTACCTCGGGAACCCTGGACATTAATATTAATTAATTGAATGACCACTAAAGCATAACCCACACATGCCACATACAAGCGTGTATGAACAGAATCAAGACCTGGCCGCCCCTGACCAATTCAACACTGTTCATCAAAAATTAGGTGCCACATTCTCTCTTTTATATTTCAAATTAATATCTCACACTTGATTTGGCTCGATTTATAAACCACACTCACAGGCATATACAACGTTAACATATTACGACAGGTTGCAAGTTTATACGGCCATGTGCTCGCACAGTCAATTCACCAAAGTCTCGCAAAATACATAATATTTTTACATCTCTTTTTACATGCACAATTACTAGTTACAAAATACAAGGTATTAGGCTGTATTCTTGTTTAAATAAATTAAATACGTAACAATAACCATACACTTCCGGTCACCACGCCACGAGGCATTCATATCAGACAAATCTGTTCACATCTAAGTTAATTATGGTTTGAATTTAAACTTTTTGCAACAAAATGAATAATATATATTTAATGTACTCACCGGAAGGTCTATGGGCGTTTACTTAGCCATGACAGAATAGAAAAAGAACAATTTAAGAAACTCCACGCTGCCGAGAAGAGACTTGTTTTCGTTACTGTAGCAGGCAGGCGACTAACAGACTCAACGTGCACCGGACCCGCAACTTAATTGTCGCCCCGCTAGATAGCGCCGGCATGCCTTAACTGCCGAAACTTGGCAATACAGATCGCGTTGACTGACAACTTTGCCAAAATTAAAAAATTATATATATATATATATATACACAAAAAAAATTTCTATTTTGTACAAACGCCGGTTCCTCAAAAAACCGGCACAACACCTTCGGGGATACGCTGATAGTCGGGTGTGAGCCCCGGCTTCATCCGGGAGGTCACGTCTACCGCCGAGACTACGGCTGTGTCGAATAAGGCAAGTGCCTCGTCGACATGCTGGGTAGTGTCGAGTGATATATGCTCAGGTAGGCGGCGACTGAACGCCGGGCCAAAGCGTTCCCACTCGGTTACCCGCCGCTCGTCGCGGAGCTATATGTACACTGATGGGTCAATGGTCCAAGGACAGTTCCGAAATGACGTAGATGTGGACCGGGCAATAAACGCCCCTGACCGCGGCAATGTCCAGTACATCAGGGCGGGAGTTAGCCCTCGAGGGATAGTATGTAAGCCCGGTAGCCCGGTAGTGGGGTAAGCCCGGACCCATGACTGTGACCCGAGCCGCATCAGCATACCTGCGTAAGCGGGCCCCGTTTGGGTTCACTAAGCGGCTCCCCCAATCAGGGTGCTTACAGTTCAGGTTGCCCGCCAGGACTATGGCTTCTGTGGCCGCCCAAGACGACCTCCAGATCGTTTGACAGGAGCACCGTTTGTGGAGGCTTGTATGCGGAAACCACGAGTAGACCGCCGAGAGCACGAAGGAGCTCAACCGCGGTGCACTCGAGGTCCCGCCGCTGAGGCAGGACTCGCCTTCACCGCGAAGGCGGGGCACCCTCCTGTGCGATCCGACCGGTCGTCCCGGTAGCACACGTAGTTGGGGACAGGCCAAGATTTTCTAGCGGCGCTCTTTTTATGCCCTGACAGGTCGTGTGCCATGAACCTATCAGAGCGCCGCTGATCCCTGACTGGCTAGCCTCGAGCACGTTAGATGGTCACGTCTCGGCTGCTGATCCCTGATTGGCTCGCCTCGTCTTCTCGTGTCACGTCTCGGCTGGCGCCGGGAGCAGATCTTCCCTTCGCTGCGTCACAACTCCCCCGAGTCTTGAATGCTCTCCGGTGGCCAGCCCACTGTCCTTCTTCGGAGGGTTTGGGCCGTTGGCGGTGAACCTTGTATGGGCATCCGTCCTTCTCCACTGTGTAAATCTCCCCGCACCAGCTGACCTACGGCCAGTGTAGGGTCCTGTGTCCTCCGTTCCGGATACCGCCGCTGCTGATACTGCGTCTGGTGTGACCTGGCCGCCTCTTCTCGTTCCGCAATTGGCCGGACGTCCTGTTCCGCGTGTGGCCGGCTCCAGTCGCCGGATCAGCGTAGGTCTCTGCCCAGCAGAAGCTCGTTCGGTGTCACTCCAGTGGCGGCGTTTGCACGATTCCGCAGCGAGAACAGAACCGCCGGCAAACGCTTCTCCCAGTCGCCATGGTCCTTGCAGTCAATGGAGTTGGATCCGCAACGCCTTCTTGATCTCGCCGTTGCGCCGCTCGGTCGGGTTCGCCCTGGGATGGTAGTTGAGTGTAGTCCACGGTCGTATGTGCAGCTTGTCGCACATCTGCTTCCACTTGTGGCACGTGAGCGGCTTCCCGTTGTCGGTGACCAACGCCTCTGGGTATCACCAACGAGGGAACACTTCTTCCTCCAGGTACCGGATAATGGTGTCGGCGTCCGCCTTGCGCACGGCCTTTGCTTTCACCGATCTCGACATCATATCCTTGACCACTACGATGTACCGGTTGCCAGCTCGAGTCAGCGAATATGGTCCCATGAGGTTAAGGGCGACAGTATTCCAACATCCCCTGGGTCGGTGAGGTCGCTGTTGGTCTTGTTCGGGATTTGCGCCGCGCTTGTGTAGGGCGCATATTCTGCAACTCCGGACGTATCTGCGGACGTCAATGGTTAGGCCGGTCCAGACGAAGTCCTTGCCGATGTCCCGAAACGTTTCTTCGGCCCCCGGATGACCGGCTTCAGGGGAGTCGTAAAAGTGCCTGATTACCTCCATGCGGACACTCGGCGGCACGTAAAATCCTGGTTCCTGGTTGCGTCTTTCCTTCCAAACCAGGCCCTTGATTACCCGGTATCCTCTCACTGTAGCCGCCGCAGGGTCGTCTCTCAACGCTTGGCACTCCTGGTCGCCTTCTTGCGCCTCCTGCACTGCCTGGTGGATGCCGACAGCCGTGAATTTTTGTAGTCGCGGTGCAGTTGCCGCAACACTGCGGAGTGGCCTCTCTTCAGGTTGCATCCGTGGTTCTCCTTGGACGCCGGCGGTATCTTCAAGCCCAGGTTCCCTCGAGAGGAAGTCCGGCAACTCGTTCTCCTTGCCCGGGCAATGGACGCCCGGTGAATTTGAAGCTCTGTATCAGTAGAGCCCAGCGAGCCTATTTCGTCTTCTGCCCCGTCGCCTGCTTCAGCCAGGTTAGCGCCTTGTTGTCGGTCCTTAGGGTGAAATGGTGATCCTCCAAGTATGGCCGGTATTTCTTGATGGCCCAGACGACTGCCAAGCACTCCAGTTCGTTGGAGTGATAGTTCTTCTCCGCCTCGTAGAGCTTGGCACTGGCCTACGAGATGATACGCCTCTCTCCGGCATCGGTGCATTAATAAAACACCGCTCCAAGTCCCTTTTGGCTGGCATCGGTCTGCAGAAACATCGGCAAGTCTCGATCCGGTCGTGAGAGTTTAACGGCTGCCGGAAAGCGGCCTTAACCTCTTCGAAGGCTCGCTGCGTTGTATCGTCTCAATGCCACTTTCTTGTCCGCAGCAGGTCCGTTAAGGGTTCCGAAATAATGGCGAAGCAGGGGATGTACTCTAGCAGCCAGTTTCAGGTTCCCAGGAAGCGTTGTAGCTCTTTCTTGTTGCTGGGGGCCGGCTGGTCTTCGATCGCTCTGAGATGTTGCTGCTGCGGGAGGTTGCCGTCCGGAGTAATCTCGTGGCCCAGAAAGGCGACTTCTTCCCGGCCGAAGTGGCACTTGTTGAGCGAGCAGTCAGCTGGTGGATCTGCACCTTTCCAAGACTTGATCCAGGTGTCACAGGTGTGTTTCCCAGTCGGGGGAGTAGACAATGATGTCGTCCAGATAAACGAGGCAGCACTCCCGTAATAGTCCCGTGAGAACATCCTGCATCAGCCGTTGGAAGGTGCTGGGCGCGTTCTTCAGCCCAAAGCACATCACCCGGAACTCATAGCGACCTCCGTCGGGCACCGAGAATGCTGTGTACTTTTTTGCTTCTTCCTCCAGCGGGATTTGCCAGTACCCGCTCTTCAGATCTACGGTCCAGAAGACTTTGGCCCCGCTGAGGTCCTTGATTGTTTCGTATATCAGCGGCAGTGGTGAGTCCACATCCTCGGTCTGATCGTTCAGCCTCCGGAAGTCCACGCAGAACTGGGGGGTGCTGTACTTCTTCTTCACAATCACCACCGGAGATCTGTATGGCGAGGTGGCCAGTTCAATGATACGCTGCCTTAGCATCTCTTCTACCTGTTCCCGGATGGTGCGTTCCTTCTCCTCGGAGTACCGGTACATTGGGAGCCGCAATGGCTGGCTACCTTCATTCAGCCGGATCTCGTGCTTGGCTGCAGTTGTGGTGCGGAACGGGCCACGGGAGAACAAACTGCGATGACGGTGTAACATTTCCAGAAGCCGTTTACGGTGTTGGCCACCTGCTGATGTTTGAAGGCCAGATTCCTCAATGACCTCTTCCTCGGGCTCCGCCCAGAAGACCGTCTGTCGGTTCTCGCTGCCAATGTGAAGGCAGCCCCGTCGGTAGTCCACAACTGCTTGGTTTGCCGTGAGCCAGTGATGGCCCACCAAAACTTCTTCTTGCAGTCCGGGCACTTCTAGCAGACTGGTGGTGGTCGCGAGACTTCCAATTACAATGTCTGCGACGACGGCGGCCGTTGATTGAAATTGCAGACCGTGTAGTGCTAGCTGGATATCTCGGGGCTCCGTCTTCCTTCCTCCGGGCAGCAGACCGGCCCGAACGAAGTCGTAATTTGCGGCGGAGTCCAAGGCTGCGGTCAGTTTTCTGCCGGCGATCTCTATTGGAATGCGCGGTATGTCCGTACCTAGTTGATTCACGCGCCCCGGTGGGCTATTTACAGGGGCGCTTGGTCGTTTCCCTGCCGGTTCTTCACAGGGCAGTCCCGATGGAAGTGTCTTCCCGGGCAGAAGCGGCACTTGGGCGTTAGGCTGTTCATTCTTTATTCCTCTTTCGTGCTTGAGGCCGATCGACACTGCTTCGACCCCCCTACTTAATCCAGGGAGTTTTCAGCAGAGCCATCCCGACCTCGAGCACGACTATCTTGATCCAAGTCCGTCTCGATCCTCATTGCCCGTTGTAAAAGTTCCTCCAAATTTGTAGGCGGCGGGAACGTCAGTGCCGGTTGAAGGCGTGGCTGCAGCTATAGTGTAAGCATGGCTATGCTCGTCCTCTCGTCACCTCCGAGATACAGACGGTGAAACAACTTGATTTTTCTCAGGATGAAGATTTCCTCCGATTCCTGCCGCGGCGTTTGACCGTACAGCTCGGCCAGCAGCTCTACGTCGCGTTGCGTCCTGCAGAATCGATGCCGGAAGCGGTCGCAGAACTCGGGCCAATTTATCTGCAATCCCGTGTATCTCTCTGCCCACGTGGCAGCTTCTCCTCGGAGCTGCCGCACTGCGTAATCCACCCACTGTTCCGGTGGGACTCTGTAGTCCCGCAGCTGTCGCTCTAGCTGTCGAAGATATCGTTCTGGATACTCGTACTTGAGGCCATGGTATGTAGCGGTGATCACCGTTGGCAACGTGCACCTCAGAGCTGCGGTGAATTGCGCAAACCCTTGCTCTACCTCGAACCCGGTGTCCCGCTCTGTGTAGCTGTTGGGCGCCATGTTGTTTTGTGTGCCGGCTGGTTGCTCTCTAGTGTGGCTGCGTCTTGCATCCGCAAGATGATCGGTGCCCTACGTTGGGCGCCACATTTCACAGGACAAATGGCGCCAATCGTACACACTATCGTTTTTGTGGTCCTTAAAAGGACCGTTTGTCGTGGACGCTACATATTTTGCTTACGCCGCCCGAACCGCGCTGAGATGTTCGGCGGCTGCGTCCGCTATTCCGGGCGTACTGCAGTCCTCTTCTTTCGGCAGCGGTATGTAGAGCCCGCTGCTGTCCCAGGCCAAGATTAAAATACTACCAGAGCTGTTGGGTTGCGCATCGTGAGACGACCCAATGGTTTCCTAGTACCGAGCCTCCGGTAGGGGCTCCTGCCTAGTGATCCTGTCCAGACGGAATATATTTATTTAATTACTGGTCGCTACAACGACATGCTCGTACTAGGTCGACTAGTACAGTATTTGTCGAGGCCGTTTCCAAGAATCACCTGGAAGTGTTCGGTAGTTGGCGGGGTGATTTCCGCCACAGTTGATGCACCTTTTAAAAGCAGGTGCATCGCAGTGTTTACTAGCGTGAGGTAAAGAGCACCTCACGCGCACCGAAGCGTTTGAACAAGTTTCAGAGTGATGCCCGTAGCGTTGGCACCTGTAACACTGAGGCAGAGCCCCGGGAGCGCGGCTTCTTTCCATTTTAACGCGGAAACCAAAAAGCCGCGTTAGTGAGAGTAGGATTGCGCCTGCCTCGCTATTCTCTGCCATGATACGGACCAGGAGAATTGGACGCCTTGGTCCGGCTGGAGCAAACACTCGATGCACCGCGCGAACCGGATAGCCCACCTCGCGCATCTCATCGAGGATTTCCTCGATAGGAGAGTCCACGTCCAAGCCTCTGAGCACGAAGGACAGAGGCTTTACGTGTTTAGGTGAAAAGGTGTGGAACTGGAATTGCGATGATTCCACGAACTCCATTACACTGCGATACACGTCCATTCCTCGGACAACGATCTTGACAGTTTCGCCCCCAAGGTGCTTCAAGTCAACGTTGGCCGGGGAAAGTCCGGGAGCCGCTATCAGTCGCCGGTAAAAACCGGTGACGTTGTTCACGCCGTGAACGAACACGGGCGGGATGCGACCAGTGGCCGGCGGTGCTTGGGCATCGCCGGGCACAATCGGCCCCGTGCCGTATTCGCCATCGGCGGGGAGATCTTCCATGGCGGACGCCGAGGAAGAGGTTGAGGAGGACCGGTTCCGCCTCGGTTTCTTAACCGGGCGCCCCCGTGGCCCAAACGCCACGAAAGCGTAGGTCTCGTCACCGGGCAGCGGAACCGTCCGGGGATCTACTTGGTCCGCATGCATAAGCGGGGAACTCGGCGAGTCGCTCGAGTGGGGCATGGTAGTGGCGAGCGACTGCGTGCTCGTTGACTCGGCCGTACCGGGCATGTCCGCCAACGAGCGGGAGGTTCGCCTACCAGAGGCAGCCAGGCCCGTGCCGGACCTCGAGTAGGGGAGCTGGAGCGCTCAGGCTGTACTAGAGCTTGGCTAATGACCGGCTTCGTTAGATACCTCTACTTACCAAGAGAGGTGTCCACCGGCCTCTTTACCCTGGCGATATCCAAGCTCGTTTACAACTGGTGGGGGCTCGCAAGGATCGTCCTGGGCAGCGCTACCTAAGAGCCTGAGCGTCAGCGAGCAAGATGCGCTGCGCAACTTGAGCTCTGTCAGACTATATGCTTCCTCTTCACAGGCGAGATGTCGGTCCTGAGAAGGGTCGGCTTGGCTGGTGGCCCTTAGAAGGTCCGACGACCAGCTGTTCTTGTGCTGGCTACTCAATTCACCAGCCAGCTGAGTTGATGTCTTCTATCTTCTTTGGGCCTGATGTTTCCACCGCAGCAGATGTGGTATTGCTGTCCTCTTCAAGTGAAGGCAGCGGGGCAGCAGCTGTACAACAGCGAATCGTTTCCGTAAACGTCCAGTGACGTCCAAGTCTAAGTCCAAGTTGTACGGAGCAGCAGCTATTCGTGCTCCGGTGGTCGCAGTGGCCCAGGCCAAGATTTGCAGCCAGAGCTGTTGGGTTGCGCGCGCGTCGTGAGACGACGCAATGGTTTCCTAGTACCGAGCCTACGGTAGGGGCTCCTGCCTAGTGATCCTGTCCAGACGGAATAGTATTTAATTATTTAATGGTCGCTACAACGACATGCTCGTACTAGGTCGACTAGTACAGTATTGTCGAGGCCGTTTCCAAGATTCACCTGGACGTGTTCGGTACTTGCCAAGGCCAGCTATGAGTGGGTTTGTCTGGGTCCTCGCAGCTCGGACGTAAAATTTACGTGCAAGTCGCCTTGCAGTGTCTTCCAAGGAGCGGACACCGAGTCCTCTTCTCAAGAGTCGAGAAGAAAACCGATAGGGGACTTTGGCCGCTAGCCGAAAGCCCCTATCGAGAACGCTTTGCAACTTTCTTTTATGAACGGTTGCGAGGTAACCCCAGACGGTAAGAGCGTAGGTAATGATCGGCAACAGATACACGTTGACCATCAACTTATCCAGCTTGCGGGTCATAGCCTTGTTGACAAGTATCGGAAACAGTTGCGCGAGACGAGCGGACGTTCTCTTTCGCATCGTCTCAGCATGGGCACGCCAGGTGAGCCGACGATCTAGGTGGACACCGAGGTACTTAACTTCTCTCGACCAGGGCAGGTACGTTCTACCGAGTCCCACTCGGCCTCGTGGTTCTTTCCGGCGCTTTTAGAATAGCACCGCGGAGCTCTTGGTGTCGTTGACGGCAACTTTCCAGCTTTCCGTCCACGTCGAATACGCATCGAGTGCACGCTGGAGTCGTGGGATAGCCCTGTCAGCGTTCCGATCGGCGGTATAGACCGCCGTGTCGTCGGCAAACAGGGCCGTCTGGACTCCTGGCTCTCTGTGTGCGTCGTTGACGTACACGGAGAACAGAAGAGGCCCTAGCACGCTACCTTGAGGTACCCCGGCTGTAATGCGTCTCTCGGAAGAGACATGGTCATCTATTCTCACGCAGAAAGTCCTCTCCGTCAGAAAGCTAGCCAAGAGAGGTGTCCACCCACCGGCCTCTTTACCTAGGCGATATCCAAGCTCGCTTACCACTGGTGGGGGCTCGCAAGGATCGTCCTAGGCAGCGCTACCTATGAGCCTGAGCGTCAGCGAAACAGATGCGCTGCGCAAATTAGCTCTGGCAGGCTAGTTTCCTCTTCAGCGGCAAGTTGGTGGTCCTGAAAATGGTCGCTCGGCTGGTGGCCCTTAGAAGGTCCACGAACTCACCTGTTCTTGTGCTGGCTACTCAGTTCACCAGCCAACTGAGTTGTTGTCTTCTGTCTTCTATGCCCTGATGAAATCCAGCAAGCAGGGCAGCAGATGTTGTTTGTCTGTCCTCTTCAAGTGAAGCTGTACAACAGCGAGTCGCTTCTGCAAATGTCCAGTACGTCTCGGGCCAAGATTTTCTAGCGGCGCTTTTTTTATGATCTGACAGGTCGTGTGCCATGAACCTATCAGAGAGCCGCTGATCCCTGACTGGCTAGCCTCGAGCACGTTAGATGGTCACGTCTCGGCTGCTGATCCCTGATTGGCTCGCCTCGTCTTCTCGTGTCACGTCTCGGCTGGCGCCGGGAGCAGATCTTCGCTTCGCTGCGTCACAATACACACATGCACATATTAGTTTGTAATTCTTATATCATAATAGAAATAAGTATTGTAATAAGTAATAATAATAATAGTAATAATAAGTAATAAGTATTAATAGTAACAAGTATTAATATAGATTGAATTAATGTACTGAAATATTTATTGCTTCAAAATATGCATAAAATTAATGACTTGTAAAAGTTAAAGTTTGATCTCCATTAAGAAGTGCTCAAGTTTCAAAAGTTTAAATAATATGATGTCCCTAATCAAAACATCAGAGCAGGTTTTACTGTATATGAGAGTACACCGTGGACAACAATTTTCAACGTTGCCTATAGAGCGTTGCTCAGAGTGAAGCTACGAATCGACAGTGTACGTCTATGAACCGTTCCTCTGTAAACACGTGCAGTTACACTGGCCAGCGATCCACAGGAAGCAAATTGCTGTCCACGCTGGACACCTTTTCGGCTTGCACGCGTTGTTTTGGTGTGGGTTTCGGCACTTTCCATTTAAAAAGCGTGCAGACGTAAGAAAATAAACATGAGTGAGGCCAGAAATAACGCGAATTGTGTGTATGTGTGTGTGTGCGTGCGTGCGCGCGCGCGTGTGTGTCATACCTGCCTTTTTATTGCGGTAATCACAATAATAAAACTTTGGAAACGTAAATATTACATAATTGAGATATGCTTGCCTGCCAGGAACGATATACGTTTACTCATATATGATTTAAATTAAAATTAAAAAATCGGTATGGAGAACCATACATGACTTCCATGTCCTAAAATTTATATTTAAAATCATTTAAATATTAATTAAATAAGTGGATGCTTGAGTTCTGAAGAAATTACGTATCAGCTAAAATGGTACCACCATGTCAGGTGGATTAAGACTATCCTCAACCTTCGTGAGTAAGGACTGTACTTTTGGATAAAATGTTTGTAGGTCGAACGAAGAGCTAGCTAAAGGTAGCTGCGATCTGATTCCTGTAATAAAATTGGACTCCCGCTGCGAGGGGCCGAGGGATGTCTATAGCGTTATCAAAATCTTTACTGTCAATATACTATACTATATATATACGTTTGTGTCTCCTGTTTAACACCCACCATTCTGATCCATGTCATAACGCTATATTCCACACAGGCTAGTAAATAACCCATCAGGGAGGTCAAAATATTTTCAAGGAGGAGCAAACAATTTTCCAAAGGAGAAAAATATTTATATATTTTTCAAACATACACACATGCACATATTAGTTTATAATTCTCATATCATAATGTGCCGGTTTGCCTGCGAACCGGCGCTTGTATAATAAAATTCGATATATATTTATATGAAAATAATTTATTTATGTCAGACGAGAAATTGTTACGGCGTCAATAATTAAATTGTTAGACGTATCTTAATTTAACGGTGTAATCTGTATTTCCGTTGGGCCTTTCTGCATACGATCGCGATCTGTTGTGGAAAATGTGCGTATTGCTGTGCCTCGGCGCTATGCAGGCAGGCTCAATTTAGTCGACTTTGGGCAACCGCCTCGTGTGCAACTGATCCTTTCCGACAGGGCGGAAGTTCTTTAATTGTCGCTTTTTCTATTGTTTGTGGCTACATAAACTCGCACAGATCTGCGGTAAGTAAATTTAGAATGTATATTATGGATTGCGTGAAATAAAATGTGAATTTGAGCGTTATGTGAGTGGATGAAAATGGATAGCCTTTAAAGATGCACGCCACGTGGCGCGAACTTAAAGTATTTAGTGTCATGTAATTTTAATTTATTTAAACTTTGATACAGCCTTGTAAATTGTAATTAATATATAGAGTAATTGCCCATCGCATTAGTGGAGTAAAAATTGTGTAATTTCGGGGAACAGCAAAGATTTAAATGCATTAGCACGTGGCTGTGTACAACACCGAACAGGTTATAGTGTGTCGAACTCTCTTGCTCACGTAGGCATAATTAATAAATTGAAACTTATAAATTGATTTTAGGGGGGCTGTGAGAATTTTTGGTGTGATGCAAAAGAGAAGTGTTATATTTTAATTAAAATGAGCAAGGTTTAAATGGTCAGGGGTGCCTGTCCGATTTCGTCTAGACTGGTTCAGTCGATGGTCCGTGTATGGGTTATGCTTGGAAATAAGTGTTTGGTCAGCTATTTAATTATCATTTATGCTTAGGGCTCCTGCGCCAGTCGGGAATCTGACCCAAGCATGGAAATTCGACTCTCCATCTGCTCCTGAACATACCAAAAGCTCTCGACTTCACCTGTCGGAAGGAAAGGCAAGATGACCATGCCTCAGCAAAACCCCATCAGCTAGACGTCTGACTCACTGCGCACCGAACTCCTGGAAATCGGCTGGATTAAAATAAGGTGATATTCAACCAGTTTTATTTACACTTGGCCTACATAGAAAACACCTATTCGTGCATTTAACAATCAATAAAACTCGAGTTGGACTTTTGTGACACACTATGACATTTGACATCTCCATGACGTTTTGATTGGGCTCCGGTCCAACGGGACATAATTTGTACGCGGATTTTTGGGAATTTATGTATAGAATGTACTTAGATTCGGTATTAATTGTACACCCGGGGGCTGGCATGTGTCCGGGGCTCATTAAATTTCATGCTTCACATTTTCTTACCCGGAGACTGTAAGGGGGTTGTTTAAGTATTGGGGGACCGGAAATTCAGCTATGTAGGTGGGTGCTGTTTTGTGACAGGATGAGCCTGACCGGCTGGTCTGGTTCAATTATAATTGCTGATCTGTTATCTATTGTAATGACGGTTTTGACACCTAATTATGTTCTTATGTCGTAGAAGGGTTGGAAGTTTTTTTATTCTGCTTCAGGCCGGTCCCCCCATTATAACCTTGGGTAGGCGGCTCTTGGGTGCAGATCTATGCAGGCCCATGCACATGTTACGTTATGCCAGGTCACGCTCTGGAACATGTCGGCTGCCGGGTCAATCCAGATCTTATTAAAAGTTCGTAAATTATAATTTCACAATATTCATACAGGCTGTTCATGTCACTTAAAGTTGTAACTTGACTAAACTATACAGTCTGCTTTCAGGCAATTCACATTTGGTAATCTGTATTGCATGGTTATTCTGGCCAACCCAGATTCTTTTGGTGCAGTATATGTATATATATATATATATATATATATATATATGGATCTATTTATTGTTGTTTTGACATTTCTATATGATGGGGAAATAAAAAAATATATAAATATATAGGCGGGTCGCAAGGCTTTCATGTTATACTGTTGTTTGTGATTTATATTTGTGATATTGGTGAATTGTCTGTGCTCTATATGTCTATATGTCTCTATGTTGGATTATGTAAACAAAAATATATTTGAAAGAATTGGGGGTGCGAGTTAAACAATAGATGAATTTATCACTTATGAGTACTATATATTGAATGTTGAATTGTGATGGCGAATATTTGAATTGCAGTTGATATGTGTATGCATACAAAATATGATTAAGAAATTTTCCTCTAATAATGTAAAAAAAAAATTTAAGATATAATAAAACCTGTTATTGTTTGTTAATCGAGAGTATTAATTGCAAGTCCCGTCTCACTGGACCCAGCACATTTTATGCTTCGTCTAGGCCTTCTGCCTAGTTTTAAATATCTGGTAGCCTCTCCTTAAAAAAACAAAATCTATAAAAACTAAATAAAATAATAAGGAGGGGTTAAAAATGGTAGCAGAGCATGGTTAGAGCTAGGGTTGAACCCTTGGGTCCTTTGGTGTGACGGGGCTTGCAAACTCGGAAACAGTTTGGACAAGCTCAAACTTGGAAAAATTTAAAAGATTAACACATAGGTAGATATTATGTTCAATTTTTTGTGTATTTTGGTTGATGTATAATTGTCAGCTTTTCTGCCTTTGTAAACTTGGTACCGCCACGAGGCGTGCATTTTCAGTGGGAATTATTTTTTGAGACTTGAATTACCGTAGATCTGGGGCGCTGTGATGGGAAATGGATTTCGTGGTTTTTTTGATATTCGAATAATAGCGCGTGCATTTAGAGGGATGCGGTATGGCCCGATCGGAAGTCAGTCTCGTCGGGGATACGGGAGCCGAGTTCATTGTTTACAACTTTGTGGGAAATTTAATGTTGTTCGTTGGTGGCCAAATCTGTCTTTGTGAAATTCGAGGTTGCGATAGGTGTTATGTGTGTCGTTGAGTATGTCTTGTGTTAGTGTTAGAATTGTTTTTCCTCTTGTGTGGTGTTGACGAGAGCCAGTTCAGGATTGTGGTCGGGTCCTCGCAACGCTAGGGAGCCCGCAGATCGCTTGAAGGAAGTACAGCACTCAAGTTCTTCTTATATTCTTCTCGCTGCTTAATCGTCCTATTTATTTGTGTGTCATTGTGTCAATTTTCGGGCGGCTCAATGATGAGTCCCATGAATGTGGATTTATACGTGAAGGATGAGCTGGAGTTTGAGGTCCGGTCCAGGGGTAAGAAACCACAAGAGGACGTGGCCTCCCTGAGGAAGCAATTGAGGGAAGCTCTTGCCGCAGGGGAGGAAGGGTCTCGTGTGAAGATCAGCGATGTATCGGCTGAGATGGAGCTGCGCCAGGAGAAATGTCACGAGCTTCAGAATCTGCCCGAGGGTCTACAGTCAGCCGCACCAACCTCCATGGCCAAGCAGAGGGTGCGCCAGCGCCAAACCACTTGGCCCTGAGAATACAGAATTTGGAAGCCCAAGCGGGGGGCACCGAGATGGAGACCATCCTTACGTCCCTCAGAGGCCAGGTGGCAGCGGCCCTGCAGGAGCCTTCGAGGAGCCAGCATCTCCCGACGGAGCTGAACCCACCTCTCTCCTCCCTGGGGGAGGAGAATAAACCAGAACAAGTGGCACCTCCTTTACCTTTCTCAGGGATGGCAGGCGCATGTTATCACAAACTCCCTAACCCCCTTTGCCGAGGTCGTCCAACGTCTCCCAGTTGTGGATGGGTTGGACGCGGACAAACTTTTGAGTTTTTTTAAGACCTTTTTTCAGTTGGCCGATTTTCCCGAGGTGTCGGACCGGACTCTGCTCGAGCTCGTCTACCCTTACTGCCGGGCGGTAAGCGGTATCTGCGGCGTCTCCATGGCTGAGCGGGTAATTCATACCCTAAGGGATGGTGGCGGTATTGACTCCTTTCACGGGGAGGTGCTGGACGCCTTTATCCCGGGCCGACTGCGCGAGAGGCTTAGACAAAAATATTTTTACAGAGTTCAGGCCAATGGAGAGGGCCTGGCTCAGTTTGTTGCTAGTATCAAAGAGGCGGCCAAGATTTTGAGATTGGGGTTGTCCGAGCCCGAAATCATCCAAATAATATTGGAAGGGGTAACAACCCAAGAACGGTCCCGCTTGGTGTTCGCGGAGCACCCGCGTTGTTTCGCGGACCTGGACAGACTATGTGTTATGTTCAGAGCCATCCAATTGAATGACGAGTCTAGAGGTCCAGGGGTGGTTCGTAATCTGGATTTTGGTGGCTGCGAACGACAGTCCGGACAATCCCAGTCTCGTGCTGCTCGTCCCGGCGATGACAGTAACTTTAGTATTCAGCGCTGTTACAATTGTGGTAAACCGGGGCATATCAGCCAGAATTGCCCCGAGGGTCGTGCCCGCACTGCACCTTCCCGGAAAGGACCCAACTCAAAAAACTAGGTAACCAGGGGAAGATGAATCGGAGGTTCATCTTCCCCTCTCTGTCGCGGGTCTTCTAAGGTACGCGCCTCCAGGCCATTTGTAGGTCCCAGTTCTTCGGCCATCAAGGTCCTCCAAACCATCTCCAGGCCCACTTCTGTATGCCCCTTCTTGCTGTTGGAGTTGAAAAGAAGTCAACTCAGAGCATTAGTTGACTCCGGATCAGCAAGATCAATCATCTCATCCAGAGTGTGCGAGGACCTTGAAAGACAGGGTTTAATTAAAAGGTCGGAACAGTCTTCCGTGGTGTGCTGGACGGCATCCCAGGAAATTCTGCTCATTTCCCGGGTAGTTTCATTTAAATTTAAGATAGAGGGATTTTCTGGGGTGTGGAGCTTTCTGGTTTCTCCTGCTCTGGGAGTTGAGTGCATTATTGGTGCCGACTTCATCTGTAAAAGTGGTCTTGTTATTGACATCAAAGAGCACCAATGTTATTTTAAATTTAATCGGGGAGTTGTAATCCCTTTCCTTGAATATCAGGAGACTAGGGAAGATATCCAAGAGGTTGAGTGCCCCGACACATCTAGAGACCACCTCTCCCAGTCCTAGCGGTCCGCATTAGATCAGTTGTGTGAGCGTTTCCCCACTGTGTTAACTCCGGCCCTTGGGCTCACACATCGCTTGGAGTATAAGATCCGCCTAACGGACTCCAAGGTAGTGCGCTCCCACCCTTATAAATTTGCCCCTCCAAAGATGAGCATCTTGAGGGAGAAGGTTCAAGAGTTATTAGACCAAGGGGTGATTGAACCTTCTCAGTCCAGTTATGCCAGTCCAGCGTTCCTAGTGCCCAAGCCTGGAGGTAAACATCGGATGGTGATCGACTACCGCAAACTCAACGCCAACATTGAGGTAGATTCGGTCCCACTTCTTGACCTTCATTCCGCGTTTGATTGGTTCAGTAAGGCGAGGTATTTTACCATCATTGACCTCAACTCTGCATATCACCAGATCCCGCTGACGAAAGAAAGTAGACCCTACACGGCATTCTGTGTTCCGTGGAACCTCTATCAGTACACTAGGGTTCCCATGGGTCTAGCGGTAGGGGCCCAAACTCTCACCCGTTTACTTGACACCGTTTTTCACGATGTCAAGTTCAAATACGTCTTCAATTATCTTGACGACTTGCTGGTGTACAGCAAGGGTTATGAGGAGCATTTGGGTCATCTCGAAGAGGTGATGTGCAGGTTGAGGGGTGCTGGGCTCACTGTCAACCCCGAAAAGGTGAAGTTCGCCCAGAACCAAATTTCTTTTCTGGGCCACCTGACTTCCCATAGAGGTTTCACTGTGGATCCTGAGCGCACACAGGGAATCAGGGACTTTCCCCCACCAAAGGATGCCAAAGGCATCGCGAGATTTGTGGGGATGGTCAACTTCTATCGACGCTTCATTCCGAACGCGGCGGAGATTGCGGCACCCCTGAATGAACTCCGAAAAAAGGGCGCCAAATTTGTATGGGGGGAAAAACAACAGAAGGCTTTCAAAACCTTGAAGGAAGCCATCATTTCCCCTCCGGTGCTGATAATGCCCGACTTCTCTAAGACATTCATTTTGCAGACGGACGCGAGTTCGGTTGCGCTCGGGGCGGTTCTGTCCCAAGTTGTTGATGGTGCTAGGCAGCCTGTGGCATTTATATTTAGGACATTGACCCAACAAGAACGGAAGTCATCAGTGTATGAACTAGAGTGTTTAGCTGTGGTGTACGCTCTAGATAAGTTCAGGCGTTTCTTGGAACATGCTGAGTTCCTGCTCGAGACCGACAATCAGGCTCTCTCTTGGCTTCTTGCTCATCCCCGGCAACTGGGTAAGATCGGAAGATGGGTGGTCAAGATCTCATCCTTTAAATTCAAGGTGCAACACATTCGGAGAAGTCAAAATGTGGTTGCAGACGCCTTGTCCCGCATGTTTTCCCAACCTAGTGAAGCCCAACCTGAGCAACCCTGTTCTGTCTTACTAGACATTCCTTTAGCTTTCACTGATGTGTTACCCCATCAGTTAGATGATAAAGAGTTGGGTCCGATCATCCAAAATCTAAAAGAGGGTAACATACAGGTCCCTTACTTCTTGTTCAAGGGCGTCCTGTGCTGCAGAGAGAGAAAGGGACGTGCCCCGAAGATAGTGCTGCCTAGCAAGCTCGTGCCAATGGTCTTCAGCTACTATCACAATTCCCCAGTAGGTGGACATAAGGGGATTTCGAAGACCATTTCCAGTATTAGGAGACATTTCATCTGGAAGGGCATGGATAGGGACATAGCAACTCGAGTGAAAGCATGTCATCTCTGTGGCTTGAGCAAGCCCGCCCAGAACGCCAAGTTGGGGCTGTTGTCATCTGAAGTGGCGAGCAGACCGATGGAGAAGTTATTCATAGACTACGTGGGACCTTTCCCGCGTAGCAAGTCAGGTAATTCTTACCTGCTTGTTTGTGTGGCTGCTTTTTCTAAGTTTGTCTGGCTACTGCCCTTACGGCAGGCAAACGCTCGATTGACCATCATTGCACTACAGACTCATGTCTTTCAGCACTTCGGTCTTCCGGCCATCATTGTCTCGGACAATGATCCACAATTTATTTCAGGCGATTTTCGGCGAATGTGCTTCGCCAATGGTATCAAACATGTGACCACTTCCCCGTACTGCCCCCAGCCGTCCCACGCGGAGAGATTTAACCGGAATCTCCGATCAGCTTTGATCGCCTATCATGCTGAGCAGCAGAACTGTTGGGACCAGAATCTGAAGTGGTTACAATTAGCGTTCAATATGGCCGAAAGCCATAAGGCCGTGCCCTTTGAAATTATGTTTGGTTTCTCGCCTACGCTTCCCTTGGCCAACTTGTGGAACATAGACGATTTTCTGGCGAGTGATCCGGACACTCGGACGGCAGATAGGTGGAAAGAGGCCCGGAAGAATTTGCTCCATGCGCACGAGCGCGTCCGTGGTCGATAAAATCAGGGGCGAATTCCAAATCCCTTTAAGGTAGGAGATTGGGTCTACTGCCAAAGCCACCCAATCAACTCAGCCGCGGACAAGCGAGCCGGTAAATTGTGTTATCGTTGGTCGGGGCCATATCGTATCCTGGGGTTGGGTTCGCGTCGCCGGTGACGGCTAGGTTGGGCGAACCGGGGAGCGATTCAAAAGCTATCGTGACTCACATTTCAAAACTGAAGCTCTCTCGAAGGGGGTAGACGGGCGGTGATGGGGGTGAATTTGATGGTCTCCGTGTCATTCTAAAGGGGTGTGCTCCGGGGGTGGTAGAGAGAATGATACGGTAGCGGGTAGATGTGCCCCACAGTCCCAGTGGTGTTCGTCTATTTCAGGGATGCGACCCTGCCTACGCGAGCCTTGGTTTTCTCCATTCATCTTTGTTTCCGGAGGGAGCCATGTCCTTACCTTTAATCCTAGCTCTTCACCTTTCAGTGATCCTTGCCTTTTCTTCTTCCCGATCTTCCTAACCCTCCCCGCAAAAAAAAAAAGGTGTTAGAGAGAGAAGTGCCGTCGACGTGGGTCACCGGGTCGGTCGTGTACTTGGTGCTCCACGTTGTTCCCGACACGCCCTTGGAGCGCACTTGTAATCATGTTATAGGCTGTATAAGTAACATAGATATATATGAAGTTGCATTGCATTTGTAGGCTACATAGATTTTGGATTATCGTACCATGGTGACCATCCCCCCCCCACATGTGAGGAGTATGTAGGTTGTATCAATATATAGAGTTGTCAGTTGTTTAGTTTATGGTTAGACCCCCCTAACTATGGGGCATGAGGCCCTGTTAAAATGGGTTGGTAATCGGTGTCTCCCACGTGAGTGGGCCAGCCTCAGGAGGTCAGAACTCAGGGAGCTCCCGAACTTCTCTTTCTTCTTTTCTTCTTCTGTCCCTTCTTGCTGTATGGTGGCCCTGATCAGGTCAGCGTGCAGCGCCCGCACACTTTCACACGCGCACAAACACACATTACATTTCTTCTTTCCAGCTCTTTCGTTTTCCTTCTGAGCCTCTGTTCTCCTGAGGCCAATGACTGGTGAGATTCACCGGTGAAACTCGTGTTTTAGAAGACTATGGGGTACACTGCAGGGTACCCCGAAGTTTAAGTGTGGGGCAACCATGTTGCCCTTTTGGGGTGGGGGTGTGCCGGTTTTCCTGCGAACCGGCGCTTGTATAATAAAATTCGATATATATATGAAAATAATTTATTTATTCAGACGCAAAATTGTTACGGCGTCAATAATTAAATTGTTAGACTATCTTAATTTAAAGGTGTAACTGTATTTCCGTTGGGCCTTTCTGCATACGAGCGCGATCTGTTGTGGAAAATGTGCGTATTGCTGTGCCTCGGCGCTAAGCAGGCAGGCTCAATTTAGTCGACTTTGGGCAACCGCCTCGTGCAACTGATCCTTTCCGACAGGGCGGAAGTTCTTTAATGGTCGCTTTTTCTATTGTTTATGGCTACATAAACTCGCACAGATCTGCGGTAAGTAAATTTAGAATGTTTATTATGGATTGCGTGAAATAAAATGTGAATTTGAGCGTTATGTGAGTGGATGAAAATGGATAGCCTTTAAAGATGCACGCCACGTGGCGCGAACTTAAAGTATTTAGTGTCATGTAATTTTAATTTATTTAAAGTCTGATACAGCCTTGTAAATTGTAATTAATATAGAGTAATTGCCCATCGCATTAGTGGAGTAAAAATTGTGTAATTTCGGGGAACTTCAAAGTTTTAAATGCATTAGCACGTGGCTGTGTTCAACACCGAACATGTTATAGTGTGTCGAACTCTCTTGCTCACGTAGGCATAATTAATAAATTGAAACTTATAAATTGATTTTAGGGGGGCTGTGAGAATTTTTGGTGTGATGCAAAAGAGAAGTGTTATATTTTAATTAAAATGAGCAAGGTTTAAATGGTCAGGGGTGCCTGTTCGATTTCGTCTAGACTGGTTCAGTCGATGGTGCGTGTGTGGGTTATGCTTGGAAATAAGTGTTTGGTCAGCTATTTAATTATCATTTATGCTTAGGGCTCCTGCGCCAGTCGGGAATCTGACCCAAGCATGGAAATTCGACTCTCCATCTGCTCCTGAATATACCAAAAGCTCTCGACTTCACGTGTCGGAAGGAAAGGCAAGATGACCATGCCTCACCAAAACCCCATCAGCTAGACGTCTGACTCACTGCGCACCGAACTCCTGGAAATCCGCTGGATTAAAATAAGGTGATATTCAACCAGTTTTATTTACACTTGGCCTACATAGAAAACACCTATTCGTGCATTTAACAATCCATAAAACTCGAGTTGGACTTTTGTGACACACTATGACATTTGACATCTCCATGACGTTTTGGTTGGGCTCCGGTCCAACGGGACATAATTTGTACGCGGATTTTTGGGAATTTATGTATAGAATGTACTTAGATTCGGTATTAATTGTACACCCGGGGGCTGGCATGTGTCCGGGGCTCATTAAATTTCATGCTCCACATTTTCTTACCCGGATACTGTAAGGGGGACCGGAAATTCAGCTATGTAGGTGGGTGCTGTTTTGTGACAGGATGAGCCTGACCGGCTGGTCTGGTTCAATTATAATTGCTGATCTGTTATCTATTGTAATGACGGTTTTGACACCTAATTATGTTCTCATGTCGTAGAAGGGTTGGAAGTTTTTTTATTCTGCTTCAGGCCGGTCCCCTCATTATAACCTTGGGTAGGCGGCTCTTGGGTGCAGATCTATGCAGGCCCATGCACATGTTACGTTATTCCAGGTCACGCTCTGGAACATGTCGGCTGCCGGGTCAATCCAGATCTTATTAAAAGTTCGTAAATTATAATTTCACAATATTCATACAGGCTGTTCATGTCACTTTAAATTGTAACTTGTATTTTTTAATTATTATAGTCAATCCAGATCTTATTAAAAGTTCATAAATTATAATTTTACAATATTCATACAGGCTGTTCATGTCACTTAAAGTTGTAACTTGACTAAATATACAGTCTGCTTTCAGGCAAATCACATTTGGTAATCTGTATTGCATGGTTATTCTGGCCAACCCAAATTCTTTTGGGGCATTATATGATATATATATATATATATATATATATATATATGGATCTATTTATTGTAGTTTTGACATTTCTATATGATGGGGAAATAAAAAAAATATATAAATATATAGGCGGGTCGCAAGGCATGTTATAATGTTGTTTGTTATTTATATTTGTGATATTGGTGAATTGTCTGTGATCTATATGTCTATATGTCTCTATGTTGGATTATGTAAACAAAAATATATTTGTAAGAATTGGGGGTGCGAGTTAAACAATAGATGAATTTATCACTTATTAGTACTATATATTGAATGTTGAATTGTGATGGCGAATATTTTAATTGCAGTTGATATGTGTATGCATACAAAATATGATTAAGACATTTTCCTCTAATAATGAGATATAATAAAAGCTGTTATTGTTTGTTAATCGAGAGTATTAATTGCAAGTCCCGTCTCAGGACCCAGCACATTTTATGCTTCGTCTAGGCCTTCTGCCTAGTTTTAAATATCTAGTAGCCTCTCCTTAAAAAAAAAAAAAAAAAAAAATCTATAAAAACTAAATAAAAAATAAGGAGGGGTTACAATAATAGAAATAAGTACACAGATTGTATTAATTGCTTTAATACAACAACGCTGCCCAGCGATCCACAGGAAGCAAATCGATGTCCACCTTTTCGGCTTGCACGGGTTGTGTTGGTGTGGGTTTCGGCACTTTCCATTTAAAAAGCGTGCAGTGCAAACATAAGAAAATAAACATGAATGAGGCTAGAAATAACGCGAATTTTGTGTGTGTGTGTGTGTGTGTGTGTGGGTGTGTGTGTGTGGGTGTGTGTGTGCTGCCGACCTTTTTATTGCGGTAATCACAATAATAAAATTTTGGAAAAGTAAACATTATATACTTGAGATATGCCTGCCTGCCAGGAACGATATATTTTCACTCATACGTGATTTAAATTAAAATGAAAAATATAGAATTTAGTTAAAGTGAAATGAAATGTTTCCATAGAAACTACTTCTTTTTTGTCAATAACGTAGTACACATATAAAACTTATAAAAATTTACCTCCTCCATCAACTACCATTTTAATTTATTAAAAAAAAATTACCCCCTCTACCCTTCAACTACCCTTTTCATTTATAGATATTTCATCTACCTTTCTACATTGGATTATTATGTCCTTCTTTTCAGGATACTTTATTTATCAAAATTAAGCACTTTACTCTTGTTAAAACGTAAAACGTTGCAGGTAAACTATCCCTTCCCCTTAACCGATCTGCACCAAAAACAATAGGCCTTGAGTCCTCTAAAATTCAGAGCAGTATGCAAAAATTTATTTCATTCTGTTTGAACTTGCGGCTGTTATCGTTTGCTATAGAAAAACGTTTACACACAGGCACACACACACTTTTCGAAAAATGACTTTTTCATTTTTTGATGGTAGTACAATCAGAATCTGCCGTTATCTCGAACACGATTTTTTTCGCCATGACCATACTTCCATTTCCTTATGGAACATGGAAGTAAAAATAATAATTTTATTGTCTGGCAACAAAATTATCTTATTTTTAACAATTACCATTGTTGAAAAAGTTTAAATGAATTTTCAAGTACTTTACTCTTGTTAAAACGTAAAACGTTGCAGGTAAACTACCCCTTCCCCTTTACCGATCTTTACCAAAATCAACTGTCCTTGAGTCCTCTATAACTCAGGCACGTGTGCAAAAAATTATTTGATCTGTTTGAATTTGCGGCAGTTATCGTTTCCCATAGAAAAATTCTACACACAGACACTTTTCGAAAAATGACTTTTCTTCATGTTTTGATGGTAGTACAATCAGAATCAGCACTTATCTCGAACACGTTTTTTTTTGCCATCACCATACTTCCATTTCCTTATGGAACATGGAAGTAAAAATGTGTTTGTCACAATTTTTTATTTTGACCATTACAAGTATATATTGTAACGTGACATAAAATAGCACAAAACTAACTAATATAATTAATGGAAGAAAAGATGAAAGCTGAAAGAAAATAAAGGAATATAACCTGAAGAATGATAGCACAACACAACTAACTAAAAAATGACTAAGACAATGACAAGGACTAAACCCAATAGATTGAATAAGGTGAGAAACAAAAAAACAATGATACAACCCAAAATATGACTACAGTCATGATAGCCCAAATAATAACTAAAATAATATGTAAAATAAATGTACAAAATCAGATAGGGCAATAAATAATATTTAAACTATATGAAAAATAAATGTAAACTAAAGGTAATATGTTATTAAAAGAAAAGATAAAAGAAAGATAAATGTAAAACCCAAGATAGGAAGATATGAATAAAAAAATACCCTGTTAAGTAATAAGCTAACAAAAGTAAGTAAAATAAAATCAAACTTAGCAACAATAATTATGAGTACAGAGGTAACAAGAGAAAAAGTGATAATAAAGAAACTGTTAATGACAGACTATGTAAATAATATAGCAACCCAGTGGTAGTTATTTTAAACACATAAACACTATTTTAAAAAAAGGTGAAGTGTAAGTGACTATGAAGTAAGAAACTACTAACAACAGACTATATAAATAATATAGCAAACCCAGTTAGATTAGTGTGTTAGCTCGTAAGTAGGATATAAGACATATTGTGTTATTATTTAAGGAACGTTACCAAATTATATAAATAATAAACACTTAGAAAATAAGATAAAAAGTGATATGTTAGAGTGAAACAGAGGCGAATTAGACACTATATCTTATTAAATGAGTTTGTATGTGAATAATGGTAAATAGTTAATGTTCAGATTGTTATAAGAGTTCTTTTAATAGTAAATAAATAAAGTAGTACTAGTAGTATTAAATGGCAAGTTATGTTAAAACCAAAACCATTAATAGGTAAAAAGTTTAGTTACAGGCATGGACCTATAAAGAAGAATAAAATAATTATATAATATGTGTGATGGTTTAAAAGAAATCAAATGTTATGAATTAAGTTAGTTTGTTTCTTTAGTAATGTTTAGTAACCGTATAAATAACATAAATAACTATAAAATATTGTAAAGAGAGTAGGGTAGAGGTATTATGAAATCTAGGCATTAGGCTTAGCATTGATGAGCAGAATTTTGTGAATTTTAAGATAAAACAATAGCCAAGAATAAATTGAAGTGTATAATCTGTTTAGGTATCAAAGTAAAAGTACAAGGTACAAAACTGGCTACATAATGTTTAGTGTAAATGTAATTAACTAAAGAAATACCAAATTGGAAAAATTAGAAATCTGTTACAAATTGACCAAATGTAACCATGAGTGGTATCAAATTAATCTGTAAGAAAAAAGCAAAACCATGGTGTTATTGTATTTAATATTACAATTAGCATAAGGAAGTTATAATACTTTAAAAGATTTTGATAAACTTTGAACAGAAAAACGTTAGTTAATATAACAATGTTATAAGTTATTAACCAATGGGAATTAGAGTTTCACAGAGAGTTGCCATGACAACAAAAGCTTGTTACATATAGAACCGTTGAAAATTTATGATTCCATTATTCACTATCATAGAGAGTGGATGCATGAAGCCCACGAAGATATAAAAAGTAAAGAAATCAACAATTCTAAACATCTATTTAATCTAAACAGTGATTAAAAAGACACAATTAATAATTATAATACAACTAATGATGAGATGTACACCAATTCAACACAAGAATCAATAAATATTCTATAAAAATTTTGCTGAAGAAGACCTAATTCAGAAATAACAACTTACTAAAGGAAGAATAGAAGAAAACCTAACTAAACCTTGGAATCAACGTGAACCAGCAAAACTGAGGGAATCTGAACACTAAAATTGGACCATTAAGACTAATTGAACCTGGAACTCACGGAACCATACCAGCAGGGACAAGCAGAAGTATTCCAGAGGAGTGTTGCCCAAGATGAGCCGAAATGAAGGAGTGTTAAGTATATTTTAAACTGCTTCACCGAAATTAAAACTCTAAATAATCCACATTAACTGAACCAATTTTTTTCACTTCACCAATCACTTGAATAACTTTTTAGAACTGAGTTTTATTTAATAACCACCTCTAATAAAATAAATATATCACTGCAATTTTGAATTTATATGAATTTGTTTTTAAAAAACGTGAACTTGCTAAGCATAAAAATAACCTATTCAAACACTAGTTCTCATAGTGGTAACTTACTTTCAATACTTAAATATATCACTTGTTATATACTAGAGTCAGCTGCATGGAAGTAGTATCGTCAAGGTCACTCACTTTCACTGCTTCTCCCTGTCACCTCCACACCCCTCGCCCAGCGTTGTTGCCGGCTAGTACAGTGTGTAGCGTTTTAGCAGTGTTACGAAAACAAATTTCATACATCCACATTATATTCTTCGTTTCAAATTTATTTATGCGTATCGCGTAAATGAATTTGTTTTATCAGGAATAATTAGTTGTGGGTAACACTACTCAGTTAAATTCTGGGCGCCAGTATTTGAGCTCTAAAAATTTGTGTGAGTCGGCAACATATTTTTTGTTGTCGCGTAAATATCTACAGAATTTCTATCTTTGCGTTTCTTCTGTTTCTTTGGCTTTTTTTTGTTACGATTTGCAGTTCTCTGAAACTACTATTTATACTGCGCTGGTTTTTCTTATGTTAGAATCTAAAGCTTTTAGCAATACACACCCTAACTTTACGAAGTACCATTAGGTCAGTTATTTTGTGATTTCCGTACAGTGCACTTACTTATTAAAGTTTTACTGTTTTCTTCATGGGCGGTTATCCTACAGACTGACAGTTGTCTGAGAACGCTGACCTTGCCTGCTGTTGTCGCTTTAATTTTTTCATACTCACGGTCTTTTCCCTTTTGTAAATGAATCTGTTTTTGTTCTCTACACGGTCATTCCTAAGCCATATGGTTCGGAAGTTCTGTTAGGTATATGTACACATTTGGTATGCACATTGCGTATACCCTGTCGGCATGTCTTTTCGGTAAATATTGCTGTCTGACACTTTTATGAATGCCTTTGTCATTTTACAATCCCCTCAAAAATGTGTATGTTTACTGCCCGCGCTACTACCTTTCTTCCGTTGCACAAAGATAAATAGGACTGAGCAATTTCTGTAAACAAAATTGTCGCTGTTGTGACAAAAGCCAATCCCATTTCAGTTACAGTACCCCATTCCAAGTAGGTTGGGTGGACGAGGTGAGGAAGAGACGAACATCCAAAATATTTATCGTCCTTAGTATTGTTGACAGACATTTTGTGCGTTTCATGTGAACGGTTGACGTCTTTATTGTAGACAATGTGTGTATTAGTTTATTTCAATAATTTGTATTTATTATGAGTGATATTGAGGAACAGTATCCTACATTTAGTTCGAGTACAAGCAGCGGTGGTGTACGTGCGGGCCGAGAGGACATTAGAAAACAAAGTAAAGTCATCATAGCAAACGTTTACAAGTTTTTTAAAAATCTTGCGTATAATGAAGAAGCCAGGAGGAACATAAACTTTGCACAAGTTCGAAAATTGACAGCGGAAGCTTGTGGCATTTCTGAACAGTCGGTGCAACGTATTAGCAATACCGTTGCTTCGGCAGATGATCAAGGCGTGAGTGTTGTGTTCAGTTCTCCAAGGAAAGGGTATAAACGGGAACACAAAAACACTGAACTGGACGATTTTAATAAACAAATAGTCCGCAGGACCGTACTAGAATATTACGACCGAGGGGAATACCCCACTGCAAGCAAAATTCGAGCTGATCTCTGTCAGAAAATCAATTATTCTGGTTCAGAAGCCTCCGTACTTCGCCTTCTGAAAGTGCTTGGTTTTAAATTTAAGAAGTGCAACGATGGACGAAAATTTTTAATGGAGCGCAGAGACATTGCTGCCTTGAGAGCGAAGTTTTTGAGAACCATGCATATACATCGTACGGAGGACAACAGGCCTATAATTTATTTGGATGAAACCTGGATATCACAGAATCATACGAATAAATACATCTGGCAAGACTCCAGAGGGAACGGTGGGCTGAAAGTACCTACTGGTAGAGGTGGCCGGCTGATTATTGCACATGCTGGATCCGCAAGTACAGGTTTCATAGCAGGTGCCAAACTTGTCTTTCCTGGCAGTAAGCATTCAGCTGCATCTGACTACCACACAGAAATGAATGCTGAAGTTTTTAAGACCTGGTTTGTTGGTATGTTGCGCTCCTTGGAAGAAGGCTCTGTCATCGTGATGGATAATGCCAGCTATCATTCTGTACAAATAGATAAACCACCATGTTCAAACTGGCGTAAAGCGGATATCATGGAGTGGCTGCGTAAGAAGAGAATTTCATTTTCCACAGCTGAAACCAGGGATGAACTTCTTTCTAAAGAAGAGATCCGAACGGCCAAGAAGACGTACGAATTGGATCAACTGGCAAATGAAATGGGACATACAGTAGTGCGCCTGCCACCATATCATTGTCAGTATAATCCGATCGAGCTGATATGGGCCCAAGTTAAACGGTATGTTGCAAACAAGAATACGACTTTCAGATTGGCCGATATTGAACAACTTGCACACGAAGCTTTGGACAGGATAACTCAGGAAGACTGGGAGAAGTGCGTAAGACATGCGGAGGCACTACAAGAAGCCGATTACTCAAAGCAGTGCACGAGAGACACCACAGTGGAGCCCTTCATCATACACTTACGTGTGAGTAGTGACAGCGAACCTGAGTCCAGTGAATCCGAAGACGAATAAGGCAGGAGTGTTAAAAAGTGTATATAGGTGGTAAACGTGTCTATAGCGAAGCGTAGTATTTTCTATTTTTATTGAAACATAAAAAACCGTGTGTGCGTGTTTTCTTCAGGAGTGTTATGAATGTGCTCTGTGCTATCACTTTGCAAAGTGATAATTGTGTGACTAACCCTATTTAAGGTGAGTTTTTCAACATACTGCTTATTTATAATAGTCATAAGGAATTCTATAGTTCATAAAATAAGGAAAATTTTAATTATAAAATTAGTAAGGACAATGCATAAAATATAGAATTATAAATTTAAATTCTATATTTAAAGATTTAAGTTAAAATATATATATATAAATAAATAAGGAATTTTAAATTTATTTCATGAGACATTTGTATTTGTTGTTTATAAAATTATCCTTATTTTCTTAAGAAATCCAATTCGTTTCACGTTTATACATACCATTATTTTTATGCTACTTGTGCATGTAACATCTTATAGTATAGTTCTAATTTTTTTACTTAATTAATAAGCAGCGCAGGAAATAAAAATAGAATATTTTTCTGAGTCACGAATAGTGCGGTGTCTTCAATAATTAAATGGGGCAAGCTTAAGACACAGGATGCGTATAAAATTCGTTCAAACAAACTATAGCTGACGCGTCGAATTGAATGTTATGTATAAGATACGGAAATTAATTGTTAATTAATTATTAACAATATATTAATTGTGATGTAATTATTATTAAGAATTATTGACAATGTAACAATGTACTCTAATGCATGTATTACAAACTTTCTCACTTTGTTATATTCTTTACATTAAGTAGGCTTACTTACTAGTGTAGCATTTTTCGGAAGAAAGGGAAACTGTTGCTTAGTGGCAACGCTGTAAGTAAGCGGTGTGACCTTGACGATACTAGTTCCATGCAGCTGACTCTAGTTGTAAGGTATATTGTAAGATTTTGTACTTTTATTAGTCTGTAAACCAATATT
Source organism: Magicicada septendecula (assembly GCA_034769895.1). Classification (NCBI taxonomy): domain Eukaryota; kingdom Metazoa; phylum Arthropoda; class Insecta; order Hemiptera; family Cicadidae; genus Magicicada; species Magicicada septendecula. Next base: position 103,275,767 of record CM068375.1, read on the forward strand.
TTCTGTAGTCCAAAGAACTTTCCCCTGAGATATTAAAACAACGACGAAACCTAACGCCATTACAGAGCGTCTATACGAGGACTGAGTGAGCAGACAGCCAACTACGAAAAAGTAAACATGCCGGCGCAAGAGTAAATATTATGTTTTTTCAGAAATTGTAATTGACCGCTATATCCGAAACTGTTAATAAATTCTCGTACCCATTCTCAACTGTATGTTTGATTTATTCAAAATAATAATACAAAAGTTTGGGGCAAATAAAATATAGAATATATTAGTTGACGAAGTCGATTCGCCAATCAGTGTTGACCAACCAGACGGCGAGGCAGCAAATTCAAATTGAACGGCGGACTAAGTGAGCAGACGGTCGACTTTTGTAAGTATTTAAAAACGGGTAACGAAGATCAGTTACAAATATACGACCACCGAATAGGACTAAGCTAACGTAATAATTAACGCAATTTTCAGTATTACTACAAATTGACGATAACCATGCAGGGCTGTACAAACGCAATTACCATATCAATACAAATTCGCAAACAAAGTAGGCCTTTTAAATCTAACGAAAAAAATTGTCATTTTACAATATTTACACTTTTAACATAATCACAAAATAAATGTGTAATAGTAGACATTAACTACACAAGTATTAAAGAGTATATTCCAGAACATATCAAAACCTTTGTCTTACTCATCCTAAATTGTCCTATCACGGTGATATTCAGTGATAAAAAGTGCGAAATAGAAGAGTATTATTATATAATTTAGTAGTTTAAGTAATACATTAAACTAATTAACTTAATCTTGGGCGCAACTAAAATTTCCTACTGGGAGAGGGGTTCTAGATTTTTGTGATTAAAGTATAAAATTCAAAAAAAAAGACAAGAAAATTTGCAACTAGTTTTGTTGTAATCAAGAAGCAAAATATGAAAACATGAGGTTATACTAATAGATACCTAATTGTATAGAACTTTTATGATCCGTTCGGAAAATTAAAATTCTACTGTAAGATTAAAGTTTTTATGCTTCTAATAATTATTTATCAATAACAAAAAATATTATAACCTCTTATGATTAGCAGGTTTCTAACGTTAAAAATGTGGGTTGCGTGTGTAGTAGACAAGGTTCATGTGATCTGTGACAGTGATAATACTAACTAAACAACTGTAGAAACATAGTGGAATGTCAGGGTCGCAAATAATCTTGTGCCCGGTTATTAATTTTATGAATATTGATTCTTATTAATTCAGTTCTGGAACATAGACATTAAAAAAATTAACCAGTTGTTGAAGTTAAATAATTGACAAGTTTATCGATTGCAAGATACGCAAATAAACATCAACTCGTATATCAACTAGAAAAGTATCACAATCAAGTGAATAAGGTTTACAATGTGTGTCTGTGAATGGTTGTGTTTGCTAACGTCAAAGTTGCAGCAATGGAAGGAATGGCCTTGTCATATAAAATCTGCAGATAGCTTTGAAACTTTTGTTTAAAAAGAAAAAAAAATGATCATCTTATTGGAATTTTTGGAACCTATTAACAAAATTTGTACCAAACGTAACTTTCTATGTATTTCGTATAGCTCAGGGTTCAATTCGTGAAGGGTATGAACGAACATTCTGATATACTATGAAACTAGAAACCGAAGTCTCCATCTATTTTTGTCAGACATTATTTTGTTCCTTAAAACTAATAAGGAAAGCGTTTACAAGGGTATTAAATGAGTCCCAACCAATTTTTAAAAACTAATGAATTTCAGCTTGTTTGTGCTATACACTTTTTGATAAAAGAAGTGGCTAGCCCATATTTACAACTCTAACCTGGAGTTACAGCCATTAAAGGAATTAATTAATATTAAGTGACGCAAGAAAAAATTTAAAAGAGACCTAAGATTAAAGGGTGCTTGGTTTTAAGAAGATTATCAATTTCTCAGAATGTCAGCTACGAGGCAGCTTGTACTTGGAGTTAGTTTAAGTTGTTCAAACTTTTAGAGCCAACATTCGGATCCTGATTCTAGTTCTATTAACGTACGATGATGTATATAGATATTATTACGAAGCTATTCGGAAAGAATCTTACAATCCACTTGAAATATTTTTCATTACTACAAAATAAATTAGGTATGCTTAGGTTTCTATAAACAACAAATATTAATTATATACAATTTTTGTTCTAATATAATAATTATATTTTTATTACTTCATAAGCAAAATCTATTCTATAATCGGTTTGTAATCAAGTAAATCTATTCTAGCGATTAATTAAAGATAATTTAATTGATCTTGGAGTAAAATAATTTTTTAGTAGAGTTAAAATATTTTTTAGTTACAAAAGCAGCAAAGACTGGAGAAATTATTCGACCCAAAGCACTAATTTCATTTGCCTCACATTTCCGTGTTTCAGGGATGAAGGCCATTTAAACAGACTGTTTCGTTTGCACAATGTAGTTACTTGTGGTTACCGCTTGAAACCGCAGTATTCCTGTTGTGTAACCGACACCATATGCAGGTATACGCAAATAAATTACGTAATCTACACCGGAAGTAGTCTATCCATTACCATTTATTTTATTTAACCCACTAAAGAGTAGTAAAACAAAATCAAATAGATTATTCTAAAGCTATTTATACTTATTATAACTAAGTATATAATACTTTGTATATGTAAGATACAGAGTCAACGATATCGTGTAAAATGTTTTTAGTAAGACGAGAAATGTTTTATACGAAGTGTCTTTGAACATGTTATTGGCAGTAGAACTTTCCATAAATTTTGAAATGGTAAGAAATACCTTGCTGTCGTTTATTATTAATCTAAGTTTTTAACTGACCAATGTCGATGAAGCTGAGTTGTAGGAGCGCATACTTTCCTGGAAGTTGAGGATCTGCATATCGTTTTCCCGTAGGGGCTAAATAGTCGTTTCGGAGTGTGTTTAATCTTTAAAAAAAAGTTGCAGGTTTTTTTTCAAATCGGATCAATTCAAAAGCTAGGAGAGGAGGAGATCAGGAACCCAATGAACACTTAATTTCATGCAAAGACTTTCCAAGTGATGTCTAACTTATCTATTGTAGGATACGTGGCTACGACAATATAGCAGTTGCAACAATTTCCTTATTCTTTTACATATAGGAATATAATATCAGGGTGACCGAGCTTCGCTCGGTTTTCACACTTCTTATGAAAACACTGTACAATTATTGGTATCGAAAAGTACTTAAATATAGTTTGTTTATTTACAGTCATAGCAACATCTGTTTATGTTATTTATAAACATCGATACTGCGCCGTTTAGGCCGCAGGCTAAAGACCTATAAAGACCCTACGGTATCGTTAGAGCCGTTTCCGAGAAAAAAAAGGACATACATAGATTAGATTGTATGTCTCAACTCTTAGTTTGTTTATTTACATTCATTGCAACAGCTATTTTATATTATTTATAAACATCGATAAGATCTATTCTTTATGAACAGAATTGAAATTAACGTTTTAACTTCAAATAAAAAATATTTTTTTTAAATATTTGTTGCTGGGTGACAGAGTTATAACAATAGCAATTGTTGTGTGAATATTTAAACCTACATGAATTAAAATGTATACTTAAAAGACCCTACTGTTTAGGCCTTAGGCGATTTTTGCGGAAAATGAGACCTAGCCCAATCGATTTGTAGTGCCCAAATACCCTTAAGTACCAAATTTCGAGAAAATCGTTAGAGCCGTTTCCGAGAAAAAAAGGACATACATACATACAAAGATTGCTCGCTTAACAGTATAAAATAAGATATCGAATAGGTAAAATTTGCATATAAAGTATTAATTTAACACTTAACGTATGATACCATGTTGCAATGAGAATTTGTTTAAGTAAAAACTGCATGTTCAGACATTGAATAATAGATAATAAGATACATGTCAAATTTGTTAGTTTAAGTTGATTTTTGACAGTAAAAAGAATAATTAGTGTGTGAAGTAGTGCGAACATTTGCGTAGGCATATGGCGAGTGCGCGTGTGCGGGTATGAATAACTAAGTTACGGAATAACAATAAAAACAGATTAAATTAAATAACTTTTGTGTAAATAAAATTTATGACATGAGAATTAGGCCTACACCAGAATATGCATAAAATAAAGATCTATCGACTGGTAATATTTGTTAATAAATCCTTCCTTCTTCTTCTCCTATAGCACTACAGCCCTTGTTGGACCCTGGCCTCCTTCAATTTTTCCCCCCATTCTCCTCTGTCAGCAGCCATCCTCCTCCAGGAACGCACTTTCAATATCTCTCTTGCATCCTCATCCACCGCATCCTCCCATCTTCTCCTTGGTCTTCCCACTGGTCTTTCTCCATGGATTCTGGTGTACAATAGTTTTTGTGGTATCCTTTCTTCTCCCATCCTGGCTACATGACCAGCCCACCTTAGACGCTGTAGTTTTATGTATCGTGTTAGCGGTGGTTCTTTATACATTTGATACAATTCAAAATTATATCTTATTCTCCAGCCACGTCATTAACTGGTCCAGGATACCAATTAAAGAACTAATATATGAGTTTTTTTTATAAAATGTTTTATGACCCCAAAGAAAAGTAATACAATTAGACAGGTTTTATTTGCGAGTTTAGCTATGACAGTAGACAGTCTTTTGCAGGAATAACGTTATCGTTACTGAAGCCGTAAGGGTGAGGATATATATCGGCCAATAAAATTGGCTAAAACGCTAGTTAAATTTGTTCTTCATAGGTTATAATTCAGTCTCGCTCTGAACACAATAACGTGTAGTCGTTGTCTCTGGTTTTATGACGATAGGTCTACCAAAAACATACGTGCATAAGTCAAAAAGTTTGCGAGTGAGTTAACATCGAGCGCTATTATTGTATAGTACAAGATTGTCCGCATAGGTATTGAAAAGAGCACATCAAGTTTTCTGGAGTAGCGTGTAGTTTTATCCACAGTATAAGTCATTATTCAATAATAATTTACCACAGTATGTAGAAGTACCCAACCCGAGAACGACCCTGAACGCTGGAAAGCAGGAGGAGATCCCGACGGTATCCTGAACATCTATCCAAAAGGAACAACGCATCGTAAAGGGAAGTGATAATATTTATATAAACTCGATTAAAAACAGTCATAAACTTAAAGATAAAAAGAACTTCTACAAAGTAAAATTTTATGTAATTAGAATATAGGAGAAAATTATTTTTAACTGTGTATAGAATAGATCAACATAAACAGTTAATCAATTTTATTTGTTATCAGCAACAGTGAATTATTAGCATTTGTATCAGAAACAATTATAAAGTATTATTGAAATTAAAAAAAAAACACAATTCTTTAATCAATCGGAAGCGTTCCAGTATCCGAGTACCGACTACTTATTCTATGCGACCTTTGTACATCACAATATATATATATATATGTATATATATATATATATATATATATCATTTTCTATATAAGTAACTCGATGTTTCTTGCAGTAATTATATAATTTGTGATGTTTTCAATTTGTTTCTTCTGCAAGTAGATAATATTGTATATTCTTTTTAACACCTGACGCACGTTTCACTGAAAAATATCAGTATCATCAGAGGTTTCTAAGTGAATTAATAACAGTAGAAATAATTCTATTAATATAAAATTAACGAATAATCGAATTTGTATCGATTTTAATGTAAAATAAAATAACTGATAATCGATTTAGGTCGATTAGTTAACGATTGTTTTAATGTTTATTTTCTTCAGCAGCTGTTTTCTCGGTTATATTTGAAATTTTGTTTATATTTTATTCATTTTTGTTTTTATTTTGTAGTAAATTTATAATTTTAAATAGATCGTCTTGTTTTGTTTTTATTTGGGTTTGTTCTTTAATTAATAAATTATTGTTATTGTGTTTGTAAATGTTAAGATTTTCCCAGATATTCATTTTTTGACCTTTTTGTATGTTTTTAATTAATTTTATATTTTCAATGTTTGGAAACTGGTGGTTATTATTTAGACAATGTGTGGCTAAATTAGATTTATAAATATTTGGTTTTAAGTATGCATTGCGGTGTTGAACGAATCTATCTCGTAGTTTTTTCTTCGTCTGGCCCACGTAAAATTTATTGCAATCTGGACATTCTATTTTATATATTCCATTTTTATTGTGAGTATTGGATTTAGTTTTAGGTTTTATTTTATTAAAAATTATATTATCTGTGTTATAAGATATTTTTAAATTAGTATCTTTAAATATTTTATTTAGTTTTTGAGTTATATTTCCGTAATAAGTGAAGGTTGTATATTTTATATTATTATTAATAGATGAATTTTTAAATGTAGTGTTTTTAGGAATTTTATTAGTGATTTTATGTTTAATTTTATTTTCTAATTTATTAATAGTTTTTATTTTGTATCCATTTTTAACTGCTATTTGTTGGATAATTTTTCTTTCTTTGTTTCTTTCTGTGTTATTTAATGGGATCCTAAGCATTGTTTACCAGCAACATTTTATGTTTTATCAAGGGTAATTTTTTTTATGACGAACAATAATTGCCGTACATTAAAACAGAATCAACTACTCTTCTGCATACCTTTTTAGAATTATACAGAACTCAAGGTCTGTTGATTTTGTTGAAGATCGGTTGTGGGAAAGGGGTAGTTTACCTGCAACGTTTTTTTAACAAGGGTATTTTCTATGGCAAACGATAACAGCCGCAAATTCAAACAGAATCAAATAATGTTTTGCATACAGCCCTAATTTGTAGAGTACTCAAGGCCTATTGTTTTTGGTGAAGATCGGTTAAGGGGAAGGGATAGTTTACCTGCAACGTTTTTTTATCAAGCGTATTTTCTATGGCAAACGATAACAGCCGCAAATTCAAACAGAATCAAATAATTTTTTGCATACGTCCCTGAGTTGTAGAGGTCTCAAGGACTTTCGATTTTGGTGAAGATCGGTTAAGGGGAAGGGGTAGTTTACCTGCAACCTTTTACGTTTTAACAAGAGCAAAGTACTTGAAAATTTATTTAAACTTTTTGAAACAATGGTAATTGTTAAAAATAAAATAATTTTGTTGCCAGGCAATAAAATTATAATTTTTTCATTTTAATGTAAATCTGTACATAGTATAAAGTAAAGTCGGTCCGTTTTCCCTCTGTGTTTGAAATCGCTAATCTCAGGAAGTACTGAACGGATTTTATTCAAGTTTTCGCCGATAGATAGAGTGTCTATCGAGGAACATTTATGTGTATAATTAATACATATATGTTGTACATTAGCTTAGCTATCACGGTTTATGTCAAGTAAGTGGTATAGTTTACATCTTATATATAAAAATGAATGTTTGTTTGTCCCGTATGCGTTCCTATACCATTCATCCGATTGCGATGAAACTTCGGTGAGTTGTTGTGCGCACGTCCGCGAAGGTTTCTTCCACATCTCCTCCTAAACCACTGTACCGATTTGAACCAAACTTGGCACAAATATTTTACGCAAAGGGAGAACCAACATAGAACAAGTGTTTTTTTCGATACGATCCTCTGGGGGGTCCTTTGCGGTCTTAAAGACTATTAGATCTGGTTACTATGGCAACCCAATAGAATAGATTCTGTTCTAAATATATTATCGCATTAAATTGAAGACCACGCGAACGAAGTTGTGGGCAACAGCTATTTATTTTTAAGAAGCCTACTTTAATTAAACTTTATTAATTAAACTAACATTTTCATTACGTACAACGTGAAACTCCGTAGCGAAGCACGGGTATTCTGCTAGTCATGTATAAGAGAAAATATATCGTCTGTGGCAGGCAAGCATATCTCAGTTATGTACTGTTTACGTTTCCATTTTATTATTATCACTACCGCAATAAAAAGGCAGGCAAGACACACACACACACACAATTCGCGTTATTTCTGGCCTCATTCATGTTTATTTTCTTACATTTTCACGCTTTTTAAATGGAAAGTGCCGAACCCATACCAACATAACGCATGCAAGCCGAAAAAGTGTCCAGCATGGATAGCGATTTGCTTCCTGTGGATCGCTGGGCAGTGTAACTGCACGTGTTTACAGAGGAACGATTCATAGACAGACTTTTCGTCTTTAGGGAATGAACCCTCTGCAAGATGCTGAGGGTCCATGAGTGACTTCGGAGCGCTCCTTCTTTTCCGCGTGTTTGTTCTGTGAAACGTACACTGTAGATTCGCAGATTTATTCTAAGCAACGCTCAATAGGAAATGTTGAAAATTTTTGTCCACGGTGAACCCTCATACACACTAAACCTGCTCTGATGTTTTAATTACGGACATCATAATATTAAAACTTTGGAAACTTGAGCACTACTTAATGGAGATCAATCATTAACTTATACAAGCCATTAATTTTATGCATATTTTTTATATATATGTGTACAACATTATCGGCAACAAAGAAGTAGTTTTTGTTAAAATTCCTACCCCGGATATTTGGCCGTAGTCCAATGTTTTCTACAAAACCAGACGTTTCGGCAATGCCATTGACTTCCATCATCAGTGAAAATCGAGTGCGATAACGTGAGGTGGTATATGTTAGTGACCACAGTACTGTGGTTAAGGATGAAGCAGTAAGTAGAAAGAAGTAGTTTCTATGGTAATATTTCATTTCGAAAATGATTTTAAAAATTAATCTTAGAATATGGAAGTCATGTATGGTTCTCCATACCGATATTTTTTACTGGTGGTGCTTATTCTTCAGGCCGTCATCGAGCTTACGTGTTTTCATCGAGTCTAACTACGTCTTTACCTACCCTCTTGGGCTCTGGTACCTTTGCCACCAGCTATGGGGGTACCAGCGTTATTACATGGTTGTGAGACAACGGGTGATTATCAGATTGATGAAAACAGTATTCAGTCAGCAGAAATGAAGTTCCTCCATCTGGTACGGATTACATTAAAGAATACCAATTCGGTAATGACGTTGTTTGGGAGGAGCTCTGTATATTCTCCTTAGCCGAGCGAGTTTATATTTGTCGGAAGCGACATCATGAACGTGTTAAGATTGCCGGGAAAAAGGTTGCCAAAACTACCATTACAATATATGTTGTGTCAGTACACTAAATGATGCAGCGTCGGACATCCTGGGAAGAGATGTCCCTAGAGATGGAGCCGGAACAGGTCGCAAGGCCTAATCCTTTGAAATTGACGACGACGATGTGGATTGAGACCAACAATTGTTCTTCAAAATTCTAACAGCCTAGTAATTGCCGTTTATATTGTTTCAAATAATTAAATAAACAGAATTTACTAATTTACAGTCATTAGCAAAAATTTACTTGAATGCAAAACTCTTCTTCTCAGAGCTAAAGCTCGTCTGCAGGGCTTATACTCTATGTCAGTTACGTTCCTACAAAACTGGAAGCGTCTCTTTTTTTGATCATGTTCAAATACTGTTTCTTTTGTTTTGTATATTATGTCGATATTAATTATTGTATTACAAAAATTGATTAATTTATTTCTTTATAATTATTTCAGTTTTAAAGAAATAAATGTTTTGGGTAATTGTTTTCTCAAGAAATTGTTATGGGAAAAATTAATTTATCTACAAAAAAAAAGAAATTACTTAGAAATTTATTTGCACTTCTTCAAAACATATAAAGATTTAAATGTTTATGGTTTTTTTAAGTAAATATATAAATGCAAGTAAGAAGTAACTATACCTAAAGTACAAATAAAGTTGTAGATTAATAAGTTATAATAATTGTACCACTATGCGGTATGACGATATAAATATGATAATACAATATAAATTGATTAATATCATATAGTATTGATTTTATCATATGAATATAATAATACACCACAACAATATAATAATATATCAACTAAGAATCGTAATATTTCATTGTAATAATATGACAGTAACAATGAGAAAAAATAACGTAATAATGTAAAAATTAACAATGTAATAATGTAACAATGACAATGCATAGCAACGTAAGAATCGTGAAATTACACTGTAATAATGCAACAATAAGAGAACGTAACAATATGACAAAGTAACAACTAAAAATGTAATAAAGTAACAAAGTAAAAATCATAATATTACACTGCAATAATATGACAATGTGACAATGTTACAATTTTACAACGCAATAACGTAACAAGTAACGATGTAATATACAATTATAACATTAAAAATAAAATAGTTACAATACAATAATACAATATTACAAAAAATCTTGATATATATACAGTAACGCATCAACTATTAAATCATAATAATTATAGAATTTAAGAGTAATAAGTAATAATAAGTGACTGGTTATAGTTATACCTATGCTTGAGATGGTATACAGATGAAATACAACCTGGCAGCCTTTGTTGAACTCATTGCTACTGATGAAGGCTTCCGGTGGCTGGCCGAAATGTTTTGAAGAAAAAATGAACCAAGCTTAGAGCAATCGACCACGGCCCAACAGCACGATGTTTTTAATTTTAATAATAAACTGTACCGTTTATTAAACTTTAATAAATTTTAAGACGATAATGGTAATCATTAGAACTGTCTTTTTTATAAAATACGAAGACTACCACAGATCTGTGCTCCAGTAGCGCAGACTTCATTCAGTAAGCGTTATAGAGAAACTCGTACTTAATATGCTAATAGTTGTTTGAAACAGTATTTATGTTTGGTATATATATTGCGACAATACAATTATATGCTGTACTGTGCATTTATTAGATAAAATGAATATTTAAATTAAATTTATAAATATGTAATAAATAAGCCGGTATGAGATTGAAAGCTGAGTTTATGTTAAAAATACGGCATGTAGACATACAGGAACTGACCTGAACGCTCACGCGATTGTCGCTGAGAGTGTGTACAGTAATAAATGATGTGTGTGAGTGAGGCCAGTTGGAGCATGAAAGTTTGCAATCTCACCCTAAATAATTGTCAAATTATAGTTTTTATTTAATTTTAAGAAAACCATAAATGGTAGGAAAAATTCAAAGACTCCTAAATATGTATAAAATTAATACGCATGTGTAGTGAGAAAACAGCGTGAAAAGGACGCGCAGTGCGAATTCAGTGCGATTTTAACTGCATAGTAATTACACGGATTATTCGATTACGATGGTAATTACGTTGAACATGTGTAATTAAATCATCCATCGTTAGAGCACCCTGTAGTTCACATTAGACTTTGCCATTGGCAGAAATGTGCGAAAATATGAAATTGGACGACAGTGGGAGAAATGACGCCACCAAGCAATTTCAAACAGGCAGAATTCTGTCCTAACAGGTGTGGTACGATGCTCGAATATAAATAGGGCACGGAAGAAGCCAGCCTTCTTCTCAATCAGTCATCAGTAGCGGCAGGACGCTATGTCCATTGACGACGCGAATTTTTAAATTTTGTTAATTGAAAAGTAACTCTTAATCTGTTTCCGAACACGATTATAGAACATACTTTACGATGTCTACACACAAACGTCCGTCAGTGAAGACAAGCTACGAGGTTACATCATGCAGAGGAACGCTATGCTGAACAATAGAGGCGTCTGCTAGAACAACAGCAGCTGGTGCAGAGCAACATCTCACTCTATACTACATCAACCAGATGGGACCATGAGAGACGAGTAACTGGAGGACGACAAGTGGAACCTGCGAACGTGCAGGGAACTCCATCAGAAGAGGACCTACGGATCAACGGAGTATGAGCATGAGTATGAGCTACAAAATCGAGGTGACACATAATCCGTTTATATTTTAAATAAGAGACTAAAGACATTTAAAAGACACTTTGAAATTTAAAAATGAATAAGAATTTATGTAAAATGTTGATAAAGAGGTTCAGAAAATCTGATTTAAATTTATTAAAATATTTTTTTTGATGTTTAACGATTCATTTAGTCAATTTAAATTTTATTTAAAGTTTGTAAAGCAATCAATGATTATTATGTATGCAATACATAAATTAACGTAGTTGAAAGTTATATAAAGAAAAAAAAAACTGCAGTAAAGCACACTGTCAGACTGAACAGTCGAATTTTAATATTAACAAATAAGTATTTAGAATATAACTTTGTTACTGTAGAATATAAGATTTATTTAATGATAAATGTACTGCAATATTTGAACGTTTTAAGCAAACAATAATGAATAATTATGGCGAAGTAAATGAGATTTTTAAACACGCTTGTGGTTTATAAATAAAATTATGAAAACTCGTTACAATTCAATCAATGACTACTCTTATTACAATTACACCCAAACTCCATTAATTGGTACACTTTACCAGTAATGTAATATAAATTTTGGTGCTCCACAAATTAAATGTACTTAATCTTTATAACTTGTTATGTTACAAATAAATTGTCGTGGCCAAATTTATATCAAATTTGCAATTTGTGTTGTTACAATATATAGTAGGTAGTCGAAGTGGCGGTGTCTTATATGTCATATAGTTATAGTAACAAAAATACCACCATAAGGTATTTATATTATTGAATAAAACATATGTATTTAAAAAAATCTACCTTATCATCGTGCCCTCATTGTTTGCTAGTGAAATTAACAATTACTGTATTTTAATATATAAAATTAATAGGAAAGAATTAAGTTACAATTATTCAGTAGAGAAGACCTCAGTACAAAGAGTCGCTTACGACTTGCACCAGCAACTTGCACTATTTATGTACTGGCACCAGTGACTCAAACGAGCCGCAGTTACAGGTGTGTGCGCGCACCCGCACGCGCACACACACACATACACATACAACAGTACATACATATGGTCAGAGAAAATATATTGTTACTTCTAATCATTGCTTTTTGTCTGTACACATAGGCTATAGTGAAATACACAAGTATCAATTGACATGTAGAATCACCAACAGAATGCTTAAGAGAAAAGTGCGGCCAGGTACTCCATAAAGATGCAGTATTCCAAGATAAATTTCCTATGAAGTGTGATACATGCAAGAGAGCTATCAGAATCAGAAGTACAGACATTCACGAGAATTAAATATATAGCAAAGTAATAATAAATACAAAAACACTAAAAAACACGTAACACTTAAACACTTGTGTGTATTAAGTGGTAGTAGTTTTTTGTACCACTGATGTAGCCTGGGAGGTCCAAGTTCCAAATTCAACCGTATGGCAACGGAGACTCGAACACGGTACCTCTAGATTAGTAGCCAGACGTCATCCCCAGTGGTCTACTAAGCTTCTACAAATAACAAAAAAAAAGGCTCAATTAGTTGTGAAAACTTAACTATGCATCATATAGGGCTAAAATTTTAGACAATTGTCACTAACATGTGTACTAACATCACATAACAGTATTTTAATCGGACACTTGTAGCGGTTGAAATTGCAAAATTGCACGAACCTTTTGATCAAATTACATACAAGCCACCGATAACACGTATCCGCACACAATAACTCACAATTATCACTTCCTGCTATACGCGCACTGAATCGCCATATCAATAACTGGCCCCCTGCTTCACAAGTGGTGCTGTGCAAGTCGTCGGAGTGACTTAGTACGTGACAAGATTGACCTGGATTGATGGTAGAGCAATAGACCAATGTCTGGAAGGTGCGTCTGGGAAACATCGCGAACGTGCCCGAGCATTGCGTAATCCTGCCGCTCACACAACGCGTGCAAAGTGTCACGTAGCCATGTTATCTATCTCCTCACCTTTCCAGTATTGTAAGACCAAGTTATTTACCTTCTCAGCGTTCAATATTGTAAGAAATCAAAACTAAAATCAATTATCTTTTTATATAATTTAAAGTGTGTATTACGCATATAATATTTTGTTTACTTCTAAAGCGGTGTATAGAGAAAAACCGTAGTGATAGTTTTACCTAAATAACCCATTTAGAGTGTAGTACTATTTCTACTTAGACGTTGGTATTCAATGTGTCGGTTAGACAACCGGACTTGGGCCTTGACTTGCGCTACAACTTGTTACCTGTTAATAGTCAATTAACAAGTTTGTCAGGCTAAGCAGTGCTCTCCTACTTTGCTCTGTACTGTATAGAACTGTTGTTGCCAACCAGTTAAACTGGATAGAAGTGGATCAGTACCTACGCTACGAAGTAGTGTAGACAAAAGGTAGGCATAATTTCATACGTGCAGTCAGTATTGTACAACCTTTGAACCTAGATAAATATTTGTTTTGTTTGAAACCTTTATTTTAAACGTTTGTGAATAAAAAAGACCTACTACTTTACAAGCATTGATTGAGCATTAACACTGAAGATCCTAGACAAGTAGGCTTCCATCAGAAACCCTGCGACGATGGTTATTCTTTTTCAAACTTTCATCTTTCACTATCCTCATATTTTTTTACTCTCTTCTTGTCAGAAACGCTTATTCTTTAAACACCGTTAAGTTTGGTATTTGTGTTTATTTAACTGCATTTTTAAAATTCTTACTTGTGAATTTCTAATTACAAAAAAAATCGTAAAAAGTTAATTTATTCTATTTCATAAAATTAATGTTGGCTACATTTGAAATAATTTGCTGCACCTCAACAAATAATTACCTCTAAGCGTCAAATTACCCAGTACAGTTAATTAACGATACGATTCTTAATCAAAATTACGAAACTGTATACTTTTAGTATAAAAAAATAATGTTTATGTTTGATAATCACGTTATTTTACCTAATATGTAATCGAATGATAGGGTATATGTAATCTAATATGATCACCATAATGATACGATAATAATATTAACAATAATAATAATAATAAAACAATTGTAATATCAATAACAACAAAACCACATAACAAAATAACGATAATAAATAAACAGTGAGTGGTTTAGTTGTGTAGAAGTCAGTACAAGCCTCTAAGAAAAACTCAGCAACACAAAAACAGAGGTTGGCAATTACGCCACCCTTATTGACCGTGTCGGAGCTGTAAGTCACAAGTTTGACATGAAATGTTGGTTCAGCAACACAAACAGCATATAATCAAGTAACCCAAATAAGTTAAAACAGAGTTTTACTCTTCTTGTCCCCATTAAGACGACATCTGCGTACTGAGAACACACATTTGGACAGTATACTGTAAAATCCATATATTTTAATAATCGCCCCTCGGTTATTGCTCCACAATAAATTATCTACATTACAAAGAATATTATTTGCTTTTGGTAATAAAAAAGACAGTACGATAAGTATTTGTAACACCGTGTAAAAGCCACGTGTAATGCGTAATTATAGAGGCTTTGCGTAGCAAGGAATAGCAAGCAACCTGCAAAGCAAGTACAGATGAGTTATTTTAATTATGCAGAGTAGACATTGTACTAGTCACTCTGAAAACATACGAAACACAAATGGCAACTCATGTTGTTCATTCACTTATGGGGAAAAGTTTTGTTTAAACTTAACATACGACTTCTCTGCCATTTATAAAGATAATTTTACAAACTTTTTTGTATTGAATCTTTACTTAACAAAAATTTAATTATTTTTGCGTCATGTCTGTATAACTTTTTATAGCAGTGAAAAGTTAATTACGTTACATCATTCCCTGTAATTTGCGTTTTATAAAAGATTTTTATTATTCCGGCCGTACAATGTTTACACATTTTTCCGAAACCAAAGATTGCAGAAATGTTAGTTCCATACATTCCATACTCCAATTCTCATAGTCCGTTTACGTAGCTCTTGTCGTTTACCTTTATTGAATCCATCCGGCTGCAGTCTATTTGGTTTTTTAACATTTTCTTTTTTTCCAATGAATGGGGAGTTGGCCCTATCCGACACCTGGGGAGGCGCTCGATGAAAGAAGGCAACTCCACACGGGGTTTTATAAAAGATGACTTTTCTATAAAAGCTGACTAAATGTAAAAATATCAAAATTTAATTTTGGCTTGTGATTTATGTTAATGCAACACAGAAGACTAAAACTTGACTAAACCCTATTTTGTTAGAAAAATTGTAGACTTATATTCATTTAAATATTCTATAGTAAAAAATAAAACAATAAAATAGTTTTAGTGATTTTCACTCGTCATTTATTAAAATTATATCCATGACAGCTGTTTCGGCAACACAATGCCATCATCAGATGGTGTAAGCTGACTCAAGCTTAGCTGACTTCTGATGAAGGCACTATGTTGCCGAAACAGCTGTCATGGATATAATTTTAATAAATGACGAGTGAGAATCACTAAAACTATTTTATTGTTTTATTTTTTACTATAATTTACAATGGATTTTCACCAAGTAAAGGCATCAAGCATTAATTGTTTAAATATTCTGGTATTCAATTATTCTGTTTCTATTGTTTACACACGACTATCAGTGATACGGTCGTAACACTGTTAAGTAAATATAAGTCATTAACTTGCCTCATCTATGAAAGAAAAAAACTTTACCTTAGTAGCATAGGAAAGCAAAAATTGGTATGGAGAACCATACATGACTTCCATGTTCTAGTTATCAAATTATTTTTAATATGTGCACTCAGAACAAAACCAAATATATCAGCATGCCTTTAGTAAAAACGCTGAGAAAAATAATCAAAATACAAATCGTACCTAGTTGTTAACATTTTAAAAATAAAGAATTAAATTATCTTTTATTTAAACAACGCGAAAGAAAGCGAATACCGTCCAGTGTTTGTTATCTGTGGATTTCTGAAAACGAAAAATTTTGTTTACGTATCCGTGGTTACATAGAATGGAACGATATCAATTGTCAATATTTTATTGACATTTTACTTCCATGTTCCTTAAGGAAATGGAAGTATGGTGATGGCAAAAAAAAATTGTATTCGAGATTATTGCAGATTCTGATCGTACTACACTCAAAACATGAAAAAAAGTCATTTTTCGAAAAGTGTCTGTGTGTGTGTCTGTCTGTCTGTAGTTTTTTTTCCTATGGCAAACGATAACAGCCGCAAATTCAAACAGAATCAAATAATTTTTTGCATGCAGCCCTGATTTGTAGAGTACTCGAGACCTATTGTTTTTGGTGAATATCGGTTAAGGGAAAGGGGTATTTTACTTGCAACGGTTTTTTTTATCAAGGGTAATTTTTTTCTATGTCAAACGATAACAGCCGCAAATTTAAACAGAATCTACTACTCTTTTGCATACAGCCCTGAATTGTAGAGTTCTCAAGACCTGTTGTTTTTGGTGAAGATCGGTTAAGGGAAAGGGGTAGTTTACCTGCAACGTTTTATGTTTTAAAAAGGGTATTTTCTATGGCAAACGATAGCCGCAAATTCAAACAGAATCAAATAATTTTTTGCATACAGCCCTGAATTGTAGAGTACTCACGATCTATTGTTTTCGGAGAAGATCGGTTAAGGGAAAGAGGTAGTTTACCTGCAGCGTTTTTTTATCAAGGGTAATTTTTTTTTTTTTGCAAACGATAACAGCCGCAAATTCAAACAGAATCAAATAATGTTTTGCATACAGCCCTGAATTGTAGAGTTCTCAAGACTTTTGGTTTTGGTGAAGATCGGTTAAGGAAATAGGGTAGTTTACCTGCAACATTTTATGTTTTAACAAGGGTAATTTTTTCTATGACGAACGGTAACTGCCGCATATTCAAACAGAATCAAATAATTGTTTGCATACGTCCCTGAATTGTAGTGATCTCAGGGCCTTTTGATTTTGGTGAAGATCGGTTAAGGGGAAGGGGTAGTTTACCTGCAACCTTTTACGTTTTAACAACAGTAAAGAACTTGAAAATTCATTTAAACTTTTTCAAACAACAGTAATTGTTAAAAATAAAATAATTATGTTGCCAGGCAATAAAATTATAATTTTTTCATTTTAATGTAAATCATGTATGAGAGAAAATATATCGTTCGTGGCAGGCAAGCATATCTCAATTATGTAATGTTTACGTTTCCATTTTATTATTGTCATTACTGCAATAAAAAGGCAGGCAGGACCTTTGCTGTTGGACTGTCAAAACCCACATCAACACAACGTGTGCAAGCCGAAAAGGTGTCCAGCGTGGACAGCGGTTTGCTTCCTGTGGATCACTCACCAGTGTAACTGCACGTTTTTACAGAGGAACGGTTCATAGACAGACTTTTCGTCTTTAGGGAGTGAACCCTCTGCAAGATGCTCAGGGTCCATGAGAGACTTCGGAGCGATCCTTCTTTTCCACGTGTTTGTTCTGTGAAACGTACACTGTAGATTCGCAGCTTTACTCTGAGCAACACTCCATAGTGAATGTTCAATTTTTTTTCCACGGTGTACCCTCATACACACTAAAACCTGCTCTGATGTTTTGATTACGGACATAATAATATTAAAACTTTGGAAACTTGAGCACTACTTAATGGAGATCAAACATTAACTTTTACAAGCCATAAATTTTATGAATATTTTGAAGCAATAAATGTTTTAACAAATTTATACAATTTGTGTACTTATTTCTGTTATAATATAAGAATTACAAACTAATTTGTGCATGTGTGTATGTATGAAAAATATATAAATATTTTTCTCCTCTGGAAAATTGTTTGCCCCTCCTGGAAAATATTTTGACCTCACTGATGACTAGTTATTTACTAGCCTGTGTGGAATATAGCGTTATGACATGGATCAGAATGGTGGGTGTTAAACAGAAGACACAAACGTATTAAGGAAGAAATGTTTTGCTGAGAAATTTATAATTATATGGGTAAACAGAATCGTCGTTCTGGAATTCAGAAGACGAATGGAAAGAAAGAAAGAAAGACTCGATTTTAAAAAAGAAAAATGACTAGTTTGTATTAACAGGAAAGACTTTGATAACACTATAGTCATCATTCACCCTCGGCTGATAACTCGCAGCGAGAGCCCAAGTTCATTACAGGAATCAAATCCCAGCTCCCTTTGGCCAGCTCTTCATTCGACCTACAAACATTTTATTCAAAAGTACAGTCCTTCCTCACGAAGGTTGTCACCCACCTGACATGGGGGTACCATTTTAGCTGTTACATAATTTCTTCAGAACTCAAGCATCCACTTAGTTAATATTTAAATGATTTTAAATATAAATTTTAGGACATGGAAGTCATGTATGGTTCTCCATACCGATTTTTTAAGTTTTCGGTCGAATAAATTTATAACATCAATACAAAAAATTACCTCTTCCCCTTCAACTACCCTTTTAATTTATAGATATTTCAACAACTTTTCTACAGTGGATTATTATGACCTTCTTTTCAGGATACTTTATTTATCAAAATTAAGTACTTTATTCTTGTTAAAACATAAAATGTTGCAGTTAAACTACCCCTTCCCCTTAACCGATCTTCACCAAAATCAATAAGCCTTGAGTCCTCTACAACTCGGGCACTTATGCAATAAATTATTTGACTTTGTTTGAATTTGCGGCGGTTATCGTTCGCCATAGAAAATATTCCACACAAGCACACACACACACACACACACTTTTCGGAAAATTACTTTTCTTCATGTTTTGAGGGTACTACAATCAGAATCTGCCCTTATCTCAAACACAATTTTTTTCGCGATCACCATACTTCCATTTCCTTACGGAACATGGAAGTAAAATGATATAGTAGTTTTCTTAGTAACATTACTAGAACTACGCGACTCCTCCACCACTCACGCGCTATTCTATTTCGCGAGCTTGATTGAGCAACTTTATCAGTTGAATTAACGTAGAGCACATTCTGAAGCATTTTTCATTTTCAATAGCCAAACAATTTTAAATGTTAATAAAAAGGCTGTTTACGAAATTAAATAATCTGTTAGAAAAAAGTAATCATATATAAAAACTGGAAAAAATTGAAAGAAACTGTAAACATAAACAGACTACGAAGCAACCATTAAACCGTGACTTATAATGGCATACAGTTTCACCCTTTCGTCAACTGTTCAACGTACAGATCAGTTGGTAAACATGTTTGTTATTAATAACAAGTGCAACTATTCTGAAGAACTGTTGCGATGCCCCACGTTTTTCGACCGACATTCATATCAGTTTACTTTTTACTCCGTTCCTCACCTTCCACATCAACTGGCTCTGCATGTACGACGCAACTACAGTACTGTACTGTATACCGTATCGTTACAGCATTCTATTGAAAATCGATAAACAGTCTTTATATTTAAGCTTTCGTACACACACTATGGAGTGGCTGAGCGACTTCATTAGCATCCAGGCACTACTCTTCCAGTGACTATTCTCCAGAGCAAATCGTGTTCAGTTCACTATATCACATACCACTAAACCGTGTAACGTAAAAGCCCCTTTAACACGGGCCACTCTGTGGCGCAACTCATTCGCGCTCGCATGTTTTCCATAGTTTTAAATTGTACCCTTTCACAAAAGCGTTAGTGGCATGCGACTGTGGCAGGCAGAAATCAATCCCGCCACTAGTGGCGACACTTTTTGGCGTCGGAGTTTTCACACGGGCCACTTCAATCGCGCACTTTCAGTGTTTCAGTGTTTATAGTAATGTTATCAAGGTTGTGTGATTGAACTGCTATTTCTTCACTACAGTTGTTGAACTGCTATAGTTAAGTTTTCTTTACTGTTTCATAAAGTCGAATTTTGAACCGATTTATAATAGAAGTAGAACAAAGACCGGCAATTTGGGGCCCAAGGTGCTCTGGTTATTCAAGCATTTGCTCTAATTACTTTTAAATTAAAACTTACATTTTTTATTTTAAGAGAATTTTAAACATTTTACATGAATTTCAGGGTTTATTGTAGTGTGTGTATTAATAAAAATATTATGAGTAATTTTTAGTATCATACAAACCTTTTAACCTATAAATTAATTAATTCATCTTTTACACCTAGCAATGCAGATATAGATGTTTTGACAGTTTTTATTTGTGTGGCAACAACATAGCTCCGTAACATCGCACGGGCGCGCTTAAACATGGCATTTTCTCTTTAGTCCATGTGTAATTTTTTTAATGACTATGTCTATTAATTCAATGTTTTGCTATTTTTTCCTTATAACTCGCGCTTACTTAAGTCAGAGTTGGACTGTGTGTGTGTGTGTGTGTGTGTGTGTGCGCGCGCGCGCGCGTGCCAATATTATAACTGTCTTCAAAATGATTCCAGCTCTCTCTTAAGCAGGTATACTTCGTCTCATGTTTGTGTTTTTCTTCTGGATATGAAATTCCAGTAAATTAAGAAGCCGATTGACCTGCTTTTGTGACATTCTAAAACAGTTAAGAAACTTCGCATTGTCCGCTTTCAGATTACTCATTTATGTATAAAAAAAAAACTGTCCCACTACCAACCGTTGATAAGTCAACTTGATGCATCCAGAATCGACGTTGTCTACAGCCACGTCTTCGAACGGGAAGAGGAAGGAGAATTTCATCCCCACAGTCCATAATTAAATTGATGTAAAAAGTAAATAAAACTATTTTCCATCACTGAGCAAACAGACAGTGGCGCGTCTGTGAAGCAAATCCATTCACAGGAGCCACTGTGGCGCCACAAAAAAGCGAAAAGCGAATACAAGCGACTTTGTAGTGCCACAGAGTGGTCCGTGTCTAAAGACCAAAGGCCAGACATCACAGTCGCTTACCGTTTTAATCTTTTCAATTCTTTTCTTGTTATTTCTAGCATACCGCTTTCATCATCGTTATAGTAGACCCATAAAGTTTGTATACAGAAATTACATATACCGGTACGATTCTGTGTAATTCTAACCACATCTGTGTTCATATATATTTTATGATTACATTAGACTTGAAATAATTCTTTCGTCAGCTTTTGATTAACACTTTTTGTCTTGGGCTGTGAGACCGAAACGTGCGATAAATTATGGATTCTATGTTAGCAACTACACGATGACAGATACTGAATAAAACAGAATCCAGTCACTAGAATTATGGAGGAGGACCAGTGGACCAGACTTCCCGGCATGCTGCGACTGTACCATTCCGCGAAGGCCACAGGTTGCCTTAGTTTACTTTGTTCATTGTTATTAATTCCAACAAACTCGGCGTCGTTTGGGAGTTACGGCCACAGCCCTGACTTATGTGAACATCTAAAACATTGTTCTTCGCTACACGATGCGAATAGATACCTCAATATAGCATTAATGCAATTTTTGGAAAGCAGAGATTCCCAAGAACCAACTGCCAATTTCCTTTTCTAGGCATACACAACGTCTTGAGTCTCTACACAGATGTTTGGTACAAGATGTGAAGGCAGAAACATCCAACACAGGATTCATCATCTGCAAGGATTAAACAGGCAAAGTATAGAGCTGCTCACTCCAGCGCTTCCTCGGACGTCCCACACCTCTTCGTCCCTTCGGCTTATAGTTCCATAGTTGTTTGGGGATGCGGTAGTTATCCATTCGGCAAAGATGTTCCCACCAATTCAGCCGATACTGGGCAATCCTGTCGAGTATACTCATAATATTCAGTACCTGTCGTATATCTGTGTTTCTTCTATGATCATAGAGAGTACACCCAGCAAAGTGCCTGAGAAATCTCATTTCAGCCGCTTGGATACGACTAGCCTGCCCTTTTGTTAAAGTCCAATTCTCAGACCCAAAAGTAAGTGTGGGAAAGGCGTGTTGCTACAAAATTCAACAAAATAAAATTCTACAAGGCATAAAAAACCTTGTAGAATTTTAGGCGTGTTTCTTTACTTGCTGACTTAAGAGTTCGCCTGATGGTCCCGCACATAAGACAGGACTTGTGCAACTTATTCAAGACATTCAGGATTATATTAAGAATTTTAATTACAAAAATAGTTACTAAATGATGTAATAGTATAAAATGGTTTGAAATGTATGCTTTAAAAATAAACAAGAGTCAACCAAGTTCATTGAGCTTTATAGATGGCAAAGATAAAAAATTAAAAGAGAATACAATTATCTATTTAGGGTGATAAGAATGGAGAGTGCGACAGTTTTGTTACCTAGGTAGCACAACAGAAAGTGGCAGAATCAGAAGAGAGATAAGAGAGATAGAGTCATAAGGATTTCCCAAGTAAGGGATCCTTTCGCTGTAAAATGAATCTTCTGGCTTCCAATAAAGTGAGCCTTAGTATCACGAATCTAATCCAAATGTGTATGTAGAGTGCGGTATTATACGGCTGTGAGACTTGGACCATCTCAGTCGCAAATAACTGAAGACTACAAGCCTCTGAAGTGTGGTGCTAACAAAATATTTTAAAAATACCTTGGGCAGGAAAGGTATGAAATGAGGAAGTTGTAGTCAAAAGGAAACTTTAGATGACAGCTCCAACTTATAAGAAACAAAATAATTAAATAAGTATATTATGGCATGAGAACCTAATAAAAGATATAATTGAAGTGATAGCAGAACTTCAAGCTTAAGCTACGTTACAGTACCTTATTTTTAGTAAAGCAAAGAATCTGACGCCGGATAGAAATAAATGGAAAGCCGCAGGCAACCAGTCCTTACACTGACAACCTTATAATGATGACAAGGCATGGAGATAAATCAAAATATTATTACGACGGTCTACTGATCGTCGTATGGTACAGTGGAAAACAAAATACAAAACATGAATTAAGTCACTAATCACCAGCTCTAATTATCACAATTAAACAGTTTGTAATCAACAACAAATAGTCTCTTACAACAAATCAATTAAAAATTGTTCACACGCAATAATAATGTCAACTAATATAAAACACAATTGTCCCGCACAATTATAAAACACACAACACTTCGCTACAATACTTCGAACCGCACTGTGTAAATCGCCCGACAATAACTGAACTAAAACTGCTGAAGTCTTGAATTTATACCCCGCTGAGATTCCAGCACATTACATAATATGCGTGTACTAGAAAACACTAAAACGTAATTGATTCCGGGTTTGGACACAGCGCGCGCGGACCGGTATGATCTGGAAAAGCCTTGTTGCGGACGCGTGACAAGTTTCACGTAATTGTCTTTCATCTCAAAGTAGCAGAAATACGTAGGCACACACACATTACAGCTGGACTCTGCTGGAATACGCGAGAAACACGTAGCATGTCCTGAAATGCCGTAACTATACGACAGCTATAGGGGGCGTTTAGTTGAAAAGTGGGCAAGAAAAAGAAGTCATTTAAAGAATATTTCAGGAAAGAAGTGAAAGAAAGACAAGTTTATGGGCTTTTAACATTGCAACTACTTTGACGACATTAGGCCTATGTATCTGCTACACATTCTTCAAGAAAATAAAATAAAATGGACGAGAATAGGGAACGGTACGGAAAGTAATGACATACAATTTATCATACCTACAGAGAAGAAAATTGTATAGTGATTTTTATCGTTAAATTACATCACATTCTGATCGAGGTTCGAGCAGCCAGATGTCTTCAGGTTAACCCTACCTGAGAGGACACGGCGATTTCCCAGGCGTTTCTGTTTAGTTCACACAATAATCTTCCGTTAATAATTGTAACTTCACATTCTGATCGAGGTTCAAGCAGCCAAATGGCTTCAGATTAACCCTACCTGAGAGGACACGGCGATTTCCCAGGCGTTTCAGTTTAGTTCGCACAATAATCTCCCGTTAATAATTGTAACTTCACATCTTGATCGAGGTTCGAGCAGCCAGATGTCTTCAGATAAACCCTACCTGTGAGGACTTGGCGATTTCCCAGGCGTTAATAATCTCCCTTTAATAATTGTAACTTCACATTCTGATCGAGCTTCGAGCAGTCAGATGTCTTCAGATAAACCCTACCTGTGAGGACATGGCGATTTCCCAGGCGTTTCTGTTTAGTTAGCACAATAATCTCCCGTTAATAATTGTAACTTCACATCTTGATAGAGGTTCGAGCAGCCAGATGTCTTCAGATAAACCCTACCTGTGAGGACTTGGCGATTTCCCAGGCGTTTCTGTTTATTTCGCACAATAATCTCCCGTTAATAATTGTAACTTCACATTCTGATCGAGGTTCAAGCAGCCAGTTGGCTTCAGATAAACCCTACCTGAGTGGACACGGCGATTTCCCAGACGTTTCTGTTTAGTTCACACAATAATCTCCCGTTAATAATTGTAACTTCACTTTTTGATCGAGGTTCGAGCAGTCAGATGTCTTCAGATAAACCCTACCTGTGAGGACATGGCGATTTCCCAGGCGTTTCTGTTTAGTTCGCACAATAATCTCCCGTTAATAATTGTAACTTCACATCTTGATCGAGGTTCGAACATAAAAAAACATGTCCCTAACGCATTCAAAACTTTAAAATGTCTGAACATTTGATTTTACTTCCATGTTCCATAAGGAGATGGAAGTACGGTGATGGCGAAAAAAATCGTGTTCGAGATAAGGGCCGATTCTGATTGTACTACCCTCAAAACATGAGGAAAAGTGATTTTTTGAAAAGTGTCTGTGTGTCCGTGTGTTGAATTTTTCTATGGCAAACAATAACTGCCACAAATTCAAACAGAATTAAATAATATTTTGCATACCTACCTGAGTTGTAGAGGACTCAAGGCCTATTGATTTTGGTGAAGATCAGTTAAGGGGAAGGAGTAGTTTACCAGCAATGTTTTATGTTTTATCAAGAGTAAAGTACCTGAAAATTCATTTAAACTTTTTCAAACAATGGCAATTGTTAAAAATAAAGTAACTTTGTTGCCAGGCAATAAAATTATAATTTTTTCATTTTAATTTAAATCATGTATGAGTGGAAATATATCGTTCGTTCCTGGCAGGCAAACATATCTCAATTATGTAATGTTTACGTTTCCAAAGTTTTATTATGATTACCGCAATAAAAAGGCAGGCAGGACACACACATACACAAGTTGCTTTATTTCTGGCCTCACGCATGTTCATTTTCTTACGTTTGGACGCTTTTTAAATGGAAAGTGCCGAAACCCACAATGGCACAATACGTGAAAGCGGAAAAGGTGTCCAGCGTGGACAGTGATTTGCTTACTGTGGGTCGCTGGCCAGTGTAACTGCACTGTTTACAGAGGAACGGTTCATAGACAGACTTTTCGTCTTTAGGGAATGAACCCTCTGCAAGATGCTCAGGGTCCGTGAGAGACGTCGGAGCGCTCCTTCTTTTCCGCGTGTTTGTTCTGTGAAACGTACACTGTAGATTAGCAGCTTTACTTTGAGCAACGCTACATAGAGAATGTTGAAAATTGTTGTCCACGGTGTACCCTCATACACACTAAAACCTGCTCTGATGTTTTGATTACGGACATCGTAATATTAAAACTTTGGAAACTTGAGCATTACTTAATGGAGATCGAACATTAACATTTACGAGCCATTAATTTTATGCATATTTTGAAGGAATAATTGTTTTAATAAATTAATACAATCTGTGTACTTATTTTAAATATAAATCTTAGAACATGGAAGTCATGTATGGTTCTCCATACCGATTTTTAGTTATATTGAAAACTTTATGTGTTAGACATTTGAAATATTTTACAATTTTTTAATATTTAAACATTGTCAAGACAATTTATGATTGGATTTCAAAATTAATATTTCTACGTTATCAAAATACGAAAAGCTTACTACACGTATAAGATAACTAGCGTGGGATTCTTAGAGAGAGTGTCGACATGTTCAGGAATTAGTGTTGAAACGCAAAGACGAGGTCTGTTTTATCTTTGGTAAGTGGTAAATGCATCGGTCAAGCTAGTAGACTTTTCATGAATGTGGATTTCAAATGTATGTCAGGTAAGTAAACAGGCGTGTGTTGCGGAGGGGCAGGCGTTGTGTTTCTCCTTGGTCAGCTGGCGATCCTTTCATTGTGTTCGCTTGTCAGTGAGTTGGCTTTCTGGTTTTATGTAACCACTACCTGTGGTAAGCCTTCCAGATTCATTTTACACCTCTTTTATGTTAACAATTTTAGTTTTACGGAACAGGTTTAACCGACACTCGTCCTATTGTCGTTTCGTTTCTTGCGTGATTTGTATTCTGCTTGTTTGTTTCATCACTTTGTTACGACGGTCTACTGATCGTCAATCACAAGACACCAATTAAGTCACTAATCGCCAGCTTTAATAATCACAATTAAACAGTTTGTAATTAACAAGATAGTCTCTTACAACAAATCAAATAAAAATTGTTCACACGCAATAAAAATGGCCACTAATAGAGTACTGCACAATTATAAAACACATAATACTTCATCACAATACTTCAAACCGCACTGTATAAATCGCCACTTAAACGTACCGTCTACTGTGTAATCGCCCGACAAATAACTCAACTATGATACTATGAACCGCATTCCAATAAATCGGAACTCAAACTGAAACTGAACATTGCTGAGTACTTCTATTTACACCCTGCCGAAGGTCCAGAAACATCCATTAACTATGCATCAGCTCTACACTAGGTCCCAATTGATTGCGGCCTTGACACAGTGGCTGGCGACATCTAGAAAAATCTCACGAGCGCATGTACGCACACATTACAGCCGGATTCCTCTGGAACATTCGATAAACACGTAGATTGTTCTTGTCGTAACAATATATTGTTTTTTTTCAGGTACGTCATTTTTTCTTTCAGCTTTGCCTAAGCTGTGAACGTACGACTCTCTGCCACATTGTGTTCATCGTGCTGTGATAAATGTATTACTAAATTGTAGTGTAATATTAGATGTAATTGACGTTACTGTGGTAAAATCGGTTGCAGATGTTAGCAACCGATATAATGGTTTTGTTTTACGAAGTTTCGGTGATGGATTGATTGCATAAGAATCATCAACCCATTGCCATCATTAACAACAGATAGTACATTTTCACGTGCATCTCTAAACGATTTACTGTCGTTGAATGGTAGTATGTGAGTATTAACCACACACGCACCACAATCATCGTAAGAATAATAAATATACTTCTGCAAATATAAATTTGTTATTTATTATTTTGCCTAATGGATGTTCTACAGATTCCAGTTGCATCGTCACTGCAACTGAATGTGCTTATATATTCTTTAACATCCAACTGGCGTAGTCGCTCTGTGACGTTTACACGTACAGCATATAGCCCAGTGATTTAAGTCGTTCTGAAGACCAAATTGCCCAAAAAATCCTACTGATCTCGATTTTTGTATACAGCTTTATTTCGACATCCTGAATAACGTGTGAAAAGTCACAATGGCAATCGTGTATGCGTCTTTGAGTTATTAAAGGTCAAAGGTCACAAGAAATTGTTTTTTCAAATATCTTGCTTCCTATTGGTTGGACGACAATAGAGGTGGATAACAAAATTGTAGATCTCACTATTCTCTATAAAAAAGGGCCTATACAATTTTTACGTGAGACCAATTGTTTATCGAATAACGCACATCTTAATTTTAGAGCAAAGCATATACAGTAGAACTCTATTTATCCGAATCGCCAATTATCCGAATCGATATCAGGAAATGTCATGGAAAAAAAATTAATGGAATTTCGACAAAACAACAAATTCAGGAAGAAAAAGAAGATGCAATGAACAACAAGGAAGAGGAAAAAGAGCAAAACAAAGTGTTGAAGAAAACGAAGCTGTATAAACTGAAGACAACCTCCAGAAAATCATTGTAAAAAATTCCTGGCTGTTTGGAATGACATAAACGAGTTTTCAGTGCGATTCACTGGACCCTGGATATAAAATTTTGGACGATGATGGTAAACAATGAAATCTCAGCAGATGGACAAAGGCGATGACAGCGTTGCTTCAGTTGAACCGGAAAAGGAACCTACAGCGAGTGAGGCATTCGCTTGTTTTGACATTGCCTTAAAGTGGATGGAATGGCAGCCTGAATGCGACCATGTGCAGCTTCCTTCCGTCAAGCGACTGTGGGATATGGCTGCACGCAAACGAGTTTCTACATCAAAACAATTAACTTTGACATGTTCACCTGAAAAATTATAAATTGTGTGCGAGTATTATTTTTAATTTTCTTGTAATACAAGTAAACATGTTGCAAAACACGTGTGACCTGGTTCTTATTAAGATACTGTATTCATGTAATAAAAAAAAATGGATTTTGAGCAATTGTCGCGTCTTCTTTCACAACATAACCTTTTTCTTATGTTTGGAGTAGTAGTAGTAAGAGGAGGAGGAGGCGAAGGAGGGGAGGGAGGGGAGAAGAAGAAGAAAAGCCAATGTCAATGTGAACACTACAGGACAAAGGTGAGAGACAACTCGTGTCATTCATATGTAACAATTCATTTAAGGATAAAAAAATGAATAATACAAAAACTGTAATAATAACTCACTCCTCAGCAGATTTTGTGTCCATTTTTCTCAAGTCCCTAGTTGATATTTCCTCATAAACATATAAAATAAGGGATGTCATAATCAAAATACTTCATAAATTTCAGTTCCTATAAAATAAGTAAGTGTATACAACTTGAAATTGAAACAATATAAGTTAGTGCAAATAATAAACTACTACTAGAGTCCCTGTACTCGGGCGTCAATAAAACAATATGTTACTTCATTTTAATTAACTCTTACCTTAAGGTTCTTCTCCAGGATCTTACAGACGAAAATCCACTGCAGACAAGGTTATCTGGGTTCAAGTGCGAAACGATTACGCTAACGCATTTTATACTGTCTAAATTACATGCTTATTTTTATTTATCGAAAACTCACACTCTTCTTTTTTGTTCTACAAATGACAGTACAACTGTTGTTTGTATCAAACCAGGAAATTATTTCTTATCTCTATAGAATTTTGTTTTAAACTACTATTATGAGTGACACTACTAAGTAAATATGAATATTGAAAACGAACCAGTATGTAACCTCTATATTACCACACTCTTTCTTTTACATTAATCTTTAAATAAACTCCACTCCCTTAGAGATCTCTATCGTATAAAGTTGCATTTTAAATTTTCCTTTTATAGCGAGCAATCACCGTTTAGTTTGAATTGGTTTTAATATGAATATTCGGTGTTTCTAGTTACCCATCCGCTGCGTGTTCATATGGTTGGTTGCACGAACTCGTGTTGAATACTTTCTTCGATCTCACGCACTCCGGCACTCGTTTATATTAAGTTTAGTGGTGGTTTCTTTTTATCACATTTTTTTTTCTTTACTTCGATTTAATATCTGTGCACATTATGATATATAGTCGGCCGACGTAATTTTACTCGCACTTAGATGTTTTTTGGTTGGCCGCGCGGCCATGAGGTGCAATGGGACTGAACTCAGTACTGCGCTAAGGCCGAGAACACGGAGTTTTTTCTGGTCACGTGATCGTCAGTCTGCGCTCCAATTGGTACTGTTTAAAAGAGCGCTATAACACAGGCATAAGGTTTAGCAACATTCAGTCGTCTGGTGCAATTCATAACTTGGCGTTATTTTCTCCGTGATTCACGGCTGACGCAAAATTGTGTATTTCATAATCTGTCTGGACTGTTTGAGTGCGGAGACAAAACATAGACATTTTGTTTTATAATAAACACTGCATACTTGGTTGACTAACTCGAGGTTCTAAAAAGGTGAACAATGACTACATGGAGAATACAAATTTTTAAGATATTACCTTGGCCCTACAATTCCGTACCGTTACAATACCCCCCCCCCCCATGAGAGGTTGGATGTCGAAGCATACAAACTATCATTGCCTAAAACCTAAGAGGATCAGTGAGGATATGGCGCCGCAACCCCCCTGAACTCTCTACTAAAATCATGGGTACTTACCCCCCTAGTCTGGCGACTGTGGCAGCACCCATCCGACCTTACTGGACTTCTCTACTCGAGATCCCAACACCATAAGCTCGGACCGATACCCGCCACAGTATCACCCGACTCTTAAAACATCCAATTAAAATTTAGCAAAAAGGCCTTCCAATATACCGTATCCACAACTGATTGGTTTCCTCTTAGCTGTACTGGTTCATTGACAAAGTACTGGTTCATTTTTTATTATAAAATATAATATGCATTTGACTACATTGTAATATAGCTTCTAAATTGGCCATCGGTTACATTGATCAATTCAAATTTAATCCTCAAGTCCATGCCCATACACTATCACAATGACTCGTTTTTAACAAGTTACAATGTTTCACTCAACAATATAGCTTAACCCTAAAAGATACAAGGTTAACAGAACCATATAAGTTTACAGTATCCTAGCCTTGGTATATATGCATTCCAGACAAATTAAATAATGTTCCCAGTACAATATTGCCCAGCCAAAATAACACATCAATTATACAAAATCGCATTAAATCACAACAATTATAACTAAAAAATACAAGTTATATCCTTATGTCCTTAACTACTATATTTATTAGAAAATTTTTTTTGTACTTTTTTCATCAATTGTTTGTTTTATAATTACAGTTTGAATTCAAATTAAAATAAATTTAAACTCATTATTAAACTTCACCTTATTAAGTTAATCCAGGGACAACTCCAATTTAATTTAGTCTCTTCCTACATTCAAAACAATTTCAATTACTTTAATTATATTTTTCAATATGACCCTACATAAAAATATTACCTACATTCCATCATATCTGGTATTTCTTTTGTTTCATAATAGGATTTACTCATAGCACTGATTCATCAAAATAAAACATAGTTGTCAATTCCAACACCTGACTGTAAACATCAACCTATAAACATACCTGTTTACATCAACAATGGTCTGCAACAGGGGCGTATCCTGCTTTGACAAGGTGGGTGTGCTGCTTAAAAAATAATCATATCCGTCTACTATGAAACCATTTAATTATCAAGTTTATAAGCTGCATTATTTAGGGAAATGCAACAACAAAATAATAATAAAAGTATCCTAAAAGTTAGTTCAGTCAACTTTTCTCCTGTTTACATATCTATTTATAAACAAGTTCTGCTCTTTTTTTCTTTACATAAAAACTTCTCAATTACCCTTTCATGAAATGAGTCTTTGAGTCTCAGTCTGTGGAGTATTTCTTTCTCAATAGAAATAATACTTAAACTGCTTAACCTGTCCTCGCTCCGAGTGCTCCTGCAGTAGTTGTGAATGTGTTTTAGAGCCGAAAAAGGACGTTTAACTGAACTTGTGGTACTTGGTATAGTCAGAATTAACTCAGCTAACATGTATACTTCTTTGAATGCAGAAATTAAGTCATTGTTCTTTAGAAACCTGACCAACTCAAAGACATGTAGACCATGAAATTCATCACTGGAATACACCACTAAAAGTTCACTTTTGAGTCTTACAACATCAAATAATGACTTATACACTGATCCTAAGGACTCCAGAAGGACAGACGGAAAATTTTCCTTGTAAATGGAAAATTTATTAGGTGAGAGGAGATGACAGAATCTCAACTTCGAAACTGAACCATACCTCACATCTATTTGTTGCACAATATTGTCAATGATTTCACAGAACAATCGACGACAATAGTTGTCCTCAGAGTCCTGACA
Source organism: Magicicada septendecula (assembly GCA_034769895.1). Lineage (NCBI taxonomy): Eukaryota > Metazoa > Arthropoda > Insecta > Hemiptera > Cicadidae > Magicicada > Magicicada septendecula. The sequence goes on from CM068375.1 coordinate 103,308,086, forward strand.
AATTCTTTTAGTTCTAGGCTCAGCTCCTCTTCTCTCACCTTTAGCTGCTATCCATAGGGCATCAAAACCATTTTGTCTCTCACTTTACAATTGTTGTACAGTATCAATAACTTTTTGATGCCAGTACATTATATCTACAGATTTCACTCTGGAGAATATTATACAGTACATCTGTGTATGAAAACAGTACGGAAAATACTTCCAACAAAAATACGGTATTGAACTCACTCAAAAAAGAGAGAAAACCTCTTGATTTGACTACTGTATCACTTTCCCATTCACTACAGTTTTCCACAATACTTTCAAAAAATTCTATAAGTTGAACACTATATTCTTTGACAGTTTGCACTAACCTTGAAGTAAAATTCCATCTGGTAGGAGCAACTGATGGCAGTTTCCTCTGTGCAAATTCTTCCAAAGCAATTGTCCTTTTTGAGGATTTGGAAAAGAACGCTGGAAGCCCACTAAGTGTTTGAAAAAAAATCCTGTAGTCTTTTATATTTGAGAGACATTGTTGAAGAACTAAGTTTAAAACATGGGCATAACAATGTGTAAAGAGAGCCTTTGGGTAAGATTCTAGAACTTTAGCTTGAAGCCCGTTCAAGTGACTGCTCATTACTGCAGCACCATCATACGTCTGCCCTACCAATCTGTCACTGATATTAAACTCTTCCACGAAACTTGTCACATCTGCAAATAGTCCTTCAGGTGTTCTATCTGAACTTACGTCAGTAAATCCAACAAAGCGTTCACAAGCAGCACCATCCTTAACAAACCGGAGCACAGTTGAAAGTTGTGATTTACATGAGATATCAGACGACTCGTCCAGCATGATCGAAGTGAAGGTTGCTGAAGAAACTTCTTCCTTTTCATCTATAATAACATCCCGTATAGCATGGATTGTCACTTTGTATTGCTGGAGATGTACCTCGAAACACAGTAGCTGTTTTTAGATGGTTGTCTAAAAGAGGATCATATGCTCTGAGTGCCTCAAGAAACTCCAAGTAATTTTCTTTGTCTAATGAGTCGGCTGATTCATCATGGCCTCTCAGAGGAAGTTCCTGCTTTGCAAGATAACAAACAGCATCTATTAATCTCTTCAATATGTCTCGATTTTTTTTAACAAGCTCATTGTGCTTGCTGATATTGTCTTTATGTTGGGAGTCAATTAAAACGTCAATTCTCTGCTTTCCAAACATCTTGCATTTAAGAAATGATTCTACATGAGACTGCGATCTTTCGTGTCGTTGCTGTGCAGAGGATAAATGACAGAGATCGGAAAATCCAGTTTTCGTCCACACACTTTTTTCTTTGGAAAAAAGAATACATTGCCAACAAAATAATTTATTTAATTTCTCACAGCCATGGAATCGAGTTGAAAGATGATACTGAAGAGTGTCTAGTGTATTCTTCCTTTTTGCCCTTGTGTTTAGTTGTTAAATTAGGCAACGGAGGGCACGGTCTTCCATTTGTAACAATTTTAAGTTTTTCTTCGAAACTTCTACATGAAAATCCATTTTTCAAAATGTCATCAATTGTACAATTATGATTTTCCATGATTTAGAAGCACATCACAAAAACAGAATCACGATTCAACAGAAATTATTCGAAAATCTCAAAGAACTTTAGAAACCATACAACTCTCAGCACGCCTGGTTGGTGCGGTACTGAAGCCGCACTCAAGGCACGCTAACACCGCTGCACCCCCACTTTACCTCTCCGCTCCCCTCTACAAGTCTAGCACGCACTTCTCGCCAGTCAGCTACCTCAGCAATAGCCATGAGAGGTGCGGCCGCTCCCAGCGCATACATTCCTTGCAATAACACATCCTCGTTTGAAACATAAGTAGAGTTTTAAATTATTTATTCACAGCAATAATTTTGACGCGTGCGGCGCACACGTCGCGCATATGGAGAATTCGCGCCTGGTCTGCAAGACTTGTTTTATAAACACTGACTCAGTCTCAACATTCTGATTACCTCACCGCCCTATCACCTCCTTCAATCCTCAGTTTTTATAAATCTTTTAATGTTAACCTATTTATCAATTATTATTTATTACAATTCAAATCAAATATAATTTTAATTCACCTTTTTAAATTACTTTAATTCCACCTCCACTCAGGATAATTTAGCTTTAGTTACAGTATTTAAAACACTTGTAATATAAACACATATTACAAAATTAAATTCATTATTACCTCTTATTAATTATTATTATTAATTAACAAAATAAAATATTACTATTATTAAAATCAATTTCTACTCCATACACACATGGTTACATGAAACATTTTACAATACACACACAATTAATTTTACTATAAATTTCTTTACAAATCTTCATTATTAATTTTCAATTTATCACACTTCATTTCCTAGATTAGCCAAGTAATTTTACCATGGACTCAAATAATTAAATGTTCATTCAGTATGTCTCAACCTCCATCGTCAAAAATTAGTCTTGTCTTCACATAACATTTTTCAATTTTATTTATGCACATCATATGGCTATCATTTGTGTAATAACCATACAAATTTATATGTTCCATTGTACCATAATAATAATCTTTAGGGTTACCTCCCCTTATTACTTTGTCATAAATCATGTCAACATTATTATTTTTCGTACTGTCTCCATTGGTATTTATTGTTACACCCAGGTAAGTTACATTATTATCTACAACTGTATCATCAAAATAGTCATCAATCTTTATTTCACAAAATAAATCACTTTGTTTCTCTCTCTCAATATATAAACTCTGCACTAACATTTCATAGCCTCTATTAATTTCAAAAATCTTCTCTCTCTCTCTTTTTCTCTCTCTCTTCACCATACCTCTCACAACCCCCCTGATCTATCTCACTCCATGCAAAAGGCAACATAAAATCACTAAAATACTTACTGGCTTTACCAGATACATTACTACAAAAACTTAAGGGACCCTTTGGAGACACCATGTCTCCTGCATAACCACTGGAGGAAACGCTGTCCTCATAAAACATTTGTGAAACCTTTGTTTCACCACACTCTTGGGGAACATCTGCCTTTTGCCCATTTAACATTTCAGCACACTCTCTCTCACTTTCATTAACACTAACTAACAACAACACTTCGTTACCAAATTCTACTTCAACAAAATCTTCCTTATTACTCTCAATATTAACTACCTTACTCTCTAGTACCATCTTTTCAACTATATCATTGCTATTTTCACCAATACTTACCTCATTAATTTCAGTATTTCTCCCCAACTTATCTAACTGTTGTATTAGCTTAATATTTATTTCATTTATTCCCCCTTTGATTTCATTAAATTTAGCATCAAACTTAGTAAAGCTACTTTCACATCTAATCTGTTGTTCACTTAATTTACTGTCATTAATATCAAAGCGTTTATTGATGTCGCCACTTGTTTCATTAAATCTGGTGTCAAAACGATTAGACATTTGATTAGACATCATTTTAATCTCTCCCATTATCTCACGAAACCAATTTCTCGTTTTGTCATCAGTTTTATTACTTTCCCTAGTCGAGACGGAAGTTGAATGAACTCTCGCCTCATCCATTACCGCTGATTCGGTCAGTGACTGATTTCCCGATTCACTCATAACAGTTACATCAGCTGTATTTACTTTATTCTCTGTGTTCTCCATTATGAAATTGTTTTTAATTAAATGATTATCAATTGCATACACAGTTATTACCCTTTATCACTTTTACTTTCTAGTTACAATCTAAAAACATTTCTAACCTTACTTCCAAATAACCCGTTCTGCAGCTTAATTAGGTCTGGCGAATATAATAACAAATTACACTCGAGTCCCTGTTCGGGCGCCAATGAAACAATATAAGTTAGTGCAAATAATAAACTACTACTAGAGTCCCTGTACTCGGGCGTCAATAAAACAATATAAGTTACTTCATTTTAATTAACTCTTACCTTAGGGTTCTTCTCCAGGATCTTACAGATGAAAATCCACTGCAGACAAGGTTATCTGGGTTCAAGTGTGAAATGATTATGCTAACGCATTTTATACTGTCTAAATTACATGCTTATTTTTATTTATCGAAAACTCACACTCTTCTTTTTTGTTCTACAAATGACAGTACAACTGTTGTTTGTATCAAACCAGGAAATTATTTCTTATCTCTATAGAATTTTGTTTTAAACTACTATTATGAGTGACACTACTAAGTAAATTTGAATATTGAAAACGAACCAGTATGTAAACTCTATATTACCACACTCTTTCTTTTACATTAATCTTTAAATAAACTCCACTCCCTTAGAGATCTCTATCGTATAAAGTTGCATTTTAAATTTTCCTTTTATAGCGAGCAATCACCGTTTAGTTTGAATTGGTTTTAATATGAATATTCGGTGTTTCTAGTTACCCATCCGCTGCGTGTTCATATGGTTGGTTGCACGAACTCGTGTTGAATACTTTCTTCAATCTCAAGCACTCCGGCACTCGTTTATATTAAGTTTAGTGGTGGTTTCTTTTTATCACATATTTTTTTCTTTACTTCGATTTAATATCTCTGCACATTATGATATATAGTCGGCCGACGTAACTTTACTCGCACTTAGATGTTTTTTGGTTGGCCGCGCGGCCATGAGGTGCAATGGGACTGAACTCAGTACTGTGGTAAGGCCGAGAACACGGAGTTTTTCTGGTCACGTGATTGTCAGTCTGCGCTCCAATTGGTACTGTTTAAAAGAGCGCTATAACACAGGCATAAGGTTTAGCAACATTTAGTCGTCTGGTGCAATTCATAACTTGGCGTTATTTTCTCCGTGATTCACGGCTGACGCAAAATTGTGTGTTATTTCATAATCTGTCTGGACTGTTTGAGTGCAGAGACAAAACATAGATATTTTGTTTTATAATAAACACTGCATACTTGGTTGATTAACTCGAGGTACTATAAAGGTGAACAATGACTACATGGAGAATACAAATTTTTAAGATATTACCTTGGCCCTACAATTCCGTACCGTTACAAAATATAAACAATCGATATATTATATAAAGTAAAAATAACACAAAACATTAAAACTTCGAAAAATTACATTCAGAATATTAAAAATTAACTCTAAAATGAAACATAAACACCACTTGACATGCACACACGCACACGCACATACACGCATGCATGCACGTACGTGCACACACGCACACACACACATAAGAAGTGGGGTGTTAAATATTTATACACTTATAAAACAATATTTCTTAATCACTAATTTATTAGCAAATACTACAACAAACTGCTTGACAAAACCAAATCAAAACTATTTAATTTTATATTTTACAGGATACATCTGAAATATTAAAGACTATGCATATTAAAATTATTACAATAATTCCACTATAATGACTTGTTATGAATAACTAAATCAATTTCTAATAAATTCTATTTTTTTTTAACTTGTTACATCACAGAACTATCTATGTGTTTCTCGATGTTGTGGCGTATGTGATTTCAACATGCGTTTGCGAGACTTTTCTAGATGTTGGCAGCCTTGCTGACTGTGTCAAGGCCGCAATTAATTACATCATAGTGTAGAGATAACGCGTAGTTGTGGAATGTTCTGGTCTGTGAGTGGGGGTATGAATACAAGGTGTCAGCGGCCTTAGTTCAGTATTTTGTCAGTGATTACTGGTGCGTTCAAGTGGTCATTAGTGAAGTGTAGTGTTTAATAATTGGGCAGGACAATTGTAATACAATTGTGTGTTATATTAGGTGACATTTTATTGCGTGTGAACAAGTTTTATTTGATTTGTTGTAAGAGACTGTCTTGTTAATTACGAACTGTTTAATTGTGATAATTAAAGCTGGTGATTAGTAACTTAATTGGTGTCCTGTATTTTGTTTTTCACTGTACTACTATACGACGATCAGTAGACCATCGTAACAGTGGTGTCAGAAGTGGGATAGAACCGTTAACAGTGGAAACTTTGTAAAAGCCTATTGTAAATTCGTAATTAGACGATAAACAATATATGCCAATCAGATGATGGAAGCTTTCCAAGCGCTGTTGCGGCAGACATGGGAAGAGACAAAAGAATAACAAAGTCAAGAAAGAGAGGAAACAGAAAAACAACAGGATGAGAAACGCAGACAGGAGGCAGAAGAAGAAGAAAAACGACAAGATGAGAAAGCGGAAGAGAGACAGAAAACTACTGCTGGAAACAGAAGAAAGACAAAAAGCACTGTTGCTCAAGTTGGAAGGACGACAGGCAAAATTATGTAAGCAGGAGGCAGAGGAACGGAAGCGTGAAGCAGAAGACATCAAAGAGTTAATACAGGAGCAAAAGCAGACCAAAAACAAACTGCTGCAGAGTTGGGTCTCCTACAAGATGAGCTTAACAAACAAGTTACTAAAATATCGGAAGTACAAGAATCAATGTCATTAAAAATAGCTAAAGTAGAAAAATCTGTTCCGACTGTTGAAGAAAATATATGTTATAGGACGATCGATGTCTACAAAAATATCTGTCATAGAAGAATCTGTGTCAAATAAAATATCTGCAGTAGAAAACTCAATGGCAAACATACGAGAACAAATTAAAAGTGAAGTCGAGCAGTGAATGAAGATTCAACCAAAACAATTTTCTGAACAGACTGTACCAATGATAGACAGAAAAGACACAGAAAATAAGTTAATAGAGAAAGTCACTTTGCCTGCAGTAGGGAGAGTTGATGTCAAAGCTCCAAAAAAGCTCTAGAATTACGGTATGGTGACAAACATTAGCGAGATGTGTACTACGCTCAGTTGAGAACAAGACGACAATGCTCCGGGGAGAGTCTTCAAGAGTTTGAAGCAAGTATTGACAGATTGATTAGATTGGCCTATCCTGAAACACCAGAATATTTTCGAATAAGGTTTGTGGTGCATTGATGGCATTGGAGATTGTGAAGTTCAGCAAGTGTTACGAATGGCATGACACCGAAATAGCTCAGAAGCTCTTGTTCATGCCCTAGAGTTTGAAGCTGCCAAGTCAGTGTTCCGCTACATTAATGGGTTTGTGCCATCACATTACAGTCAGAAGATCCCTGTATCACATTGCCGTTACGATGGGTGCAGAAAAACAATGTTGTTGGACAAACAATCAGAAGTTCAAAAGCGCTGCAACGATTTGAACAATGGGAAAAAGACAGAAGACCGAAGTGTTACAACTGTGGAAAATGTGGTCATCTACAGGTAGACTGTTGGGAGAAGAAGATACCGAGAGAAGAGAGTGATCACACCAATTGGAGAAGTAAAGACCCAGAACAGCACACAGTTTCCACGCTACATAAGACCAGTGGAAACTTGATTGTTTGATTGTTAATGGATTTGCGGAAGGTAAACCAACATCATTTACAGTTGACATGGGCGCAACAGTGTCCATTGTGCGCCCTGACTTAGTCAGCAACCACCAGCCTCTAATTAGCTCTTGTAAAATACAGACTGTGACTGGAAGCCCCATCAAGATGCTAGGAAAGGTAGACATACATGTACACCAGGATCTTCTTGTGGACCAAGAACAAGTGATTCTTGGCATGGACGTTATCAATGCCTATGGATTCGTTGTGAACTTAAGAGAGAATGTCCTGAGCGTTGGCCAAGAGAAGATAAGGCTTTGCATGGCTACAATGACAGGGTCTACCAACCATTCAATTAAGCAAGTGGCATTAGTAAAAGAAAAAGTCAACAGGTCTGGTCAAAAGGAACCCTCCCTATTGCAAGCGGAAATGGAGGAAGAACTAGCAGATGAAGTACAAATAAGTGTAACAACAACAGAAATGATTGGAAAGGCAACTATGGGTGTCAAGACAAGACTCTTGCTTGTTCCTGAGTTAATGGAAGAACCCGGAGAAATCGTTACTGAAGATGAAGTCATGGAAGAAGTTGTTGACGAGAACCAAACAGACTTGGATCAGCCAGTGGTGTTTAGGTCATCAGTACATGACGCAATGGGAGTGATTCCAACAAAATTGGTGTATGGGTAGGAGATTCGTCTTCCTGGGGACTTAATGTTCAGATCACCTGAGACTCAGTCCCATGAGCCACAGAACTATTCCTCGCAATTAGAAAACCAACTGGGAGAAATGAATCGTTTGATAAGAGGGCGGCTGAAGATTGCCAGTGATAAAATGAAAACTCGGTGTGACATTCGCAGCAATAGTGTGGGTTTCCAAGGAGATCAGGTCTGGTTGTTCAACCCAAAGCGCTGTCGTGGTCACTCACCTAAGTTGCAAACTAACTGGGAAGGACCCTATACTGTGAAAGAAAGACTCAACGATGTAGTTTATCAGATTCAACAGGAAGGACAGTGAAAGTTCAAGGTTGTCTACCTAGATCGCCTGGCTAAGTATTACTTCAGAGATGGTTTGCCAGCTCGGGATGAACAGGCTTAAGGTGGGGGCAGTGTTATGACATCACAGAACAATCTACGTGTTTCTCGAACGATCCATTGGAAGCCGACTGAATGTTGTGGCATACGTGATTTCAACATGTGCTTGCAAGACTTTTCTAGACGCCGCCAGCCTCACTGACTGTGTAAAGGCCCCAATTAATTACATCATACTGTAGAGAAAACGTGTAGTTGTGGAATGTTCTGGTCTGTGAGTGGGGGAATAAATACAAGGTGTCAGTTGCCTTGGTTCAGTATTTTGTCGGGGATTACTGGTGCATTCAAGTGGTTATTAGTGAAGTGTTGTGTTTAATAATCGGGCGGGACAATTGTAATACAATTGTGTGTTATATTAGGTGACATTTTATTGCATGTGAACAAGTTTTATTTGATTTGTTGTAATAGACTGTCTTGTTAATTATCAACTGTTTAATTGTGATAATTAAAGCAGGCGATTAGTGACTTAATTGGTGTCTTGTATTTTGTTTTCCACTGTACCTACAACAATCAGGAGACCATCATAACAATATTTTATTTTTCCATTTAAAGTAACCTTCAATATTTCATACATATGCTATGATATATCTTACTTTTAAGTTCATAAATTAGTAGTTTGTGAACTTGAATATTGTTGACACCAAGTCAATATTTTCAAGAAGATAAAAACTGCTATGCACACATCATTTATGCATAAATAAAAATAAAATTGAAGTAAATTTTCTTATGTCAAATTGAATACCTACCAACATTAAATGGAATATACTCCAACAATTGTCGATATAGGCCCGACTATGATACCTGAAAAGTCAGCTGCACAGACCCAATGTACAAATTACCCCTGCTCAAAAAGTACTCTAGAGAGGAGAGTACGCCATAACAGTATCTCTCTAATACGTACTGTCCCTTTACAACAAAACTTGCATGCTTATGATGTTCTTGCCAGAAATCAATTTAATTTTATTTATTATGTTACTTACCATCATCGATGTTACTTAGTGTGCTAACATAGTACTACATGTACTCATTACTTTGAAAACACTCATTTACAGTTTTTTATTTATTTGTTATTTGCATTGTTTTTAATTTAATTTACATTACTTTAATTTATTTTAAAATTATAAATTCTAGAAAATTCTGAATTATTCATATTTAATTAAATATAAAAATTTGTAGTATATTTAAAACGTAACATTGTAGTTATTTAACTACAAAAACGATTCTACATCGTCGGAAATGTCTGAACTACTCTCTTCTCCAAGATTAATTATGAACCAATCTACTGTTTCAACCAAAATAGCTTCTTTTTCCAGATATTCTTTTTCAATTCTTTCCACATGTTTACACCTCTTTTTTCCAATCGTCAGCAGTCAGAGTTGAAATTTTTTCTTCACATACGTTTTTGACATCATTTAAATTAAATGTTACATTTTTTCAGCAACACCCCACTTTTTTCAGGAAAGCTTTAAAACTAAATGTCCTCTGCTTTACAGAATTTGATCTATTAAATATTTTAATTTTGGTTCATACATTTTAACAATTTCATACAGTTCTGCTATAACCATGTCAGGTTAGCCAGTCTTGCACATCACTTTTCATAGAATTAGATATAGGTGTTTTTCTAACTGTAAATTATGATAGCTGGCATTGTCAATTACCAACACACTGCAGGCACACAAATTTGGGACTTTTTTCTTGAGTCTAATGTCTGTAGTTGTCAGCGTTCATGTTACCAAGGTAGCCTATGCCTTTTATATTTAAAAATCAGCAGTGCATTTGGAACAAACCCGTATTGACTGCCAGCGTTAACAATACTTAATCTCTGTCCTTTCGTAAACTGCAACAGAATAGCCACAACATGTGGCTACTACGAATATATTTCGTCCTGATATACTATGGTTCTGCCTTCTTCTCTAAATTGTAATATGCTTTGTAAATAATGTATTCTCATAGGTCATATTTAGTGAATCTGTTGAAACTGGTCGACATTTTTAGTTTTTACCCACTAAACCTATTTCCTTCAAGATAATTTTTAGGCTGCTACTGCTGCCTGTAAAAGTGATGGATTTTTGTAGTTTTTGAATAGCTTTTAAACCATTGGAAGACACTTTTCTTCAAAGTAAAAATTCTGAACTGTTCTCCTAATTACACATTTATCAAAAATTGTCACGTCCCGTTATAGGTTTACGAACATGGTGTTTCTTTCCTGGTGTGCTAAATGGCGTTCCTGCTTCTGTATCTGGACTGTGTAGCTGCTGACCTGTCTGCATTATTCTCCTCACGGAGCTATGAAAAATACCCATCGCTTTTGCAATACGCTCTTGTATCTTATGGAAATCTAATAGAGGTTTCCCTCTTTCAGTCTCCCTCTTCGTGAAAGTATACACATTCCAGACTACCCTATGCAGTGTTTTTGAACTCAATTTATAAATTTTGGAAGACATATTAATGTATGTTTCTCACTAATATTTAAGAGATACATGTGCAATTATGAAACAGTTTATTAACACTTCTGTAAAATATAATATGTTCTGTAATAAAATGTAGACAGGTAGCCTATAACTAATTTCGCTGATTAACACATAGTTTTGTCATTACAGCCTAATTTGTAAATGATTATACACCACGTTCGTTCAGTCTGATGTGCACACTACAGAACACTGTTCAAAACTGTTTTGCACATGTAGGAAGTGGATGAAAATTTTTGTTAGCCTCACAACGAAGTTTGTCCACTGCACATCTAGACACGAGTGTTCAATTTCTATTGTCAGGTTTCTACATATGTGGATTAATTTATGTTGGAGTAAATCAAATAAATTATTAAAGAATATTACAAGTCACATATTTTCTATTTAGCACGAGCATGGATTAATTTGTGTGATGAAAGATGACTGGACCTTGAAAAAGTTTTGTTACAAATATCACACTGATATTTCTTGATGCCTGAATGGGTTAATTTGTGTAATGAAAGAGTACTTGACTTCACAAAGGCCTTGCTGCAAATGTTACATTGATATTTCCGAATACCTGCATGGATCAATTTGTGTTCACGGAGATGGCTTGAGTTGAAAAAGCTTTTCTGACAAATATCACATTGATACTTCTTAATACCACTGTGGCTTAATTTGTGAACCGAGAGAGCACCTGACTGAGTATATCTTTTGTTACAAATATCACATTGATATCTCTTAATTTCAGCATGGATTAATTTGTGTTTATAGAGACCACTTGAGCAAGTAAAGCTTTTCTCACAAATATCACACTGATATTTCCGAATTCCAGTATGAATTAATTTGTGTTGCAAGAGAGCACATGATTCAACAAAAGTCTTTTGACAAACGTCACACTGATATTTCCGAATTCCAGCATGAATTAATTTATGTCTTGAGAGACTGTGTGACTGAGTAAAGCTCTTATTACAAACATCACATTGATATTTCTTAATACTAGCATGAGTTAATTTGTGTCTCAACATATTGCTAGAATCAGAAAAGACTTTATTACAAACATCGCACTGATATTTTTTAACGCCATCATGGAATACAATATGTTTTGACAAGCGCTGATATGTTTTCTTTTTCTCAACTGCTTTGGTTTGCTGTAATGAAACAGATGAAGGATATGAATCGAATTTACTCAGCATTGATCTAATTTTATATTCTTCACGTGTCTGAAGTGATTGTACTTCATTATTCATTGCTGACAGTGGTCCCAACTGGAAATTAAAAAGGAAAGAATTATAGTTACAAACTTATTGTGATTATCATTCAATATATGAGGGCTGTCCAGAAAGTAAATTACACTTTGGAATAAATAAAAAATGAGATTATTTATTAACACAGTTAAAAACTATAGTTTTAGACTGTTTCCCACATAGTCTCCATTCAAGTTCAGACACTTACTATATCATATATTGTAACATGACATAAGGTAGTGAAGATCCAATGATATTTAACTATAAAATAAAAAGCTGAAGACAAGTATAAGAGGCAAAGACTTATAAATTCAAAGATCAATAACCCAGTAACCCAAATGACAAATGACTGTTAAACTGACAATGACCTGACACAATAGATCGGATAAATACCAAAAGGAACCACGGAACAATGAAGAAGAAGCTAATAACTAAATGTAATCAAGACATCAAGAATGAATATTGTAAATCCCAAATAATGACCATTAACATGAATGTTAACAATGATCTAATGTAATTAGAGTGTAGATGAGATTTACCTAGGTTAATAATGTTAATGAAAGATAATAAGGTTATATATATTTTATTGATGAAGGAATGTGTTTATAAGTATAAGTTAGGGAATTAATATTACACACACCCTAATAAATAGTGATGAATATAATCAGAATTAGTAAACATACCCTAAGGCAAATCAAGGCCACAGTCAATTACAAAAAGTGATCATCTGTGAAGGGAAATAAAATAAACAATTGTAGTCCATTAACCCCATAATGATACTAACATCAAAAGCAACCCAGTGAATAATTAAGTGAGTGAAAGAAGGAGTATATTTAAATTAAAGTGGTAACATGTAGTGAGAGCATGTTGCACATAGTGAGTGAAAGTGTAAAAGTCAAAAACCTTCTATGAAGGAAAAAGTGTAGTTGGTAAACTTCAAAAGGTATTCTAATTAATAAACTGTGTTAGAATAACAGGAAGACCAGAGATAAACTTTGTATTAGTAAGTAAGAGGAACTTATTATGATGTAATTAAAGTAAGCCATAGGTAATAAGGATTATAGGATAAGATAGTATTTAAGGCATGGGAATGAAGGACAAACAAGAACAATAGACACTTTTTCTAGTGAAGGAATGGAGGAATAGTATATATTGTGCAAAGTATAAATTAATGTTAGTATAATAAGGATGTTGTTACTGTTTTAAAAGAACCAATATAATGTAATGAATTGGTAATTGAACCAGATAGTAGAAGAGAGTAGAAAAGTAGTTAAAAGTTATTTCAGGCTTAAACCTGTAAAGAAAATGTTTATTACTATAATAAGAGGTGGAGTTAGGAACACCAATGTTTATTACTTGTTTTGTTTAAGAAATTATGTTAGAAATACCAAATGTAAAGGTAATAAGTTACTAAGAAATGTTAGATAGTAGTATAGTAAAATCTAGGCTCTAGGCCTAACTGTTAAATAAGAATTTAGTAAATTTGAGAACAAATAATAGTCCAATATTGAAGCAGAGTTAAACAAATGAAGTGAGTATTCCTAATACCAGAATATATGAATAACAACCAATTTTGAATAAAATATATATAAAATACAAATATGAAAAATAATAAAAATGTAATTAGCTACTCAAAAGTGACCATGAGGGATATCAAAATGACCCTTATAAAAAATTATGAACAATGGTACTCATGTAATAAATCTAGCTATTAGTATAAGATAGAAATCTTCATTTGAAGATATTTTGTGAAATTAAACTAAAATAAGACGTTAAAAGATAACAATGACTTAAATTAATGACCAATGAGAATTACATTTTCGCTAGTCCATTATTGACCGACGCCGAGAGCGGATTGAGTAGCTCTCACCACAAAATTTAATTCTATATGAGTGAATTTTAACTAAAATCAAACAAAAAGAAGAGTAGGATAACAGCCCAGGGAATCCTGGATAAGATATTCTTTATTAAATTTATCAACAAACCGTAATTATCCAAGGAAGCCAAGAAGACGCCGCGAAGAATAGATGACGATGGATCCCGAAGGAAGATCATAAGGACCTATATCAACTCAAGAAGACGGACGATCACAGAAGGAGTACGAGGCCGAAGTCTACAAGAAAAACTGTCTGGACGGGATAAATGAAATTCTGAAGAATAGAAGAAGACGGCATCACAGGATCTATCCGGAAGAAGAAGACGGCATCGCAGGATCTTCAGTGGAAAATTGATGAGTATAAACAATAATCCCATTAAACGAATTCCAAATTTTTGATCAAAATATTAAATAACAATTTCACTTCACTGATCACTATTCGGATTTAGAACTAAATACATTGGTAATATCACTATTTGAACTTTAATCAGTTGATAATTATTAAAATCAAAATGCAATAAATAATTAACAAACATTTCTAATAGACAAATCCTAACCAAAATTTTTACTAAGTCTCATTGGTAATTACTTACCCGAATGTGTTAAGATATTAAGTTTTTCGTGTACCTAGTATTAAGGATTGTTATAAATTTGTGTGTTTTAGCCGTAGTCAAATATTTCTGTAGCCAAAAGGACTTATTAACACCCCTGAGTAAAACATTTTAATTGTAAACCTACGATAAACGCCAAGACGGTGTATACAAAACATAGGAACTAAGCATGCCAACTGAACAAGTGTAATAGCCGGTGCTAAAAATAAAATTAATGTATTACAAAATAATTGAAACCTACTAAAGTGGTAATAAATATTTCTATTCTGCAACACTGTATGTTTGATTCAAGTAAATTAAGATAATAAATAAAATCTATTGAAGTGAAAACATCAAAACAAGACGTTAGCCAAGTCAACACTGCAGAAAGGCGTGCGCCAATCAGGTGGCGAGGTGGCAACATTCAAATCAAATGGAGAGAGATACGGTTTACCCGTAAATGGTAAGAGAAGATACAATTCGACTTGCTACACGCAGATAACAGTGACAGAATTCATTGAAATTATTAATAACTTTAATCTTACATACATACTAAACCACGAACCCAACGAGCGAGTTAACAGACGCTCAACACTCACACATATACGGTACGAAGATACAACGACGACAGAATAACACTAACTATTAATTTTAAACAACCCACGTAAAGGTTCTCTTACAATATGAATTTTTTAATGCCCTCATCATAAAAATCTGCCGCCTGTAATTTCAGCCATTCATGATGCCTGCCATCAAACCTTCGACGTCTTCAAAGTGCTATGCTGCCAGCAACTTTTTTATGTGCACGAACAGGTGATAATCACTCTGTGCCAGATTAGGGCTGTACAGGGGAAAATCAAAATTTTCCCATTGAAGCTACCCCAAAAGTTCTTGTGTTCGAGTTGCAGTATTAGTTGTCAGCCGTTGCCATGGAAGAACAATACCCTGAAGCTCGACGTATCATGTCACTTGTTTTGAATTGTTCTCCATAGTTTTTTAAGGTTTCACAGTAAATCTCAGAGTTGCTTGTGGTACCCCATTCCATAAAACACTAGCAGAAGTACCCCTTTCTATCGCAAAAAAACTGTCACCATCATTTTTCTTGCTGACAAGGTCTGCAAATACCTAATGTGATAGCTCAGTAATTGTAAAGCAGTGATTTTCACAAATTTGTTTATTGATTTTGTCCACCAATTCGTCAGTCATAATGCTTGGCCTGCCACTCTATTCATCAATGTGCATACTAGTGCAGCCATTTTTAAACATAAGTTACCACTGCCTTAGTCCTCTCTCTCATTACATTGCTCCCATACACTGCACGTAGTTGCTGATGAATGTCCACTGGTCTGCAGTTTTTACTTACAGAATCTTATTACTGAGCGCACTTCAGAGCTCGCAAAATTTTCAAACACGCCACAATTTTCAAAATTATTGGTGATGCACAGAAACACAACACACTACTTCACCAGCCGCACCAAGTCACTATCCCCACCCTTTCCACAGCCACGTTGAAGCAAAAATTACTTTCTGAACAGCCTCTGTATATCAATTTTGCATGTGATGTCTGTGATGTGATTGAATATTATGTCTCTGATGCCATTATAATCTACAAGACTCATGACAGTACAGTTTAATATAAATAGTATTCATAAAACATTTACCATTTATTATATATAAATATGAGCTGTACATGAGGTCATACAATTTATACACACAGATATAGTTACACAAATTACCATTACTACTAATTTAATAATTTTTATATCCAACAAATTAAAAGATTATGCTTCTCTTAATTAAACACTGGTAACAACTGTTTCATTTGCAGCAGTGCTACATCAGATTCCAGTGGCTACAAGTGCACAAGGTTCTGGAAACGAAAAAAAACGCCTGGCTGTTCCAGCTTAGAGACATCTAGGTGAGGCTCTATAGCTGATGTCTTTTATGACTGGACTACCTCATAATTATCTTTAGGCTGATATCCATTTAGGCCCAACCCTCCAATGGCCCTGTGAGAGACATTAGAATGTCCCGCTAAAGAGACTTTAGAAAAGAAGATTCACACAGTGGCCACAGACACAGCCATCTGCTGCCCGCGCCAGCTTCGAGTAATCCAAAGTGAGGAGCCATCGGACAGGTTCACCAAAAAACACCTGGCAGGAACTGGGAGTGCTCACAGCTATCCAATCAGGAGCTGGCAGCCCTCTGATAGGATTGCTGTGATGCCAAATTTAAGAGGTAAGAAAAGTGAGGTAAACCCACAAAATTCTTTCCATCAGACAACATAAAGAAAGTACCAGCAAAGCAGAAGAGCGAAATAGAAGAGAAAGAAGATGCAGCGAAGCTCATAGACTGGGACAGCAACAGGTTCTACGTCCTGCTTTGACATGTCACACTGCAACCCGCATGGAATACTCACCACAAATGCAACTAGTGTCTTTGCTTAACTTTCAAGGGCCATAAAAGTGAGAAGATGCCCAATTGGGGTCATTTATCTTGTGATAAGTGGCATCCAATGCAGAGGCCAAATGATCAAGCAGATGTCCCACCAACAAGCCACAAAACTACATGTCATCTGACAACTACAACTAGTGGGACACAAGCTTCGAGGCAGAGCAAGATTCAAATCAATTTGTCACAGATTTGTGGTCCACGCTGCCACTGGTGATCACCACGACTACCATGGCCTCCAGTATGATGACCCGGAGCAATATTTGCAACAATTACAGCCATTTTTAAACATACGATACCACTGCCTTACTCCTCTCTTATTATTTTGTTCCCACATGTTGCACACAGTTGCTGATGAATGTCCACTGGTCTGCAATTTTTTGCTTGCAGAAATTACAGCTACAGCAAAGCAGGTACAGAACACCAAGTTCCACCAGAACACTGGGCATACTATGCATTGCAAAAGATCCAAGGGCACGTGAATCAAGTAGACAAGGGGGGACTGCAACACCTTAATCAAGTCCTGGAGAGGCTGCAGATGCAGCACCTGATCTGCACCCTCAGTGTCACTTTGGATGGGAAGAAATCTCATTTCTGCAATGTGAAATAACAATGGACAGCAACCTTCCATGTCACCAGCACCTCAGGGCAATAAAAACAAACTGGCACCCAGAATCAAGAAACAGCTACAACTACACTTCTTGAAAACCTGCATTTGGTTGCAAGAATATGTCCCCAATTCACCATCATCTTCATGCCATTAATGGACCTGCTGTATACAAAAAAGTGATACTGGAACAAGTCAGCACAGTAAGCCTTCACAGAGGTCAAAACAGCTTTCCAGAAGCCGTTAAAGCTATCACAGCTTGACTGAAAGTTGCCAATTTTTCTACAAAAGGACACCAGCCAAAAGGGCCTTGGAGCAGTAGTCTACTAGTGCACCGAAGACAGACATGCATCGCCTCATATGTAAGCACAAACCTCACCAAGGCAGAGAAGAAATATCACTCCAATGAATTGGAGTGCTTTGCAATGGTCCGGCCATCATAAGATGCCAGCTGTACTTTGAGGATCACCACTTCACCCTCTGGACCAACAAGGTGCTAACCTGGCTGAAACATGTAACCTGGCTCATTGGTACATGAAGCTAGCTCACTGGGCCCTGTTAATACAGATCTACAAGTTCACCATACTACACTGTCTGAGCAAGGAGAATGAGCTCCTGGACTTCTTTTTGAGGGAGCCAGGGCCTGAGGACACCACCAATGTCCAAGAAGAACAATGGATGCAGCCAGAAGACAGGTCACTTTACAGTGTCAACCAGTCACCTCACAACTGCAAGACATCACAGCTGCTGGCATCCATCAGGTAGTACAGGGGGTGCAAGATAACAACCAAGTGTGCTGAGCTTGAGGAAATGACCCTGCAGCAGCCACATCAGAAGGATACCCAGTGGGCAATAGGCTGGTCTGAAAAGACAGACACCACTGTGAACTGGGGTTGTATGTACTTCCACTTGGAGGTCATCCAAAACTTCGACTGGACTGCCATGAATATTGACGTTCGCAACTACATCCCAACCTGTCTAGTATGCGCCCATCACAAGCATAGCCCAAATCCTGAACTGGGCCAACAGCACCCTCACTGACCTATATCAGCTCACGCAAGTGGCAACCAGTACAGCGTCATGGTCATGGACATGCTGTGAAGATGGGTGGAAGTAAAGGCAGTGTATAAGGCAGACACCAACAGTATTATCTGCTACTTGGAGGAAGACGTCTTCCCTCATTGGGGTTGTCCAGAGGAGCAGCTAACTGACAATGACAAGCCATTCACAGGCCACAAACATAAAAAGATGTGTAACAGGCTTCACACACAACCATGGACTACTGACAACTACTGTCCCAGGGTGAAATCAACCGAGCATCCCAATGGTAAGATGAGGTGCTGCGTATCCAGCTCAATGACTGCGAGGACCACAGCAACTGGGACAAATGTTTGTCAACAGTCCTGTTCATACTGTGCAATTGTGTGAACGCCACCACTGGCATGACAGCTAACGAGCTCCTGCTAAACAGGTACCTAGAGTGACCAGGTGACTAGAGCTGGCCACACACGCACAGCAGGATGCCTGACTGGGCTAAAGAGAGAAAAGTGCCAGCCTATTCACATTAGATCTGGAATCAGCAGCAGCAGTATCCAGATCAGAGGACAGAGGTACCCCACATGGGAGCCAGTGTGGAAAGCCCTTCAGCATGACTGCGAGACACTTGGCAAGATCTACCTGGTAGAGAAGGACTGATGTCCGTCCATACAAGGCGCAATGACAGAAACTCATACCCACTGGAGAAGAGCAGTGCTACACTGAAAACTGGGTGAGCATTCAAGATCCTAGGAAGTTGTGGTCACAGCAACAGACATCTGCTCCCCGTGTCAGCCTGGAGTAATGGCAGCAAGTCTATCCGAAGGTAGGAAGCCTTCTAATAGGTTTGTCACAAACACCTAGTGGGAACTGGTCTGATAGGCCCTCTGCAAAATCGAGGGATGCTAAATTTTAGGGATAAGAAGAGTGCAGCTACGCCACAAAATTCTTTCCATCAGATATGAAGAAAGCACCAGGAAGGAAGATGAAGTGAAGGCCACAGACTTGGACAGCTATGGATTCTACATGCTACTGCCAAATGAAGAAAACTGCAGTGGAGAAACAGCAACTAGGGCAGCCACTGAACATCACACCACAGCCCGCATGTAATACTCACCACAGCTGCAACTAACGTCCTTGCCCGACAGTCCTTTTAAGGGCCTCAATCAGGGATCTTGTCATGTTGTCTTGTAGCTTGTATTTGTGACAAGATAACTGATTGGAGCCATTTGTCTTATGACAACATGTTAAGAAGAATATCTTTCATTCCATTAATATTGTTGAGATTACTTTCTGCCAGGCTATTAAGTCGTGGTCTACTGCTAACACTGTTTACAGACATTTTGGCCCCACGATCGACAGAGGCCATCTTCAGAATAAAAACAATCGAGTAATTGGCAATGTGTTCACCAATTCACCACAGTACTGAGGTACAGATTAAGTTCTTGGATTTCGTTGTCCATGACGTGTCCGTTACTTAACTAAATATCACTATAATATTGACGACTTGGAACACTAAGTTTTTTATAAGTAAAAACGTAAAGTTTTACCTTACAGCCTAAACCGGCTTTCACCTATAGAAGGCTTCATCAGAGGCTGTCGTTAGTAGCGTTGTTCGTCTTGTTGTTGGCGACGAGATAATGTTTCGAAAGATCGAAGCTGGGTGTGTGTGTGGTGAGATGTGTTCGAATAATGCGTGCGATTTGAATTGTGTCTGTTTGTTTAGGATGTCGTTTTTATTTGTTTTTGTGTGTTTGTACATTTCTAATTGTTCTAGAGTGTCTAGTTTTGCGGCCTTTTGTGTGTACGTGTAGTATGTTCATGTTATTGTCGATGTTTTTATATGTGTGGTTTGCTTCAATGAGGTGGTTTGCGAAGGTAGATTCTGTAGTGGTGTGGAGTGCTTTTGTGTGTTCAATGTATCTCTGTTTGAAGCTACGTCCTGTCTGGCCTATGTAGAATTTATTGCAATTTGAACAATTTAGTTTATATACACCGGGTAGATCGAATTTGTTTTGTGCTTTGGGCGTGCGTTTTGATAGTGTGTGTTCTGTTTTGTTAGTAGTTTTGTAAGCGATTCTGTATCCTGCTTTTTTGAATTTGTGGGCAATTTTTTCTGTTTGTTTGTTGATGTATGTTAGTGTTATGAATTTGTTGTTTTCTGTCTTTGTCTGTTGTTTGTTTTGTGTAGGAGTTTACTGACTATTGTTCTGTCATAACCGTTTGATTCTGCTAGATATTTTATCGTGTTTAGTTCGTCTTTGTAGTCTATTTCATTTAAGGGGATGTTGTTAAGTCTATGTATCATGGTTCTAAAAGCAGCTAGTTTGTGTTGTATTGGGTGATTGGAGGTGTTGTGTATTAGTGTGTCAGTTGTAGTTGGTTTTCTGTATATACTGAATTTGTGCCTGTGTTCTAGTTTTGTGATGGAGAGGTCTAAGAATTTTATGGTATTGTTGTGTTCGTATTTGGCAGTGAAGGTTATGTTTTTATGTACTTTGTTTATGTGTGTTAGTAACGGTTCACATTGTCTTTTGTTTCCCCTGTATAGTATTAGAATGTCATCAACGTATCTGTGCCAATATAGTATTTTATGTGAGTGTCTGTCATTGTTTGTGAGTATTTTTGTTTTTTCTAAGTGTTGGAGGAAGACTTCTGCTAGAATGCTGGATATGGGGGAGCCCATGGGTAGGCCATCGTTCTGTGTGTATTATTTATTGTTATAAGTAAAGTAGTTTTGTTTTGTGATAATGTTTAGGGTTTCTGTTATTTCATTGATAAGTTCGTCTGGTGTGTTGTTCTGTTTGAGTTTGTTTTGTAGGATGGTGATTGTTTCAGAGATGGGGATGTTTGTGTACAGGTTTTTAATGTCAAAGGAGGCTAATGTGGCGTTATGGGGGATGTGTATGTCTTTTATTTTTGTTACTAGGTCAGTGTTGTTTTTTCCTGCAATGTTGTTGTCTATTTGTGTGTGTTGTCTAATAATTTTGTCTAGATATTTTGCCAGTTTGTGTGCAGGGGCATTACGGTAGTTGATGATGGGGCGGATCGGAATGTCTTCTTTATGGATTTTGGGAAGCGCTTGGAGTGTAGGTGCTGATGGTCGGATTTGTTTCATGTAGGGCTTCTGTTTATGTGGCATAATGTGTTTGGCTTTGTTGACTATTTGTTTTACTGAGTTTTGGTATCTGTCGGTGGGGTCGTGTTTTAGTTCTGTGATGTTGTTCTGTTCCATGAAGTCTTGTACTTTTTTGTGTAGGTTGTCTGTGGGGATAATTACAGTCGTGTTGCCTTTGTCAGCTTTTACAAATGTGATGTTGTGCTTGTGTGCCTTTTCCCTCAGTTTGATGGCTGTGTGTATTTCTGAGTTGTGGTTGTTGTTGTCTGGTGTCTTATGTACTCCTATTGTGTTGTTTATATTATGTCTTAATGTGTCTTGATGTTCTGGTGCTGTGTTTTGTATATTTGTTTCTGTGTCAATTATGAGCTTTGTTAGTGTTTGGTTGTTATGTTTGTAATGTATGTTATGTTTTAGGCCTTTATCAAGGAGTGTTTGTTCGTTTTTTGTGAGTGTGACGTTCGTGAGGTTTACTGTAAAGAAGACATTCCGATCCGCCCCATCATCAACTACCGTAATGCCCCTGCACACAAACTGGCAAAATATCTAGACAAAATTATTAGACAACACACACAAATAGACAACAACATTGCAGTAAAAAACAACACTGACCTAGTAACAAAAATAAAAGACATACACATCCCCCATAACGCCACATTAGCCTCCTTTGACATTAAAAACCTGTACACAAACATCCCCATCTCTGAAACAATCACCATCCTACAAACAAACTCAAACAGAACAACACACCAGACAAACTTATCAATGAAATAACAGAAACCCTAAACATTATCACAAAACAAAACTACTTTACTTATAACAATAAATAATACACACAGAACGATGGCCTACCCATGGGCTCCCCCATATCCAGCATTCTAGCAGAAGTCTTCCTCCAACACTTAGAAAAAACAAAAATACTCACAAACAATGACAGACACTCACATAAAATACTATATTGGCACAGATACGTTGATGACATTCTAATACTATACAGGGGAAACAAAAGACAATGTGAACCGTTACTAACACACATAAAAAAGTACATAAAAACATAACCTTCACTGCCGAATACGAACACAACAATACCATAAAATTCTTAGACCTCTCCATCACAAAACTAGAACACAGGCACAAATTCAGTATATACAGAAAACCAACTACAACTGACACACTAATACACAACACCTCCAATCACCCAATACAACACAAACTAGCTGCTTTTAGAACCATGATACATAGACTTAACAACATCCCCTTAAATGAAATAGACTACAAAGGCGAACTAAACACGATAAAATATCTAGCAGAATCTAACGGTTATGACAGAACAATAGTCAGTAAACTCCTACACAAAACAAACAACAGACAAAGACAGAAAACAACAAATTCATAACACTAACATATATCAACAAACAAACAGAAAAAATTGCCCACAAATTCAAAAAAGCAGGATACAGAATCGCTTACAAAACTACTAACAAAACAGAACACACACTATCAAAACGCACGCCCAAAGCACAAAACAAATTCGATCTACCCGGTGTATATAAACTAAATTGTTCAAATTGCAATAAATTCTACATAGCCCAGACAGGACGTAGCTTCAAACAGAGATACATTGAACACACAAAAGCACTCCACACCACTACAGAATCTACCTTCGCAAACCACCTCATTGAAGCAAACCACACATATAAAAACATCGACAATAACATGAACATACTACACGTACACACAAAAGGCCGAAAACTAGACACTCTAGAACAATTAGAAATATACAAACACACAAAAACAAATAAAAACGACATCCTAAACGAACAGACACAATTCAAATCGCACGCATTATTCGAACACATCTCACCACACACACACCCAGCTTCGATCTTTCGAAACATTATCTCGTCGCCAACAACAAGACGAACAACGCTACTAACGACAGCCTCTGATGAAGCCTTCTATAGGTGAAAGCCGGTTTAGGCTGTAAGGTAAAACTTTACGTTTTTACTTATAAAAAACTTAGTGTTCCGAGTCGTCAATATTATAGTGATACAGATTAAGTGTTAATCCTGAGCAGGTCCCCTTAAGTACACTCTACACACCAACATGATGTAACCTGGCAAGCAGCATTAGCCATCAGAATTAAGTGCTACCTGATTGGGTCGGGAGCACAGCATGGCAAATCCTATTTAATAGGAGCCTTTCTTGTCAAAGCCTTAGGAAGTCTTCCATGTTGTCATGACAACATGAAAATACCAAGAAAAAATTTACAAAAGATTATAAAGAGATTGAAGTTAAGTATTAAGTGGTCATGATCACTTTGTGTTCTTGATTAGAATTATTTTGACTGAAGGAAATTTTGTTGTGGAAATTGTTATCCGTTGTGAAGCAGAGCTTCATTTATTTATCTATTGCTGTAGTCTGATAAAGCATACTTCAAGACAAATGGCATAATACAGTCATTTAAGACCATTGCAAATTGTCACGTATTTGTAGCACAATAGCTTAAAGTATCTGGAGTTCATTTTGGTTGGATTATAAAAACAGAAAGTTGTGACCTGCTTACTTAAATGGATATTCTCACACTACTCTTATCTTGAGCTGTTGTTAGACAGTACTCCTAAGCTCCTAATACTCCCTTGCATTGACACTAAGATATGCATCTCCTCACTAAGCTCTTCTAGTGAGACAACTTGATACTAACTCAATGCAACATTTCCTGAACAGATAGAATATCAGGAAACAACTGATGGCCACCATGTTCACATAATTTGATGTCTCACCATTTTTCTTCCTTGGGACAATCATATCAAAATAATCACTTGAGGCTAAAAACTAAAAACTTATGTCACTTTAGTCACAAAATGTTAATAACAAAAATATGTAACTCAGTAGTTAAATAGTGTCAGAAATGCATAATTGGATAAGGACAATACTTTAAACACTATTTTTTTTTTGTGTTTTACATATGTGATTATTAAAAAAAATATTATGTTTAACTCTTCTTATAAAATATTTTCTTATAATATGTAGTTGTTGGAAAAACTAACTTTCAGACTGCCTTGTATGATAGTCATGGTCAAACATACCTTTTGCTCTAGATGCTGGCCACTCACACCATCTTCTACATATACTTCTTCTTTTATAACTGATGAAGAATCCTACAAATAACAAAAGTATTAAATTTACTTATATCATAATTTCAAACACACTACTTGAGAACCTGAAATGACATTTAGTATGAACAATCATAAAACAAGACCAAGGACAATTAAAATTTAACACACAAACCATACAACCGCTGTAGATGCATAGTGAAGCATGGACTCAAATAAACTAAGAATAACAAAGAAAGAGGGGAAAATAATTAAAAGGCTATGTAATTCAAGTAAGTGTATTGTTTAGTTTGGTTTTGATATGTGAGGAGGCCTCACAGAGCAACCAATAATAACCCTGTTGCCAAAGCAGCGTGATGTCAAATCATATATGACCATACAGCAAAAGTGATGATGAGGTTTAGTGGAGAAATTCCAGCCAATCCTCAAGGACAGCCTATAGTACACACAAATGTACACATAGTGAAAAGCATGGAATCATTTAACCTAAGAATTACAAGAAACAATAGAAAAATAATTAAATGCATATGTAACTCATGCATGTGTATTGTTTAAAGTTTAGTTTGACATGTGTGGAGGCCATGATTTAACACAACAGTGGCAACTTACACTCTTGTCGAAGCAACATGTCAGTCATATGTGGCCATACAGCAATAGTGATGATGTTGATATGGAGGCACTTCAGGCAATGTTCAGTGACAGCCTGTAGTAGGTAAAATCTGAGTGTTAGGTATATGTATTGAGTTTCAAGACAATAATGTTTAATTAATGTTTGCTATCAACCTATTGGCGACTACACTGAATGAGACAGGAAGGAATTAAAGTTTCCCAGTTTCTCAGCTGCTGATAGAGAGTTTTTATGGCATCATGAGTGATCACGCATATGTGTGTGTGTGTGTTTTGAAGAAAGAGATATATACTGAGACACGAGTTTGTCTCCTGTGAGTGGCAACTGAGGAGTAGGGCAGTAAACAGAACACCCAGTGAAGAGTCTTCCCACAGCTGCAATAAAAATGTGTAGATTTATAAAAGAGGATCAATGACCCAACAGTTCAGATAGTAATTTCTGTGAAAATGTGAAGTCGCACACATCACTAATTAACCCTTACCGCCACTTTTAATTTTGCCTTACCTACTCATTCCACTCCACATTAATTTCAGTATTTTTTGCTACAACATGAGCTAACAAGGTGTATTATTTTATGTTTTACAAGGTGTTAGACAGTTTTACGCCATCTAGTATCTCTTTTATTGAATACTACACTATAGCTTATCTATAAATAAAAAATAATTTAAAATTACTTTATTGTAAAAATTTATAGTTGATCGTTGTGTGGTATTGTTCAAAAAAGGTATCAGATAAAGCCTCAACTTTAGGCATTTTAATAAAATTAAAAACCACCAGAATGTTGGGCCGGGGTCAATGGGTCCTGTGTTTACTGCATGTGTGGCCAAATTAGATAGATATATATATTTTTTGTATGCATTTAGATGTTCAAAATAATGTTTTTTCAGTTGTTTTTTTGTTTGTCCTATGTAACATTTATTGCAATCTTGGCATTCAATTTTGTATATACCATTGGTTGTTGTATTATCTTTCTTATATGTGTTATTTAGTTTTTGTAAATTATTTTTGTTAGTTTTGTATGATATTTTTGTCTGTTTTTAAATAGTTTTGTTAGCTTTGTCATTTTATTATATATGTATGTGACTGTGGCCCATTTTTTATTGCTGTTATTATTTATGTATTGTTCATTTTGATTAATTCTTAATTATTCAGTTTTTATTTTAAATTTGCTTTTATTTTCTATTTTGTTTACAGTATATTTATTGTATCCATTTTCATAAGCAATCTGATATATTATAGTTCTTTCTTTGCCTGTTTCTGGTTTTAAAAACAACAATTTCTGGTTTTGCCACAATTGCAATAAATGTTACATAGGACAAACAAAAAAACAACTGAAAAAAACGTTATTTTGAACATCTAAATGCATACAAAAAACCAGAAATATATCAATTGTAACAGTACATAATGGCCCAATACCATAATTATGGGTTTAAAGGTATGTTTCAATGTTTTATATTGTTTAATCATTAAAGTACAGAATGGTTAGGTCCATTTTCCCTATATACGGAGTAACAAAGTAAATTCAGCAAGAGTATCATACCAAGGTCACCGTTAGGACGTGCGGGAATCGGAAAAGGCCATGGCGGTGTTTGTGACGAATGACTTTAAATATGCACTGTGATTGGATCATAGCACTGTTCCGTCATAACCAAAAACAATGACGCACTGACTACAATACGTACAACGAGGCGTTGTCCAGTAAGACAAAACTGGATGACGTAAGAAACACACACACAAGCGCAAATTTACATTTGCCTCGTTCTCAATTCAACGCGGTTCTTCAAAGGATACACAGTGATGTATCGCTGGGTGGTCAATTCTATAACAAAAGTTTATAATAACTAGACTCAAAATTACCAGTATAATAGTGGAGCAATAAAGGCTCGAAATTAGTAACAGTATGAACTATAATATGTAGAATCAGTGCTTATAATTACTTCATTAAAACTCAGCAGAACTAGAGGCGAACACCGGCCATCAACATGGGCGTCAACCACCAACAGCGAAGGAACAACACCAAACAACAATAAGAGAAGTCCAATTTTACCATCTTTCTTATAGTTTAATGAGCTCATTAATCAAGAATAATTAATTAAACGAATGTACTTGTTCAAGGGTGAATGTGTGTGAGAGTGAGTGAGTGAACTCATGGCCATAACTATATATGCTGAGGGCATTGGTTTGTGTGTAAATTAATTACTAAGTAATAAATGATTAAAGCTGCAGCAATATAAACGTTACAATGATCTTGATTGAGAAAACAAAACAGAAGTATTAAGAATAATGTTGGATATTAAACTAACCGCCATTTTGTTTTTGGTCATCTTATATGACGCCATTTGACCGCATGGTCGTGTATGTAAAACATTCTGGAAAATTAAATTTTGATAGTTATTTTCAATAATACAGTGTTATCATTTGTGTCATCATCTGTGTATCAAAATCTCGCTGTAAATGAATCCTGGCCCCCCTTTAGGTAAAAGCACATTTAAAAAAGAAGAATATGAGCCCGGCAGTGACTGAAATTGGTAAGTACCCAGAAGTACCATATTATGGTATTTTTATAAATATAAATATCAATATATGTGTAGTAATAAATAATAGAGTAGGGGGAAAGGCACAAATGGCGCCCTTACTGTGGACATTATATAAAAATTAATTTATATTAAACAGCCAGATTGGGAAACACAGAGGATGATATAAGACGGGACATAACCTAATGAACGAGAGGTTATGTTGACGAAGTCAAGTAACTAGTAATTGCATAGTTAAGTACAAATAAAAAATAAACAGTCATTTAAATATTTAATTAACGATGGCAGAAAATAATAATAGTCTAGAAATGGACAATACAGACACGGAATCCATTTTATTAGGAAAACATGTTAGCTCGACACCTAGAGTAGCTGAAAATAAAATCTCGTTAGAAGATTTATTCACGTTAATCAGTGACAAATTTGAACAACAGAATAGTAAATTTGAAGACAAATTCAATCAAATGAATAGTACATTTAATGTAAAATTAGATAGTTTTGAGAATGAGCTCAAGAAACAAAATACCTTACAAAATGTAAAATTAGATCAAGTAGATGAGAAATTGGACAAGAGAATTAATGAGATACAGTTAGAAAATAAGAGTAGAGAAATAGACAAATTAGATAGAAACAAAGACAAGGTAAGTAGTAGTGGAAATTATGATAATATAAATAAAAGTATGATATTGGAAAATGATTATGTAAACAGGGGTAGTAATAATGAGGTTTTATGGGGAATAGAATATAATAATGATGGAATGATAATGTGTGTTAAAGGGTTAAAGACAGTGTGTAGAGAAAGTATAATTGTAAAAGAATTGCAGGGGTTAGATTTTTCCCTTAATGGTGTATTTGGGGGTGATATACATGTTTTTAGGAAGGACGAGGGTGCCTTCGATGTAGGTTTTGGAGACAAAAGGTCTGCAAATAGTTGTCCCTGGATTTTGTGTGCACCTGATAGGTGGTGCGAGAATGAAGTTGTAGTGTCCCCTGCATATATTGAGAGAGAGAATGTGATTTGGGGTTATGATAGGAGTTATTGTGAAAGAGAGTTGTGTGATAATTGGGAGATAGAGTTATATAGAGTATGTAGAGATTATGAAGAGTTGATAGAAAGGTTAGGTGGAAAGAGAAGTGATAAATATAATAAAAACTTACCTTCTATTGAAACTAGAGTAGTAGGAGATGATGTTGATAACAATAATGACTTGATAAAATACCTGATTATGACTAATTACACTAAGGATGACTGGACCATACCGAATGTTGACAAGTTTTATGATTTAGTAATGTGGAGTAATCCTGCAGAGTATTACTATGGTATAATGGACAAAATAAATTTAAATAGTTATTATATTACAAAAGATGATATAATGTACTTAATTAAAAATGAGTTATGTATACGTAAGATAAGATTATTATTTGACGATGGAGGGTAGACCTTTTATTGTGTTTATGAACATTTAATTATGTGAAAAGTGTTTTTAAAATGGACTGTTTATGACTGATTATGGTAAATGATTAATGATTATGTGGATTGTATATTTTTGTGTATTGATGTCTATGTATTTGTGTATTCTTGTAGTTGTGTATTTTATGTATTTTTTTATGTAAACATGTATTGTAGAATTTTAAATAACTGAAGAAAGTTTAAATGATATTATGGAAGTCAGATTCTAAGGGTTAGTAAATGATTAAGCATGTTATAGATTTGGGTATTGAGAGGTATTGTTGTTAGTAGGTAAGTGATGAATTTTCTAGTGGTATATTAAGGTAAAATGTTGTAAAGAGTTTGGGTAATAGTGATAATTAAGGGCATTGGAGTTAGTTAAATAGTTAATGGGAGTTAGGGAAAATAAAGTGTTGAGATACAGATAATATATAAAGAGGTGTTAGATATTTTAGGGACACAGTGGTTAGTGATTATATGTAGAGTTGAGTAATGTGAATGGTATATATATATATATATTTGTTGATGGTGATATTTTGTAATAAGGGTATTGGTGTAGGAGTCCGCAACGAGAGGTGTTGGGACAGGAAAGGACCGTTGTGTGCCGGAAAGGGTTATCTGAAAGGGTCAGGAACCAATGATGGAATGAGCATAGAGGGGGAATACACACATACTAGTACAAAAATGAGCGGTGCCAGAGGTTTTAAATGGGATTTGTGAAGGGGGTTATTATAGAGATATTGGTGTCATGATATATTAATGGTTAGAAGCGATTGTTAGTAGTTAAAAAGGGGTTAGTAAGGTTAGATTGACAATGCCAAAATAAGATATAAAGAAAATAGTGAATAATAGAGAGTCACCCAAACTAGTAAGGATAGAAGGGTTAGAAAAGAAAATTCATGGTAGGAAGGTGAGGTAACAAAGAAAGGTAATGTAACTGAAGGGTAAGGATAAAGTTGAAATTGTTGTATAGAATCTGATGAATGTTAAATAATTAAAAGTTAATAGGGAATTGTTGAAGTAGTAATGTGATAGAGTTTTGGTACAAGTCATGTAAATGTAAATTGTTTAATGTAAATGTAACAATGTTAATGTGTAATGTCTAATGTTTTATGATGTTGTATTGTTATTGGTGTAACATGACAGATATAAGCATAATATTGAATGGCAATTGATCATTAGAATAATGAAGTTATAATGTTTAAATTTGGAAGAAAGCATTAAGTTTAATATAAATAGATTAATTCATAGCAACTGTGGAAAGAAATCATTATTATAAAGAAAATCCAAGTTCAAGTAAAAGGAGTTACTAGTGATGAGTCATCCAAGACCAGTCTCATAACCAAAGGTTTTCAAGGTATAACCCAGGAAGGTAAAAAAGTAAATAACAAAGCAGTACTGAATATGACCAAACCCACTACGAGGAAGAATAAATAGAAGAGAAACCCTAAAATAAGCCAAGATCAAACAATACAGGTGGTGTATTTCTGAAATAAAGAAGAAGATGGAGAAGATCCCAAGAAACCTGATGGCATCAAGAAGAAGATGGAGAAGATACCAGTCCCAGAAGGCAGGAGAAAAGAAGACTGATGAAAGAAGAAGAAGGCAGCATCCTGAAGAAGATGTCATGCTCTTATAAAAGACACCCAAATCCCTATATCCCCAAAATAAATATTTAAAAATAAAAGTATAACGAAATAAAAAATCACATGTATATAAATTTAAGAGAGAGAAGTGTATAAAGTAAAAGTTGCCTGTGAACTAAGATGAAACAATAATATAGTACCCATGGAACAAATCTCCATTGAAAAAACGCTAACCAATTTATTATGTTAATAAGACTATACGACCATTTAGCATTAACATAATATATAAGTGCAAAGTGAACCAGTGATAGTTTTGGGTATTATAAAAAATGAACCTTGTGTTTCATTCTTGGCAATCACAAACATTGGATGCAATGAAATATGCATTTTTCAATGACTTAAAATGTGTACTGTGACAATATGTTGTTCATAAGACATGAATCTGTTTAAAATAACATTTTGTTTTACATGAAAAAAGAAAAACAGATTTCATGATACTTTTCGAACAATTAATACTATTTATTTATTAATGACAGGGTACAATTCCCCAAAGACCATGTATAAAAGACTGTATAAAAACTGTAGAATCCTACTTATAATAATAGTTAGAAATAAGAATATAAATATAAGGTTTTTATGTATATAGTATAAGAATGTTTAAAAATGTTTTAGATATAAGGCCATTTGTTTGGGTCTGAAACAACTAACATCAGAACTATAAAAATAGTTACCACTTGTAAATAGTAGAGAGTAATTAAGATGTTAGTTAGTACAAAACCTTTTTTATAAACCATGTTTCCATGTTGGAAATGGGGATTTTGTTGCAAAATGTCTGACTTGAAGACAACCATTTATTTAAAAAAATATTCTTTACTTTGTTTAACTATTGTTTGTATTGTAACCAATACTAATTGTTTTTGTGTAATTTGAAAACATGTTTAATTTATAATACTATTTGTAAAAGTCAGAGAGGGTATCACACATCATATATTGTTTGTAAATTATTTTGTAAGAAAAATTGTTAAAAAATCATAGGCCAAAAGAATGGAAACCAAACTTCATCAAAACAGAGAAATTACTCATTTAAATGCAAGTAAACAAAAGGGGTTTAGACAAAATAAACTTGAGATCAAGCCATATAATTGCACATACCATTTAGGAAGATTTTAATAAATTATATTCAGAATTATAAATAAAAATGAAAATGACCAAACTCAGAAATTTGGACATGGGAGTCATATATTCCAGAATAATGTTTCAGAATACAACTAATTCAATTAATTACCAGAAAATAAGGGAATATGAACCTTTTAATACAATATAGGATTATTAATATTAAATATAACTGATAAAATGGCTGAATTTATATAATGACAGGAAGTAAATTTTGATGTTTTGACCTTTCAGAGTATACCAAACTGAAAGTGAAATTACTAATTTTTGGACAGAAAACACTATAAAATGGCATTATTTAATCTGAAAATAACCAGAATGAACTGAAAGATTAATTTAAATCACATCTAGTGAATAAAATTGACAAATAACCAAAGTTTAGGCATTCATATAGTGAAAATGTAAAAGTGTACACAGGATGTGAAAAATATTTGAACAATGTTAAGGATAATATTATATGGGCTAAGAGTTTAATTGAAACTGAAGGAAACAGTTAGTTAATTATTGGTTTTTGAACGGTTAACATGACATACGTTTGATAACGTGGATAACCTAACCTATAATAGTCATACAAAGCGAGTGTATAGTGCGTTATTGTGAAATCGCGAGTGACTTGTAAAATACTTCTAAAACTATCATATTATAACAGAAACGATCAAGTAACACTCCATAACACAGAACAATATAAATCTACTCCGAAAAACACCACAAAACACTAGAAAACTGTATAATACATTAATCCAAATTAGTGACGGAATCGGAGAAAGTGTTTGAACTAATAATTATACGGATACACTAAATACAACTCAGAAACAGTACACCAATCACTACACAACATTTAACAAGAGATTTGCAGAAACAAGAACAGAAATATTGCCAGAAAATACATTATTTGGAACACGGCAGGAACGAGCAACATTTTGATCGACTTGACGGCAGCCATCTTTCTTTGACAATTCCAGTGCCTCCTCTTAGTTCAACAGCTGTTGGGTGAAAACAATTATTATATTTACAAATTATTATTCAATGTCTGTGTTTATTAATAACTATTAATTTGATTGTAACGTTATACTTTTTAAATATTAGCCCGATTTCTCTGACTTTGGTAATAACTGGCTGTTTAAAGAACCCTATATAATTTTTATATCATATACTTGTAACTTTTTTCGATATTCTGAGAATCGATACTAATCGATAAGAGTCAATATTGCTATTACTTAATAAAACATTAATACTTTTCAATACTTAATAGTTCTTTATTTCTTCAATAATACTAATTACCAATAATATAATTCTAATTGATAATCTACAAGGACTTCACCACCCGTAAGTGAAGATAACCTAAAAAATAAAAAGGTAAACAAGTATCGATTGGTTTGAAGACAGTCTTATGAGTGGTGATAGCTTATTTAAAATATACTAAAACTTTAATAAAAATTTTCAGAAGAGCATTACACTGTTTAAAACTTCACAGCCCTATATTAATTAATTGATCCTAATTAATTAATTAATAAAATTAAAAAAATTTTTTTTTTATTTATTTTTTTTTATAAACATAATTTTTTTTTAAATTTCCTTCAAAACAATAAATTTTGTTTTGAAACTTTCGGCGAAGCTGAACAGATATATTCCTTCATCAACTTTACGCTACTCGACCGGTCTTGCTACCATTGGGACTCGACCAGCTGGGAAACTTAAGGAAGTGTTTCAGGCCAGTAAGACGTCGAGAGCCACACCAAATACACACCAATTAAACATATTACACTGGACTTGATTACATCGGAGTCACATTAATCCACAATAGTTTATATCATCAACACACATCAAACTTACATATTTATATTATTATTACAAATTGGCGCACAACTTTAGGGGCTTTAATTAGCGATTGGAAGGCCAATAAATTCTGCCCAATCACTAGTTGGAGCGAGGCAACAGCTACAAAGCCAGAGAATTT
Source organism: Magicicada septendecula (assembly GCA_034769895.1). Taxonomy (NCBI): domain Eukaryota; kingdom Metazoa; phylum Arthropoda; class Insecta; order Hemiptera; family Cicadidae; genus Magicicada; species Magicicada septendecula. The sequence goes on from CM068375.1 coordinate 103,342,306, forward strand.
CAAGAGAAAATGCAACGACGTGCAACATCTAAGAAACGGGCGGCGGAGGCCGAAAAAACAGTAGAAATCGACATGGACAATAAGGAGGCGACGCCAGTGGAGGTGGAAGAGTCATTACCGCCGGGGTTGTCCAGACAACCGGTACAACCAGAGGAACAACCCGAAATGCCTACTCAGACAGGGGAGATCAATGTCCGGGAGGAACAGTTAGAAAAACCTCCACAAGCAGAAAACACAACCATGCAAGAGATGTTTAGAGTGATAATGGAAATGAAGAAGGACAACCAAACAACAAAAGAAGAAAATCGTAAGGAAAGGAAGGAAGACAAACAATCCTTGAAAGAAGATTTGGCTGAAATAAACAAAAACATAGAAAATACCAACAAGAGGATGGAAGAAAACAGCAAGAAGATGGAAGAAAAGATGGGGGAGAAATTGGAAGAATTGAGAGAGGACAATCAAATTCTAAGAGAAGAGTTAAGGGAGGTAAATCAGGAGATAAGAGAGAACAGATTAAAAAGGGAAGAGGAGCATCAAAAATGGATTAAAGAAAGAAGAGAGGACAGATTAAAAAAGGAAGAATTAAGAAAGGAGAAGACCGAAGAAATAAAAAATGATAGCCAACCAGAACCAGAAGAAGTACTAAATGATAAAACGCAGGAAGATAGTCAACCAGAACCAGAAAAAGTAATAAATGATAAAACGCAGGAAGATAGTCAACCAGAACCAGAAGAAGTAATAAATGACAAAACGCAGGAACTAGTAATGGTAGTACCTGAAATTGAAACTAACCGAAACCAGGAAGATATTAAACCAAGGAAAAGGAGAATGTATCCAAGAAATTTGATAAAAACTAAGGAAGAGTTGGAGATGATGAATCATGGGTTAATTGATGGCAATAATATCCCAATTACCTATGACAAAGACATAATGAATTCCAGGAATTATAGAAGGAGAATCGAAGTAATTTCAGAAATAATTTACCACAAGACAGTAGTCTACCAATGGGAAAGGACCAGAGGTAAACAGAATACAACATGTGAACCAGATCAATTTCAGCGCAAGACTGGACAGTGGATTTCAGAAAGATGGAAATGTGATATCGTACCAGACTGTAATGATGACACAGATGAATCACCAGAATGTATTCCATTAACGTGCCATCTAGGACAGTTCCAGGGTACGGTTAGACTAAAATATATTCCTTCAGAGTGGACATGTGATGGTAAACCAGCTTATGGTGTTTCAGATAAACAAATAATAAGTGATAACCCAGATGAAGATCCTCACATATATTTGTCAGGGAACACAAAACATGGACCAGAGAAGTATTGGTGTATACCATATGATGATAGAGGGAGCCAGCCCAGTAATTACGACGGCCCTAACAACCCGCCGCGTAATGACCAGTTTAGCAGTAATTTTAACGGCGTTAGGGATAACAACCCCTATTCATACAATAGAAACAATTTATACCAACATAATAACGTCCCATACAGTCAGAGAAATCTATATCCCAACAATAATGGTGACAGACCTTACCAACCTAACCGAAATTACTATCATGATAAATTTAGTAATAAAAATAATAACAGTAATAATAACCGAGTGTCGCGCCCTAGGGTAAATTTTATAAGAGCAACTGAGATGATGGACCCTGGTTGACACAAATACCACACGACATCAAGAAAAGGGACGGATCATGATAACCGACTACGGCGAAAAACAACGTTGAAGGAGACGAAATAAATATCATTGAAAGGAAATGATACGAAGAATAAACATAGAAACAAAACTGGGTTTTATGAGTGAAGACTTTGTAAGAAAATGAACATGACCAATAAAAATATGAGCAATGCAGTGACATAAAGAAAATCGTCCATCTTCCTGGGTATATAAAAGAAAAGAAAATTTATAAGAAAAGAAAAAGTGGAGATCAACTTATTAAAGTATAAATAATATGGGCCAGTGTAGAGTACAATATAACCCCATATGTTGTGGTAAATGATAAGCATAACAATACATATGAGTTGAAGGAAATCGTTTCAGGAAAAATCAAAGGAGTGTACAATCAAGCTTCTATGAAGAAATATTATGAAGAATGAGTTGTGAGATTTAGAATTTTGAATATATTTTAAAAATTCGGAAATAATGTAAGTACATCTTACAACCTAATATTTTGAGAAGAACATTTTGGAGAATTATAAGAAGAAGGAATTTAGAATTTTTATTTTAAAAATTTAAAATAATGTAAGTACATCTTACAACCTAATATTTTGAAAAGAACATTCTGGAGAATTATAAGAAGAAGGAATTTAGAATTTATATTATAAAAATTCAAAAATAATGTAAGTACATCTTACAACCTAATATTTTGAGAAGAACATTCTGGAGAATTATAAGAAGAAGGAATTTAGAATTTATATTTTAAAAAATTTTAAAATAATGTAAGTACATCTTACAACCTAATATTTTGAAAAGAACATTTTGGAGAATTATAAGAAGAAGGAATTTAGAATTTATATTTAAAAAAAAAAATTCTAAAATAATGTAAGTACATCTTACTACAACCTAATAATTTTGGAACAAACTTTATGGAAGAAAGAAAAAGAAAGACTTTTGAATTGAAATATAATTATAAAAATTTAAAATTGAGTAAGTACTTCTTACTACAACCTGATAATTTAGAACAAAACTTTATGGAAGAAAGAGAAAGAGAGAGAATTTTGAACTTAATTTTTTAAAAAAATTTAAAATGAAGCAAGACCAACTTACTACAACTAAGTTTGTGAGAAAACTTTATGGTAAATAATTAAGAAGAATTTGAATTTGGAGAAATACCAAAACATTCAGAAATAATAGTAAAATCACAGTACTATAAACAATTCTGAATGAAACAATTCTGGGAATAAATGAATTAAACAGAATTTGAATGTTGATAGAACGTCAGAATTTTGAAACAAGATAAGATCAACATATTACAAGGATTTATGAGAAATATTTTTCAATTAAATAAAAAGAATAGTTTGAATTTTACATTAAAACTAACCAAGTTCCAAAAAACTAATTATGTGTCAATTATAATTGAATTGAGAAGAAAATAAAGTGATTAATTCAGAAAAGAGAATTAATTTTAATCCAGAATAAATGCTAGACATTCACAATAGCATTTGAAGGAGTAGAGAAGAATAACAAAAAAGAGTGTAATATGCAAGAAAAGAAGAAATTTGGAAGCAAAGAGACTAATTACCTATGAAACGATAATGAAAACAGCTAATTAAGAGCGAAGAAGAACAACTCATACCAAACAGATGGAGAAGATGATTTTGAACCAATGATTATAATAAAACCTATACGAAATGCAAAGAGAAGAAATACCACATGAAATATGATATAAATGAATTAATGTTAATGAATGCGAAGGCGGATTAATAACTTTCTAAGAGAAAGGAAAGAACCAAAATGTTTAAATAAAATGATCAATATAACAACCTGTATATCTAATGTAAAGATACAATGTTAAAAAATTAAATATAATATATTAAGACCATTCAAATAATGAATACGAAAGACTATTTATAAAGACCATGCTAATACTATGAATAACCAGAAGAAAGTATAAAGAGAATTCAGATGAAGAAGAAAGAGAGTTACATTGTAAACAGTAACCAGAATTATTAAAAGAAAGGTTTTCAACCATAATTAAATTAAATATATCAGACAAGTTAAGAGTTTTGAAAAAATATATATGTAATGAGTATAATAATGATTATGAAGATTTATTAAGATAGAAAATGTGAGATAATCTGAGAGACTACGAAGTGGAGAATCCAAAGATATTTTTAAATAGTCGAAAATGAGACTACTTTTTATTTATTTATTCGATGACTGACTGAAGATAATTCCAGCAGCATTATGTTTTTTGAGCAGGGATGGATATGCCTCTGTACTCAATTTATAGAAGTGGTGTATGACCAGCAGAGAAGTAGCGTACAGTGCCCCTCTGATCTGCCCCAGCCCACGTGATAGGGAATGTTAGGGAATTAATATCCCAAGGATACAACACGAAGTTGATATAGAAAGAAAATGTATTACAATAATAATATATCTCAGAAGACACTAACTATCCGAAAAGGATCAGTAGTAAAACAAATAATTATATTGTAGCGGGTCATTTTTGGGTGTTTTTATTTTTAACCATTTGGGGCATTATTATATTGTTACTTATTTCGTTTTCGGGCGGACTGGTATAATAAATTTGAAAAAACTGTAATTGTCTTGTGCAACGTTATTTAACAAGCAACAGCACGAGGTTGAGAAACCGCGTTTGGAACAAAAAGCAATGCGCAATTTCAGTGGTGTAACGGCTGAAGAATTTACCTCCACCAAAATTCTAAGAACTCTGTGCATGTGTTTTGACGCCCGTATGCAACTCAGCCGGGCGGGGATCGGCACTGACGCCGTGAGTGACAACGCAGTTGAGACCAACATGGCGCTGGGACGAGAAGTTATTAGTTCTAAGTGACCGGCTACCGGAAAAACAGCGTCAAACTCCGCCTACTGTGAGCGACATCAGCAGAGCAGATGCCCATATCGGCCTCTGGACACACACATATGCCAGTTATAATCCAGGCATAAAATGGTTACACGACAGCAGAGGAACAAGGAGCGACGACGAAAACATCGTGGCATTGCAGAACAACTTCCATGCAGGAACAGGTAGATGTACCTGTTACGTTCACAACCACCAGTCTACATTAAGCAGAGACGCCATATAGTCCACGAGGTACAGAGTACCGCTACCGACGCTTACAGTTTCGTTGCGGACCCGGTTGGTCGATTTTTGTAAATGTAATTAATTCAAGAAGACCGACCGGGACCCGAGGCGATAATCAACGAATCGCAAACAGTTAAATTACGGACATTGGAATCGGATCGGGACAAAACACGTGTTCGGCCGGCCACGCGGTAGTGAACAGTTATAAAACAATAAAGGAGTTTGTAAAATATAATAACAAGGGGTAAAGTATTAACTTGTGTGAAAGAGTGTGCAATGCTGGGCTGTTCTGTGTTTATGTGTGAAATATATAATTGTTTGTATCTGTATAAAGGATAAGGTAAGCCATAGTCGATAAGGTGCAAGAGTTGCACAACATGTAACACGAAGTTTTATCAATTCAACATTTCTTATTAATAAAAAAATCTAATTTCTCTTCCATATAATTGAGAGTTAAATTCTTTCAATGCCTTATTTCGTTATATGTATCGTCAGAGTTCGTCGAACGAAATGGGTTAGTCCACACTATGCGATCCGGCCAGATCAAGTCGAAAGGTAAGTGGGAGTTGTAATTTGAATAAATTTACTTTTTACCAATAAAGATAAGAAAGTTACAATTGGTGCGGCGTGAGCAGGATTTAATATAACTGAAGAGGGGTTATTTTAACACCGGCCTACATCTGACGATGCATAGCGAAGTAGGGTTATGAAAGCAAATTGATTTGGTAAAATATCAGTTTTGAAATAAAATTACTAATTGACAGTTGTTACGTAAGAAAAAATAGATAAAGTAAAAATGTCCGAGAATACAGAAAAAAGTAGTATAATAAATTCAATTATGAGTGAAAGTGGCCTTGAGTCGCAATCGCTGGATGAAAGTGGTATGTCGAGGGGGGAGACGGGTGCTGTTACAGAAACAGCTGGCGGTAGTAATGTAATAGTTCATTCCACTCCGATTGCGTCTCAACCACAACCAAACGAAATAGACGTTGATTCGGGGATTCAATTGACCCCAGTTTCAACTAATAAAAGTAAACAAGCGGAGGAAACAAATATGATGAGTGTTATGCTCAGTCAATTCGAGAGAATGAATAGTAATTTCAATGTAATGAATAGTCGTTTTGATGATAATGATATAATTTTAAACAAGATGAAAAGTGATGTTAACAATAAATTAGATGAACAGAGAATAAAATGCGAACAGCAGAATATTAAAAACGATATTATTTTTAATGAAATTAAAAAACAGAATATTCAGTTTCAGCAAAATATAAATATAAAATTTGACGAGTTGATAAATAACATACAAGACAAGAATGTATGTCTTGGAAATGCCAATGAAATGACAAGAAATAGTTCGAATAAAGTAGAACAGAGCAAGAATAATACAAACGAAAGTTGTAATGACAGTGTTGTGTTAGGCAATGAATTAATAAATAATAGTGATGTTAATAATAACGAGAATAATAATGTGTTTGAGAAATTGGTATCAGAAAGTGATACGGTAAAAATAAATAATGAAAGTATAGAATGCAGTGATTATGAGATGTTAATGTGTGTCAGTGAGTTAGAGAGAGAGAGAAAAAATAATGTTGTAGTAGAGTGGGGACAGAGGGGAAATTTTCCTTTTATTATTTATGATGATTTAATGTGGTCACAAGAGTTTTTGAAGGGCAAGAGTCCCGTGTTAGTAGAAGATTTGAGTTTATTTTATTTGTATAAGTTTATACCCTCTGTGCGGAATGATTTTATAAGTATGAGATGGTGTTATGATGAGAGAGATTTAAATAGAGAATTGTTTGTTGAGAGAGAGATAGAGTTATATGAATTAAAGAGAGATTATGATGAGTTGAAAGAAATATTAGAAGTGTATTTAAACAAGAATGATTTAAGTGATAATACAAAAGTAACCAACCCGATACTGGAAATATTTACTGACGGAGATTTAACAGAAATACTTAACTTAGACTTGGTGAATGATTATTATGGTATAACGGATAAATTGAGATTGTTTGGTTATGACACACAAGACAACAATATGTGTGTCAATATAATTGAACAGTGCTATACAAAACCAAGATTAATCTTTGACGATGGAGGGTAGACTGTAAGACAATAAAAGACAATTAAACATTATGTTTTATGGTTTGTTGACATGGCAGATTTGTACAGAAGTGTGGAAAAAATGGAATAACAATTAACAAGAGTTGTAAATAGAATCTAGTGAATTTATATGTGTGTATGTAAGATGATTGTTGTGATAATAATATTGAAATATTTGCAATTTAAATAAATAAACCAAATTAATTTTGAAAACAAGTAATCAGAGAATTATAATTGTTTGGATGGTAATGAATTCTATATTGATAATAATTAATTTAATTAAAATAATTTGATATATTTTAAATATTTTAATTGATTATGTAAATGTTGTATAATTAATTTTTTTTTGTAAATTCAGTTTGTTTTACGAGATGGAAATTTGGTAATGAATGATTAATTATTTAATTTAAATTAATAAATTTTGTGAAATGTTTCAGAGATGGTGGGGATTATGTTTTGTGGGCATATCGTGTTAAATGGAGTGTAAGTATGAAAATTTTATAATCATGTATAATAAAAAATGTTTACAGGTGTGATCGAGGTGTTAATGCAATAGTGAAATTTTAATGCAATCATTGTGTTGAATAAATATGATAATTAAAAAATTTTTTATAATAAATGAAAAATGATATATAAGGACTATTAATAATAAATTTTGAAAATTTCAAGAAAATTAAACGGTAAAAGGTTATGAATGGGTTAGACGATTATTGATGTAAATATTATATGATAATGTATATAAGAATATGTAATTTTCATTATGTGTGTATTTTTTTAAGCCATAAGTAAATCGTCTGGCAGGTTAACATAAGCATCAGAATCAGAGAAATGGGAAACAATGAGGTGAGAAGTGAGGATAAATAAAAATAAATATGTATATTCCATGTAATTTGTTCAATTTTAAGATGTGCTTTTATTATGATTAGGATATCAGCTGATCAGCAATACCATGTCACTGGTATAGTGGTTTGTAAATGTTACAAATAATTAATGTTCGATGTACTACAGATATTTTGAAGTAAAGATAAAAGGAATATGAGAAATGAAATAATAATTTATGCAAATTAATAAAAGATAATTCATGGGTGATAAATGTTTTATGGGACATGCAGACCTGTCCAAGTTGAATTAAAAGTTGAATGTGAAATGATGGAGATGAATATAATGTAATGTTGTTTTTGAGTTAATGTATGTTATAGAATTTGGTGAAATATTGATGTTGACACAGTGGTAATGGAGACTTTATGTAGATTTTGAATGATATATTGTTGTTTTTATAGTTAATGAGGTTATTTTGTGTATTTGTAGTAATGTAATGAGATGGAGATTTTTTGGGGATGGCAATTTTGTATTAGGGGGTAGTGTAGTTGGGGAGTCCGCAACAAGGGTTGGGACGGGAATTGGAATAGATTTTAGTGAGGAGGGGCCGCCTTAGGTAAAATCCGGGGGCCAAATAAGGGAAATGAGTTTTTGGGAAGGAAACACGTATCCTATATATACAAAGGGTTAGCGAGTTTTATATATGTAGAGAAGGCGGCGAATAGTGTTAAATGATAAGTTGGGGTTTAGAATGTCCTGATTAGTAGATATTTTTGATAGAGTTGGGTGTCATGGGAGTTGTAGTTGATGAATATTAGAGTCAGAGGGAGAAAGTTTATGTGTATAGAAATATATAGAAATCTCATACAGAAAAACGAGAATAAATAATTTACATCACCCACAGTATATTAAAGTAAGATTGTTGAAAAGAAAGAGGAATTTATAATAAAGAATATATAATTGTTTATTGTTTTTCAAACCAGTGACAGAATTTTGATAGAAGTGAAAATAATGTAAAGTCAAGAAGTGTTTATTTTAAATAATTTAAATGTCAAGTTGATGATTAATTATATTAATATTTTGTTTGTTTTAAATATTTTGTTTATTATGTTTTGTATTTCAAGGTAGGATATTGAAAATGTTCAAGGTGTTTTCAGAAATCATACATAACATATGTAGGTCAAGGGTTTTGGACTTGACCTAGTTATGATCAGCTGATGAGTTCATACACCTACTAAGCTTGTGTATAGTAGGAAGCCAATTGTGATTTGTTTGTTTAATTAATTCAAACCAATATTTGAATAGTTTTAATAAATATTTAATAAATAAATTTAATAAAATTTTTATTGAATAAATTTAAATTTTTTTTGAATTTTAAAATTTTGAAAATTTTAAATTTTTTTGTGAAAAAAAAAACTTGATTTTTCGCCTGCCAGCGAATGAATATGTTAGATAATTATTCTTTTATTATATGTGTGTATTAACCAGGTTTCTTTTATTGTATTGCTTTATATTGGTAGGCTATAAATTGTTCTCACGCTAGAGTAAGGATGTATTTGTATTAATAGGAATGTTTAGGTTAAGTCATTGAAACAAAAATTAGAAAAAAGAGGAAGAGAATTTTTTGATAAAAGATTTTTTTTTTGAATTTTAAATTTGTTCAATTTATGATAAATTTTAAAAGAAAGTTTTATTCTTATGTGTTATGGTAATATGTAATGTTAGAGTGTGTGAGCCCAGTATTTGCCAAAGGCAGCCCAGCTTGCAAAAAGGGGATCCATATCGGCGGAGGAGCTGGAATGATTTTAGCCAGGGATTGAGGATTTTTGGGGGTAGTATGTTGAAGGGCGAGGTGGGCTATGGTGCGAGTCTGATCGATTTCTCGGTGTTGGGATCTCTTACGGAGAAGTCCAGTGATCTCGTTCAGATGAGTCCATGGTCGCTGAGCCAGGGGGGTCGTGTACCCATGTAGATTAAGAACCAGGTGGTTGTTGGCACCAGTTCCTCACCGGTCCTCTTCGGGTTTATCGATGAGATTTCTTCTGTCATGGACAGCAGAATTCTCATCGAGGGGGTATTGTAGCGGGTCATTTTTGGGTGTTTTTATTTTTAACCATTTGGGGCATTATTATATTGTTACTTATTTCGTTTTCGGGCGGACTGGTATAATAAATTTGAAAAAACTGTAATTGTCTTGTGCAACGTTATTTAACAAGCAACAGCACGAGGTTGAGAAACCGCGTTTGGAACAAAAGGCAATGCGCAATTTCAGTGGTGTAACGGCTGAAGAATTTACCTCCACCAAAATTCTAAGAACTCTGTGCATGTGTTTTGACGCCCGTATGCAACTCAGCCGGGCGGGGATCGGCACTGACGCCGTGAGTGACAACGCAGTTGAGACCAACATGGCGCTGGGACGAGAAGTTATTAGTTCTAAGTGACCGGCTACCGGAAAAATAGCGTCAAACTCCGCCTACTGTGAGCGACATCAGCAGAGCAGATGCCCATATCGGCCTCTGGACACACACATATGCCAGTTATAATCCAGGCATAAAATGGTTACACGACAGCAGAGGAACAAGGAGCGACGACGAAAACATCGTGGCATTGCAGAACAACTTCCATGCAGGAACAGGTAGATGTACCTGTTATGTTCACAACCACACAGTCTACATTAAGCAGAGACGCCATATAGTCCACGAGGTACAGAGTACCGCTACCGACGCTTACAGTTTCGTTGCGGACCCGGTTGGTCGATTTTCGTAAATGTAATTAATTCAAGAAAACCGACCGGGACCCGAGGCGATAATCAACGAATCGCAAACAGTTAAATTACGGACATTGGAATCGGATCGGGACAAAACACGTGTTCGGCCGGCCATGCGGTAGTGAACAGTTATAAAACAATAAAGGAGTTTGTAAAATATAATAACAAGGGGTAAAGTATTAACTTGTGTGAAAGAGTGTGCAATGCTGGGCTGTTCTGTGTTTATGTGTGAAATATATAATTGTTTGTATCTGTATAAAGGATAAGGTAAGCCATAGTCGATAAGGTGCAAGAGTTGCACAACATGTAACACGAAGTTTTATCAATTCAACATTTCTTATTAATAAAAAAATTAATTTCTCTTCCATATAATTGAGAGTTAAATTCTTTCAATGCCTTATTTCGTTATATGTATCGTCAGAGTTCGTCGAACGAAATGGGTTAGTCCACACTATGCGATCCGGCCAGATCAAGTCGAAAGGTAAGTGGGAGTTGTAATTTGAATAAATTTACTTTTTACCAATAAAGATAAGAAAGTTACAATATATATAAAATTAATTAAACTCTAATTATAAAAAAGTCGATATAAAGATGGAGAAGAAAATGAATTATAAGAAATGATGAAATTATCATAAGAAATTATTTCATCCATAAACATGTCTGAAATAATTACTTCTGGAGGGGAGCAATCTGTAACATGACAGATATAAGCATAATATTGAATGGCAATTGATCATTAGAATAATGAAGTTATAATGTTTAAATTTGGAAGAAAGCATTAAGTTTAATATAAATAGATTAATTCATAGCAACTGTGGAAAGAAATCATTATTATAAAGAAAATCCAAGTTCAAGTAAAAGGAGTTACTAGTGATGAGTCATCCAAGACCAGTCTCATAACCAAAGGTTTTCAAGGTATAACCCAGGAAGGTAAAAAAGTAAATAACAAAGCAGTACTGAATATGACCAAACCCACTACGAGGAAGAATAAATAGAAGAGAAACCCTAAAATAAGCCAAGATCAAACAATATAGGTGGTGTATTTCTGAAATAAAGAAGAAGATGGAGAAGATCCCAAGAAACCTGATGGCATCAAGAAGAAGATGGAGAAGATACCAGTCCCAGAAGGCAGGAGAAAAGAAGACTGATGAAAGAAGAAGAAGGCAGCATCCTGAAGAAGATGTCATGCTCTTATAAAAGACACCCAAATCCCTATATCCCCAAAATAAATATTTAAAAATAAAAGTATAACGAAATAAAAAATCACATGTATATAAATTTAAGAGAGAGAAGTGTATAAAGTAAAAGTTGCCTGTGAACTAAGATGAAACAATAATATAGTACCCATGGAACAAATCTCCATTGAAAAAACGCTAACCAATTTATTATGTTAATAAGACTATACGACCATTTAGCATTAACATAATATATAAGTGCAAAGTGAACCAGTGATAGTTTTGGGTATTATAAAAAATGAACCTTGTGTTTCATTCTTGGCAATCACAAACATTGGATGCAATGAAATATGCATTTTTCAATGACTTAAAATGTGTACTGTGACAATATGTTGTTCATAAGACATGAATCTGTTTAAAATAACATTTTGTTTTACATGAAAAAAGAAAAACAGATTTCATGATACTTTTCGAACAATTAATACTATTTATTTATTAATGACAGGGTACAATTCCCCAAAGACCATGTATAAAAGACTGTATAAAAACTGTAGAATCCTACTTATAATAATAGTTAGAAATAAGAATATAAATATAAGGTTTTTATGTATATAGTATAAGAATGTTTAAAAATGTTTTAGATATAAGGCCATTTGTTTGGGTCTGAAACAACTAACATCAGAACTATAAAAATAGTTACCACTTGTAAATAGTAGAGAGTAATTAAGATGTTAGTTAGTACAAAACCTTTTTTATAAACCATGTTTCCATGTTGGAAATGGGGATTTTGTTGCAAAATGTCTGACTTGAAGACAACCATTTATTTAAAAAAATATTCTTTACTTTGTTTAACTATTGTTTGTATTGTAACCAATACTAATTGTTTTTGTGTAATTTGAAAACATGTTTAATTTATAATACTATTTGTAAAAGTCAGAGAGGGTATCACACATCATATATTGTTTGTAAATTATTTTGTAAGAAAAATTGTTAAAAAATCATAGGCCAAAAGAATGGAAACCAAACTTCATCAAAACAGAGAAATTACTCATTTAAATGCAAGTAAACAAAAGGGGTTTAGACAAAATAAACTTGAGATCAAGCCATATAATTGCACATACCATTTAGGAAGATTTTAATAAATTATATTCAGAATTATAAATAAAAATGAAAATGACCAAACTCAGAAATTTGGACATGGGAGTCATATATTCCAGAATAATGTTTCAGAATACAACTAATTCAATTAATTACCAGAAAATAAGGGAATATGAACCTTTTAATACAATATAGGATTATTAATATTAAATATAACTGATAAAATGGCTGAATTTATATAATGACAGGAAGTAAATTTTGATGTTTTGACCTTTCAGAGTATACCAAACTGAAAGTGAAATTACTAATTTTTGGACAGAAAACACTATAAAATGGCATTATTTAATCTGAAAATAACCAGAATGAACTGAAAGATTAATTTAAATCACATCTAGTGAATAAAATTGACAAATAACCAAAGTTTAGGCATTCATATAGTGAAAATGTAAAAGTGTACACAGGATGTGAAAAATATTTGAACAATGTTAAGGATAATATTATATGGGCTAAGAGTTTAATTGAAACTGAAGGAAACAGTTAGTTAATTATTGGTTTTTGAACGGTTAACATGACATACGTTTGATAACGTGGATAACCTAACCTATAATAGTCATACAAATCGAGTGTATAGTGCGTTATTGTGAAATCGCGAGTGACTTGTAAAATACTTCTAAAACTATCATATTATAACAGAAACGATCAAGTAACACTCCATAACACAGAACAATATAAATCTACTCCGAAAAACACCACAAAACACTAGAAAACTGTATAATACATTAATCCAAATTAGTGACGGAATCGGAGAAAGTGTTTGAACTAATAATTATACGGATACACTAAATACAACTCAGAAACAGTACACCAATCACTACACAACATTTAACAAGAGATTTGCAGAAACAAGAACAGAAATATTGCCAGAAAATACATTATTTGGAACACGGCAGGAACGAGCAACATTTTGATCGACTTGACGGCAGCCATCTTTCTTTGACAATTCCAGTGCCTCCTCTTAGTTCAACAGCTGTTGGGTGAAAACAATTATTATATTTACAAATTATTATTCAATGTCTGTGTTTATTAATAACTATTAATTTGATTGTAACGTTATACTTTTTAAATATTAGCCCGATTTCTCTGACTTTGGTAATAACTGGCTGTTTAAAGAACCCTATATAATTTTTATAACATATACTTGTAACTTTTTTCGATATCCTGAGAATCGATACTAATCGATAAGAGTCAATATTGCTATTACTTAATAAAACATTAATACTTTTCAATACTTAATAGTTCTTTATTTCTTCAATAATACTAATTACCAATAATATAATTCTAATTGATAATCTACAAGGACTTCACCACCCGTAAGTGAAGATAACCTAAAAAATAAAAAGGTAAACAAGTATCGATTGGTTTGAAGACAGTCTTATGAGTGGTGATAGCTTATTTAAAATATACTAAAACTTTAATAAAAATTTTCAGAAGAGCATTACACTGTTTAAAACTTCACAGCCCTATATTAATTAATTGATCCTAATTAATTAATTAATAAAATTAAAAATTTTTTTTTTTTTTTTATTTTTTTTTATAAACATAATTTTTTTTTAAATTTCCTTCAAAACAATAAATTTTGTTTTGAAACTTTCGGCGAAGCTGAACAGATATATTCCTTCATCAACTTTACGCTACTCGACCGGTCTTGCTACCATTGGGACTCGACCAGCTGGGAAACTTAAGGAAGTGTTTCAGGCCAGTAAGACGTCGAGAGCCACACCAAATACACACCAATTAAACATATTACATTGGACTTGATTACATCGGAGTCACATTAATCCACAATAGTTTATATCAACACACAACAAACTTGCATATTTATATTATTATTACATTGGTAATGACGTTAACAAGTGTCAAAGAATAGTAGATTTTAAGTTGAAAGTCTAAAAGTACAAATGAAGTTGTGCAAAAATATAGTAGGATGCCATTTACAAAATAGATAAATGATTATAAGTTGAGTAATAAAATTGAATAATAAACGTGTCTGCCATAATAGTTGTAGGTGGAGTTTGATAGTAATAATTAGGTGAAGGTATTTTGGGGGGAATATTAGGGAATTGTTTATATATTGTGTTATTTGTAGTTGTATACATAGTTTGTTTTCTTACAAGGAAGAAATTGAGTTTGGTGGTGGTAAAAAATCAAGATGTTTTGAAGTCTTGTTGTTGTTATGTTAAACTTTTAAAATAGAACAAACCAATGCCCGAACACAAACCAATGTGTCTAAAAGGGAACATATCAGTTGTACATATGGAGGTATCTTAGACCACTATTTTAATTTTGTGTACAATGTTTCAGAGTTTTGTGGTGTTGTGACCGCGGTCCTGGGCTGGCTGGAGCGTCAGAACAGGAGCGTAGAGTGCCTCATGGCATTATGGTGTAGGGATCTCTCAGGAGAAGTCCAGTAAGGTCAGAGGGTGCGACCAACATCATTGGACCAAGGGTAAGTGATGACAAATTTTTTATAGTAACATTACAGGGGGTTGTGGTGACATATCTAGACTGATCCTTTTAGGAAAGTGTGAATGAGTCAATGAAAGTTTTTGTGTCTCCACACAAAATCTTTCATTGAGGGGGTTTGTAACAGTACATAATGGCCCAATACCATAATTATGGGTTTAAAGGTATGTTTCAATGTTTTATATTGTTTAATCATTAAAGTACAGAATGGTTAGGTCCATTTTCCCTATATACGGAGTAACAAAGTAAATTCAGCAAGAGTATCATACCAAGGTCACCGTTAGGACGTGCGGGAATCGGAAAAGGCCATGGCGGTGTTTGTGACGAATGACTTTAAATATGCATTGTGATTGGATCATAGCACTGTTCCGTCATAACCAAAAACAATGACGCACTGACTACAATACGTACAACGAGGCGTTGTCCAGTAAGACAAAACTGGATGACGTAAGAAACACACACACAAGCGCAAATTTACATTTGCCTCGTTCTCAATTCAACGCGGTTCTTCAAAGGATACACAGTGATGTATCGCTGGGTGGTCAATTCTATAACAAAAGTTTATAATAACTAGACTCAAAATTACCAGTATAATAGTGGAGCAATAAAGGCTCGAAATTAGTAACAGTATGAACTATAATATGTAGAATCAGTGCTTATAATTACTTCATTAAAACTCAGCAGAACTAGAGGCGAACACCGGCCATCAACATGGGCGTCAACCACCAACAGCGAAGGAACAACACCGAACAACAATAAGAGAAGTCCAATTTTACCATCTTTCTTATAGTTTAATGAGCTCATTAATCAAGAATAATTAATTAAACGAATGTACTTGTTCAAGGGTGAATGTGTGTGAGAGTGAGTGAGTGAACTCATGGCCATAACTATATATGCCGAGGGCATTGGTTTGTGTGTAAATTAATTACTAAGTAATAAATGATTAAAGCTGCAGCAATATAAACGTTACAATGATCTTGATTGAGAAAACAAAAAAGAAGTATTAAGAATAATGTTGGATATTAAACTAACCGCCATTTTGTTTTTGGTCATCTTATATGACATCATTTGACCGCATGGTCGTGTATGTAAAACATTCTGGAAAATTAAATTTTGATAGTTATTTTCAATAATACAGTGTTATCATTTGTGTCATCATTTGTGTATCAAAATCTCGCTGTAAATGAATCCTGGCCCCCCTTTAGGTAAAACCACATTTAAAAAAGAAGAATATGAGCCCGGCAGTGACTGAAATTGGTAAGTACCCAGAAGTACCATATTATGGTATTTTTATAAATATAAATATCAATATATGTGTAGTAATAAATAATAAAGTGGGTAAAATCACAAAATCTAATTTGGCCACACATGCAAAACACTGGACATGAATTCCCAGATATAACATAACCAACATGACACTAATAAAACACATACCACACAAAGGCACCATAATGAACATTTGGGAAAATTTACAAATATACAAACATAAAATACAAAACAAAGTAATACCTGAACAAATACAAATCAATACAAAACATGACACAATTTTCAAAGCACTCACCATCGAATACACACGTAATATACCACAATCACACAAAATAATACAGTTACGGTGGTCTACTTGATCGTCGTAGGTACAGTGAAAAACAAAACACAAGACACCAATTAAGTCACTAATCACCAGCTTTAATTTTCACAGTTAAATAGTTCGTAATTAATAACAGTGTCTTACAACAAATCAAATAAAAATTGTTCACACGCAATAAAATGTCAACTAATATAAAACACAATTGTATTACAATTATACCGCCCGATTATAAAACACAACACTTCACTAATAACCACTTGAACGCACACAGTAATATCACCCGATAATAAGTGAACTGAGCGTCCCTGAGTGCTTGTATTTATAACCCGCCAAAAATCTAGATTATTCCACATACTACATATTAGCTCTACCTACGACGTAATTGATTGCAGCCTTGACACAGTGCGCGCGGCTTCTGGCACACTCTGGCAAAGTCTTGCGAGCGCATACTGACATCACATACGCACACAACATTATAGCTGGATTCCAATGGATCATGCAAAAAACACGCAGATTGTTCTGTGATGTCGTAACAATACCAATTTAAAGTGCCAAAGGCCAACAGGAAACAACACAACAATCAACCAACACACAAATACTTTACTAGATTCAAAATTAGGAAGGCTGAGGATGAGAACACAAAGTGTCTCGAAATATGTTCCAAATAAGGAAAAAACATTTTGAGGTTTTATATATATATATTGTACTGCTGTTAAAATACAACACAGTACATAAGAGTAATATAATAATTTTAAAAGAAAAAATATATGAATTTAATAGTAGTTGGAACATATGTTTGAATTGTAAACAAAAACACTGAGTCGATAGTCCTAACCAACATAGAGGTAGACTCCAATATTAGATAGAACAGCATTAAGAGATATGTTTTGACAAGTATTATATTAAGTTGGAAACAAATATTAAAATAAAATGAAAGAGTAATAAAATTATAATCTAATAAATACAAATTAGAATTAAGAATGTTAGAAATCAAATAAATGTATTGAATAATAATTAGAAAAGTTATATATGTTTTTAAGAGTTATATGATGGAAAGATGTAACGAATGTAGTGAGGTATCAATATGGCAAAATGTAAATTGTTAGATTTGTATTGTATAAAAATAGAAGAAAATTAGTTAGTCTTTATTTATATTTAAGAAGAGAAACATCGTGAGTCTAATTTTATATTCGATATGATAAACACCACTGAGAGAGCCTGTAATATTTAAATAAGTCAAAATTTATAATTCAGAAGATATACATCACAAAGTCTAATGTTATATGTAATCAGATAAACATTAAAAGAGTTTAATTTTTCATAAAAGAGTTTAATTGTCTATTTAATAAAGGAAACATTCAAAGGAAGGCAGTTAACGTTAATATTGAATTTAATAAAAATACAACTTAATAAACAAAAAATATTTCAAGAAGTCTGAATATATCTTTGAGAGAACGCCGAACTAAAAGAAGACGCATGTACTGGAAAATAGTTTGAATGGCAATACCATAAAATCCAATATTCCGAAGAGGTATCAGTTTCGCAGTCATAGACGAAATCAAATTCAGCATTAAATCTAATAAGAAATCCCCGTGGAGGAACAGATCACTAAGCCTAGTATTACCTTCAAGATGATAAACATCAACCAGAATTGAACCCGTTGCAGTTGTGAGTCAAGCTATTTACATTTTTATGGTAGATATTCTTACCTTGTTATTTATCAAACAATTTATATACTAACGTAATTTGGTACGGATTAAAGAAAAGAATATATCATACACAATATTAAATAATATAAATAAACTTAATAATTGTTAACCCTGAGATAGAGTTTTCTTTTCATGTGCAGATAGAAAAAAAGTAATAACTGTAATTACATATCTTAATTAAATTACTGGGAATAAAAGAACAGTACATTAATGATGCAACCAATGTGTGAAATATAATAATTCAAATATCTGCAAATAATTACAGTACAATATATATATATACAGTGGAACCCCTCAAATCCAAACTAATTGGGGCTGTAGCCTGTTCGGATTCGGAAAAGTTCAGATTAGCTGAAAAATCTGCATACATAGTACTCAACACTAGTTACGGTGTACGCGCCACCCGGTAATGTTGCGTAGGGGTGAGACGAAGCCGCCGGAGGTTGCTGACCTTGACTGCCCATGAATCACTGTTGCTGTCGGGCGGAAGTGCGCTAAAAATAGCCCAGTCCTACTACAATAGGTCTAGAAATCTTTGTATTCCAGTTACTCCTCTGGCGTTTGTTGTCCTGTGCGTTTGTCTGCTGTTACTGTTTCTATCCAGTGTACGTAGTTTGTTCGAGATTTCGTTTAAGGTTTATTGTTTTTGCATTTGAAGTGAGCAGTGTAGATCGGGTTTTTTAATTTTCTTAAATTATGGCAAGCAAACGAAAACATAGTTCTTGTACTTTAAAAGAAAAACTCGAAGTGTTAATGCGACTAGACAAAGGGGAAAGTTTGACAAAGTTGGCTGTTGAATTTGCTGTTGGTAAGGCAACAATCAGTGACTGGAAAAAGAATCGTGCGAAAATTGAACAGTTTTGCAGTGCAACAAGTGAAAAAACTTTGAAACAACGCCATCACGCAAAAGTTCTGCAAATGAAGAAATTGACGGAGCAGTGTTTTTGTGGTTTACACAAGAGAGGCAGAAAGGAGTTCCTATTAGTGGTCCATTAATTAAAGAAAAGGCATTGCGGCTGAACAAACTAATGAACGGAGATTTGGCACTTACTGCTAGCAATGGGTGGTTGGATCGATGGAAGAGAAGGCTTGGAATCAGACAACTGACGATAAGCGGAGAGACGTTATCAGCTGATAATACTGCTGCAAAAGAATATTTAGATGAATTCGCCGATTTGATTTCGTCGGAAAATTACTCATCCCAGCAAGTGTATAATGCAGACGAGACTGGATTGAATTTTAAAGCACTTCCCACTAAAAGTCTTGCTTCTAAAGAGGAATCTTCTGCGCCAGGCTTTAAAATGAACAAACAGCGTCTCACAGTTTTGGCCTGCAGTAACGCCGCGGGAACAAACAAGCTACCATTAATAGTGATTGGAAAATCTGCCAAGCCACGAGCCCTTAAAAATATGAACATGAATTCTCTCCCTGTTTATTACAGAAATCAGACTAAGGCGTGGATGACTGGTATCTTTTTAAGGAGTGGTTTGAAAAGAAATTTGTTCCTTCGGTAACAAGATTTAATGAAGAAAATGGACTGCCACCTCGAGCTCTACTTTTGATAGACAATGCTCTGTCACATCCTTCAGACATGCAGTTGGTGTGCAGAGACATAAAAGCAATTTTTCTACCACCTAACGTGACATTGCTGCTGCAGCCTATGGATCAAGGTGTGCTACAGAACATAAAACTAAGCTACAGAAAAATGCTTCTGCAAACTCTTATTGAAGAAGATTGTTCTCTTCCTATTCTTGAGAAGCTAAAGAAGATAACAATAAAAGATGTGATTTACTGGGTTGCAGAATCCTGGAACAATACCAGTAAAAATTTACTGCAGAGATCTTGCACCCTCGAATTTGTGGAAACACCACTTACAACACGAGATAATGAAACTGAGCTTCTTCATCTCTTTCAAAAAGTACCAGGATGTGAGGATGCTGAAAAAGGTTGTCTGGAGGAGTGGGCAGCACTAGACGACAATGAAGAATGCACCGAGCATGACAGTGTCTGTGGTCCAGGATCAACATGACAATATATCAGGTAGCGATATTGAGGGAGAAGATGCCTCAACAAACGTGACTCTTCTGACGCTGCCGTCACTCTCGACATCGCGTTGCGCTATGTAGAACAACACGCAGCTGCTACACAAAATGAAATGATGTCATGTTTATGCGACGCTGGCACAACATCGCATCCTCTCGGGAAGGTGTATGTCACTTCGCCAGATGAAGATCACTGATTTTAAGTGAAAAAATGTAGTGTAGTGTTTGTGTGTGTTTCTTTTGTTTTTCCTTGGCCATTCAGCTCTGATGTTAATGAAATGCTGTATGACGTTGTTGTTTTTATACAGTGTTAATCCAATATTTTTTATATTTCAATCCTGTTTTACGTAAGTAGCAATACTTTATTAATTTTTCAATGATTCTTTACGTAAAATTAGGTTACATATGATAGTTTTATGTAATAATAAATGTGTTTCTTATGTCTTTATGTGTTTTTTTCAAATGTTGTTTTTCTTCAAAATCATGTTCGGATTTCGCGGGATTTCGGATTTCTGGGGTTCGGATTTGAGGGGTTCTACTGCATATATATATATATATATATTATAAAGTTCTTTGCTTGCTCTTATATTTATTTTTATTAATATAAGGAGATAAATGGTTGTTTTGTGAAGTGACCTACCTGCTATGCATTCTTGCAACTTCTTCCGACTAAGGGCGTAGGAGTTTGTGTTTTGAATTCGCAAGTAGGTTAATTCAAGTGTGCAAAGTACTGTTATAGTTATTTTGAATAGTTTTGTGATGTTGGTAGGCTTTGTATTACAGCAATAAAAATATGGTGGTGGATAAAATTGGAGTTTATTACTCTAATAGGACATATGTATGAAAATCTTATAACTAGAGCAATCCTTACATACTAAACAGTAATTTGTATCTTGTACGATGTTTTCTGAATGGGTATTAGCATTCAGAAGACGAGCTTATTATTTTCAATTGATACAAGCTATATTTTTCATTAATTTCAAGAAGTTAATTTTAAAACAATTTAATCTATGGAATTTTCAATTCTTTTGTACTTTCGTATGGATTTTATTACTTTAGATGATTTAAATACTCTGAAAATAAGTTAGCTGTGAATCTAGTTCAACATGCTTTCATTTACTTGGATTGTTTCACGTATACTGCAGTATAGGTCTCTAAGTAATTCAATGTTAGTATTTATATAGCGCTTGTTATATACGTCTAATTCTTATCTATTGATTATTACTTAAGCTTATACGTGTTATACAGATTATCACAGTATGAATGTATCTTATTAATCTAGATTCTCTGTTTTATTGGCATCTGAATCAATTTAGTTTTACAATGATTTAAAAGAAAAAGAATAACCTTTTGAGAAGTTTATAAATTATATTTGACTTCCCTTGTTCTGAAGATCGTGATGACGTGCTCCCGGGGTGCCTTGGTTTTCCTGGTCCAATTTGCTAGTGGCGATGATTTCCTCTGCGTCTTGGGTTCCACGGCTAAGAGTTCGGGAATCAGCAACACTCAGCTCCTTCTGCAACTGTTGATGGCTTAATGTCTGTGGTTTTAACTGCTGCAACGGCGTCAGGCCCCTCGGTCCGGTATACGCTGCACTCCTGGTGTGTGTATCTCGCCTTGGGTTGCGCTCCGCTTCGTCAATTCTTCAGCTTGTACCTCATACTAGACGGCCTCGTTCTGTTGTACTCTCGATGTGTCTTCACGTATTATATAACTGATCTCTTTACATGCGTAAGTCAACAGGTTAATGTTTTGAGCTGTATGCTTATTTGTTGAAAAAAAGTAAGAGTATCGTAAGTATACGTCTTCACAGGTCGAGTCGTTACAGTTGTGTGCCTGTGTTCAGCCCGAATCTAACGGTTCGTTCAAATTTTTAGAATAATTTGATTGGCTGAGACACCCCCCTTCTCCTTGTAATTCAACTCACCTCACTTGTGCGAACGAAAATAATTCTCACAGTTTGAGAATTGTTATTAGTCTTAATATTCCGAAAAAAAATAAACAGATTTAAAATGTCGGACAGGATGTCCTGTTGCAATTTGTATTGCGAATATCTTGGCTGCAAGCAAAGTTATGCTTATTCTAGAATATACATCTGATTGGTAATTTTTATAACTATGACATATTCAAAGCTCTACCCCGTAGCTCACTCACTAGGGGAGTTATTAAATAAAATTAATTATCTCTTTTAATCTTTAATTATATGAACTGAAATTTGCACACCTTATTATTACTAATATTTCGGCAAACATTTTGGCTATTTTGGTGTTTGCCTATATTTATTGGTTTCCGAAATATTAATAATTTAAAATTAGGGCGTGTCCCTAATTGTTATAACTGTATGTGGTTACGTAATGCCACCGGACGCTGCCGTTGGTCGCTATACAATTCATTTGAATGCTCGCTACTGCACGTGGTGTGATTGTAAAGGTTTAAATTTATTTTAACATTGATTTTCAAAACTCTTTACATATAACTCCAAATCTTTGAGATTTGGTTAAGTTATATACACCCCCACCCGTTAAAAAAAAAAATGAATGTAAAATATAGTTATTTTTTTTTCTTCTACATGTACATTCGTTATGCTTTACAAATTATACATTGTTCTATCTATTTACTGAAATATACACTGATATAAATACCCTTCATCATACGAGATTCATATACAACTTAATTCTAATTGATTAACATCTTGTGCATAACAATTATTGTGTAACAATGTTTGTAGCATGGGTAGTAGTTTATAGCGAAACGTTTAAGAAAAAGAATATCACTGGCAGTGACAGATAATTTCGGGCACGCGCGCTCAGGAATGCACTTCCGTTTTCCTAATTCTTTATCATGGTGCTGGCGCCGTTAATAGCTTGTACGTTTATGCAGCAGTGTCGAGCTAGTGGTGCGCGAGTTGTCGCGTTGTGAGTGAATTTCCTGCTGTGGTTTGCGTTCTAACGCCTGTTTGTGTGCTGTATGGGCGTAAGCGTTTGTCTGCGTTTGTACCAGTGCTACGAACTGATTTTCATTCATTTAAAACTTAACTAACAATTATTATTATTTATTTCTAATACATTTAATTTTATTTCAATAATTATTATTAATATTTAAATTATTTTGATAAACTGACGTGACTGAATGTTGCTCGCTGAAGATATCGCTATACTCTTCTTGAAGCGATGACAATCTTCTCGTTCAGTTTGGAAATCTAAGGTCGGTTCCCCCTGTTCACCCCTTTCGTATTCAATTACGTGTTTTGGCGGGCGCGTAATTTTAATTGGGTCGCCATACTCTTGTATCGGTGTGTGTGATGTGTTCAAATTGAAAGTGTAACTAGTGTCGTCAATGTTGCATTTTAACAGGCGTTCACTGATGTTGATTTCCGCGTGTATATGTTGCAATACGTCTACTCCCAATAATACATCACATATTAAATTTTTTATTTCTACTACGCACACTTCAAATTGCATGTTTTGTACCGTGATTGTTAAATAACGTTGCATGTCAATTTTTTCTTTAGTGTCTGTAGCTGTGCGTATGTAGAATTGGTGGATTGGAAGTGACGGGGCTGTACGAAAATATTTTTTGTTCACAGGTAAAAACCTTTCGCTGACACCGGATATAACACTGCCTGTATCCAGTAGCAGTTGTGTGGGAACACCGTTGACATGCACCTGTAATACCGGACATGCTGTGCTAGTCGCTGTGCGTTGGGTTGGATTTGAATCCAATAACGGCTGCCTTATATCCGGTGGGAATACGTTGTTAACGGGCACACAAGTTACATTACAAAAATCACATGTTTCATATATAATATTATTCTTACATCTAACATTTTTATTTCTAGATATTTCTGCGGGACTTATTGCACATCTTTTTTGGATGTGCCCGGTTGCACGTTTTTTGTAGGGTGATAGTTAGTGACTGGGTCTCTAACGATTTCTGCTTCGCTCGTTTGTGCGGGCGTACCGTGTTGGATATAGCGACTGTTTGAATGGTTCTCGTTGGAGCTCCATCGTTGCCTCTGTTTTGTGGTTTCTGCCTGCCAAAATTTGGCTTACCCTTATACTCAAAGGGTTTATTTAGCGGTTTTGGCGGTGTTTGTTGTGGAGCCGAACTGATACTGGGCCTCTGATCGGTTTGGGTATTATATTGCCCCGTCTACTCTGCCCATCGTTATTTTGGTTATAATTCGGGTTATACCTCCACCCACCGAAATCAAAAACAGTTTCGCTTTGCGATACTAAAATTAGTAATTCATCAACCGTGCATATTCCTTGTGTAAATGAGGCTAAACGTATATTATGGCTGAAGTGGTATGCCAATATAGTGACTATGTCGACTTCGGAAAACGCTGGTGTTAGATGCTTAGCGCGTTCAACTTGTTGTATAATATAATTTTCGGGCGTTATACCCTGCTTCCGATCATAACGTCCGTATTCAAGTTCATTTCGCAAAAGCCTCTGCGTGTGCGAATTCCAATAACGGCTTTCGAACTTCTGTTTGAATTCCGCGTGTATGTGGTAATTTTATCACGTACTATATTATACCACCTCCTTGCTGAATCACGCATCGCGTTAACGACCCACTGTATTCAGTCTTGGTCTTCTAATCGTGAACCTACTCTTGCCATTTCGTTTTCGCAAGTTAGCAAGAACTCGATCGGGTTTCGTTATTTTCACCAGTGAAATATGCTCGGTTCTTTTCGTCTGCTTGCCCTTGTACTAAGATATTTGGGGCTGACTTCCGGCGTACTTCCTGCCGTACTTTAAAAATCTCGTCGTTAAGTGCTTGTAATACACTCTCTTTATTTGTGTCTATATTAGAACGCGTTTCTACTATTGACGCGTCAAGTCTAGTGACTTGGCGTTGTGTTTCTGTTGCGTCTGCTTTGATTCGTACTTCGAGCGTACCAACTTTTTTAGCTACATCAGCGGTTTGTTTTTCGCACCTGCTGATGTGTTCTTTAAATCGCCCCTCCATGCGCGACACCTGTTCAATAAACGATTTTTGCATCGTGGTCTCAAAAACCTTAAACCGTTCGTTTATTTTCGTCTCTACCGTATGAACTTTTTCGCAGACTTCGGTGATTTTAGAATCTAAGCCTTTCACACTTTCATCGATTTAGCAGTTAATTCTGTGTTACTTTTGTCGTCTCTTCGATTTTAGCGGTTAATTCGCGCTTTAACTATAAATTAGTTTTCATGTTTTGTCAATTTTTGAGTTTATTTCTTTATTTACTTGTTCGAATTTTGCATTCATTTTTGCATCGGTTTGTCTTATTTCCACGTTTATATCAGCGTTACTCTGTTCTAGTATATCGGCTAAACTTGTATTTTGTGCATCTATTTTGGCTGTTAATTCCGCGATATTTAGTTCAGCGTTGGCTGCACTTTGTTCAAATTTCGCGTTCATATTATCTGTTAACTCGCGTTTCATTTCCGCGGTTGCTTGTTTTATTTCTGCGTTCATTTGCTCAGCTTTTGCTGCATTTTGTTTCATTTCTTGAAACAATTGTTTAAACATTTTGTCTGTATCCATTTTTACACAATATTTTTAGACACTTTATTGCTGTACTTATACCAATTCACAAAACATTCTTTGGGATTGTTAGAGTTGGACGCCAGATGTTTTATTAATTAAAACAGCAAAATTTGTTTTTACAAATTTGTTTTAAATTATTTTTACTTTAATTAAATTTAATTTTCGATTTGATATTTTACCAAATTTGTGAAATATCGAGCCCCACGTTGGCCGCCATATATAAAGTTCTTTGCTTGCTCTTATATTTATTTTTATTAATATAAGGAGATAAATGGTTGTTTTGTGAAGTGACCTACCTGCTATGCGTTCTTGCGACTTCTTCCGACTAAGGGCGTAGGAGTTTGTGTTTTGAATTCGCAAGTAGGTTAATTCAAGTGTGCAAAGTACTGTTATAGTTATTTTGAATAGTTTTGTGATGTTGGTAGGCTTTGTATTACAGCAATAAAAATATGGTGGTGGATAAAATTGGAGTTTATTACTCTAATAGGACATATGTATGAAAATCTTATAACTAGAGCAATCCTTACATACTAAACAGTAATTTGTATCTTGTACGATGTTTTCTGAATGGGTATTAGCATTCAGAAGACGAGCTTATTATTTTCAATTGATACGAGCTGTATTTTTCATTAATTTCAAGAAGTTAATTTTAAAACAATTTAATCTATGGAATTTTCAATTCTTTTGTACTTTCGTATGGATTTTATTACTTTAGATGATTTAAATACTCTGAAAATAAGTTAGCTGTGAATCTAGTTCAACATGCTTTCATTTACTTGGATTGTTTCACGTATACTGCAGTATAGGTCTCTAAGTAATTCAATGTTAGTATTTATATAGCGCTTGTTATATACGTCTAATTCATATCTATTGATTATTACTTAAGCTTATACGTGTTATACAGATTATCACAGTATGAATGTATCTTATTAATCTAGAGTCTCTGTTTTATTGGCATCTGAATCAATTTAGTTTTACAATGATTTAAAAGAAAAAGAATAACCTTTTGAGAAGTTTATAAATTATATTTGACTTCCCTTGTTCTGAAGATCGTGATGACGTGCTCCCAGGGTGCCTTGGTTTTCCTGGTCCAATTTGCTAGTGGCGATGATTTCCTCTGCGTCTTGGGTTCCACGGCTAAGAGTTCGGGAATCAGCAACACTCAGCTCCTTCTGCAACTGTTAATGGCTTAATGTCTGTGATTTTAACTGCTGCAACGGCGTCAGGCCCCTCGGTCCGGTATACGCTGCACTCCTGGTGTGTGTATCTCGCCTTGGGTTGCGCTGTTGCGCTCCGCTTCGTCAATTCTTCAGCTTGTACCATGTACTAGACGGCCTCGTTCTGTTGTACTCTCAATGTGTCTTCACGTATTATATAACTGATCTCTTTACATGCGTAAGTCAACAGGTTAATGTTTTGAGCTGTATGCTTATTTGTTGAAAAAAAGTAAGAGTATCGTAAGTATACGTCTTCACAGGTCGAGTCGTTACAGTTGAGTGCCTGTGTTCAGCCCGAATCTAACGGTTCGTTCAAATTTTTAGAATAATTTGATTGGCAGAGACACCCCCCTTCTCCTTGTAATTCAACTCACCTCACTTGTGCGAACGAAAATAATTCTCACAGTTTGAGAATTGTTATTAGTCTTAATATTCCGAAAAAAATAAACAGATTTAAAATGTCGGACAGGATGTCCTGTTGCAATTTGTATTGCGATTATCTTGGCTGCAAGCCAAGTTATGCTTATTCTAGAATATACATCTGATTGGTAATTTTTATAACTATGACATATTCAAAGCTCTACCCCGTAGCTCACTCACTAGGGGAGTTATTAAATAAAATTAATTATCTCTTTTAATCTTTAATTATATGAACTGAAATTTGCACACCCTATTACTAATATTTCGGCAAACATTTTGGCTATTTTGGTGTTTGCCTTTATTTATCAGTTTCCGAAATATTAATAATTTAAAATTAGGGCGTGTCCCTAATTGTTATAACTGTATGTGGTTATGTAATGCCACCGGACGCTGCCGTTGGTCGCTATACAATTCATTTGAACGCTCGCTACTGCACGTGGCGTGATTGTAACAGTTTAAATTTATTTTAACATTGATTTTCAAAACTCTTTACATATAACTCCAAATCTTTGAGATTCGGTTAAGTTATAATATATATATTGTAGCATGACAGATAATACACTTAAATCAATTACCAGATGATCATTAGTAAAACTCAAGTATATGGAATATCCAGAAAGATCCAAATGAAAATCAAATAAAAAGCACTATAAATTACCATTATAACAAGAAAAAGTAAACATAAAGAAAAAAATCTGCAACTAAGATAATTATACAACAAATTAAAAACCCAGAAACTAAAATTAAATTAACAATAATACCCAGGTAGGATAGGAGCAGGCAAGAAACATACCCAGACCAAGTAAACCGACAAAGTAAACAGACCAGAGTAAACAAAAGAGTATAAAACGAAATGGTACTGAAGAAACAAGAATGAAGAAAGAAGAAATCTAAAATAAACCAATATACTTAATAATCAGAGACAAGTGAAGATCAACTAGAATAAAGGAAGTGGAACATGACCAATACCAAATAGAAACCCCATAGGGAGAAAACCAAAAACCCCAAAAATAAATAAATGTCACAATAGAAAGTATAACACCCCAACAAACCATAAACTCATGTAAAACTGATAAAAACAAAAAGTGTTTAAAGTGTTAAGTAACAGTGCACCCAAAAAAGTTATTGTATAGTTTATATAGACAAATCTTAACAGTTCCCCCATGGTTGAATATTTCATATTATAAAACTATGAAAGGATTAGTGATAATATCAAGAAATAACCAGGGACAAGTGCAAGTTATTAAATTATAATAAATAAACTTTGAAAAGGTACATGAATTACTGTACAATTAAATAACTTTAAGTGTTTTTAAACAGTATCATGAATGATATGTAATCAAGTAATATGGTGAAGGAGCAATGAATACTCTTTCTAATAAAAGGCCACTGTTTATATGAGAACATTCCATAGAATAAATAATATAAACAGATAGCTGGGGTTTAATACATAAAGTGACGGGGAATACATCCCTAAAATTGGGAAGTACAGATAAGACTGTAACTAAATAGTTTGGAGGGAGTATTAAACATTTAATGGAACCAAAATGTTATGTTCCAATTTCCATATATTAACTATATAAATAAGATTTAGTATTGAGCAGTATTGTAGTTATAAAATGTTATTTTGTTAGTAGTTTGAATTAGGAATGCAATATCTGAATGTAGATACCATTCCTATATTGTAAAATGTTTTTATAAGTTACTGTAAGCAATCAGTACAGAAAAGGTATGATTCAAAATACCAGATTTAATAGTAAATAATTGTTATGTTTTAATTGTTTAAAATCAATACTCCATGTTATAGTAATAAAGGAACAAATTATTAATAAATAGTATATTAGAATAGAAGGTCAGAAAAGGGTATAAACTAACTATATTATTAAAAACTTTGCAAATAACAACAGATAAAATCTAGGCCAGATAGTAAATTTAGACTACATAATAATTGACAAATCTAGTCCTATAAACCAACTAAACTGATAATATTTATGTAAGATAAACCCACCATATAGTAATACAATGTAACTAATACTTTATAAAGATATTGTCAGAAGATAAGTAAAATTATAAATAAAAATGGAATGTAGTAAATAACAGTATCAGAGGACTTACTTACTTACTAGCCAACGCCCACCCTTGGCTGTTGGGCCATTAGGCGTCGCCCTGACCAGTAGAGACGTGAGAGCCTTGCCGTACCATCTTCCTCTTGGACTTCCGTGTCTGCGATCAAGGCTGGACATGCAATTAGGTGATCCGCATTCATGGAAGCGTATCCACAGAGAACACATTCAGGAGACGACAACACGCCAATGCGGTGCAGGTGGGAGGCCAGGTAGTCATGACCGGTTGTAGTTCTAAAAAGAGCAACACTAGTTGCTCGGGGTAGAGTTCTGTTGATGGGGCCGTCCGTAACCAAGTTGCCCATCTTTTTCCCACACAGGCTCTTAATTGTTTTTCTTTTAGCCATAGGCTTATTGAGGAATTTATTCGTGCTTTCGCAGATGCATATGAGCTGGGGGTCTCCGGCTGAGGTAGTGCTGCGCCCATTTTGGTGAGGATGTCGGCTTTTTCATTTCCCATGATGTTGACATGGCTGGGTACCCATTGCAGTTCAATCTGCCAGCCTAATTGTACAAGGTTCTGCAGTTCTCGCCTACACTCAATTGTCAGGGAGCAGTTTGTATCACCATATGAGGTCACGTTTTGAATCGCTGCAGTCGAATCTATGAGGAAGATGGCTTTGTTAGGTGGTGAGATCTTGGCAAGCTCAATAGATGCTGCCTTTATGGCTGCTACCTCTCCGTCATAGTTGCTTAGCCGGCCTCCTACAGCGAGGTGGCCTTCAAATAGAGAGCTGTAGAACCCAGCCCCTGTTGCCCCTGTAGATGGTATAGAGGATCCGTCTGTGTAGATTCGTATCCACTGCTCAGCGGGAAAATGTTTTTGTACAGTGTGTAAGGCTGCTTGACGAAGCTCGGCTTCATTCGACTCAGTTTTGGTCTTATTATGGTCGAAGAGTTTCAAGTTAGCATTTGGGAGTTGGCTAAAGAATTCACGGTGATGTATAAATGGTGCTGCCTCATTTGGTTCTATGTCATATTTGCGTTGGAGTTCTTCATAGATCGCAATCGGGCATTTCTGAGTTTTCAGCCTTTCTGTCGCTGTTTTATAGTTATTCCACCGTTGTTGGTAGGCTCTTTTACATCTCTCCCAGGATATGAGGCACAGCTTTTCCCGTCTTACTTGGATAGGTTCGACTTGCAGTTGCGACTCCATGGCAAGTATAGGAGTTGATTTTGGCGCACCAGTTATCGTTCTAAGGGCTGCATTTTGGACCAAGTGAAGTTTCTGGCATGCTGTCAGAGGAGGAGGAGTCATAGATAAATGAATTATATTTAAAAACAATAATTAATAAACTAAATTGCAAGAATTTAAGTAAAAATAGACAATTATATCAATTTTAGATTCAATATAATAATAATAATATCAGAGAAAATGGCTATTATCTGGTCAAAGACAGGAAACACATATTTGAACTTACTTTCCAACATGAAAGAAATATAACTTTTTTTAAATGAAAACTTTGTAAAACTATATTAATTAGTATCAAAATAAGCAGAATAGAATAAAGAAACCAAATATGTATTTAGTATTTCATACAGTTAATTAATAACGAAAATATTTTCCGTGTATAATGTATTCAAATAAAATGTATCGGAAGCTAAGATAATTTGAAACAATGTATAATATATATTAAATTGGCTAAGATTTTCAGGAGACGAAGGGAATGAGAACAGTTAATTATTATCCGTTGAAGCGAGCATTTAAACGAGGTTTTGCTCCGTATAACCTATGAATGGCGTACTATAATTGAACCGAGTTCAGTAAAAATTTTTATAAATTTTTAAATTGAATTTTTTAATTTGTGAAACAGTGGAAATAAACAATAAACAGTGCATTACAACTAAACAGAACCACACACGCCTAAATAATTAAAATAACACCACTACGATAAATTTTACACACGAACAAAAAGGTTAAATACGACACATGTGACAACAGTGAGATAGACATAATCACAAACATTTATACCAAGTGAACTATAAACACTACACCAGGAACACTCAATTAACTCCAGAACCATTATACACAATTGCTGAGATGAATAATCGGTGAAAGGACATCTTTATTGGAAAAAATAGTCAGCGAGGTGATAGACGTTCCACTGCGCATGCTTCTGTCGGCCATTTTGATTTTCATCACCCTACTCCAACGGTGAAGCAAACGAATTTCTACACTGCATTGGTTTGAAATAAATATTATATAAACTTCATTTATTAATTAATAACGTTGTATTTGTTAGTTTTAAGACATTTTTAATTGTAAGTGTTATACTTTCTCGTCCCTACCCTTCTCTGGCTATTCTAAAATAACCGTTCAAAGAACCTATTTTATATATAAAATCAATGTAAAGTTTTTTATCGACCGGCCCTGAGTAGAGTCGATACTGCTGTCATATATCGATTCTTATCAATAAACTTTAATAAATTTGTTAATAAACTTTCTATTTATGCAATTTGGGTTTAATTTTTCTTTAATATACTTAAAGAATAAGTTGATCACGGACACAGACTAACCGATAGGCGGTAAATACAAAATTAAAGAAAGCATCGAAGAAGAAGAAGAGCCGTCTATCGACTAGTACTGGAGTTAACCAGATTATCATAAAGTGATTTACAGAAAGTGACACTACTACACTAATAACCATAATACCATTAAAATATTAACCCCAAACAATAAACACGATTATTTTTTAAATATTAGTAAATAAAAACGACACAAAAATATTTTTTCAGAAACAACAAAATTTATTTTTTTTGAAATAAAATTATTTTTTTTATTTCAAATTTTAGACAACATTCTTACAGATTATATTGTGTTACATTACAATATATATACAGCAAGGAAACAAATTAACAAGTTAAGAATGCACAGATGTGTATTACGTATAACTAATAATATATAACAGAGTCGCTTACCTGAAGGTAGGCAGTTTTATTAAACTACAACAAATTTAAATTTTGTCTGTAAATTCTTTACATAAATTATTTATTGAAAATATCTTGTCCTTAGGTACTAATGAATGTTCATTTGAACAATGGGGTCTATGTTACTTGATTGAAGAATTCCTTCTTGTAGTACAGTTGAAAGCTGCTGCATTAACGTTGACCTCTAGTCTCGCCGCTGCTATCACACGATTCACTCACACACGCCGTCTATCTGCCCGATATGGTTTTTGAGCCCGATATGGTTGTTACAAATCTTAGTGCAATAAGCGGGTTAGTTAGTTATTATTTAAATGCGGTGTGTTTAGCATACACCTTCCGGCAATCTTAAAGTGCCCACACGTTCATACAGGTGTATTCCAATGAATACAACTGCCCCTAAGCAGAAAATCTTGACTAACGCGAGTTAGCATTATTAGATATTTAAATAACTTTGTTCTACGTTCTAATAACCCTTTGATTTATCTTATGGATATCTCGTAGCTAAAATCTAGGACTGTCGTCACCCTTATAGAAACGTGTACTGCATGAAAAATTCGCACAGAGGGAACATCTGATTAGGACGAGTTGCAAACAAGAACTGTATGAAATTTCCTCTACCAGAGCACATCGCAAACGAAAACTGGAGCTCCTGATTGGTTGAAATCTAGAACACACGATAGATTTCTACCTTGATAGCTAGAAATCATGTAGGACTACGCCAATTCTGCAAGATCTTGTATAGATTTTATCTAAAAGTTTTATGACTTATCTGGAGATAAGGCTTCTATAAAAGAGTGAATTCAGTTAAAAAATACATAGTAAAATTATATGTTTTGAGTTTATGACACACACAAAAATTTTGCGCTATTTATTCATTCATTATTTAATTAATTATTTACTTATTCATTTAGTATATTTATACATTTGCTGTCCAAGTTTCATTCAGATACGTTAATTATTATAGGAGTTATTCAGGAAAACATGAACTTTTAGCACGAAACAGGAACTTTTATAATTAAGTGGCATTAATGATAAACTAGTTGTTAGTATGAGTATGAGTTAAAATCATTTCAAAACTTACCTTCACCATAATCTAGTCTGAGCACAGTGGGTTGTGGGGGGAGGGATTTCTTTTAGAAGCAAATGTAGTTGTGGAATTTTTTAACTGCAACACTGAATTGGTTTCCTTATACTAACAATCAAAATAAGGATACTGACCGTGGGCTTATGGTTTCTTATCTTATGTTTTACTGTTACAATGACACTACATGAAAATAGTATATATATTGTGGCGATACATATCACCACCATGCATAGAAGAACTATTCAGATAAAGAAATAATAAATGACTAAGTACTAGAATAAATAATAAATGAAAGGAAACTTACTAATAAGGGAGTATTAAGCAGTGTATTCTGGTTCCAAGTTAAAACAAAACAAGGGATGAAGCAAAATAAATGTTAAAGCAAGGTAATATTGTAATTATAATGAAAATTAGAAGAATAGAACTTCATAACGTGATAAACCCAACAGATGTGGTAAGCGAGACGTATAAACAAACCCAACGATGAAACAACTAACTGGAGTAGAGACATGCAACAAGCAACTAGACAGTGAGGACCACATTAATGACAAGACAACACAAATGAATAAAGAAATCAAAAGAAAACAAATAACAAAGGAAAATAAACTAAAAACATGTTAATGACCAAGTAAAATGTAAATAAAAAGTACTACATAAATTAATAACAATAATACTAATTAAAAAAGATCAAGATCAGAAAAGTACAGTAGGTAGAGTTGTAGAAAATGCAATACAATAATATAAATGAAAGTAAGAAAAATGTGCATTAGTTTAAGAAAAATTGTAAAAACTTATATTGTAAGGAAGTGCAGTGATTAGTGTACAAGGTAGGAGATAGAGATGATCAAAGATCATGTTATAAACCAGTGGGGAGGGAGAAAGCGAGTTAATGGTCTTATGTATGGAATAACATACATTAGAACCAGTAAAATAAAAGTAGGTATTTAAAGGGTTTGTATACCCACAGGATGTATCATGTTATAGTTAATTATTTAGAGGGTTTTTGTATACCCATGATATATTATGTTAGAATTAGTTATATAAAGGTCTTATGTATACCCACAGGATTTTGTTGTGTTACAATTAACTGTTCGAAGGATTTTGTATACCCATAGGATATTGTTTTATAATTATGTGTTTAAGGGGTTTTGCATACCCATACGTTTCTTATGTTAGATTTGTTTGTTAAAAGATTTACTAATTTTTCAAGAACAGTAGTTATAAGAGCTGTTTGGAAACATCAAAATCAGGTATGTGGTAAAACCTCATATTATTGTAAAGGAATGGCAAAATGCTAAACCTATAGGCCAAAAGAGATGAGCTGAGCTTAAACAGTAAAATGTCCAAAATAGTCTTCACTAAACCAGATAAAATCAAATAGAAGCCTGACCTTAATGAAACAGGGAAGGTATTAACAAAATTATATATACAAACTCATAATTGTAATAATCAGATGAATAGGGAAGGTAATATTAACACATAATATAAGCCATTGAACTGACATGCTGTCAATATTATTGTTATTATAAGAAAATGAAGAATAGGTATTTAAAATTGTAATGTTATATATAAGGTAGAAGTATCAGACATTATTGTTATTAATAAATACAACCCTATTAGGACATGTAAATAGCAAAGAAGGCAATAAACAAGATAAGAAAAAATATGTAAACGCCTAGAAACTTAAATTTGTAAATGTGTTAAACTAAGTGATGCTGGGCCGAAATGGGCCACATTCGGTATCAAAATAATTCTATTTTTCCAAACAACAACATCGTATAACTCAAATTTAACTTAATCTAAAAATAAATAAAGAGTAATTTGAGGTGACAGATTTAAAATTTACATATGTCAAATAATTAAAACCACGTGACCGGGGTCATGGGAAAATGAACCAATCAGGGACCACAAAAGCCGGGGCATAGCCGTTTTTTAACGGAAGAATTAGTTTAGTCTATTGTTAAAACTCAAGCTATATAGATGAACTCCATTTAACAGAGAATCACATTTGATGAATAATTAATGACCAAAAGTAAAAAAGAGATGTCAATACCAAATTAAGAAAAAACGTTAAAGAATTACACAGGCGAAACATATTGACAGAAATAATTGAAGACCGAATAACAAGATGACGATTTACTCCAAAATACTTTCCCAATATGAAGTTTGTATCGGCGATCTGGTGAGATTGGAATAACCTAATAATAAAACAATCACGCATTTACATAACACTAGTTTCACCAACAACACTGTTAATCCAGACACTTGTAAACTTCAACAAACCTTTATTTAATAACATTGTGGACATAAAACCATTCCACTATTTAATTTAAAGAAAATAGGTGAGGCAGATTTCGGTATGCATAAACAGTGGCCGATGGCCATTTTGTTAAAAAAACCATCACCGCTATTTCGAGCGACACTTGGAATGAGATACAGAATTGTAATACTTTTAGATTAATACTATTTAAATTTTATTATTTATTAACCCTTTCGCTGCGTAATTCGACTGTAGTCGAACTGATTTAAAAACCCT
Organism: Magicicada septendecula; assembly: GCA_034769895.1. NCBI lineage: Eukaryota > Metazoa > Arthropoda > Insecta > Hemiptera > Cicadidae > Magicicada > Magicicada septendecula. Next base: position 103,378,750 of record CM068375.1, read on the forward strand.
TCGCTGCGTAATTCGACTACAGTCCACATTGCTCAATAATTTTCTCCGTTCGCTGTGGTATTCGACATTAGTCGCACAGTGATATGGCAGTATTGGAATTGCTTTCTGATTAGTGGTGCTCTCTGTGGAAGCTTTGAAAACTACATACAAACAGCTGATGTTTTGGTCATTGACAGTGTGTCATTGCTCTCAACCCACTAGAGCGTGTGTTGTTTACTGATGTTGTTTTGAACGTAATTTTATCTTTCGTGTTTGTAAACATTTATACTTATAACTTTTACATGTTCGTTTTTCTCGTATTTTCTTAAGTGTAATGTAGTTTTTCAGTTTGTGAGTGTATTAATAATGTGCGTATTTACAAAAGTAAATAATGAGTGTTGGTGTAACAGTGTTTTCTGAATTTCGCGTATTGTTTGTTAGTTATAGTTTTCAACATTTTGGTTATAAAAGCATTTGTTTCCCATATTTTCTGAAGTTTAATGTTATTTTACAGTTTTTGAGTGTATTTAGTGTGCGTCTTTATGTTTTATGTTCGTAAATACCTCATTTTGGTGTAATAGAATTTTCTGATCTTCTCGTATTGGTTATTAGGTTATAGTTTACAATATTTTACTTCAACTAATGGAACATTAATTTTCATTTGAATTTAACTTTTTTTATGTGTGACTAATAAGTAAATAATGTCAAAATGACCGAATCTACGGAAAGGACCACTATCCGAGGCAGAAATTGAAGCTATTATTCTAGGTGATACTGACTCGTACGAAGATAATACAGATGAAGATCCAGAGTGTGATGTTGGTGAAGAACGTATTGACAGTGAAGAGGATGAAAGTGAGCCTGATACCATAGATGTAAACCTTTATAAAAATTCTGAAAACAGCGATTGGAGGAAGGTGAAAGATGTTGCATCTGGGACTGTAATAACACTGGACAGTATTCCAGAATATACTGGAAACCGTACTCTTTGTGACATGGAGGGACTTAGCCCTGTCGAGGCATTCTACAAATTTTTCCCCCAATCGGTTTTTGAACTTGTTGTCCGAGAAACGAATAAATATGCAGAGCAGTGTCTGGATGTCACATATGATTTTCCTACGAGGTCTAGGTTTCATCAGTGGGAGCAGGTGTCTGTTGAAGACATAAAAAAGTTTGTTGCCATAGAAATAGGAATGGGTTTAGTCCATAAACCAGATATTGCCTCTTATTTTCAGGATAGCTTCTGGTTTACAAGAACACCAGGCTATGGTGAATTGTTTTCTAGGGACCGATATCTATTGATAAGGTCATTTCTACATTTCAATGACAACCGTTTCTCTGTGCCAAAGGGACAAGATGGTTATGACCCATTATATAAAGTGAGACCTATCCTAGACCTCACAAAAAATACTTATATGCAAATATTTGAGCCTGCAAAAGAACTTTCCATTGATGAATCAATGGTGAAGTTTAAAGGGAGGTTGAATTTCAAGCAGTATTTGCCAAGCAAACCTTCAACAAAATGGGGAATCAAAATTTGGAGCCTGGCAGAGTCCAATACTGGCTTTATGTTGCGATTTAACGTATACACTGGCAAGGACAATCCACAACAGGGGCAAGCAACACATGGACTAGCCTCATGCGTTGTACATCAGTTACTAAGAGGATTTGAAAATAAGGGCCATGTTGTGTATACGGATAACTTCTATTCTAGTCCAAATTTATTTACGGATCTCAGGAAACTGAAAATAGGGGCATGTGGAACTGTCAGAGCTAATCGTGTAGGCTTACCACCAGATGAAGACACTACAAAAGAAAAAGGGCGAGCTGCCAACTGTTTGATTCAACAGTAACACGATTATGCTTGCATCCTCTTGGCAACATACAGGGAAGGTAAACATGATTTCTACAGTTGGTGATTCTGGGATGTCAGAAATTCTAACAAAGGCTAGAAAGAAGGCACAAGGAGTGAAAAAAATTAAACCCAACATTCAACTTTTGTATAACACATTCATGGGAGGGGTTGACAAATTTGATCAGTTTTGCTCTACATATACAGTAATTACAACCGTAAATCACCTAAGTGCTACTAAACACTGGCATTTTGTTCTGGAAGTTGCACTGGTCAATGGTTGCATAGCTTTCAACTTTTAAAACCCTGAGGCTAAGCTCTCACATAAGAAGTATAGACAGAAGGTGATAGATGGCCTTACGGAGAACTGCTCTAGAAGATCACTGAGAAGTAAACGCCAAAGCAGATCAGCTGGCTCCACTACAGACCGACTAACTGGCCGTCACTTTCCTGAACAATTTGAAGACAAAAAACATAAACCAAATTGCATTGTGTGTAGTGTTATGCCCTCACAGTGTAAGAAGAAAGGCAAAGGACTCTGTAAGCGAAGACAGACTACCTGGTTCTGCCCCGACTGTCCTCATCATCCACCACTATGTATTAGTGATTGTTTCAAAGTTTACCACATCCAAAAAAACTATAGGAAGATTTGTAAATGTGTGTAATATAGAACTCAAATAAAAACTTAGTGTTTAGTGTTAATGTTAAAACTTTATCAAGTTTTAGTTAGATGACTTTCATTTACATAAACAAATTTATACTGGTAAGTTTGAATTTTTCTTATTATTTTTTCAAATGTTTCAGACCATGGTGTTTCATGGTCAGTATTTTACAAGCATTTTTAGCATTATAGGAAATGTAAAACACCATTGCAACTTTAGCTTCTCTCTTTTCTGTAACTAAACTACTTTAGGCTAACGGGAGTACAAATCAATAATTTTAGATACTATTAAAAGCCTACGCACTAAAATTTTAGATACTGTATATAAAATTTTTTCCATGAAAGTGGTATAACAAAATCAAATTCTGAGCCTACAGCATGATTAACCATGACACAAAGTGCATTACAAAAAAAAATTTGGTCAATAATAAAACAAAAAATTTGTTCTCCTTTTATGTAAATAAAAGGCTAACTGTCTGATTCACTTGACGCAGCGAAAGGGTTAAGAGGGTTAATTAATTAATTGTGATGTATTGTATTTTATCTGTAGGCATTTTCTGATCTTTCTTAGTAGCTCAAAGTATCCACGACCTGATATAAAAAATAATATTGTATTTCATTTTTAACATTGTATTTTTTCGAGTCGAGCTTGGTGAGCGAGTCGATACAGTTACTATTCCATTTGATTCACGAACTGTTGAACTTACCCTGAGTTTAAAAAATCATCAAATAAATTGATTTGTTAACTTACAAAGTATTTATTTCTTAAAAGTAAATTAAGATAAAGGATTTACAGGTGATAACCAAGAAGATGAATACGGCTAGAGTAACGAACATCAAGCAATTATTAGAAGAGACCAGGTAACCTATAAAACTGAATCTAGTCACCAATCGATTGTGAATAACCCACACAATCTATTTTTAATTATTAAAAACAATTATTTTTGGCAACATTTTCAAAACCGTAAACTCAGCGACGGCCTGTTTTTGCTTGCTAATCCTTGTTTTATTAACCAAACTAAATAAAATAAAACTAAATAAGAATAATTCAACAAATACGAGGGCTATCCAGAAAGTAACAGACGTTTTGAAATAAAAAATTTACAAAATGAAAAAACAAAATTTTATTATATACATTTAAAAGGTACACTCTTAAGCTATTTTTCTACATAATCGCCATTCAAATTAAGGCACTTATCATACCGTGGCACAAGTTTTTCAATACCAGCTGTAGAAATCTGCCGCCTGCGATTTCAACCACTGGTTTACACCGGCATGCAGTTCGGCGTCAGTATCAAAGCGTTGTGTAGCGAGCCATGTCTTCATCGCTGGGAAGAGGTGATAGTCGCTCGGCGCCAAATCCGGGCTGTATGGTGGATGATCGAACACCTTCCATCCAAAACCATCGAAGAGCTCTCGGGTACGATTGGCCGTGTGTGGACGTGCGTTGTCGTGAAAAAACAAAACCTTCGCACTAAGTTTTCACCGACGCTTGTTTTGTATCGCGCGCCTTAACTTTCTCAGTGTTTCACAATACCTCTCTGAGTTAATTGTTGTGCCACGTTCAAGAAAATCAACGAGAATCACTCCTTCAGAGTCCCAAAACACAGTAGCCATGATCTTTCTTGCTGACAGCGTTTGCAAACACTTCCTTGGTTTCTTGGGAGAATTTGTGTGTCCCCATTCATCGACTGCCTTTTTGTTTCACTATTGACATGCTTCACCCAAGTCTCGTCCCCAGTTACGATACGATCGATAACTTTGTTACCATTTTTGTCGTAATCTTCGAGGAAAGTTAGTGCTGCAGCCAGTCTCTGTTTTTTGTGGTCTTCCGTTAGGATTTTTGGAATCCACTTAGCACAAAATTTGTGGTAACCAAGCTTTTCCGCCACAATTTCATGCACCAAACTCCGTGAAATTTGGGGAAAATGTTTCGAAAGTTCTGTAATCGTGAAACGACGATCTTCACGAATTTTGTCGTTGATTTTCATCACCAGTTCATCAGTCACAAGGCTAGGTACCACTGCGGTCCTCATCATGAACATTGGTACGGCCATTTTTAAAATCAATGCACCATTGCCTCACTCGGCTTTCACTCATTATTCCTTTTCCGTACACATCACAAAGTTGGCGATAAATTTCAATTGGTTTGTGATTTTTTGCCAACAAAAACCTAATCACAGAACGCACCTCACAAGTGGCGGGATTTTCTATTGCAGCGCACATTTTAACACGTCACAGAGAGCAAAGTAAGAGGGGCACAGACTGCACGCTACCACAGCTGGATGCGTACTGAGTGTAGGAACGTTCTGATACCAAGATGGCGGCTCTATCCCCGCCCACCGCCGCGGTCGGTCAAAACGTCTGTTACTTTCTGGATAGCCCTCGTAATTAATTTATTTCCAATTAAATAATTTCAACGAAGATAAGAAAAATACGGACACAGATTACGTTTATTACAAAATTGGCGACCAACGTTTAGGGCTGAAATTAGGGAAAAATTATTATAGTAGGAAATTGTAATTGTATTGTAGGTGACCTGATTTTAGCTGGCAGCTGCTGGAAGAAAAGGAAATGCACACAAGAAGCAAGTAAAAGCAACGTGCGGCGGAGGCCAGAAAAGAAGTTAGTATGGAAGAGAAAGAGTCAACATCGGTTGAGGAAGTGGAGACAGGCGATAAGGAGGAAGCTAGAGGAGACCCAAATTTGATGAAATTTATAGAACAAATGAACGAAAAGTTAAAAAGACAAATTAAGGAGGAGAATAAACAAATGAATGAAAAATTTGGCAGAAATGATGAAAATTTAAAACAAATAAATGAAAAAATTGACAGTATAAAGGAAGACAATAAACAGACCAATGAAAAAATAGACAGTAAGGAGGAAAAAATAAATGAAAACTCAAAGAAACAAAACGAGACTGTGAGTGAAAATTTAATGAGACAGATGAATGAAAGAATAGACAGTATTAACATAAATACTGACGAAAATAACAGACAAATGAATGAAAACCTAAAACAAATTCACGACAAGTTTGAAGAAAATGAAGAAACCTTCAGGAGACAAAACGACAGTACTAATGAGAGTTTGAGACAGCTTAAGGAAGATAACAAACAAACCAACGAAAAAATTGACGGTATGAAGGAAGAAAAAAATTAAAATTCAAAGAAACAAACCGAGACTTTGAAGGAAAATTTGATAAAACAGATGAATGAAAAATTGGACAGTGCCAATAAAAAGTTAGAAAGCAGAATTGACAGTATTAAAGAGAGTAATAGTGAAATGTTAAGGGAAGCTATAAAGGAAAATAATGAACAAATGAAGAATGATTTCAGGCAAATAAGTGAGGAAAATTTTAAACAAGTTAACGAAAAGATCGAAACTTCTAACACATGATTGAGAGAAACAATGAATGAGAGAATCGAACAGGTTGATAAGATAATCAACCAAAAGATGGATAAGAACAATGGAGAGAGAAAACAAGAGATAGCTGAGACAAATGAAAAATCAGAAAGAACCAAGGAAACCATTGTACAGGTCAGGATGATTTAGACACCAAGGTAAGCCAGGTAGAAGAGAGTAGTCGTGCCCAAATAGAATCAATAAGAACAGACGTCGGAAATAAATGTCGGGACATTGACATGGCCGTAAGTGAAGTACGGGGACAGGGGCAACGCAACCAGGAGAGGATCGAGGGACCCCAGCAAACAGTCGATAACCAACCAACTTCAATTTCATACATCCAACCCATGGACAACCGGTAATCTATCAATTTCAAAACTTATAGAAGAAACCCGATGGAATTCTTAGAATGGGTCAACGAACAGCTGACTAGAAATGGAGAAAACCGGTGGCCAGTGATAAGGAGTTATCTAGACAAGCACTTCAGAGAAATTAGTGAAAACTGGTGGACGGCTTTGAGACACGACCTCCGGAATTATGATGAATTTAAAGCAGCGTTCAAAGCAAGGTACTGGTCAGAGGCCACACAGAACATTGTAAGGGATAACATCTGTCACAGGAGGTATGATGCCTGCAGAGGGACCACACTCACCGCGAACTTTCTTGGAAAAGTGTATTTGGCGAGAAACCTCGAGCCAAAAATCCCAGAGGAAAGTCTTGTCACCAAGTTAGCCTACCACTATGAGGACGGAGTGTCCAGAGCACGAACAGGGGGGCAAATTAAGACGGTACAAGCCATGTCAGTGTTGTTAGAGGAATACAAACGTGAAGGGTATTATAGGAGAAGTCGGCAGAGGTACAAAACCAGGAATGTGCCAAGCTACAACCACCACAATAACAACGGAAACAACCGACCAAGTTTCAACAACTGGGTAAATCAAAATAACGAGGCGTACAATCGACCGAATTTCAACAACCACGGAAATAACAACAACAAGGCGTATTACCGACCAAACAACAACGGCCCAGGAAATAATGGAGGCAACCGTGGCAATTGACCAAATATCCCGACCAATCAGTATAACCGGCCATACAACCCGAACTACCACCAACAGAACAACAACAGCCGGAATTATAACAACAGCCACAGCCCAAATAATCAAAACCAGGACTACAGAAGGGTCAACTATGTGCGAGCAGAGGATAATGGTAATGGGAGGCCGCACTATCAAGGACGCCAGAGTTTCAGCCGGGACACCTACTGGAACCAAGACGACCAGGACAACAGAAGGGGTGCCAGGACCAACGGAGGTAGAAGTCGAAGCCACGAGGGTTACCGACGAAGCAGCTACGAAGAGGACCGTCATCAGCCAGAACCCAGATCAGCAGTGAATGAAGATACACACGTAAACCAAAACGGCAGGCGAGAGGCGAGACGAAGAGTCTGAGCCAGCTTTAAATTCCACGCGGCAGTGAAAACACCTAAGGGACCCTCACTGAACCAATCTATTGGGTTAATTAATGCTGGACTAAGAAAATAAAAAGGAAATACCAGCGGTTACAGCCAAAGCCAGTGCGGTACCAAGTCGGAGACCAGATATTACTGCAGAACCGAGAGTTACCCAGCACGATGGAAGGTATAGCGAAGAAATTATTATAACTGTACACCAGACCGTATACCGTAAGCAAGGACAACGGCAATAACACATGAAATTTTGGATTCCAATACATTGAAAAGGAAAGGTACATATAACCAATCATCTATGAAACGATATCATTAAACGAGTTAGAACAGAATCACTGAGATAATAACTAGTACAAAATAGTATGAAATGAAAAGGGAAGTACGAATAACGCCCATCACTAATATAATAAAGGAGAGCTAAAAGGCCTGAACAGAAGGAAATCAATAAAAATAGTTAAGTATTAAATGACTGAACTAATAGCAACACGAATAATTCCAGAATAGTTTTATAGTCATACTGAGACTACTTTTAGATTTGTTACTTAAGATGAGTTGTCTGTAGAAGGATTCCAGCAACCATTGACCTGAGCATACGATACGTTCCTCTGGACTCAGAAGGTGAAGGATGGACAGCGGTGAAATGGAGCCAAAAGTGCCCAGCCGAACTGTGCCAATTCACGTTATTAGGAAAATTAGATATTCAAGGGATGAAACGAGGAGAGAAAGAGTTATATTAAACAAAGATTATGTAAAAATATTAGAGATCAAAAGGGAAAAGCTCGAATAGATAAACTAAGAAGAAAATAAAATGAATGATTATTTCCTCAACATCTAAACAACATATTCTGAAATAATCAATTTTAGTGATAGGGCAATATGTGGCGATACATATCACCACCATGCATAGAAGAACTATTCAGATAAAGAAATAATAAATGACGAAATACTAGAATAAATAATAAATGAAAGGAAACTTACTAATAAGGGAGTATTAAGCAGTGTATTCTGGTTCCAAGCTAAAACAAAACAAGGGATGAAGCAAAATAAATGTTAAAGCAAGGTAATATTGTAATTATAATGAAAATTAGAAGAATAGAACTTCATAACGTGATAAACCCAACAGATGTGGTAAGTGAGAGGTATAAACAAACCCAACGATGAAACAACTAACTGGAGTAGAGACATGCAACAAGCAACTAGACAGTGAGGACCACATTAATGACAAGACAACACAAAGGAATAAAGAAATCAAAAGAAAACGAATAACAAAGGAAAATAAACTAAAAACATGTTAATGACCAAGTAAAATGTAAATAAAAAGTACTACATAAATTAATAACAATAATACTAATTAAAAAAGATCAAGATCAGAAAAGTACAGTAGGTAGAGTTGTAGAAAATGCAATACAATAATATAAATGAAAGTAAGAAAAATGTGCATTAGTTTAAGAAAAATTGTAAAAACTTATATTGTAAGGAAGTGCAGTGATTAGTGTACAAGGTAGGAGATAGTGATGATCAAAGATCATGTTATAAACCAGTGGGGAGGGAGAAAGCGAGTTAATGGTCTTATGTATGGAATAACATACATTAAGAACCAGTAAAATAAAAGTAGGTATTTAAAGGGTTTGTATACCCACAGGATGTATCATGTTATAGTTAATTAATTAGAGGGTTTTTGTATACCCATGATATATTATGTTAGAATTAGTCATTTAAAGGTCTTATGTATACCCACAGGATTTTGTTGTGTTACAATTAACTGTAGGAAGGATTTTGTATACCCATAGGATATTGTTTTATAATTATGTGTTTAAGGGGTTTTGCATACCCATACGTTTCTTATGTTAGATTTGTTTGTTAAAAGATTTACTAATTTTTCAAGAACAGTAGTTATAAGAGCTGTTTGGAAATATCAAAATCAGGTATGTGGTAAAACCTCATATTATGTAACAAATCATTGTAAAGGAATGGCAAAATGCTAAACCTATAGGCCAAAAGAGATGAGCTGAGCTTAAACAGTAAAATGTCCAAAATAGTCTTAACTAAACCAGATAAAATCAAATAGAAGCCTGACCTTAATGAAACAGGGAAGGTATTAACAAAATTATATATACAAACTCATAATTGTAATAATCAGATGAATAGGGAAGGTAATATTAACACATAATATAAGCCATTGAACTGACATGCTGTCAATATTATTGTTATTATAAGAAAATGAAGAATAGGTATTTAAAATTGTAATGTTATATATAAGGAAGCAGTATCAGACATTATTGTTATTAATAAATACAACCCTATTAGGACATGTCAATAGCAAAGAAGGCAATAAAACAAGATAAGAAAAATATGTAAAAGCCTAGAAACTTAAATTTGTAAATGTGTTAAATTAAGTGATACTGGGCCGAAATGGGCCACATTCGGTATCAAAATAATTCTATTTTTCCAAACAACAACATCGTATAACTCAAATTTAACTTAATCTAAAAATAAATAAAGAGTAATTTGAGGTGACAGATTTAAAATTTACATATGTCAAATAATTAAAACCACGTTATTTTTTCGAGTCGAGCTTGGTGAACGAGTCGATACAGTTACTATTCCGTTCGATTCACGAACTGTTGAACTTACCCTGAGTTTAAAAAATCATCAAATAAATTGATTTGTTAACTTACAAAGTATTTTATTTCCTAAAAGTAAATTAAGATAAAGGATTTGCAGGCGATAAGCAAGAAGAGGAATACGGCTAGAGTAACGAACATCAAGCAATTAATAGAAGAGACCAGCTAACCTATAAAACTGAGCCGAGTCACCAATCGATTGAGAAGAACCCACACAATCTATTTTTAATTATTAAGAACAATTATTTTTGGTGACATTTTCAAAACCGTAAACTCAGCGACGGCCTGTTTTTGCTTGATAATCCTTGTTTTATTAACCAAACTAAATTAAATAAAAGTAAATAAGAATAATTCAACAAATAATTAATTTATTTCCAATTAAATAATTTTACGAAGATAAGAAAAATACGGACACAGATTACGTTTATTACAAAATTTTGTGTTTATATTTAAGACAAAACTACAACTAAAATAGTAAAAGAAAAAACCATGAGTTGACTACTTAGGTTTGTTACTGCAAATATATAATGAGCTGTTATTACCAGCTGCTGGTTACAATAAATGAACGTACAGTGAACGCAAGCTTACTCTGTTGATAAGTGATCATGCAATATTAATTATGGTTGAATAGTACCTCCTCCTCTAGATGCTGGTCATTCACAGCTTCTTCTATGTTTCCTTCTTCTTTTATAACACCTGATGAAAAATCCTAAAAATATAACAAAGTAGTAAATTTTCTTCTATTACAACTTACAAGGTTTATCTGAAATGTAATGATACTGAATTTTTCTCCACAAAGTCATAACCAGTAAGATAGAGGATGCAAAGTTGTCAACTACAATAACTGGTTATTTTCATCAACATTTTTAGCTTCTCAATCTTCAGTAATAAAAAACAGACTTCAATAATATCAACAGCAAAACGCAATTAAATTTTGTTCAAAATATCTACAGCCAGGCTATTAGACCGTGGTTGACAGTTGTTAATGACAAAAGTTTTGGTCCCACCATCGGAGGCCATCTTCAGTGTCACGATAGTTTGTCAGATATTCACCAATTCACCCCAGTACTGAGACAGACTATGTGTCAGTCCTAAGGAAGCCTGCTTAAATAAATGCTTGAACCCAGAACACTCTAAGCAGGAAGGCAGCGTCAATCACAATCACGTACCACCTGATGGATTTGGGAGCACAGCATCCCAAATCCTACTTAACAGGAGGCTTTCTCCTCTCCGATTCATAGCAGTGGAATCATGCTTGAAGATTTCAATGGACTCCATATGCAGTCAAGGGTAGTAGCCACCAACCACGGACAAGATCTTGGTTTTCTTGAAGAGAACGCAATGATCAGTGTTAGCAAGTGCCTGCTCAGCCACTACAGACTTCTCCGGCTGCCTCAGACAACAACAGGAGTTGTGTTCACCAATGCGGGTACCGATACTGCACTTCATAGTGCTGATGTACACCTCCTTGCACGAGCAAGGCATAGTAAGCCATAGTCTCAGGACAAACACTTTTGAATACCACACAGCCAATGTTCTGCTATGTCCCAGTGTCAGTGACGTTGGTTCGCCAATTTACAACCTGGCAAAGCACCTGACTGAGCTGTTCCAGCTGTACATGGGTAAAAGGAATCATATATGCGTGACTCTTCACAGTTTCTTGAGAGGCTCGGTGGCTTGGTGTTGGACCCTAGTGATGTGATGGCGAGTTTCGTTGTCAGCTCACTGTTGTGCAAGAGATCCTTGGCCACATCGCTAATTTGTTCCTGGCAGACATAACTGCATTGTTCCGGCAAATCCTCATGACAACATATTTCCAATACAGTGGTGACTTCTACAAGATGGTGGACGGTGTTGTCATGGGTAGTCCTCTAAGTCCGGTGGTGGCTAACTTCTATATGGAAAACTTCGAAAAGCTGGCAATTTCATTTGCGCTGCTCGAGTCGAGCTGTTGGTTACAGTATAAATATAGGGAAGAAGTACTTGGACATTTCCTGTCACACCTCAACAGTATTCACCCAAGGATCCAGTTCACCATGAAGAGAGAAGTGGACGACCAGCTGGCTTTTCTTGATGTCTTGGATCTTAGAAGAGCTGACGGGACCCTGGGGCATAAAGTGTACAGGAAGCCACTCCACATCGACACATAACTCCACAAGTTGTCCAGTCATCATCCAAGGCAGAAGAGGTCAGTTTTGAAGACACTGGTGAACAATTGAAAATTTAAATCAAAATAAATTAATTGATTGTTAATTTATATTACAGTATTGTGCGAATTTAATGTGAACACATCATAATTATCACAATTTTACTTTTTTTCACAGTTGGCAACACTTTTATGTCAAAGTAGCGGCCATTTTGTTCTACTGTTCTGACAGTCAGTGAGTAATGAGACATAGCAAGCTACAGACGCGTTGCATGTTGTTTTTTTTATAGAATTATTGTGTTTTTGCTGAAGTAAGCTGAACTAAGGCTTTATTTGCTTTTTATTTTTGAAGATGGATATTACTCCCAAAAAGCGCACTAAAATTGTTACTTTGAGTGAACACACATCAATGACTCAAAGAGATATTGCCAAGGAGTGTAGTGTGAGTTTAGGAGCTGTCAACAAGATTTTGAAGCAAAAAAGGGACACTGGGACGATTGAAGTGAACAGAAAAGGGAAATGTGGAAGGAAAAGAAAGACAACAGCAAGGGATGAAGCTTTTTTAATAAGGGAAAGTAAATTAAACCCTAGGAAAACCAGCCAAGAACTTCAACAAGACTTAGCACACGCTGAGGTTATTGTTCATGACTCCACCGTACGAAAACGACTTATAGAAGGAGGAAGAAAAACAGTCGGACCTCAAAAAAAAAAACAGCTATTGACTGCTGCCATGATGACAAAACGATATGATTGGGCAAAAAAATATGTGAGCTGGACTGTTGAAGATTGGAGAAAAGTGTTGTTCTCAGATGAGAGCCATTTTTTGGTACAAGGACAGCGATCTCGTTTCATTAGAAAAAGTGACAACGAAAAACTTACGACAGCTCATATTGATCAAACAGTTAAACATCCATTAAAGAAGATGTTCTGGGGCTGCTTTTCGTATAAAGGTACCGGATGCCTTGTGCCGATCCGGCACAATGAACGGCATCATGCCGTTGGCATGATGAACTCGCAAAAATACAGAGACTTGCTAGAACACAGATTGGAAGCTGAACTAAGAAAAGTTGATGCCAACGGTCAAGCAAATTTTCAACAAGATTCGGTTCCATGTCACGTGTCCAAGATCATGATGAAATATTTCAAGGACAAAAAGATATCATGCCTTGAATGGCCAGGAAACTCACCGGACCTTAATCCGATTGAAAATCTGTGGGCTATTGTAAAAGCTAGACTTCGTAAAATAGTTTGCACAAAAAAAACAAAACTGATTGAGGCTGTAATCCACACATGGTTTCGAGACCAGCAAATATCAGAAAACTAAAAAACTTGTTGATTCTATGCCAAAACGTGTTGAAGAAGTTATAAAAGCCAAGGGAGGACATATTTCCTATTAAAACAATTTAAATTGTATTCTTTTCTCTTTTTTCTTCGTCTATAACTAATAAATGTTGTTTTTTTTCAAATTATCACTTGTGTTCACATTAATTCGCACAGTACTGTATAATCAAAATTATCCATAATTCATTCATTTATAAAGAAACCTCTGAAGATCGAGAATAATTAAATGGAAACATGCATCAGGTGAAAATTCAATAATATAATTCAATAAAATTTTACTAGCTAAAGTGTGTGTGTATGTACATATTTAAGTGGATATTCTTACGGCTGACATATAGTCTACCTTAGTACTTGGCGAATATCTGCCAAACTATCGTGACACTGAAGATGGCTTCCGGTGGTGGCGCCATATATTGCAATAGGCATTCAAATTGGATATGGAATGTAGCAGAGAATAAAGCATAATGATAATGTTCATTTCCACACTGCACTTTCTGTGAACAGCTAAGAGCTAAGGCGCATTGCTGTGGGGGTGTCCTTGTTTCTACTTACCCTGATAGTTAATGTGATTAGAACTTGTTTGCAAAAATCAAAAACAAACTTCAGGGGTGGTATTTTGAAAGTGTATGGAACATACAACATACTATGACAGACTAACTGAAGGCACTCATAGTTAAAGACTCCAGCACTATTTTAATTGATAGGAACAATGTATCCCTAAGGATGTAACTTCCCAAGAGAATTAATCTGTTTCGAGAAAGGAACTGTATCCCTTCCGTAAAGGATTAAGTTTTATTTCTGTTTATGCATCAACAATTAATCAGTATAATTCCTTTTTAGAAAAACCTTGCGTAACATATTACAGTACAATCTGAAACTATATTTAGGCATAACAATATGAAAATGGTTACAAACAATACCAATTCATGTAAAAATAGAAACAGATTATATCATTTGCTGATTCAACAAAATTAATTAGAAATATGTTAAATAGTCTTTAAATATGTTAAATAAGTTCTATATATTAAATAGAAAATTAAATAGAGGAGATCCAAAGATTGCTAAACTGTCAGGCCATGCAATAAGGACACATTTTGTAAAATAGACTGGGTAAGACCTGATCTAAAAATATATAATTGGAGAATCACTGGACAGGAATTTATCCAGTACAGGAAGGACAAATGCTAATGCTTACGGCAACATTGATCTGAAAAATAATTAAAGTGTATACATGATTCCGGGTGCACAGTGCACGAGGCTGTTTCAGTTGTTTGGAGATTCTTCTGCATGGCAGAGTTGAGTAACGTTCTGGATTGTTCGAGACGTTCTCCCTCTTCCAGATGTTACTCGAATACCCTACGATACAAGGCAATGGAGGCATATATACTGGATTTCAAAGCAGCCCACTTCAGTTTAGACTTGGCAATATTAGAGTGTGGAGAGGTAGTTATTGAAGCCATTTAGTGGAAAGTGATCACTGTGTCAACTACTGTGAAACTGTAAGAAGACAACATTTATTGTTGCTGTTGGACAAATTTAACTTGAATTATTGTATAACGAGTGCTTTTGTTGCTTTTTAACTGCACTATATGTCTAATTAAAGTTTGTACTTAGTAACTTCACTGGTGTCAGCCATTCTGTTTCCTCTGTACAACACGATGATTGGTGTGGTTGTCACACTGGTGTCATAAGTGAGGCAGTACCTTAACAGTGGAAACAGAGAACACTTTGTAGAAGAATAGTGTGAGTGGTGGTAATTAGTTTATAAAATGGATACCAGTCAGTTAATGAAATCTTTCCAAGCACTGCTACAGCACACAGAAACAATGCCACGAAGCAGAAGACACACAAAAACAACAGGATGAGAAATACAGGTATAAAAGAGAAGAAGCAGAAGAGTGGCAAAAAGCACTCTTGCTTGAATCAGAAGAATTACAAGACGAGAAACATAACCACAAAGCAGAGGGAGCAGAACCATGAAATGGAAGACATAAAAGCACTGATACAGAAGCAAAAGCAATTACAAGAGCATATTACTGCAGAGTTGAGTCTCCTACATGGTGATCTGAATGGCAAAGAGGTAATATTCTCTACAGTAGAGAAAATTTGTCTTGAATATAGAACAAGCAATGTCAACAAAAATATCTGCAGTAGAACACTAAATTTCAAAATCAAAAGAGCAAATGAAAAGTGAAATTGAGCAGTTAATACAAATACAGCTACACGTTTCAAAACAAGTTGCCCAACAGACTATACCGATGGGAAAGGCAGAAAAGACAAAATAAGCCAATAGAGATAGACACTTTGCTTGAAGTTCAGACAGTTCATGTCAAGGCTCCAACATATGATGGAAGCATTCACTGGACAATGTATCTTCGGCAATTTGAAGCCACTGCATACAACAATAATTGGACGGAGAAAGAGAAAGCAGTTTCATTCATTCTTGCTTAAAAAGTACCTGCACCAGAGCTACTACAGAAAGTGCCACCTGATAAGCAGAACACCTATGCCAAATTGATAAAGCTCTAGAATTACAGTATGGTGATAAACACTTGCACAATGTGTAATAAGCTCAGTTGAGAGCAAGGTGACAACATTCAAGAGTTTGAATCAAATATTGACTGATTAATTAGACTAGCCTACCCTGAAGCATCAGAGGATTTTCGAATGAGGTTTGCAGTGCAGATATTTACCAATGGCAAGACATCAAAATAGCTCAAAAGCTCTTGTTTGCACCAGGTAGTTTGAAACTGCCCCTGTTTCATTCATGAGTTTATGTCATCACACTATAGTCAGAAGATCCCAGTATTGCATGTCCATTACAATCGAGGAAAGAAGAAATAATACTAGACAAACAGTTCAAAGGATCAAAAGTGCTGCAACGATTTGAACAGTGGGAAAGATATAGAAGACTGAAGTGTTAAAAATGTGAGAAATGTGGACATCTTCAGGCAGATTGTTGGGAGAATAAAATACATAAATAAGGGCATGAACGTACAAATTGGAGAAATATAGCTCCAGAACAGCACACAGTTTCCATGCTTCATAATATTACTGAAAACTTGATCATTAATGGATTTGTGGAAGGTAAACCAACATCATTTATAGCTGAGATGGACACAACAGTGCCCACTGTGCACGATGACTTAGTCAGCTACTGCCAGCCTCAATTTAGCTCTTGCACCATACAGACTGTGACTGGAAGCCCCATCAAAGTGTTAGGAAATGTAGACATACATGTACACCTGGGGTCCTTGAGTTTAACCACCAAATGCTCATTACAGACTTTGTCAATGAAGTGATTCTTGGCATGGACATTATTAATGCCTACGGGTTCATTGTGGCCTTAAAGAGAAAATGTCCTGAGAGCTGGTCTAGAGAAGATAAAGTTTTATATGATAGGATAAAGTTGAAATGATAGATCAACCAACCATTCGATCAAGCAAGTGACAAAGGCCAAAAAATGAGTCAACAGTGGGGAGAAGAGGAACCATGGGTTTGAATGCAGAATGGAAGAAGAACTAGTATATGAAAGACCAATTTGTACGGTGACAGAAGACGTGACTGGAAAACCTACTACAGTGATCGAGGAAAGGCTCTTGCTTGTTTCTGAGTTAAAGAAAGTGCCCGTGGAAGATTTCGCTGAAAGAGGAAAGAGGACATCATGCAAGAGGTTGTTGATGAGAGTGAAACTGACTGGGAAGCCCTTACATTATGAAAATAGGAATCAATTATGTTGTTCAAGGTAATCTACCTAGACCTTGGCTAAGTGTTACTGCAGCTGAAAAATAACAAAAGTGTCTACATGATACTGTGCACACAGTGCATGAGGCCGCTCTAGTTGTGTGGAGATTATTCTGTGAAGTAGTGTTGTATAATGTTCTGGACTGTTCAAGATGTTTTGCTCCTTCTAGATGTTACTCGACTACCCTGCCAGCATCAAGCCTGCTATCTCACTACAATGCAAAGCAGCAGAAGTATACACACTGGATTTTGAAGTGGCCCAGTTCAGTTTAGACCTGGCACTATTTACAGTGCAAAGAGTACTAAATGATGGTTTAGTTGGAAGTGACCATTGTGTTAATTAGTGTGAAACTGTAATAAGTTGGCATTTATGGCTGTTGGACAAATTTAAATTGAATTATTGTATACGAGTGCCATTATTGATTTATAACTGTTATTTGTGTCTAAATTTGTAATTAGTGATTTAATTGTCGTCAGTTATTCTGTTTCCACTGTACAACACCACAGTTTGTGTTACCACTGTAACATATGTGTGTGTGGGGGGGGGCAGCAGAAATTTCACCAACACAAATGTAATTTTTTACTAACTACGTGGAGAGAGCTAAAACTTCCATTTTATATAAGAATAAATAGAAGATAAATAAGAGATATTTTATTGTATATATAAAAAAGAAAATCATACATCCAATAGTAAATGAAATAGCTTATAATATAAAAATAATACACAAAAACAGAACAAAAAATTAAGGAAAAATATTCTATAAAACATAACACAATTTAACTACAGTTTCTAATTCCTGAAAAGAATTATTTTTTTAAATATATCATTCAACTATGAAGAGATTTACTATTTAGGAAAGAAAATATGAATTACTTTAGTAGTTAAATTTCAGTTTTACTTTTTTTAGGTAACAGACTAACTTCTTGTTTTATATTGCAAGAAGTTATAAGAAAAGCTGTATGTGCAATTTGTAAGTAAAATTACAACTGACAACAGGCTAATAGCCAAGGTTAGAAAATACAAAGCAACACTTAAATTTTTACTGTAACAAAAATTATGACTCTCCCTAGACCTAAACAGTTATTGCCATAAAAATTAAACACTGCTTGCATGGGTCACAAAATGTCACTGGGAACCAGTGTATCAATCTCCGTTTTTTGTGTACATGTGTTATCTGGTCATACACTTAAACCAACCATCACAAAATAAATATAATTATATTCTGTTGATAAATAAATGGTATGTCAGACTACTTGGAATCAGGTTCGATGACCAGTCTTGCACACAGTACCTGTTCAAAATGCAGCTGACTCTCTACTTCGTCTGATACATTTTCTGTTTCTTCTTCAACTACTTCTTCCTTTATAAAAACTGCCAAAAAATCCTACAAACAATAAACATATTTAATTTAATTTTATGAAAATATGTTAAAAATTTATTGGACAATACTTGATTATTTTTATGTCAAAAAAGTAAGATATTTATTACATTCATCTAATGCTTATGCATAGGACTCATGCAGGGTCGGCCCAAACCTTTAGGTCTGACCGGGCCGAGACACAATTTTGCGTCCCGCCCCCCCCCAAAAAAAATGTTGATGCTTATTTTCTTATCAGTAGGTACTAATTTAATAACATTAACCTTTAAAAGTTTTATCATGACTATTTTATACTAGTGGCAGCTGTTAAGCCCTACACATAAAAAAAAAACAGTCTATAAGTCTACATGAAGTTATTTAAAAAATTTAAAGTTTATACTATATAACTTTTCAAATGTTAAAAAATATTTTTTTTATTTTTCTTGAAACCCATTAACTATCACTAAGGCCTGTTTTTAAAATTTAACTTGATAAAGCTGTAACTTGACTCACCTATCTAAGTGTTTCACATGGACGCTCAATGCGAGTGGAAAACATCAAATAAAAAGAATCAATTTCAAACAGTTTCCTATCATTTTAATTCAGTCAGTATACACTTCTTATTATTAGTAGTATATGTACAGATATTATCAAAACACAAATGTTTTTTCACATGTAAAGTTTATTTTTACTAAAAATGTCACACCAAGATTTATTTCATTAAAGTTTTTCTTTAAAAATAAAAAAACATATTTTGGTTTTTGAAAGTTTAGTTAAATTTCTTCCTTCTTGCTTTTGCTTCAGCAAACCTTTCAACAATTTTTGTTAAATCTAACTGGTTTGCAATGTCATTTTCAATAGAAATTGTTGCTGGAGACGATAGGTGGTCTTGCATCATTGTACAGCGTAAGTTTTAATTAATTTAAGCTTATTGAAACTGCGTTCTCCACTATCAACCGTGACAGGAATTGTTAAAAGAACCCTCAATGTACTCCATATATTATGAAAACAGTCAATCATGTTACTTTTTGAAATAAGTTGCAAAGTTTGAACAGGAGTTTTTACCTCAGAGTTCTTCAGAAATACACGCAGATGTTTAAGTTCCTCAAAAAGGTTGTTGCCATCGATGTCACTTTCTCCTAATTTATCTTCATCTTGAAGAACTTTTTGAAGATTCAAACATTTTTGTTTCAAGATTTCGGATTCTGGAAGAGTTTGCACGTTCTACAAAAACCCCCAATGCTGGTTACGAGTCTTAAGTTGTGCAAAGCACTGTTCGATGGATGCCAGAGCCTAATCTATAAGCGGGTAAAAGACACTGTTTTAAACAATTCCTCTGTATCTGTTGGGGGTTCATCTTGGGACTCATAATCAAATTGCCGTTTTTTCTTTCTCTCAGGATGCTTCTTGTAAACAGCTTCAATTTTCAAGTCTTCAGCCATGTGTTTGGCTGTTGGTACAGCATCTGCGTATCCAGTTTCACGATATTCTTTTAAAAATGTTTGGCACTTTCCAAGAAGATGTGTAACTGTTGATAAGTCACTGTTGGCGTTTTGCATGTTATTGCTGACCAAGTTTACTTGAAACAATATACATGCCAAACAATAAGGGAGACAATGAAGTCAAAAGATGTTAAATTGTTTTCCAATGATTTGGCTTCAGATATCACTTTTGGATCAATGAGTTCCTCTTGCATTGCCTGTAGCGCTTCACAAACGTCAACCATTTGATACCTGACTGCCTTTACGCTGTTAATTCTACACTCCCATCTAGTTTCATAGACTTCTTTGACAGTAAGGGTCAACTGACTTTCCTTGAGTATTTTCTATCTTTTTAGTAGATGATGAAAACAGTACATACAGATGTTGTAAAACTCCAAACAAGAAACATTTTTTACAGATGAAGCAACAGCATCTCCAATTACTAGGTTAAGTGAATGACATCCACAAGGATTGAAAAAAGCTTTAGGAAACATTGACAAAATTCTTGACTTCACTCCTTTATATTTTCCAGTCATATTGCCTCCATTATCGTAATCTTGCCGCCTACAATTTTTCATGTCTAGCCTACAGGTCCCATCAATTTCTTTCAAAAGGGCCATTGTCAAACCTTCTCCAGTAGTGCCATCAATAGGAAAAAATGACAAGAAATGCTCTTTTACTTGAACATCTGTTTCAGTACATTCAACAAAACGAATTGTAAATGACAATTGTTCTTAGTGGCTGATATCAGGCGTACAGTCTAATATTAGTGAAAAGTTCTTGGCTTGCTTTGCTCTTTCAATGATATCATTTTTTATTTCAGACCTAAGTAAACTAATCAACTCATTTTGGATTGTTTTACCCAAGTAGTGATCATGAATTTCAATAGATTTAATTTTCTAATGTGTTCAGCTATAACTACATCGTACTTTCCAAGTAACTCAACAAGTCCCAAAACATTTCCATAACTTTTTGCAAAAAACCGGTCATTACTTCCTTGGAATGGCAGGTTATGTTCAGATAAAATACCGTTATTGCAATTAGACGTTCTAAAACTTTTTTCCAGTGATCTACCTCTTTTTGTAACAATTTCTCAACTTCACTATCAATACCCATTAGATAACGAATATTTTGTAGTGCGCACTTGAAGTTTCATGATCTTTTAAATAATCCCCCATGGGTTTCCAGTTGTTGATACCGTTCTGCCCTAATTGAGAGCAGGTATTCCCAAACAACTTACTACTAAAACAATAGACTCTGTTCTCTGGCTCAGAATATTGCAAATATCTCCGATACAATTTTTCATTATTGAGCAGTTTCCTATTGCAGTAAAACAGTGAGAATTTTCTGTTTCTCGATCGTTTTGAATCGGATTTTGTTAAGTCAACAGGAAATCTTGAACCCGGACCCTCAATTTTTTTGGGCCGTTTTTAATTATTTTATCCCTTATGTGACGAGTCAAGGTAGGCCATTCGCCGATCTCGTCCAAATTACACGAGGTAATATCGCTGTGGGATAAAGGGTGAACTTCATTTTCATATCCGTCCATTATAGGGTTTGATGAATTAATCGTAACATCTTTGTCGAGGGAAAAATCGTTTCCTTGGCGGCTTGTCCCAGGTTGATCAGTTTTATTCCTCTCAGTCTTATCATTAGTGTCTTGAACATTGTCATAAAAAACTTGTTCTAACTCTCTAGCATTTGAAAAATCAATTTTGGTTACGTCTTCTTTTGGACTATTTGGATCAGTTTTTTGAGAAAGAAAACCATGCAAGAACTTAGCACCTTGTTTATTTTAATTGAATATTTTATTCTTTCCCTTTCTGTTTTAAGCTCCTGAAAGTTTGTGGTTTGACGCCATTTTTAAAAGTCTTTGAAATCATAAACTGCACTCGTATATGTAAAAAATATTCAGATTACTGAAACGAAAATTCAATGAAATTTTACAAACCGAGTTAAAACAAACAACATTATAAGTTTTCTTTTTCTTTTTTTTTTTATTTATTAGGCTCTACCTTTTTTTCTCTTGTGGGTTATAAAACGATTTAAAAGACAAAAGACCTAAACCAAACCATCGATTGAATGGCCATCCTGAATGTTGTACTAAATATTATCTGAACATACTAATAATTAAACTGTATAAAATTTTGAAGTTTGTTTAAAATCATAAAATAAGTTGACTTTCACTGCCTGCTATTTATAAACATTTTCTCTACTTGCTACTATTTTCTAATTATTTAAACTAGGCAGCTTACTAACAAAATGAAAACAATAAAGAGCATATCTAGATAACATAAGAAAAATCAAACACTTTACGCACACTTAAAAATACTTTACAATATGCGCCACTGGCAGTTGCATGGTGACAAGTCACAACAAAAGAAACAACTGAAACAAAAGAAGGATGAAGCGTGAAGGGTACGATGTTCGCGTGGAGGAGGTGGGGGAGCTGCCGAAGATTACCAAACTTGTATGATCTGTTTTGAGGTGTTGTACGCGTCAGTGAGCGAAGCACTGCCTTGTCTATCTTGTCGCCTTTTTGTGGCTGAGCGTGAATGTTAAAATACGTCAAATAATACCGTTTTGTGAAGAATTATATTGATTGTCTTATTATATACCAAACAGTGACATTCATTGATAACAGAGTAAACTGTTTAACATGCTTGAGAGAACAACTTCATTTATTGACAATCATAAAGGAAAGAAAAACTTTATCCATTATTTTGGCGCCCTATAAAATCTGCGCCTGGGCCACGGCCCAGTTGGCCTGTCCTTAAGACCAGCCCTGCACTCATGTTAAACTGAGTAAAACGCAAAACTAACAATGAGAACGTTTGTTTATTATTAATGGGTAGATAATGTATATAAAGATTTCTAATAGCCATCCCAGATTTAATTTGTAGTATTGGTTAAATGAGCTACACTGTTGCCAGGTTTCGTGTATGACAATAGTGCATTCCATGTATTGAAGGCATTTGAAGTACACGTCATAGTGATTAAGACATCTATTTACTGCTGCAGTGAGTGAACCTTTTCCAGGGAGGGACTACAAATTATTGTACAATTTAATTAGCGTTTTATTTATGGTGAAAATACTTACGAGTCAACAGGTACCTGAAGTAGTATCACTCAGATCTTTATATGAAAATAACATGAAATTAATATTCAAAAAAGAGCTCTGCTTATAACTGGAGGTGTTGTTTTATATGTAATGAATAAGCGGTGTGGACAATAATACTCGTATAAAATATCAGGTAACTGATGGGTAAAGCAAAGATGAAACATTTGTACAATAGAGAAAGTAGGTTTAATTGTGTACTATAATAATCCTGAATTGTAAACAGTTTATTCTTTAAAAATAAATTCAAATACATGTCGTTAAATGTAATTTTATATATATTGCAACAATACATATATCTGCTATTTACCCAGGGCCATATGTTTTGTAAATAATTAGTGTAAAAAGAATACGACGAAGTTTTAACAATTTTATGTGGGAAAGTGCAGGCTATTGCCTGTTGAAAATATACACCTGCCCTGTTAGTGCAAATAGTGTGTGTGTGTGTGTGTGTGTGTGTGTGTGTGTGTGTGTGTGTGTGTGTGTGTGTGTGTGTGTGTGTGTGTGTGTGTGTGTGTGTGTGTGTGTGTCAGCAGGGACATGAAATATACTACGAGGGGAGATACGTACGAATTGTTAGTTTTGTCATTAAAGCAAAAATTGACAGGATTCAAATAAATTAATTAATACGTTTTTCACCTGTTACCAAAGACGTATCACAATTCTAAGAACACCATTAGATTAAGGACATTTAAACGCGTATGTTGATGTAAAGTTATTGCAGAAAAGTGCAATAATAGAGGTTATATAAATTAATGTTAATTATTACAATAATTAACTAGTAATTAACAAGTGAGTTATATGTAAATGACAAGTGAAAAATTATGAAGACAATGTAATCACTCGCCTAAATATTAGATTTATGTTATCATGAAAACGGGCTGTAAAGTGATCAGTAATAAAAGGACGGTACACTTGAATTGACAATTTTTAACATGTCAAAACAATATCTGACATGTCAGTTTGGTGTCTACTATAAATACCTCCAGCAATTTTGGGCGAAGTCAGCCTCAAGATATCTTTACACGCCATCACTATGTAAGTCTGCCGACTGACATGTATTCATCACACGTTTTCATCATCACCATCACCATCATATGCAATATTCCATGATCAATGGAGGAACACTGGACAATCATCAACAACAAGCCATAGAGTACCGAGAACGCATCAGCAGCAGAGGACGCACATACACGTACACATGCAACAGTAACTTCGACAATACGCAGGTGACAAATGAACAATTATATTTTGTGCCAAGGACTCATAAAGAACATAATATGAGATGGTAAAGACTTGTCGAAAATTCATAAAGTTATTTATGAATGTAAATAATGTAAATATTTAAAGTAAAAGACGTAATGGTAAATTGTTGTTCAAAATAATAATTTTCTTCTGTTTAATTTTACAAATAGGGTGTGTCATTGGAAAACATAAATGTTGTTCAAGTAAATATTATTTTTTTATTCAACTATTAATAGCAACAATTAAATTTCTTTTTTAGTAAAGTTAATATTATTTTATAAATGAGTTGCTATTTTAAAAAATGAGTCAAAGTCAGACATCCATGCAATATGAAGTAATTGTATAATTCGTTCATCATATATGTTTAGTATATCATTCATGTGTGCTGAATAGCAAAGGTATGCTATGTTTTACAGAGTGTAAACTTATAAAAGATAATGTTTTGAATTTTACAATTTCAATTTCTAATAATCAAGTAATGTCTTTGCAATATTAATAAATCGTTGATTGATTCTTTTAATATGTTTTAATTAATTATTTCATGCCATCAACGTCTCACTCCTCTTATTAAAAAATACGTTTATTGTGCAACCACATATACTTAACGCAGTGAACACAAAAATCCTACGACCTATAGCCAGTGTTTAACACTATATAGTTGCGTTGGGTATATGAACAAAAGTGTAGTCATTATTCATTGATGAAACTGCATATTTCATTCAAAATTAATAATTTAGACCTACTTATCCGAAAAAGATGCCAGGCGTAATTACATTCCCAAATGATGGAAGATTGATGACCAAAAAAGGACCCAACCTATTTCAACAGAAGAACTCTTCACCATAATTCGACAGATTTGATAAGTATTGCTGAATTACCCGAATTTACGGAATAAATTCTTACTAACTTTTTCTCACAACACTATTAACTCTCACTACGAACTCATAATCTAATTTCTTTCAAGGATTAATTAATAATAAAACACTAAACTTGTACGATACCAGAATATAACCTGGATAAAAATTACGAACTATTAACACACACTTTTTAAAACTTCAGGAACAAATTGTAATTATACCTTATAGTATATAAATACCATTAATGTAAGGAAGTGTACTTTATTGTAATCATACCAATATTTTTTCATAACCAGAAAACCCCAGAATCAATGAACGAAATTAAAATAAACTTTTGTTGACGCCATGTCTGACTAAATTGTTCTGAATCGACTTTCACCTACCTTGGGAATTAATGGTCTCATTATTGCTGGAGCAACTTTGTTTAAAAACAATATATAATTTTGTATAATAATGAATAACAACTAATTACAAGTTAATAAACTAGTACAGAGTTGTAACCACTGTTCTTTATTTCATAGGAATTTGTATTATATGATTTGTGTACATTAGCGAGGAGCAAAGGTGACAGTAAGTGCTAGACGTCGGAAACTCGGCGAACTACCAGCGAGATTAATAAACCCGCACGTGGCGGGAGTAATTTGAATTCACCACACCCTCTAAAAAAAACGAACGCTCAATCGTCCTATTTTTTAATTGTTTTCAGCTTAAACAATTTGGCGCCACCCAGGAAATACAACCGCATATTAAAGGACAGGTAAGGTTCACATTCGCGAGTACTGGTAATTCGTGAGATCGCGACGGACATCGTCAACATAAACATAAAGTAACGACTACAACGTGTGAGGCGAACACACGAAACACACTTTTACAGAGCACATAAAAGCACGTCGTTACAAATTGACGTCCCCAACGTGTGGCTCTAAGGAACGCAAAGATCGACTCGTTACAAAGTGGCGACCAACTAGTATGGCTAGAATTAAAGACTAGCGGCGGTTACAAAAAATTATGAAACACTCCATGATCACCAGGGGAAAATCTAAGAAGAGGACTGAGGATACCGATGAAGAAGAAATGGAAATGATTGAGGAAATGATCGAAGAGGAGGCCCAAGGGGACCAACCAGACAACCCAACCCAACCAGAATCAGAAGTAGAAATAATAGTCGGGGACCAACCAAATAAACCCACACAAAAAGAGGACCTGAGCATGCAGGAGATGTTGAAAATTCTTATGGAATGGAATAACAAAATCCAAGAAGAAAATAAGAAAACTAAGGAAGAAACTAACGAACAAAGAAAAGAAGACAGGGAATTCTTAAGACGAAATAATGAAGAATTAAAGAAACAACTCAAGGAGGACACAGAACTTCTGAATAATAAGATGGAAAGCAACCATGAAGCCTTGAAGAGAAACCAAGAGATCTTTGAAGAGAAGAGTGAGGAGTTAAAGAGACAGATCAAGAAAGATCTGGAAATACTGAATAATAAGATCGAGAATAACAGTTAAACACTCCAACGACAAAAAAAGGGAAAAAAGCGAGAAGACGAAAGATGAGTTAAGACAACAGTTGGTAGAATGTCGGAAAGAGATAAAACAAACCATCACCGAGACGAATGAAGCAGTAGTACAAGTCCGGGAGGAATTCATCAACAAAATAAGCAACGTCGAGGAGGAAGGAAAAAATAGATTTGAGGAACTTCACCAAATAACAACCACAGAATGCACAAAAAATAAACAGGAGGTGCTAAAAAAGCTTGAAGAAAAACACAAGGAAATACAGACAGATGTAAGTGAACGTGTAGAAAGGGTATATACCAACCTTAACCAAGTGGATGGGCAGATCAAAGAAAACAAGGAGAAGATCCAGGGAATTAGCCAACGGGAAAGACAAATGCAAGAAGAGCTGGACGCACTTAGAGAGAAACCCTGCAACAACACCCACATCATAACCAGCTAGAACCGGGAGATAATAAACTTTCACAGCTACCGGCGCAACCCCATGGAATTCCTCAAAAGAGTGGAGGAACTGATTGAAAAGACTAGGGAAACGAGATGGACAACGGTGAGAAGCCTAATTGATGAGATGTTCAGGGATACCCACGACAATTGGTAGACGGCCACCAGACCAGAGATAAACAGCACCCAAGAATTCAAAACAAAGTTCCGCGATAAATATTGGTCGGAATCAACCCAAAACATGGTAAGAAATGATATAAGCAACGGGAGGTACGAACCGCAAGCGGGACACACCCTCACTTCGTACTTTCTAGGTAAAGTTTGCTTAGCCAGAAATTTGGAACCGAGGATACCGGAGGAGTCATTTGTAATACAGTTGGGATACCATTATGAGGATATGGTCCAAAAAGCCAGAAGACAGGGCCAAATAAAAACTATCCAAGGAATGGCAAGCTTATTGGAGGATCACGAGAATGACGGCCAATATAAAAGGAATAGAATGGTCAATATGAGATACAACAGATGGAGTGAGAACCAGAACACACAGAACTACAACCCATCGAATAACAACCCCCAAAATAACAACCGGAATAACACAAACCGGAATGTTAAAACAGCAATCAGTATCGGGGAAACCAACCAACTTACAATCAAGGTAACCAACCATATGACAGGAACAACCCAAATAACAACTCCACCAACAACAATAATTACCGGGGAACGGGACCAAACCAACGTCCTAGCGGCCACCCCAATAATAGTAATTACCACGGTAATAACTATAATCCGAATTACCAGTACAATAGGGGAACCAGGAATAATCAAAACAGAGATGATCGGCGACAAGTCAACTTTATTAATGGGAGGAGTCAGCCAAACCAGAGGAGGTACTGCCCGAACACACCGACAAACTCCTGGTATAATGCATCGACCTCAAGTAATAATCCATTTCCAGGAAATAGGACCAGTGAAACGTCAGGAAACAACATGAGCGTTCGGCCAGAGCCCATAAATGAACCTGTGATGAACCAGTCAGAAAACCGGGCCAACACTACAACCAGATTTAAACTAACAAGGTCAGTGAGAACCGAAGAACGCCCTTCACATGACCAATCACTTGGGTTACTAAGACGAATGACGCAACGAAACAATCATAAAATAATAACTATCATCTCCAATAATTACCTAAAAAACATATGAGAAGAACTGCTGGAAGAAGAGGACAACCAGCTGCCAAGAATTAACAGTGAAATAGTTCACGTACAGGCCACAATAAACGGAACAATAACCATCATCATGATTGACACGGGATCAAACATTTCCCTGATAAACCAGACAGAGCTAGAGCGGATCCAAGCTAACTCCAAGCTACCAATACCCACATTGCCAATCAATAACATCATCATAATTGGGCAACGGGAAAACAAAACAAAACAGTAAGAAAGCAAGTCTCATTGGAATTAACAGCCAGAACTTAACTATACCTATTGTTTTCCTGGTAGCGAGTGGACTACCATTCAATATGCTCATAGGGTGCGACGTGTGACAACAACACTCAGCCGTAATCAACCTACAACAAGGGGTAGTGTCATTAACATCTGAAAGAGGAATATGGTCAGCAAAAATAATAAACTGCAACCCTACACCAACAGCATTGAATCAGGACCCAGGCTTAAAGAATTATTACTGTAGAACACATGAACCATCCATGATTATGAATGATGAAGAGAACAATAGTGAACTGTGGGAGAAGAAACTCGAGGAGATAAAAATATTCCAAAGAAACAGGCCAAAACAGGAAATAACCAAAACACAAGTTGAAAATCTAATAAAAATATATAAAAAATACCAACACGTTTTCTCCAATACTCCAGGCATGGTCAAGGGATATCAATGTAAAATCAATTTCCGGGAACCAGTGGATTTTCATAGAAAATCTTACCCCACTGCATACTCCCTTAAAAACGAAGTCAGAGCAGAGATTAATAGAATGATGGAGGAGGACATCATTGAGTGTAGCCAATCTCCATGCACAAGTCCAATCGTAGCTATACCCAAAAAGAGTGGTAAAGTCTGGATCTGTTTAGACGCCCGGGAAATCAATAAAATGATCATTAATGACCGAACTTCGCCTGGAGAAATTGAAGAGATTTTGAAAAAATTCCACAGAATAAAATACATCAGTACATGGGATACCGTATGTGGGTACTGGCAGGTGGAGCTGCACACACACAGTAGACAGTATATGGCTTTCATCTTCGACGGGAGGAATTATCAGTTTAAGAGGTTACCTTTCGGCCTCATCAACTCCGCCGCAGTGTTTGTAAAGTGCATGGACCAAGTCCTAGGTCAAGAGGCTCTGCAGTTCACAACAATATATGTTGTAACGTAACAGAGTTGAGGTCCCCGACGTTACATAAAAAAAAACTAGGTAAAAATGGTTTAGAACAATGTCCAAAGCCGGTTATAATTAAATACAAGAGGGCCCATCTCACCTGAAGAATGCATTAGAGGTACATAGTAAGGTTACTAAGTAATTGAAACATCAAAGGTGTACTTAAATCTAAAATATGTAATGAATAATATGAGATGTAAACATAAACATTGTGTCTAATGGGAGGAGTTTAATGTGTAGGAATTAAGTATAAAATACTATTCAAATTAATATTTAATGTGTTATAAAATGTACTTGGTGTTATGATGTAGCATGATATAGTGTTTACAGGATATTTATTTTATGTTTTTTGGATAGTAAGAGTGGAGCTGTTGCTTTAAAGAAGTACTTAGTCAGTGGTACTCCTTTTATTTATGTTAAAATTGTATTTAAATAATTAAGTATAAGTACATGTGTTAGGTATTATATTATGTTAAATGTATTTACTGTAATTGATTAATGAAGATGTTTGAAATAATGTTTGTAAACTTGGCCAGGAAGGCAATAAGTGTTAAAAAGTTGGCAAGTAGTTCTTATAGTTATGTTAAAAAATAATGAAGGGTTCAATGATGAACCAAATAATATAATGAAATGAAACCAGGAAATTAAAATTGATGTAAGTGGCCATAAGCCAGTGACTATTTGTATAGTAGGTCAGGTAAAGAAAAATTAAGTTAAAAACAAAACAATATTATAACAGGTGTAAGAAAACCAATAGGCCTAAATGTAATATTTATAAAAGGAAATTAATACCTTTTTAATAAGTCCAGTCAGATGAAACTATAGTAAAATATATACGGTTTAATAAGGTAGATTAAGTGAGAGTTTTATGTAATTTGGTATAATTCCAAGCATGGAGTATTTTATTAAAAAAGAGTAGTAATATTTTCTAATTCTGGCTCTAGGATATCAAATATTATCCAATGACAGAAAGTAATGGTTGTTAAGGTAACTAAAATATAAAAAAGCTTGTTGATTTTCATTATTCGATTGTTAGATGTGAATGGGTTAAGTTAAAATTAATACGAATCCAGAAAAGAATTTATAAAAAAACTTATATATTATTCGATTGTTATATGCTATTGAAAACAGTTGAGTAGACGAATTTAAATATAAAATAAAATAAAAGGAATAAAGCTAGAAATTCTAGACGACCTTCATAGAATCATTTGCCAAGTCTGGGAAACCGAAAAAATTCCAGAAGAATGGAAAACAGCGCTGATCCATCCGCTCCACAAGAAAGGGGATAAGCAAGATGTCAATAACTATAGAGGAGTGTCCCTCCTTTCAATTGCTTATAAAATTTTCTCGAAGATTCTTCTAAACAGAATAGAAGATACGCTTGACAAACAGCTGGGCGAATACCAAGGAGGGTTTAGAAAAGGACGTTCCTGTATTGAGCAGATCTTCAACTTAAAATCAATAATCCATCATAGAATGCTGAGCAGCAAGAAAATTGTGGTGTCCTTTATAGACTTCAAAAAGGCATTTGATTCAGTGGACAGAGAGACCTTGGAAAGGATCATAAGAGAATTTGGAATCAAAACAAAACTAGCAAATATAGTCAAAGAGACCCTAACAAACACAACATCCAGGGTGAAGTTCATGGGAGAGCTCTCTCGTCCATTCGAAATTAAGACAGGAGTGAGACAGGGCGATGGCTTATCGCCACTCCTATTCAACTGTGTCCTAGAGAAGATCGTGAGAATTTGGAACTTGGAACTGGAGAGTCGAGGAATAAACCCAATATGCCTCGGAAGAAAGTCGGGAGGAATTAAAGTCAACTGCCTGGCGTTTGCAGATGACTTTGCGGTACTATCAGAAAACCCAGAAGAAGCAACCGTACAAATCAATCTCTTGGAAAAGATAGCCAGCCAAACAGGACTAAGGATCTCAGTTGAAAAGACCAAATTTATGACAAATGACAAACATGGACCAAAATTCCTTGAAACGGAGATAGGACGAATTGAAAGAGTCAAAAAGTTCAAGTACCTGGGTGAGACTATACAGGAGAATGGATTAGAAAAAGCAGCTGTTGGAGATCGAATTCTAAAAATGGAAAGAGCATATGGATTAACAAAAAATATCTACAACAAGAAATGCATCTCCTGGAATGCCAAAATAAGGCATTACAACACCGTCGTAAAAACGGAATGTCTCTACGCCAGTGAATGCCTCTCGATGAACTATAACCTCGACAAACTAGAAGCCTTGGAAAGGAGAATTCTAAGAAAAATCATGGGTGCAGTTCGGACTGAAGATGGATGGAAGCTGCGAAGCAATAGGGAAGTCTACCAGAACGTGGAAAGAATCTCGGAGACTATGCGGAGGAGGAGGCTGACATTTCTCAGACATCTATACAGAATGGACAAAAATCGATTAACCAAACAAATATTCGACTACCTCTGGAAGAAGAAGACCACTACAACGTGGATTAAGGAAGTTAGAAAGGATTTAGAAAAGTCGAATATCACAGAGTCCCAAATGTTAGAAAGAAGTGAATTTAGGAGTACAGTGAAAAATCTGGAATTGTTTCAAGATGCAGGAAGACCTAATAGAAGTGGACGAACTTGGACAGAAGATCAAAGGAAACAAGCCAGTGAGCGTATGAAGGAGTATTGGAGACAGAGGAAACTCCAGACAAAGAAAAAAAAAATAAAGTTGTAGCGTGATCCTAAGTGGTCTCAATTCGCTTGTAAAAAAAAAAAAAAAAAAAAAAAAAAAAAAAGGAATAAACCTTAATAACTTTAAGGTATCAAAACCAATTCATTCAAACCAAATTGATGAATAATTACTAAACTAGAATTCGAGAAATATACTCATACACATCCAAAAGGTAGCGGAATTACTATTTCCTTCTTCAGGTTAATTCCATTGGAATTAATGATGAACCCGATTTCCCATTGAACCAGGATAATTATTGAATGAACAAGAAGTCTGAATTAATTAAATTATAAACCAAATATACACAAGAACCTTTGGTACTGGAGACATAAACCTCACTTCCAAGAAGGAAGAAATTATATTACGACACCAATTCCACCGGGACCGACAAACCACGAGGATCGTGAAGAAGAACGAAGAATAGAAGAATTCCTGTTGCACTCCGGGACATCACCTTTCCATCTTTATTAATAATCTGGACACATTTTCTGGACCAAAGTAACCTCATCTGTAAGTCTTCAAGAGTTTGTAAACAGACACGGCTATCTTGAGAATCGCATTGTACGGTAACACCAACTTATATTTAATTTTATACATTAAGAATTAATAACAATTTGTAATACTTAGTAACCTTAATTTTGCATTACCTGGCCTTACTAATCGTTAAAAGAATCACACGTACCCTGGGATAAGAGATAAATAAAATTATATTTAAATTGTATTATACAGGACTAGTTCATTGACAAATCGATTCAACATTGTACAATCGATATAACAATCATATAACCGTGAAGAACACTGTTGGAATTTAAAAAGTAATACAAATAAAGAACCCTTCTTGTATGTAATGATGTTTTGTATTATTGTAGAATAGGTATTGTATTTTGATGGGGGAGTAATTTACAGGTAAAGAAGGGGATTAACTATCAGGTGAAACAAACTAACCTATAAGTGTGAGTCAATTACGAATAGCAGCGCTTGCTGTAGACAGCTGGTGGAACGTGAGATTGCTGAACTAACGTGTTTCCTTCGCAACTTTTGAATTAATTTAAATAATACGGACTGAATAGGGTTGGAGAGAATTATCGAATTATTAACTAAAATACATGTAATATAGAGTTATCATCTGGTAAACATTTAGTAATTGATTAACACAGGGCTATGGTCTACCTAAAAGTTGCCGCAACGATATAATAAAATAAAATTTTATTAATATTAAAGTTGTAGGAGGTCCCCTATACAATAACATAATAAACCATTTCCTTATAAACAGAGTTTCTTTACAAATTGGCGCATACCAACGTGGAGCTTGATTAAACCCCAGTACACATTTAAACTGTTTCTTTACAATGTGGATGACCTACTGATAACATCATCGGACTGGGACGAACACTGTGCATGAATAGAAAAAGTACTGAACAAACTCTCCGACAACAATGTAACTCTGAAGCTAGATAAATCCAAGTTCATAGCAGAAGAAGTAAAATTCCTGGGATTTAACCTAACAGAGCAGGGAATATCTCCATCCCAAGAAAAGGTAGAAGCCATCCAGAAATTCCCTACACCAAAAAATAAGAAACAGTTGCAATCCTTCCTGGGTATTTGCAACTACTACCATAAATTTCAGAATAACTACTCTTATTTGACTGCAAAATTTTCAAAACAACTCTCATCTAAAGACAAGTGGACCTGGGGAACCAAACAGGATGAAATACTAACACTCATAAAACAAAAATTCGTAGAAACAGTGATGCTGCATCATCCCAACTTTGAGCAACCCTTCTATCTGAATTGCGATGCCAGTGACATCAGTCTGGGCACTGAACTGTACCAAGAAGATAATGAAAGACACCACCTGGTCATCAGCTTTGCGAGCAGAGTGTTAAATAGTTGTGAGCGTAACTACAATGTTACGGAAAAGGAGTTGTTAAGTATAGTGTTTGCGTGCGGAAAATTTAGTACATACATCCTAGGGTACCACATCACAGTCAGAAGCGACCATAAATCAATATCGTTCCTTAAACAATGTAAATTAAGTCATGGTAGACTTACCCGTTGGATCCTCGCTCTGCAGGAGTACCACATCACGTGGGAACACATTCCAGGCCAGAAGAACGTAGCGGCTGACACATTATCCAGAATAAATGTAGACAATCAAACATTTGAAGGAGAAAAGGAGAAAATCGCCAAGGTGTATTATATATTGAAGGATAGAAAGGACCTGGAAGAGATAGTAAATGAGATCGTACGACAGCAGAAACAAGATACCAAATTAGCAAATATACGAAGGAGATTAATAGAATCAGAAGAAATTATTAATAGATTTTATTGCCTATATAAAGATGTATTGTTCATTAAAACCAAAAGAAATCACGTAACTTGGAAGCTCGTATTTCCACCATCTCTAGAAAATAAATTAATTAAGGACTACCATGTCAGATATGGACACATGGGAACTTTAAAAATAGTAAAAGCTTTGGAAGAGGCACTATTCATTAAAGTATAACACGAAAGGTGATTAAAAACATCAAAACATGCACTATATGCCAAATGGTTAAAACCAATAATGAGAGAAAGGATGAATGATGATACCCATCACATGAAATAAAAAACTTGAAAAAGTGTTTCTTGACATATGTGGACCATTCCCACGTAGCGGAGGGAGGCATAGATTCAAGTTCACTGTGATTCTATTTGACCATTACACAAAATACACCAAGTTATATGCTATAAACAGAGCAACTACAAAGAAAATCTTGGAAATAATAAAAAACCAATATATAACTGAAATTGGAAAACCATATACAATAATAACCGATCACGGAACGCAGTTTAAAGGAAGAAGGTGGAGAGAGGAATTATTGAAATTAAACATACAAACATATAAAACGTCCGTATACCACCCAAGCAGTAATCCCGCAGAAAGAGTACTGAGAGAGGTGGGACGCATTTTGAGAACGTACTGTCATGATAATCAAAAAGAATGGCAAAAATATTTAACAGCAACAGAAGAATTTTTGAACATAAGTTACCACCATTTCACTGAAAATATCCCATATTCTATGATGTTTGGGAGAAAGCCACATCGAGAGATACAGGATTTGATAGACTTTCCAACCAACCCAGAAGACCCGTGTGAAGAAAATAAATACTACAACAGAATCATGGAGAAGATAGAAAAACAAAAAAACAAATATTCACAGAACCAGACCAAAATAATTAAATATAACTTAGGAGAAAAAGTTTTAATCAAAAATCGTGAACTACCTAGTACATTCGAAGGTATAGCCAAGAATCTATTATTGTAGGACCTTATGTCATAACAAAAGACAATGGCAACAATACGTATGAAGTAAGCAATATAATAACAAAAAAGATCAAAGGAGTATATAACCAGGTTTCCATCAAGAAGTTTTACGAGGAAGTATGAACAATCATAAAAATGAACTACAAAATTCAAAAAAATATGTAAGATCACCTTACGCTATTATTTAGATGACATATAAGATAAAATAGAAAAATAAATTACAAAAAAATTCCTAAATAGTAAGAACAACCAACAATAATATTTAGAAAATATATGAGATAAAACAAAATAAACAAATAAAGTGAAAACAAGAATTAATAATGTAAGAGAATTAGAAAGGAGACTGGACGGTAGCGCGATGATTTTATTTTACTAGGTTGGCTAATCTGATTTATATCTCATCAACGTTCGCGTAATCGTACTTTGACCAGTGCACATTCAGTAATCTCGGCGTTCGGTTCGCCGGACCTTTCCGTCAAGTTAGTGTCGACATTAGATGTAGGCCTTAGGCCTTACTATTTTCTATCATGGCCAACTAGCGCCACAACTTCATTCTTAACTAAATTTATTAATTATTGATTCAATATGCAGCATTAGCCAGCCTTCTTTCAATTTATTACAGCTGTAATGTGATCATTCAAATTATTAAAACTATTCGTATACAGTCCACTTCTCTTATTTCTTAATGTAATTTAATACATCCTACACAACATCTTCAATCATAATGGAAGACCAGCAGACAAGTATTTAATGCAAGATACATAATTTTCGCCCGCTCGGGCTGAACAAATTAACGCTTTCCGGTCCGCACTTGTGGGACGTTACTTTTCTTAAACTGTTTCGGCCCACTTGGGCCGGGATCAGCCATATTTTTGGTCACTCCGGACCTGGATTTCCACTTAATGTCTTTTGTATCTTTTTCTGGCCATCACGGGCGGGTTAGCACGTCAGCTAATGCGACCGTGGCGTGATTTGCATCGCCACTTCGCTCGTCGTCTTCAGTCAACGTGATAGCAAGTTCCTGCCGGCTGCAGTGCCTCAAGGTGGTCATCTTGCCAGCTGTTCACCATCATCATCAAGGAGCCGACGCTGCGGGACGTCGCTGACCAGGTACCACCAGCAACAGTAATAAGGTGCGTAAAAGAATGTCTGAGGAAGGCCTCAAGGTGCTGACCAGAAAGAGAGGCGGATTAAAGTCCGCGATAGTGCGGATACAATCCGCGGTAAATTCATTTGACATTAATTTAACCACAAAACATTTTTTGACTGTGAGATTAGAAAGTCTTAAGAGCTTAGCCTCGAAGTACGACGAAGTACAGTCTGAGATAGAGCTTATAAGTAAAGACGTGAGCACTGCTCAGGCAGACCGAGTCGAGGTTGAGGAAATGATATACTCAACTGAGGCAAACATTTTACAACTTCTTGACACTGTTAATACTCAGACTGTGCCTCCTGTACTATCGACGCCTGTGCATTTAAAACCGATAAGTTTGCCCTGCTTCTCAGGCAACATACTTGAGTGGCAACATTTCTATTCAATTTTTAATGATCTGGTGCATTCAAGATCAGATTTAACACCAGTACAGAAACTGCATTACTTGCATTCATCGGTGAAGTGTGAACCATTAGACTTAATTAAATCATTATCAATTTGTCAAGAGAATTATGTAATAGCGTTGAACTTGCTGTCCGATAGGTACAATAATCCATTTATATTAGCAAAATATTATGTACAGAACCTACTTCAGGTTAAGTCCACAATATAGGACTCAGTCCAAAGCTTGGCTGAGTTTACGAATACTATAACGTCTTCTGTTAATTCGCTGGCGGCAATGAAGCTGTCTGTAAACCTATTTGAGTTTATTACTATACAATTGCTTTCCACTAAACTTGACCCTATCACTTTAAAACGTTGGAAGGAGTCTATAGACCCTGACAACTTGCCTAGTTTTCAAGACTTTACTCATTTTTTGAATTTGCGCCGACAGCTTTTAGAAAATACTATGCCAATTGAACCCGGACAGCAATTCAATAAACCTAGTGTAAAACCAAACAATAAGTTTGAGAAATGTAGTTTAAGAAATACTGCTGGCAGCAGTACCTTTAAGAGTTATCATGCTACGGCAAGGCATTATTCATGTGTGTGCTGTAAATCTGATCACCCGCTTTACATGTGTAATAATTTTCGCATATTAAGTGCCGCTGAGCAGGGGCAATTGGTGGCAAACCATAAATGTTGTATTAACTGCCTTAGAGCAGGTCATTTGATAACAAATTGTAAAAGTAAACAGGTTTGTAAAATTTGTTCAAAGGGTCACCACACCTTGCTGCACGCTAATTACGTGCCGAAATCAGCAGCTGCCAGCCGTAACTACTGCTCATTTAAATTACAGTGTAAAAACAATGTACTTTTATCCACTGCAGTTGTATATGTCATTGATCAGGCTGGCAATAGGCATAAGGCGCGCGCACTTCTTGACGCCGGGTCTCAGATCAATTTTTGTACGAAATCATTTGCGAAAAGATTGCACCTCAAACTAACCCGATCTAATATTCCGATTACAGGAATAAGCAACACAGCGTGTTGCGCTACTGACATTGTTTCTATGCGTATTATGTCTCGCTATCAGAGACATAGTTTCGAGGCCAAATTTGCCGTCTTATCTAACTTAACTCATAATCTGCCTTCAATATCGTTTGACATCAACCGGTTCCACATTCCAAATAAAATTTTTCTCGCCGACCCAGACTTTAATATATCTTCACAGATCGACATACTATTGGGGGCTCAATTTTATTTAGATTTAATATTAGCTAATAAGTACACACGCGGACCCAACTTCCCTATCATTCAGGAGATAAAACTGGGTTACATTTTGGCTGGCAATCTGCCCAAGCACTGCCACACCCAGGGTCCTGCTGTTTCGTTCTTGGCAAGGAACAATGACAGCCAAATCCTGCAATCTCTTGAGAGATTTTGGGAGGCAGAAACGATCCCCGGCGATACCCCTAATGGCGAGTCGGCTTGCGAAGAGCATTTTATGCGCTACACTCAGCGCAACCACGAGGGTAGATTTATAGTGTCGCTCCCATTC
This sequence comes from Magicicada septendecula, assembly GCA_034769895.1. NCBI lineage: Eukaryota > Metazoa > Arthropoda > Insecta > Hemiptera > Cicadidae > Magicicada > Magicicada septendecula. Next base: position 103,417,482 of record CM068375.1, read on the forward strand.
AAGTCTGATAATCCTCACTTAGGGGAATCCTACACAAGTGCCGAATCAAGGTTTTTAAACTTGGAGCGTCGATTCAGGCGCGATCCCAAGCTCACTCGCGACTACGCAGACTTTATCGGGGAATACATGAAGCTTGGGCACATGACACCCATTGATCATGGCGCTATCAATTTAGGATCGTCAAATATTTATTACTTGCCTCACCATGCCGTGTTTAAACATTCTAGCTTGACCACAAAATTGCGCGTTGTCTTTGATGGTTCCTCCAAGACTACAAATGGCCTTTCGTTAAATGACCTATTATTGGTAGGCCCCAATGTTCAGCAAGATCTCTTCTCTATTCTGTTGCGGTTTCGCACACATAAGTATGTCCTGATTGCTGACATCGAAAAAATGTATCGTCAGATTCGCGTTCCTGAAGAGGACTGTCACTATCAGCGTATTTTGTGGCGTGACTCTCCCCTCGAACCACTTAAGCATTTCGCGCTGCGAATAGTAACTTACGGCACGGCTAGCGCCTCCTTTTTGGCCACACGGTGCCTTTTACAAATTGCTAGAGACAATCAAACTTCCTTTCCCCAAGCGGCTTTAGCCATCACTAACAATTTTTATGTAGACGATCTACTTACCGGTTCTGACACTATCCCCGATCTGACTAATCTGAAATCCGACCTAGGTGCGTTACTTGCTCAATATGGTTTCACGTTGCACAAATGGGCATCAAATGAACCCACAGCGGTCGCAAGTCATCACAACCTTTCACGACCCCTAAATAAACAGGACAATGTGCGTACCCTGGGCATTCTTTGGAACAACACTGCTGATTCATTTTTGTTTGATGTCAACCTATCTCCGGTTCTTCATAGCATATCCAAGAGGCAAATTCTTTCAATAATCGCCGGAATATATGATCCACTGGGTTTAATCGGACCAGTTGTCTTTTTGTATAAACGCTTCATGCAGCGACTCTGGCTTTGTAAGCTTAGTTGGGATGAACCGCTTTCCGGTCAGTCACTGTCGGATTGGCATTCTTTGTGTAACAAATTAAGTCTGATTGGTAAAATAGTGGTCCCGCGATCTATTCGTTGCAACCATCAGGAGGTTACAGTTCAGTTGCATGGTTTTTCGGATGCTTCCGAGAGAGGGTTCGGCTGTTGTGTGTATGTCCGAGTCATTTATCAAGATGCTACTGCTTCCTGTCGTCTTTTGTGTTCAAAATCTCGCGTGGCTCCCTTGCGCCAAGTGTCATTACCTCGTATCGAGCTCTGCGCTTGTTTGTTATTATCGCGACTTGTGTCTAAAATTATTCCTGCTCTTCATTCATTCACTGAGGATGTACATTTGTATTCCGATTCTATGGTGGCTCTTTACTGGATTCATGCGCAGTCTTCGCGTTCGAAAACATACGTCGCTAATAGGGTTGCTGAAATTCAGCGTCGCACGCAAACTTGTACCTGGCATCACATTGATTCGCGACGCAATCCTGCTGATATTATTTCTAGGGGGTGTCTCCCGGACGTTTTGCGCGATTGCTCGCTTTGGTGGCACGGTCCTGGCTGTCTGTCTCAATCGTCAGAGTCTAATCCTTTCCCATCTTTCGTACCGGCCACTCCATCATCTTCGGAAGTCATCGCGGAAGAGAAAACTACACATAACCGTTCGCTAATGTCTACCCTGGCTGTTGACTTATCGTTGGACTTTTCCTCGTTACACCGGCTGACACGTGTATACGCTTACTGTTTTCGTTTCATCAGAAATATTAGGCACTCATCTGCGGACAGGCTTTCGGGCGATCTGACCCCTGCGGAAATTCATCAGTCTCTTAATTTCTTTATAAGGCAATCTCAATCGACCCACTTCCCAGGCGAAATTAGTTGTCTTCGGAACGGATCTTCTGTTTCCATCAGAAGCAAGTTAGCCTCTCTCGACCCGTTTCTTGACGACACTGGAGTGATACGCATGGGCGGACGATTGCAGCATTCCCAGTTATCTTACGACTCGAAACATCCTATCGTACTACCCCCATCGGCGCATGTCACACGCCTTATCATCGAACGCGAACACATTCGTTTGCTTCATGCTGGTGCGCAGCTCGTGCATCATTCACTGCGTCAATGTTGGTGGATTGTTAATGCCCGGCTAGTCATCCGTTCCATTATTCGTAAGTGTCTCAAGTGCATCAGGTTTAGCGCCACACAGCAGGTTCAGAGGCTTGGCATCTTGCCATCCCCTAGAGTCACTCCTTCAAGGCCGTTTCTATTTTGCGCGGTTGATTATGGTGGTCCCTTCATGATTCGTCATGGCGGGCAGAAGTCTAGAACTCTTACTAAGGTGTACGTGTCTCTGTTTGTTTGCTTAGCAACTAGGGCTATTCACCTGGAATTGGTGTCCGACCTTACTGCCAGCGCATTTATAGCTGCCTTACGTCGTTTTATGGCACGTCGGGGTATACCTAGTCAACTGTACTCCGACAACGGCACGAACTTCAGGAAGGCCCGCACCATCTTACATGACATTTACAACTTTTGGCGCGATAAGGATGCCATCACCTCGATCAAGTCATTCACATCCTCTCAGGGGATATCATGGTCATTTATTCCGCCCTCCTCACCTCATTTCGGTGGCCTTTGGGAGAGCGGCATCAAGAGTTTGAAATTTCATTTGCGGCGCGTGGTAGGCAAATCTATACTAAACTTCGAAGAGTTCACAACCGTTTTGTCTCAGATAGAGGCATGTCTGAACTCTCGACCTTTATTTGCTATTTCTTCGGATGTTAATGACCCGGTGCCACTTACACCTGGCCATTTTTTGATCTGCGCGCCCCTATCTGCGATTCCTGACCCAGACCTTTCTCACGTTCCTGTTTCTCGCCTTGGTCGTTGGCAGTTACTTCAGAGGTTTGTCCAGGGCATTTGGAAGGCGTGGTCTCGCGATTATTTGCACCAGCTGCAACAGCGTCACAAGTGGAAGTTTGCCAAAGATAATGTTTCCATTGGTGACTTAGCCTTGCTCATTGAGGACAACTTGCCTCCATTAGCCTGGAAATTTGGCGTGATCATCGCCACATTTCCCGGCCCAGATAATTTGGTTCGCGTCGTGGACATTCGCACGCCTACGGGTGTTTTGCGGAGACCAATACATAAATTATGTCTATTGCCAGCGCGAGACGAGATGTGACACTATGGTTACAGCACAATGCGGCTTTATTCCGCCATTGACTTATTATTTATTACGACCATTTGGTCAACATGATTGTGATGGATTGTCACAATATTTTTGTCAATTTTGCGTCATGGCACGCTTCTGAGTATCACAGTTCTGGTGATATCTTAATATTTGTATTGTATGTTAATTTTTGTGGCATACTATGTCACACTTTCATTGATCTCATGGGGTGTACTGCATGTCTTTGGGTGGTCTTATTTATTAATGTTATTACATAATATTCGCATGCTTGCTGTCAAGTAACCATGCATTCATTTCTTTATATTGTTGCTGATAAATATGTACTATTTTGTGAATGTCTTAAATTGTTAAATTGTTTCTGTAATTTCAGTATGGTATTGTTGGCTGACATTACAATTATTTATCTTGTAATTATGCAAATTATTATTGTTGTATTCACATAAATTGTGTCGATGTAAACTATTGTAAGCGTCTACCGTGTGTAACTGCCTTGTCTAATTTATTTATATTGTACTTATATTTTATTCATTTTTGTAAGTAAGCATGCACAATTCTTTATTTAAATTATGACATACACGTCATATCTGGGCTACATTCAGCATCTAGCTTGCTCACACGTTGGCATACATTGTAAATTCCTGAAACTTCAGGAATAGCGTATTTAGGTCGATACATGTCGCCCTCCTGAATATACAATGAAACATGCAACTGTAACATGTTCAACAACAATTTTATTCATGTAATGAACTTCTGTACAGGTCTACGGACCTTAGCTAGCATTAAGCTAACTCTATGACTTGCATATTATGTATTTTTCGTTCATGTTTTGTAATGTTACGTACTTCGCACTTGTGTCAGTAATATTGGTTAACCAGACTTAGTGGTACATGAAACAGCTGTTTGCCAAACCTTGGCCTACAGTCGCCTATCTGCATGCTTATCTCAAATTAGCGGCCGATTGCCGTTATCTAATCTCAACTCAAGGTTCAACTCAGCCTTGAAGCTGATTCTAATTATTAAAACTCCACTATTTCAAATTGAATTGTAAATGTATTATAATTTATTAAAGAATGTATTAAAAAATCTTTTTGATTTTTGACGGGCAGCTTATGGACGGTAGCGCGATGATTTTATTTTACTAGGTTGGCTAATCTGATTTATATCTCATCAACGTTCGCGTAATCGTACTTTGACCAGTGCACATTCAGTAATCTCGGCGTTCGGTTTGCCGGACCTTTCCGTCAAGTTAGTGTCGACATTAGATGTAGGCCTTAGGCCTTACTATTTTCTATCATGGCCAACTAGCGCCACAACTTCATTCTTAACTAAATTTATTAATTATTGATTCAATATGCAGCATTAGCCAGCCTTCTTTCAATTTATTACAGCTGTAATGTGATCATTCAAATTATTAAAACTATTCGTATACAGTCCACTTCTCTTATTTCTTAATGTAATTTAATACATCCTACACAACATCTTCAATCATAATGGAAGACCAGCAGACAAGTATTTAATGCAAGATACATAATTTTCGCCCGCTCGGGCTGAACAAATTAACGCTTTCCGGTCCGCACTTGCGGGACGTTACTTTTCTTAAACTGTTTCGGCCCACTTGGGCCGGGATCAGCCAGAGACCAATTAAAATAAATAAATATAGAACGAAGCAAGACCTGCTACTAAGACAAATAAATAAAATTATAAAGAATATACAATATTCAGAAAAAAAATGAACTGGTACAAAAAAAATTATAAATAATTATGTATAAAGCAAATATACAGCTAGTGGCTAAAGCAAAATAATGAAAATCAACAAAGAAGAAGAAGAGAAAATATGTCTAAATAATTAAAATAATCACAAGAAGAAAAGAAAAACAAACTAATTAAAAGTTAGAAATAATGAAATTAACAATTGAATAAATAAAAACAATCAACTGTGTGAGTAGATAACAGAATATAGCAAAGGTACAGCGGAAGAAAGAATGAGTAAAAGGCTAAAAGATCTAAAGAACCATGAAGTGGACAATCACCAAAATATTATTATTAATTTAAGTCACAAGATGACAAAAAAGGTATTTAAGATTGACTGAGAATAGGTCCAGCAATCAATTAACTGAGCAGAGATGATGTTCCTCTGATCTCAGAAAAAAAGGTAGTAATGGAAGAAACCAGCTACTAAAAGTTAGGGAAAAAAATTATATAACAGGGAGAACGCACTAATGGAAAAAATATCTAAAAAAATAACTAAATAAAAAGGAGTGAAACAAGTAAAAAGATAAACAAGAAGGAAGAAATAAACAAGAAGAAAAAGGAAAAAATTATATATAACTGATAATTTCATAAAAACTATAATAGTGTTTTACCAAAATGATCAATTTTGATGGAGAGGCATTATGTTACAACACAAAAAAGTCACCCCAATACCAGGGAAAAACTATGAATCAACTATGTTTAACCAATGAAAATAAAATGACTACGACGAGACAAATGACTATGACCCAACCCAAGTGATTGACCCAATAAAATGAAATCAAATGAGAATGTAAATGAAAAGGAAACAAACAACAAATAAAGTGAAATACAATGAGAAGATATAAAAAGACACAAACAAATGATATAGAAAAGGAAATGAGAAAAATTAAACTCAAATGATAATGAAAAAGAATCAAATAAATAATAAATGTAAATGATAATTATTAAAATCAAATAAAGTAATGACAAACTAAAATACACTAACCAAAGAAATAGAGATATTAAATGTTATGAGTAACTCTATAATGATATGAAACTTGTTAACGTATAACTAACAATTATGAATAAAGTAATAAAAAACCCAGAAGTGAGAGATAGATAGGCAGTAAACATAATTAAGTGAGAAAAGAGAAATTAATGTTAGGGAATACCCACTAGTAACACTCAAATACCATAAAAAAGTGCAAAGTGACAGTGTAATCCCGAAATAAATATAAAACCCTACAGATAGCTATAGACACCTAAAAACCAGTGATAAACACTACAGTTTAATGGTGAAAAGTGCTAAAGAATAAGAATATTATTGTTATTAGAATTAAGAGTGTTTGTAGATTAGGAATACAATCGTATTCATGGTAAACACCCCATAAGGAGTAACAATACTAGTATTAAGTAGAGAAAAATATATATAGTAAAGAATATAAATGCAAAATAAGTAAAATATCCTATGTTCATAGGGATAATTAGTAAGATATAATAAATGGTGTGATAATGTTAGTCACCAAAATAGTTAAGAATAAACACAATATAAACAAGATTAGCATAGTAACTGTTAAAAGATTTGTTCAATTAAGTTTATGAGAAGGAATATGGCTGAAAAAAGTATACAGACCATAAACCTATATGTTGTGTTATGTTTTATAAATCACAGTAAATAATAGACAAGTTATAAAAAATGGCAATATAGATAAGTAAAGAGATAAATCCTTTCAAACGTAATAATACTGGAAAAGCCATTAGAAAATAATAGACAAACCATAATTTTGTAAGGTAATGAGAACATACAATTATCATAAAACAACCCAAATCAATTCAAAAAGTAAACAAATCAGTTGTGACACAAAACAAAACATGTACAAAGGTAAAATAATCTTTAATTTATGTAAAATAAAAAAATATAGCCAATCACTACTTAGGCCTATGAAATGCCTAACTGTATGAATCAAAAATCAACAAATTATAAGAAATTACTTATTGTATTAGAAAATCCAGGGCAAGTAACTAGTTAAGTAAGATTAGTGAATCATATTGAAATGTAAAAGTTAAATTAAGAACACAAAATAAGAAAGAAATGTAATTACACAATATTAACATTAATGTCAAAACATTAATACATAAGCAAACCCAGCTTTGTGGGATGTCAAAATGATCTTTGAAAGAAAATAGGAACAGTTGTGATAATATCTCATACAATGACAAGAAGACAGAAGAATAATAGCAATCAGAAGATATTTAGTCATTTTGAATAAAAATTCAAATATTATAACAATGGGCTTAAAATCTGAATAGCGAATGGGAGTCAGACAGTTGCCATAACAACTGAACGTTATTTATTATTATTCCGTTAGAAACTGTTAGTTCATTATTGAAGCTCAAGACGAATAGACGCCAAGCCGTAATCGACTCAAATTTTAATTTAAAACAATAAAAAGTAATCAAAATTTAGAAAATGAAGAAACAAGAAGTCTGATGAGTAATTAATCCATCCAACCGAGGCCAAAGACTAGATTATTAAATTCAAAATTAATAATTTAGACCTACTTATCCGAAAAAGATGCGAGGCGTAATTACATTCCCAAATGATGGAAGATTGATGACCAAAAAAGGACCCAACCTATTTCAACAGAAGAACTCTTCACCATAATTCGACAGATTTGATGAGTATTGCTGAATTACCCGAATTTACGGAATAAATTCTTACTAACTTTTTCTCACAACACTATTAACTCTCACTACAAACTCATAATCTAATTTCTTTCAAGGATTAATTAATAATAAAACACTAAACTTGTACGATACCAGAATATAACCTGGATAAAAATTACGAACTATTAACACACACTTTTTAAAACTTCAGGAACAAATTGTAATTATACCTTATAGTATATAAGTACCATTAATGTAAGGAAGTGTACTTTATTGTAATCATATCAATATTTCTTCGTAACCAGAAAAACCCAGAATCAATGAACGAAATTAAAATAAACTTTTGTTGACGCCATGTCTGACTAAATTGTTCTGAATCGACTTTCGCCTACCTTGGGAATTAATTGTCTCATTATTGCCGGAGCAACTTTGTTTAAAAACAATATATAATTTTGTATAATAATGAATAACAACTAATTACAAGTTAATAAACTAGTACAGAGTTGTAACCACTGTTCTTTATTTCATAGGAATTTGTATTATATGATTTGTGTACATTAGCGAGGAGCAAAGGTGACGGTAAGCGCTAGACGTCGGAAACTCGGCGAACTACCAGCGAGATTAATAAACCCGCACGTGGCGGGAGTAATTTGAATTCACCACACCGTCTAAAAAAAACGAACGCTCAATCGTCCTATTTTTTAATTGTTTTCAGCTTAAACAATCTGGCGCCACCCGGGAAATACAACCACATATTAAAGGACAGGTAAGGTTCACATTCGCGAGTACTGGTAATTCGTGAGATCGCGACGGACATCGTCAGCATAAACATAAACTAACGATTACAACGTGTGAGGCGAACACACGAAACACACTTTTACAGAGCACATAAAAGCACGTCGTTACAAATTGACGTCCGCAAAGTGTGTCTCTAAGGAACGCACAGATCGACTCGTTACAATATATTTACATATATAATAAATAGCTGACTATATAAACATTACAACAATCGAAAATAGAATCGAAGTAAAATCGATTATGCGTTAACTATACTGTAAGCGAACCATTCAAATACAATTCAAACAAACCTCAGAAGATACAGAATAATTTCTGTGAAACATGCGTCAGGTGAAAATAAACCTACATGGAGTGTATTTATTTGAAAGTATTATATATATACATGTGTGTGTGTGTGTTTTGTACATATGTATGTATGTATACCTGGCTATGCTCAGTGACGTCGTCATAGAGCAGACAATAACACCCCTACATATATTTCTTACTTATAATAAATTCTTAAGTTTTTTTCATTGCCTACTATTTTTAATGGTTCCGAATCTACATATACTAATGTACAGGGTGGCGCAGGGAAACGGGAAAATTTGAAGTTGATGTTGACAGCTCTGTAGATGTAGCAGAAGTGAAACTGTCTGTCTAGCAGTAACGGACATTTAGTTACCATGGAGCAGTGGAGCGGTGCAGAGCGTGCGGTCGCCATAAGGGCGTTTTACTGACATGGTGACAGTTTGACAGCTGCACAACGAGAGTTTCGGCGCCACTATCAGATCCCGCCCCGTGGTCAAGTTCCTTCGTTACACGAAATCGAAACGTGGGTTCGTAATTTTGAAGAGACTGGTTCAGCTTTGAAGAAAAAGCCTAGTGGGGGTGTATGGCCTGTACGTACCCCAGAAAACATTGATGCCGTGCAAGCTGCCATCTTAAGGAGTCCTCGTCGTTCGGTGCGAAAAATTGCCTCGTCATTGCAGTTCGGACGTCAGAGCGTTCAAAGAATACTCCATGAACTTCAATTTCATCCGTACAAACTTCAGATTGTGCAACAACTGAATCCTAATGACTGTGTATTGCGCCTGCAAAGTGAACAATTGTTGGCTAAAATCAATGAGGATGCTAACTTCATTCAAAATCTTTGGATGTCCGATGAAGCCCATTTTCACTTAAGTGGATACGTGAATAAGCAGAACTTCCGTTACTGGGCTCAAGGAAACCCTGCTCAGCTTCACCAGCGTCCATTACACAGTACCAAAATTACCATATGGTGTGTTGTGTCATGGAGTGATAGGCCCTAACTTTTTGAAGATGAACGAGGCACTGCTGTCACTGTGACGTCTGAACGTTATGTCAACATGCTAGAGACATTTTTGGCTCCAAGACTCCATACTTTTCCAAATCTAGACATTCAGCACACCTGGTTTCAACAGGATGGAGCCACCTCACACACTGCCAGACAGTCTATGGCAGCAGTGAAACGTTTGTTTGGGGATCGCATAATTTCAAGGAATGCTAACATCGCTTGGCCACCCCGATCTCCAGACCTTTCAGTCTGTGACTTCTTTTTATGGGGACATCTGAAGAGCATCGTGTACCAGACTAGACCAAGAACCCTTGCTCAGCTCAAGACATAGATTGAAGAGGAACTCGCCAAAATCCCAGGTGACACATTGCACCGCACTACGCAAAACCTACAGAAACGACTTACTGAATGTGTACGGCAAAATGGGCAGCATTTAACTGATGTAATTTTTTAAAAAGTGATGCCTAATGTAATTTCCAGTCTTGTAGAACATATTTTGAGCCTCAAATAAAGTTTTGTAACGTTCCTTCATTTTTTTCTAATTATTTCAAATTTTCCCGTTTCCCTGCGCCACCCTGTACAACTTATATAAAGTTGCCTTTAATAAGTTATGTTATATAAACTTGTAAAGGTAGTCTGGTGTTAATTGAACTATGTCATAATTATGTAGATGCTTCAGAGAACTATTTCTTATATCATGCCTATCTCCCTGTCTGGTACACAGTTTCTAGTTCATGCGGATGGCTGGAGTTTTTCAACGTTGCCAGCTCCACGTTATACTTTCGCTTGCCTGAGTGACACATTTCAAACTCTGGGCCTCACGCAAGACAAAATATGAGGGCTGTTCAGAAAGTAACTTACGTTTTAGAATAAGTAATAAAAAAAATGAAAGAAAAATTTTTTATTTACACACTTGAAAACTACATTCTTAGACTATTTTTCCACATAGTCTCCATTCAAGTTCAAACACTTATCGTAACGATTTACGAGTTTTTGAAAGCCCTCATCGTAAAAATCTGCCGCCTGCGATTTCAGCCATTCATTAACGCCTGCCTTCAGCTCTTCGTCGTCTTCAAAGCGCTGCATTTCCAGCCACTTTTTCATACGCATGAACAGGTGATAATCGCTCGGTGCCAGATCAGGGCTGTATGGGGGATGATTGAAAATCTCCCATCCAAATTTTCCCAGAAGTTCTTTGCGTTCGTGCTGCTGTATGCGGTCGGGCGTTGTCGTGGAAGAACAATATCCCGGAGCTCAACTTACCGCATTGCTTGTTTTGGATTGCTCTCCGCAGCTTTTTTAAGGTTTCACAGTAAACCTCGGAGTTGATTGTGGTACCCCGTTCCATAAACTCTACCAGGAGAACCCCTTTCTGTCCCAAAAAACTGTCACCATCATTTTCCTTGCTGACAAGGTCTGCAAACACTTTCTCTGTTTTTTGAGTGAGTAAGTATGGCCCCATTCCATGGATTGATTTTTTGTTTCACAATTAACGTACCTTACCCAGGTTTTATCCCCCGTTACAATACGGTCCAGTAGAGAATCACCATCCTTGTCATAGGCATCAAGAAATTACAATGCTGATGCCATCCGCTGGTTTTTGTGCATTTCTGTAAGCATTTTCGGGACCCATCGCGCACAAAACTTATGGTAATCAAGCTTTATAGTGACAACTTCATGAAGCAAACTACGTGAAATTTGAGGAAACTCATGTGATAGCTCAGTAATCGTAAAGCGGCGATTTTCACGAATTTTTTTATTGATTTTATCCACCAGTTTGTCAGTAAGAACACTCGGCTGGCCACTTCGCTCATCATCGTGCACATTGGTGCGGCCATTTGCATGTCCACGGCCATTGGTGCAGCGATGAATGTCCACCAGTCTGCAGTTTTCTGCTTGCAGAAATCGTATTACTGAGCGCACTTCACAGCTCGCGGGATTTTCAATCGCAGCACTCATTTTAAAAATTATTAGTAAAGCACAGAAACACAAGACAACCCTATATCGGCCCCAGATGGATGCGTACTGAATCACGCCACCCAGTGTCACTAAGATGGCGGCGCTAGCCACGCCCCATCGCTGCCCACACTGAAACATAAGTTACTTTCGGGACTGCCCTCGTACTTACTACTGACTAATAAAAGTCATGAGTTGTTGAGCTTGGGTTCAGTAAGGTTACACGGATGGGTCAGTAAACTTGTATAATAGTGTTTTTATCAACTAACTGTATAACACTAACTGTAAAAAACAAAATTTGGGGTTACATTCAAATAATATTTGTTTTGTAAGTGTAGGCCTATATATATATATTGTAAAATAACTAAATAATTAGTTATGGTGTTAATAGAAGACGATGATGATGATGCCCCACGTTGTGAGCGTCAATTTGTAAATAAACTAGATTCCTCTCCTTAAAACCCCACTGTTGGGCTGGCCAATTTGTAATAAACTAAGTATGTGCCGGTACTAGCGAAAATGTCCGTCTTATTCAAGCCTCACTGTTGTAAACCAATTTAGTAAAGAACTACTTGTTAATTATGTGAGGACGTATATTATATTATATGCTGCACGCTGTAAACGTCAAATTATAAAGAAATCTTGTCTATGGGTGTAATTAGTTATAAGAGACTCCTGTGTATCAAACGCCAAGTAATACGTTGCAGGTGACAATTCGTAACAATTAAAAATGTTGTTACCTGGTTTAATTAATATGTTATTAATTAATATATCTTTCGGTTGTGACCGATGGAACCTTCGGAAAATAGATTATTAAGCAAACAAAATTATAATTATGTTCCTTGAATTTATGATCATACTACTCTATAGACTTAACTTAGTTTTCAATGTTTGCGTAATATTAGCGATATGTATGGAGTATTGACGGAATGTAAGGGGTATTTGTGTCAACCCTAGTCACTCGATGGTAGAAAATTCCTTTCAAATTTTGTACTAAACACAGGGGCGGCTCGTTCTTAGGGCGCTAAGGCGCGCGCCCCCCAGTTTAAATCGTATCATTAAACAATCTATTAATCGTATCATTAAACAATCTATTATCACATCACTAATCGTGAAATTCATCACATATTTCTTTAATACTTCGGACAAGAAAATGTTTTCGTGTTAGGTAATAGCACAAATGTTTTCGGAACAGCATGCCTCTCACGGCGCTTTGTCAGTCGCGCCATTTCTCCAATCCACCACTCTGTCCAAAGTTGAATGAACTTGTAAGCTTATAGCCCGCATTGACACTGTTGACTCGGGCGCGTAGGCTTCCGCGCCGCGTTCAGTAGAAAGTGACGTGAATCCCTCAGTACAACTAATCGCAGACTATTGATAATATGAGATTTATTTTTTTAGTGTTTATAGTTTCTCTGGCATGGTTAATTCAGTGCGGGCATTTGTTTAGTGTTTAGGTTTTGAGTTTGAGTGTTTTTTTAATAATTTAGTTTTTTTGAATAATCACGAATAGTTTAGGGAAATATTGTAGTGTCGAATTATTAGGTTTTGTTTTAACATTTTATCCAACATGGATAATTCAGTGCAGGCGCTTAAAGCAATAACTTTTGCAAGATTAACTCTTGATCAAAAAATTGAACTAAAGTCATTAGGTAGGCCAACTCCTGAATTCTGCATGATGCAAACAGAAAACAAGAAAAGTGAGAATCGTGTTTTCAGAAGGCAACTGCTTTCGAAAGATGCATACCAAAAAAATGACTGGATCTGTGGCTGTGACGTTCAGAAATCTTTGTTCTGTTTTCCATGTATTTTATTTTCTCTCAGAGACAGTGGTGATTGCTTGTGGACTGTAAAAGGGGTTAATGATGTAAAACATCTTACAGAAAAAATTAAGAAGCATGAAATATCCGTCACTCACATGAATAGTGTTGTTGATCTTTCTTTGCTAGGCAAAGTAAACATACTGTCTAGTCTGGACTCGCAATAGAGACTAAACATTGAAAAGCAAAATATTCAAGTCAGCAAAAACAGACATATTTTAAAACGGCTGATTTCATGTGTCAAATTCTGTAGTGTTTTTGAGTTGCCTCTAAGAGGTCATGACGAGTCAGCATCGTCTACAAATCCGGGTGTATACAAAAGTTTAATTAATTTTACTGCGGAGCTGGATTCTGCAATGAAAGACCATTTAGAATCGGCTACTGTATTCAAAGGTACATCGAAAATAATACAAAATGATATATTGGACTGTATGCTTAGTGTCTGCAGGGAAGAAATAGAAAAGGAGATACACGCTTCTGAATTTGTGGCAATCGAATGTGACGAGACAACTGATGTGACAAACCACTGTCAAATGGTATTAGTTTTTAGGTATGTGTTTAAGCGGTCAGTATACGAAAGGTTTTGGGGATTTCTCGCTCCTGAAGGTAAATGTGCAGAAACCTTAGCAAAGTGCATCATGGACAACATCAATCCTCTTCTGCACACATCAAAGGAAAAGTTAATAGCTCAGACTTATGATGATGCTAATGTTATGTGTGGTTCTATTGGAGGTGTACAGGCAAAAATTAGAGAAGTGTATCCGTTCGCATATTTTGTACACTGTTACGCTCATCAACTTAATTTGATATTAGAAAAAGAACAAGTGTAAACAACAAAGTTAGAGTTTTTTTTCTCAAATCTATCTGCCATTCCAGCATTTTTTTCACACTCATCTCTACGAACGAATGTTTTAGAGGAAGTAGTGCAAACCAGGTTACCCAGAGTTTCTATAACAAGATGGAACTACAACATTTGTACAGTCAACGTTATGTACGAAAACCGATATAAGTTGGAGGAATGTTTCGAAGTTCTTGAAGAAAAGTGTACAAACAGACTCACAGCTAATGAGGCAAGTGGTCACAGAAGGGCTCTTCAGGACCAAAATTTCATGTTCTGGCTAACTTTTTTCCATAGAATTCTACCCCATGTGGACATACTGTACCAACAACTACAAAGTAGGAACAAAGACAGTGTAGTGTGGCAAAGTGACATCGGAATTTTTGAAAATGAGTTGCAGAAAGAGAGGGAGAAAATAAATGAAATAGAAACACAAATAAATGAAGAGTTCCCTGAGCAACCAAGAAAAAGGACCAATAATGTTGGATGTAGCACTAGAACAGGGGATGCCAAAAGAAGTATGTGACATCATTATAAATCACGTAAAAGATAGGTTTACTTACACGGGTCACCTAGAAGCAGCTTCATTGATGTCCACTGACTTATTTCCACTTTTTTCTACTAACTTTCCGGAAGAAAAATTCAAGCGAGTGATTCAGCATTACCCTTTCTTACAAGACAACAAACTTCGGAGTAAATTGGAACTATTATACAGGCGGCATGATTTTAATATTAAAGGTGCAATAAAACTTCTTAACTTTATAGAAGAAAACAATCTTACGTCAGTTTTCAAAGACGTGTCGAAACTTCTGAAAATTATCATAACTACGCCCATGACAACTGCCGAACCTGAGCGCTGCTTTTCGACTCTGAAAAGACTAAAGACTTTCTTGAGAAATACAATGAAAAACAATAGACTGAATGCCCTTGCGATGTTATCTATCAACAAGGAACTTGTTAAAGAAATGAAGGACTTTGATGATAGAGTGCTAGAAAAGTTCGTTAATTTAAAAGAAAGGCGAATGGACTTTGTATATAAATAAATGGTCTGCTTAAAGTATAGGTATCATAAAAATAATATAATGTAAATATAGTGTATTAGTTTTTTGTGGAAACAGTATAGACATTCTTGTGGACACTTTCGACAGTTTGTGGTTACGTTTATTAATAAAACTGCTGACTCTCCACAACAGCTCACAATATTTGAGGTGAGTTCAAATTTTTAAATAATCTTTGCATGCTGCACGTGTTACTATTCTTATTTTATTAATAAATTATGCGATAAAACATTGGTGGCATTTGTATTGTGCGTTAAATTCAACGTTGATAAATAATTAAGAAGCCTAAAGGCCGCGCCCTCCAGCCTCTTAAGTCACGAGCCGCCACTGACTAAACACAAGCTAGTTCCGTAATCTCCCGTCCCACCAGCTGCAAACTTTGAGCGCTGTTCCTTGTAATAAGCGTACTTATAGGTTAGTTATTTATTGAGTTTGAATCAATCCTTTTGTAAATTATTCCACCCACTCCATATAGTATTTATTCTGTAATAACTTCAAACGTTATCTCGTACAATAAAGATACTTTATTTATTTTCTCTATTAATTCACAGTCTAGGTTATCTCAAAAAACAATAATACGATCAAATCGATCACCCAGCAATATATCGATTATCAATTACTCAAATTCTAAAAACATATACACATGAAAATAATAATAAATAATTCTTATCCCAGGGTTCGTAAAGTTCTTTGAACCATTAGTAAGGCCAGGTAAAATGCATAATTAAGGTTGCTCAATTTACAAAAATAAAATTATTTACTTTAAATACAGTGAAATGAAAATAAGTTGTTTTTTTACCAAACCGACGAAAATTTCGTCTGGCGGTGGACGTTTGTAAACAGTGGCCAAAATCCAGCTTATCTCGTCTTCATCCAGTGAAACTGCTCTGGTTTTCAATCAAATTGATGGTGGTGTGTACTGGTAAACCCTCAGGAAATCTTCGGGCTTCTATTCTTTTACGATCTTCACAATTCTCTGTCCCAGTGGAATGTAATTAGGATCCTAGCTTCTTCTGCTGCCAATGAAGGTTATTTCTGCCAAACCGAGTCTTCTGGTATTTTCAATAATTCCGTTAGTTCAGGCTTTAATTCTTTTACTGGTCTTCGGTTTATAGTATGAATTGGTTTAATACCGAATCCAGCGGAATTATTTAGTGAATGAGGTGAGAGGCTTTCAATTCTTTTTAACTGTATTCATTTACAATTTGGAAGGTTATTTAATTTTTATTACTCATTAGCATTAAAGTATAATTGTTTTTCAAACAGGGTTTTTCAATTTTGATACATATTTCTTTTAGATTTATTCATATTTTTTTAAATATATCGGTCCATCTCAACCTAATAGCTTGTAACAATCAGAACCAATTCATTCAAATCAACAATTTCTGCACATTTCAGTTGCCTTAACAACCACGTTTTCCATATATCCTTGAGCCGGCATTATAGAATATTACTACTCCTTTCCAATAAAATACTCCATGCTTGGATTAATATTGAATCACCTAAAATTCTCCCCTAACCTTCCTTCCTAAACAGTAAATGTTTTACCAGAGTTTCGTTGGACTGGGTTTCCTAAAAAGGTATTAATTTCCTTTCACTAATATGGAATTTAGGCCTATAGATTCACTTACAACCGTTATAACATTATTTGGTTTTTTAACTTAATTTTCTTTTTACCTGACCTACTGTACAATTAATTATTGGTTACATGGTTAATTACATGAATTTTAATTTACTGGTGGTAACTTTTACATATTAATTAACTGGTTCTGGAACCCTTTATTAATTTATAATATAATTGTCAGAACTACTTGTTAAACTTGAAACACTGGTCACACTCCTGGCCCAGTTTATAAACATTAATTAAAACAACAGTATTTTTCAACTTTATACAATACTTAGAACTTAGTACAGTTCAACATTGGTAACTATACTGGATTGTATACAGACAAATCTAATATAAATATAAACATAATTATTGATGAAGTATTACTATCAAACAACATCAGTTCATTTTTAGCATATTCAAAATACAACATAAATACTCTGTAGACCTTAACATGTCACAGTACAAAAACAAACATTTTATTACATTCAATCATTCATTGGTCTGGCTCTTTTATATTTAACATTAGTCATTGCCTCCTTTTGACTTGAGGTACTTCTCAAGCACATAAACTATTGAACAACCTTAATTCAGGGTATGGTCCTTGACCATATTTCATTCAATTTTTATGTAACGTTGGGGGACCTCAACTATGTTACGTTACATAACACCCCCCCCTTCGAAAGAAGTTTATTTTGTATGAACAAAGTTTAGCAAGAAATAAACGCACAACTTGTATCTGACCAATTGGTTCCCCTATTCATAGTACTTTTATATTTCCGACTGATTGTAAACTGACTGGTAATTCAGACTGGTGGTAATTGCTGTTTTCTTACTCTACTCTCTCTCTCTTGGATGCAAATTCATCAATTATTTATTTCTGGGTAGTGGTACTTCCACATTTTATTTGATAAGGACTGGTCACACTAATCATATTAAACTTGTTTTAACACTCATTTCTATTTACTTCTATAAATTATCTTTATCAATTAAGCTTCGGTCTGCTATCTTCCTTCTATTTTCTTCATCTATACTTCTGGAATATAATATCAATCTATACAGCTATTTTATAATTATCCCTAAAATATTCAATTTCCCTAACATTTTTCCCTATCCTGTGCGGTGGTACCAGTAGGGTGGCCCACTCTGGGTCCATACTCCTCTGTCCATCCTTACACCTTCTGAGACCAGGGGAACATCATCCCTGCTCATAAAAATTATTGCCGGAACATTTCTACGGTCAATACATTAAAATAAAAAAATTATAAGTAGTAGTCAATTAGCGACTAGTACTAAACACTTTTGGGATTCTTCATACTGTAGCTGTTTGCATTTATTTATATATTTCTTCTTCTCCTTGATTCCTTCTTCTTTTCCATTAACTAATAGCATATAACATTATTGATAGGTCTTATATTAAAATTCTTTTGACTTTACTTCTTGTGACATATTTCTCCATATCATTTCTTCTTATATAATCTTCAATTCCGAGAAATTCTAATCATTGTATTAATTATCATCCTCCTTCAGTTTCATTGGAGTCATTAAATTATTCTTTATTCTTCTTATCTGAGCACATTAACATCAATTGTTTTTGTTCATTTAATTTTTCTTCTGTTTGTTACCATTAAAATATTACTTTTTCCTATTATTTCATTTTAAATCAATTCTTTATAACTCTTATTTACTAATCAGTTCTTATTTTTTGTTAAATTAAATGGTTTCGAAATATCTTAAATCGTATTATTTCTGAATATATTAAGTAAGTTGTCCTTACATAGTTTTTATTAAATCGTCTTGTTCCTGGATAAATTGTTGAGTAAGTTGTTCTTACATTTTTTGGAATTTTGGGGTTTTAGTCTCTTCATTTTAAATTATATGGTTTCAAAATAACTTGAGTAAGATGTCCTTACATGCTTTTAGAATTTTGGGGTATTTATTCTCTTCATTATTTATCTTAATTATTATGTATTGGCCTCTGTTCGGGCTGCTCTACCAATATGGCTTTCTGGTGGATTCCGTAAATTATATGCAGTGGTAAATCTTTCAATGGCATCGTCGCAGGTTAGATCATATACATATGGTTCTATGTCCTCTTCGTTACGTCTATTCCTTCCTTCAGCATTCCCAGAATTGGGATTCGGTTTACAGTTTCCACGATGATCCTCTTGGTGATTCCTCTCATCAGCCATGATATAGTTTACCCGAGCTATATGGTTTCCCTGGTCATTACTTGGTGGATTTTCCGAGGGTATGTCTCTCCTTTGTTCCCTGCTTCCTCCATCATGCTCGACGCTCCTATTTCTGTTTTGATTTCTTCCATTATCGTTTCCTTGGTTATTATCCCAATAATCTCTTCCATTGTCCCAATTCCTGCGGCCTGTTCCGTATCTGTTATTCTCATGATTAGTATAGTGATTATTTGGGTAATAATTGTTATGATAACGATTGTTCGTAAATTGGTCATTCATCCTTCTGTGATAGTTATTATTGTTAAACCGATTTGTCCCTGGACGCGACTCTTGATTTGTCTCTTCCCTTCTATTGTGATAATATTCACCTGGCCGTCGAGACCTTTGATAATAGTCTTCCATTTCGTAACTAGCTAATAAGGTTTCCATTGTTTCAACGGTCTTTACTTGTCCACTGCGTCTGGCACGAACTATCTCCTCTTCAAAATGGTATGACAATTTATTCACCAAACACTCCTCTGGTATCCGCGGTTCCAAATGACGCGCTAAACATACTTTTCCCAAAAAGTAAGTAGTTGGGGACTGTTCTTGATTAACATTAAATCTCCCGTTAGTAATGTTATCTCTAATTATGTTCTGTACAGAATCTGACCAATATTTTGATTTAAACGTCCTTTTAAATTCCTCATATTCACTAAGTTCGTTTCGGACAGCCGACCACCAATTATCATTTATACTTTTGAAGCATTCATCTAAATAACTTTTTATCACGTTCCACCAAGTTACTTTAATTCGGTTAAACCATTCGTCTACTCTCTCCAGGAATTCCATGGGATTTCCCCTATAAATTTTAAAATTGATATTATCTTTATGTTCAGGGGCTATGTGATGTGCTAGATACATTGGTCTATTTTGTAAAATCTCTATTGATTCCTTCATATTACTTATTTCTTGATTTTTTATATTTTCTATAGTCTCTTTATGTTGAACTACTTGGGTTTTTATTTGTGTCATTTCGTTATTTACCAATTCAATTCTTCCAGCTATATTAATTTGTACCTCGTCCATTTTCTCTTGTGTTTCTAATTGTACCTGATTTATCATAGTTTTGTAGGTATTTTCTCCATGATTGATTTTGGCCTCTACTTCCCTTGCAAGTTGTACTACGGTTTCATCTGTCTTTTCAAGACTCCCCTTAATTTCATCTATTTTCTGGCTTACTTCCACTTCATTATTATCTACCCTTTTATTGAGTGTTTCATTGACATTCGCAACCCTTTCATTGATAACTTCCCTCAACGCCTGGTTCTGTTCATTTATAATTTGCCGCAACTCCTTATTACTGTTTTCAATTTTCCCGTCAATGTGTTTGTGATTTTCTTGAATCTGCCTTAAGCTCTCATCGTTTCTGTCAAACCTTTCATTGATTTGGTTTAAGCTTTCATTTATCAGCCGGTTATTCTCATAATTTTCCTCTTTATTTCTGTCAAACTTCTCGTTCATTAATTTGATCAAATTCTCACTCAAAATTTCATTTTGTTTCTTTGAGTTTTCGTTGATACTGTCTATTTTATTTTCCAGCTTTTCTGAATTTTCATTTATTCTGTCTAATTTTTCATTAGTTTGTCTTAAACTCTCATTAGTTTGTTTATTGTTCTCCTTCATACTACTCATTAATTCCATTAATTTTTCCCAATTTAATCCTCCTCTGGCTTCCTCCTTATCTGGTTGGTCCCCTTGGGTATCCTCTGTATTGCTCGCCTGTTGGTCCATTTCAGTATCTGTACCTGCCTCTGTTTCTTCTTCCCTCCTATCTTCTTCTGTTTCTTGTTCCTTCTCCATTCTTTTCGTAACCCCTCTCGTATGCATTCCTGTGCCTCTAATGGTTGCCTGCTGAAGTTAAGTATCAATTAATATGATTTTTACTTAACTAAAGCCCACTCGTTGAGCGCCAATTTGTAAAATAACTAAATAATTAGTTATGGTGTTAATAGAAGATGATGATGATGATGCCCCACGTTGTGAGCGTCAATTTGTAAATAAACTAGATTCCTCTCCTTAAAACCCCACTGTTGGGCTGGCCAATTTGTAATAAACTAAGTATGTGCCGGTACTAGCGAAAATGTCCGTCTTATTCAAGCCTCACTGTTGTAAACCAATTTAGTAAAGAACTACTTGTTAATTATGTGAGGACGTATATTATATTATATGCTGCACGCTGTAAACGTCAAATTATAAAGAAATCTTGTCTATGGGTGTAATTAGTTATAAGAGACTCCTGTGTATCAAACGCCAAGTAATACGTTGCAGGTGACAATTCGTAACAATTAAAAATGTTGTTACCTGGTTTAATTAATATGTTATTAATTAATATATCTTTTGGTTGTGACCGATGGAACCTTCGGAAAATAGATTATTAAGCAAACAAAATTATAATTATGTTCCTTGAATTTATGATCATACTACTCTATAGACTTAACTTAGTTTTCAATGTTTGCGTAATATTAGCGATATGTATGGAGTATTGACGGAATGTAAGGGGTATTTGTGTCAACCCTAGTCACTCGATGGTAGAAAATTCCTTTCAAATTTTGTACTAAACACAGGGGCGGCTCGTTCTTAGGGCGCTAAGGCGCGCGCCCCCCAGTTTAAATCGTATCATTAAACAATCTATTAATCGTATCATTAAACAATCTATTATCACATCACTAATCGTGAAATTCATCACATATTTCTTTAATACTTCGGACAAGAAAATGTTTTCGTGTTAGGTAATAGCACAAATGTTTTCGGAACAGCATGCCTCTCACGGCGCTTTGTCAGTCGCGCCATTTCTCCAATCCACCACTCTGTCCAAAGTTGAATGAACTTGTAAGCTTATAGCCCGCATTGACACTGTTGACTCGGGCGCGTAGGCTTCCGCGCCGCGTTCAGTAGAAAGTGACGTGAATCCCTCAGTACAACTAATCGCAGACTATTGATAATATGAGATTTATTTTTTTAGTGTTTATAGTTTCTCTGGCATGGTTAATTCAGTGCGGGCATTTGTTTAGTGTTTAGGTTTTGAGTTTGAGTGTTTTTTTAATAATTTAGTTTTTTTGAATAATCACGAATAGTTTAGGGAAATATTGTAGTGTCGAATTATTAGGTTTTGTTTTAACATTTTATCCAACATGGATAATTCAGTGCAGGCGCTTAAAGCAATAACTTTTGCAAGATTAACTCTTGATCAAAAAATTGAACTAAAGTCATTAGGTAGGCCAACTCCTGAATTCTGCATGATGCAAACAGAAAACAAGAAAAGTGAGAATCGTGTTTTCAGAAGGCAACTGCTTTCGAAAGATGCATACCAAAAAAATGACTGGATCTGTGGCTGTGACGTTCAGAAATCTTTGTTCTGTTTTCCATGTATTTTATTTTCTCTCAGAGACAGTGGTGATTGCTTGTGGACTGTAAAAGGGGTTAATGATGTAAAACATCTTACAGAAAAAATTAAGAAGCATGAAATATCCGTCACTCACATGAATAGTGTTGTTGATCTTTCTTTGCTAGGCAAAGTAAACATACTGTCTAGTCTGGACTCGCAATAGAGACTAAACATTGAAAAGCAAAATATTCAAGTCAGCAAAAACAGACATATTTTAAAACGGCTGATTTCATGTGTCAAATTCTGTAGTGTTTTTGAGTTGCCTCTAAGAGGTCATGACGAGTCAGCATCGTCTACAAATCCGGGTGTATACAAAAGTTTAATTAATTTTACTGCGGAGCTGGATTCTGCAATGAAAGACCATTTAGAATCGGCTACTGTATTCAAAGGTACATCGAAAATAATACAAAATGATATATTGGACTGTATGCTTAGTGTCTGCAGGGAAGAAATAGAAAAGGAGATACACGCTTCTGAATTTGTGGCAATCGAATGTGACGAGACAACTGATGTGACAAACCACTGTCAAATGGTATTAGTTTTTAGGTATGTGTTTAAGCGGTCAGTATACGAAAGGTTTTGGGGATTTCTCGCTCCTGAAGGTAAATGTGCAGAAACCTTAGCAAAGTGCATCATGGACAACATCAATCCTCTTCTGCACACATCAAAGGAAAAGTTAATAGCTCAGACTTATGATGATGCTAATGTTATGTGTGGTTCTATTGGAGGTGTACAGGCAAAAATTAGAGAAGTGTATCCGTTCGCATATTTTGTACACTGTTACGCTCATCAACTTAATTTGATATTAGAAAAAGAACAAGTGTAAACAACAAAGTTAGAGTTTTTTTTCTCAAATCTATCTGCCATTCCAGCATTTTTTTCACACTCATCTCTACGAACGAATGTTTTAGAGGAAGTAGTGCAAACCAGGTTACCCAGAGTTTCTATAACAAGATGGAACTACAACATTTGTACAGTCAACGTTATGTACGAAAACCGATATAAGTTGGAGGAATGTTTCGAAGTTCTTGAAGAAAAGTGTACAAACAGACTCACAGCTAATGAGGCAAGTGGTCACAGAAGGGCTCTTCAGGACCAAAATTTCATGTTCTGGCTAACTTTTTTCCATAGAATTCTACCCCATGTGGACATACTGTACCAACAACTACAAAGTAGGAACAAAGACAGTGTAGTGTGGCAAAGTGACATCGGAATTTTTGAAAATGAGTTGCAGAAAGAGAGGGAGAAAATAAATGAAATAGAAACACAAATAAATGAAGAGTTCCCTGAGCAAACAAGAAAAAGGACCAATAATGTTGGATGTAGCACTAGAACAGGGGATGCCAAAAGAAGTATGTGACATCATTATAAATCACGTAAAAGATAGGTTTACTTACACGGGTCACCTAGAAGCAGCTTCATTGATGTCCACTGACTTATTTCCACTTTTTTCTACTAACTTTCCGGAAGAAAAATTCAAGCGAGTGATTCAGCATTACCCTTTCTTACAAGACAACAAACTTCGGAGTAAATTGGAACTATTATACAGGCGGCATGATTTTAATATTAAAGGTGCAATAAAACTTCTTAACTTTATAGAAGAAAACAATCTTACGTCAGTTTTCAAAGACGTGTCGAAACTTCTGAAAATTATCATAACTACGCCCATGACAACTGCCGAACCTGAGCGCTGCTTTTCGACTCTGAAAAGACTAAAGACTTTCTTGAGAAATACAATGAAAAACAATAGACTGAATGCCCTTGCGATGTTATCTATCAACAAGGAACTTGTTAAAGAAATGAAGGACTTTGATGATAGAGTGCTAGAAAAGTTCGTTAATTTAAAAGAAAGGCGAATGGACTTTGTATATAAATAAATGGTCTGTTTAAAGTATAGGTATCATAAAAATAATATAATGTAAATATAGTGTATTAGTTTTTTGTGGAAACAGTATAGACATTCTTGTGGACACTTTCGACAGTTTGTGGTTACGTTTATTAATAAAACTGCTGACTCTCCACAACAGCTCACAATATTTGAGGTGAGTTCAAATTTTTAAATAATCTTTGCATGCTGCACGTGTTACTATTCTTATTTTATTAATAAATTATGCGATAAAACATTGGTGGCATTTGTATTGTGCGTTAAATTCAACGTTGATAAATAATTAAGAAGCCTAAAGGCCGTGCCCTCCAGCCTCTTAAGTCACGAGCCGCCACTGACTAAACACAAGCTAGTTCCGTAATCTCCCGTCCCACCAGCTGCAAACTTTGAGCGCTGTTCCTTGTAATAAGCGTACTTATAGGTTAGTTATTTATTGAGTTTGAATCAATCCTTTTGTAAATTATTCCACCCACTACATATAGTATTTATTCTGTAATAACTTCAAACGTTATCTCGTACAATAAAGATACTTTATTTATTTTCTCTATTAATTCACAGTCTAGGTTATCTCAAAAAACAATAATACGATCAAATCGATCACCCAGCAATATATCGATTATCAATTACTCAAATTCTAAAAACATATACACATGAAAATAATAATAAATAATTCTTATCCCAGGGTTCGTAAAGTTCTTTGAACCATTAGTAAGGCCAGGTAAAATGCATAATTAAGGTTGCTCAATTTACAAAAATAAAATTATTTACTTTAAATACAGTGAAATGAAAATAAGTTGTTTTTTTACCAAACCGACGAAAATTTCGTCTGGCGGTGGACGTTTGTAAACAGTGGCCAAAATCCAGCTTATCTCGTCTTCATCCAGTGAAACTGCTCTGGTTTTCAATCAAATTGATGGTGGTGTGTACTGGTAAACCCTCAGGAAATCTTCGGGCTTCTATTCTTCTTTTACGATCTTCACAATTCTCTGTCCCAGTGGAATGTAATTAGGATCCTAGCTTCTTCTGCTGCCAATGAAGGTTATTTCTGCCAAACCGAGTCTTCTGGTATTTTCAATAATTCCGTTAGTTCAGGCTTTAATTCTTTTACTGGTCTTCGGTTTATAGTATGAATTGGTTTAATACCGAATCCAGCGGAATTATTTAGTGAATGAGGTGAGAGGCTTTCAATTCTTTTTAACTGTATTCATTTACAATTTGGAAGGTTATTTAATTTTTATTACTCATTAGCATTAAAGTATAATTGTTTTTCAAACAGGGTTTTTCAATTTTGATACATATTTCTTTTAGATTTATTCATATTTTTTTAAATATATCGGTCCATCTCAACCTAATAGCTTGTAACAATCAGAACCAATTCATTCAAATCAACAACTTCTGCACATTTCAGTTGCCTTAACAACCACGTTTTCTATATATCCTTGAGCCGGCATTATAGAATATTACTACTCCTTTCCAATAAAATACTCCATGCTTGGATTAATATTGAATCACCTAAAATTCTCCCCTAACCTTCCTTCCTAAACAGTAAATGTTTTACCAGAGTTTCGTTGGACTGGGTTTCCTAAAAAGGTATTAATTTCCTTTCACTAATATGGAATTTAGGCCTATAGATTCACTTACAACCGTTATAACATTATTTGGTTTTTTAACTTAATTTTCTTTTTACCTGACCTACTGTACAATTAATTATTGGTTACATGGTTAATTACATGAATTTTAATTTACTGGTGGTTACTTTTACATATTAATTAACTGGTTCTGGAACCCTTTATTAATTTATAATATAATTGTCAGAACTACTTGTTAAACTTGAAACACTGGTCACACTCCTGGCCCAGTTTATAAACATTAATTAAAACAACAGTATTTTTCAACTTTATACAATACTTAGAACTTAGTACAGTTCAACATTGGTAACTATACTGGATTGTATACAGACAAATCTAATATAAATATAAACATAATTATTGATGAAGTATTACTATCAAACAACATCAGTTCATTTTTAGCATATTCAAAATACAACATAAATACTCTGTAGACCTTAACATGTCACAGTACAAAAACAAACATTTTATTACATTCAATCATTCATTGGTCTGGCTCTTTTATATTTAACATTAGTCATTGCCTCCTTTTGACTTGAGGTACTTCTCAAGCACATAAACTATTGAACAACCTTAATTCAGGGTATGGTCCTTGACCATATTTCATTCAATTTTTATGTAACGTTGGGGGACCTCAACTATGTTACGTTACATAACACCCCCCCCTTCGAAAGAAGTTTATTTTGTATGAACAAAGTTTAGCAAGAAATAAACGCACAACTTGTATCTGACCAATTGGTTCCCCTATTCATAGTACTTTTATATTTCCGACTGATTGTAAACTGACTGGTAATTCAGACTGGTGGTAATTGCTGTTTTCTTACTCTACTCTCTCTCTCTTGGATGCAAATTCATCAATTATTTATTTCTGGGTAGTGGTACTTCCACATTTTATTTGATAAGGACTGGTCACACTAATCATATTAAACTTGTTTTAACACTCATTTCTATTTACTTCTATAAATTATCTTTATCAATTAAGCTTCGGTCTGCTATCTTCCTTCTATTTTCTTCATCTATACTTCTGGAATATAATATCAATCTATACAGCTATTTTATAATTATCCCTAAAATATTCAATTTCCCTAACATTTTTCCCTATCCTGTGCGGTGGTACCAGTAGGGTGGCCCACTCTCGGTCCATACTCCTCTGTCCATCCTTACACCTTCTGAGACCAGGGGAACATCATCCCTGCTCATAAAAATTATTGCCGGAACATTTCTACGGTCAATACATTAAAATAAAAAAATTATAAGTAGTAGTCAATTAGCGACTAGTACTAAACACTTTTGGGATTCTTCATACTGTAGCTGTTTGCATTTATTTATATATTTCTTCTTCTCCTTGATTCCTTCTTCTTTTCCATTAACTAATAGCATATAACATTATTGATAGGTCTTATATTAAAATTCTTTTGACTTTACTTCTTGTGACATATTTCTCCATATCATTTCTTCTTATATAATCTTCAATTCCGAGAAATTCTAATCATTGTATTAATTATCATCCTCCTTCAGTTTCATTGGAGTCATTAAATTATTCTTTATTCTTCTTATCTGAGCACATTACCATCAATTGTTTTTGTTCATTTAATTTTTCTTCTGTTTGTTACCATTAAAATATTACTTTTTCCTATTATTTCATTTTAAATCAATTCTTTATAACTCTTATTTACTAATCAGTTCTTATTTTTTGTTAAATTAAATGGTTTCGAAATATCTTAAATCGTATTATTTCTGAATATATTAAGTAAGTTGTCCTTACATAGTTTTTATTAAATCGTCTTGTTCCTGGATAAATTGTTGAGTAAGTTGTTCTTACATTTTTTGGAATTTTGGGGTTTTAGTCTCTTCATTTTAAATTATATGGTTTCAAAATAACTTGAGTAAGATGTCCTTACATGCTTTTAGAATTTTGGGGTATTTATTCTCTTCATTATTTATCTTAATTATTATGTATTGGCCTCTGTTCGGGCTGCTCTACCAATATGGCTTTCTGGTGGATTCCGTAAATTATATGCAGTGGTAAATCTTTCAATGGCATCGTCGCAGGTTAGATCATATACATATGGTTCTATGTCCTCTTCGTTACGTCTATTCCTTCCTTCAGCATTCCCAGAATTGGGATTCGGTTTACAGTTTCCACGATGATCCTCTTGGTGATTCCTCTCATCAGCCATGATATAGTTTACCCGAGCTATATGGTTTCCCTGGTCATTACTTGGTGGATTTTCCGAGGGTATGTCTCTCCTTTGTTCCCTGCTTCCTCCATCATGCTCGACGCTCCTATTTCTGTTTTGATTTCTTCCATTATCGTTTCCTTGGTTATTATCCCAATAATCTCTTCCATTGTCCCAATTCCTGCGGCCTGTTCCGTATCTGTTATTCTCATGATTAGTATAGTGATTATTTGGGTAATAATTGTTACGATAACGATTGTTCGTAAATTGGTCATTCATCCTTCTGTGATAGTTATTATTGTTAAACCGATTTGTCCCTGGACGCGACTCTTGATTTGTCTCTTCCCTTCTATTGTGATAATATTCACCTGGCCGTCGAGACCTTTGATAATAGTCTTCCATTTCGTAACTAGCTAATAAGGTTTCCATTGTTTCAACGGTCTTTACTTGTCCACTGCGTCTGGCACGAACTATCTCCTCTTCAAAATGGTATGACAATTTATTCACCAAACACTCCTCTGGTATCCGCGGTTCCAAATGACGCGCTAAACATACTTTTCCCAAAAAGTAAGTAGTTGGGGACTGTTCTTGATTAACATTAAATCTCCCGTTAGTAATGTTATCTCTAATCATGTTCTGTACAGAATCTGACCAATATTTTGATTTAAACGTCCTTTTAAATTCCTCATATTCACTAAGTTCGTTTCGGACAGCCGACCACCAATTATCATTTATACTTTTGAAGCATTCATCTAAATAACTTTTTATCACGTTCCACCAAGTTACTTTAATTCGGTTAAACCATTCGTCTACTCTCTCCAGGAATTCCATGGGATTTCCCCTATAAATTTTAAAATTGATATTATCTTTATGTTCAGGGGCTATGTGATGTGCTAGATACATTGGTCTATTTTGTAAAATCTCTATTGATTCCTTCATATTACTTATTTCTTGATTTTTTATATTTTCTATAGTCTCTTTATGTTGAACTACTTGGGTTTTTATTTGTGTCATTTCGTTATTTACCAATTCAATTCTTCCAGCTATATTAATTTGTACCTCGTCCATTTTCTCTTGTGTTTCTAATTGTACCTGATTTATCATAGTTTTGTAGGTATTTTCTCCATGATTGATTTTGGCCTCTACTTCCCTTGCAAGTTGTACTACGGTTTCATCTGTCTTTTCAAGACTCCCCTTAATTTCATCTATTTTCTGGCTTACTTCCACTTCATTATTATCTACCCTTTTATTGAGTGTTTCATTGACATTCGCAACCCTTTCATTGATAACTTCCCTCAACGCCTGGTTCTGTTCATTTATAATTTGCCGCAACTCCTTATTACTGTTTTCAATTTTCCCGTCAATGTGTTTGTGATTTTCTTGAATCTGCCTTAAGCTCTCATCGTTTCTGTCAAACCTTTCATTGATTTGGTTTAAGCTTTCATTTATCAGCCGGTTATTCTCATAATTTTCCTCTTTATTTCTGTCAAACTTCTCGTTCATTAATTTGATCAAATTCTCACTCAAAATTTCATTTTGTTTCTTTGAGTTTTCGTTGATACTGTCTATTTTATTTTCCAGCTTTTCTGAATTTTCATTTATTCTGTCTAATTTTTCGTTAGTTTGTCTTAAACTCTCATTAGTTTGTTTATTGTTCTCCTTCATACTACTCATTAATTCCATTAATTTTTCCCAATTTAATCCTCCTCTGGCTTCCTCCTTATCTGGTTGGTCCCCTTGGGTATCCTCTGTATTGCTCGCCTGTTGGTCCATTTCAGTATCTGTACCTGCCTCTGTTTCTTCTTCCCTCCTATCTTCTTCTGTTTCTTGTTCCTTCTCCATTCTTTTCGTAACCCCTCTCGTATGCATTCCTGTGCCTCTAATGGTTGCCTGCTGAAGTTAAGTATCAATTAATATGATTTTTACTTAACTAAAGCCCACTCGTTGAGCGCCAATTTGTAAAATAACTAAATAATTAGTTATGGTGTTAATAGAAGATGATGATGATGATGCCCCACGTTGTGAGCGTCAATTTGTAAATAAACTAGATTCCTCTCCTTAAAACCCCACTGTTGGGCTGGCCAATTTGTAATAAACTAAGTATGTGCCGGTACTAGCGAAAATGTCCGTCTTATTCAAGCCTCACTGTTGTAAACCAATTTAGTAAAGAACTACTTGTTAATTATGTGAGGACGTATATTATATTATATGCTGCACGCTGTAAACGTCAAATTATAAAGAAATCTTGTCTATGGGTGTAATTAGTTATAAGAGACTCCTGTGTATCAAACGCCAAGTAATACGTTGCAGGTGACAATTCGTAACAATTAAAAATGTTGTTACCTGGTTTAATTAATATGTTATTAATTAATATATCTTTCGGTTGTGACCGATGGAACCTTCGGAAAATAGATTATTAAGCAAACAAAATTATAATTATGTTCCTTGAATTTATGATCATACTACTCTATAGACTTAACTTAGTTTTCAATGTTTGCGTAATATTAGCGATATGTATGGAGTATTGACGGAATGTAAGGGGTATTTGTTTCAACCCTAGTCACTCGATGGTAGAAAATTCCTTTCAAATTTTGTACTAAACACAGGGGCGGCTCGTTCTTAGGGCGCTAAGGCGCGCGCCCCCCAGTTTAAATCGTATCATTAAACAATCTATTAATCGTATCATTAAACAATCTATTATCACATCACTAATCGTGAAATTCATCACATATTTCTTTAATACTTCGGACAAGAAAATGTTTTCGTGTTAGGTAATAGCACAAATGTTTTCGGAACAGCATGCCTCTCACGGCGCTTTGTCAGTCGCGCCATTTCTCCAATCCACCACTCTGTCCAAAGTTGAATGAACTTGTAAGCTTATAGCCCGCATTGACACTGTTGACTCGGGCGCGTAGGCTTCCGCGCCGCGTTCAGTAGAAAGTGACGTGAATCCCTCAGTACAACTAATCGCAGACTATTGATAATATGAGATTTATTTTTTTAGTGTTTATAGTTTCTCTGGCATGGTTAATTCAGTGCGGGCATTTGTTTAGTGTTTAGGTTTTGAGTTTGAGTGTTTTTTTAATAATTTAGTTTTTTTGAATAATCACGAATAGTTTAGGGAAATATTGTAGTGTCGAATTATTAGGTTTTGTTTTAACATTTTATCCAACATGGATAATTCAGTGCAGGCGCTTAAAGCAATAACTTTTGCAAGATTAACTCTTGATCAAAAAATTGAACTAAAGTCATTAGGTAGGCCAACTCCTGAATTCTGCATGATGCAAACAGAAAACAAGAAAAGTGAGAATCGTGTTTTCAGAAGGCAACTGCTTTCGAAAGATGCATACCAAAAAAATGACTGGATCTGTGGCTGTGACGTTCAGAAATCTTTGTTCTGTTTTCCATGTATTTTATTTTCTCTCAGAGACAGTGGTGATTGCTTGTGGACTGTAAAAGGGGTTAATGATGTAAAACATCTTACAGAAAAAATTAAGAAGCATGAAATATCCGTCACTCACATGAATAGTGTTGTTGATCTTTCTTTGCTAGGCAAAGTAAACATACTGTCTAGTCTGGACTCGCAATAGAGACTAAACATTGAAAAGCAAAATATTCAAGTCAGCAAAAACAGACATATTTTAAAACGGCTGATTTCATGTGTCAAATTCTGTAGTGTTTTTGAGTTGCCTCTAAGAGGTCATGACGAGTCAGCATCGTCTACAAATCCGGGTGTATACAAAAGTTTAATTAATTTTACTGCAGAGCTGGATTCTGCAATGAAAGACCATTTAGAATCGGCTACTGTATTCAAAGGTACATCGAAAATAATACAAAATGATATATTGGACTGTATGCTTAGTGTCTGCAGGGAAGAAATAGAAAAGGAGATACACGCTTCTGAATTTGTGGCAATCGAATGTGACGAGACAACTGATGTGACAAACCACTGTCAAATGGTATTAGTTTTTAGGTATGTGTTTAAGCGGTCAGTATACGAAAGGTTTTGGGGATTTCTCGCTCCTGAAGGTAAATGTGCAGAAACCTTAGCAAAGTGCATCATGGACAACATCAATCCTCTTCTGCACACATCAAAGGAAAAGTTAATAGCTCAGACTTATGATGATGCTAATGTTATGTGTGGTTCTATTGGAGGTGTACAGGCAAAAATTAGAGAAGTGTATCCGTTCGCATATTTTGTACACTGTTACGCTCATCAACTTAATTTGATATTAGAAAAAGAACAAGTGTAAACAACAAAGTTAGAGTTTTTTTTCTCAAATCTATCTGCCATTCCAGCATTTTTTTCACACTCATCTCTACGAACGAATGTTTTAGAGGAAGTAGTGCAAACCAGGTTACCCAGAGTTTCTATAACAAGATGGAACTACAACATTTGTACAGTCAACGTTATGTACGAAAACCGATATAAGTTGGAGGAATGTTTCGAAGTTCTTGAAGAAAAGTGTACAAACAGACTCACAGCTAATGAGGCAAGTGGTCACAGAAGGGCTCTTCAGGACCAAAATTTCATGTTCTGGCTAACTTTTTTCCATAGAATTCTACCCCATGTGGACATACTGTACCAACAACTACAAAGTAGGAACAAAGACAGTGTAGTGTGGCAAAGTGACATAGGAATTTTTGAAAATGAGTTGCAGAAAGAGAGGGAGAAAATAAATGAAATAGAAACACAAATAAATGAAGAGTTCCCTGAGCAACCAAGAAAAAGGACCAATAATGTTGGATGTAGCACTAGAACAGGGGATGCCAAAAGAAGTATGTGACATCATTATAAATCACGTAAAAGATAGGTTTACTTACACGGGTCACCTAGAAGCAGCTTCATTGATGTCCACTGACTTATTTCCACTTTTTTCTACTAACTTTCCGGAAGAAAAATTCAAGCGAGTGATTCAGCATTACCCTTTCTTACAAGACAACAAACTTCGGAGTAAATTGGAACTATTATACAGGCGGCATGATTTTAATATTAAAGGTGCAATAAAACTTCTTAACTTTATAGAAGAAAACAATCTTACGTCAGTTTTCAAAGAAGTGTCGAAACTTCTGAAAATTATCATAACTACGCCCATGACAACTGCCGAACCTGAGCGCTGCTTTTCGACTCTGAAAAGACTAAAGACTTTCTTGAGAAATACAATGAAAAACAATAGACTGAATGCCCTTGCGATGTTATCTATCAACAAGGAACTTGTTAAAGAAATGAAGGACTTTGATGATAGAGTGCTAGAAAAGTTCGTTAATTTAAAAGAAAGGCGAATGGACTTTGTATATAAATAAATGGTCTGTTTAAAGTATAGGTATCATAAAAATAATATAATGTAAATATAGTGTATTAGTTTTTTGTGGAAACAGTATAGACATTCTTGTGGACACTTTCGACAGTTTGTGGTTACGTTTATTAATAAAACTGCTGACTCTCCACAACAGCTCACAATATTTGAGGTGAGTTCAAATTTTTAAATAATCTTTGCATGCTGCACGTGTTACTATTCTTATTTTATTAATAAATTATGCGATAAAACATTGGTGGCATTTGTATTGTGCGTTAAATTCAACGTTGATAAATAATTAAGAAGCCTAAAGGCCGCGCCCTCCAGCCTCTTAAGTCACGAGCCGCCACTGACTAAACACAAGCTAGTTCCGTAATCTCCCGTCCCACCAGCTGCAAACTTTGAGCGCTGTTCCTTGTAATAAGCGTACTTATAGGTTAGTTATTTATTGAGTTTGAATCAATCCTTTTGTAAATTATTCCACCCACTCCATATAGTATTTATTCTGTAATAACTTCAAACGTTATCTCGTACAATAAAGATACTTTATTTATTTTCTCTATTAATTCACAGTCTAGGTTATCTCAAAAAACAATAATACGATCAAATCGATCACCCAGCAATATATCGATTATCAATTACTCAAATTCTAAAAACATATACACATGAAAATAATAATAAATAATTCTTATCCCAGGGTTCGTAAAGTTCTTTGAACCATTAGTAAGGCCAGGTAAAATGCATAATTAAGGTTGCTCAATTTACAAAAATAAAATTATTTACTTTAAATACAGTGAAATGAAAATAAGTTGTTTTTTTACCAAACCGACGAAAATTTCGTCTGGCGGTGGACGTTTGTAAACAGTGGCCAAAATCCAGCTTATCTCGTCTTCATCCAGTGAAACTGCTCTGGTTTTCAATCAAATTGATGGTGGTGTGTACTGGTAAACCCTCAGGAAATCTTCGGGCTTCTATTCTTTTACGATCTTCACAATTCTCTGTCCCAGTGGAATGTAATTAGTCTTCTGGTATTTTCAATAATTCCGTTAGTTCAGGCTTTAATTCTTTTACTGGTCTTCGGTTTATAGTATGAATTGGTTTAATACCGAATCCAGCGGAATTATTTAGTGAATGAGGTGAGAGGCTTTCAATTCTTTTTAACTGTATTCATTTACAATTTGGAAGGTTATTTAATTTTTATTACTCATTAGCATTAAAGTATAATTGTTTTTCAAACAGGGTTTTTCAATTTTGATACATATTTCTTTTAGATTTATTCATATTTTTTTAAATATATCGGTCCATCTCAACCTAATAGCTTGTAACAATCAGAACCAATTCATGCAAATCAACAACTTCTGCACATTTCAGTTGCCTTAACAACCACGTTTTCTATATATCCTTGAGCCGGCATTATAGAATATTACTACTCCTTTCCAATAAAATACTCCATGCTTGGATTAATATTGAATCACCTAAAATTCTCCCCTAACCTTCCTTCCTAAACAGTAAATGTTTTACCAGAGTTTCGTTGGACTGGGTTTCCTAAAAAGGTATTAATTTCCTTTCACTAATATGGAATTTAGGCCTATAGATTCACTTACAACCGTTATAACATTATTTGGTTTTTTAACTTAATTTTCTTTTTACCTGACCTACTGTACAATTAATTATTGGTTACATGGTTAATTACATGAATTTTAATTTACTGGTGGTTACTTTTACATATTAATTAACTGGTTCTGGAACCCTTTATTAATTTATAATATAATTGTCAGAACTACTTGTTAAACTTGAAACACTGGTCACACTCCTGGCCCAGTTTATAAACATTAATTAAAACAACAGTATTTTTCAACTTTATACAATACTTAGAACTTAGTACAGTGCCTAACATTGGTAACTATACTGGATTGTATACAGACAAATCTAATATAAATATAAACATAATTATTGATGAAGTATTACTATCAAACAACATCAGTTCATTTTTAGCATATTCAAAATACAACATAAATACTCTGTAGACCTTAACATGTCACAGTACAAAAACAAACATTTTATTACATTCAATCATTCATTGGTCTGGCTCTTTTATATTTAACATTAGTCATTGCCTCCTTTTGACTTGAGGTACTTCTCAAGCACATAAACTATTGAACAACCTTAATTCAGGGTATGGTCCTTGACCATATTTCATTCAATTTTTATGTAACATTGGAGGACCTCAACTATGTTACGTTACATAACATATATATATATATATTGTTACAACACAAATAAGCCATACCAGAGATGAAAAAGATGATACTAAATATAAATATACTTCATATAAAATAAAATATTAAATATAAATAAAATGTAAAGACAATGGCACGACAAACGACGACATGACCTAACCCAAGTGATTGACCAAACAAACAGGAAAAACAAAGAAGAAGGGAAAAAACCGATACCAAATAAGAATCAAGTCAATTGAAGGAAGTGAATGAATCCATACAACCAAATGAAATAAAACCCAAACGAGAAAGGGAGAACCAAATTAAAATGAAGCCATTGGAAATTGAAGGAGAAGAAAAAGAAAAATGAAAATGAAACTAAAGTGAAACCAAGGGATAAGAAACAAACCAATAATATAAAATATGTAAGGGAGAAATGGTACACTCAAGTATAATATTGGGAATACAGCCAACGATTATCCAATACCAGAAATAAATATTATTCTCAATTAAATAATTAATGTAACTGTTTTAACCAAAACCCAGTAAAGTAATATAATAAAAAGAAAAGTACACTAACCCAAGAATTAGAGTTAGATGTAATAAAACTCTATAGAAATATAACCTTAGTAATACTATGCATAATATTTGTAAAGAAAGAAATAGTGAGAAAGTAAAGTGACAAAGAGAAGTAATTATAGGGATTACCCACTAAGAAACACTTAATGTAAACAGTTAAAGAGTGCAATAGTGAAGGAGTGAAACCCCAAAATAGTTAGAAACCATATTTATGGCAATAAAACGCTTAATAATCAATAATAAACAATAATTGATTAATGGTGAATCAAATAATAATTAAGAATAATGTGATTAAAAGTGAACCAAACTAGTAATTAAAAATATGTGGTTTATGATAATATTAAATGTAAACAATCAGTAATATGAAATGAACACTGGAAAGTGAAAAGTGATGATGACGTTGTTAATTAAGAAAGGATTTTTAAGAGAAGTAAGTTTAATTGTAAACGATTGTAATTAAAGGGGAGGATCCCATGAAAAGATAAACAGCTAGTGTTAACATGGATTGAAAGTAGAGTTTAATTAGGGAATAAGAAGTTAATAATGTAATAAATAAACACCCCAGATTGTAAGGGAAAACCAATTAAGTAAATTCAAAAGGTGTGATGTTAATTAACACCCAAAAAATAGTAATTAATGAAATGAGTTGTAAACAAACTTTACTTAATAATTGTTAAATAATTGTGTAATTATAATTATGAATAGGATATGACTGAAGAGATTGTACAGAGCATATGCCTAGATGTTATGTTTTTAATTGATGAAGAATAGGGAGTGGTAGCCATATTGTTAACAAAGGCAAAATAGATAATTAAGAAGTTAAGACTATACAAATCTAATTATACTAGAAAATCAATTAATGTAGAAAATAACAGAACCATACAAATGGGATAACAAACAAAACAAAACACATTAGAATAAAATGAGACATCATTTGTATAAATTCAGTAAATATGGTCAAAGCCTAGTGCCTCTGAAATGCATAACTGTCAAAACAAATAATTGCTAATTGTATAAAATCCACAAGAAAATTAACAAATCTAAGGCGAGTAACTAGCCAAGAATAATGTGTAAATCATTTTAAAAGAAAAATGTTACAATAAGAACTTAAATTAAAAGAAATATGTAATTAACAAATGTTAACATAATTAGACAAAAGTTAATATCTAATAGAACACAACCTTATGAGGTATTATTTTAATCTTTGAAAGGAAAGACAAACAGTAGTGATAATATTTAATACTCAGGAAGGAAGATAGAGGAACAAAATCAATCAGAAAATATACAGTAATTTTGAATAAAAATTCAAATATGATAACAATGGTAATAAACCATGCCTTAGCCAATCAAAGGGTTCAGGTTACCATAGTAACATAATTTACCATAGAATACCATACCATTGGTTACTAATTTTCCGTTAATTTTCAGTACTCATATAATGACGCTTATGTAGCAGGGACGCAAGATTTTGTATGACATAAATTTTACTTTAAAATGTTAAAAAACTAGTCAAAAGTCAAAAACATATACCAGTGAGAAGGAGATGAACAGTAATAACATTTAACTGATGTCCAGGAACAATTTAAACGAAAATTAAAAGCAGAAATTCCCAAGACTAATATGAAAAGGACACCAGCAGCCTAAGTCACTCAAAATTGATGAATTTTCCATTTCCAATGAACAACGATCTATCACAAACCTTCTGAACTGATAAGTATCATTTAAATACCCAAATTCCAGGAATAAATGCACTTTAAATATTTCTCGAATCTATACAAACTCTCACTATGAATTGAAAATAATTTCTTTCAAGGATTAAATAAAATAAACTTACATAGAAAAACTTGTTAACTAAAAAATAACCTCGCACTAGATTGCGAACTTTTGAAACACATATTACTACACTGCAGAACAAATTGTAGCCACACTTTATATTATTTAAGTACGAATAATGTAAGGTAGTGTACTTTTTTATGGTAATCATATTTAATGTTTTCTTTGTGATCAAAAGGACTCCAGATTTTGAATGAGTTTACATATAAAATACAAACAGTAGCCATTACTGCATCAAGTAACTCGTTTCAATACCGATTTCGTCAACTTGGATAAAGCGTTTCATGTTTAATGTCGGAGCAAATTTATTAAATACTAAATAATAATATTATTGTCAAATAGCATAATTACCAAACAACCATTAAAGAAACAGTACAGAGTGTAACCATTGTTTTATTTCATAAGAAATTGTACTATATATGTGTGGGTTAGCGAACTTACAGATTAGACAACCAGCGCTTTCGCTACCTGTGCGATACAGCAAGCTGTACAAAGGCGGGAACCAATTCGAATGCTCCGGCCGTCATCGCTGAAAACACCTTTTTAACATATTATTTCATAAATTTAATTGTTTTCAACAAACAATTTGGCGCCACCCGGGATTCACAAACCCCTATGAAATTACAGGTAAGGTTTCCACTAGGTTGTACTGATAATTGTGACAACGCTACGGACTTCGTTAGCAGCAACCATTGATGTAACGACAAGGTGTGAGACGAACACACCACACTAATACATAAAAAACCATATACACGTCTTTACAGAGACACGCCAGTTATTCCATAACGTTACAGATTGGCGCCCAACGTGGTTTAAAGAAGGCAGCAAACCTATCGTTACAGATTGGCGTCCATTTTGGGGCTTAAACAAAAGACGGACGTCATTATCATTCGTTACAGATTGGCGACCAACGTAGTGAGGCTTTAAAAGAAGACCAGCGGCGATTATGAAGACACATTCCATGGTTACCAGATACGACACTAAGAAAGGAACCAACCAAGAAGAAATGGAAGAAATTGAAGAAATGATCGGAGGATTGTTCGAAGAGGATCCCCAGGAGGACCAACCAGAAAATCCAACACTACCTGCACCGGAAATAGAAGTAGTAGTTGACGTACAACCAGTCAAATCAACCCAATTAATGGACACCAATTTTCAAGAAATGATGAGGATTATGGTGGAACAATTAAACAGAAACAAGGAGGAAATTAATGGAAAAATGGACAGAAACAGTGGAGAATTGAAGAAACAACTCAAGGAGGACATGGAGCTTCTGAATAATAAGATGGAAAGCAACCATGAAGCCCTAAAGAGAAACCAAGAGATCCTAGAAAAGAAGAGTGAGGAGCTGAAGAGGCAAATAAAGAAGGATCTTGAAATATTAAATAACAAGATTGAAAATAACAGTGAAACACTCCAAAGACAGTTGAAGGAAGATGGTGAGAAGAACAGAAAAGAATTAAGATTCATACTAATAGAGTTTCGTGAAGAAGTCAAACAGACAAAACGGGGATGAATAAGAGATGGGAAGAAACAAGTTACCCAGTAGATGAACTTAATGAAACAGTAGATAGTGATTTCAAACCATGGAATGAAACACTAGACACCACTTCTGAAGGTAGTAAGGAGATGGAAATTGTAGAAGAATCAAGTGTATTGTTTTCTGAAAATAAAGGTAACAATAACACCGAGAAAATCAAGCGCATAAAAACCAACAGTAGAAGAATAAAGAAGAATCGAATAATTAAGAAAATTAAGGAAACAAAGGAAATAGGAAAAATATATAAAAAGAAACTACTGAAAACAAGAGAAGAAGTGGAGATGATGAAGAACGGACTAATTGATGTATTCAATTTACCAATTACTGACCAAAGCAAGTTAATGAAATACAAAGACTGTAGGAGGACCTTAAAAGCAATTATAGAGGGAATTCACAACAAACCAGAGGATGAAAAATTCAGCAAATCTATGCTTAAATGGAAGATATCAGAAATAGAAAGGACTTACAACAAGAGACAGTGTATAACAAATTAAGGAGGTCCCTAGAACACTGGAGCACACCCGAATTGGAAATGAAAAACAAAAGATCAATAATAACATTAATTAGAGAGGTACAATTAACTTCTCTGATTAATCAACAAAGTAATCAAATGATTGAGGTAGACATTAATACTACGGAACATATGGTATTAGAGGAATTATGGTACAAGATAGAAAATACCTATTTCACAAGAACGAAAATAGTTCTACGCACCGAAGTTATCCGAACGACAAGTGCAGAGGAAATGATGGACCATGGGTAAACCAAGTGAAGATGAAAACAGAGAAATGGGACTAATTTTCGAATTATTGACCAAGCATACCAATGGAAAGAAAGGAGTATTAAAGTAAATTAAACCAATTAATAATCACCAAAACAAGAAATGACTAAACGACTAAGACGAATTAAATGAAAACTAATAAACCATAATAAATAAACTTAAAAAATTATCCAGAATAAATGTTCAAACATCTATCATTTGAAGGAGTAGAGAAGAAAGACAACAAAGAGTGTAATATACAAGAGAAGGCAATAATAATGAAAGAAAAGGAGAAGATCACATTACAAAAAAGTATAAATAACTAGGTCCTATGTACAACACTATGTATCACCCTATGTCATCACCAAAGATAATGGTAACAATACTTACCAAATAAGTAATATAACCACAAAAAAGATAAAAGGAGTTTACAATCAAGCTTCTATAAAAAAAGTTTTATGAAGAAAAATAAATTACAATAAATAAAATAACCAAATTTCAAAATTCAAAAAGTCTGTAAGAGCAACTTACTACATTATTTCAATGACATATGAGGAATGAAAAAAAAATAAATAAATAAATAAAAATATAAAAACAAAGGAATTAGTTACAAAAATTCCTACAAAGTAAGATCAACTTACAAACAAATAAAGTTGACATATGAAGTATATAATAAAAAATTATAATAAGGGAATAAGTTACAAAAATTCCTATAAAGAAGTAAGAACCACAAACTTATGACAATATTTAAATAAAAAGTACCAAAAAAGGAATAAGTTACAAACATTCCTATAAAGTAAGAAAAACTAACTTACAAAAAATTATCAAAAATAATATTTAAAACAAAATAAAATGAACAAAAATAAAACCAAGCAAAAACTGCTAAGATAAATACCTGAAATTATAATGAATTTAAAGTATTCAAAGAAAAAAAAAAAAATCTGAACTGGTACAAGGAAAAAGAGAAGTTATGTATAAAACAAATATACAAAAAATGGCTAAAGCAGAATATCGCTAAACAATAAGAAAAAGAATAAAGATGTCTAAGATAATTAAAATGATCACAATAAGAATAGAAAAACAAACTAACGAAAGGTTAGATATGATGAAATTAACATATGAATAAATAAAAAAAAATCAGCTGTATGAGTAGATGACAGTATATAGCAAAGGTACAGTGGAATGAAGAATGAGTAAACGGCCAAAGTGATCTAAAAACAAACCACAAGGTGGACAATCCCAAAATATATTATTATTATTAATTTAAGTCACAAGTTGACAAAAAAGGTATTTAAGATTGACTGTTGAAAAAGTCCAGCAATCAAAATAAACTGAGCAGAGATGAAGTTCCTCTGGTCTCAGAAAAAATGAGTAGTAATGGAAGAAACCAGCTACTAAAAAGTTAGAAAAAAAAATTGTATAAAAGGGAGAACACACTAATGGAAATAAATAAAAACAGATCCAAATAAAATGGTATGAGTCAAGTAAGAAGAGAAATAAGTCTGAAGAAACAAACGAGAAAGAAAAGGAAAAAATAATATATAACTGATAATTTCATAAAAAACTATGTTAGTGTTTTATTAAAATGATCAATTTTGAAGGAGAGGCATTATGTTACAACACAAATAAGCCACCCCAATACCAGGGATGAAAAAGATGATACTAAATATAAATATACTTCATATAAAATAAAATATTAAATATAAATAAAATGTAAAGGCAATGACACGACAAACGACGACATGACCTAACCCAAGTGATTGACCAAACAAACAGGAAAACAAAGAAGAAGGGAAAAACCGAAACCAAATAAGAATCAAGTCAATTGAAAGAAGTGAATGAATCCATACAACCAAATGATCTTTGAAAGAAAATAGGAAAAGTTGTGATAATATCTCATACAATGACAAGAAGACAGAAGAATAATAGCAATCAGAAGATATTTAGTCATTTTGAATAAAAATTCAAATATTATAACAATGGGCTTAAAATCTGAATAGCGAATGGGAGTCAGACAGTTGCCATAACAACTGAACGTTATTTATTATTATTCCGTTAGAAACTGTTAGTTCATTATTGAAGCTCAAGACGAATAGACGCCAAGCCGTAATCGACTCAAATTTTAATTTAAAACAATAAAAAGTAATCAAAATTTAGAAAATGAAGAAACAAGAAGTCTGATGAGTAATTAATCCATCCAACCGAGGCCAAAGACTAGATTATTAAATTCAAAATTAATAATTTAGACCTACTTATCCGAAAAAGATGCGAGGCGTAATTACATTCCCAAATGATGGAAGATTGATGACCAAAAAAGGACCCAACTTATTTCAACAGAAGAACTCTTCACCATAATTCGACAGATTTGATGAGTATTGCTGAATTACCCGAATTTACGGAATAAATTCTTACTAACTTTTTCTCACAACACTATTAACTCTCACTACAAACTCATAATCTAATTTCTTTCAAGGATTAATTAATAATAAAACACTAAACTTGTACGATACCAGAATATAACCTGGATAAAAATTACGAACTATTAACACACACTTTTTAAAACTTCAGGAACAAATTGTAATTATACCTTATAGTACATAAGTACCATTAATGTAAGGAAGTGTACTTTATTGTAATCATATCAATATTTCTTCGTAACCAGAAAAACCCAGAATCAATGAACGAAATTAAAATAAACTTTTGTTGACGCCATGTCTGACTAAATTGTTCTGAATCGACTTTCGCCTACCTTGGGAATTAATTGTCTCATTATTGCCGGAGCAACTTTGTTTAAAAACAATATATAATTTTGTATAATAATGAATAACAACTAATTACAAGTTAATAAACTAGTACAGAGTTGTAACCACTGTTCTTTATTTCATAGGAATTTGTATTATATGATTTGTGTACATTAGCGAGGAGCAAAGGTGACGGTAAGCGCTAGACGTCGGAAACTCGGCGAACTACCAGCGAGATTAATAAACCCGCACGTGGCGGGAGTAATTTGAATTCACCACACCGTCTAAAAAAAACGAACGCTCAATCGTCCTATTTTTTAATTGTTTTCAGCTTAAACAATCTGGCGCCACCCGGGAAATACAACCACATATTAAAGGACAGGTAAGGTTCACATTCGCGAGTACTGGTAATTCGTGAGATCGCGACGGACATCGTCAGCATAAACATAAACTAACGATTACAACATGTGAGGCGAACACACGAAACACACTTTTACAGAGCACATAAAAGCACGTCATTACAAACTGACGTCCGCAACGTGTGGCTCTAAGGAACGCAAAGATCGACTCGTTACAATATATTTACATATATAATAAATAGCTGACTATATAAACATTACAACAATCGAAAATAGAATCGAAGTAAAATCGATTATGCGTTAACTATACTGTAAGCGAACCATTCAAATACAATTCAAACAAACCTCAGAAGATACAGAATAATTTCTGTGAAACATGCGTCAGGTGAAAATAAACCTACATGGAGTGTATTTATTTGAAAGTATTATATATATACATGTGTGTGTGTGTGTGTTTTGTACATATGTATGTATGTATACCTGGCTATGCTCAGTGACGTCGTCATAGAGCAGACAATAACACCCCTACATATATTTCTTACTTATAATAAATTCTTAAGTTTTTTTCATTGCCTACTATTTTTAATGGTTCCGAATCTACATATACTAATGTACAGGGTGGCGCAGGGAAACGGGAAAATTTGAAGTTGATGTTGACAGCTCTGTAGATGTAGCAGAAGTGAAACTGTCTGTCTAGCAGTAACGGACATTTAGTTACCAT
This sequence comes from Magicicada septendecula, assembly GCA_034769895.1. Taxonomy (NCBI): domain Eukaryota; kingdom Metazoa; phylum Arthropoda; class Insecta; order Hemiptera; family Cicadidae; genus Magicicada; species Magicicada septendecula. The sequence continues at coordinate 103,461,797 of CM068375.1, forward strand.
GGAGCAGTGGAGCGGTGCAGAGCGTGCGGTCGCCATAAGGGCGTTTTACTGACATGGTGACAGTTTGACAGCTGCACAACGAGAGTTTCGTCGCCACTATCAGATCCCGCCCCGTGGTCAAGTTCCTTCGTTACACGCAATCGAAACGTGGGTTCGTAATTTTGAAGAGACTGGTTCAGCTTTGAAGAAAAAGCCTAGTGGGGGTGTATGGTCTGTACGTACCCCAGAAAACATTGATGCCGTGCAAGCTGCCATCTTAAGGAGTCCTCGTCGTTCGGTGCGAAAAATTGCCTCGTCATTGCAGTTCGGACGTCAGAGCGTTCAAAGAATACTCCACGAACTTCAATTTCATCCGTACAAACTTCAGATTGTGCAACAACTGAATCCTAATGACTGTGTATTGCGCCTGCAAAGTGAACAATTGTTGGCTAAAATCAATGAGGATGCTAACTTCATTCAAAATCTTTGGATGTCCGATGAAGCCCATTTTCACTTAAGTGGATACGTGAATAAGCAGAACTTCCGTTACTGGGCTCAAGGAAACCCTGCTCAGCTTCACCAGCGTCCATTACACAGTACCAAAATTACCATATGGTGTGTTGTGTCATGGAGTGATAGGCCCTAACTTTTTGAAGATGAACGAGGCACTGCTGTCACTGTGACGTCTGAACGTTATGTCAACATGCTAGAGACATTTTTGGCTCCAAGACTCCATACTTTTCCAAATCTAGACATTCAGCACACCTGGTTTCAACAGGATGGAGCCACCTCACACACTGCCAGACAGTCTATGGCAGCAGTGAAACGTTTGTTTGGGGATCGCATAATTTCAAGGAATGCTAACATCGCTTGGCCACCCCGATCTCCAGACCTTTCAGTCTGTGACTTCTTTTTATGGGGACATCTGAAGAGCATCGTGTACCAGACTAGACCAAGAACCCTTGCTCAGCTCAAGGCACAGATTGAAGAGGAACTCGCCAAAATCCCAGGTGACACATTGCACCGCACTATGCAAAACCTATAGAAACGACTTACTGAATGTGTACGGCAAAATGGGCAGCATTTAACTGATGTAATTTTTTAAAAAGTGATGCCTAATGTAATTTCCAGTCTTGTAGAACATATTTTGAGCCTCAAATAAAGTTTTGTAACGTTCCTTCATTTTTTTCTAATTATTTCAAATTTTCCCGTTTCCCTGCGCCACCCTGTACAACTTATATAAAGTTGCCTTTAATAAGTTATGTTATATAAACTTGTAAAGGTAGTCTGGTGTTAATTGAACTATGTCATAATTATGTAGATGCTTCAGAGAACTATTTCTTATATCATGCCTATCTCCCTGTCTGGTACACAGTTTCTAGTTCATGCGGATGGCTAGAGTTTTTCAACGTTGCCAGCTCCACGTTATACTTTCGCTTGCCTGAGTGACACATTTCAAACTCTGGGCCTCACGCAAGACAAAATATGAGAAAGTACTGCTCACAGTATTCTCTGTTGACTTGTATTTCAACTGACACAAGATGCATGACTGATGCTGCAGTTTTCAGCTGCGGGGAGGAGAGGAACTAATAAGCTAGCTATCAGTTTAGATAAACTGCAAAGTGCACCGTTACCAAGTTAAGTCCAAAACATTGAGAAATTACAATACAACTTGGGTCAATTTGTTAGTTGTAGGACATGTGATTTAATCGTTAACGTTGTAACAGTACATATCATTACCAAAATACAAACATCAACAAGAAACCATCATAATCAGTCAAAGACCATCAAAATAACCAAAACTGAACTTTAAAGGAGGAAGAAGACTAAATAATAAACTAACAGAGAAGAATAACAAGATTAGCATTAATAAATAATGGACTATGAAAGAAATGAAGACAATGGACTAAAGACAAGACCAACGTTGACCCAATATACCCAATAGATCAGACAGTGAGAAGAAGACTGAAACCTCCACATAAGGATATTAATCAAATGATATTAAAGGACTAAGTTAAATAGGGAAAAATTGAACTAACTCAACCAAGAGAATAAATAGATAATGAAAAGGATATAACAAATAAAGAGAATAGAAAACAGTGCTCAAGATTGAGAAAAATAATTAGTTTAAAACAATATGCAATAACTTAACAATGACATCAAACCATTAACAGACTATTCTAGGCGACTTGACTGTGACCATCACCCAAAGTTAAAATAATAATATAAGAAAAAATGATCAGGAGAGTGAGATTAAAACTTGTATTAGTATGAGTTAATAATGTATAAAAGATAACAACAAGATTGTATCTTATCTACTATTTATGTAAATGATATAGACACAGGGATATCAGAAAAACTGATAATCACCAATAATAATGTAAATATAATATAAAGAAACTGGAAAAGAAATACAAAAAAAAAATAATAATAGTATTAGTACATTTAAATAATTAAGTAAAATGTATAGAAACCAACTATCAACTGAACCCATTGTTGTAAAACAGAAAAGGGACACACATAACCTAGCTCAACAAGCAGTTTGCAATTATAATGACAAGAATTAATAACAAAAATGTTATTAAACCATATTATATTATACTGTACTTAAACTAGATGTAATAAGGATCATACCAGCACCAAGACTGATTGCCAAGGAGAGATTTGTATTTGTGATTAGTATAAATTAACATACTGAAATGGACAGAATAGGATTTATACAATAACCAATCTAAATAACCTTTAGAAATACTAATAAAAGAGAAAGAGGTCAATATCAGTAGAATCAATTATATGTAATACAACTAATATAATGTAAAGCAATAACTATTACCATGAAATTGAATCATAATAATGAAAATTAAAAATACTTGTCATGTAGCACGAGATGCAAAAAGTATTAAGGAATTAACAGCAAATGGGAATATCCTGGTGCAAACCAAAAAACATTGTAAAATGTTATAGTCATTGTAATGATCATTTATGTAAGAAATAATGACTCAAAAAACAACTTTATAATATATAATGAAGACAAATAATGTGACACACAATAGTACAGAGCTATGGGCTGTTATAAAGAATAAATACAATAAAATAACAATATAATAACTAAAACTGAGGTAATCAGAAGTTGTAATGGTCATCTCAGAGTAATTGTGTCATAATAGAAATGGTTCAGAAACCACTATTAAAATACAATAAGTGAAACTAGTTGGTAGTGTCATAGGCCAATATGCCTAGCCAAGTTATTTATAATGTTTATTAGAAATAAGTATTTATTGAGGTCATGTGTAATATGGTAATAGTGATAAGACGTTGTAGACAACAATTGAGAATAATAATATTACAGTAAAATGAAGTAATATTAATAAAAAAGGGGAATTAAGATGTAGTAACTAAAATTGAGTTGGGCCTAACCAGCTAAAGACGATTTTTATCAAAATACAATTTTATAACTTATTGTAAAGAGTTCATACCAGATTATTAGGGAGTAATCATCAATGTTTATTGAAACTAAATTATATAAATAAATAAAACAAACCTTATTATATGTAAATACCCAATAAGAAATGAAGGGCCCACGGGAATAAGGGGGAATGTCAAAAATGTCCATTTTTCAGGTTTTTATATTTTCTTGTACTTCAGAACATTTGGTTTATCACTATTTAACTTACACTGTAATAAGGGGGAGAGTTTAGAAGTTATAGAGGTTTTAAAATACGGTATACACAGGAAAAAGGAGGATGGTCGTGGTGAAACAGTGAAAAAACGGGGAATGTCCAGTTGGTAAAAACAGCTGTTGTTTTCTAGTTTCTTGTTTGTTAACATACTGGTTATGTCTACTTCTGTGTACTGAGTATTGGTGAGGTTAAATGCTTTTTGATTAATTTGAGTGAATTATTTATTGTGTTAAAGTTTCAAGTGAACTATGGAAAACAACCAAGGGCTGAAAACTACAAAGAATTAAATTGTTTAAGATTAAAATGCATCCAAACTGTTCAAGATGTAGATCGTAAGTCTATTATAGCTAATTTTAATAAAATGACTGTTAATGAACAGAATGCATACTTGAGTGGCCTGGTTACTATAAATACCGTTTCAAATAGAAGACCAAGGCAACCTAAGGGAGTTGCAAAACTGCATGATCACTCTTACTCTTACTGTGTTCGTATTAACAGAGAACACTGTTGCTGAAATACCTGTATGCTTTAAAGCATTCTGTTCCCTTCATGGAATATCAAAAAAGGAAGTAGAAGTTATACAGCATTACTTAAAAAGAGGAAAAGAGGAGGAGGAGTTCCCAGTGGATGTGGTCAACATTCAATTCGCAAAAATTGCTTGTTAGATGAGACGTTTGAGGGAATTCGCAAGCACATTAGTTCCTTTAAAGGGGAGTTAAGTCACTACAGTCTGAAAGACTCTAAAAGAATCTATCTTCTACCAGAGCTGAATACAAAAAAATGTATTTTTTTTAAGCCAGTATATGCAAGTCATACAGTGTCATATGAAAAGTACCGCAAAGTGTTTAATGAGAACTTTAACATATCTGTGGCAGGACACTTGTAGTTCTTGTGACCAATATTCTGCCGAAGTTCGAATAGTTGAACACACTCTAAAAAACTATCCTGAAGAAAGCCATGAGAAACACGAAGCAGAAAAAAAATTACTTCAGTTGACAACAGAAAAAAAGTTACACTTAATGAAAGCTAATATGTTCTACATTCATAAACGTGCTTCAAAAGAAAATAGCCAGAAATCTATACAACACGAATCCATTGCTATGGATTTTCAAAAGAATGTTGCAGTGCCCAACATCTTGACTAATGATGTCTATTACAGAGGTAAGTTAACAGTGTGCATGTTTAACATTCACATGTTGTCAACAGACAAGTCTTACTTTTTTGTTTATGATGAAACAGTGGCCTACAAGGGGGCTGATGAGGTAGCTTCTTTTTTTGTTGTTGTTGTGAATATTCTTGATATCTCCGTCAAAAACTTAGATATTTTTTGTGATTCTTGTGGTGGCCACTGGACACTTTTCCACATAGTTCACTATATTGTCCATCATAGCAAAACACTGGACAGAACTCAGATGAACTTTCCAACTCGTGGCCACTCGTATCTTGAATGTGATAGGAACATGTCCAGTGTCAATCAATAAAGATGGATCAAATTCCTTAAGGACTGGATTGATGAGATTGAGGTTGCTAGAGTCAAGCCCTCACCTTTTCATATAACTGATGTTGATAGAGAGTTTGTGCAAAGTTGAACTTCACACCTAGATCAACGTTATGCGAAAAAAATGTGAAAAAGGCTATAAGGTAAAACTTTTACGATTTTACCAATAAAAAACTTTGTTTTCTGAGTCGGTAGTGACATACTTATATTTAGTTAATCAATGGACATGTCATGGATAACAAAATCCAAGAAAAAATTTCCTTTTAAGTCTAGGCCAATGAGAGAAATAGTTGCTGAAAAACAGCATCCTCGTTTCTTGAAGCACAGGCCTTTCTTGAAGCCCATGTTATTAACCAAACAGGTTCACTACCATCAGACGACCAAATTCTACCTCAAGGCGATTTATCCTACCAGACTGTGCATATCAGGGTAAGCAGTATTTTTTAAGGCATAAAAACTTTGTTAGTACAAAAGAAGCCTATATAATACAGGCTCAAGTATAAAATGTACATCATTGTTTTTCCAGTTGGGGGAGCTGGAGGAAGGAGAACGCAGAAAAATTCTAAGAATTAAGAAACCATAACTTTTCTCAAGGCAGTATCACCTAAAATAAAGTAGGTACAGAACAAGAAATAAATGATCTGTATCAAAATAAAGTGTTATTGTTCACTCATCATGCTTTAGGTTTAGGTTAATAAATGTTATTGAGTTGTATCAATATTTTTTACCGACATTCCCCCTTTTTCCCTACAAAAGTATGCACTTATATAGTATAAATACATATTTCACTACGTAAAAACTTTTATAAATATAAAAAAATATAATATCAGATTAATTATAAGTTTAGAAACATTATATGTAAATATCATTAATATTAAAAAATATTTACAATTGTAGCATTAGATTGAAGGTTAAAATTGTCGTTCCTGAAAAGTGAGTAAAAACTGACATTCCCCTTTTTTTCCGTATCCCCTTCAAATGTTAGTAATTTTATTTTTGTTAATAATGATCAAACCCATATGGTATGGGGAACCAAATTGCTCGTCTCAGAAAATCCTGAGCAATGGTAATAATGAATTACATATTAGAGCAAAGGGAACAATACTAATTATAAAGATATAATAGTTTACAAGCCATTGGAAATACTTGTGTCAAACAATTTATCATAATCTCAAACCCTGCAAAAGGACGCTTTGAAAGCGTCTATTTTGCCGAGATATACCGAAGAATGACGAAAATTAAGAAAATCAACCAATCAGCGATCATCACCTAGCATTTGAAGTCAATTTCGGACAGAGGTGAGAACACAGTCCATCACAGTATTCCGACGGGGAAGCCATGCCGCTCCTGAGACCAATTTTAAGAACTAACCGCGACCAGCTGACGAGAAGCAATAACCTCAAAAGTGAAAGTTAGATTATGCTGGTAGTAAACAAAAGTCGAGTTAACGTTTTCTTAGTGAATCTTTACGGAGTATGTGTGCATAGGTGGTGAATTAAATATTAATAATAAATTAAAAGTGCAATTAAGGAAAAGGGCACTACAAGCAAGTATAGTGACAATTAACCAATACTTAGAGCAATTATGACTTCTTACGATAAAAATTTTATCGAGTATAAGAAATAAGATGATTTCAACTGAACACAACAAGGGCTTTGGACCTTATTAAATGAATAATTTTGTTTATTATTAAGAAGTTTAAAGACATTTAACCTTACTTATAACAGTTGTTAACTTATTTGATAAATTGCATCAAATATAATGAAGGAGATGTTGTAATATGAACACTAATAGTGCATTGAACATGACGATAGCAGTTAATTTATTTAAAATTAGAAAGATTTAACAATAGGTGATTATAATTGTCAGAGTCGTCAATTGACCTGATAAACTTTACCAGATATGGTGCATAAGATAATTTATTATGAACTCTAAGAAAGCATTGAACCTTACTAGATTAATTCATTTGTTTCTTGTTAAAAAATATTTAATAACAGCTAGCCATGCTTACAAGAGTTATCAATTTACCTAATTTAATTTTACCCAATAACGAATCAGACGATTATTTTATGAACACTATATGAACTTATAATCTTATTCTACTTGTATTTTGTATGTTGTTAAAGAATTATTATTAATTTAAAGCCAACTGGTTACTATTCAAATACGCCAGCCTTAACCTAAAATGTTGACGAGAGTCATATTTTGAATTTCATGTTAGTAGTTAAGATTTTATTTGTTATTGTAATCACTCTCCCACTACTCAATAATTATGGTAGTATAATTCTTCAAGTTTGTGTATCTTGCAGTCTAAAACAACCTACATTTTAGATAAAACAACTTAACCAAAAAATAACGTTCCATGTTATGATTACTGGAATCAGAATAACAAACCCTGAGAAAGAGTATTTTCTAGAGTCAATCAGTATTGTAAAATGAACGGTCATCAACATAATGGTGATTTAACATAATTTCATGAATATTATCGAGCAATAAACTATAATTTTATCCAATAAAAGAGTTAACCAAATTATTTCATTAGACTAGATGATTACAGGTTAGGGGAACCGATCACCGTAGTTGGCAACACTTGCAGCGGCAATTGAGATAATTTAAATAATTTTAAATTGTCATCGCAACTCTGTATTGTTAACAGGACGATTAACAATTGAGACCTTCACTCAAAGTAAGTGCTGAACTAATAAATAAAATCTAATTTCAGTGAGGAGTCAACTTATCAACGGTTAACCGAAACTACGACAACTGACAAAATTAACTGTACCAATGAAAGACTCAACCTAGCCGATTCGTCTCGACTGAAGGAACCCGAAAGATTAATTTACGAATACAATTAAACCAACAGTTAAAACATTCAAGATATAATAAAATAAATAAATAACAATAATAATAATCGAACTTTAAAATTTTAATCCAAACAATAATATCACAGTTAATCGGAAGAGGGCGGAACACGTCGTATCGTACTATATACGATATTACATACATACACATTTTTATATATATTATAATGTTCACTTATTTTAGTAATGATAAATTAATGCATTAATGCAGACAGTATAAACACAGAGTACAAGAGAAATCTGAAGTTGGTACAATGAATTACACACACACCTTACCACGAACAATACCATATACTTTCCTACCACTAACTGTAAAATAAACCAAATGCTGTGCAACAGAATTATAAAAAGAGAGAGTGTGTGTGTGTGTGTGTGTGTGTGTGTGTGTGTGTGTGTGTGTGTGTGTGTGTGTGTGTGTGTGTGTGTGTGTGTGTGTGTGTGTGTGTGTGTGTGTGTGTGTGTGTGTTCCATACTTATGCACAGTAAAACCTTGAGTTCCTGCTTTCGATCTTACAATACTTTATAATAAGTAAACAAATCTTAAATAGTACAGAATGGGCCATAAATCACTTGACACTAGTTATTCTTAGTTTAGTTGTGATCATGAATTAATAAATGAATACAGGTTTTGTGAGGTTCGGTCATTAATAGGAACCAACCAATATTTCATAAGACTTACAACAAAATAGCTGATGATAAGCATACAGCCAATGCTCAAAACTTGTTCTAAGTAAGGAAAAACAACATCTTGATTGTTAACTAGTATTAAATTATATTTTCTTATAAAATTGTACTGCAGTTAAACATGTTACTTAACTGGCCTTCTTCATTAAATTACACACCAAAACATCTAATAAATTGTTTATTTCTCTTTTAAATTGTATTGCAATTGTTTACCTCTATTTTAGGGACTACAGTAAAGCCCCGATTATCTGCGAGCAGATGATCCGCAGTGCGGATTATCCGCGAGTGCCGCGAAAATTTTTTTAATTACGAACCTCAAAAAAACCAATTTTAATCCAAGCCAACAACAGGGAAAATACAATAGGCCCTACAGTGCGAAGGTCGAAAATTTCTGACAGGTTTATTGTGCATTGTAATCCTATAGGCCTTCTCAGAATTTTGTTTTGGCTCTTGCTCTTTTGTTTTGGTCAAGTTCACTAACGTTCCCCCTCTACGTACATATTCTCTCGGTCTGCCAGTGGTGTCAGTTGTCAGTAAGCGTGCTTAGTGATCAGTCGTGATCAGTTCGTTAGTTCCTAAAATTAATAATGGCTGAAAAACGAAAGAAGGTTGTGTTAACGATTGCACAAAAACTTGAAATGATTTCTAAAATAGAAAATGGCGCTTCAAGGAAGCAGATGTGTTTGAATTACGGGATCGGGAAAACAACAGTGCGAGACGTTTTACAGCAAAAAGACAAACTGTTAGCCTTTGCATCAGTGTCGGACAGTGCTTCCGGGATGAAAAAATGAAAAACAATGAAGAAATCCACCTATAATGAACTTGACTCGGCATTAGCGGAATGGTTAGCTCAGGTGCGAAGTAAGGGCACCCCCCGTGTCTGGTCCTACCATTGCAGCTAAAGCAAAAATCTTTTTTGATTTGTTAGGCCTGGAAGGAAATTTTGATGTGTCATCCGGTTAGTTACATCGTTTTAAGAAACGTCATAGAATTAGAGAGATTGGTCTACACGGAGAGAAGCTGAGTGGTGATCAACAAGCAGCTGATGATTTTCAACGTGAGTCTGTGTTGTCTGAAGATCTGTCATATGAACAAATTTATAACGCTGATGAATCAGGGCTTTTTTGGAAGTGTCTTCCCACTCGTACTTTAGCATTTGAAAGTGAACATCAAGCGGCAGGTCACAAAAGTAGCAAGGAAAGAATTACAATCTTGCCATGCAGCAATGCTGTGGGTAGTCACAAACGTAGGCTTCTTGTAATCGGTAAATCTAAGAAACCGAGGTCTTTTAAGGGGACAAGAGCAGAAAATTTACCAGTTGATTATTTCAACCAAAAAAAAGGTTGGATGAACCAGCAGATTTTTCAAGAATGGTTTGAAAACATTTTTGTGCCTCAAGTACGTAAACATCTTGACTCAAAAAATTTGCCAAAGAAGGCTGTTTTGTTAATTGACAACGCGCCTTCACACCCAGCTACATGTGTGCTTAAATCTTCTGACGGGCAAATCTTTGCAAAGTTTTTGCCCCCAAATGTTACTGTGCTGATACAACCTATGGACCAGGGAGTCATTGCAATCATGAAGAGAACATACAGAACAAAGTTGTTACTGTCAAAAATCGAAGAAGGCTGCTATCTCAAAGAATTTTGGAAGAATTATACAATTTTGGATAGCATTTACGATATTGCGTCTGCTTGGGATTACATCAAACCCTCAACCCTTGTTAAATCATGGAGAAAACTCTTTCCGAGTATCGAAACAAATGTCAACCAAAACATTTGTGAAGAAGAGAATGAAGTCATGCCGACCGCTACACTTGTTGACCTAGTGGCATCTATTCCGGGAGGTGAGAATGTCGACGAAGAGAACATAGAAGAGTGGCTGGAATGCGACGCAAATGAGCCGGGGTTTGAACGACTGACTGACATAGAGATAACGAACAAAGCAATGGGAGTGAACGAGAACGAAGAAGAACAAAGTGAAAGAGAAGACGAGGCGCCTACGCGGATGACACACGAAACTGCTTTGCAGCACGTAGACTGATTGCTTCAATATTTAGAGGAACAAGACGACGACACACATCTGGCAGAAAAACTCATGTTAAGGAAAGTACAATCTAGAATACAGAAAAGGTGTTTCCAAAGCAAGAAGCAAAAACGAGTGACTTATTTTTTTGAAAAAGGCATAACTGAACACTTTTTGCTAACAGTACAGTACTGTTTTTTGTTTACTGTACTTTATTTTAGTGATTTAGACGTAGAGCAAAGGTTTCTGCTGTACTGTACATATTTTAAAAGTTTTACATATTATGTTTTTTTGTACATTAAAACATAGTTTTTATGCTGAAATTTTTTTTTTCATGTTTACACCTCATTTTTAGTCTTTTTTCGGGTTATCCGCGATTTTCACTATCCGCGGTGCCCTTGCCACCCAATTCCGCGGATAATCGGGGCTTTACTGTATTTGATTTTATGGACTTATCCAATACAGTCTATAAATCGAGGTTTTATTATATTTGAAGTTGACAACATACTACATTTTTTTATTATATTACCTGACTGTTTTCAGTCCTGACTTCTTCCATTTTATTGTACAGTCCTTACATTAGTTTTGTTCAATCCTAAAACAAATGAAATGAAGTAATGAAGAATGATAGGTGAACCAACATTGCACATCAATGAATTAATTTAAAAAGCAAACAAAATTGGTGATATCTTTGGGTTGTACCTAACAACTAATTACAAAAATAACATAAATAAAACTTATACCTTAGGTGGCAAACAGTTCTGTAAACAAAATATATAAAAACCAGTACCGTGGCGTCCATGTAACCACTGTTACCGATGGCAACAGTACTGGAAATAAGAGAAAATAATATTAATTATATCACAGAACAAATACTTTAGTTATATTGAATAATTTGAAATCTGAATAATATTAGTAGGGAAACTTGAAGAAAAGCGTAGCATCATTTTCGAACTGCTGGGCACTTGCACCGTCTTGTGTTGCCAGCTCGGACATCAGCAATGTTTTACTGTGTACGGTAAAACTCCTGTGTCATTGACCTCCTAGTAGTTGTCACTGTACAAACTGTGGAGGGGAGAACATATTCATCCGCCTAATGTGTTACCGCTGAATAAACCGGCAAAATGCTCAGCAGCTATGTTCGTTTTCGGAACTGACGTGCAGCAGATACTACGTACCTATTTGTGTTTTGTTCATTTAGTCATGTGTTTCTCTGTTTGTCTTTATTAGTTTTAATTTGATTATTTACGTTCTGATTTATTCTGTGTAAGTATAAAGAGAGTCAGATCACATTGAACCAGGACCCTCTTCTTCTCCCAGCAAAAGATAGAAAATGCTCTAAAAAGAACACTTGGTATAAGAAAAATTCGAATTAATTTTTAGGTTAAGTTTTAGGGCAATCACTACCGGCAACAGGTGTCATGTACCAACACCATGCCACTCATAAAAACTAATGAACTACTGTAACTATGTGTACAACTTACCACATAGAACCCAGTTGTCCAATAGATGAGCATCTACCAAAACACTACATCCACATTTCACAGTGCACAAAACCATTGTCAGTGTGTTGTGTTCTGTGGATTTAGTGTTTCTTTTCTATTACCAGTAAGGGTACTTTACTCACCTATTGAATGACAGGATTTTGCATCAAAATCATTTAATGTATGTAACTATACAAATTAATGACTTCAATTACAACAAAGTAATAATTAACTAACAAAGATATGCAAAAATCAGAAAGTTATATAAGGTTGACACTCTGTGCCGATTTCAAAGAAATGCAGTAGAATGTAAGCATAACACAGTTATATAATAATTTTAATACAACTAAAAACAGTATACTAAAAATATATAAAACAAATTTGGTATGATATAGTTAATGGTAAATTACCAAATAATATCTAACATCATGAGGTTTAGTTCAACTAGTGGTCATTCCGAGTGCAGGGCTTTATAAAACTAACATCAACATTTACATTATCTAAATGTTATTTATATCCTGCCTTGAAAAGCGCCCTCACCAGTAGATGTATACACTGCAACTACAGCTCCAGTAATGATTAACACAACAAAATTTCAAATGTTACTTCTGTTTCTTTATTAACCTCAAAAAGTTATCTTACACATTTATAATGTTTGGAACACACTTTCCTTTCTCTTATCACGGTAAAAAGCTACCACACGCTAAATATTAACCTACACAAAACAACAACCTCTTTCTCACCTATAATCGTATAATGGACCTACATATAATTTTATGTCAAAGAAACTTTTATTCACGGTTTCTGTTAATTAACCTGGTATACCATTAACCTCGGAACTGTATGCTTAAGAGCAGGCTCTCCATTATCTATACTTAAATAATAGAACACACTCATTACAATAAAAAGATTATAAGTTTCCACACAATGAATTCAATATACTACCCTACTCTATTTAATAATAACTAATGCCTTATTCATATAGGAACACGTATTTTTGAAACCCCCGACAAACAACAAACAGCTGGACTACAGAACAGTGTTGCCAGGTCAATCAGTCCTCTTTCCACTTGAGTCTGCAGACTGACGAGCGTGAAACCTCTCGGGCAACATCGGCTACCTTCGTTCTCAGCTATGCCCCGCTATATTCTGTTGTCAGATGCGAGTTAGGTAAACGTTTGGTTAAAGTTTTGTGTATTTCTTTTAGCACAATAATTTTATTAAATTCACGGCTTCAAATACGTAAACTCAAGTGTAAATTTTTCGTGTATTCAAGTGTCTGTGTGTATTCGTGTATAACCTACCTATAGGGGCCTACATGTCCTGTAAGCATTTCGAGTTTCATTTTAAAATTTTGTCATTTCATTTTTAGTGTAACAGTTTTTATTAGGTACATTGACTAAATTACTGACTAATTTAGTAATACATTAAATAATTTATTGACTAAATTAAATCTAGTAAATGTGTGGATATAGATGTACGTATATATCTTGGTACACGCGCGCGCGTGGCCTTAGTAACGTAAGAAGCCGTCAATTACACAATTTTCTGAAGCAGTGCTACAAGAGGCGGGGGGTTTATCACAATCTACTCACATTGATTCCTCTGAAGGGATCCGAGTTTCTACAGTATACCTCTAAATAGACAAAATCCCCTACCTAGACTAATAACTTTTAGTGCTAACTGGAAAATTTAGCAAGACAAACGTTCATTTAAAATACATTTAAAATAAGATGGATAACCCTATTTTCAAGTGTGGCATTTGCAATAACATTCATTGTAGCGTCACGTTCAAACAAAACATTTAGGCTCTAGAGATTCAGAGTCGAATGTAAAATGCCCCCTTTGTAACGAAACTCGGCCCTCAAAATGTGAAATCGTGAATCATTATACTACACACCATGATATTGTGATACGAAAGGGCACACTGGATTTTCAAACTGAGGAGAAATTTTATAACTGGAAGAGAGTAACTGAGAAGGAACAAGTATGCGAATTTGTCATCTCTCGTTCTAAATAGTATTTTCATAAATCGGATAGCTCGTCCAGAATGGTATTTTCATGCCATCGCGATGGTGAGTTTAAAGCGTGTGGGAAATATGTGCGACACACTAAACTAGCCGGTAGCAACAAAATCAACGGCCACTGTCCGGCCAAACTTGATGTCGTGTTTCATCCACGAGGAACTATAACAGTGCAGTACTGTAGAACTCATGTCGGCCACACTGCAGACTTAGGACGCATAAGAGTATCAGAGACGGAAAAGAATGATATTGCGCTACAAATTGCGATGAAAGTTCCCTTTGATAAGATACTAGACACTGTAAGGTTCTCCATAAGTAATAAGGACTTGGAACGCAAACATTTGCTCTCAAGAAAAGATCTCTTTAACATTGAACGTCAGTACAATTTGAAATCCAATGCTATTAGGCACAGCAATGATGCTATTAGTGTAGAATACTGGATTCAAGAAATGAAAACAGCTGGTGAGGTAGTGCGTTTTTACAAACCTCAAGGCATAGTGTTAGAAACGCACTCACAATTTCGTGCTGAAGATTTTGTTTTGATAATAATGATTGAAGCAAAAAAAGACATGTTTAAACAATATGGCAACAATTACATCTGCTTTGACATGCACTCATGCCATGAATTGTTATGGTTTCGAGCTGACTACTTTGCTCGTACTAGATGAACTCAACCAAGGATTTCCTTGTGCTTTTATGTTTTCGAACAGAGGAGATTCAGCGGTTTTTGAAGTGTTTGTGTCTGTGATAGTAGATGTAATTGATTCACCAATTCAAACAAATGTTTTTATGTCAGATAACATTTCGTGTGAATGTAATGCCCGGGTCAAGTTTGTGCCACCTCCTCCATTCCGCCGCTTCTGTTCGTGGCATGTGGACCGCGCCTGACGGAAAAACTTGATCAAAATCAAAGGTCGCGAGAATCAGGCAGAGACGAACAAGTTGATTCGAACGTTATTAGAAGAATGAGACCAAGCTGCATTTGTTCGAATGCTTCCAGACGTTATCGATAAAATGAAAAGTGACAAGGACACAAAATACTTTGGTTTGTATTTTGAGAACGAATACAAAGATTCCGTCAAGAGCTGGGCGTAGGCCTATTGCTTCCGCATGCATGGTGTTCTTAAACATATTTATATGGGCGGGAAGAAACCCAAAAAACTTGACGTTCCACTGGATACGTTAATGCGCTTCGTGAGAGACAAGCTTTACGAGAGATTAATTTACCTAACCATAGATAAATTAACGAGTAAGGGTTCTGCCTTCGTTACAAACACAAAGAGTCGCTAAAACTTTCTACAGAAGAAATTGTTTTTGATGGAACTCTGTGGAAAATGCAGTCGACAAGCAGAAACGAGATCTACGAAACAGGAGAGAGAGAACAACTGCACTGTAAATGCGACCTGCAGTGTACCGAGTGCAAAGTGTGTATTCACGCTTATGCGTACAGCTGCCCCGACTCGGCCATAACATTTAATATGTGCAAACATATCCATGCAGTCAGAAGGAAAATAAATGAGAGCTGTGAAGAACAAAAAAGTGATTCTGGAGGATTTTTAATAATAGAAGAACATCCCAACTTTCCAAAACAAGAGGCAATAATAAAGGAATTAAGACATACTTTACCCAATGAAGACACGGATCAAAGTAAGGCTAGACTCAGAATTTTTAAACCATTCTTGCTAAAATGGATCTGCTGAAGATGTTGAAGTAATTAATAGGTTGCTTCAGCCTTTTATACCAACATTAGAGGCCAGGAAACTCAAACGAGCTCTTCCTCTGGAATCGGAACCGTCGTGTTCAAAACAAATGAAGTTTGAACCACAGCGACGGCTCTTTTCAACTAAAGTGCCTAAGAAGAAGCCGATATCAATATCGAAACCTACCGTGAGCGAGCAAGAAGCTATTACTGCCTCCTTGTTGCTGCACTAGTAACTGTTTAAAGTTTTATAAACTTCTGTAAGTGTAATAACCAAGTGAATTGAAATATGTTGTGACGGTAAGAATTCTTTAAGTGTTGTTCTGTTTAATGAACGGAAGTCTAAAATAATAAATAAATATTACTATTACATTAACGACTCGGAACACTAGGTTTTTTATAAGTAAAAGCATAAAGTTTTTACCTTACAGCCTGAACCGGTTTTCTCCTTTAAAAGGCTTCTGCAGAGGCCTCTTCTTCTGCCTCTGAAGAAGCCTTTTAAAGGAGAAAACCGGTTCAGGCTGTAAGGTAAAACTTTATGCTTTTACTTATAAAAAACCTAGTGTTCCGAGTCGTTAATGTAATAGTGATATTTAGTTAAGTAACGGACACGTCATGGACAACGAAATCCAAGAATAATAAATAACTTAAATTCCTTAAAAATGTGCACATCACTAGAAAAAGAAAACATAGTGAGCGAGTAAGAGGCTACTGCTGCGTAGCGTTAACTATTTATTTTGAGAATTTAGGACTGCGGTGCAAAGTGTATTAAGCAAGTATTTCTAAAGTCTGCCGTCAGGTGTAAAAGATTATATACGCCTAGTTATGAAAGCTGTAAAATCGTACAGCCTTAAATCGTAATGTTGTAAAACAGTCAAGACTTAATTCGTAACAGAAATTAGTTCTAAAGTTGCTACATCATCAACCCTGCAAGCAATAAAGTTCTTCTACTGAACAAAACCTGGGTGGACAAAGGAATAAACGCTCTCTCATTACTGGTTATACAAGCTGCTATAACTACGGTAAGTCTACATTACTGTATAATCATAATAAATTAAGTGAGAATGTTTCTGCGAGTTATCTTAATTTTTAATATTGCTGGAAAAGTTAGTATAAATGATTTTTATATTTTAAATTAAGAAACTAATCTTAATGCAAATACGGAAGCAGCTCATTTTCTTCAAACTTCAATAATTCGCATACTGTCTGCCACTCAGACTTAGTTCACACTTGCGTATAGACCTATATTTGTCCCAACGAGGTTTTTACCAGCAGCTAATGTTCCTGCGTTCTGATTGGTCGTCGTTTTTGTTATCGTCTGCAACTGCAGAACGTTCAGTTCTGTGTTTACAGAGAAAAAATACATTTAATATTAAAATGAATATTGATTGTAAAGGTATAAAGGTAACTATATAATTCTCGAAGATAAATAATAAACACGATTGAGAATTAATTCATATCATATCATTTTTTACCCTGAATTGTATATTTTGTTTCAGCGTTTATCCCTCCAGCTTTAAATTAATCTTTCTATACTTAAAATATCTAATTACTTTACTATTTATTTTGATAATAAACTCTACTCTCTTTACTTTAAATTTTCTTCATTTATTACTGCTTTTATGTATATGCGATCGCTCATTCTTACGACTAAACATTTATTTACATTTTAACATATTATTACTAAATATAAACTTTCTTTGTTTCAATTTACTGTCTTTTGAAATCGTCTTTATGAGCTCTTTTGTTTTTATAAATCATTAAAAAATGCATTAAGCATGTCACCTCGATTTCTGATGATCTTACGACTGTTGTCCGGGGTCCAGCGTTGTCTAGAGTTAATTTTCCATTCCTCTTGTCCTGGCGTGGTCCTGGATCGTCTAGAGTCCAGCGTCGATCCACAGCAGCTTTCCTGGATACGTCTAGAGTCCAGCGTCGATCTACGGCAGCTTCCATGGATACGTCTAGAGTCCAGCGTCGATCCACAGCATATTTCTTGGATATACTCTTGGTAGACTAACTATTGCTGTATTTACTTTTCCCGTAATACTGTCGTGACTTTAATAAACGTCATTTCGTTTGTTACTGCGACTTGTAATAGAATAATAAAAATAAACTGTTTTGCCGACGGACAGCATGTCCGGCTGCAACTGAGTCTTGAAATGAAGAAGAAGGGTTTTTGGTCGAACCCTTAATGTATACCCTCTCGAGATTCCGCGCTAGTCGGCTCCAAAATCGTCCTGTCGATACCTGCGTATCTCGTGACAGCCCCCACTACCGAACCTTTTCATCTATTTGCAATTATTAGCAAATAGCACTGTTTTGCACAGAATCGAGATAGCACAAATCGTAGCTACTTCCATTAATCACTCACTATATTACTTTGAGCGTCTTAGGGTAACTTGTGTATTTTTTAGCACGTTTATTTTGCACTGTCTTCGCATAACGTGTTCTATTAACGTCATCTTTTCACTGGGGATTACTATAATTTTTACCCACACTTTGGTGCCTTTGGTTTGGTCATACATTAATTAGTTTTCTCACAGTGAATTAAAACAATTATTTTATTAATTACTTGGGGCGGGTTGCTGAGTTTCCTGTCTATGCCTGCTTCACTCACACACACAAAAGATACACGTGTAACACACATACAATTGAGCAAGTCTTCACTGCGTGTCGGAACAGGTTAATTGCTACCCTAATCTAACAATGAAATATTTCTGCAATCTCAGACCTGTCCATTTACCCGTAACTTATACAAATTATACAAAATTTACATTTATTTAAATTAATGCCTAATACAGCTATGGCTGTATCGTTGCAATATATATATATATATATATATATATATATATATATATTATAACGATTCATATTGTCGTCCTATCTGAGCGTTATATGAAAGTGTCAAACGGAGCGAGTGTAGCGACGTAAGCAAGAGAGAGAGCGTATAATTGCAGCCATCTCTGTCTAACCTCGTCACTGCTACGACAAATGCCGGTACCGACATGAAATTTTACTCAATTGAATTTATTTGTTAAAACTGCAATATCTTTAAAACCAATAAATATACACCAATTCTGAAAACAGCAGAGTGTTCAGCAATTAAAGCTCTATAAGTAGCCAAAATATCAACCAATATAATTAACATTTTCAGAAGATATACAGAAGAAGAACGCCAAGCGAAATAACTCGAGAATTAGGCTAGGTACGAATTAGGTGTTTTCACACACACACAGATAAAGACCTAAGCAACAATATTCTGTGGTAAGATCTTTGAAAACACGTTTGCAAATACCTGTAATCAAACGATTTGCAAACAAAGGAAGTGCGATTTTAGCCAGTAATTCTATGCCGTCTCAGACCTGTCAAGGGGCGTTTGGTCGACCTGTCCGATATTGTTTCAACTGGAAAAACGCATGATTTATTTGAACAACCAATCAGAATCCTGCATTTAGAACAGACGCCAACTCTGACGGAGGGTAGCGAGCACTCTTCGTTCGGATCTTCAATGCGCTAGACGTGTGTAAATTACGTGCTTAATTTCACAAACACGCAAAGTTTCATTTAAGTAAAAAGTTCGAGAAGTAGTCCGCAGTTGACAGAGGAACTAGTACAGTTCGACAACAACTCTCGCTGTGTAACACCACATTAATTAATTAATTAATAATCAATTGTGAAGTGACTGGTGTAACAGAGAGCTACAGCATCTGTAATTGCCCAGATCATCGTTCAACAGGATTGGTCAACATCATTTCTTCTGTGCTGAACCATCAAAAGGAGGATCTCTACGGATTCCCATCTACGGTCGACGCATCAAACAGTAAGAAATAGATTCATTGATCAATGAAATAAATAATAAATAAATAATAAAAAAATAAACAATTTTAAAAGACACTAAGTAACTTCACACTTTGTATTTAATTAGTAAGATTAGTTATAACATAGTATAGGAGTGTTGAATGGAAAGTGAGGTGTAGTGCAAATTATTGCAGACCTGTTCTTTAGCACTGGTTTGGGAGATATAAATTTTCTTAATTAAACCAGATAAGAGCAATAGGTCGTTTGGACGTTTTAATCTTCACTTTTCACGCACACTCATTAATTATAAGACTTAGGGTAGCAATAAGTCCTACAATTAGCATTTTTCAAGAAGTTAACAAAATAATTAAAACGGTAATTAAACAAACTTCAACAAAAATTTTAAGTGTTATTTGTAACGATTCCCCTCGAATTCCACAATCACTGAACGAATCCTGAGAAAGTGTGTCTCTATGCTCTGAGCTAAGCTGAATCCGTGTAATTTATATCTGGGATTTGTTCTGGCGCCAGGTAAAGTAAAATCACGGGTAAGTAACGTTTTATCTATCATTAAATATATTATATAAGTGTGTTAGATAAAAAGACGCGTTGTAATATATACGGTCGATAATTAACATTCCTATATATATATATATATATTGTAATAATACGTAGCTGTCTACCTCGTTCAAGCCCCGCGATGGAAGCCAAATTTGTAATAATACGAGATTATTTCAATGTAAGAATGTGTGTAGTAACGTAGCTAATGTCTTCTTTGCTAATGTTTCCTGGTCTTCGTTAAGCCCTCACTGTTGGTCTTCGCTTTTGTAATAAAACCATAATATAATCGTAATTGTAGTAGTGTTCTGGTATACTATTACCCAGAATAATTTTTATGGTGTGTATGTGTAGTAGTGACGTTCCGCTCTGGGAAACGTCGATTTGGTAATGTTCCTGGTCTTTGTTGTTATCAAATAAACTCGGTGTATATTGCTGTGGTAGCAATTTGAAATAAAATATAAATTTAAAATTTATATTTATATAAAAAAAAATAAATTTTGAAAAAATGTTTTCGGTGTATTTATGTTCTTAAAATTTAGGAAATAATCGAGGTTGTTGATTGTAATTATAATTATGATGGTATGGTGTTTATTCTGGTAATAAATTTCCGTTCTGTATATTTGTTAACAAGATAATCCAGTTAACTCGAAGTTTAGATGAAAACGGCTCTCTTCTTCTTATTCTTGAAAGGTGGTCGGTTCACCTATACTGCCTTTAAAAGTCATCTAGTTTTCTTGGTTAATTAACTGTTATGTCCTTTTATAATAAAAAACCAACTCCAAGTTATCAAAAAACAAACAAAACATTTATTAAACAAAATAATAAAGTTGGTCAATTAATTAATCGAGGTTACAATGCCGTATCGACTCGCTCAGGGCCGGTCGATATTAGAAGTTTATATTCATATTATAAAAGTAGGTTCTTTGAACGGTTATTAATATAAAAAGCCAGAGAAGGTCAGGGACATGAAAGTATAACACTTACAATTCAAAAAATGTCTTAAATTTAAACAATACAATGGTAGTTATTAATAATACAAGTTTATATATAATTTTATTCGAACCAGAATGCAGTCCACAGTCGTGTCTTATTGCGGTGATGATATTGGATCAAAATGGCCGCCTGACGCATGCGCGTTGATAGCTTCTAATGTTGACGAAGTACTTGTTGGAATAAATATGTCCTTTCTTCGGTTAAATGTTCTTCGCAATTGTATATGATCTTCTGGGGTATAGTTTATTGTCACTGGTGTATGATGGAATAGTTCACTTGGTGTAAAAATGTTGTTAAATGGGTATATCTACTGGTGTTTATGTGTGTCAGTTTAACCTCTAATTTTCACTTGGTATTTGGTGCGATTTCATTTAATTAGTTATATGTGATTCCGTTTATTGGTGTTATGTAGTTCATAGGTCAACTTCACCACTTCACAATAATTAAAATAGTTAAAAAAATTTAATTTTACATAAAATGATTCCGAACTCTGTTATAACGTAACAGCCATTAAAGGTTGGTTCTGTCAAATATTCACATGAAGTGCTCTCTTCGAGGTATAATAATGAACTGTCTGTATTTCCTTCGTCTCATGAAAATCTTAGCCTATATAATATATCTCATACATTGTTTCAAATCATCTTAACTTCCGACACATTTTAAAACCGTACATTATGCTCATAAAGTAATTTCGTTATTAGTTAACTGTTTGAAATATTAAATACATATTCGGTTTCACTATTCTATTCTACTTATTTTGATAGTAATTAAGTTAGTATTACAAAGTTTTATCTGAAAATTATATTTCTTATAATTTTTTGGGAGGTAGGCCTAAAATTATACTTTCTGTCTTCTAAGTAAATAATAGCCATTTTCCCTAATATAATTATTATTCTATTAAATCTGAAATTGATATAATCATCAATTCTCACTTATTTTATTGCAATTTAGTATATTAATGATGGTTTTTTAATACAATTCATTTGTATATGACTCCACCTGTGATAATGTCAGTGAACCTATTTCAGTTTTAACTGGTATTTTATTAGACCAATAAATAATTTTACTCATATAATGACCATATCTTTAGCAAGCCTTATTTACATAGTATTTAATATGTTGAGTTTATCTTGCCTAAATATTGTCAGTTTGTCTGGCTTATAAGACTAGGTTTGTTAAATATTCTGCAGTTTAAATTCATTATATTGCCTAGATTTGATGTGTGGCTATTTGCAAAAATGTTTTATTAATGTAGTTATTTTATATCCTTCTCTGACTTCTGATTCTTTTATATTTGATTAGAAAATTAATTCTTTGACTGGTATAACAGTAATTATTGATTGTATAAATAACATATAACACCTCTCTACATAAAACTGGTGTTCTGAATAACATTGTTTTGTATATTACCTAATAACATAATTAAAAGTATTCTATAACATCGGAATGATATCTATTTTTAGATAGGGCATTCCTAAATTAAAATGAACAATACAATAACAAATTATAACACTAATATTTCTTATGAATAATCCTTACTTATCTAATTACTATATGTAATAGGAACCTAACATCCTGGTTACATATAATGGTTAACATCTTTTACTACTTCCACATTAACAGTTTGTTTTGTAATTCCCCATTTTACAAGATTTATGCCCCCTCTTTAAGTATAACCCTGGCTATCTAAGTTATATTCCATTCTATGGAATGTTCATACAGCTTTAGTAGCTTTTTATTAGTAATATTACTATTTCATTATCAAAGTAGACACTGTTCACAAAACTTAAAGTTTATTACTTTGTACTGTAACTCATGCACCTTTTTAAAGTTTATTAGTTATAATTTGATCACTTACACTTGTCTATGGTGAATTATTAATATATTTACTAGTCTTTTTCTAGTTTTTAACATGAAATATTCAACCATGGGGGGAAACTGTGAAGATTTGTTTATACAAACTAAACAATAACTTTTTGAATGCACTAATATTTAATACTACTAACACTTTTAGTTTTTTGTCAGTTTTACAGTGATATGGTTTTTTGGGGTGTTATACTTTCTCTTTGGACATTCATTGATTTTGGGGTTTTTTGGGGTTCTTTCCCTACAGGGTTTTTGTTTTATATTGGTCGTCTCACTTCTTTCTTCTTTAGTTTTGGTTATTCTTCCTTCTTCTGTCTTCAATAGTTTTAGTTTTGACTATTCTTCCTTCTTCTCTCTTCAGTAAATTTGGTTATTCTTCTTTCTTCTTTGAGTTTGGTTATTCTTCTTTCTTCCTTCTTCTGTAGATTTAGTTTTGATTATTCTTCCTTCTTCTCTCTTCAGTAGATTTGGTTATTCTTCTTTCTTCTTTAGTTTTAATTAGTCTTCGTTCTTCTTTCTTCAGTAGTAGTAGTTTTGGTTATTCTTCTTTCTTCTTTGAGTTTGGTTATTCTTCTTTCTTCCTTCTTCTGTAGATTTAGTTTTGATTATTCTTCCTTCTTCTCTCTTCAGTAGATTTGGTTATTCTTCTTTCTTCTTTAGTTTTAATTAGTCTTCTTTCTTCTTTCTTCAGTAGTAGTAGTTTTGGTTATTCTTCTTTCTTCTTTGAGTTTGGTTATTCTTCTTTCTTCCTTCTTCTGTAGATTTAGTTTTGATTATTCTTCCTTCTTCTCTCTTCAGTAGATTTGGTTATTCTTCTTTCTTCTTTAGTTTTAATTGGTCTTCTTTCTTCTTTCTTCAGTAGTAGTAGTTTTGGTTATTCTTCTTTCTTCTTTGTTTTAATTATTCTTCTTTCTTCAGTGGCTTTGGTTATTCTTCTTTCTTCTTTCTTCAGTAAATTTGCTTATTCTTCTTTCTTCTTTAGTTTTGATTATTCTTCTTTCTTCTGTCTTCAGTAGTTTTAATTATTCTTCTTTCTTCAGTAGCTTTGGTTATTCTTCTTTCTTCAGTAGTAGTAGTTTTGGTTTATTCTTCTTTCTTCTTTCTTCAGTAGTAGTAGTTTTGGGTTATTCTTCTTTCTTCTTTAGTTTTGGATTATTCTTCTTTCTTCTTTAGTTTTAATTTTGATTATTCTTCCTTCTTCTGTAGTTTTGGTTATTCTTCTTTCTTCAGTAGCTTTGATTATTCTTCTTTCTTCAGTAGTTTAGGTTATTCTTCTTTCTTCAGTAATTTTAATTATTCTTCTTTCTTCAGTAGCTTTAATTATTCTTCTTTCTTCTTTCTTCAGTAGTTTTAATTATTCTTCTTTCTTCAGTAGTTTTAATTGTTCTTCTTTCTTCCGTAGTTTTGGTTTTGATTATTCTTCTTTCTTCAGTAAATTTGATTATTCTTCTTTCTTCCTTCTTCAGTAGCTTTGATTATTCTTCTTTCTTCCTTCTTCATTGGTTTTGGTTATTCTTCTTTCTTCCTTCTTCAGTAGCTTTAGTTTTGATTATTCTTCTTTCTTCAGTGGTTTTGGTTATTCTTCTTTCTTCTCTAGTTTTAATTATTCTTCTTTCTTCTGTCTTCAGTAGTTTTAGTTTTGATTATTCTTCCTTCTTCTCTCTTCAGTAGATTTGGTGGTTCTTCTTTCTTCTTTAGTTTTACGCTGTGTATGCCTTTGTTTCTTCTGGTCTGGTTTCCTTGTCGGGGTATATTAATTGCCTGCTTCTATCTTACCTGGGTAATTTTGTTATTAACATTTTTAGTCTTCTGGGTTTTCAAATTTGTATTATATTATATTATTTGCAGAAATTTTCTTTATTTAACCTTTCTTGTGAATATATTATTAAATAGTGCATTTTAATCGATTCTCATCTGGATATTCCATATATTAGAGCTTTATTAATGATCATTGAGTAATGTATTTGTGTGGATTATCTGTCACGCTACAGATTGCTCTCTTCCAGAAGTGATTAGTTCAGATCATACTTAGTTTGTCTGAAGTAATTGCTTATGACATTTCATTATAAATTATATTTCTTTACTTCCTTCACATTTCTAAAATTTTTTCTTCTATATTTTTGAGCTGATCTATATTTCATTATTAACTGGATTCTTACTGATAGTAATAGTCATCTGAGGTTCGTTATTTTTTTTATTTTTCCATTTTCTTCTTAACTTGTTTCTTTATCCTTGGGATATTTATTCCCTAAAATTCCCTAATACGTTAGCTGGGGCAGTGTCCAGAGGGGCTCTGTAGGCTTCACACTCTGCTGGCCATACTACGTCATTTATTGATTACAGAGGTAAATCATCTCTGATCAATACATAATAATACTGCTGGACTTATCTCAGACAGTTATTAATAAAAATTATATAAGAATAGTCCACCTTATGACTATAAAAAAAAAATTAAATATCTTTGGATATTTCACTTCGTATACGAACAGATCTATTAATATTTCTATCTCAGTCAATTTCTATCTCAGTTATTTTTCTCAATGGTTAGCTCTGCTGGCATTTTATTTCTCCTTGTGGTGGGAAGCTGGTATAATATAATTATCACTCATTATTCAGTGTAAAGTTTTTAATTCTCTGTCATTTTTTTTTTTGACTGTCATCACACTCTCTTTCTGGTCATTGGTAGCATATATATTGTATTATATTTTTGTTCCTTTCTTAATTCTTGTGAATCGTTCCACTAGTATTATGTTTTTTCAATTACTCTTTTAATTGTCCTTCTTATAACTGACATTTATTATATGATCATCTTTTTCTTATGGATTTATTTATATATAGTTTTTCCTTTCTTTTTCAAAATTTTATTCTGCTCTTGCTTTTTATCCAAATGCACTCTTTAATTATTAATTCCATATGTTTAATATCTCTGTTTGTTTGACATAAAATTCTCATTAATTTTACTTCACAATAAGTTTATTCATTTAAATTGTATCAGTGGTTTGTACTGCCATTTCTTTATTCTTGAAAGTTTTTTCAGAATTGGTCCCATATATAATTGTTTGTAATGTGTTATCCAAATTCCCTTTCTTCTTGTTCATTTCTAAAAGTTGTTTTTAAGATAAGGTAGTAAGTGGTTCTTACTTCTTTTTTGAATTTTTACGTTTAATTCAAAATTCATTTTCTTCTTTTTATTTTCCATAAAGTTTTTTCATATGCATTTGGTAGTAAGTAGTCATTACTTCATTTTTGAATTTTGAGATTTAATTCAAAATTCATTTTCTTTTGTCCATAAATTGTTTCCTAAATGGTAGGTAGTAAGTTGTTCTTACTTCTTTTTAAATTTTGTGGTATAATATTATTTCTTCCACACCTTCAATTACTCATAATATTTTTTCATGGAAGCCTGGTTATATACTCCCTTTATCCTTTCTGAATCGATTTCTTTGATTTCATAGGTATTATTATTTTTCACATTGGATATTATATATGGTCCGATGTATAATAGCAATAACTTCTTCGTTATTCCTTCCAGTGTGCTGGGTAATTCACGATTTCTTAACAAAATTTTTTCTCCCTTTTCATATATTATTAATTTACCACTAGCCCTTTGATACTTATTTTGCCGTTTCAATTGGTCTTCTGCCACCTTGTTATAGAATTTAGCTTTATCAAATCTGTATCTATGGTTACTGGGGAACTCGAGGATATCTGTGATCTCTCGAGGGGGTGGTTTCTCGTACATCGCAGAGTATGGGGTTATCCCTATAGCTGGATGGTATGCTAAGTTGAGGAATTCCTCCGTGGCTTCTAGATAGTCTTGCCACCTTTTTTGTTGATGGTGACAATAGGTCCTGAGGATCCTCCCCACTTCTCGCAACACCCGCTCTGCCGGATTACTGCTCGGATGGTAGACCGAGGTCTTGTATGTACGAATGCCCATTGACAATAATGTATCCCGCCATTTTCCACCCTTAAACTGGGTTCCATGATCAGTAATGATCGAAGATGGTTTTCCCAGGTGTGGGATATATTGTTCAGTTAGTATCCCCAGAATTTTCCGGGTAGTCGCACGATTAGTAGGGTATAGCTTAACATATTTGGTGAAGTGGTCCATTATGATGGTTAGGTATCGATATTGGTGTCGACCTCCACTACGGGGAAATGGTCCGCAAATGTCTAGGAACACCTTCTCCAATTTTGCTTGGGAAGTGATTGGGATCATCACACCTTCCTTCTTCTCATTATTAGTTTTCACCAGCTGGCAGATTTTACAACTCTTTATATACATTCGGACTTTTCTATTGATGTTTTTTATATAGCAGCTCTCCTCCAGAGCTTTTATTACCTTGAGGGCGCCCATATGCCCGTAACGTATGTGGTAATTCACTATTAATTCCTTTTCGATCTGTGTCGGAACAATTACCTTCCAGATCTCTTCCTTGAAGGAGGTTTTAACGAACAATATTTGTTTATTCATCTGGTAACATTTAGCAACGGTTTCATCTCCCTCTTCTAACCGAAGTTCGAGGTTTCTCAATTTTGGGTCCGCTTGTTGGTGGGTGCTCATGTTGGTCAATATTGTTGTTAAATCGGCTCTGGTGCTAAGAAGATGATATATTTTCAGCACGCTTTCTTTCTCCCCTTCGAAAGTTTGTTCTTCCACATTGACCCGGGATAACACATCCGCTACTATATTCTTTTTACCAGGGATGTACTCCCATTGTAGATGGTATTCTTGAAGGGCAAGTATCCACCTCGTTAGTCTGCCATGGTTCAGTTTGCAGCTTTTCAAGAACGAAATAGATTTATGGTCAGTTCGGACAGTAACAGGGTATCCCAAAATGTAAGTGCGGAACTTACCGCAAGCAAATACCACGCTCAGTAATTCTTTTTCTGTCACCGTGTAATTCCTTTCGCATTGGTTCAAAGACCTGCTCGCGAAGCTAATTACTTGAGGTTGACCCTTCTCGTCCTCTTGATACAGTGTCGTTCCCAGACTGATGTTGCTGGCATCGCAATTCATGAAGAACGGTAACTTAAAGTTTGGGTGGCGAAGTATTATAGTAGCCAGAAATTTGTCCTTAATTTGTTGAAAAATCCCCTCTTGTTCCTTACACCATACCCACTTGTTTTTAGATGATAATTGAGGTTGAAACCTCACAGTTAACTCTGAATATTGTTCCTGGAACTTTCTATAATAATTGCAGAGTCCCAGGAATGACTGCAATTGCTTCCTGTTTTTGGGTGCCGGGAACTTCTGGATGGCTTCTACCTTTTCTGCCGACGGTGAGATTCCTTGATCGTCCAAGTTAAATCCTAAAAATTGCACTTCTCTGGCAATGAACTTGGATTTTTCCAACTTCAGCGTGACGTTACTGGCAGATAATTTTTTTAGCACATGTTCCACACGGTAACAGTGTTCCTCCCACGTCTCAGATGTTATCAGTAGGTCGTCGACGTACACGGTTGTAAACTGAAGTGCTTCTTGTCCCAATATCTGGTCCATGCAGGTCACAAAGATGGCAACTGAGTTTACCAATCCGAAAGGCAATCTTTTGAATTGGTAATTACACCCCTCGAATATGAAAGCCAGATATTGGCGACTCCGTGGGTGCAACTCTACCTGCCAGTATCCGCACACCGTATCCCAAGTGCTGAAGTATTGGGTACCATGGAAGCGTTTCAGGATTTCCTCAATCTCACCGGGCGATGTTCTATCATTAATGATTTTCTTGTTTATTTCCCGTGCATCCAAACAAAGCCGGACTTCGCCGTTTTTCTTGGGAATTGCGACAATAGGGCTGGTGTATGGGGATTGACTAGGTTCTATTATATCGTTATTAATCATTCGATTAATTTCCGCTCTTACTGCCTCTTTTCGAGAATGCGCAATAGGGTAGGATTTCCTATTAAACTCCACTGTATCTCGGAATTGAAGGGTACATTGATAATTTCTTACCTTGCCTGGCTCATCGGAAAATACTGAGCGGTATTTTTCATAAATTTGTATTAGCTGATTGACTTGAGTATTGGGTAATTTTTCTCTATTAATTCCGCTTCGGAAATCCCTTATCTCCTGTATTTTCTGGGACCATAAATCCTCGTCTGTAGTTTCATATACTATAGTGTTAGAAATGGTGTTAGTATTGGTATAATTTATGCTACGTATTTGCTGGTGGATACTGCTGGGAAGTGTTATCTCACTACCGACTAAATCGGCCGTCCAGGTTAGATCTCCGGTAAAGAGTGATACCTTCTCCATTCGTCAATCAATAATAGCCGAGTTCCTTCTCAGCACATCACATCCCACTAATATGTTGAAGTGTAATCCTGCCGCAATTAAGAAGACCATGTTCATAGCTATACCCTTACTAACGACATTCAATGATACTTGTTTTCTGATTGTCTTGTTTTGGCGACCCGTGGCACTGATTAATATAATGTTATTTATAGGTAAGGTTGGCAATAGCTTACCAAATTTTCCTTGGATTCTCTCCAATTCTGTAGTGTTAATTATGGATACATTCGCACCGGTATCGATCATTAGTTGTGCGAATGTTCCTTCGACTTCTGCATTAATGTATATTATTTCATTATTTATTATAGGGAGGCGAGTGTTGTCCTCCTCCAGTAATTCATTTCGAATATTCTTCAAATAATTACATCGAATGATTGTAATTTTATTGGGATTATTTACTATTGGCAATTCCTTTACATACCCAGGCGATAGAAGCAGCAAAAGGTCCTTATTGTTTATCACTGCCTCCTCCCGTTTAAATTCTCCTCATCTTGGTTATTAATAGGACCAACAGAGGCATCAGTGGGGAAACCTTGAGTAGGTTCCAGTCTTTCAGTTCTCGGTTCCTAGGTTTGTTCCCTGTTTGTATGCCGCTCTGGGTTATCTAGGCTAGTACTTCGCCTTGGCAGATTATAACTAGAGTTGTCCCGTTCTCGGCTTCTGTTTCGATCTTCGTACTCGTGTATGCTGCTCCGTCGTTGCTGGTTATACCTGCGATGGTTGTTTCCTTCCGCCCGTATAAAATTTACCCGTGGTCGGGAGAACCGGTTGTTGTTGTTATTAGGATTAGGGTAACCCCTATTGTTATTGTCAAACCGCTCGGTGTTATTGGTAGGATTGGTGTTTCTTTGTCTATTTACATAATTATTCGGGTAATAATTACCTCGATTACTGGAGAACCCGTTATTATTTCTGTTATTATTCGGGTTTATATTCCCGTGGTTATTATTGTTGTTGTTACCATTCGTGGGGTGTTGATTATTGTAATTCGGATTATATCTATTTCCTTGGTACCCACTGTTGACCGGTTGACTATTATTGTTTGATGACGGATTATTTCGTACTTCTGGCCGCTCATTTCTTCTTCTGCTCTGCCTGTAATATTCTTCATTCTCATAGTTTTCCAATAGCTCCGTCATCGCCTGTATGGTCTTTATCTGACTACCTCTTCGAGCTCTTATGACCTCTTCGTCGTAATGATAAGAGAGCTTGTTCACCAGGCATTCCTCTGGTATGGCTGGTTCCAGGTGCTTGGCCAGGCACACCTTCCCAAGAAAGTACGCAGTCATGGTACTGCCAAACTGAGTTCTATATCGGCCATTGCAGATGTTGTCCCTTATTAAATTCTGGGTGGTCTCTGACCAATACTTAGACTTGAACAAACTTTTGAACTGTTGATAATCGGTTATTTCGCTCCTGTTCGCCATCCACCAATTGTCCGTCATATCACGGAAGGATTCGTCCAATAGTTCACGATTGTTGGACCATCGATTACTTTTATGTTTGGCCATATATTCCTCGATACGGGCCAAGAACTCCATTGGCTTCCTTTTATATTGGCGAAAGTTAAGCCATTCTCTGTTCTCGTTTATTGGGATATTAGTAAAGCTGGTTGGTCGGCTCCGAATTGCTTCCATGTCCTCCTGGTTCTGTCTCACTTGACCAGTGATGTTAGTCATTGCTTCCTCCATTCCGTCGCATCTTTCCGTAATTCGAGTTCGTACCTTGCTGAGTTCTTCCTGGCTTTCCTTTCGGTTTTCTTCTGCCTTCTTGCGAGTAGATTCTTCAAGATTTGTGACCTTGGTGTTCACCACTCCCTTGAACTCTTGTACCTCCACTTCCGTCATTCGACATCTTCCATCAACTTCTCTTATCTGTTGATTTATAGTTATGGTTTCGTCTTCCAGCCTTTTGGTCATAGATTTCTTATTTTCCTTGAGTTCCTGGTTCATTTCCTTCCTTAATAGCTCCATTCGTTCGTCTAATTTGTCTAAATTCTCTTGGTTAACTTCTCGTAACTCTTCTCGTAATAGTTGGTTATCCTCTCTTAACTCTTCCAACCTCTCCCCCATCTTCTCTTCCATTTTCTTGTTATTCTCCTCCAATTTTTCTTCCATCTTTTTGCTGGTTTCCTCCATTTTCTGATTAGTTTCATCAATTTTCCGGCTTAAAGATCGGTTGTCCTTCTTCATTTCTTTGCTGGTTTCCTCTATTCTCTTATGGGTGTCTTCAATCTTTTTACTTAATTCTTCCTTTGTTTCTTGGTTGTCCTTCTTCAATTCTTCCTTTGTTTCTTGGTTGTCCTTCTTCAACTCTTCCTTTGTTGCTTGGTTATCCTTCTTCAACTCTTCTTTTGTTGCTTGGTTGTCCTTCTTCAACTCTTCTTTTGTTGCTTCTATTTCTTCTTCCATCTTCTTACCGTTTTCTTCAATATCCTTCCTTAATTCTTCCTTCGTGGATTCTATGTTCTTATTTATTTCGTTCAAATTGTCCTTCAAGGACTGTTGGTCTTCCTTCCTTTCCTTACTATTTTTTTCTGTAGTAGAATCCATTTTCTTGTTCAAGTTTTCTTCGGTGGAATCCATTTTCTTATGGAAACCTTCTTCCATTCTCTTGCTGTTTTCTTCCATTCTCTTGCTGTTTTCTTCCATTATTTTGCTGTTTTCTTCCATTCTCTTGCTGTTTTCTTCCATTCTCTTGTTATTTTCTTCCGTGGTGGAATCCATTTTCTTGTTCAACTGTAAGAACATTTCCATTATCTTCTCTTCCATTGTTTTACTTTTCTCCTTCTCTTTCTCTGGGACATTGACATCCCCTATCTGCGTGGGTACTTCGGGTTGTTTCTCTGGTGGTGCTGGTTGTTTATGTTCCACCCGTTCTAATATCTTTTCCACGTCCTCCACTGGGGTCGCCTCCTTATCATCCATATCGAGTTCTTTCTCGGCCTCCGCCGCTCTCTTCTTTGATGTGGCACGACGCTGCATCTTCCCTGATTCCCTGGCTGGGTAACCGCTGCCAAGCTGAATTAGGAATTGGGTAAGTAATTACAGTAATTTCAACCTCTAATTACAGCCCTTTAGTTGGACGCCAATTTTGTAATAATACGTAGCTGTCTACCTCGTTCAAGCCCCGCGATGGAAGCCAAATTTGTAATAATACGAGATTATTTCAATGTAAGAATGTGTGTAGTAACGTAGCTAATGTCTTCTTTGCTAATGTTTCCTGGTCTTCGTTAAGCCCTCACTGTTGGTCTTCGCTTTTGTAATAAAACCATAATATAATCGTAATTGTAGTAGTGTTCTGGTATACTATTACCCAGAATAATTTTTATGGTGTGTATGTGTAGTAGTGACGTTCCGCTCTGGGAAATGTCGATTTGGTAATGTTCCTGGTCTTTGTTGTTATCAAATAAACTCGGTGTATATTGCTGTGGTAGCAATTTGAAATAAAATATAAATTTAAAATTTATATTTATATAAAAAAAAATAAATTTTGAAAAAATGTTTTTGGTGTATTTATGTTCTTAAAATTTAGGAAATAATCGAGGTTGTTGATTGTAATTATAATTATGATGGTATGGTGTTTATTCTGGTAATAAATTTCCGTTCTGTATATTTGTTAACAAGATAATCCAGTTAACTCCAAGTTTAGATGAAAACGGCTCTCTTCTTCTTATTCTTGAAAGGTGGTCGGTTCACCTATACTGCCTTTAAAAGTCATCTAGTTTTCTTGGTTAATTAACTGTTATGTCCTTTTATAATAAAAAACCAACTCCAAGTTATCAAAAAACAAACAAAACATTTATTAAACAAAATAATAAAGTTGGTCGATTAATTAATCGAGGTTACAATGCCGTATCGACTCGCTCAGGGCCGGTCGATATTAGAAGTTTATATTCATATTATAAAAGTAGGTTCTTTGAACGGTTATTAATATAAAAAGCCAGAGAAGGTCAGAGACATGAAAGTATAACACTTACAATTCAAAAAATGTCTTAAATTTAAACAATACAATGGTAGTTATTAATAATAAAAGTTTATATATAATTTTATTCGAACCAGAATGCAGTCCACAGTCGTGTCTTATTGCGGTGATGATATTGGATCAAAATGGCCGCCTGACGCATGCGCGTTGATAGCTTCTAATGTTGACGAAGTACTTGTTGGAATAAATATGCCCTTTCTTCGGTTAAATGTTCTTCGCAATTGTATATGATCTTCTGGGGTATAGTTTATTGTCACTGGTGTATGATGGAATAGTTCACTTGGTGTAAAAATGTTGTTAAATGGGTATATCTACTGGTGTTTATGTGTGTCAGTTTAACCTCTAATTTTCACTTGGTATTTGGTGCAATTTCAGTGTTATTTCATTTAATTAGTTATATGTGATTCCGTTTATTGGTGTTATGTAGTTCATAGGTCAACTTCACCACTTCACAATAATTAAAATAGTTAAAAAAATTGAATTTTACATAAAATGATTCCGAACTCTGTTATAACGTAACAGCCATTAAAGGTTGGTTCTGTCAAATATTCACATGAAGTGCTCTCTTCGAGGTATAATAATGAACTGTCTGTATTTCCTTCGACTCATTAAAGAACAAATTACCATACTAAAGCTCATCCTTCAACAAAACTATTTTACTTTCAACGGGAATTACTATATTCAAACAGATGGCCTGGCTATGGGTTCACTGTTATCCGGCCTGTTGGCTGATATATATCTTGATTTTTATGAAAACAACTACATCCTTAATAATAACATCTTCGCCAATAATATTATCTTTTATGGCCGATATGTTGATGACACTTTTCTGATTTTTAATGGTACCCTACGCCAAATCAGTAATCTTAAAAACCATATGAATACTGTTACTCACAATATTCAGTTTACTATGGAAACTGAAACCAACAATGAACTCAACTTTTTTCGATCTTACTGTAACTAGGCGGATTAACAACTTAAATTTTAAAATTTACAGAAAGCCTACCACCACAGACGTGACCATACATGCAGACTCACACCACCCTTTCTCTCAAAAATTAGCGGCCTACAACAGTTTCATTCACAGGCTTTTGATGATCCCCCTAAATAATGATGATTTCGAGTGTCAACTCAACATAATTAAACACATAGCTATAGCCAACGGCTATGAGTGCCAAATGATTGACAACATCCTTAAAAAACACAAAGCCCGTCGTTCCAGACAGACACAAGATAATACACCTAATAACAAATTCATCTCAACAACATACACCGAGTTGATGCCTAAGATCCTAACATCCACCTTAAGTAAATTAGGTTATACCGTTACCTTTTAAACAAATAACCGTCTACGGAACTTAGTTCGTCCAGTCGTTCAGACCAACATTGAATCCAAAACCGGTGTTTATAAGCTTATATGCGACGATTGTGACCGTTTTTATATCGGCCAAATGGGTAGACCTTTTATCAAACGATTCCGTGAACACACACCACACAGCCACTTTAACAGGGGTGATTTTTCCCTAGATAATATTAAATCTAATTTTACACGGCATCTAATTTCAAGCAATCATTCATATACCAATTTCAACGCTAACCTTATACCTCTACATTATTGTAGTAAGGGCCGTTACACGGATGCACTCAAAGAATTCGAGATATATAGAGGTCATAATAACCCCGATATATGTGACGACATACTCAATGATAAACTTAACTTCAGGTCCAACCCACTGTATGATACCGCGCTGCGATCGCTTAAAGATAATACTAGATAACAGTGCCCATCGACACAGTCTTGACATGCTACACGCGGTGCACCATGTCGGTTAATAGTACGCTTATAATATGTTCATTCATTGTATTTTATGTATTTGTTTATTATGTGTGTATGGTAGCGCGATAATTTCACTTTGTAGGTTGGCTAATCTGCTTACTGCTTTTTCCGATCAACATGTTGAAACTTTGTACAGTTCGTCTAAAACGCTAGCGGCGGTCGGTCTGCCCAGCTGTCTTGCTGTCATTCATTCTTGTCGACATTTAATGTAGGCCTTAGGCCGGCACATTTCACTTATGGCTGTAGCGTGTCAATTTTTGGGTATTTTTATTTTTAACAGTTTGGGGCATTTATATTTTTTATTTCTTTCATTTTGGGCGGGTTTGTAAAAAAGTTCTGAAAATTATTGTGCAACGTATTTGTCCGTGTAGCAGAACGATGTTGAGAAACAGTGAAACAAAGCAGTGAGACGCAGTTGTTATTGTGTAGAGCGACGAGCGAAGAATTTGCCCCCTTCAAAATTCGCAGAACTCTGTACATGTGTGTCAACGCTCAAGCGCAACTACACCCGCACGCGCTCAAAAGGACGCTCTTGACTAAAAACTCAAGATGGCCAGAGCGTAAAAATATTCGTCGTCTTCTCCAAGACCTCCCGGAAACACTGCTAACGCCCCGCCTACTGTTAATGACATCAGCAGAGCAGAAGCCAATATCGTACTTTGGTACCCGGAATATAACTTCCATATTCCATATATAAAATGGTTACCTCACAACAACTGAGTATGAGCAACGAAAACGTAGTGGCAGTGAACCACTGTTTCCCTCCAGAGAAAGGAAGATGTACCTGTTACGTTCTCGGTGCCAGTCTACATTGGGCAGAGACGACACACAGTCCACGAGTTACAGAGTACATATACACATGTAGTTACGACTCGCGGGCCCCGGTCGGGTCGAACTTTTAAATATGGATAAAGCCAGTGTAATAACGTTTTAATACCGACCGGGACCCAAGAAGTTAATCAATCCACCACAGTGAAAAAATTTCGACATTGTAGACAGTAAAACAATTCAGTACAGACCGTTTGTAAGCGCGGAACAATGCCACGTGTTTGGTCGGCCTCGCTATAGTGCGGTTCCCCGAGTTAAAACGAAAATTTCTAAGATATTGAGGGGTTAATAAATAGGGTGTATAAATGTGTGAGTGCATTGCAGGCTGGGCAGTCTAGTAGTAAGTAATAGAATGTAAATATAATTGGATAAAACATAGTGTAAAAAGTGTACGAAAATTTTAAAGTCAAGTTATTAAAAGATTAATAGCACAAATTTTTTTGTTGGTAATTGCTCATTAAAAAATAATGATTCTCTTTGAAATAATGTGTTAGACTAAGTTATTTCGTCATTACCACTTTCTCATTTCTGTGTTGAAAAAATTCGTCTAACGTTCCGGAATCTTCTGAATTATTAATTGGGTGGGTCAGATTGCTAAATTGTCCGTTTTATTAAGGTAAAGTGTCAAGGTCTCCATATCTGTCCTTCAAAGATATAGGTGGCGACTCTGGGCTTCTGATAAAATTTCTGCAACAGGTAAGTCCTGGTAGTGAATCTTATTTATTTTATATTTTGGTATATTTTTTAACGTTACATTTGGCTCTCGCTGCCAGGATTTTCGTTTAATTTTATTTATACGAGATAGACCTATTTTAATACACAGAAAATAGGATGTGGTAATGACGTACTTATGTAATATTATCGTATATAATTACGCTAAATAAGGTTACGTTTGGGTAGAGCGAGCAGGTGTTTACTTTTACGTATTAATAACTGTTTTATGTATGGGGTATTTTGATTTAAGGGGACGTTATATAAAGGGTATGATATAAATAAATTTTGAAAATGACCGATGTACAAGATAAGAATAGACCTAACGCTAGCGTAGGGGTGGAAGAAAAAAAGGTGTCAATAGACGATCTGTTTAATTTAATAAAAACCGTGTCTGAAAATATAAATAGCAACATAAATACAAAATATAAAGAGCAACAAATTGATTCCAATGTCAAGTTTCACGAGTTAAAAAATGAAATACAAGAAATGAATAAATGTGTAGAAAGTACTAATGAAACGATAAGAACTAATTTGAATAAGTTAGAACAGAGTGTTGAGCGAATGGGAGTACATGTGATGAGTACAGAGAAAAATAAAACAAATGAAAATTGTAGTGACAAATGTAGGAATATGATACCAGGTAAAGAGTTAACAAATAATGACAATAATGTCGAAAATAATGTACGTAATACCGAGAATATTAATGTGTTTGAAGAGTTAGTATCAGAGACTGATACGGTAAAAATAAATAATGAGAGTACTAATGAAATTGCAGAATGTAGTGATTATGAGATGTTAATGTGTGTCAGTGAGTTAGAGAGAGAGAGGAGAAATAATGTTGTAGTAGAGTGGGGACAGAGGGCAAATTTTCCCTTTATTATTTATGGATGATTTAATGTGGTCACAAGTGTTTTTGAAGGGCAAGAGTCCTGTATTAGTAGAAGATTGGAGTTGTTTATTTTATTTGTATAATATTATACCCTCTGTGTGGAATGATTTTATAAGTATGAGATGGTGTTATGATGAGAGAGAATTAGAAGTATATAATTTGAAGAGAGATTATGGTGAGTTGGAAGAAGTATTAGAAGAGTATTTAAATAAGAATGATTTGATTTTTAATACGAAAGTAACTGACCCGATATTGAAGAAATTTACTAACGGAGACTTAACAGATATACTTAGTGTTGACTTGTTTCATGATTATTTTGATAAAATGGATGAATTTGATTTTTGTGGTTATGACACACAAAATAGCAATCTGTGTGTCAATCAAATCGAAAAGTGTTATTTAAAACAAAGATTGACCTTTGACGATGGAGGCTAAACTATAAACAATCAATGGACAATTTTAAATATATTGTTTTATGGTTTTGTGACCTCGCAACCTTGAACATTGAAGTGTGATATGACTAAATAAATAAGGATGCAGATTTGTAAATAAATGTTTAGTAAATTTGTGTGTATTGTAGAATGTTAAGTAAACAATGTGTGTGTAGATGATTGTTGTAATAATAATATTAATATTTGCAATTTAAATAAATAACCGAATTAATTTTGAAAACAGTAATTGGCTAATTGTAAATGTTTAATTAATTTAATTAAAATAATTTGAAATGTTTTAAATATTTTGATTAATTCAAAGATTATATAATTGAATTTTCTGATGAATTTAAATGGTTTAACGAGAAGTGAAGTTGGTAATTAAATGATAAGTTGTTGATTTGAAATAACTTTTTGTTAAATGTTTCAGAGGTTACTTGGAGTAGTGGTGTATGGTGTATATAGTTGTGTATGTCAGTATATGAATTATGGACTGTAAGTATAAAATTTTTAGGATACAAGTCAAATATAATAAAATGTACACAGATGTTTAACTTAATGGAACGAATTTTAACTTCAATAATGAAGATAACTTGAGATAATGATTTAAAGGGTAATAATAACTGAGGTATGATGAAAAATAAATATTAATAATGAATTTGAAAATTTTAAGTAATCTAATTGTAGAAAGTTATGAAGGATGATTAATGATTGATGAAAATGTCACATTAGAATGTTGTATATAAAAATTCTATTACTTAGCTATTAAATTGCTATTGCGGGGGTGCCCTGTGCTCTCGCAAGTAGCGAAATGGGTTGGGGGTAACAGTGAGTGTTACCCCCATCGGAGGCCAAAATGGCGATAAATGTGCGGCACACCTTATCCGTGTAAAGTAAAGTTTACACCCTGCTAAATGACCGTGTCGCACATAATAGTGATGATTGAAACAGGCAGTGAAATGAAGTTTAGATTTCCCCGACTTTTCGGGCGGTTACTGTCTTACCAGCACTAACCGTGGTTTTGGCTACCGGCCAGCTATGGTCATATCAAGTCCCTTGACCATAGCTGACTTGAAATTGGTACAGATTTGAAATTCAGTTGGGGGAGAACTTAGGGGAAATCTCCGGTACTATGGAACAGTGGCTGCCACTCTGCCCGCTTTGGGGTAGCAAGACAGGTGGTAGATCCGTCTTAAGGGTGTATAAATATAACAAGAACATGATGATGTTCGCCACGTTTAAAACTTAATAGCGGAAGCAGAGACACGGAGAGGTAAAACCTGCTCCAAAATATACAGTCTTTGTGGAAGCGAAAAGGCGCCACAGTCTTACACAATTTGCAATAGAGTGTGTGGATGGGAGGTGACGCAAAGGAGTCACGAATGTAAATTTTATAACATAACATTTTTCTATTCAAAGCTTGATCAAATAAAACTGCTTGTGCTCTGTTCAGGTAACTAGCTGCTTAGATATTTAAAAATAAGGTGCTCATACTATAATTCTAAAGGTATCATTTTATTGTTGTATGTTAGGTATAGGCATTGATAAGAATATGTGTTTTCATGATATGTGTATGCTTCAGATTAAGCCAATAATTAGACGCCTGGCAGGCAATCAACATAATAGAAGTAAGTATTGATAATGTATTCCATGTAATTTGTTCAATTTGAGATGTATTGTAATTGTGTTAGGATATCAGCTGATCAGCAATACCATGTCACTGGTATATTGGTTTGTAAATGTTACAAGTAATTGATGTTCAATGTAATGTTTAATGTATTACAGATATTTTAAAGTAATGATAAAAATAATGTGCTACAATGAGAAATAAAGTAACGATTTGTGAAATCTAATAAGAGATAGTCTTTGGGTGATAAATATTTTATGGGACACATGTATCTGTCCAAGTTAAAACCAAAGTTGAATTTGAAACAGTAGAGATGAATAAGATGCAATATTGTTTTGAAGTAATGTAACAGAATTTTGAGAAGTATTGATGTTGACACAGTAGTTGTGGAGAATTTATGTAGAGTTTTGAGTGGTATATTTATGTTTATAATTAATGAGATTCTTTTGTTGTATTTGTAGTGAGGTAATGAGATTGAGAATTTTGGGGATGGCAATTTTGTATTAGGGGGTAGTGTATTTGGGGGAGTCCGCAACAAGGGTTGGGACGGGATAGGGATAGATTTTAGTGGGGAAGGGGCCGCCTTAGGTAGAATCCAGGCCGCCAAATAAGGGAATTGAGTTTTGGGTAGGGGAAACACGTATCCTATGTACAAAGGGTTAGAGAGTATTTTTTTTATATAGGTAGAGAAGGTGGCGTTTTGAGTTAAATGGTAAGTTGGGTTTAGTGAGTATTGGGATAGATGTTTTGGTAGAGATGGGTGTCATGGGAGTTGAAGTTGATTAATATTAGAGCCATAGGGAGAGTAAAGTTCATATATGCATACAGATCTAATACAGTAAATGAGAATAAATAAGTTACATCACCCACAGTAAAGTATAGCGAGATTGTTAAATGAAGAGTAGGATTATTAAGCAAAAAGAGAAAAATTTATGATAAAGAATATAAAATTTTTATTTTTTCGAAACCAGTGACAGAATTTTGATAAAATTTGGAAAACAAGATGCAAGTAAGAAGTTGTCTTGATTATTCATCTCTTCTTTCACAGCACTAACACTTAACTAAAAATGAACTTTTTTCATGTGAAAAACTTACTATTTTATCGGACGCGTTTCGGCTTAGTATCTGCCTTGTTACCAAAGCTGAAGAAGGCAGATACTAAGCCGAAACGCGTCCGATAAAATAGTAAGTTTTTCACATGAAAAAAGTTCATTTTTAGTTAAGTAAAAGTAAGAAGTGTTTATTTTAAATAATTTAAATGTCAAGTTGATGATTATTTATATTAATATTTTGTTTATTTTAAATATTTTGTTTTATTATGTTTTGTATTTCAAGTTAGGATATTACAGATGTTCAATGTGTTTTCAGAACTTATATATAACATATGTAGGTCAAGGGTCTTGGACTTGACCTACTTTCGATCAGCTGATGAGGTCATACACCTACTAAGCTTGTATAGTAGGAAGTCAATTTTAATTTGTTTACTTAATTAATTCGAACCAATATTTAAATAATTTTGCATATGAGGGAAACATTTAAAATAAATTTAAATTTGTTTTTGAATTTTAAAATTTTTGAAAATTTTAATTTTTTTTGAAAAAAAAAAAAAAGATTTTTCGCCTGCCAGCGAATGCATATTTTAGATAGTGATTGTTTTATTATGTGTGTATTTACCATGTTTAGTTTACTGATTTTCTGTACTGCACTGTATCGTTAGACTAAGACATGTTAGATTAAGGATTTGTTCAAGTAGAAGAAACACTTAAGTTAAGTCATTTTAAAAGAAAAAAAAAAACAATGAAGAGAATTTTTTTTGATAAAATATTATTTTGAATTTTTTAAATTTTATATATATCTTAAAAGATAATTTTTTTCTTTTCAATGTGTTATGGCAACAGGTAATGTGAGTGTGTGTGAGCCCAGTATTTGCTAAAGGCAGCCCAGCTTGCATACAAGGGGAAACATATCGGTAGAGGATCTGGAATAATTTTAGCCAGGGATTGAGGATTTTTGGGGGTAGCATGTTAAAAGGCGAGGTGGGCTGTGGTGCGAGTCTGCTCGATTTCTCGGTGTTGGGATCTCTTAGGGAGAAGTCCAGTGATCTTGTTCAGATGAGTCCATAGCCGCTGAGCCAGGGGGGTCGTGTACCCATGAGATTAAGAACCAGGGGGTTGTTGGCACCAGTTCCTCACCGGTCCTCTTCGGGGTTATCGATGAGATTTCTTCTGTTGGGAACAGCAGAATTCTCATCGAGGGGGTATTGTAGCGTGTCAATTTTTGGGTATTTTTATTTTTAACAGTTTGGGGCATTTATATTTTTTATTTCTTTCATTTTGGGCGGGTTTGTAAAAAAGTTCTGAAAATTATTGTGCAACGTATTTGTCCGTGTAGCAGAACGATGTTGAGAAACAGTGAAACAAAGCAGTGAGACGCAGTTGTTATTGTGTAGAGCGACGAGCGAAGAATTTGCCCCCTTCAAAATTCGCAGAACTCTGTACATGTGTGTCAACGCTCAAGCGCAACTACACCCGCATGCGCTCAAAAGGACGCTCTTGACTAAAAACTCAAGATGGCCAGAGCGTAAAAATATTCGTCGTCTTCTCCAAGACCTCCCGGAAACACTGCTAACGCCCCGCCTACTGTTAATGACATCAGCAGAGCAGAAGCCAATATCATACTTTGGTACCCGGAATATAACTTCCATATTCCATATATAAAATGGTTACCTCACAACAACTGAGTATGAGCAACGAAAACATAGTGGCAGTGAACCACTGTTTCCCTCCAGAGAAAGGAAGATGTACCTGTTACGTTCTCGGTGCCAGTCTACATTGGGCAGAGACGACACACAGTCCACGAGTTACAGAGTACATATACACACGTAGTTACGACTCGCGGGCCCCGGTCGGGTCGAACTTTTAAATATGGATAAAGCCAGTGTAATAACGTTTTAATACCGACCGGGATCCAAGAAGTTAATCAATCCACCACAGTGAAAAAATTTCGACATTGTAGACAGTAAAACAATTCAGTACAGACCGTTTGAAAGCGCGGAACAATGCCACGTGTTTGGTCGGCCTCGCTATAGTGCGGTTCCCCGAGTTAAAACGAAAATTTCTAAGATATTGAGGGGTTAATAAATAGGGTGTATAAATGTGTGAGTGCATTGCAGGCTGGGCAGTCTAGTAGTAAGTAATAGAATGTAAATATAATTGGATAAAACATAGTGTAAAAGTGTACGAAAATTTTAAAGTCAAGTTATTAAAAGATTAATAGCACAAATTTTTTTGTTGGTAATTGCTCATTAAAAAATAATGATTCTCTTTGAAATAATGTGTTAGACTAAGTTATTTCGTCATTACCACTTTCTCATTTCTGTGTTGAAAAAATTCGTCTAACGTTCCGGAATCTTCTGAATTATTAATTGGGTGGGTCAGATTGCTAAATTGTCCGTTTTATTAAGGTAAAGTGTCAAGGTCTCCATATCTGTCCTTCAAAGATATAGGTGGCGACTCTGGGCTTCTGATAAAATTTCTGCAACAGGTAAGTCCTGGTAGTGAATCTTATTTATTTTATATTTTGGTATATTTTTTAACGTTACATTTGGCTCTCGCTGCCAGGATTTTCGTTTAATTTTATTTATACGAGATAGACCTATTTTAATACACAGAAAATAGGATGTGGTAATGACGTACTTATGTAATATTATCGTATATAATTACGCTAAATAAGGTTACGTTTGGGTAGAGCGAGCAGGTGTTTACTTTTACGTATTAATAACTGTTTTATGTATGGGGTATTTTGATTTAAGGGGACGTTATATAAAGGGTATGATATAAATAAATTTTGAAAATGACCGATGTACAAGATAAGAATAGACCTAACGCTAGCGTAGGGGTGGAAGAAAAAAAGGTGTCAATAGACGATCTGTTTAATTTAATAAAAACCGTGTCTGAAAATATAAATAGCAACATAAATACAAAATATAAAGAGCAACAAATTGATTCCAATGTCAAGTTTCACGAGTTAAAAAATGAAATACAAGAAATGAATAAATGTGTAGAAAGTACTAATGAAACGATAAGAACTAATTTGAATAAGTTAGAACAGAGTGTTGAGCGAATGGGAGTACATGTGATGAGTACAGAGAAAAATAAAACAAATGAAAATTGTAGTGACAAATGTAGGAATATGATACCAGGTAAAGAGTTAACAAATAATGACAATAATGTCGAAAATAATGTACGTAATACCGAGAATATTAATGTGTTTGAAGAGTTAGTATCAGAGACTGATACGGTAAAAATAAATAATGAGAGTACTAATGAAATTGCAGAATGTAGTGATTATGAGATGTTAATGTGTGTCAGTGAGTTAGAGAGAGAGAGGAGAAATAATGTTGTAGTAGAGTGGGGACAGAGGGCAAATTTTCCTTTTATTATTTATGATGATTTAATGTGGTCACAAGTGTTTTTGAAGGGCAAGAGTCCCGTATTAGTAGAAGATTGGAGTTGTTTATTTTATTTGTATAATATTATACCCTCTGTGTGGAATGATTTTATAAGTATGAGATGGTGTTATGATGAGAGAGAATTAGAAGTATATAATTTGAAGAGAGATTATGGTGAGTTGGAAGAAGTATTAGAAGAGTATTTAAATAAGAATGATTTGATTTTTAATACGAAAGTAACTGACCCGATATTGAAGAAATTTACTAACGGAGACTTAACAGATATACTTAGTGTTGACTTGTTTCATGATTATTTTGATAAAATGGATGAATTTGATTTTTGTGGT
The DNA here is from genome assembly GCA_034769895.1 of Magicicada septendecula. Classification (NCBI taxonomy): domain Eukaryota; kingdom Metazoa; phylum Arthropoda; class Insecta; order Hemiptera; family Cicadidae; genus Magicicada; species Magicicada septendecula. Next base: position 103,506,357 of record CM068375.1, read on the forward strand.
TATGACACACAAAATAGCAATCTGTGTGTCAATCAAATCGAAAAGTGTTATTTAAAACAAAGATTGACCTTTGACGATGGAGGCTAAACTATAAACAATCAATGGACAATTTTAAATATATTGTTTTATGGTTTTGTGACCTCGCAACCTTGAACATTGAAGTGCGATATGACTAAATAAATAAGGATGCAGATTTGTAAATAAATGTTTAGTAAATTTGTGTGTATTGTAGAATGTTAAGTAAACAATATGTGTGTAGATGATTGTTGTAATAATAATATTAATATTTGCAATTTAAATAAATAACCGAATTAATTTTGAAAACAGTAATTGGCTAATTGTAAATGTTTAATTAATTTAATTAAAATAATTTGAAATGTTTTAAATATTTTGATTAATTCAAAGATTATATAATTGAATTTTCTGATGAATTTAAATGGTTTAACGAGAAGTGAAGTTGGTAATTAAATGATAAGTTGTTGATTTGAAATAACTTTTTGTTAAATGTTTCAGAGGTTACTTGGAGTAGTGGTGTATGGTGTATATAGTTGTGTATGTCAGTATATGAATTATGGACTGTAAGTATAAAATTTTTAGGATACAAGTCAAATATAATAAAATGTACACAGATGTTTAACTTAATGGAACGAATTTTAACTTCAATAATGAAGATAACTTGAGATAATGATTTAAAGGGTAATAATAACTGAGGTATGATGAAAAATAAATATTAATAATGAATTTGAAAATTTTAAGTAATCTAATTGTAGAAAGTTATGAAGGATGATTAATGATTGATGAAAATGTCACATTAGAATGTTGTATATAAAAATTCTATTACTTAGCTATTAAGTTGCTATTGCGGGGGTGGCCTGTGCTCTCGCAAGTAGCGAAATGGGTTGGGGGTAACAGTGAGTGTTACCCCCATCGGAGGCCAAAATGGCGATAAATGTGCGGCACACCTTATCCGTGTAAAGTAAAGTTTACACCCTGCTAAATGACCGTGTCGCACATAATAGTGATGATTGAAACAGGCAGTGAAATGAAGTTTAGATTTCCCCGACTTTTCGGGCGGTTACTGTCTTACCAGCACTAACCGTGGTTTTGGCTAGCGGCCAGCTATGGTCATATCAAGTCCCTTGACCATAGCTGACTTGAAATTGGTACAGATTTGAAATTCAGTGGGGGGAGAACTTAGGGGAAATCTCCGGTACTATGGAACAGCGGCTGCCACTCTGCCCGCTTTGGGGTAGCAAGACAGGTGGTAGATCCGTCTTAAGGGTGTATAAATATAACAAGAACATGATGATGTTCGCCACGTTTAAAACTTAATAGCGGAAGCAGAGACACGGAGAGGTAAAACCTGCTCCAAAATATACAGTCTTTGTGGAAGCGAAAAGGCGCCACAGTCTTACACAATTTGCAATAGAGTGTGTGGATGGGAGGTGACGCAAAGGAGTCACGAATGTAAATTTTATAACATAACATTTTTCTATTCAAAGCTTGATCAAATAAAACTGCTTGTGCTCTGTTCAGGTAACTAGCTGCTTAGATATTTAAAAATAAGGTGCTCATACTATAATTCTAAAGGTATCATTTTATTGTTGTATGTTAGGTATAGGCATTGATAAGAATATGTGTTTTCATGATATGTGTATGCTTCAGATTAAGCCAATAATTAGACGCCTGGCAGGCAATCAACATAATAGAAGTAAGTATTGATAATGTATTCCATGTAATTTGTTCAATTTGAGATGTATTGTAATTGTGTTAGGATATCAGCTGATCAGCAATACCATGTCACTGGTATATTGGTTTGTAAATGTTACAAGTAATTGATGTTCAATGTAATGTTTAATGTATTACAGATATTTTAAAGTAATGATAAAAATAATGTGCTACAATGAGAAATAAAGTAACGATTTGTGAAATCTAATAAGAGATAGTCTTTGGGTGATAAATATTTTATGGGACACATGTATCTGTCCAAGTTAAAACCAAAGTTGAATTTGAAACAGTAGAGATGAATAAGATGCAATATTGTTTTGAAGTAATGTAACAGAATTTTGAGAAGTATTGATGTTGACACAGTAGTTGTGGAGAATTTATGTAGAGTTTTGAGTGGTATATTTATGTTTATAATTAATGAGATTCTTTTGTTGTATTTGTAGTGAGGTAATGAGATTGAGAATTTTGGGGATGGCAATTTTGTATTAGGGGGTAGTGTATTTGGGGGAGTCCGCAACAAGGGTTGGGACGGGATAGGGATAGATTTTAGTGGGGAAGGGGCCGCCTTAGGTAGAATCCAGGCCGCCAAATAAGGGAATTGAGTTTTGGGTAGGGGAAACACGTATCCTATGTACAAAGGGTTAGAGAGTATTTTTTTTATATAGGTAGAGAAGGTGGCGTTTTGAGTTAAATGATAAGTTGGGTTTAGTGAGTATTGGGATAGATGTTTTGGTAGAGATGGGTGTCATGGGAGTTGAAGTTGATTAATATTAGAGCCATAGGGAGAGTAAAGTTCATATATGCATACAGATCTAATACAGTAAATGAGAATAAATAAGTTACATCACCCACAGTAAAGTATAGCGAGATTGTTAAATGAAGAGTAGGATTATTAAGCAAAAAGAGAAAAATTTATGATAAAGAATATAAAATTTTTATTTTTTCGAAACCAGTGACAGAATTTTGATAAAATTTGGAAAACAAGATGCAAGTAAGAAGTTGTCTTGATTATTCATCTCTTCTTTCACAGCACTAACACTTAACTAAAAATGAACTTTTTTCATGTGAAAAACTTACTATTTTATCAGACACGTTTCGGCTTAGTATCTGCCTTGTTACCAAAGCTGAAGAAGGCAGATACTAAGCCGAAACGCGTCCGATAAAATAGTAAGTTTTTCACATGAAAAAGTTCATTTTTAGTTAAGTAAAAGTAAGAAGTGTTTATTTTAAATAATTTAAATGTCAAGTTGATGATTATTTATATTAATATTTTGTTTATTTTAAATATTTTGTTTTATTATGTTTTGTATTTCAAGTTAGGATATTACAGATGTTCAATGTGTTTTCAGAACTTATATATAACATATGTAGGTCAAGGGTCTTGGACTTGACCTACTTTCGATCAGCTGATGAGGTCATACACCTACTAAGCTTGTATAGTAGGAAGTCAATTTTAATTTGTTTACTTAATTAATTCGAACCAATATTTAAATAATTTTGCATATGAGGGAAACATTTAAAATAAATTTAAATTTGTTTTTGAATTTTAAAATTTTTGAAAATTTTAATTTTTTTTGAAAAAAAAAATGATTTTTCGCCTGCCAGCGAATGCATATTTTAGATAGTGATTGTTTTATTATGTGTGTATTTACCATGTTTAGTTTACTGATTTTCTGTACTGCACTGTATCGTTAGACTAAGACATGTTAGATTAAGGATTTGTTCAAGTAGAAGAAACACTTAAGTTAAGTCATTTTAAAAGAAAAAAAAAAAACAATGAAGAGAATTTTTTTTGATAAAATATTATTTTGAATTTTTTAAATTTTATATATATCTTAAAAGATAATTTTTTTCTTTTCAATGTGTTATGGCAACAGGTAATGTGAGTGTGTGTGAGCCCAGTATTTGCTAAAGGCAGCCCAGCTTGCATACAAGGGGAAACATATCGGTAGAGGATCTGGAATAATTTTAGCCAGGGATTGAGGATTTTTGGGGGTAGCATGTTAAAAGGCGAGGTGGGCTGTGGTGCGAGTCTGCTCGATTTCTCGGTGTTGGGATCTCTTAGGGAGAAGTCCAGTGATCTCGTTCAGATGAGTCCATAGCCGCTGAGCCAGGGGGGTCGTGTACCCATGAGATTAAGAACCAGGGGGTTGTTGGCACCAGTTCCTCACCGGTCCTCTTCGGGGTTATCGATGAGATTTCTTCTGTTGGGAACAGCAGAATTCTCATCGAGGGGGTATTGTAGCGTGTCAATTTTTGGGTATTTTTATTTTTAACAGTTTGGGGCATTTATATTTTTTATTTCTTTCATTTTGGGCGGGTTTGTAAAAAAGTTCTGAAAATTATTGTGCAACGTATTTGTCCGTGTAGCAGAACGATGTTGAGAAACAGTGAAACAAAGCAGTGAGACGCAGTTGTTATTGTGTAGAGCGACGAGCGAAGAATTTGCCCCCTTCAAAATTCGCAGAACTCTGTACATGTGTGTCAACGCTCAAGCGCAACTACACCCGCATGCGCTCAAAAGGACGCTCTTGACTAAAAACTCAAGATGGCCAGAGCGTAAAAATATTCGTCGTCTTCTCCAAGACCTCCCGGAAACACTGCTAACGCCCCGCCTACTGTTAATGACATCAGCAGAGCAGAAGCCAATATCATACTTTGGTACCCGGAATATAACTTCCATATTCCATATATAAAATGGTTACCTCACAGCAACTGAGTATGAGCAACGAAAACATAGTGGCAGTGAACCACTGTTTCCCTCCAGAGAAAGGAAGATGTACCTGTTACGTTCTCGGTGCCAGTCTACATTGGGCAGAGACGACACACAGTCCACGAGTTACAGAGTACATATACACACGTAGTTACGACTCGCGGGCCCCGGTCGGGTCGAACTTTTAAATATGGATAAAGCCAGTGTAATAACGTTTTAATACCGACCGGGACCCAAGAAGTTAATCAATCCACCACAGTGAAAAAATTTCGACATTGTAGACAGTAAAACAATTCAGTACAGACCGTTTGTAAGCACGGAACAATGCCATGTGTTTGGTCGGCCTCGCTATAGTGCGGTTCCCCGAGTTAAAACGAAAATTTCTAAGATATTGAGGGGTTAATAAATAGGGTGTATAAATGTGTGAGTGCATTGCAGGCTGGGCAGTCTAGTAGTAAGTAATAGAATGTAAATATAATTGGATAAAACATAGTGTAAAAGTGTACGAAAATTTTAAAGTCAAGTTATTAAAAGATTAATAGCACAAATTTTTTTGTTGGTAATTGCTCATTAAAAAATAATGATTCTCTTTGAAATAATGTGTTAGACTAAGTTATTTCGTCATTACCACTTTCTCATTTCTGTGTTGAAAAAATTCGTCTAACGTTCCGGAATCTTCTGAATTATTAATTGGGTGGGTCAGATTGCTAAATTGTCCGTTTTATTAAGGTAAAGTGTCAAGGTCTCCATATCTGTCCTTCAAAGATATAGGTGACGACTCTGGGCTTCTGATAAAATTTCTGCAACAGGTAAGTCCTGGTAGTGAATCTTATTTATTTTATATTTTGGTATATTTTTTAACGTTACATGGCCAACTAGGCTCGCTATTACTTCAATTTAAAAATTTAATACTTTTTTAGACAACACGCTCATTAGCCAACCTTATTTCAATAACTTTAATCATGTAATGTAACCTTGGAAAATTCATTAAAATTAATTTAATACAGTCCACAATTTTCATCATTTCTTATACCTACTGAATCAATGCAAGCATTACAAGCTATATTCTTTACAACGTTTTTGGTTCATGCCGACCGGATTCACCGTATTTGTTGGATCACTCACGTCACTTAACATTTTTTAGCCCACTTGGGCCTGATACTCAACATTTTTTGGTCCTCCGTGCCTGGATTCTTCTCATACCATTTTTTGGTCCTCCGTGCCTGGATTCTTCTCATACCATTTTTTGGTCACTCCGGACCTGGATTTACCATTTAATATTTTTCTGCCACTATTTCTAGCCATCACGGGCGAATTAGCACATCAGCTGATACGACCGTGGCGTGATTTTCATCAGCATTTCGCTCGTCATCTTGGAGCCTTCTGATAACATCTTAGCAAGAGCCTGCTAGCTACAGTGCTTTACACAAGGCGGTCATCTCTACGAGCTGTGTTTGTCATCTTCACCAAGGCGTCGACGCTGCAGGACATCGCCAACAAGGTATCATCAGCAACAGTATAACAAGGTGCGTACAATGGCTGAAGAAGGCCTCAAAGTGTTGACCAGAAAGAAAGGCGGCTTAAAGTCGGCAATAGTGCGGATACAATCTGTTGTAAATAACTTTGATGTAACTTTAAATACAAAACATTTTTTAACTGTAAGGCTGGAAAGTCTCAAAAGCTTGGCCTCGAAATACGACGAGGTGCAGTCTGAAACAGAACTCATTAGTAAAGACACGAGCATTGCTCAAGAAGACCGAGTTGAGGTCGAAGAAATGTTATATTCGACTGAAGCAAACATTTTGCAATTACTGTACTTGATACATTTAATGCTCAGACTGTACCTCCCGTATTATCGACGCAGATGCAATTAAAACCAATAATTTTGCCCTGCTTCTCAGGCAACTTATTGGAATGGCAACATTTTTACTCAATTTTTACAGACTTAGTGCATTCAAGATCCGATTTAACACCAGTACAAAAATTACATTATTTACATTCTTCTTTGAAGTGTGAACCTTTAGATTTAATTAAGTCATTACCCATCTGTAAAGAAAATTATCCAATAGCGTTGAGTTTGCTGTCCGAAAGGTATGACAACCAATTCATACTAGCTAAATACTATGTGCAAAACTAACTTCAAGTCAAGTCGACAATAAAGGACTCGGTCCAAAGTTTGGCAGAGTTCACTAACACAATAACGTCTTCCGTTAATTCACTGGCAGCAATGAGCAATGAAGCTGTCAGTGAATTCATTTGAATTTATCACTATACAGTTACTATCCACTAAACTCGACCCTATTACTTTCAAACTATGGAAGGAGTTAATAGACCCTGACAATTTACCTAGCTTTCAAGATTTCACGCATTTTTTAAACTCATATAGACAGCTGTTAGAAAATACACTGCCTATCGAACCCGGACAGCAACTCAACAAACTTAATGTAAGACCTAACAATAAATATGATAAATGTAACTCAAGAAACACTGCTGGCAGCACTACATTTAAGAGCTATCACTCAGCGGCAAACCATTATTCATGCGTGTGTTGTAAATCCAATCACCCGCTTTACATATGTAATAAATTTCGTACATTAAGCACCGCTGAGCGGGGACAATTTGTTTCAAATCATAAATGTTGTAGCAATTGCCTTAGATCAGGTCATCTTATAGCTAGCTGTAAGAATAAGCAGGTGTGTAAAATCTGTTCAAAACGACACCACACATTGTTGCACGCAAATTACGTGCCGAACTCAATAGCTGCCAGCAGCAATTACTGCTCGCTTAAATTACAATGCAAGAACAATGTTCTCTTATCCACAGCAGTTGTATCTGTCATTGACCAGGCTGGCAACAGACATAGGGTTAGAGTTCTTCTAGACGCCGGTTCACAAATAAATTTTTGTACAAAATCATTTGCAAAGAAATTACAGCTCAAATTAACTAAATCTAACATACCAATCACAGGCATAAACAATACAGCGTGTCATGCAACTGATATTGCGTCTATACGCATTATTTCTCGCTATCAAAGATATAGCTTCGAGGCGAAATGTGCCATCTTATCTACGTTAACTCACAATCTGCCTGCAAATTCGTTTGATATCAATCAGTTCCACATTCCGAACAAGATTTTCCTGGCTGACCCAGATTTTAATATATCGTCGCAAATCGACATACTATTAGGGGCACAATTTTATCTGGACTTGATCTTAACTAATAAATACATACGCGGCCCCAATTTTCCCATCATTCAGGAAACAAAGCTGGGCTACATTTTGGCTGGCAACTTGCCCAAACACTGCCGCAACGAGGGTCCTGCTGGTTCGTTCCTAGCAAGGAACAACGACAGTCAAATTCTGCAATCTCTCGAAAGATTTTGGGAAGCAGAAACTATCCCTGACAACACCCCTGATAACGAGTCAGCCTGTGAAGAGCATTTCGTGCACTCTACCCAGCGCAACCACGAGGGTACATTTGTGGTTTCACTTCCATTTAAGCCCGATAGTCTCCACTTGGGGGAATCTTACATTAGTGCTGAATCAAGATTCTTAAGCTTAGAGCGTCGATTTAGGCGAGATGCTAAGCTCGCTCACGACTACGCGGACTTTATCAAAGAATATAAGGATCTTGGGCACATGACACTCATCGATGATGGCGCTATCAACTCAGTAGCGTCAAATACTTACTATATATACTTATATATACTCATATACTTACTTTGGCTTTGCAACCTTGGTTGGGATGAACCAATCTCTGGCCAATCACGTTTGGATTGGCATTCTTTGTGTGACAAATTGGGTCTGATTGGCAAAATTGTGGTCCCACAATCTATTCGTTGCAAGCGTGAGGCAACTACAGTTGAATTGCATGGTTTTTCGGATGCTTCTGAAAGGGGGTTTGGCTGTTGTATGTATGTCAGAGTCATTTATCAAGATTCTTCTGCCTCCTGTCACCTCTTGTGTTCCAAATCTCGCGTGGCTCCCCTACGACAGGTGTCATTACCTCGCATCGAACTCTGCGCTTGCTTGTTGTTATCGCGACTCGTATCTAAGGTCATTCCTGCTCTTTATTCGTTTATTGATAATGTACATTTGTATTCTGACTCTATGGTGGCTCTTTACTGGATTCATGCCCAGTCTACGCGGTGGAAAACATACGTCGCCAATCGGGTTGCTGAAATTCAGCGTCTTACGCAAACTTATACTTGGCATCACATCAATTCACGACACAATCCTGCTGATATTATCTCAAGGGGGTGTCTCCCTGACGTTTTGCGCGATTGCTCGCTTTGGTGGCACGGTCCCAGCTGTCTGTCTCAATCATCAGAGTCTAATCCCTTTCCATCCTTCGTACCGTCCACTCCGTCGTCTTCTGAAGTCACTGCAGAAGAAAAACATACACATAACCTTTCTCTAATGTCTACCCTGGCTGTCGACCTCTCTTTGGACTTTTCCTCGTTGCATCGTCTAACGCGCGTATACGCTTACTGTTTTCGGTTCATCAGAAATATTAGACACTCAAGTGCTGACAAATGTATGGGCGATCTTACCCCTGTAGAAATTCATCAGGCTCTCAATTTCTTCATAAAACAATCTCAGTCGATCCACTTCGCAGCCAAAATTAATTGTCTTCGTAACGGATCTTCTGTTTCCATTAGGAGTAAGTTGGCTTCTCTCGACCCGTTTCTTGGGAGTGATACGCGTAGGCGGACGATTACAGCATTCCCAATTACCTTACGACTCTAAACATCCTATGGTATTACCCCCATCGGCGCATATTACACGCCTTATCATTGAAAGTGAACACATTCATTTACTTCACGCTGGTGCTCAACTCGTGCATCATTCACTGCGTCAACGTTGGTGGATTGTTAATGCCAGGTTAGTCATTCGCTCCATCATTCGAAAATGTGTAAGGTGTATCACGTTTAGTGCCAAACAGCAGGTACAGAGGCTTGGTATTTTACCATCTCCTAGAGTCACTCCTTCAAGGCCGTTTCTATTTTGCGCGGTTGATTATGGTGGTCCCTTCATGATTCGTCATGGCGGGCAGAAATCTAGAACTCTTTCTAAGGCATACGTATCTTTGTTTATTTGCTTAGCGACTAGGGCTATTCACATGGAATTGGTTTCCGACCTTACGGCCAGTGCGTTTATAGCCGCATTACGTCGTTTCATGGCCCGTAGGGGCATACCCAGTCAACTATACTCCGACAATGGCACAAACTTTAGGAAGGCCCGCACTATCTTACATGATATCTACAACTTTTGGCATAATAAGGATGCCATCTCATCAATCAAGTCATTCACGTCCTCTCAGGGGATATCATGGTCATTTATTCCGCCCTCCTCACCTCATTTCGGTGGCCTTTGGGAGAGCGGCATAAAGAGTTTGAAATTTCATCTGTGCCGCGTGGTAGGCAAATCTATACTCACCTTCGAGGAGTTCACGACCGTTTTGTCTCAGATAGAGGCATGTCTGAACGCTCGACCTTTATTTGCTATTTCTTCAGATGTTAACGACCCAGTGCCACTCACACCTGGCCATTTTTTGATTTGCGCACCCTTAACGGCGATACCGGACCCAGACTTTTCTCACATTCCTATTTCTCGTCTTGGGCGTTGGCAATTTCTTCAGAGGTTTGTCCAAGGCATATGGAAGGCATGGTCTCGCGATTATTTGCACCAGTTGCAGCAGCGTCACAAGTGGAAGTTCGCCAAGGATAATGTCTCCATTGGTGACTTAGTTTTGCTTATTGAGGATAATTTACCTCCATTAGCCTGGAAATTTGGCGTAATTATCGCTACATTTCCCGGCCCAGATAACTTGGTTCGTGTCATGGACATTCGCACTCCTACAGGTGTTTTGCGGAGACCAATACATAAGTTATGTCTGTTGCCAGTGCGAGACGAGATTTGACAAGATTATGATTACTTAGCACAATGCTATTTTACATAGCCATTGGCTTATTACTTATTACGACCATTTGGTCAACCTAATTGTGATGAAGTATCACAATATTTTCTTATCAATTTTGCGCCATTGCATGCTTCTCTAATCATCATAGTTTTTGGTGGTATATTACTATTTTGTATTTGTATGTTAATTTTGTGTGGCATACTATGTCTTACACATTTACATTTGATGTTTTGGGGTATATTTCATGTTTTTGGTGGTTCCATTTTATAAAATTTTGTTACATAATATTTGCATGTCTTGCAGCTGAGCAATCATGCATTCATTTCTTTATACTGTGGCTAATAAATGTGATGTATTGTTCTGTGAATGTCTTTAAATTGTTCAACTCATGTACTACGTTTGTAATCACAGTATTGTATCTGTTATTTGACATTGCAATTATTCATATTGTAATTATCTAAATTGTTGTTATTGTATTCACATAACTTGCATTTATGTAAAACCTATCGTTTTGCGTCTACCGCATGTAACTGCCATGTCTAGATTTATTTTAGATTGTATTTATTTTGCGATTAAGCATGCACAATTACTTTCACTTAAATTATGACATACATGTCATATTTGGGCTTGCATTCAGTCAGCATCTAGCTTGTTCATACATTATTACATATTGTAAGTTCCTGAAACTTCAGGAACAGCATGACTTGGTCAATACATGCCGCCATGCTGAATATACGCTTGAACATGTAATTGTAACAATTTTGTTCATGTCATTAATTCTCTGTACAGGTCTACGGGCCTCAACTAATTTTACAGTAACCGTCTATGACATGCATAGGGTTACAAACTATCGGTCCATCATGTGATGAGCTTCCGATCATACATTATTAAGCATTGTATAATTATGTATTTTTTCATGTTTTATAATGTTCTATACTGTGCACATACACTATGTGACGGTAACATTTGTCAAATCAGACATTCATATTCATGTCTGAAAACAGCTGTTTCCCAACCTTGGCTTACAAACGCTTATCTTTAGGCTTATCTTATGCATGCTTATCTCTAAGCTATTAACGGACTGCCGTTATCTAATCTCATAACTCAAGGTTCAACTTAGCCTTGAAACTAACTCTTATTATTATGAAAACTGTATCTTTTTAAATTAAGTTATAAGATGCATAATAATTTATTAAAAAATGTTAAAAAATCAGTTGATTTTTGACGGGCAGCTTATGTACGGTAGCGCGATAATTTCACTTTGTAGGTTGGCTAATCTGCTTACTGCTTTTTCCGATTAACATGTTGAAACTTTGTACAGTTCGTCTAAAACGCTAGCGGCGGTCGGTCCGCCCAGCTGTCTTGCTGTCATTCATTCTTGTCGACATTTAATGTAGGCCTTAGGCCGGCACATTTCACTTATGGCCAACTACGCTCGCTATTACTTCAATTTAAAAATGTAATACTTTTTTAGACAACACGCTCATTAGCCAACCTTATTTCAATAACTTTAATCATGTAATGTGACCTTGGAAAATTCATTAAAATGAATTTAATACAGTCCACAATTTTCATCATTTCTTATACCTACTGAATCAATGCAAGCATTACAAGCTATATTCTTTACAACGTTTTTGGTTCACGCCGACCGGATTCACCGTATTTGTTGGATCACTCACGTCACTTAACATTTTTTACCCCACTTGGGCCTGATACTCAACAATGTGTTTGTTTTAATATGTATTTTATTATATAACGAGCTCCTTTGGAGTGAAGGTCTGAAGATGGGTCATATGGCCTGAAACGCGTAACCCAGCACAAATTACGCTAGACGTCACTTGACGGAAATTATAAGGTAAATTATATAATTATCGTACAGTGACTTGGACTGCATGAATTATGTTTACATTTTTTATTTTTTGACCCCCCTTTTTGTTGAGCTCATATTTCTTTATATATAAGTAATTTAGTTGACCATTTTATATTATTTATATAATTGGGAATTTATTTATGTTTGTCTGTTACTTATTTGACCATCCTCCAAACGACTCCCCTTGTACCACGCACTCCCGATTACTCCTTACATTTCACTTTCTTTCACAGTTTTCTTTTAAACAAAATAACAGTTACTCCGATCTAATTAGTATTTAAACTTTGTGAATTCACATTTTTACATTTTATTTATTCTGGTGCGTGTAAATTTGTTGTCCGCGGACCTTTTGTGACTGATCAGCACAAGGTTGTAATTTCAACTGGGAAGACTGAAACTAGTCCAAAATCTGAGCTGGAGGGGTGATCACGTGGTCTCGTTTTATTGTTCTGTTAGCATTACGTCGACAGATTCCAAGGCGGTGCTGACCTCTCCCAGCATTCCAAAGTGACATTATCAAGGCTTAGCCCCTGACATCATATAGCATGACTCCAATTTGTACAAAGTTCAGAGGTCAGATTGCTAAAAATAACTGTCTCTCTGCCGTTAATTTGTTAACCTTGACTCCAACTCGCATACATGCTTTTTACCCATTCAAATTACACATAAAACCTTACATTTTAATTATGTCTCGGGAGGGTTTTACCTGTACCGTTACAGCTTGTCAAAAGCCACTGCCTATTTTCAAATTTATAAAAGCAGCTGAGAGGAAAAGTGCGCATAGGCCTACTGCTCATGCCCGAATCGGATGATTTACTGGCATCTCTGGTTCAAACGGGGTGTTACAATGCTGGCGGCGTTCACATCTCCTACTGAAATACAAATTTATAAAGGATTTCAGCATGGTTTTCGTTTCTCGAACATAAAAAAGTAGTCAGCAGTTGCTAAAAAACACATTAATAATGTGGTACTCTTAACTTTATTTCTTTTTTTTTAATTCCAGGATTTCTTGAAAATTCACGCATAATTCACGTAGTTTTTCCCGGTCAATGAAATTCACGCATTATTCCCAGTTTTCCCGGTAGGTGGCCACCCTGATTAAGTAACTTAAAGGTGTGCTACCCTAATCTGTTTACCGATTTCCAAAGACTGAAAAACGAATTACAGCTTATTTATGAGGATAAGCAATACAGACAAATGAAACAACTAAATTTTATGGAACTTTTAGCTGACAACAGGAGCATCTTTAAAGAAGCTTACAAACTGTTTTGTTTAATAGTAACTATTCCATCCACTAGCGTTTCCGTAGAACGAAGTTTTTCTTGTTTGAAAAGAATAAAATCATACCTGCGCAATACAATGACAGAGGACAGACTTACTAACTTATCAAAAATTTCCATAGAAAAGGAACTGTTAAACGAATTAATTAATGTACAACCATTTTATGACGACATTATCGACAAGTTTGCATATTTGAAAGAGAGGAGAATTGACCTTGTGTTCAAGAAATAAAATGCAAGCCTGTAAGTACTTACTATTTTAACTACTTTATTTGTAAATTTTATTAACATACTTTTCTTTTGTCTCCATATGTTATTCATGATTCCAAAACAGGAAGAAACATATTCACATAATTAATGGGGAGGGGGGCCTGCCACCGATTCTGCTTCAGCAATCCTCAAAGCCACGAGCCGCCACTGGACAAAAGCTGTCAATATTCCAAGTGCTATACCTGCAAAACATAATCTAATTAGAAATTAGGCCCCGAGTTGGCTTGTTGCTATCTATTCATAACCATTGTTAGTATCTACAAAGTGGACAAAATTATAATTATCATAGTAGCTCTGTTACACCTACACATTTTCAATCTAAGTGTCTTCTTGGTGGAACTATATAATCTTGAAGTCGCAATTGATACTGAATTTGCACACAACTGGTTCTGTTCTCGGTGTTCGTGGAGATTCCCACTCTGGGTCAGGGGTTCTAATGGAACATGTATTGTGGTGTCATCTATCTCACTATTATCAATTTCAGGTAACAGTAATTCTTCACCTTGTAATTCAGTTCCATCAAACAGTCTAGTGTGTACAGTTTCTATAGGTGAGTACTCTCTGACTGGACAGTGTTGTTATCAAGAGGGGTTTCATAGCAGCTGTAGTGCGGCTGATACCCAGCATTATGTACGTCAGCTGTGCTAGTATCACTAAGGTCACAGTCAAGTGTAAAGTCATTGTCGCCTTGTGGTTGTGGTAATTCTCTTATAACAAGGATACGTTTTCTGCGACACGCTTTACTTCTTTTTCAACTGCCTATATGAACAGTTAAAAATGTATCTCTCCCGACGCAAATTTTTAATATTTGCATTATTTAATATTTACTTTACCTTGTAAGGTCCTTTCCAATTTTTGTTAAATTTCTTATGAGGTCCCGTTTTAATTGTAATATCGCATAAGTATACGCAATCTCCGATTTCATAAATCTTAGTTTTAGCATTAATCCTTTTGTCATAATACTGTTTATTTTTATTCTTACTAGTCTCTGAATTTGCTATAGCTGTCTATCTAATTTTATCTCTTAGGATGTTGTAACGGGACAAAAAAGGGTGTAATCATTTTGTATTAATCAAATTTAATAATTTCAAATAATGTAAAACCCGGCAATGTAATGTTTGGTGCCAGTCAGAGGCAGGTACGACTGGGGAGTGGTGGCCAAGAATGCGTGAGTCATTAGAAAGGCGCGTGGCTGTGCGACGCAAAATTCACCACGTGTTAGCAATGCGAATTGATTTCCGGCCTCTCGCAGATATCGAAGTTTATGAGAAACAAGGAATGAATTCGACATCCGTTTTGATGGCAACATGGTCGACGCCCAAGGCAGTGTACAGTATATGGTCAATTGTGGCATTTCGACACAATTCATCAACCAGTTCAACACAACTCGTCAAACAGTACAGTCTCAGTGAAATAGTATCGGGAGGCCTGCGCATGTAAGTACGCGCGGCCTGCCCCAAACTTACGTAAAAAGTAATGTAAAAGTATTAAAAGACAACTTTAATAAGTGATAGTGGCGAAAAGTGACGATGAAATAAAAAGTTTCAAAACGTTTGGTGTGTGAGTAACTTGCACAGTAATAGTGTGCAACGATGGGATACAAATCCAGTTAAGTACTATAAAAAGACCAATTGGCTTAAAAACATTATTAAAGATTAAAGAGCTCTATAAAAGGGGGGTACAAAAAGATAGATAAAAAGTGTGAGAGAGTGTGTTCAAGTATAATAAGATATAAAAAACCGAAAGTACTGGTTTGTAGTTATAATGTAACAGGGGGAATTTATGTATGGTATAATTGTTAATAGTATTATGTAAAGAACTGAAGTAAAGTAAAAAAACAAAAGGAAAAACTTTTGATTAAAATAAAACAAGATTTTTTCTTACCAAAACACGTGTTAATAGTTATTACGCAGTTACCATTTCCTAATTTTCTGTGTAATCAAATTCGTCTAACGAGTCTGTGAATTTTCTGAATTAAGGGAGGTCAGTTAGCAAAATTATTCAAGTGTTTTTTAAGGGAAATAGTGTGAAAGTTTATATATTTCACTTCAAAATATATTGGCGGCTCTAAAATATTCAAGTATTGGAAAAGGTAAGTGCGAGAAAAGATCACAAGGTAGATAATAATATTCTGGCATTTATATTTAGTAAAAATGTTTAAATAACTTAACAATGTTTAATTCATATTGTGCTTGGTCTACTGAGTTAAATTTAAATGAGGGATCTTCTGTTGTTGGCAATTTCTTTTACTTCCAAATAGTAACAGTGGACTATAATCTGTGGCTGTATGTGGAGCACTTCTATAAGCCATGAGAGCATATGGTACGACTTTATCCCAATTTTACCATCAGCAGCTACAAAATGGGATATTATGTCACCTAAAGATTTACGCAGTCTTTCTACCATGCCATTGCATTGTAACGGTGCAAAAAATTAGGGAACCATATTTTTTGATCAACTTGTATGTAACTTTTGAGAACACACTATGGCTGAGTCGGTACCATGTGGTGACAGGTGCAACGGAAATTTTAACAATGGAATGCGTAAGAGCGCGCAGTCGATAAACTTCTTACTACACACATTTATTTATATTTATGTATGTATAATTACTACCATAATATGGTACATATGTGTACTTACCGATTTTAATTATTGGAGAGCTCGTGTTTTTCTTCTTACTATACTTTCTACCTAAGGGGTCAGGATTCATTAACAGCGAGATTTTTGATTCAAAGAAGGTGACACAAATGATAACACTGTTTTTTGATTGAATGTAACTATCAAATTTTAATTTCCAAAATAAATTCAGCATATAAAACCATGTGCCCAAAATGGCGTCTTACAATGTTACAAAAAACAAAATGGTGGCTATTTTAATCAACCCTATTCATTCTTAATATTCTCATTTTTGTCTCTAATCAAGATCATTATAAACTTTTATCTTTTTGCTGCAGCTCTAATTACTTACTAACTTGTATTTTCGTTCGCACACAAACCAATGCCCTCAGCATAGATATTCATGGCCATGTGCTCACTCACACACTCTCACACACGTTCGCCCTATTACAAGTACATTTGATCAATTGGTTTAATTTCGGTTAATGAGCTCATTAAAATAATAAAGAAAATGACAAAGGTTTAACTTCTCTCAATGGTGATATGCGCTGCTCCCTCGCTGTTGTTGGTTGGGTTCCAGGTGTATGGCCGGTGTTCGCCTCATCTTTCGTTGTTTTAATTAAGATATATAGCACTGATTTTACATTTTCTGTTTTTGACTGTTAGTAAAACTTGAGCCTCTATCACTCCACTATCACAATTTTACTTTATAATCTAGTTGTGTTAAGCCTTTATGGTAAAACTGATCAGACAGCGATACAAGCTTTGTTAGACGGGACAACGCCTAGTTGCATACGTTGTGGTTCATGCGTCATTGCTTTTTGTCATGACGGAACAGCGCTACGGACCAATCACAAGGAATATTTACAGTAAGTCGTCACAAACACCGCCATGTCCTTGACCGGCTCTCGCACGTCCAACGGTGACCTTGGCATGGTACTCTTACTGAATCTGCTTTGTTCCTTCGTATATAGGGACAATGGACCTAACCATTCTGTATTTGATAATTATACAATAAAACATTGAAAAAATACCTTCAGATCCCATAATTACAGTATTGGGTCATTATGTACTGTTACAAACCCCCTCAATGAAAGATTTTGTGTCGAGACACAAAAACTTTCATTGACTCATTCACACTTTCCTAAAAGGATCAGTCTAGATATGTCACCACAACCCCCTGTAATGTTACTATAGAAAATTTGTCATCACTTACCCTTGGTCCAATGATGCTGATCGCACCCTCTGACCTTACTGGACTTCTCCAGAGAGATCCCTACACCATAAGGCCATGAGGCACTCTACGCTCCTGTTCTGACCCTCCAGCCAGCCCAGGACCGCAGTCACAACACCACAAAACTCTGAAACATTGAATACAAAATTTTAAAATAGTGGTCTAATATACCCGCCATATCTACAACTGATATGTTCCCTTTTAGACGCATTGGTTTGTGTTTGGGGCATTGGTTTGTTCTAATTTAAAAGTTTAACATAACAACAACAAGACTTCAAAATATATTGATTCTTTTACCACCACCAAACTCAATCTCTTCCTTGTAAGAGAAAAAACCATATATATATATATATATATATATATATATATATATATACCTACAAATAACACAATACATAAACAATTCTTGAATATTCCCCAAAACACCTTCACCTATCTATTACTATCAAACTCAACCTACAACTACTATGGCAGACAAGTTTATTATTCAAATTTTTATTACTCAACTTATAATCCTTTATCTATTTTGTAACTGGTATCATACTTATTTTGCTCAACTTCATTTGTACCTTTAGACTTTCAACCTTTAAAAGCTACTATTCTTTGACATTTGTTACCGTCATTACCAATAACAATAAAACATCATAAAACATTAAACATTACACATTAACATTGTTACATTTACACTAAACAATTACATTTACATGACTTGTAACAAAACTTTATCACATTACTACTTCAACAATTCTCTATTAACTTTTAATCATTTAACATTCATTAGATTCTATACAACAATTTCAAATTTATCCTTACCTTTCTGTTACAATTACCTTTCTACCATGAATTTTCTTTTTCTAACCCTTTTATCCTTACTAGTTTGGGTGACTCTTGTAGCGGGTCAATTTTTGGGTATTTTTATTTTTAACAGTTTGGGGCATGTACATTTTATTTCTTTCATTTTGGTGCGGGTTTGTAAAAAGAAGTTATGAAAATTATTGTGTAACAGAACAGTGAAAGAAACAGTTTGAAACAAAGCAGTAAGGTGCAGTTGTTGTCGAGGAATGCGGCAGAGAATTCGCGCCACCCTAAAAATTCGCAGAACTCTGTACTTGTGTGGCAGTGCACACACGCCACTACTCGAGCATGAGCGCCTACCCAAGCGATGGTAAAAAACCAAGATGGCTAGAGAGGATAATATTCATCGCCTTCTCCAAGACCTTGCGGAAATGCTGTTTTAAGTCCCACCCACTTTTATGACATTAGCCAGTGCCTAGTTGAAATCGTCTGCTATCGTCACTCCAACAACTACATGACTAGCATGAGTCGAAACTGTGACGACTAACTGTAAGGCATTGATGTCCGTCGTCTTGACTAAAATGCTCCCGGAGGGGGGAACTGGGAGACGCCGGCAGTCTTTGGTCGACTCTCGCCTGCGCAGGCCGCCCGTCATCCGGGCTCAGAAACAAATTTTTTTTTAAAACTGATATAACAGTGAAATAGCTGAAAAAGTTTATGTGACCGCGGTCGGGAAAAATGTAAAACAACATTAAACACCTTTTGGACATTTCACATAAAATTAGAAAAGAAATGGATGTGCGCGAAGACCACGTGGCCGGGGGTTATTTCGTCTACTGAAAGTGTAAGGGTTGGGGTTTTATAAAGGTATGGGGTATCAAATAAATTAAAATTAATTTAAGCAAAAATGGCAGGCTGGGCTCTCTTGTTTAATGTATGTAAGTAGTAGGAAGTAAGAATAGTACGTAAGACGTAATGATTACACAACCTGTAAAACCATAATATTTTTAAAGTATGTAAAATCTATATTTGGAGGAAAAGTAAAAAATTCAAATCTGTCAAATGATTTTAAAAATAAAAGGAAAAGTTAAATTCTCTTCATTCAAAATGGGTATTCAGACTTATTTCGTAACCTCACACTGTTTCTGATCTCGCTTATAGGAGAACTCTGGGGGGACCCTTAGGAACAAAGGTAAGTAGAAGTGAATTAAATGTATAAATAAGTGAGTTTTTATACACTCTCTATTATTCACTATTTTCTATTTCTTATTTTGGCATTTGTCAACCTAACCTTACTCACCTCTTTTTTTCTATTAACAACCGCTTCTAACCATTAACATATTATGACACCAATATCTCAATAATAACCCCCTTCACAAATCCCATTTAAAACCTCTGGCACCGCTCATTTTTTGTACTATAATGTGTGTTCCCTATCTATGCTCATTCTCTTATTGGTTCCTGACCCTTTCAGATAACCCTTTCCGGCACACAACGGTCCCTTCCTGTCCCAACACCTTTCGTTGCAGACTCCCTACACCAATACCCTTATTACAAAATATCACCATCAACAACAAATATAATTACCATTCACATTACTCACCTCTACATATAATCACTAACCACTGTGTCCCTAAAATATCTAACACCTCTTTATATATTATCAGTATCTCAACATTCTTATTTTCACTAACTCCCATTAACTCTATTTAACTAACTCCAATGCCCTTATTTATCACTATTACCCTAACTCTTTTACAACATTTCACCTTAATATACCATTAGAAAATTCATCACTTACCTTACAATCCTAAAACAACTCAATATCCAAATATATAATCATTTACTAACCATTAGACTCTGAATCGCATAATATCATTTAAAATCATTATTAAACTTTTCTACAGTACATAGTTTACATAAAAAATACATAAAATACACACATCAAAAATACACAAATACATTGACATTAATATACACAAAAATATACAATCCACATAATCAATTAATCGTTTACCAAAATCAGTCATAAACAGTCCATCTTAAAAAACACTGTCCACATAATTAAATGTTTATAAACACAATAAAATGTTTACCCTCCATCGTCAAATAATAGTCTTATCTTACGTATACATAACTCATTTTTAATTAAGTACATTATATCATCTTTTGTAATATAATAACTATTTAAATTTATTTTGTCCATTATACCATAGTAATACTCTGCAGGATTACTCCACATTACTATATCATAAAACTTGTCAACATTCGGTATGGTCCAGTCACCCTTAGTGTAATTAGTCATAATCAGGTATTTTATCAAGTCATTATTGTTATCAACATCATCTCCTACTGCTGCCATATCAGCTTCAATCCAAGGTAAGTACAGTAGAACCTCGTTAACCCGGATCAACTGGGGCCGGGGCCGATCCGAGTTAACGAAAATCCGGGTTACCCAGAAAATGAGGGGAAAACGATAAAAAAGAACATGTACTTACCAAAAATATTTTTAATGGAGTTTAAAAATTATTATCGGCACACTTTCACCTAAAAACACGTAATATGTATTTACACTGTACACAATATAGGTACAAACTAGTCGGCAGTAAAAAAGGCAGTGAGCTTTTGCTGCCTCAGTTTTGTGTATCGCTTACGAGCAGCGCGATCTCGCATCCGCTTTAGCATTAGAAGCTCGTTTGGCGATGTTTCGGCTTGACTCTCGAAATAAACCATCAATTTAACTATGTTTGCTAATGCTTCTGCGTGGGTCATAACCACAGCTGGTTCATCAACACTGTCTGAATCCTCTTCATTTTCATTTTCTGTAACACTGCATGATGCAATAATTTCTTCCTCTGTGATCGCTTTATAACCTCCGTCATTGTCAATTTGCAACCAATTGTCAACGCCTTCTTCACAACAACGGAACAGCCATCGATATTTTTAAAAATGTCTATAAAATCTTCTTCCACACTTGTTTTTTCTTCTTCTTCAATTGTATTGTTTTCTAGCAAGTCACACACACCAGGCCACAACTTTTTCCATGACTTTATCAAAGTTTCTCTTCCAACCTGGTCCCAAGCTTCCGCAATCATATAAATAACAGTCTTTACGTTAAAAGATTTCAGCACCTCTAACACACCATGCTCTCCTTCGTCCTCTACCAGTTGACTTAGCATTTGCCTTTTGTACACTTTTTTATTTTTTCTAGAACTCCTTGGTCCATCGGTTGAACGAGAGAAGTTACATTAGGTGGTAGAAACTTCACTGAAATGTCATCTTTGACTAGTTCATTGACAGACAGATGCGAAGGCGCATTGACAATCAGCAAAACCGCCTTTTTGGGAAGGCCACAGTTCTTCAAATATTTTTTTACTGACGGCACAAAATTCTCGAAAAACCATTGTTTGAAAATGTCACTAACCATCCAAAAACTTTTGTGTGAGCTGTAAATGACAGGCAATGAGCCTCGTTTCACATTTTTCAATGCACGGGGGTTTTAGACTTCCCTATTATAAGGAGAGGAATTTTGTGCTTTCCTGACGCATTACTGTAAGCCATTATGGTGAGGTGGTCTTTCCCTTTTTTATACCCTTTCGCTGAATCTCCTAATTTTGAGGCTAGCGTTTTACTGGGCAACATCCGGTAAAATAAACCGGATTCATCGGCATTGTAAACTTGATCTGCAGTCAGTTCTTCCTTTTTAATAAAGTCTTCAAACTCTTTTTTAAATTTTTCTGCCGCTTCAACATCACCTGACAAGCTTTCTCCAATGATTGTAAGTTGATGCACTCCATGCCGTTTTTCCATCTGTCCAACCACCCCTGGCTAGCTGTAAAACTCGGGTCTCCATGGGGCAACTGTTTGTTCAAACTCAATGCTTTCTGTTGAATGATGGGTCCAGAAATCGGCAAACCACGTTCTCTTTCAGCACAAAACCAGACAAACAATGCTTCATCCAGAGTTTCTAGTTTAGCAGTTTTTGCTTTACACCGATTATCCAAACTGTCCTTAGAAATCATTTTGAAACAAAAGTCTTCAATGCGTTTTCTGTTCTTTTTCCAATCAGATACGGTCGATGTTCCTACTCCAAACTCAGCAGCAATGTTCTTTAACGATTCTCCCTTATCAGTTCTTGTCAATGCTTACATCCTTTTTTTCATAGTCACAACAATGTTTTTACGTTTCGTCGCCATCGCGAACAACGCGCTAACGAAACAGCACAACGATACTGTACCTCGACAGTGACACTAGGACAACACGCGAACACTACCGAGATTGCAGCGCAACTGAGGAATGTTGTTTCTAGGTCAATGTCAAGTGCGAGGCGTGGGGAGGGGAAGGAGAGGGTTGTCACCAGTTTGCTGCGTAGCAACAGCAGGTGGGGTGAGTGCAATGAACTCGCCCGCTGGCAAGTGAATTTGAGTAATGTACCTACTGAGAATAGCGATTTATCGTCTGTTTTGTTAAACAACATAATTTTTTTTTCCAAAACTGGTCCGGGTTATCCGGGTTAACGAGGTTCTACTGTACTTGCTATTATTTTCACTTCTCTCTCCAGCTAACCTTTCTATAAACTCTTCATAATTTCTACATATCTTAAAAATCTCTACTTCTCTTTTTCTCTCACAATATCTCTCACTTTTAAAACATCTCTCTCTATCATACCAAGCTACATTCTCTCTCTATATATTTGCATCGAGCACTACTATTTCATAAAAACACCTCCTGGCCTCACCAGGTACACTAACACAAAAAACTAAGGGATCATTTGGAGACCACACATCTCCCACATAAACTCTAGAGGAACCTTCCTCCTCAAATAACCATTTCGGAGTCTTTACTCCAACTATACCACTGGGAAAATTTGCCCTCAGCTCACTATACTCACTTAAACTCTCCTTACCCCCACTTTCACTCTCATCTACAACTGTCACCTCACCATTAACCTCTATTCTCATTAAAATCTCACTATCACTACCAACATCCACACTATTATCTCCTATTACCATATTTTTATTTATTTTATCAAAATTTCCACTACTACTTACCTTGTCTTTGTTTCAATCTAATTTGTCTATTTCTCTACTCTTATTTTCTAACTGTATCTCGTTAATTCTCTTGTCTAATTTCTCCTCTACTTGATCTAATTTTACGTTTTGTACGGTATTTTGTTTCTTGAGCTCATTCTCAAAACTATCTAACTTTACATTAAACGTACTATTCATTTGGTTGAATTTGTCTTCAAATTTAATATTCTGTTGTTCGAATTTGTCACTAATTAACGTGAATAAATCGTCCGAGATTTTCTTTTCAACTGTTTTAGGTGTTGAGCTGGCATGTCTTTCTAATAAAATAGATTCTGTATCTGTATTATCCATTTCCAGACTATTATTACTTTCTGCCATTGTTAATTTAACTATTTAAATGACTATTTATTTTTATTCGTAATTAATTATGCAATTACTAGTTACTTTGTTTCGTCAACATAACCTCTCGTGCACTAGGTTATGTCCCTTCTTATATCACCTTCTTTGTCTCTAAATCTGGCCCGTTTTATATAAAGTGACTTTATATAATGTCCCTAGTTCAGGCGCCATTTGTCGATAAACTTCTTACTGCACACATTTATTTATATTTATGTATGTATAATTACTACCATAATATGGTACATATGTGTACTTACCGATTTTAATTATTGGAGAGCTCGTGTTTTTATTCTTACTATACTTTCTGCCTAAGGGGTCAGGATTCATTAACAGCGAGATTTTTGATTCAAAGAAGGTGACACAAATGATAACACTGTTTTTTGATTGAATGTAACTATCAAATTTTAATTTCCAAAATAAATTCAGCATATAAAACCATGTGCCCAAAATGGCGTCATACAATGTTACACAAAACAAAATGGTGGCTATTTTAATCAACCCTATTCATTCTTAATATTCTCATTTTTGTCTCTAATCAAGATAATTATAAACTTTTATCTTTTTGCTGCAGCTCTAATTACTTACTAACTTGTATTTTCGTTCGCACACAAACCAATGCCCTCAGCATAGATATTCATGGCCATGTGCTCACTCACACACTCTCACACACGTTAGCCCTATTACAAGTACATTTGATCAATTGGTTTAATTTCGGTTAATAAGCTCATTAAAATAATAAAGAAAATGACAAAGGTTTAACTTCTCTCAATGGTGATATGCGCTGCTCCCTCGCTGTTGTTGGTTGGGTTCCAGGTGTATGGCCGGTGTTCGCCTCATCTTTTGTTGTTTTAATTAAGATATATAGCACTGATTTTACATTTTCTGTTTTTGACTGTTAGTAAAACTTGAGCCTCTATCGCTCCACTATCGCAATTTTACTTTATAATCTAGTTGTGTTAAGCCTTTATGGTAAAACTGATCAGACAGCGAGACATCGCTGCTGACCCTTTGAAGAACTACGTCGAATTGAGACAGAGGCATATGCAAATTTTTGCTTGTGTGTGTGCATTTTATGTCATCAAGCTTTGTTAGACGGGACAACACCTAGTTGCATACGTTGTGGTTCATGCGTCATTGTTTTTTGTCATGACGGAACAGCGTTATGGACCAATCACAAGGAATATTTACAGTCAGTTGTCACAAACACCGCCATGTCCTTGAGCGGCTCTCGCACGTCCAACGGTGACCTTGGCATGGTACTCTTACTGAATCTGCTTTGTTCCTTCGTATATAGGGACAATGGACCTAACCATTCTGTATTTGATAATTATACAATAAAACATTGAAAAAATACCTTCAGATCCCATAATTACAGTATTGGGTCATTATGTACTGTTACAGCGCGTGTGTGCCGCCTTTTGCGACATAAAAAATTCTACACGTAGTCAGAAAGCGAATTACTTTCCGGTTCGCCCACCAATGAAAGAAGGCGTTACAAAATCGATATAAGTTGGTGAGCAGTGTGGCCGTCGCCCTAAGTCGGCTATAGTATAGAGTGCAAGCGACGCTCGGCCCCAGTTCAGTAACACACTTCAAACAAACCAGTTCAGCAACACACTTAAAGGAGTACAGTCGTAGTGAAACATTGTGGGGAGGCCTGTGCATGCAAGTACATGCGGCCTGCCCCAAAATTATCTACAAGAATATAGGGAAGCGAGAGTGCGAGTCACTTAAAGATTAATTCGTACAATGGAACGTATAAAACAGTGTTAGTGTCGACGAGAGTGAAAGTGAACTAAGAAAGATGGCGGATAGCATGTGCAGCTAAGTACAATAAACAAGTAACTATATTGGCCCGAGGGGAAATAAATAATAAATATTAAAGAGCTCAGAAGTAAAGGGGGTGGAAAAATATATATCTATAAACATAACGGGTGCGAGAGTATGTGTGAGGGAAAAGGAGAGAAATCATTATTAAAAGTACTGGTTTGTAAAGCAAGATTAGTTTATAAAAATTGTTTAAGTAATTTCACATTTTCTAATTGTTCAAATAACAGACAGAAAGAAATGTAATAAGAGAAAGCGTTAAATATTGCATGAAAATAAAATGAGATTAGTTACTATAAAATGTGTTAAACCAATTATTGCGTCACACCCATAACCTGAGTTCTGGATCAACGATTTGTCTAAACGAAACCTGAGAATTTTCTGATATAAGGGAAGTAAATATCTAAATTAATTAAGGGTAAGTGTATTATGGTTTCGATGTTCACCTTAAGATATCTTGGCGACCTTTGAGTG
This sequence comes from Magicicada septendecula, assembly GCA_034769895.1. Classification (NCBI taxonomy): domain Eukaryota; kingdom Metazoa; phylum Arthropoda; class Insecta; order Hemiptera; family Cicadidae; genus Magicicada; species Magicicada septendecula. Next base: position 103,532,515 of record CM068375.1, read on the forward strand.
AGGTTGGAATCTTCTGAGGTTTTTATAAAAGGAAGCGTAACAGTCAGGGAAAGTAATATTTTGGGTAAAAGTGTAAAACGTTTGTAAGTTTACAGCATTGAGGGTGATAAGGGGTGGTTTCAATCTTTTTAATACCTAAGAAGCTACATATCCACTTAAATAAAGCCAACACAAAATATCTACCTTGGTCGGTCAACAACTTTTTTGGTGTTCCGTACCTTGTAATAATTTGTTGAATAAACTTTCGTGCAATTACGTCAGTAGACTGATTAGGTATAGGTATCGCCTCACAATATCTGGTTAGATAATCTACAAAAGTGAGAAGATATTTATTGCATTGACTACTCAAGGGTAAAGGGCCTACTATATCTAATGCACCTAACTCAAATGGCTCAGTGGTGGATGGTGGTGGTTTAGCAGCTTTACATGACACACAGTTATTTACATACTCCTCTATGCCTTTTGTTAAAGTCGGCCAATAACATCTTTCTTTTATTATTCCCACAGTACGTTTAATACCCTGGTGGCCAGAAAAGACTGTATCAAGATGATACTCTATTACTTGTTTAACTAAAGCTTTAGGTATTACTAAACGAGGGTTTTTACTTAATTCAATATTGTACAGGAGTCCTTAATTATCAAGTTGATATTTATCACTAAGGTTTCTCTTTAGGTTCAAACGGAAAGGATCACGCTGTTGCTCCCATGCTACATCCTGCTTAGATATGAAAGGTATGGCGATCATATTTATGTACCAGCTTAATGCATCAGCATTCGTGTGCTTTTTTCCTGGTTTAAGTAAGACTTGATAATCAAACTCAGACAGTCTTGATGTCCATTGTGTTAGCCTAGCGGAAGGATCCTTTAGAGTGAGCATCACTTCAGTGCGGAGTGATCGGTAACTACTGTAAATTAACAACCATTCAGATAGCAATGAAAATGTTTTGTTCCCCACAATAGCACTAGGCTCAGTTCAGTGGCTCCATAATTTCTTTCAGCTTTATTCACCTGGCGGCTAGCATCAGAAATTGGATGTTCCTGACCTTCATGGATCTTAGATAAAATAGCACCTATAGCAATGTTAGAAGCATTTGTACTGAGTACAAATGGTTTAGAAAAATCAGGATACCTTAAAACAGGTTTATTGCACAAAATTTTAGTTAATTTGCAGAAGATCTCTTGTAAAACAGATCTAACAAACTCTTTATCTTTCTTTACAAGTTCAGTAAGCGGTTTAGATCGTCTGCAAAATTCTTAATAAAACGTCAGTAATAACCAACTAACCCAAGGAATGCTCTCACGTCACTCACACTTTTCGGTCGCGGATAGTTAGCAATAGCTGATACCTTTTTAGGATTGGATTGTACACCTCTGTTACCTACTACATGACCCAGGTATTCAACTTCTTTGGCTGCAGTAGTACGTTTTGACAGTTGAATATATAAATTATAATCTTTTAATCTCTCAAGGACCTTGCTTAATCTCTCTGTGTGTTGTTTGATATCATTACCATAAATGATTATGTCATCCAGATAAACTAAGGCTATCGCATCTTTGTGACCTAATAACCTGGGGCATTACGTGATTAAACAATTTGATTTTTCTTGTTACAACAAAAAGATCCTCTCACAACAAACACACGTGGTCCATTTGTATTGTATCGTACTTCCATTATCACCGGGTGGTGTTCATACAGTGGAAGTATGGGGAGAAGTCGATGTCAGGGTCATGATGACACATGTCACAATTACGTTATTGCAACATTTAATATCATGACACCAAGTGTCACGATTTTGTGTTGCCATACAAATGAAGCTTAAATAAAAATGTGAATGATTTTACAAAGATCTTGTAATGGTACACTTCATGAAGCACGACGTAAAAACAGATTTTCAATATAATGCTGAAACAGATTTTCGTTGGCGAGAGACATCAGAAAGCGAGAGCATGGAATGGTTTGTACATGACTTTTGGCTTGGAAAATGTTGTCGCGGTCGGTCAACTGTGTAAATATTCAGCACCTATATGTGCCTGAAATTCGATTTCACATGCCCAATATAATGGGGCAATCCCGAGTGGGTGTCATTTTATTCAATAATATTGTGAAATATATAAAGTGTTGTAAAAGTGAATGTAACCAGTGGAAGGCCAATCTGCAGCAACAGTGATTCATATTTATTCTGGCCTAAGACATTAACTGTGTGATGATGTCAACAACCAATCGCATAACTAACATCATTTTGTGACCATATAAGGCATAACACGTCATATTATATTTATGCACGTCACTCAATAATGACATGAACCACATACAAAACAGGATGATGCGTCATAAAGAACAGTAAATAATGCATACGTTTGAGACAATTATGTTACGACGACGAAAATTCAAATAGCCAAGAGCGGCGAATAATTGGTTAACCGTGGGCTTGCATCCGGCATCTCGCTGCTCTACGAACACGGACTTTGCCGCAGCCAGACGTAACAAAAGTCTGGTGGTGCGGTTTTGAAACTTTAGTTCATCGAAGGTCAGAAATCATCTATGAATTACTAGCAGGATGGCAGAGGATAACTACCAGAGCCAGTGAGAACAACAGATACGCCGCGGGAATACATTTCGGCCTACCAATTAGAAAACAACGAGACTCCATGGACAAGCGGCGCAGGTGAAGGCAACCATCATGTGTACATTCTGTTAAGTGTTTGAAAAAATATACAGGTACCTGTTTTAAATACTAATAATAAAAATAGCCCCTGAATTATAAAGCGCTAAAGAAATGTAATTACAATTATTTAAATCGTGAGTGAGTGAAAGTAAAGGAATGCACATGGTACTGGTGAATCTAGATTGTGAATGAGTGAGTGAGTAAGATTTTAAGTCACAATCAACTACAATAATGTATTAGAGAGAGGATAAATAATGTCTCAGAAGAAAATAGTATATTAAAACCAGTTTTTCCATAACCAAAAGGTGTTGTGCAATTTGTTTGCTTGCGCGCGCCTATTGCTTTCTTGATCACTATAGCCAAAGTTTCGCATAAACAGACAGTGGAACTTCTGAGGGGAGATTTTGAACAGTCAGATGCGTAATTTGGGTTGAGTGTCATCCACAAACACTCTGGGGACTCCGGGCACTTCTGAAGGTAAGCAGGTGAGTACATTACACGTGCTACCTCTACAAGCAGGACAGAGGAAAGATAATTTACAATTGGCGAGTCCCTACCAAGATTTTTGTGGGTGTTTAATTACGCGAAATATGCTCAACGGAGGTTGCAGTGATTAGGAACGAGTGTAGGTTGCGTAATTAACAAAAAGTAGTTAAAATAAAAATTTTGTGTCAAAATAAACAAACCTCTTGAAAATAAATAATTAAAAATGGCAGATAAAAATAATGAAGTCAGGATAACTGACGAGACGTTTATGAGTGAGACGGGAGTCCGCTCGACTCCAGTGAGCCAGCTCGGGGGAGTTCCACCAAGTCAGTTGATGTAAATGGCTCACCAGTCCAATCAACCCCCATCTCAGCCAGACACGAAAGTAAAACAGATGAAAATAAAGACAATGGCAATGATGCAGTTGCTATTAAACCAACAGAATAAAAGGTCAGATAAATTTGAGAAGATCGATAATAAATTAGAAGAACAAAAAATTGAGACCCATAGTAAGTTTGACAGTTTTCAGAGTGATCTAAATGTTAAATTCGAAGAACAAAATATAAAAAATGAAATGAATTTTAAAAATTGGAAAAAACAATTACAAGGCGAAGTAAATGAAAGTAAAAAGAGAAAGGTACAAAAGGTGGAAAATGGTACATATAATAAGGTAAGTGATTGTAATGGTATCAAAAATAATGATGGTGATATGATAATGAATAATAATGAAGAAATAATTAACGAGGTAAGTGATAGTTATAAAAATGAGTTAACAAGTAATAGTGGTAAGATAGTTGAAAATGAGCTATTTAAGGGTGATACAGTGAAAATTAATAGTGGTGATGAGAACATAGAGATAGTAAGTGAGAGTGATGGGAGTAGGGGGTGGTGAAGGAGTAGAAATCAGTGTTGATGAGTTAGAGAGAGAGTATGAAGAGAGTTATTTTGTAGATATGGGGCAGAGGGTAAATTTTCCCCGGGTATATTGTGAAATAGGGTTTTCACAGGTGTTTTACGAGGACAGAGTTTCCTCCAGATGTTATGTGGAAGACGAGGTGTCTTCAAGTAGTCCCTTAATTTTTTGTGGTGTTCCTGGAAAAGCCAGGAGGTGTTTTTATGATTTAGTACCCTCAGCATGGGATGATAGAGAAAGTGTGAAAGGGTGTTATGATGAGAGGTATTTTGAGAGAGTTGTATTTTGATAGGAAGATAGAGTTGTTTGAGGTTAGTAGGATGTAACGGGGCTAAAAGGAGAGGTTTTTATTTTTATTAAAAAGTCATAACTTTGTTTCACATTTGTGTGGCCAGCCACATGTTAAATAAAAGCTTTGTCAAACAAAGGAACAGTGAGGTGTAGCTGTACTATGGAATGCGGCAGGTATGCAACAACGCCATACAATTCTAAGAACTGTAGTGCTGGGTGATGTACGCAACGCACAAACGACGCCGAGACGCTGAGACCAACATGGCTAATTTTGTAAAATTCGTTTGTCATACGAGCGGGTGACGACGGAAGTCTTGACGAGATCCCGCCTATCTTTGTGACGTAACCAGTGGCAGTGAAATTTCATCAACGCCTTGGGAGCACTCACAAACCATGTTCCCGGTGCCACTGGTAACAATTTGACACATGAAGGCTATGAACAGCGACGAAATTTGGTAGCAGGAAAGGCAGTAATGTCCGCCTGCATGAAAAGGCAGTCGAGATACCGTCGCGGCGTCGGTCGGATGCTCGCTACGACTCAGTGGTCCCAAACAAACTGTTTCAGACATAAAAGTTTAAACATCAATAAAATACCACCAAACAGTGAAACAAAAATCTCAGAGTGACGTGAGTGGAGTGAAAGAACGGGATCGTAAAAGTGGCGAACACACAAAACATTCGAGCCGGTACACAGTGAGGCACGAGATGAAGGTTAAGTAGGCGACTACCCATTTTGTTAAATTATTTAATGTGAAAGAGCGCTCTTAATTGAAGGAACAATTCAAATGTGTGTGGATGTAAACACTGGGCCGCTTTTATAAATACATATATATATAAGATTTACCATAGTAGTTCAACCACGGAAATGATTGATTGTATTTTTTTCTATTTTATGGAATTGTCAAAAAAGTAAGACGAACAGTAAATCTATTTGTTCCATCATATAAAATGTTTTAGCTGTAAATTATTACGCCATACCCACTTCCTAGTATTCTGTGCGGACATCCTCGTCTAACGTTCTAGGGGTTTTCTGAGTTTTAAGGGTAGTCAGATAGCGGGATTTTTATAAGAGCAAGAGTGTAGAAGGTTTCGATGTATAACCTTAAAACATCGTGGCGACCTGGGCAGTTTCTTTTAAGGTAAGTTTAACGGGGACGATGACGGTAAGTAAAATTCTGGCGGCAGTGAGTATTATAATGATTGTAGTATTTTAAAATGGTAAAAGAGAAGTACCTTTACAGTGGCAACCCTGCCAGGATGTTCGTATAAATATTATAGGAACTAGACCTGTTTTAAAGCACAGAAAATAGGAATTGGTAACGGCGTATGTATGTAAAATTTATCGTATATAATTACGTATGTGTGAATAGGTTATGTTTGGGTTGTTATGGTTTACAATTGTGTTAGGTGTTTTGGTGTTATAATAATAGTGGTTTTTATATATAAAGGGGTGTTATGTAAATAATTTTTGAACATGGCCGAGGTACAGGAAAACAGGGTAGGCCCATCATTAGCCGATATAATGGATTATATGATAAGTCAATTTGATGAACTAAGGGGTGTTATGAACAAGGGTTTTGATATGATGGATAAACATTTTGACGAGTTACACACAAAACTGGAGGAAACAATGGTTTTGATATAATGAATAAACAAGACGAGAAGTGGGATGAATGGTTGCGGGAACTAAAGACAGACCGATTAAAGGAGAACTCAGAAGCTGAATTAAAACAGGTAAGTGTTTGTGGTGGTAGTAATATAACGAAAAATAATGAAGGAATAGTAGACAAGGTAAGTGGTGGTGTTAATATAAGTAATTATAATGATATAGTTGAAAATGGGGTATCAGAGAGTGATGATAATAAGGTTAATTACAATTCTGAGAGTGAGAGAGAAATGGGTTGCAAAGGGGTAGAAACAGGTATTGATCAGTTAGTGAGAGAGTATGAAGAGAGTGTACAAGAAGAGGGAGGGCAGAGGGTAAAATTTTTTCGTGGTGTTAAGGGGGTGAAGAAAGATCTTCACGAAGGGTAGAAAAGTGTTCTACTGATAATTGTTTTCTGAATTTTTTTGTTGTTCCTGGAGAAAACAGGAAAAGTTTTAATGTAGCAGTACCCTCTGCATGGAGTGAGAGAGAAAATGTGATATGGTGTTTTGATGAGAGAAAGAGAGAGATAGAGATTTTTGAAATAAATAGAGGTTATGAAAGGTTGAAAGGTTGGTGCAGGTGTTAGATATTGAGAGATGAAAAAAGTGGCTTACCTGGTAAAATGGAGATGGATAATTATTTTGATAATGATGATAAAATGACTGATTTGATGTTGAATAAAAATACTAACGGAAACAGAATTGAAATTACTAAGGTCGATGGGTGTGATGAATTAATAGGTAATGATGGTGTCAAATGTTATATTGATAATGTTTATTATAATAATAATAATAAATTGAGTGCGAGTAAGAATGAGAAGTGTTATAAAAAATAAGACTATTACACGATGATGGAGGTTGAATTAAAAAATCAGTGTGTGGACATTCTAAACATTTTAATGGATGGCTATGACCTTGCTGAATTTGGAAATGAAGTGTGGTAAAATTGAACAAGTAATGATGAAGATTTGTAAATACATTAGAGTGAAATTAATTGTGTCTGTATTGTAAAATGTTTTATGTAAACAATATGTGAGTAGTAGAATTTGCTTAATAATAATAATAATAATAATAATAATAATAATAATAATAATAATATTTTGTCAGATTAAATAAATGATTACGAAGGTGGTAATTAATGAATGATAAATTGTTTTGGAAGTAATGTAATTAAAATGTTGTGTTTTCAATACTTGTGGGAATGCAAATAATCTGAGATGTTTAAATATTTTTGATTGATTTAAAATGTTATATATTTGAATTTTGATGATGAATTTAAATTATTTTATGAGATTTAAATTTGATAATAATTAATAAATAAATAAATGTTAAATTGTATTTAGTTTATGGAATAACAATGTTGTTAAATGTTTCAGAAGGTACATGGAGTTATTGGTTTTGATATTTTGTGTTTATGTCAGTATGTGAATGATATACTGTAAGTATGAATTTTTTCATGCAATTTATATAAAGCAAAATGTTCGATGTTTAAAAGTTCAAAGGTTCAATGTGTCTAAAAGATTTTAATTTAAAGGATGGAAGTAATTTGAGATAGTTAAGAATTTTAAATGGTTTGTAAAAGATGGTAAATGTGAGATTTTGGGTGATTATTATTTTGTTCGGGCATATAGATCAGTCCAAGTTAAGCTTAAAGGGGAGTTGAATAAAGTAAGATTGTTATGAATAAAAGTAATGTAGCATTTGAGATGCAGTAGCGACACAGTAGATAATAAATAAGTGGAGATATTTTGTAAATGAAAGTGATGTATTGGGAGAGTAATCAGTTGATGGGAATTTTGTAAGGGGGGTGGTGTGATAAGTAGTCCTCAACGAAAAGCGTTGTGGTGGGAAGGGACCGATTAGCGCCGGAAAGGGTTACCTAGGGGGAGTCCAGGAACTAACATAAAGGAGTGAGCAATGGGAGGGGAACACACATCCTGAGTACAAAAGGGGTAGAGTATTTTTTTATATAAGGGTAGAAGGATGCGGTATGAGTTGAGTAGTAAGTTGGGGTTAGAGAATGGGGTAGATGTTTTGATAGAGGGGTGTCGTATTAGTTAAAGCCGTTAAGTGAGTATTAGAGTCAAAAGGGGTAAGAGTATATATAAATGCCAAGTTGTAAATCAAGTTATTATGAATAATTAAGTCACCCAAACTAATTGAGATTGCGAATATTAAAGAAAGAAAGTCATAGTCAAAATATAAAATTAATTGAAACAAGTGACAGATTTTAATAGAAATTGAAAGTAATTAAAGCTATAAAATGTGTAATTTTTGGTCAATTTAAATGTCAATTTTATTGTTAATTGTAATAATAACCATGTTAATTTTAAATGCCTTATTGTATTATGTTTGAAGATAAGAAATTTTAAAGATGTTTTATGTACTTTATGATGTAGCTTTGTATAACATAGGTATGTCAAGGTCGTTGACTTGACCCAGAAAGATCAGCTGATGGTTGATGTTATAGACAAGACCAGTTTCTGGCAATTGATTGATGCAATTTTGCCGTTTCATTGAATTAAGTGATTTTAAATGTTTCTAAATACTGAGAAAAGTATATTTTGATAAATTTAAATTTTTTTGAAAACAAAAAAAATTTTTGATTTTTATGCCTGCCATATAGGTGATGTTTGAATTTCAAGTGTATGATTGTTTATGTGTATTACTAGTGTTTTATTGAATTACATTGTTTAGAATATATGTGTAAACAAATGTTAGAGTAAGTGAATTCATGTTTTAATAAGGTATTCAATTTGGTTTCTTTAGGATTGTTATTAATATTGAAGAGAATTAATAGAGTTGATGGATTCCTGCAAAAGATTTTATTTTTGAATTTTGAGAAAGTAACGGAAATATAACAATTTGATTTTAAACTTAAAAGAAATTTTGAATTTAAAAAATAAATATTTTCTGAATTTTAAATAAAAGGATGTATTAATGAATATGTGTACGCGCCCAGTACTTGCTAAAGGCAGCCCAGTGTGTATGATAAGGGGGAACATATCGGTTGAGGATCTGGCATGGTATAAGACCAAGGGTTTGGATTTTGGGAGGTGGCATGTTGGAAGGTTAGGTGCGCTGTGGTGCGTGTCTGTTCGATTTTATGGTGTTGGGATCTCGGACAGAGAAGTCCAGTAATATCGTTCAGGTGCAGCCATAGTCGCCGAGCTAGGGGGGTAGTTTACCCATGATGTGTTAAGAATCAATGGGGTTGCTGGCACCATATCCTCACCGATCCTCTTATGGGTTTAGCAGTGAGAGTTCTTCTCTTTCGGCAGAAGATCTCTCATTGGGGGGGGGTATTGTAACGGGTCTAAAAGGAGAGGTTTTTATTTTTATTAAAAAGTCATAACTTTGTTTCACATTTGTGTGGCCAGCCACATGTTAAATAAAAGCTTTGTCAAACAAAGGAACAGTGAGGTGCAGCTGTACAATGGAATGCGGCAGGTATGCAACAACGCCATACAATTCTAAGAACTGTAGTGCTGGATGATGTACGCAACGCACAAACGACGCCGAGACGCTGAGACCAACATGGCTAATTTTGTAAAATTCGTTTGCCATACGAGCGGGTGACGACGGAAGTCTTGACGAGATCCCACCTATCTTTGTTATGTAACCAGTGGCAGTGAAATTTTGTCAACACCTTGGGAGCACTCACAAACCATGTTCCCGGTGCCACTGGTAACAATTTGACACATGAAGGCTATGAACAGCGACGAAATTTGGTAGCAGGAAAGGCAGTGATGTCCGCCTGCATGAAAAGGCAGTCGAGATACCGTCGCGGCGTCGGTCGGACGCTCGCTACGACTCAGTGGTCCCAAACAAACTGTTTCAGACATAAAAGTTTAAACATCAATAAAATACCACCAAACAGTGAAACAAAAATCTCAGAGTGACGTGAGTGGAGTGAAAGAACGGGATCGTAAAAGTGGCGAACAGACAAAACATTCGAGCCGGTACACAGTGAGGCACGAGATGAAGGTTAAGTAGGCGACTACCCATTTTGTTAAATTATTTAATGTGAAAGAGCGCTCTTAATTGAAGGAACAATTCAAATGTGTGTGGATGTAAACACTGGGCCGCTTTTATAAATACATATATATATATAAGATTTACCATAGTAGTTCAACCACGGAAATGATTGATTGTATTTTTTTCTATTTTATGGAATTGTCAAAAAAGTAAGACGAACAGTAAATCTATTTGTTCCATCATATAAAATGTTTTAGCTGTAAATTATTACACCATACCCACTTCCTAGTATTCTGTGCGGACAACCTCGTCTAACGTTCTAGGGATTTTCGGAGTTTTAAGGGTAGTCAGATAGCGGGATTTTTATAAGGGCAAGAGTGTAGAAGGTTTCGATATATAACCTTAAAACATCGTGGCGACCTGGGCAGTTTCTTTTAAGGTTTTTAACGGGGACGATGACGGTAAGTAAAATTCTGGCAGCGGTGAGTATTATAATGATTGTAGTATTTTAAAATGGTAAAAGAGAAGTACCTTTATAAAGAATTAGGAGAGAGATTGAAGAGTGAGAGAGTGGAGGATGATATTGAATACTTACTTTGTGACGTAATTAGTGCAGCAAATGATGATAAGGTTGATGATATTGAGTACTAACCTTGTGATGAAACTGGTATAGCAGCAGATGATAATAATGATGAAATTATAATTTACCTAATTGTGACAAATCATACTAAGGGCGACTTTACTATACTCGATGGTGACAAGTTATATGATGTAATAACATGGAATAATCCTGTTGATTATTATGGTATTGTGGAAAAGTATGAGAATTTAAATAGCCATTATATTGACACAGATAATATAATGTATTTAATAAAAAATGAACTGTGTAGACCTAAGCCAAGTGTGGAGGCACAAACTTTCTACCTTTTAATACGCCCCATAATTCACTTACCCAGATTCCGTTAAACTTACCTTTTATATAAAAACTCGCCAGAAGATTCCAAACTCGCTAACAAGGTCACCACGATGTTTTAAGGATATACATCGAAACCAAAATACTTACACTACTTAATTTTGATCATGTAATGCCCTTAGATCAGAAGATTCAACAGGTTTCGTTTAGACGAATTCTCGATGCAGAACTCAGGTTATGGGTGTAACGTAATAATTAGATTACCGTAACACATTTTTATGCTATTTAAACCAACTCTTTTATTTCAAACACTTTTCAAATACTTTCTTTCTTTCTCTTTTCTTTATGAAATATTATTTGTTTCTTATTTATTACGTTATCTCTTACTTATTCTTACCTCTATCATATAAAAGTTAAAAAGTTTTATTCTACCTAACAAACCAGTACCGTACTTTTACTTTTGACGTCTTTTTCAAATTTCCTCACACACACACACACACACACACACACACACACACACGCTCTTTACATTTCTCTTTCACCCCTTTTTCAGAATTTTCAATTATTTAATTATTTAAGACTTTGTTGGCCAACATATTCACAGTGCTTAACTTTCTCCTTGCCATTCCAATTGTTCTGCCATCTTCACGTTCACTTACACTGTCCCTACCACACAACAGCTATCACTGTTTTTTTCAAGTTTCTGTATTTAGTAAATTCATTTTACTTTCTTCGCAGTCTCGTTCGAATATAATTTTGGGGTAGGCCAGGCGTACTCACACGCATTCGGCCTCCCGTCACTATTTCACTGATACTGTTGCTGAGCTACCGACTATGCTGGTTGATGAGTGGTGAACAACTGCGAACCTCGTGCGCGCTTGGTTGCATGCCTGCCAAGTGTTAGGCGTTGGCCGCGCGGTCTCACCTCATTCTGTGATTGGTTGAAATGCGGCGAGCGGGAATAATTCGCCTTACTTCCGTTATGAATTTTGGGTCGGAGATTACATACTTTCCCATGCCCTTTTGTATCCTCTGAGCGAATGTCGCAAAAGGCGGCACACACGCATGCTCGCACACACATTCCAACATTATAATTTCTTTTGTACCTGACTCTGCCTCGTACGGTTTCAACCATAGGGTGTTCCAAAAAGTTACATACAAATAGTTAAAATCAAAATTATAAAATTAAAAACCCTCTTGCTTTGTTCCGTTACAATACCCCCCCCCCCAATGAGAGGTTTTCTGTCGAAACAGAAAAACTCTCATTGCCTAAAAACTCTAAGAGGACCAGCAAGGATATGGCGCCATTGACCCCTCGTAAATCCTTATTAAAATCATGGGTAACTTACCCCCCTAGTCTGGTGATTGCGGCCGCTGAATCACCAGAATCTAAAACAATTCCTTAAAACATCAATAACTGGCCTTTCACTATACCATATCCTCGACTGATTTGGTTCCCCTTAGTTGTACTGGTTTGTCTTTCGCTAAGTACTGGTTTTATCTCAATGATCTACTTAAATAAACACTATTTATTTTTACTTCTGTAACTTATACAATACACATTTACCATTTAGGTTAGCCACAACAAACAAATTAAAAAAATTTAAACTCCAAAATAACTCCAATTAATCAAACAATATACTTCACTATTCCCAGCACCATTACAATAATCATAATTTTATTTTATCTCTTTTTCAATAGGAACTTATTTATTAACAATTTAAAAACCTTCTTCCACACACACTAAGGCCCCCCCCCTGGACTGTAGTGCCCAGTTGCCTCCACAAGGACTGAGGCGGAAGGGGTGAACACTTTTTTCTTTTCTTTCACCCCCATCCTTGCTTTGGCATCACATAACCTTCAGGGTACCAGTACCCCTACTAATAAACTTATTGATACGCCCCTATTCGGTCTACCACCCATATATAGGTGTATAGCCGTCTTCCAAAAATAAAATTCTTAGATTCCCCTTTTGTTCCCCGTTAAATTTCTATGTTATACCAATTTCAAAACAACAAACCATGGTCAGTGTACAATAAGTCTGTCCATAGCTGGTTGTAAACCAAAACCACAGTCTGGGCTGGTAAGGCCGGGACCGCCCGAAATGTGGGGAATCGCATTTAAAAACATACTATACATGTTTTATATATACCCACACAATTACATAATCAACATAATACAACATAATAAAAACTCAAAATAAACATTACCATTGTTACATTAACATAAATCTTTCACACTTGAATCTGAATAAAATTTCCTACCATTACACAACTTTTAATTTCAATTTCTTTTGATTCAACATTTTAATCATTTAATTTTAATTGTCTACCATTTATTATTCACTTCAAATCAAAAATTTTCAAATTGATTACCAAGATTTCTATCTTTTAAATGAATTTAATTTGCATGAATTTAATTTTCATTATCAACATTCATAATTACATACTGACACTTATTCAAATAAAATTTATTTCTTCTACAAAATCAATTACAACTATAAATTGGTTACACAAAATATAATATACACATAACACAGTGTATCAGCTGATATCTTATCATAACAGCATAACCTTATACAGATAACATGAAAACATAATACAATTTTAATTTCAATTTTTTAATTAAATTTTCCAACTGTTACATCATAATTTCTACTCAGAATTTTTTATTTTATTTCATATTCTCATTTATCAATAAACGAGTGACTCCCTTTCAAGAATAATAATCTGTTTTATCTACGGGTATTTAAACCTAACCCTACTCTCACCTCCTTCTTTATATCACGTTCTCTCAATAATATTTACCTCCACCATTTCTCTAACTCTACTTAAATCATTCTCCTCTCATAATAAAGCAACCGATATCCTTTTTGTACATAGGATGTGTGTTCCCTTCCCTTTTACTCATTCCCTTATTAGTTCCTGGCCTCTTCCAGGTAACTCCGCCAAACCTCTTTAAAACTATTCACCTCCCGCCACAACGCCTTGCGTTGAGGACTCCTTACCACACCACCCTCACTACAAAATATATGTACCCTGCTATCACCTATTTACTCTCCACTTTCATCACGCCCTTTCTCTCTACACATAATCACTCTCCCTTCTGTGTCCCCCCTACTGACCCGTCGTCTATCTCACTTTACCTCCAGAAATTCTTATGTCGTCTAATACCCGTGCAAAACTAACCCTGACTGGTTTAATTTCATTACCTAATTTTAACACCCGTTTACTGAAATCAATTACCGTTTTATTAAAAAATCATCACCCAAAATCCAACTTTTACCACATTTTAAATTCATTTAAATCCATCTTTCCATTAATTTAAATTAATTACCTCAAATTAATTCAATTACGTGATTTGCAATAATTTAAATTACTTCAATTACATTATAAAATTTCAATAATGTCAATTACTTTATCAAAATAAAATATTGTTGTTATCAACTCACTCAAAACTGTAAACATTGCTTACACAAACTGCCATGTATGCACACAACACTGTAATTATTTTGATTGTAATATCTTTACCATTACATTATAAAATATTAATAATTGTATACTGTTAATCACTTCATCAATTATCATTATTATCATGTACTCAATAAGAATTATCAATGTTAAGTACCCAAAATACAATGTACATACACATAATATAACCTATTATACAATCCATACTGCCTGTAATCTAAATGCATTAACACCTTTTACGTTTAATTATTTATCATTTATTATACAATTCAATTCAAAATAAATTTCTCGAATTTATTATCAAAGTTTCACATCTTTTAAATTAATTAACCCATCTCAAATTAATTTAATACCATCATTTTCCAAACATTGTTAAGTTACTTTAATTACATCATTCAAAACAATTTCAATTCATCTAATTTCCTTATAAAATTCACAATTACATCCTGTTAATTATTTAGTCAAATGAAATATTATTATTACTATAATATCAATCCCTACTACAAACACTTGTTACATAAAATACTGTGTACAACATAACCTATTACACAAATACATTTAATACTAATACACATTTATATGCAATCGGTTTTACATTAAGTCATTGTTTACACACAAAAATCATTCCTTTCACCAAAATTTAGTCTGATATTATTCCCACACTTTTCATTTTTGTTTACATTTATTGTATTATCTTTTTTAATATAATACCCATTTACACCCAGGAAAGTGCTTATTCTCAAAATACTCCTCATTTGCTATCGTGCTGTTTACTTTATAAGGTAAGTCTTTATTGTATTAACTCTCTATTTATTTATACTCTGTCTTAACTCATGATCTCTATTCACCTTAAATATTCCTACCTCTCTCTCTCTCTCTCTCTCTCTCGCTTATAATACCTCTTCCACCCCTATTTCACATTTTCATTCCCTGCAGAGGGCAACATAACAACACTAAAACATCATCTGGCTTTACCAGATACTGTACACAAAAACAACTTATTGGACTATTTGTTGACACCTTGTCACCCCAAATATCCTACAACAACATTTGTGAAGCTTTTCTTCACATATAACCCAGGAAAATCTGGCCTCTGACCCCGATATCCACTAAAACACTCTTGTACTCCCTCACTAATACTCCTCTAACCTCAACTAACTCTTTACTCTCAAAATACCTCTCATCATAACACCATTATTTACCGTTATTACTTGTTATTTCACTATTAAACTCGTAACCATAATTACTACTTACCTCGTTATTATTTCTTCGTTACCCATGTTTTCATTTGCACTTAACCTGTCAACCTTGTATGTTACCTGATCGTCATTCATATTATTAGATATTTTTCCCTATTATTATTTGTTTTTGAATATTAATTAACTTATTAAAACCCTTATCCCATGATGGATCTACTTCGTTTTCCCAAAATACCACACACATAAAATTGTTATCAATATGTAAAAGTAAACACACAAATTTCACAGGCACGTGACACTACCCAAACATAACCACTGAATCTAAGTTTAACATATACAATACTTTTACAAATTACGCATTACCCAAAACCTATGTTCTCCATCTCAAATAGATCTACCTCATATAATATTTATATCATGGCATGGGTCGCCGTTTGTGGAGGCACAAACTTTCTACCTTTTAATACGCTCCATAATTCACTTACCCAGATTCCGTTAAACTTACCTGTTATATAAAAACTCCCCAGAAGATTCCAAACTCGCTAACAAGGTCGCCACGATGTTTTAAGGATATACATCGAAACCAAAATACTTACACTACTTAATTTTGATCATGTAATGCCCTTAGATCAGAAGATTCAACAGGTTTCGTTTAGACGAATTCTCGATGCAGAACTCAGCTTACGGGTGTAACGTAATAATTAGATTAACACATTTTTATGCTATTTAAACCAACTCTTCTATTTCAAACACTTTTCAAATACTTTCTTTCTTTCTCTATTCTTTATGAAATATTATTTGTTTCTTATTTATTACGTTATCTCTTACTTATTCTTACCTCTATCATATAAAAGTTAAAAAGTTTTATTCTACCTAACAAACCAGTACCGTACTTTTACTTTTGACGTCTTTTTTCAAATTTCCTCACACACACATACACACACACACACACACACACACACACACACGCTCTTTACATTTCTCTTTCACCCCTTTTTCAGAATTTTCAATTATTTAAATATTTAATACTTTGTTGGCCAACATATTCACAGTACTTAACTTTCTCCTTGCCATTCCAATTGTTCTGCCATCTTCACGTTCACTTACACTGTCCCTACCACACAACAGCTATCACTGTTTTTTCAAGTTTCTGTATTTAGTAAATTCATTTTACTTTCTTTGCAGTCTCGTTCGAATATAATTTTGGGGTAGGCCGGGCGTACTCACACGCACCGGCCTCCCGTCACTATTTCACTGATACTGTTGCTGAGCTACCGACTTTGCTGGTTGACGAGTGGTGAACAACTGCGAACCTCGTGCGCGCTTGGTTGCATGCCTGCCAAGCGTTAGGCGTTGGCCGCGCGGTCTCACCTCATTCTGTAATTGGTTGAAATGCGGCGAGCGGGAATAATTCGCCTTACTTCCGTTAAGAATTTTGGGTCGGAGATTATATACTTTCCCATGCCCTTTTGTATCCTCTGAGCGCATGTCGCAAAAGGCGGAACACACTGTGATAATATTTCACATTCTAATACATTAAAATCATCAAAATTATTTATCTTCCACTTACCTTAAAAAATCTTCTCTCAGCCCAGGGTTACGTCACACGAACGTTGGAATGCAAGCATGATTTAAGGTTGTTTCAATAACTGACGCAACTCGCATTTTGTGAAGAGATTAAAAAATTTTAATATATAATTATTTCATTTTTATTGTTCTCTAATCATGACATATTCTTTCCCAAAAATCAAGACAAATTAAAAGTTCTTTAAATATTAGTGAAACATTTTATATTAACAAAGTTAAATATACCTCTTATTTTTACAGAAAACAGCCCAGCCTGCTCGCTCACACATTCATTTCATTACAAAACCCCTTTTATATATATATATATATATATATATATACACACCCCATTTTATTCAAAATAATTATGTATTCGGTGTCATACTGTTACGCAAGGTTCCTGCAGGCCGCGTGGCGTCTCCTCGAGCTAGCGACGTATCACTCACTCAGTTCTCTTTTGAAGTGTCCGAAAAGTTTACGTTGTGAAATTTTGTTAGATACTGCACTCACTTGCACATTTGTTTTTAAATACTGCCCTCACTTTCGATTGATATTGAAATGTTATTGTTGAGCCCGGTTTGACCGGCTGCCTGCGCAGGCTAGAGTCGGTGAGGAACTGTGAGTAGCGTCTCTAAGTCCCCTCTATTAATTTTTATTGGACAAGGCGGAAAGCAATGCCTGGTACTTTGTAGTCATAGTTACTGTTCAGCCAACACATGGGTTTTTCGTGTTTTAGACGTGGACGATATTTAGTGTGCACTGGTCGACGTCACAAATGTGGGCAGGACTAAGTTTTGTTTCCGTCACCTTCGATACACATGGCGAAAAATATTGTCTCTGGGCCATGTTGTGCACCTTTCGCTTACCGTGGGTATGCGCTCCGCCGATGTTAGTGCGTTTGGGCGCAGATGTCACACAGCCGCAAAGTTCTAAGAATCGTCAACCCGCACATTCCATTGCCATTGTTTCATCACCGTTTCTTTGTTCGAACTACGTTTTATTTAACCCGTGGCTGTCCCCACAGATGAAGTGACTTGTGAAATTTAATAAAATGAAACCCAAAGCTAATAAAATAAAAAGCCCCCTTTTTGCCCCGTTACAATACCCCCCCAATGAGAGATCTTCTGTCGAAACAGAAGAAATCTCATTGTTAAACCCCTAAGAGGATCGGAGAGGATATGGTGCCAACAACCCCCCATTTGTTCTTATACATCATGGGTAAACTACCCCCCTGGCTCGGCGACTATGGCCACATCTGAACGAGATTACTGGACTTCTCTATTCGAGATCCCAACACCATAAAATCGAACAGACACGCACCACAGTGCACCTAACCTTCTAACATGCTACCCCTAACTCCAAACCCCTGGTCTTATACCACGCCAGATCCTCAACCGATATGTTCCCCCTTACCATGCACACTGGGCTGCCTTTAGCAGTTACTGGGCTCGTACATACTCTTATAATACTTTTTTCAAACTCAAAATATTTATCCTTAAATCAAATTCATTTAAGTGACCTTCTAAAATCAAAAATCTGTTACATAATTCATCACTCTATTAATTCTCTTCATTATTATTCATAATCAGAAAAACAAATAAATTGAACATCTAACTACATATGAACTCATTGATCCTAACATTTGATTATACCTATATCCTAAACAATATAATTCAATAACACTATTGATACACATAAACAATAATATAATCAAAATTCAAAACATCAATTAGATGGCAGGCACAAAATCAAACAAAATTTTTTTTTCAAAAAAAATTTAAATTTATCAAAATATTATTCTTTATTTATTTCAAAAAAATTTAAAATTATTTAAATCCATTAAACAACAAAACTTGCATTACTTCATTGCCAAAACTGGTCTAGTTTCTAACATCAACCATCGGCTCATCAAACTGGGTCAAGTCAACAACCTTGACCTACACAGGTTATACATAGGCTACATCATAGAATACATTAATCATCTTTAATTTTTTTTTTTACCTTCAAACATAATAAAACATAATAAAATAAGACATTTAAAATTACCATAGTATTATTACAATTAACAATAAAATTGACATTTAAATTACTCAAAATTACACATTTTACAACTTTACTTTATTCTCAAATTCTATTAAAGTTTGTCACTGGTTTCCATTAAAATTCTACATTTTTACTATGACTCTCTTTCTTTAACATTATCAATCTCCATTAGTTTGGGTGATTTAATTGTTCATAATAACTTGATTGTATCCACTTGGCTTGTATACATTTATAATCTCCCCTCTGACTCTAACATCACTGACAGCTTTAACTAATATGACACCCATCTCTATCAAAAACATCTATCAAACACACTCTAAACCCAACTTACTATTCAAATCAATTCGCATCATTCTACCCTTATATAAAAATATACTCGCTACCCCTTTTGTACTCAGGATGTGTGTTCCCCCCCCCAAAACTCATTCCCTTATCTGGTCCCTGGATTCTACCTAGGCGACCCTTTCCGGCGCTAAACGGTCCCTTCCCGTCCCAACCCTTTTGTTGCACACTCCTACCACACCACCCCATTTACAAAATTCCCATCAACTAATTACCATTCTCATTACATCACTTCAACTACAACAAAATATCTCCACTTACATCAATATATCAATCAACACTCCACATATATTCCCCATAGCTACTGTGTCACCATCAATACTTCTCCAATTCTACATCACATTAATTCACAACAATATTATTCTCTCTATTACCCCTTTAAACTTAACATGGACTGATCTACCTATCCTAACAAATTATTAATCTCCCAAAATCTACCTTTTACTATCTTTCACAAATCATTTAAAATTCTCAACTATATCAAATTATTTTCATCATTTAAAATAAAATCTTTAACACATTAAAATCACTATTCAAACATTAATTACATTCCGTCTTCCTCATATTCAAATATTTAACTAACTTGAAAAAATTGCAAATCGTTTATAAGTGATATTGTACAGCTGATCAAACTGATTTTCTTAGCAAGGTGAATGACCTTACCATAAACACATTTCAAAATTATACAAATTACACATTTTATCAACACTTACCTCTAACACAATAAAATAATACATTTATAAGACAGAATAAACACAGCATAATAAACATACGAACACCTATTTATCAAATCATAATACAATTATTTAATTAGTGCAAGAGCGTGTTATCATCTTTAGGTTACAAAATTTTAATTCGTTGCTCCCCTGAGCAACCTCCCAGCCACACACACTATTGTTTTTTCTGTTGGACTGTTGCGCCCATTTGCCTCCACAAGGACGGCATTGGTGGAGGAATTTAACATCTCCGTGTCCTTGCTTCAGCGTTACATTGGAAATTATTTGGATATCATCATACCCATGTTACAAATTTATACCCCCTTAAATGGGTCTACCACCTGGCCTTGCTGTTCCTACTCGAACAGAGTGGCAGCCGCTGTTCCATAATTCCGGGGATTCCCCTAAATTCACCCCCCATCAATTTCAAATATAAACCAATTTCAAGCCAGCTATGGTCAAGGTTCTTAATTTATGGCCATAGCTGACCGCTAGCCAAAACCACGATTAGTGCTGGTAAGGCAGTAATCGCCCGAAAAGTCGGGGAAATCAACTCTAATTTCAGGCATGTTATCATCATCATTATTATACACGGCACGGCAATCTATCAGGATACAATATAAAATTGTATAAAAGGGTGTGCCGTGTACTTTACGCCATTTTGGCCTCCGATGGAGGTAACACTCTCTGTTACCCCCAACACTTATCGCTACCTACGGTGGCACATGCCACCACCATACTAGCCACTTAATAACTAAATTAAATCTTCCACATAACCTCATTTCATTATTTCTCACTCACTACAATTATATTCCTCAAAAAATTTCAAATTTATTATTAACATTTGTTTTATCTCATATTTCAGTTATTATTACCTTTTGAGTATGGTTTCTATTAAGTACAATTATCTCAAATTAGTTTCATTATTGAGTTAAACTCTTTTCAACACCTGTAAACATTTTACTCTATTTAATTGGTATTGTAAAATTTATACTTACAGTACATCACTCATACACTGTCCTAAATACACAAATAAAAACACCAAACATCCTGTACCTTCTGAAACAATAACAACAATGTTATTCCATACTGAACAATTTAACATTTATTTATTAATTAATCATTATCAAATTCAAATCTCATAAAACAATTTAAATCCATTAGAAAATTCAATTATATAACATTTAAATCAATCAAAAATATTTAAACATCTCAAATTATTTTAATTAAATCCTTAAATTTTTTTAGTGACCGTCAATCAGTGAATGTTTTAGTGGATAGTTAGTGAGGATCGGTCAATAATACAACTTTTAGTAATTTTGCGTCGACGTTTCGACAATATTTATTGTCATCTTCAGGACCTGTGTATGAAATACAGTAGAAATATCAAACATAACGAAACAATTAAATATTTGGGTGAACGTGTTGGTGATGTGAGTGTGTGTGTGTGTGTGTATGTATGTATCATTTTTTATGTGAAGACTTATGATAGTTTGTTTACATCTTCAAATTATCTTTAAGAAAGCGAGCAAATTATAGTATGAGAGAACTTAATTTATACAGTATTACAATTTAAATTACTAAATATAATGTTATTTTAATTAATTAAACAAACAGTAACCAACAATTGGATATTAGATTGGTACAAAAATTGTTTATACCTACAACAGTCAACATATAGCAAAGTAATATATTACCTATAACTAAAACAGATTGGGGGATGTTCACTACGTAATTATTAAAAGTTATTTTTACCATGTTTCACTCCCTACTGGTGTTAGCAAACAATCATAATTTAGAAATATACAATTTACACAATATTGTAAAACATTACGACTTAAATCAGATAGTTGACAAAGGTTACACACAAAAGTTTCTGGTAAATTTTACTAACAGGTAAACTTGGATAATACGGTAATTGTAATCGTATTGTAAAATATAGTCAAGAGTACTATAGAATAATGTAATTTATGTATGTGTCCACAATCACCCTTCTCTTTCACCCATGCTCACCCCGCCAGTCACCCAGCCTCTCACTCTAACCTGAAATCGATCTATCACCCCACTCTCTCACTCTCTCTCTCTCTCTCTATTCTACATCTCACTCACTGTCTCCCTTCTTCTCTCTCTCACTCTTCCACCCTTCGCTCTCACACTCTCTCTCTCTCCCTCTCATTATCTCTCTTCATTCACTCTCTCTCTTTCACTCTCTCTCCCTCTCATTATATCTCTTCATTCACTCTCTCTCCCCCTCTCTCACTCTCTCTCTCTCTCTCTCTCTCTCTCTCTCTCTCTCTCTCTCTCTCTCTCTCTCTCTCTCTCTCTCTCTCTCTCTCATTTGTCATTGTCCACGATTGGCACTCTAAAACACTCACCATTTTTATTACACTATCATCCTCATATAAATAGAGAATTATACACACGATAACAGAAATGATTTACCAACT
Source organism: Magicicada septendecula (assembly GCA_034769895.1). Taxonomy (NCBI): domain Eukaryota; kingdom Metazoa; phylum Arthropoda; class Insecta; order Hemiptera; family Cicadidae; genus Magicicada; species Magicicada septendecula. The sequence continues at coordinate 103,555,192 of CM068375.1, forward strand.
TGTATTAAAGGGTTACAGACTTTAAAACACAACAGTATAGATAACAGATCTATTATATGAAAAAGGTTATTACTTAATATTTACATTTTTGGTCAATGTTATTACCTGGAACTTGGTTGGTCTATACAGAGTACCATAGTCAATGTAGTTCAAATATATGTCGGTCATAATCTCTCTCACATGATCCCTCAATCTCTCTCTCTCTCTCTCTCTCTCACTCTATTCTAAACAGATATATACCACAAATCTAACACGTAGACGTGTACATACACACACGCTAGAATTACATACGCACACACACACACTCACACACACACACACACACACACACACACACACACACACACACACACACACACAACAAAACAACCTCACAAGTCAACTACACATTCGAGAATCCATACATAAATATAACACTATTTTATTGACTTATTTTTATCATCTAAGTGTAAATTATGCACAACGGAGATGCCCACTGTACTGAGTTTAAAACTGATCGACTATGTGTCTATAAGAAATGTTATATGTTTCTTAGCTAATACTAAATAATATCATCAGTGAGACACTTACAATTGTTGCTGACGCCAAACACACAACTGTAAATTTTCCCTGACCAACACCTTATTATAAAGCAGAACAGACGACCCTTGTACATTTGTAGGAAATTAAGTAACATGTGTTCGGAAGACAGTTGAGAAAGATTTGCACTAGGGGGGAGTGTGACACTAATTAATATCCAACGACAAGCTGGCCACTAATGACCAACACATCCTGTAGGGAGACTACTGAATATTTCTTCAAATTCATGTTTTGACGGTGTGTATAAGTTGAGCATAACTGGACGAGAGGTTTTGAGTATCAGTGCGAAAATTAATGGAGTGAGGGTCACTTTTAATTTGAATCATTTCCAGTACGCACCTTTTGAAATAATTATTTTTGTAATATTTAATTTGGGTGTTGTTGAAGTCAAATTCATGACCGGTGTTTAAATGGTGAGATACTAAAGCGTTGGGGTTATCATTATGGGTTTTTTTATGGCAATCATACCTATGTTGATAAATTCTCTTATGTAAATATTGGGACGTAATACCAGTGTATGTGGCTGGACAGTCATTGCATTGGATAGTGTATACGACATTAGATCGTTTATCTTTGGATGTCGGGTCTTTGAGGCTTGAGAAGAGAGATCGAACAGTATGTTGGTTTTTGAATGCTAAAGTTTTTTGAATTTTTGATAGGCATTTTTTAAGTTTTTCAGAAAGCCCTTTAACATAAGTTGTAGAAAAGTATGAGCCAGCATTGGGCTCAGGTGTATTAGATTGGGCAGATGTAAGATTGGGGCTCAGCTGATTTGCGCGATGTTTATGAATTACCTGTTTGATTATGTGGTCTGGGTAACCATTGTTTTTGAAAATCTTAAATACTAATTCCGTGTTTTTTTGATGAAATGACTGATCACTTAGACCGGTGGCTCTCTTATATACCGAGTGGATTAAGTTAGTTTTTAGATGTATGGGATGGTTGGAATTAAAATGCAGATATCTACCGGAGTTGGTGGGTTTTATGAACCAATCAGCGACTATAGTACCATCTGTCTGTCTAATAACCTTGGTATCAAGAAATGAAATGGAACTATTCTGTTCGTGCTCTATTGTGAACTGTACTCGTTCAAAGCCCATTAGTTTGGAATTGAACAGAGATAAGATTGTGTCGTGTTGGTCATATGGAATACATGTTATAATATCGTCCACAGTATCCAATTGTTGGTTACTGTTTGTTTAATTAATTAAAATAACATTATATTTAGTAATTTAAATTGTAATACTGTATAAATTAAGTTCTCTCATACTATAATTTGCTCGCTTTCTTAAAGATAATTTAAAGATGTAAACAAACTATCATAAGTCTTCACATAAAAAATGATACACACGCACACACTTGTGCATTTACCCTAATATGTCATATAATATAAATGTATTTATATTTGTATGTATCAATACTACCTTTGTCAATAAACTTATTAACTACCTGTTCTGGACGCAATTCATCTACAAACTTTAAATACGTAAATAATGTTATCTTACCCATAATTATAATTTATCATGTCCCAGTGAGGGCGCAAATTGTAAATACACAAACTACTTTCATTAATATTATTACATATTATTAGCAAGATATATATGACAAATACCATAATTCGGTATTTGATACTCACCAATTTCATTAGTTGCCGGGCTCATTTTCTTCCTTTATAACTTGTTTTCTACCTAAGGGGTACCAGGGTTCAGGTACAGGAAGATTTTGAAACACAGTTGACGACACAAATGATAACCAGATATTCTTGAAATTAACCATCAAATTTAATTCAATCTAAGGTAGTACACATACAACCATGCGGTCAAAATAGTGACGTCATATGATATGACCCAAAACAAAATGGCGGCTACTTTTCTATCTCTTTTTATTCTCTCTATTTCTTTATCTGTTGAATTAATATCAATGTAAACTTTATTGCTGCAGCTTAAAATCATTTATTAATAGTTAATTAGTTACTACACAAACCAATGCCCTCGGCTTATGTTGTTCTGGCCATACATTCACACATTCAACTTCAGACCCGTACATTCTTTTTTATTATCGATTTGGTATTAATGAGCTCATTAACTATAAAAAAGACAAAAGGAACTTCTCTGCTTATTAGGTGGTAGTGTCCATCCGTTGTTGGTGTGGGACGCCCATGGTGATGGTCGGTGTTCGCCTTTAATTCCGCTGAGTTTAATTAGCTAGATGTGTGCACTGAATTTATATTTTTTATATATTTATACTGTTAAATAAGATGAGCCTTCATTGCTCCACTACTGTTGATAACATTTTTGTTAGTTAATTTAAAATATTGTTGAAAAGTTATACACACAACGATACATCGCTGTGGCTCCTCTGAAGAATGGCGTTCAAATGAGAGCGAGGCAAGTGTAATTTCTTGCTTGTGTGTGTGTAGTTCTTACGTCATCCCGCTTTGTCTTGCTGGACAACGCCTCGTTGCACACATTGTACTCAGTGCGTCATTGTTCTTAGCGATGACGGACTAGTGTTATAGCCCAATCATAATGCCTATTGTGGTACTTCGTCATAAACACCGCCATGGTATATTTTGCTGTTTTCACGTCCACCGGAGACCTTGGTGTTTTACTCTGGCCGAATTTACGTTGTTCCGTTTTCCAGAGGGACAATGTACCTAACCATTCTGTATGTTTAAAAAAAAAACATAATACAACAATGAAATACCCATAATTCCAATAATTCTGGTACTGGGTCAGTCTGTACTGTTACAAACCCCCTCAAGGAAAATTTTTTGTGTCGAAACATAAAAAAATTTCCTTGACTCATTCACACTCTCCTAAAAGGATCAGTCTAGATACGTCACCACAACCCCCTGTAACGTTACACAAAAAAATTTTATCATCACTTACCCTTGGTCCCATGAGGTTGGTCGCACCCTCTGACCTTACTGGACTTCTCCGGAGAGATCCCTACACCATAAGGCCATGAGGCACTCTACACTCCTGTTCTGACGCTCCAGCCAGCCCAGGACTGCGGTCACAACACCACAAAACTCTGAAACATCCAATACAAAAATTCAAAATAGTGGTATAATACACTTACGCATCTACAACTGATATGTTCCCCTTTAGACGCATTGGTTTGTGTTTGGGCATTGGTTTGTTTTTTAATTCAAAAGTGTCACTTAACCACAACAAGACTTAAAATACATTGATTTTTTACCACCACCAAATTCAACTACTTCCTTGTAAGAAAATAAACAACATATATATGTAACTAAATATAACACAATATATCAACAATTCTTTATCATACCCCAAAATACCTTCACCTAATTATTTCTATAAATTCAGCTTACAACTGTCATGGCAGACACTTTTTCTTTAAACTTTGTTGCTCAACTGATAATCATTTATCTATTTTGTAAATGGCAGCTTACTAGAATATTTTATTTAACTTCACTTTTAACTTTAAATTTTCAACTTTAAAATATACTATCTCTTAACACTTATTATCGTCATTACCCCTGTAACGACCTCCTAGCCACACACTCTATTTCCCCCCAACATAATAAAACATCATAAAACATTGTACATTACATATTAACATTGTTACATTTACCTTACATTAAACAATTTAAATTTACATGATTTGTACCAAACTTTATCACATTACTACTTCAATTAACTTTTAATTATTTGACATTCATCATTCTATGCAACAATTTCAAATTTATCCTTACCTTTCTGTTACAATTACCTTCCTATCATGAATTTCCCTTTTCTAACCCTTCTATCCTTACTCGTTTGGGTGACTCTCTATTATTCATTTTTCTCTAGCTTATTTTGGCATTGTCAATCTAACCTTACTACCCCCTTTTCTCTACTAACAACCGCTTCTAACCATTAATATATTTTGACACCAATATCTCCATAATAACCCCCTTTCACAAATCCCATTTAAAACCTCTGGCACCGCACCTTTTTTGTACTAGTATGTGTGTATTCCCTCTAACCAACTCATTCCCTTATCGGTTTCTGACCCTTTCAGATAACCCTTTCTGGCACACAACGGTCCCTCCTGTCTCAACATCTCTCGTTGGACTCCTACACCAATACCCTTATTACAAAATATCACCATCAACAACAAATATAATTACCACTCACATCACTCAACTCTACATATAATTACTAACCACTGTGTCCCTAAAATATCTAACACCTCTTTATATTTTATCAGCATCTCAACACTTTATTTTCCCTAACTCCCAATAACTCTATTTAACTAACTCCCATGCCCTTATTTATCACTATTACCCAAACTCTTTACAACATTTCAACTTAATACACCATTACAAAATTTATCACTTATCTGCTAACAACACCTTTCATATCCAAATACATAATCATCTACTAACCATTAGAATCTGAATTCTCATAATATCCTTTAAACTTTCTTTTGTTATTTAAAATCGTACAATACATGCTTACCTAAAAAATACATAAAATACACAACAGTAAAATACACAAATACATAGACATCAATACACAAAATATACAATTCACATAATCATGAAATCATTTGCCATAATCAGTCCTAATCAGTCCATTTTTTAAAAACACTGTCCACACAATTAAATGTTCATAACACAATAAACAATTACCCCATATCGTCGAACAATAGTCTTATCTTATATCTATATACATTGCTTATTATTGAATCTCTTATATTAACATCATAAATGCATATACCATTCAAATTTTCATTATTTTCCACAAACTCATTTAATCTGTCATGATTGGTCATTGTCCTGTCACCTCCAGTATAATTCGTCACAATCAGATAAGTTACTAAGTCATTATTTTCATTATCATCTCCTACTACTGCTATATCCGCTTCATTACAAGGTAGGTACTCATTATTTTTATTATATATCATCTCTACACCTAACCTTTTCCTAAACTCTTCATAATTTTTCTTTACTTTATATATCTCAATTTCTCTCTTTCTCTCTCTCTCAAAACATTTCTCACCATCATACCAAGCTACACACTCTCTCTCCATATATGCAGGGGACTCTACTACTTTATCACTGCACCACCTGTGAAGTGCACAAAAAAAACCAGGGACCACTTTATTTGTAGACCTTTTGTCTTCCAAATACTCATTGAAGGCACTCTCGTCCTTCCTAAACACACGTGAAGTCTTTACTTCACCCCCTACTACAACATTACGGGAAAAATTTACCCCCTGCAACCCCTTTATCTGTAAATTCTCTCTATACTTTCTCTCTAATTCATCAACACTTTTTATCACTTCATTATCAAATTCTACTCCCATTATACTTTTATCACCACTCTCAATACTCACACAATTATTTTCTAACACCAAACTTTCACTTCTATTATCATAATTCTCACCACTTACCTTGTTTTTGTCTATCTCTAACTTGTCTACTTTGTCAATACTACAATTTTGTCTCTGTATTTTCTTTTTAAATTTTTCTAATTTCTCTTCTACTTGGTTTAATTTGGCATTCTGTAAAGTATTTTGCTTTTTTAACTCACTTTCAAAACTATCTAGTTTTACGTTAAGTGTACTGTTCATCTGATTTATTTTGTCTTCGAACTTATTGTTTTGTTGTTCAAATTTGTCCTTGATCAATGTAAATAAATTTTCTAATGAAATTTTATTTTCGACTATTTTGGGCGTTGAGCTAATGTGTCTTTCCAATAAAATAGATTCTGTCTCTGAATTTTCTATTTCTATGCTATTGTTATTTTCTGCCATTTTGTATTTTAGTATTTTAAATAGTTATTTATCTCTATTTGTATTTGACTACGCAATATACTCAACTCGTATTTAACTATTTACCTTTAACAACAGAACCTCTCATTCATTATATATCGTCTTCTGTGTTTCTCCATCTATCTGTTTTATATAAATTAATTTTATACAAAGTCCCTGTTTGGGCGCCAATTGTGCATTTACCCTAATATGTCATATAATATAAATGTATTTATATTTGTATGTATCAATACTACCTTTGTCAATAAACTTATTAACTACCTGTTCTGGACGCAATTCGTCTACAAACTTTAAATACGTAAATAATGTTATCTTACCCATAATTATAATTTATCATGTCCCAGTGAGGGCGCAAATTGTAAATACACAAACTACTTTCATTAATATTATTACATATTATTAGCAAGATATATATGACAAATACCATAATTCGGTATTTGATACTCACCAATTTCATTAGTTGCCGGGCTCATTTTCTTCCTTTATAACTTGTTTTCTACCTAAGGGGTACCAGGGTTCAGGTACAGGAAGATTTTGAAACACAGTTGACGACACAAATGATAACCAGATATTCTTGAAATTAACCATCAAATTTAATTCAATCTAAGGTAGTACACATACAACCATGCGGTCAAAATAGTGACGTCATATGATATGACCCAAAACAAAATGGCGGCTACTTTTCTATCTCTTTTTATTCTCTCTATTTCTTTATCTGTTGAATTAATATCAATGTAAACTTTATTGCTGCAGCTTAAAATCATTTATTAATAGTTAATTAGTTACTACACAAACCAATGCCCTCGGCTTATGTTGTTCTGGCCATACATTCACGCATTCATTCTCACACATTCAACTTCAGACCCGTACATTCTTTTTTATTATCGATTTGGTATTAATGAGCTCATTAACTATAAAAAAGACAAAAGGAACTTCTCTGCTTATTAGGTGGTAGTGTCCATCCGTTGTTGGTGTGGGACGCCCATGGTGATGGTCGGTGTTCGCCTTTAATTCCGCTGAGTTTAATTAGCTAGATGTGTGCACTGAATTTATATTTTTTATATATTTATACTGTTAAATAAGATGAGCCTTCATTGCTCCACTACTGTTGATAACATTTTTGTTAGTTAATTTAAAATATTGTTGAAAAGTTATACACATCGCTGTGGCTCCTCTGAAGAATGGCGTTCAAATGAGAGCGAGGCAAGTGTAATTTCTTGCTTGTGTGTGTGTAGTTCTTACGTCATCCCGCTTTGTCTTGCTGGACAACGCCTCGTTGCACACATTGTACTCAGTGCGTCATTGTTCTTAGCGATGACGGACTAGTGTTATAGCCCAATCATAATGCCTATTGTGGTACTTCGTCATAAACACCGCCATGGTATATTTTGCTGTTTTCACGTCCACCGGAGACCTTGGTGTTTTACTCTGGCCGAATTTACGTTGTTCCGTTTTCCAGAGGGACAATGTACCTAACCATTCTGTATGTTTAAAAAAAAACATAATAAAACAATGAAATACCCATAATTCCCATAATTCTGGTACTGGGTCAGTCTGTACTGTTACACACTCACATCACCAACACGTTCACCCAAATATTTAATTGTTTCGTTATGTTTGATATTTCTACTGTATTTCATACACAGGTCCTGAAGATGACAATAAATATTGTCGAAACGTCGACGCAAAATTACTAAAAGTTGTATTATTGACCGATCCTCACTAACTATCCACTAAAATATTTTAATTCAATTAATTATTCAAAACACAACAATTTTAATTACTCTCACTAATTACCATAATTACAATTCATTCGTTATCCTCTTCAAAATTATTTTTGTTATTTATTTAGACTGAAAAAAATATTATTATTATTATCACAACAATTTCCACTACATACACACATTGTTTACCTAACATTTTACAATACACACAATTAATTTCACTAAACATTTATTTACACTTCTTCGTCATCAATTGTTCAATTTTATCACACTTCATTGTCAAAAATCAGCAAGGTCAGAACCATAAATCAAAATATTTAAAATGTCCATCTATTAATTTAATGTTCAGCCTCCATCATCGAATAATAGTCTGGGTTTCACATAACATTTTTCAATTTTATTTACGTACCTCATATGGCTATCCTGTGTGTAATAACCATAAAATTTTAGTTTATTCGTTTTACCACAATAATCATACATAGAGTTACTTCCCATTATAATTATTTTATCATAAACCAAGTCAACGTTATTTATTTGTGTCCAGTCTCCATCAGTAGTCACATTCAATATAAGGTCAGTTATTTTCTCATCACGAGGTAAATTATTGTTATTATTTAAACAGGTATCATCAAAACAATTCTCAATCTCTATTTTATAAAGTAAGTATTTCATATCATTTATCTTTACCATTTCTAACATCTCCTTCAACTCATTATAATCTCTCTTTAATTTATATAATTCTATGTCTCTATCAATACACAACTCTCTATCTAACTCTCTCTCACCATAACACCACCTCACACTTTCAACACCATCCCACACAGAGGGTACTAAATCATACAAAAAGGGGAAACAATTCAAATCTTCCACTAACAAGGGACTCTTGCCCTTCAACAATAACATTTGTGAACACCTTGGTTCATCATAAATATGGGGAAAATTTACCCTCTGCCCTACATACTCATCTAATCTCTCTTGCCACTCTTTCTCTAATTAAACAACACCAATTACTACTCCGTTACAACCTATTACTCTCTCTCTCTCTCTCACTCGCTATCTCACTATCTGTTTTCAATGCATCACTCTCAGATACCACATTTTCAATTACATTATCATTTTCAACATTATTTTTATCACTTGTTACCTTATTTTCTAATACCATATTTTTATACATCTCATTATAATTTTCACTTGTTTTACTCTTATCTGTATTTATCACATCCACTCCCATTCTCTCAATTCTGGTCTAATTTATTTAAGTTACTTTTAAATATTTCATGAGTATTTTCTACATGCTTTTTGGTCTCATTGATAAGGTTTTTAACTCACTGAAATTGCTTTCGCACTTTATTTTTTGTTCATGTATTTCGCTTTTCAACTCGGCAAATTTATCATTGAAATTATTATTTTACACATCAAATTTGTTATTCTGTACTTCGAATTTAATACTTTGTTGCTCCAAAATTAATTGCAACATATTCATAACTTTCTCATTACTATCTACCTCTGGTTTATTTTGGATAGGTGTTGACGGACTTTCTGTTTTATCGTCAGTGAAGCTGACTTCATCATTATTTTTATTTTCCCTACTTAATTTTGGGGTTGTTTGAATCCCCGAAACATCTGTACAATATGTTTCATCTGTACTACTTTTACACAAAATTTTGTTGTCTTGACCTACATTCGGTGTTGAATGTACTTCAAGACTGCTCATAACAGCTGATTCATTAAATTCAGCCATTTCACTTACCGTATTCTCATTATTGTCTGACATTTTTTAATTATAAATTTATCACATTTATTTTATTATACTGTATTCTAACACTTCTTATTTCACATATCTTAGGTATTCATTATGTCTTAGTTATATATAACCTATTTTTCGTATTTTTTACGTATTCTTAACTCAACCCCAAATCACGCTTGCATCTATTGTAGGTGTGGAATTTTAATTATTGAATTAATCAAATTCGCCCCTTTCGTAGCGCCAATTGTGATAATATTTTACATTCTAATACATTAAAATCATCAAAATTATTTATCTTCCACTTACCTTAAAAAATCTTCTCTCAGCCCAGGGTTACGTCACACGAACGTTGGAATGCAAGCATGATTTAAGGTTGTTTCAATAACTGACGCAACTCGCATTTTGTGAAGAGATTAAAAAATTTTAATATATAATTATTTCATTTTTATTGTTCTCTAATCATGACATATTCTTTCCCAAAAATCAAGACAAATTAAAAGTTCTTTAAATATTAGTGAAACATTTTATAGTAACAAAGTTAAATATACCTCTTAGTTTTACGGAAAACAGCCCAGCCTGCTCGCTCACACATTCATTTCATTACAAAACCCCTTTTATTTATATATATATATATACACACCCCATTTTATTCAAAATAATTATGTATTCGGTGTCATACTGTTACGCAAGGTTCCTGCAGGCCGCGTGGCATCTCCTTGAGCTAGCGACGTATCACTCACTAAGTTCTCTTTTGAAGTGTACGAAAAGTTTACGTTGTGAAATTTTGTTAGATACTGCACTCACTTGCACATTTGTTTTTACATACTGCCCTCACTTTCGATTGATATTGAAATGTTATTGTTGAGCCCGGTTTGACCGGCTGCCTGCGCAGGCTAGAGTCGGTGAGGAACTGTGAGTAGCATCTCTAAGTCCCCTCTATTAATTTTTATTGGACAAGGCGGAAAGCAATGCCTGGTACTTTGTAGTCATAGTTACTGTTCAGCCAACACATGGGTTTTTCGTGTTTTAGACGTGGACGATATTTAGTGTGCACTGGTCGACATCACAAATGTGGGCAGGACTAAGTTTCGTTTCCATAACCTTCGATACTCGTGGCGAAAAATATTGTCTCTGGGCCATGTTGTGCATCTTTCGCTTAGCGTGGGTATGCGCTCCGCCGATGTTAGTGCGTTTGGGCGCAGATGTCACACAGCCGCAAAGTTCTAAGAATCGTCAACCCGCACATTCCATTGCCATTGTTTCATCACCGTTTCTTTGTTCGAACTACGTTTTATTTAACCCGTGGCTGTCCCCACAGATGAAGTGACTTGTGAAATTTAATAAAATGAAACCCAAAGCTAATAAAATAAAAAGCCCCCTTTTTGCCCCGTTACAACATGCGCACTCGCACACACATTCCAACGTTATAGTTTCTTTTGTACCTGACTCTGCCTTGTACGGTTTCAACCATAGGGTGTTTCAAAAAGTTACATACAAATAGTTAAAATCAAAATTATAAAATTAAAAACCCTCTTGGTTTGTTCCGTTTCACAAGATTATTGTTCGATTATGGTGGTTAAACATTTAATGTTTATGAACATTTAATTATGTGAGTAGGGGTTCTGAAATGGATTGAATTATGAAATGATTTGTGGTAAACAATAACAAATAATAATGCAGATTGTATATACTTTTGTGTTTTGTGTTAATGTTAAATGTAATGATGTAGCAAGGTGAAGTATATTCAACCTTGTGATTTTTGTTAAAGTAATGAAATGTGTTTGATAAAATAACTGAATTAATTTAAAAGGAGATAATAAATGAAATATTGTATAAGATGAATGTTAATAAAGTTGAAATTTTGGAATTTTAATTGTATAGTAAATGATAAATAATTGATGGTTGATTAGTAAGAAGTTCAATTGAAATTAAAGTGTAATGTTTATAATTTTATATGCAAATTTAAAGGTGAATTGTTTAATTTGATGTAATAATCGCAATGTTATTATGTGTGTATTATGTATGTGTCGGGATCTAAAACATGTAATTGTATGTTTTAAAATAGATTTCCCACTTTCGGGCGGTCGCTGCCTCACCAGCACTGACCGTGGTTTTGGCTGACAACCAGCTGTGGGCAGACATTGTAAACTGACCACGATTGGTTGCCTTTTTGAAAATTGGTGTGACATAGAAATTAACAGGGGGGTGATTCAGGGGAAATCAAACCGGAACCTTGGAACAGCGGCTATCACCCGTTCGCGTGGGAACATAAAGGGGGGATAGACCATCTTAAGGGCACATAAATATAAGATTAGTAAGATATTGTAAACGGTAGTGGTCAGATAATCCGAATTTTTATTTGTAACAGCGAAGCAAGGACAGGAGATGACAAAATTCCTCCTTAACGCTTCAGTCCTTGTGGAAGGAAACTGGCCGCAACAGTCCAGTCATGGGGGGACATAGAGAGATGGATGGCCGGTGGCAACGTTACATGCTGCAAGGGTATGACTCCGCCTTTGGGGACCTAGCCCTCATTGACCGAGTAATAGTGTCATACTAATATAGGTGAAAGCCCTTGAGGTCACTGACAATTGTGTAACGCGGGGTATCAGGGGTTAAGGGAAATTAGTTTACGTTGGGGGGATTAGTATAAGTTGATATAGAGTGGAGGAGGTATATAGTAGAAAGAGGAAGGTGACCGTGTTGTCACTGAAATTTCAAATCTGTATTTTCCTTGCTGCCAGGCAGACTACTTTGTCTAACCTGTTGTTTGTATTCAAAGTAAAGGAGGCAGTAAGATACTGCGCTAGTGTTAAGAAAAATTCAAGAGGTTTACTTGATAAATGTAAAAGAGTGATTTAATTAAGAGACAAGAAGTCTCATATATTTTATTTCTAATTGGAATTGAGGAGAAGAGTATAATGAAAGGAGAAGAGAATTTAGATTAAGCCATTTACGTTATAATAAGAATTTGTAAACGTGTGATAGAGTAATAGATTCATAAAAGCCAGTACTACAAATAGAGGAACCAGTACGAAATAAAAAGGGAACATATCAGTTCAGTATGGGGAAAGATGTAAGGCCATATTGTAATTTTCAATTTTGTTGTGTCAGAATGTGATGAGTTGTGGCAGCAGTCCTGTGGTGGCCGGTGCGTCAGGGCAGGAGCGTCTAGCGCCTGAATGTTCTTGCGGAGTTGGGATTCTTGCGAGAAAGTCCAGTAAGTTCATTCAGGTGCGGTTACGATCATCAAAGCAGGGGGTAAGTACCCATATTTTACTAAATTTCAGAGGGGTCACTGCGCCTTATACCGACTGATCCTTTAGGAATGATTGTGTCAAAGAAAGTTTTCATGCTTTGGCACGAAACCTTTCACTTTCTTTGAGGGGGCTTTGTAATGGGGCAATCCCGAGTGGGTGTCACTTTATTCAATAATATTGTGAAATAAATATATAAAGTGTTGTAAAAGTGAATGTAACCAGTGGAAGGGTGATCTGCAGCAACGGTGATTCATATTTATTCTGGCCTAAGACATTAATTGTGCGATTATGTCAACAACCAATCGCATATCTAACATCATTTTGTGACCATATATGGCATAACACGTCATATTATATTTATGCACGTCACTCAACAATGACGTGAACCACACACAAAACAGGATGATGCGTCATAAAGAACAGTAAATAATGCATACGTTTTATGTTACAACGACGAAAATTCAAATAGCCAAGAGCGGAAAATAATTGGTTAGCCGTGGGCTTGCATCCGGCATCTCGCTGCTCTACGAACACGGACTTTGCCGCAGCCAGATGTAACAAAAGTCTGGTGGTGCGGTTTTGAAACTTTAGTTCATCGAAGGTCGGAAATCATCTATGAATTACTAGCAGGATGGCAGAGGATAACCACCAGAGCCAGTGAGAACAACAGATATGCCGCGGGAATAGATTTCGGCCTAGCAATTGGAAAACAACGAGACTCCATGGACACGCGGCGCAGGTGAAGGCAGCCATCATGTGCACATTCTGTTAAATGTTTGGAAAAATATACAGGTACCTGTTTTAAATACCACTAATAAAAACCGCCCCTGATTGATAAAGCGCTAAAGAAATGTAATTACAATTATTTAAATCGTGAGTGAGTGAAAGTAAAGGAATGCACGTGGTACTGGTGAATCTAGATTGTGAATGAGTGAGTGAAGTAAGATTTTAAGTCACAATCGACTTACAATAATGTATTAGAGAGAGGATAAATGTCTCAGAAGAAAATAGTATATTAAAACCAATTTTTCCATAACCAAAAGGTGTTGTGCAATTTGTTTGCTTGCGCGCACCTATTGCTTTCTTGATCACTGTAGCCAAAGTTTCGCATAAATGGACAGTGGAACTTCTGAGGGGAGATTTTGAAAAGTCAGATGTGTAATTTGGGTTGAGTGTCATCCACAAACACTCTGGCTACTCTGGGCACTTCTGAAGGTAAGCAGGTGAGTACATTACAGGTGCTACCTCTACAAGCAGGACAGAGGCACTATAATTTATACCAAGGAGCGTTGCGTCAGCCTCACTGGCCAATGTTCTCACAGGAGACCTAGATCAAACTGGTTTAGTGCGGGAGCGGGGAAAAGAGATGCAAACACGCGTCAGCACCAGTCGCAATTTTGACGCCAAAAAGTGCACTTGGCAAGGGCGGCGGTAACGACTCACGAAGGCCATGCCCAGTATGAAAATTTTGCCAACAATTGAGTTTGAGTTTTTAAAAGTATTAAAAACACTCACTGAACAGTGCACATGTCAGAATTACAGTAACTCGGTGCCCGGGGGCGACAACCGGTAAGCCTACGCCGATGATTAATTACATCAGTATACGATGAACAAGGTGACAGACAGTTTATAAAGTTTTGAAAAGTTCTATCAGGCAGATACATACCTAAAAATGTGAATAATTTGATAAAACAACCAAGTATGCATTAAGTGCGCAGTTTCGACCTTGCAATGTGTGCGAGAGAATAAAGGAACCTCGTTGGACACACAAACAGCTAAGCACAAAATTGGAGAAAATTTGGGCAAAGTGAAATATAAATGGAGGGAAAACACATATCAACTAAAAATGATTAAATAAACTAAATACAGAATATCAGAGAGAGAGTAAAAAAGGAAGGAGAGAAAGAGTGTGAGAGAAAGGGGGGAGAGAGAGAGAGAGAGAGAGAGAGAGAGAGAGAGAGAGAGAGAGAGAGAGAGAGAGAGAGAGAGAGAGAGAGAGAGAGAGAGAGAGAGAGAGAGAGAGAGAGAGAGAGAGAGAGAGAGAGAGAGAGAGAGAGAGAGAGAGAGAACGGGCATACAGCAAAGGTACTGATTTGTATTGAAAAGGTACTGATTTGAAGTTTTTTCAAAATTCTCTAATGTAGAAGGTGATTGCACCACA
Source organism: Magicicada septendecula (assembly GCA_034769895.1). Taxonomy (NCBI): domain Eukaryota; kingdom Metazoa; phylum Arthropoda; class Insecta; order Hemiptera; family Cicadidae; genus Magicicada; species Magicicada septendecula. Next base: position 103,570,453 of record CM068375.1, read on the forward strand.
TAAGGTACCCATTCAAATAGGTTAACTTATAACAGACAATATATTTTACAAAACATCTCATTATCATTCATGTAATATTTTATATTATTAATATCAATGAACAAATTAATAACAACAATTAATAAATTTGTGTGAATTATAATGAATATGTGTTAAGTTATTTTTATGTCATCTACCTAACCTATATTCTGTGCTCAATGAGTTCGTCTAATGAATCTGAGATTCTTCTGAGAAGGGAAACTGTTTTAAAATTGTTTTCATGGGGAAAGTTGATACGATTTCCACATTCCGTCTGAAAAAATTTTGGTGGTGACTCTAAGGCTTTTGGGAATCTTCTGGTAAGTAAGGCAAGTAAAGGTAGTATTGGGGCTTCATTTCTTCTATCTCTTATATTGCTTATTAATTGAATAATTACAATCTGATGTCAGGAAATCTGCTAATTGGCAACTGTCTTTTAAGAGAAGTTTTACTACATAAATTAAAATATTTTTGACCATTTTTGACATTTATAGTAAAGTGGTCATCCACATTTTATACACTCACTCAAAACAAACAAAAATAAATAAGTAACAAAAAAATCAAATACCTTCTCTAAAAGTTGGTCTTCTTTTCTGTTATCTTCTACAGGTTCATCTTTTACAACTAAATCCACATCTGGCAATAATACATCCTGAAAATAAAAACAAATAATGCAATGAACTGTTATAACTGCATCATGCTCATGGAATATCTGCCAATCATACAAGTCTGTTTACTTCATTGTTGTTATGGCTCAGACTGTATTAAATTTCCTATTTACAAATATGTTATTATATATGTTTAACACAAATTTAAAAAGAGTGTGATAAAACTGAAAATTCTATAGCATATGAAATTTGAAATGTGATCCAGTTTTTAAATTAAAGGAAAGTTACCCCTCTAAGAATTTATAGAAAAATAATTTCAGTGTTTGGTGATAACTCACAAACAAAGCCAGTATGAGAAAACTGCGTTTCATGTTCAATGAAAATCAACTTGTTCACACTGCAAACCATTCTGGACAACCTTGCCTTGTGATTGATCAATTGAAGCAAATGATTGATTATGTTCTTCGTAAGAATGAAATCGTTGATGAGCTGCACTTTTTTCCTCAATGTTTTGTTTACAAAAATATGACAGAACAGTTGGGATACAAAAAATGTATGTGAGATAGTTTCAGGGACGTATTTACAGAAGGGATGAACAGGACCGGATACCCCCAGAGAGTCAAAAATGTTGACGGATTCTGTTAATCTGTCAATTTTTAGGCTGTTTTATAATTCTTTTTAAGCTGTATATACTAATATAGTAGTAACCCTTCTAAATATACAAAGAGGCTTATTACACATCATTAGCATGTATGTTTAAAATATGGAATATAGGAAAACCAATTCAGTCAATAAGTATTAAACAATGTTTCAATAACGCGTACACACACACACATACACATAGCATTATTACCATGTACTTTGACTGATTTCAGCACTTTAAAGATATTAATGTTGATTAGTCTTGTTTTTTTTTCTTTTGTATGAAGCTGTCCCCTCTCTGACCAAATTCTAGATATGCCACTGGACGGTTTTTCCCAACTACTGTCTGTAACAGCATAGTAAAAATCAAATAGGAGCAGCCACGAAAACGAAATGTCTTAGCCTTTCAAGAAGGAGGGGTGTATAATGTGTGCGCCCGCACACACAGTCATGGATCATACTTTGGCAGCATTTTGAACTTTAATGCTCACTTTAAACATCACTGAAGACATCACAATATACTTATTGTTTTCAAAACTAAACACAGACTGAGCTAACACAACAACGAATCAAATAGACTCTTCAAACTGGCATAGCATTACCCAGATGAGCACTAACTGCAAATGTTCTTTACTTTCTGGATGACCCTCATGTTAGAACATAGATAAACATTACATACAAATAAACAGCTTAAATTTGTGACTAAAACACACTCAAGTTAAATTCAAATATTATCATTAATTTAGGTAAGTGGCACAGAAATAAGTGAATAATAAGTTGACTTCCATTAATTGTGAATATTTCAAAATTTTTAATGGAAATTTATTTAAAACGCAATTATTGCATCTAGTAAATTATTAAGAATAATAATTACACGTTTAATTTAGGATGTAATGATTCGTTCCTTTATTTTTTCTTTTGTTTAATCATTGTCCTCATATAACTGTATGGTCTTTTTTTAATAAGTGAAATCAGATCAAGGGGCACTGAGATGTTCCTAGTCTTTTTCTTCCATGGTGTGCATGTCTCATATACTGTCCATTCTGATCTCAATTGTCTTGCAACAGTTGAGTTTATGTGAATTCTCTGGCAACACAAGCAGGGCTGTATTCATCTCAAGAGGATCTCGGCATCCTTCACCAGTCTCAGGTAATGCTGGTCTTATGTATTGGCTTAAAGACAGCCCGAGTGCTGTGTTTCTCCAGTGGTTTGCCAATCCAGTTCATCACACCTTTGACATATGGCAAGAAGGCCAAACTCATCACTGTTCGCTTCGCATCTGGCCACCTCGTCTTGGCTGCAAAGCTCACTTCATCTCCATGACAGTGTTAAATACTGACTAGCAGGACCACATCAAGATGCTTCAGATCTTCAGCAAGACTGGGGCTTGCACATGCACACTGCTTGTCAACAAGTGTCTTCACCACTGCACACTTCTGCTTCAATGATGACAGTAGTACTGGTGAAACAGTCATTCGGTCCACTAGCTTTGGTCCTTTTCAGGTTTGTATCAGCTTGATGGTAACAGACTGTACTGTATTATCATTTCTTCAAACTTCTACATGTACAAGTCTGAGGCCGCCAGGCTGAGAGGACTACACATCACAGCACCATTAGTGTGTTCACATAAGAACCTGTTCCAGTAAAAGTATGTGGTAGTCAGCACGCATGCCAGAACAAAGCTATAATGTCTGCAGCAATGCTCACTGATGTACATGAGGACTCTGAAGTAGTATTCAGGAATTATTAATTAAAATATTTAAATTCGTCCCTGTTTCGGGCGTCAATTGAAGTAGTACTCAGTGATTTAGTATATTAAAAGTATTAAAATTTGCATTACCTTACCTTTATTTGGACGTCAAATATAAACCTATTTAAATCTTGACGTTCGTATGCAAGTTAAACAAGGTGTCATCTAGTGTACTCGGCAGAGAAAAACAGGTCAATGCAAATAACAAACACATACTTATAAATTCACAAAAAACATTATTTTATTTCATTTTACTCTGTCATTCTTGTTAAGCCACCACATCAATAATTTATCACATTTTCTCTACATTTTGTATTCTTACTCTCGAATTGATTATGGTCCGTTATTGGCCATTATTTAAAACAGATTCTGAAATATAGTTTGAAATACTTTCTGTAACCTTATATTTACTTATTTAACTAGTTTATCTCTACTTTAGAAGGCAACCCAGCTTGCTCACACTCTCAGTCATTCATTATACATTTTATAGTATAAAGCGCTTTCTATTTAAATTTTCATAATTAGTTTCGGTGTTGAATTCAATTAAAATTGAAATGTTTTTGTCTGCTCAACTGCTTATATTATGTACTCATCCTTTCATCGCCTTCTCCACATGGTTACACCATCACTGTTAACTTCTGATTTCTTTAACACACTCCGAAAATAAGTTAAACTGTTAATGTTTGTGAATTACGTCTGATGGATCACTATTACATGATTTACTGCTGTTTTACGTTAAAATCACATGATTTACTGGTCAGTTTACATTTTTTAGTACAGTTTTTTAGGCGAACCGCGCATTAGTGTATCTGCACGGTTCAGAATTTAGACGCCGACTGTCTTTTTCAAGATGGCCAAAAATGTTCTCCTGCTGACCAGCTCGCCCTGTGATTGGCTAAAAAGGGCATCACGTCACACCGTAATTAGTTTCCTTGCTGAGAGCAAGTCTACCGTAGTTGGCCGAGCAATATACGACCTGGGGCTCGCTAAAAAGTTCGTGATTATTCAAACGTGCGAGCAAGCATGTGCATGCTTTGACACATTCCAGAGCATCTGAAAAAGCAGCTTATTGCAGGGCAGACATTACACCTAGTTACGTACAACTAGGTGCCCCGACAAGGAATGTCTATTGTCAAAGACTGAGGCCCTGTGTGGGTAAATCTTGTGCATCGCATTCACAATTAAATTAAAACTCATCACCCAATCCTGTCCCGTTACAATAACCCCCCCCCCCAATAAGAGGGTTTCTGTCGAAACAGAAAAACTCTCATTGCTAAACCCTAAGAGGACCAGTGAGGATATGGTGCCAACAACCCCCCTTTAATTCCTTAACACAACATGGGTAAACTACCCCCCTAGCTCGGCGACTATGGCTGCACCTGAACGACATTACTGGACTTCCCTGTTTGAGATCCCAATACCCATCTCCCCGCTATGCCGTAGCTGAGCATGCACTCAACAATGCCGCCATTGGATCCTCTTTGAAGAGACGGAGCTTCTGTCGTCGATGAGTGTGTATTTCCCTCACCTGGGCATTGAATCCATCTAGATTCAGAAGCATGCTCTGGTTGCAATGAATCGGTGGAGAGAAAATCTCTCGTTAAATACTATATGGACAAGGGTTGTGGCGAACCTCTAGAATTTGACCTTCTTCATGATTGGTTGGTGGTATCCGAGCAACTTCATCGTGTGACTTGAAAAATTTATAAGTATAGGTACCCTGCATGGGGCCGCTAGCCTTTACCACAGCACAGTCAAGTTACCACATTAACCTGAGATCGGCGTTAGTATTTGTTAGCTCGTTGTTAGCACTGAAGATGGTTGATGAAGGCTGGTTAAAACATTTGCTGATGTGAACAGCCAAACAGCCCAGAAGTAAATAATTTTAATTTTTACTATATTTAATGTTCATTTATTATGAACAAGAATTTAAAAACAAGTATCTGTTATTTATATCATGATTAGTTAGTGATCTGTCCTCTATTTTTATATAAATGTGATCTATCCAATCTCTATTTGCCTTCTAAATAATACTGTGGCCGGAAAAGATAACAACACTTCCTCACCATCAACATGATCAAAATAGCAATATTACTTTATAGCTGTGTAACAGTACATAATGACCCAATACCAGAATTATGGGAATTAAGGGTAATTTTCAATGTTTTATTGTTTAATTATTAAAATACAGAATGGTTAGGTCCATTGTCCCAATATAAAGAGAGAACAACGCAGATTCAGCAAGAGTATCATACCAAGGTCACCGGTGGAACGTGCAGGAGTCGGTAAAAGCCATGGCGGTGTTTGTGACGAATGACTTTAAATATACATTGTGATTGGACAATAACGCTGTTCCGTCATAACCAAAAACAATGACGCACTGAATACAATGCATACGACTAGGCGTTGTCCTGCATGACAAAGCTTAATGACGTCAAACTCACTCACACAAGCAGGAATTTGCATATTCATCGGTCTCAGTTCAACACAGCACATCAGAGCGTCAACAGCTTACATCGCTGTTGACGTAGTTTTAACTAGAAGTGTCTTAGACAAATTACTATTTATAATCAAAATGTAACAGTAAATCTTCAAGGACTAAAAACAACAAATTATTATTTAAATATGAAGCGTAGAATCAGTTCAGCACAGTACACCAGAGAGGCCACAGCGATGTATCGCTGTTGGCATTAGTATTCATCCAAAAGTTGTAAAAGACAAGTCAAAATTTATAAAATGTGATTAAAAAGTCAGAGAACACTTAAACAACAGTATATAGTAAAAAACATTAAATGTAGAGTCAGTGCAGACAATTTAAAAACCAGAATGATGAGGCGAACACCGACCATACTCCTGGGGAACATCTGAGGCCAGCGAGGGAGTGACGCTACACCGTTCTCAGAGAAGTCACAATATCTTTCTTTTATTATCATATTAATGAGCTCATTAAACAAATCACAAAATTGTATGAAACGTAATTGTAACAGAGCGTGAATGAGTGTGCGATTGAACTAAGGCGTGGCCATGCTTTAGTGCATAGAGGGCATTGGTTTGTGTTTCATATAATACGATAACTGCAGTTATAAAACAAAAAGAATATATCTAAAACTGATGATGAGATTTTCAATTCATATACTTAATCAAAATAATGAAATAAAGACGGAAGAAAAATAGCCACCATTTTGTTTTTGTAATAACACTTGACGCCATTTTGAGACACCTTTTGATGTATGTTATGTTATTCATGCAATTAAAACTAGTAATCAAATTCTACAAAGAAACTGTGTTATCATTGTGTCGCCTTTTCTGTGTATTCAAATCTCGCTGTAACGAAACCCTGGACCCCTTAGGTAAAAAGTGTTGCAAAAGGAAAAGCACGGGCTCTCAATTAACAAAAAACGGTAAGTACACACGTGTACCATACTTTGATAATTATTATACATATATAATTACAAATAAATTATGTGTAAAGGGGAGTAGAGTAACAGATGGCGCCCGAACAGGGACGTTATATAAAAATTAATTTATATAAAACAGCCAGATTTGAAAACAGAGAAGGTGGTACAAAACGGAACATAACCTAATACACAAGAGGTTATGTTGATGAAACAAAGCAACCAGTAATTGTATAATTAAAAAATAAAGAGTCATTTAAACAGCTAAATTATGGCAGAAAGAAATGATAGTATGTTATGTGTAAACAATACAGACACAGAATCTATTTTATTAGACAAAATAAGCGCGAATTCTACGCCTAGGGCAGTAGAAAATAAAATATCGTTGGAAGATCTGTTCATATTAATTAAAACACAAAATAGTGTACTAAAAGAAATTGACGAAAAATTTGATAGCCTTGAGAATGAATTAAAGAAACAAAACAATGCACGAAATGTAAAATTGAGTCGATTAGAGGAGACATTAGACAAGAGAATTAATGAGATACAGTTAGAAAATAAGAGTAGAGAAATAGACAGATTAGATAGAAACAAAGACAAGGTAAGTAGTAGTGGAAATGACGATAAAATAAATAAAAATAATAGTGTGGATGTTGGTAGTAATAATGAGAGTTTAATGAGAGTAGAGGTTCATGGTGAGGTGATAGTTGTAGATGAGAGTGAAAGTGGGGGTAAGGAGAGTTTAAATGAGTATAGTGAGCAGAGGGCAAATTTTCCCAGTATTATAGTTGGAGTAAAGACTCCAAAATTGTTATTTGAGGAGGAAGGTTCCTCTAGAGTTTATGTGGGAGACGTGTGGTCTCTAAATGATCCCTTAGTTTTTTGTGTTAGTGTACCTGGTGAGGCCAGGAGGTGTTTTTATGAAATAGTAGTGCCCGATGCAAATATAGAGAGAGAGAATGTAGCTTGGTGTGATAGAGAGAGATGTTTTAAAAGTGAGAGGTATTGTGAGAGAAAAAGAGAAGTAGAGATTTTTAAGATATGTACAGATCATGAAGAGTTTATTGAAAGGTTAGGTGGAGAGAGAAGTGATGAATATAATAAAAACTTACCTTGTATTGAAACTAAAGTAGTAGGAGGTGATGATAACAATGATAATATAACTTACACCGAATTATGACTGATTTTACTGAAGGTGACGGAAACATACCCGATCAAGAGTTATATGAATTTGTGGAAACGGATAAAAAGTTGAGTAGTTGGTGCCTGTATAAGGATGTTAGTATAAAATATCTAATATTGAACCATGTATATAGTTTTAAGGTTCGATTATTATTTGACGATGGAGGGTAGTTGTTTTAATTGTGTTTACGAACATTTAATTATATGAACAGTGTTTCTAAAATGGACTGATTATGATTGATTATGGTAAATGATTAATGATGATGTGGATTGTATATTTTTGTGTATTGATGTCTATGTATTTGTGTATTTTTGCTGTTGTGTATTTTATGTATTTTTATGTAAACATGTATTGTAGAATTTTAAATAATTGATAAGGAGTTTAAACAATTATGAGATTTAGATTCTAATGGTTAATAAATGAAGCAGGTAATATAGTTGGATATTGAGAGGTATTGTTGTTAGTAGATAAGTGATGAATTTTCTAGTGATATAATAGGGTGAAATGTTGTAAAAGAGTTTGGGTAGTAAGGATAAATAAGGGCATTGGAGCTAGTTAAACAGAGTTAATGGGAGTTAGAAAAAATAAAGTAATGAGATACAGATAATATATAAAGAGGTGTTAGATATTTTAGGGACACAGTGGTTAGTGATTATATGTAGAGTTGAGTAATGTGAATGGTAATTATATTTGTTGATGGTGATATTTTGTAGTAAGGGTATTGGTGTAGGAGTCTGCAACGAAAGGTGTTGAGACAGGAAAGAACCATTGTGTGCCGGAAAGGGTTATCTGAAAGGGTCAGGAACCAATGATGGAATGAGCATAGATGGGGAATACACACATACTAGTACAAAAATGAGTGGTGCCAGAGGTTTTAAATTGGATTTGTGAAGGGGGTTATTATAGAGATATTGGTGTCATGATATATTAATGGTTAGAAGCGGTTGTTAGAAGAAAAAAGGTGAGTAAGGTTAGGTTGACAATGCCAAAATAAGACAGAGAAAATAGTGAATAATAGAGAGTCACCCAAACTAGTAAGAATAAAAGGGTTAGAAAGGGAAAACTCATAACTGAAAGGTAATGTAAATGGAAAGGTAATGATAAATTTGAAATTGTTTTATAGAATCTAATGAATGTCAAATAATTAAAAGTTAATAGAGAATTGTTGATAGTAATGATGTGATAAAGTTTTGGTACAAGTCATGCAAATGTAAATTGTTTAATGTAAGATAAATGTAACAATGTTAATATGTAATGTACAATGTTTTATGATGTTTTTATTATGTTGGGGGGTACAATAGTGTGTGTGGTTAGGAGGTCATTACAGGGGTAATGACGTTAACAAGTGTCAAAGAATAGTAGCTTTTAAAAAATTTGAAAGTCCAAAGATACAATTGAAATTGAGCAAAAATATAGTATGATACATGTTGCAATAGATAGCTGATTGTAAGTTGAGTAACAAAATTTAAATAATAAAAGTGTCTGCCATAATAGTTGTAGATTGAGTTTGATAGAAATAAGTAGGTGAAGGTATTTTGGGGAATATTAAAGAATTGTTCATGTATTGTGTTATTTGTAGTTATATATATTGTAAGAAGACCTTATATATGACTGTAATCTGATCAAATCCCACTGTTTGGGCTAGCCACTAGGTCACCAGACCGCTGTATGCCGGTCGTTACAAAAGAATAAAAATAAAATGGAAAATTCAATAATAATAGAATTTTCAAATAATAAAATAATTTTGTTTATGTTTAAGAGGTATGTATACAAGATCAATCTGTGTTTTAAAAGATTCTGGTAAAATTTTAGTAACAGGTAGGTATTTATTGACCGTCGAGCACTTCTTGAAAATTTGCACCAAGTCTGGAGTTAAATATATTAACTCCAGGTAATAATCGATTGGTGACCTTCCTTACTGGTCCAATATCTTGTTCAAAATAGAGTATATTCTTTTCACTTAATACCTTCAGCCTTATAAATACCCTTAAATTACCCTGTGAAATAAATACAGATACAAAATAATAGAAATATAAAGATTTATTGACAATTTTAGATAAATAATCGATATTTTATCGATGGAGAGCAATTATCGACTCTGTCTCAGGAATTATCGATTGTCATACAGAACAAAATTTTATGTTATATTATATTAAAGACAGGTTCTTTGAGCGATTAAGAATTAATAGTCAGAGAAGGGTGCTGAGAGAGTATAACATTAACAATTAACACATAAATACAATAATTACTATTTAATAGTATTTAAATAATTCAAGTTATGATATTAGAATAAATGTTTTGTCGAACCAATGAAGACTGCTGTGACGTCAGTAACTATGATGTAGTAGGCAGGTTTCGTTTTCAAGATGGCCGCTCCTTGGGTTGGTCTCGGCTATTGTATATGCGTCGAGTCAGAAAATTACTATAAAATTACCTTCATCAAGGTCTAAAATGTCCCCGCACTGGTGTAATAAGTCTGTTAATCTATTTAGTGTATTCTGGTGAAGTGTTCAGTGTAAACTTGCGTTAGTTAGGTTATTTTCTATTTGTGCAACTATTACGGTTAAGTTTTCAAGTTGCGGTTAGGTCTGTAGAGTAAATCAGTTGTAATATAATGTTTTACCGTTTACTGTCACTGGTATATTGAAGTTAGAGGTTTGTTTTCACTATTGTCGTGAATGCTTTTATAGTATTGGCTTCAAAAAGTGTTTAATTTGTCTAACTCTCGTTCACTGATTTCAATGGCTAAAACGTTAGCTTCATGTTCGACTCGGTTTAAAGAACGTTTTTGTCACACACCTATTCAGCTTGATATTCAACAAAAGACTAATTAACTTGGTCATAAATCTTGCCCAGTTAATCCTTGAAAAAGTATTGTTAACATTTTTCGATTTCATACACATTAGAAAATGTTACATTATATATGGAATTTTTCTATTTTATTCCTTACTTTTATGAATTACTAATCTTATTATTAGTTTAATCATCTTATTCCCTTTAAATTGATGTATTATAGTCCATATCTGTAGACATTTTGTGGAAATTAACAAATTTTGTTCACACTTTGGAAATATAGGCTCAAAATTGGATTTCCGTTTTTATACAAAATACCTTCCATTTTAAATATTATTAATACTATTATAATAAATTTTAATTAGTCACATTACTCTCCCTTTCCTTAAATACATATAAATTACACCTTTGAACTGGTTTTTTGTGTTAATTTGTAGATTTGATATTGCTCTTTAAAATTAATTAATTTATATATTTTGACAATTTACAAAATGTTAAGGTATATTTCCTTATTGTCATTTTAATTCATAGGATCATTCCTAGTAGTAGTTAATTGTGTTATCTTATATAAATCTGGGTAGTTTACAGGATTTATTAGTGAATTATACTATTTTATATTGGTTCTCTGATTTCACCAAATGGCCTAGATTTTAGAATTTTATATTTCTTTCTTTCTCAATAAATTAAACTTGATTCCTCCTCTGACTTTACATAACTACAATTATATGAAAATAACATGATCTATAACTTATTGTTTTGTGTAGTAGTTAATTAACACTACAGTTATTAAAATAATTAATTATGAACATTGTTTATTAATCTGCACAATTTAACATATTGCAGATACAGCTTAAACATATCTCTTTTGACTATTTTCAATCTAACATAGCATACCTTTTAGTACCTTATTACTGGTATGTAGGTTATTATTTATCAAACATAATTCTTTTTTAAAATACATAACATAAATCTTATTTTCTAATAAACCTTACAAATACATTTATTTAGTACATTGATTTTAGGACTGTGAAATAATAGTCTATTTAAACATGTTACACTTATTCATACTATATTAGTACCAGTCCTTTTTGGTTTAAATCATTATTATTGTGATTCCCCACATCAGCAAACATTAATTCCCATACTCTATTTATTATCATCCTTTTTTACAAAGGTCTTTTAAATAAGGATTTACATAAAAATAATAAAATACTGGAAACCTTCCATTTTATTATTTTATCATGCTGGTTATTATTAGACTTTAAAGTTGTGATATAGCATACTACTAAGTTATAGTATCACCAACTTTAAGTTTATTGCATTTTTTTAAAAAAACACTTATACAAATTCACTTTCACTGTTGGTTCTGATATTCTGAGTCTTATTATCTCAGACCAGACCTTTAGTCATCATGGACCGTTAAGACTAGTTTATTTTCTTTATTACACAATAGCTTTAGCCGGTGCACTTCTTATAACGCTATACAACACTTTAGTTTTCTCAATAATTACATTTTTATCAGATTTTGGGGATGTTATACTTTTTTTGACATAGTTTTTGTGGGTTTGGGATTGATAGTAGTTTATATAATAATAGGCTTTACTACGGTGTTTCTTTCATACTATGTCTTCCTCTCCTCCTGTCTTCCTTCTTGTCCTTCTTCCTATCTTCCTTCTGGTATTCATTCTTGTCCCTCTTCTAGTTTTCATTCTTGTCCCTCGTCTAGTCTTCACTCTTCTGTTCTTCTTTCCTCATTCTTGGGAACCAAGGTACTTGGTGTTATCACGACTGAGGTTTAGCTTGGAGTATTGAATTTCTTCACTGAACTGACTTTATTCTTCTATTTGTTTTTAGAGTATTTTGGTATTCACCACTCTTTGATTGAGTCTCTTTTTTCGGGATATTGTCTTATGTAACTGGTTTACTGCTCTGAGCTTCCTGGGTAACGTACTGGTATTATTTATGAGTTGATGAGTTGCTTCAATACTTTCTTTGGTTTCTTTTAACAGTGGTTTTTATATATTATGTAGTGAGGATTTTTATCTTATTGTGTTTCATTCCTCTGATTTATTTAAATGTCATTTAATATTATTACAATATTTTTTGATGTAATTAAATTTTATCATTTCATATGATTTACAATGTAGTGGATTTTCTGTCACGCTACAGAATGCCCTTCTCCAGAAGTAATTTTTTCAGACTATACTTGCTTTGTCTGAAACAATTGCTTATGATAATTATTCAAAGTTTGTTATTATTTTGGACTTCCTTCCATTTTAAAATTCTCTTATTTATATCTGAGTTTATATCACTCTCACTTGATCTTCCTTGATAATAATAGTCTTCTGAGTTTCATCTTTATTATTTCATTTTTATATTTCTTCTTAGTATTTTCTCCTTGGGATATTTTCTCCCTATCGTTCCCTACTTTGTGAGCTGGTTCAGTTCAGAGAGGCACTGTACGCTACTTTCCTCTGCTGTCCAATACTTCACACATATTTGAGTACAGAGGCAAATCATCTCTGCTCAAAAAATATATTAATCCTGCTGGAATTATCATCAGACAGATTAAAAAAATTATTCAGAATAGTACACATTTGTTACTATTTAAAAAATATCTTTGGGATACTTCACTTATTACTTATTATACTTCTCAGAGATTTTAATATTTCTATCTCAGTTGTTCATCTGACTTATTATCTGGATGTTTCTTTCATTTGATATTATGGTAGGAAGCTCTTCTATTATTACCTTTTTATACTTTTATTATCATATAAATCTTTTGGTTATAAATTCTTTATTACCTTCTGGTTTTTTCATTATAATCTGCATTATTTGTAGTAGCATATCTTTGTGACATTTTTAGACTGTTTCTTGGTTCTTAAAATTTCCACTTGTTCTATTTTCTAGAATTTTTTATAACTGTCATTATCATAATTGTCATTTAATTTATAAATCATTTTATATTAATTCATTTAATTACATACATTTTTGACATTATTTTCACATTATTCCGGTCATTGCGATTATACTTGCAAGTGCTGGTTTTTTTATTTATTTCATTATGAGGTCATATTTTCTCCTCATACCACTTAAAGTTTCATTCTCTCATAATTCCAAAGAAGTTTTTGTACTTTATTTTATTCACTCACTTAAATCGTATTAAAGAATTTTTTCTTTTTTATTCCCTTCAACAACATTTTACGGAAAGGTTTTTACTCTTCATATTGAACTTAGACATGATTAAACTGTCTAGAATTATTTGTTTTTTGACCTTAGATGGTTTTATTTCTAAATTCTCTCCTTATTTATTATTATATTATAGCCATAAAGTTTTTCTTAGATAATTGGTATGCAAGGTGATCTCACGGATGTTTAGAATCTTGTGGTTTTAAACTCTAATTCTTCTTCTTCTATCATCGCCATAAAGTTTTTTCATATTTTCTTGGTATGTAAGGTGAACTTACGTATTTTTTGAATTTAGTTGTTTTTAAATTCTAATTCTTCTATTCTAGCCATAAAGTTTTTTCACATTTTCTTGGTATGTAAGATGAACTTACTTATTTTTTAGAATTTAGTAGTTTTTAAATTCTAATTCTTCTATTCTAGCCATAAAGTTTTTTCACATTTTCTTGGTATGTAAGATGAACTTACTTATTTTTTAGAATTTAGTTGATTTTATGTTTTTAAACTTCTTCTCTTCTATTCTAGCCATAAAGTTTTTTTATATTTTCTTGGTATGTAAGGTGAACTTACTTATTTTTTAGAATTTAGTTGTATTTTCTAATCATAAAATTTCTTCATGGATGCCTGGTTAAAAACACCCTTGACTTTACTTGAACTTGTTTCTTTGATTTCGTAGGTGTTGTTGTTATTGTCTTTTGAGACGATATAGGGACCAGTATACAGGAGCAATAACTTTTTTGTTATCCCTTCTAGGGAACTGGGTAATTCCCTATTCTTCAACAACACCTTCTCTCCAATGGTATAATGGATAACCTTACCCATGCATTTATTGTATTTGCTCCGCCATTTCTCCTGATCTTCGGCCACCTTATTACAAAATTGAATTTTATTGAATTTATATTTATGTTCTCTTGGGAACTCCAAGATGTCTGCAATTTCTCTAGGGGGTTGTCTCTCGTACATTGCGGAGTATGGGGTTATTCCTATGGCTGGATGGTAGGCCAGGTTGAGGAATTCTTCAGTGGCCTCCAAGTATTCTTGCCACCTTCTCTGCTGATCATGGCAATATGTTCTTAATAGGCGCCCTACCTCTCGTAAGACTCTTTCGGCCGGGTTACTGCTTGGGTGGTATACGGATGTCTTGTATGTGTGAACCCCCATGGATAGCAGTGTATTTCGCCATCTCCTCCCCTTGAATTGCGTTCCGTGGTCGGTTATGATCGATACCGGTCTTCCGACGGTTGGGAAGTACTGGTCGATCAGGATATTAAGAACTTTCTTCGTAGTCGCCCGATTTGCTGGGTATAGCTTTATGAACTTAGTGTAATGGTCCATAATGATGACGATATATCTGTATCGGTGGCGGCCTCCACTGCGGGGAAATGGCCCGCAGATATCCAGGAATACTTTCTCAAGTTTAAACTGTGATGTTATTGGAATCATCTGCCCTTCTCTTTTCTCGTTATTAGTTTTTACGAGTTGGCAGATGCGACAGTTTCTAATATACCTCCGTACCTTCCGATTGATGTCCTTTATATAACAGTTTTCTTCCAGGGCCTTTACCACCTTTAAAGCGCCCATATGCCCATATCGAACATGATAACTGATCACTACCTCTTTCTCGATATGGGTTGGAATTATTACCTTCCATTCCTCCTTAAATAATGATGGTTTGGAAAACAGGATTCCCTTATGTATAGTATAATATCGGGATATGGTTTCATCTCCTGCTTCCAATCTTGAGATAATATTAATTAATTTCGGGTCAGCTTGTTGGTGTGTGCTTAGTTGTTCTAGAACTGATTGTAGACCGGCGCTGCTGCTGAGAATATGGTACACCTTCAGAATACTCTCCTTCTCTCCCTCGAACGTTTGCTTGTCAATGTCAACTCTAGACAATACGTCCGCGACGACATTCTTCCTTCCGGGGATATACTCCCATTTCAGGTCGTACTCTTGCAGCAATAGTATCCACCGCGTTAACCTTCCATGACTCAGCTTACATCTCTTAAGGAACGAGATAGATTTATGGTCTGTCCGGACGGTAACGGGATAACCAAGAATATATGTACAGAACTTTCCGCACGCGAACACGACACTCAATAACTCCTTCCCTGTCACATGATAGTTTTTCTCACTCTGGTTCAGAGCTCTGCTGGCAAAACAGATTACAAGATGCTCGCCCTCCTCATCTTCTTGATATAAAGTAGTGCCAAGGCTGATGTCACTGGCATCGCAATTAAGAAAGAAAGGCTTGTTAAAATCTGGGTGACGGAGTATAATATGTTTAAGAAATTTTTGTTTTATGAGAGTCAATATGTTTTGTTGTTCATTACCCCAGATCCATTTATTTTTAGATGACAGTTGCGGCTGGAATCTGGCAGTCAGTTCGGAGTACTTTTCCTGGAACTTGCGGTAGTAGTTACAGAGTCCCAGGAACGACTGTAACTGCCTTCGATTCTTTGGTGTAGGAAAGTTCTGAATTGCTTCGACTTTTTCAGCCGACGGTGAGATTCCCTTATCATTTAATATGAAGCCCAAGAATTGTATCTCTTTAGCAATAAAATGAGACTTTGCTAACTTCAGAGTAATATTGTTTGCGGCTAGCTTCTGTAAGACATGTTCCACACGGTAGCAGTGTTCCTCCCAAGTTTCTGAGGACACTAGCAAGTCATCGACATATACGGTGGTGAATTTTAGTGCTTCTTGGCCAAGTATCTGATCCATGCAGTGCACAAAGACTGCGACTGAGTTTACCAGTCCGAAGGGCAACCTCTTAAACTGGTAGTTCCGCCCTTCGAATATAAAGGCCAGATACTGGCGACTCTGTGGATGTAATTCCACCTGCCAGTATCCGCACACCGTATCCCAGGTAGTGAAGTATTTGGTACCGTGGAATCGTTTTAATATCTCCTCAATCTCACCGGGCGAAGTCCTGTCATTTATGATCATCTTATTTATCTCGCGCGCATCTAAACATAAACGGACTTGTCCGTTTTTCTTAGGAATAGCCACGATAGGACTTGTGTAAGGGGAATGGCTACTCTCTATAATGTCACGGTTAATCATTTGCTCTATTTCAGCTCTTACTGCCTGCTTTCGTGATTGCGCAATGGGGTAAGACTTCCGGTTAAAGTCTACAGTGTCTCGGAATTGTAGAGTACACTGGAAATTCTTCACTTTACCGGGCTCATCAGAAAAGACTGATTTGTATTTATTGTATATATCGATTAATTTGTTCGCTTGGTTTGTTGTTAACCCTTCTCCAGTTGTACCGCTCCGGAAATCCCTGATCTCCTGGATTTTTTGCGACCATAAATCTTCATTGGATGTGTCGTCTATTCTCTGTTCAATTATGGATGTTGGTTGGATGTAATTGATTTTTCGGATTTGCTGATGGATACTATCGGGAACGACTTGGTCACTACCCACCAAGTTCGCCGTCCAAGTATGTCCGTTTGAATATAGTGATAATGTTTCAGTTCTTAGGTCAATGATGGCGGAATTTCTCCTAAGCACATCACACCCGACCAGTATATTAAATGGCAGACCGCTCGCCACCAAGAATTCCACGTCTATCGCTATACCACAGCTCATCACACTGGCGGAGACTTGTCTACGTATAGTTTTGTTTTGTCGGCCGGTTGCTCCCAACAAAACAATATTATTCAATGGCAATGTTGGTAAAGTTCTTCCGCACTCTTGCTGTATCCTCTCCAGTTCCGTCGTATTTATTATTGATACGTTTGACCCAGTATCGATCATTAACTTGGCTGGGATGCCTTCTACCTTGGCGTCCACATGTATAATCTCATTATTGAAGTTATTGGTGGGACTCCTGTTATCCTCTTCCAATAACTCCTGTCGGATGTCCTTCAGGTAGTTGCACCCGATGATGGTAATACGATTGTGATTATTTACTATATTGCACTCATTCTCATTATCATACCCAGTAGTCAGAAGCAGTAATGGGTTCTGGTTATTTCTTACTGCCTGTGCCCGTTTAAAGGCTCGGCATCATTATTTCTTTGAGCCATATTATTGGATGCCTCATTCGGGATGCTCAGGGTGGTTACTTGCCGATCTATTCTATGGTCTTCTGGTCGTTCATGGTGCGACCTCTGTTCAGTGTTGTCCAAACTATTACTCCTACGCGTCGGATAGTACCTCGGTTGGTCCCGTTCTAGGCTCCTCCGCCTTTCTTCGTATCTTCGGTAACTGTTCCCTCTATGGTGGTTGAAACCTCGCTGTCTTCCATCTGTGGCCCGTATGAAGTTCACTCTTGGGCGAGGAAACCTATTATTACTAAAATTACTATTATTGGGACCCACACGATTAGCATTATTATGGTAGGGACTATTACCATAATTGGGGCTTCTCTGACTATTTACGTTACCAGGGTTGGGATTGTGGTTACCCTGATAACCATTAGAGGGTCGATTCGGGTTTTGCTGGTTGGGACCCGTTCTATTACTGTCATTGTAATTGGTATTATTTCCAGTATTTCCATTATTATAATTATTATTTCGCGGGTATGTCCGAACTCCTTGGTACCCATTATTTACGTGGTTCGCACCTTGGTTATTATTCTGGTACGTCCTTGGTTCGGGCCCATCACTTCTCCTACGACTCTGCCTGTAGTAATCTTCGTTCTCATAATTCTCCAGGAGTTCGGTCATTGCCTGGATGGTTTTTATCTGGCTGCCCCTCCTAGCGCGAATCACTTCCTCATCATAATGATAAGACAGCTTGTTAATTAAGCATTCCTCCGGTATGGCTGGTTCTAAGTGCTTGGCCATACACACTTTGCCGAGGAAATACGCTGTCATTGAGCTGCCGACTTGTGGTTGGTAGCGGCCGTGGCAGATATTATCTCTGATGAGATTCTGTGTGGTCTCTGACCAGTATTTGGCCTTGAACATACTCCTGAACTGTTCATAGTTATTGATGTCGCTCCGGTTTGCCATCCACCAATGGTCATTCACTTCCCGAAACGACTCGTCAAGGATTTCTCTATTCTGAACCCATCGGTTCCCTCGGTGTTTCTCGATGTACTCCTCTATTCATGCCAAGAACTCCATTGGCTTCCGTTTGTATTGTCGGAAATTCAGCCATTCTCGGTTCTCTGACATGGGGAAACTGTGATATCCCGATGGTCTGTTTCGGATTGACTCTATCTCCTCCTGGCTCTGACGCATCTGTCCAGTTATGTTTACCATGGCGGCTTCCACGCCGTCGCATCTTTCTGTTACTTGGGTTCTTACTTTATTTACTTCCTCCAGAGCAAATTTCTTGGTCTCCTCAATTATTGTTTTCTGCTGTTCTTGGACCTGAGTAATTTCCTTTGTGATTACTTCACGGACTTCCAGCACTTCGTTTTCTGTTAGTCGACATCTTTCGTCTACTTCTCGGATCTGCTGGTTAACCACCACAACTTCCTGTTCTAATTTCTTTACTATTGATTTCTTGGTCTCTGTTATCTTTTTATTTAATTCCTCTTTGGCTAACTCAATCCTCTCGTCTAACTTATTCATGTTCTCTTGGTTCGCTTCTCTTAATTCTTCTCTCAGCAGTAAATTGTCCTCTCTCAATTCTTCCCTTAATTGTTGGTTGTCATTTTCTATTTTCCTACTGGTTTCTTCCATTTTCTCCTCTAAATTCTTATTATTTTCTTCCATTTTCCTTTCCATCTTCTTACTCAAATTTTACTGGTTTCTTCGATCCTCTTATTGGTATTCTCTATCTTACGGCCCAATTCTTCCTTAGTTGATTTGAATTCCTCTTTCAGAGACTGGTTATCGTCATCCATTTTCTTGCTTAAATTCTCCTCCATCTTCTTGTTATTTTCTTCCGTTTTCTTATTACTGGATTTGATTTCTTCCATCATTATTCTGAACATTTCTTGCATGTCACTATTCTCTGCTCGTGATGGTTTCTCCTTCTCTGGGACGTTGATTTCCCCTGTTTGCGTTGTTACTTCAGGTTGTTCCTCTGGTGGTGCTGGTTGTTTTGGTTCCACCTGGATTAGTAACACTTCCGGATCCTCCACAGGTGTTGCCTCCCTATCCCCCATGTCAACCTCTTTCTCGGCCTCTGCCGCCCTCTTTTTCGATGTAGCTCGTCTTTGCATCTTTCTGCTGTCTATTAATCAATCGCTGCCAAGCTTAGATTATTAAGCCCTCTAAGTTGGACGCCACTTTGTAAGAAGACCTTATATATGACTGTAATCTGATCAAATCCCACTGTTTGGGCTAGCCACTAGGTCACCAGACCGCTGTATGCCGGTCGTTACAAAAGAATAAAAATAAAATGGAAAATTCAATAATAATAGAATTTTCAAATAATAAAATAATTTTGTTTATGTTTAAGAGGTATGTATACAAGATCAATCTGTGTTTTAAAAGATTCTGGTAAAATTTTAGTAACAGGTAGGTATTTATTGACCGTCGAGCACTTCTTGAAAATTTGCACCATGTCTGGAGTTAAATATATTAACTCCAGGTAATAATCGATTGGTGACCTTCCTTACTGGTCCAATATCTTGTTCAAAATAGAGTATATTCTTTTCACTTAATACCTTCAGCCTTATAAATACCCTTAAATTACCCTGTGAAATAAATACAGATACAAAATAATAGAAATATAAAGATTTATTGACAATTTTAGATAAATAATCGATATTTTATCGATGGAGAGCAATTATCGACTCTGTCTCAGGAATTATCGATTGTCATACAGAACAAAATTTTATGTTATATTATATTAAAGACAGGTTCTTTGAGCGATTAAGAATTAATAGTCAGAGAAGGGTGCTGAGAGAGTATAACATTAACAATTAACACATAAATACAATAATTACTATTTAATAGTATTTAAATAATTCAAGTTATGATATTAGAATAAATGTTTTGTCGAACCAATGAAGACTGCTGTGACGTCAGTAACTATGATGTAGTAGGCAGGTTTCGTTTTCAAGATGGCCGCTCCTTGGGTTGGTCTCGGCTATTGTATATGCGTCGAGTCAGAAAATTACTATAAAATTACCTTCATCAAGGTCTAAAATGTCCCCGCACTGGTGTAATAAGTCTGTTAATCTATTTAGTGTATTCTGGTGAAGTGTTCAGTGTAAACTTGCGTTAGTTAGGTTATTTTCTATTTGTGCAACTATTACGGTTAAGTTTTCAAGTTGCGGTTAGGTCTGTAGAGTAAATCAGTTGTAATATAATGTTTTACCGTTTACTGTCACTGGTATATTGAAGTTAGAGGTTTGTTTTCACTATTGTCGTGAATGCTTTTATAGTATTGGCTTCAAAAAGTGTTTAATTTGTCTAACTCTCGTTCACTGATTTCAATGGCTAAAACGTTAGCTTCATGTTCGACTCGGTTTAAAGAACGTTTTTGTCACACACCTATTCAGCTTGATATTCAACAAAAGACTAATTAACTTGGTCATAAATCTTGCCCAGTTAATCCTTGAAAAAGTATTGTTAACATTTTTCGATTTCATACACATTAGAAAATATTACATTATATATGGAATTTTTCTATTTTATTCCTTACTTTTATGAATTACTAATCTTATTATTAGTTTAATCATCTTATTCCCTTTAAATTGATGTATTATAGTCCATATCTGTAGACATTTTGTGGAAATTAACAAATTTTGTTCACACTTTGGAAATATAGGCTCAAAATTGGATTTCCGTTTTTATACAAAATACCTTCCATTTTAAATATTATTAATACTATTATAATAAATTTTAATTAGTCACATTACTCTCCCTTTCCTTAAATACATATAAATTACACCTTTGAACTGGTTTTTTGTGTTAATTTGTAGATTTGATATTGCTCTTTAAAATTAATTAAATTTATATATTTTGACAATTTACAAAATGTTAAGGTATATTTCCTTATTGTCATTTTAATTCATAGGATCATTCCTAGTAGTAGTTAATTGTGTTATCTTATATAAATCTGGGTAGTTTACAGGATTTATTAGTGAATTATACTATTTTATATTGGTTCTCTGATTTCACCAAATGGCCTAGATTTTAGAATTTTATATTTCTTTCTTTCTCAATAAATTAAACTTGATTCCTCCTCTGACTTTACATAACTACAATTATATGAAAATAACATGATCTATAACTTATTGTTTTGTGTAGTAGTTAATTAACACTACAGTTATTAAAATAATTAATTATGAACATTGTTTATTAATCTGCACAATTTAACATATTGCAGATACAGCTTAAACATATCTCTTTTGACTATTTTCAATCTAACATAGCATACCTTTTAGTACCTTATTACTGGTATGTAGGTTATTATTTATCAAACATAATTCTTTTTTAAAATACATAACATAAATCTTATTTTCTATTAAACCTTACAAATACATTTATTTAGTACATTGATTTTAGGACTGTAAAATAATAGTCTATTTAAACATGTTACACTTATTCATACTATATTAGTACCAGTCCTTTTTGGTTTAAATCATTATTATTGTGATTCCCCACATCAGCAAACATTAATTCCCATACTCTATTTATTATCATCCTTTTTTACAAAGGTCTTTTAAATAAGGATTTACATAAAAATAATAAAATACTGGAAACCTTCCATTTTATTATTTTATCATGCTGGTTATTATTAGACTTTAAAGTTGTGATATAGCATACTACTAAGTTATAGTATCACCAACTTTAAGTTTATTGCATTTTTTTTTAAAAACACTTATACAAATTCACTTTCACTGTTGGTTCTGATATTCTGAGTCTTATTATCTCAGACCAGACCTTTAGTCATCATGGACCGTTAAGACTAGTTTATTTTCTTTATTACACAATAGCTTTAGCCGGTGCACTTCTCATAACGCTATACAACACTTTAGTTTTCTCAATAATTACATTTTTATAAGATTTTGGGGATGTTATACTTTCTTTGACATAGTTTTTGTGGGTTTGGGATTGATAGTAGTTTATATAATAATAGGCTTTACTACGGTGTTTCTTTCATACTATGTCTTCCTCTCCTCCTGTCTTCCTTCTTGTCCTTCTTCCTATCTTCCTTCTGGTATTCATTCTTGTCCCTCTTCTAGTTTTCATTCTTGTCCCTCGTCTAGTCTTCACTCTTCTGTTCTTCTTTCCTCATTCTTGGGAACCAAGGTACTTGGTGTTATCACGACTGAGGTTTAGCTTGGAGTATTGAATTTCTTCACTGAACTGACTTTATTCTTCTATTTGTTTTTAGAGTATTTTGGTATTCACCACTCTTTGATTGAGTCTCTTTTTTCGGGATATTGTCTTATGTAACTGGTTTACTGCTCTGAGCTTCCTGGGTAACGTACTGGTATTATTTATGAGTTGATGAGTTGCTTCAATACTTTCTTTGGTTTCTTTTAACAGTGGTTTTTATATATTATGTAGTGAGGATTTTTATCTTATTGTGTTTCATTCCTCTGATTTATTTAAATGTCATTTAATATTATTACAATATTTTTTGATGTAATTAAATTTTATCATTTCATATGATTTACAATGTAGTGGATTTTCTGTCACGCTACAATATATATATATATATATATATATATATATATATATATATATATATATATAGTTTGTTTTCTTACAAGGAAGAAATTGAGTTTGGTGGTGGTAAAAGAATATACATTTTAAAGTCTTGTTGTTGTTATGTTAAACTTTTAAATTAGAACAAACCAATCCCCCAAACACAAACCAATGCGTCTAAAGGGGAACATATCAGTTGTAGATATGGAAGTGTACTAGACCACTATTTTAAATTTTTGGGTGAAATGTTTCAGAGTTTTGTGGTGTTGTGACCGCGGTCCTGGGCTGGCTGGAGCGTCAGAACAGGAGCGTAGAGTGCCTCATGGCCTTATGGTGTAGGGATCTCTCAGGAGAAGTCCAGTAAGGTCAGAGGGTGCGACCAACATCATTGGACCAAGGGTAAGTGATGACAAATTTTTTTTATAGTAACATTACAGGGGGTTGTGGTGACATATCTAGACTGATCCTTTTAGGAAAGTGTGAATGAGTCAATGAAAGTTTTTGTGTCTTGACACAAAATCTTTCATTGAGGGGGTTTGTAACAGTACATAATGACCCAATACCAGAATTATGGGAATTAAGGGTAATTTTCAATGTTTTATTGTTTAATTATTAAAATACAGAATGGTTAGGTCCATTGTCCCAATATAAAGAGAGAACAACGCAGATTCAGCAAGAGTATCATACCAAGGTCGCCGGTGGAATGTGCAGGAGTCGGTAAAAGCCATGGCGGTGTTTGTGACGAATGACTTTAAATATACATTGTGATTGGACAATAACGCTGTTCCGTCATAACCAAAAACAATGACGCACTGAATACAATGCATACGACTAGGCGTTGTCCTGCATGACAAAGCTTAATGATGTCAAACTCACTCACACAAGCAGGAATTTGCATATTCATCGGTCTCAGTTCAACACAGCACATCAGAGCGTCAACAGCTTACATCGCTGTTGACGTAGTTTTAACTAGAAGTGTCTTAGACAAATTACTATTTATAATCAAAATGTAACAGTAAATCTTCAAGGACTAAAAACAACAAATTATTATTTAAATATGAAGCGTAGAATCAGTTCAGCACAGTACACCAGAGAGGCCACAGCGATGTATCACTGTTGGCATTAGTATTCATCCAAAAGTTGTAAAAGACTAGTCAAAATTTATAAAATGTGATTAAAAAGTCAGAGAACACTTAAACAACAGTATATAGTAAAAAACATTAAATGTAGAGTCAGTGCAGACAATTTAAAAACCAGAATGATGAGGCGAACACCGACCATACTCCTGGGGAACATCTGAGGCCAGCGAGGGAGTGACGCTCTTTTATTATCATATTAATGAGCTCATTAAACAAATCACAAAATTGTATGAAACGTAATTGTAACAGAGCGTGAATGAGTGTGCGATTGAACTAAGGCGTGGCCATGCTTTAGTGCATAGAGGGCATTGGTTTGTGTTTCATATAATACGATAACTGCAGTTATAAAACAAAAAGAATATATCTAAAACTGATGATGAGATTTTCAATTCATATACTTAATCAAAATAATGAAATAAAGACGGAAGAAAAATAGCCACCATTTTGTTTTTGTAATAACACTTGACGCCATTTTGAGACACCTTTTGATGTATGTTATGTTATTCATGCAATTAAAACTAGTAATCAAATTCTATAAAGAAACTGTGTTATCATTGTGTCGCCTTTTCTGTGTATTCAAATCTCGCTGTAACGAAACCCTGGACCCCTTAGGTAAAAAGTGTTGCAAAAGGAAAAGCACGGGCTCTCAATTAACAAAAAACGGTAAGTACACACGTGTACCATACTTTGATAATTATTATACATATATAATTACAAATAAATTATGTGTAAAGGGGAGTAGAGTAACAGCTGAAGCTGCTGCTTCACACAGCTTAGTTTCCACCTTTCCCCGTTGAATGTGTCAGTCTGCAAGGAGAAGCACCTGTTACAAAGTGTTAGGTATGGCACCATATAAATCTTGTTGGTTATTAGCCAGTTTACATGTTTTCACTTTTGTCATCTTTTAAACCTTCCAACCATTTAATGGACATATAGTCTCTGTTCTGCCATTTTTTACAGCTAGCTCAAAAGTAGTGTGAGGAGTGTACTCCCTGTATCTGCTTTCCATCTCTTTTCTGTGATTTAGCGCAGCTGTTGTATTAACAGGTATGTTGTAGAACATATATGTTTTGATGTAGGTCAGTATAATTTGTTGTTGTTGTTGTGAACAAGCAGCTCTTATCTCACTTTCTCTGGATAACTATCAGCCACACAGGTTGCAGTCACCTGCCTAACAGCTTAGCCACTTTTACAGTAACAGAGGCACTCTTGCCAGAAGTAGAGGGAATCAGTCTTCCAATCTGTTCTAATAAACAACTTCAAGTAAACGTTTTTTCATATCCATCCCTCCAGTCCCAAACTATGCAGTGGCTGTGAATACAATCTGTTTTGAAGTAACCTATCCAAGATTTTTTTGAATGGTTCACACTGCCTTAAGTTATGTGAGGCCACAGCAATTTAGTACTGCTGGTCCACCAGCAACCTTAGCTGGATTTTCCTCAACAATTTCAGTCACTATATGTACTTTACCACACAGGTTGCATCACGTGAGACAACGGTCAGCTTCGGTGTTGGTACCATTCTCGAAAACACCTACTGCCAAATTTTAGCCACTATGCCACTTATGTCTTGCTGAAGAAGCCTTCCATCTAACCAAGGTATCTGCATTTAAATCTTCTTACAACAGATGTAATGATTTCTTCTGCTTCAATATGCCTCTCCTGCCATACTGGACCCTTCCAATAACTTTTCCTCAGCCTGGAATGGGACACTGATGATTAGCAGCAAGTAGTAATATGCATCTGGATTTGATGCTTGACTGAAATACTGGGTGTGCAAAATAAGTCCTTTTCTTCATTCTTTCCCCCCTTATCCTGTAAATTATAAATATCTGACAGCCAGGTTCTTTTCTTCTTGAGCGTATGTACTTGTGCCTTCATCATCCTCTTCACTGGCACACTCTATTAAAATCCCCTCTCTGGCAATACAGCATTCACAAAAACTCATATCCAACCTGGAAAAGAGATAAATTAGTAATCAAAGAATCAACGTTTTATCCTTTGCTTTGATTACAACCCCCCCCCCTCATAAGTTATATATTTTTAAAGCTCTCTCATCGAACCTTTTCATACGACACTCTGCACAAGAGGTTTTTGACTTTCATTTTTTTTTTCAACACTATAGCATCTAGTGTCCAGCATATCGAGTTACGTTGCGTGATATACCCAGTGTTATTTGCAGGATCAAGGCACATTTTTTGCCATACAGCCATTTATATTCTAGTACAAAGAAATAAAGAAATTCACTAACATTCATGTGAAAATCATTGCCGTTACTTTTTAACAGCTGAGTAAACATTGTTAAAAGTGTTAACATGGTTAAAAACTTTGTTTATCCATTACAATGTTTATACATGTTTTATGTTTAATGTCAGTTTTAAATAAATAGCCTTGTGTACATTACCTGTTCTTGGTACTGTCCACTCTCCACTTCTTCCTCATCTGAAAACATTTCATCTTCAAAAGGTTCTTCCTTAACAAAAACCGATGAGAAATTCTGAAATAATATAAACACAAGATTAATAATGGTACAACAATGTATTATTTTTTAATACATCAAGTACGTGCATAGCACGGAATACTCAAACAGATTATAGTCAATGTGAAAACAAACTTTTGTATTATTATATATATAGACTTTCACATATGAACTTACTTTCTTTATCACTTCCCCATACGTTTCGAGGTGATGTGCCTCTTCCTCAGTGGGAGTAAATACTGAATGTCATTTTACAGAATAACGGTTATGGACTATAGGTGTGTGTGGTGGGGGTTGACACACCTATAGTCCATAACCGTTATTCTGTAAAATGACATTCAGTATTTACTCCCACTGAGGAAGAGGCACATCACCTCGAAACGTATGGGGAAGTGATAAAGAAAGTAAGTTCATATGTGAAAGTCTATATATATAATAATATTTTATAAAGTGAACGAAGAGGATGAATCAACAAGATAAACGTTCGTATTTATGCACTGCATACCGAAGCAGATTGCACATCGCATACTTGAGAATATCATCACTGATCCTCTTTGAAAGCAAACAAGTTTGTTTTTTCATACTGCACATGGAATAGTTCTGAGCTCTAATTGGCTGCTTCAAGGACATTTTCCCCCTGTAGCCACATACTACTCTAACGAATATACCATTTCCTGGTAAAGCGTAAACACATGGATCTGTTCGGTTTTATATTTTCTTGAAAAAAAAATATGAGTGACATAAAAAAGCTATTTTGGATGGTAACAATTGCCCTGAAATATGATATAAATGCCATAAGAATCACCACAACTTGGCTGTAAGTGAAGTTATTAAATATTGATATAATAATATATAAATACAACACTTGAGTTCTGAAAATATAGTCATAAGTTAATTCAAAGTAATCTTACATGCAGTTAATATATGATTTGCATACATATACCATATTATACTTACTTTTTTATTAATTATGGATAACACATAGCAAAATGCAAGTTAACAATAACAATTTTACTTATTACAATTGAAAAAAACTTTAATTTTTCTCTTATTTCCGTAGAGTTTTTGAAGCTCTCGCTCCAACAATGGGTCTTGGTATCTGGGTAGGCTCTATGAAAATTATAAATTTAAAAAGCTTATTAAACGAGTTTTCATACAAGTCCCTTCTCTTATTCATGTTGCAGATGGGTTTGCGAAGTGAATTTGGAAGTATTTAAGACAAGAATTAAAAAAAAAGAAAAACAGAACAAAACAAACAAACAAACAAAAATGGATGAAAACTTGATCTGGCAACACTGGTCCTGATGACTCTGCTAATTCTTGGCCTTTTTTCAAAATTTTCTTTTTCTAAAGGACCAGTTTTTAGATCCACACTAGTATGGTTAAGGATAAGAAAATGAAAAAGATTAATTCAATTAAGACACTTCTTCCCACAACAATGAGGAAATTCATATGACTCCACTTGCTACACAATCAGGATCTCCCACAACAGAAGGGATGTCCACTCAGATTTCTGCTATAGCCTATCGAAAGAGCCCTGGTCCTGCCACTGCCCAAGCTGCAAGTGGATAATATTTATTACAGTTAGAGAGGGAGAAACTAGAAATTAAAAGAGCACGTTCTTTTGTTGAACCAAGTGATGAAGTCATGGGATTTTTAAATTTACTTTTGCCTCACACTAAGAAACTGGATACACAAATATCTTATTGTTTAATGTTCCTATAATTCCTCCATCGTCCTTACATCACCCTCCCAACATCCTCTATCAAATTCAAGCTTCATATTATCAAAATTCATTATTGAATCCCTCGCAATGTTCTGCAACATCAAAAGTTTTTTCTCCCACACAGTTCCCTATTTTTCAAGACTAGTTTGTAACGTATAATATTTCAGAATTTTGTTATCAGTGTAATTTTGTGTTTTGTTTTATAATTTAATTGTATAATTCATTTGGGCAATTGATACATATTTTGGGGCATAATTTTATAATTTTTGATATCCAAGTCTATTATAATTACAAGACATAGTAATTACTACCAATATTACTATCAAGACGTAGTAATTACAGGATTTACAGCATTTACATTTAAATGTGATTACAAAATGTTTTTTAATCCTTACCTGATTGTTACCAGGAGCATTTCCTCTGCTATAATTGGATCAGCATGAAAGTTCTAGTATGCCCGTGATTTGATATTTAACTGAATTAGATGTAATACATAATTAAATATATCTTGTGACGTTTGTAAGTATGCATGAAACTTGTCTGAGTCCTCTATCAATTTGTTGTGTAAATAGTGAACCCATCCAAGCAATTATCTTTTCTGTTTCATGTGATGAGAACTAAACCGTCTTTTCGAGGCATCTGAGAGTAGGTAAAGTTTTGTAGCTATCAACATATTGTTTCTCTCACTATGCTGCACATATTTAAAAATTTTAATAATAACCACGATAATAATAATAATGGAAAATTCGCTGTAGACAAACATTCCTCATTCCATACAACTGTTCGACAGTATTGCTGACTAACATGGTTCACTATTCTCATGGATCTGATATTATTTCATCCTCGGTATGCACACCTGTTGTACATGTGCGATATGCTATATGCGATCATCTATGCAAGTATTCTACGCTAGTATTCCGCACTATGCATGTACCTTAAGATATCAAAGTCACACAAGCCCCAAAATGCTACAGATATACCAAGTAGGCCTATGTCTATGCATTTGACACTGTAATTTAAACAACTGCTTGTGCCCTTGTATATTGTCCACATATTTTGTTTTCATTAAAAGTAATATATTAATTTTTTCTTAAAAAAAAAACTGTACATATTGTAACGTGACATACAATAGCACAAGATTTACAAGAATAATTAATGGAAGAAAAGCTGAATACTGAAGGAAAATAAAAAGTTATTAAATGAAGAATGATAGCACAACACCACTAACAAATTTAGACTTAGACAATGACGATGACTAGACCCAATAGATTGGATAAGGTGAGACCGAAACAATAATTCAAGACACTAATAACAACAAGTATAAGAACCCAAATATTAACAAGAATGATATAGAAATAAGAGTACAAAATTAGATAGGAAAATAAATACTGTAACCTATAGGAAGGATAAAAGAAATTGAATGTAAAAACACCTATACTAATAAAATACAGAAAGAATGTTAATAAATAAGCTATCAAAAGCCACTAAAATAAAATAAAATTGAATAAAAATAATTCACTGGGAAGGTGATAATAAGTAACAAACATTGATAGGACCCAGCATAGATAAATACATAAATCTAGATTAAGATGGTAGGAGGTGAACACCAAAAGTGAAAAATGATTAATGACAAAAAAATAAACCATTATAGGACCCAGTGATAGTGAAAGAACTACATAAACACTACTAGTGTTACACTAGTTAAGAAAGTGCAGTGCAGTCAACAATAAAATAATAAACTTGTAATCATAGATTGTAAATCATCTAGTAACCAACATATAATAATGACAGTATAAGTAGAATAAGGGGTATATTGTTTTAATGTTAATGAAGAAATGTTATAAAGTTATATTTATATTCTTTAAAATGAGTTTATGAGGGAATATTAGGGCATAGTTAATTGTTCAATTTTGTTATAGGTTTCTTTGTTAGTAATTATGTTGAGGATTATGTTAAACAAAACCATTCAAAACATGTAAAACTTCAGATACAGGCATGGACCTAAAAAAGAGTTATTAAATAGATATATAATGTTATATGATGGTTAAAAATAATCCAATGAGATGATTTAAGTTAGTTTGTTTCAGTAATAATGTTTAGTAGCATGTAAAGTTAACATAAATGACTATAAACCATTGTAATGAGTATAGGGTAGGTGAATTATGAACTCTAGGCATTAGGCCTACAACTGATAATCAGAAATTGGTGAAATTTAAGATAAAGCGATAGCCACTGAGAAAATAAAGTGTATAATCTGTTTAGGTTTTATAATAATAGTGTAGGACACAAAACTGGATATATAATAATTAGTTTAAATGTAATTAACAAAAGAAAAACCTAGTGAAAAAATAGTAATCTGTAATAATTTGACAAAAGGTAACTTTGTGTGGTATCAAAATGATTTGTAAACAAAGAGCAAACTAATGGGGTGATTGTATTTAATATTACAGGTAGTATAAGGAAGTTATAATCATTTGAAGATTTTTAATGATTTTGTATAGAAAAACATTAGTTTGATATAACAATGTTATAAATTATCAAAAAATGGGAATTAGTTTTTTAGAGGAGGTTGCCATAACAACCAAACCTTGTTACAAGGAAACCGTTAATAAATTGTATCATTCCATTATAATTAGAGTTTGAGTAGGGTGGATGTATGAAACCCACGAAGAAATAAAAAGAAGTAATTCAGCCAATTTTATCAAAAGTACTGATTAAGAAGATAAACTAAATCACAATAATAACACTGATAGTAAGCCAATAAATAAATTCATCAAAAGAAATAAAAATTAACCAGGAGAAATTGCCGAAGAAGCCCAAGTGAAGGAATAACAACGCACTGAAGGAAGAAAATATCTGAAAACGTAAATGAACCCTGGAACCAACCTTAACCAGTAGTACTGAGGGAAATTAGACATCGTAACCAGATCATTAACGAAAATTGAACTTGGAATTCACCAAACTACCCAAGAAAGGACAAGCAGCAGTATTCGAGAGAAGTATTACCCTGGATAGCAGAGACGAAAGAGTGTTAAGTGTATTTTAAATACGACTTCACTGAAAAACACAAGACAATCAACCATAAGTGAACTAAACTTTTGACACCACTTTTCACTTTTAGTAAACACATGAACTTGATTTTAGTTAACCAACACCTCAATCTGAATAACTATATCAATCCAAATTTAATTTTTTAAGAAATATGTTTTAAAAACGGAAGATTTACTAACCGTAAGTAACCTATAAAACACTAGTTCCCATACCGGTAATTTACCACTATCATTTAAATATATCACCTGTTCTATAACATTTATAAGGTATATTGTAAGATTTTGTACTTTTATTAGTCTCTATAACAAAATTTTCTGTAGTCACAAGAACCTCGACCTGAGAATTAAATAAACGGAGAAAACTGAATTCCACAACAGTGTGTCTACATACATACGAACGGACAGAATAGCCAACCACGAATAAGTAAACATGCCAGCGGAAAAAATAAGAATTATATTTTGAAGGAAATTGTAGAAATTAAACCCTATCAATAATTGTTAATAAAACTTAGTACAAACTTTAAACTGTATGTTTGATTTTATTCAACAAAATATTAAAATTTGAACAATAAAATATAGAATAATAAACTTTACAATTTTGGTTTACTACGGAGAGTTGTCCAACCAGACGTAGAGGCAGTAAATTCGAAGTTGAACGACCGACGGGTGAGTTGACATTCGACATTCGTAAGTATTTTAAAACCCAGTAACAAAGGCTCGTTACAATATTTAGAAACAAAGCAATGAAAGTAATTTCTCTTTTTCTTACAAACATGAGTTTGATGTGTGAAGCATTAATTTATGTTGTTTAGTAATATATCTTGTACGTAAGGAAATTGTGTCTAATATTATTTTGTTGATTGAAAATGGACATTAGCAACCATTTCACATGACAAGAAAATAATAAAATTATATGTACTTGCAGGTCAGGTATTAATTCATTAGCTTTGGGTTTGATAAGCTGTAATAATAATTCTCCATTTTCATCAAATGTTTCATCATCTTCATTGTCATCTCTTTCCTCAGCATCACCATCGTTTTCTTCTTCATCTTTGGATGTTTTACGTTTAGTCTTTTTCTCTACTCTCTTTTGCTTTCTCTAAAATATAACAAAAATTTTATGTTAATAAAAATATATATTTAATATATTTTCAAACACTTTTTGCTACAGTCTATTTCTTGATGTAGGCCTATATAATATATTTAATATTTATAATAACTTTACCTCAAGAAGTTTTTCCCTTTTTGGAACATGTTTTGGGACACTTAGTGTTCCCATCCTCAACCTTCTTTGTAATATACATTAATATATTTTGTATTTTATCACCTAATTAGTTTACTCTGACAACAGTATAAATCAGTTAGTTTTTACAAGGCTTTAATATTTAGTTTAATAAGTGTTTCAAGCCTCTAAAAGTTAATGGTTTTATAATTACATTCCACTGAAAAGATACATCTTTTCAAAACAAAAAAATGTAATCTGCACATCATACAAGTATATTTTCTTACTTATTTGACTGTGTACATCAAATTTAATCAGAAATACTCATTTCATTTTCAACTGAAGTTCAAAACAAATTATTATAATGTTGAAAAAAAAAAATGATTTGTATTCTCTGAAACAAGAGATATATATTCAATCACTTTCTGCTACAGTCCGTTTCTTGATGTATATAATACATTTAATATTTATAAATAAATTTACCTCAAGATATACCTTTTTTTCCTAATTAGGAACATGTTTCGGGTACCATCTTGTACCCATCCTCAGCCTTCCGGTTTTTGTGTCTGGTGAAGTACACATATGTGTTGGTTGACTATTATTATTGTGGCTTCCTGTTGGCTTCTGGTACTTCAAATTGGTTTTATTGTGTGTGATTGTGGTGTATGTGTTAGTTTTTTGTATATTTTCGATGTTGAGTGCTTTGAATATTGTGTCATGTTTTGTATTCATTTGTATTTGTTCTGGTATTAGTTTGTTTTGTGTTTTATGTTTGTATATTTGTAAATTTTCCCAAATGTTCATTATGGTGCCTTTGTGTGATATACGTTTTATTATTGTCACATTGGTTATGTCTGGGAATTCATGTCCTGTGTTTATTGCATGTGTGGCTAAATTGGATTTATACATTTCTGGATTTCTGTATGCGTTTAGGTGTTCAAAATAACGTTTTTTCAGCTGTTTTTTGTTTGTCCTATGTAACATTTATTGCAATCTTTAATTATGGCTAAATCAACTATTTAGACATACCCATCATAAGATACAACAACCGCATACAATATGCAATATATAGAAAACCAACTTCTACTAACATCATTATACTTAACCATTCTGACCACCCACCACAACATAAAATGGCAGCATTCTATTCGCTATTTAACAGAATGTACAAAATTCCCCTAAACAAACAAGAAACTGACAAAGAAAGAAATATAATATACCAAATTGGTTAAGAAAATGGATACAATAAAAATACTGTAAACAAAATAGAAAATAAAATAAAATAAAATATAAAATAAAAACTGAACAATTAAGAATTAATCAATATGAACAACACATAAATAATAACAACAAATAAAAACACAGATATAAAAATAGCATACAAAACTAATAAAAATAATTTACAAAAACTAAATGGCCCACACAACAAAGATAATACAACAACTAATGGTATATACAAAACTGAATGCCAATTAAATGGTTGTAAATTAAGGTTGTAAGGAAAAATAACATCTTGAGGTAAATTCAGTTATAAATATTAAATGTATTATATACATCACGAAACTAACTGAAGCAGAAAGTGATTGAATATATATTATGCACTGCTGTTAAAATACACCATAGTACATAAGAGTAAAATAATAATTTTAGAAGAAGCCAATGTATAAAATTAATAGTAATATGAACATACGTCAGGATTGTAAACAAAAAACTGAGTGTTAGTACGACCAACATAGAGGTAGACTCCAATATTATATAGAACAGCATTAAGAAATATGTGTTGACAATTATTATATTAAATTGGAAATAAACATTCAAATAAAATGAAAGATTAATAGAATAGTAACCTAAAATATACTAATTATATGGATAATGTAAAAAAGCAAATAAATGTAATTAATAATAATTAATAAAATTATATATGTTGTTAAGAGTCATATGATGGAAAGATGTGACGAATGTAGTTAGGTATCTACATGGCAAATTGTAAATTGTTAGATTTGAATTGTATTCAAATAAAAGAAAATTTGTTAGTCTAATTTTATATTTAAGAAGAGCCACATCAAAAAAAGTCTAATTTTAGATGTAATAAGATACACATTAAAATAGCTTAATTTTTACAAAAGAGCTTAATTTTGTATTTAATAAAGGAAACCTTTAAAGGAAGGGAGTTAACATTGATATTGAATTTAATAAACATACGAGAGTATAAATCTATAACATTGAAAGAATCGTAATTTGTATACAACTTAATAAACAACAATATTTCAAGAAGTCTGAGTATATCATTTAGAGAACGCCAAACTAAAAGAAGAAGCCTGTACTGGAAGATAGTTTGAGTGTCAATACAATAAAATTCGATATTCCAAAGAAGGAGAAATTTAGTTATCATAGAAGAAAATATAATTCAAGATTTAATCTAATAAGAAATCCCAGAGAAGGAACAGATCACAAAGCCTAGCATTACCTTTAAGATGATAAACATCAACTAGAATTGAACCCGTTACAGTTGTGAAGAGTCAAAGACAAATCCGAGTCCGATATTCAAATTGCACATCGAAATTTCGCATCCAACAGCAAGGACTAGCCCAAGGAGCAGTGCTGAGCTGCTCGCTGTTTAATATCATGATCGACGACATTCTCGAAGCAGTAAGAAGTGTGCCAGGCGTCAAAGCGCTCCTCTATGCGGACGACCTTCTCATCTGGGCAACCAGTGGAAACACACTGTCACTTGAAGCGTGCCTGAACGAGGCCTTAATAAAACTCGAGATGTGGGCAAAGCGAAACACAATGACAGTAAATTCTGGCAAAACCACCTTTCAACTGTTCTCACTCTCTACAAAAGTACCGCCAATTAGCCTATTTTACAGCAGGACAGCGCTGGAAGAAAGCGCCATTTCTAAATACCTGGGAGTACAATTGGATAGGCGCTTAACGTGGAAACCTCATGTGGACCAAAGCGCGGAAAGGGCTTTAAAAAGAACATGACTACTAAAGAGATTGACAGCCACTAAGTGGGGAGCTAACCAAGATGTCCTAAAGACTACCTATAAAACATATATTAGACCCATGCTAGAATATGGAAGCGAAATCACCGTCACAGCAAGCGCCAGCGTACAAAAGAAACTCGATCTCGCACAAAGTACAGCCCTAAGAGTAATAACAGGTGCTGCAAAATCCACCCCCATCGAGGCCATGGAGGCACAAACCCAGATAGAACCATTACAGTCATATAGAGAAAGGTCAGCACTGCGATTCTGGGAGCACTCCAGGCGTGTCTACAAGCATCTATGGAACGACTACTGACAACCTACTCCCAGGCTAAAGACACAAATAACCCCATTAACCATGTACAAAAACATCACCGAAAAATACGATACTGCCCTCACAGAAACAGCGCCGCTGAATACCCATCAGGACTTCTTCAGTCTCTTACCCCAAGCCAGCTACCATCTTAAGAACCACTCAGCACCTAAACATGCATCCACAGATTTAGAACTAAAGCAATCAGCTTTGCAAACCATCCACGAAGATTATCCCGAGCAAGAGTGGATCCATATCTACACTGACGGCTCATCAATTTCAGGCAATGGAAAAACAGGAGCTGGGTACTATAGCCGCCTTCTCCAAGGACACTTAGCCATGGGCAGCCCCCTTAGTAACTACGATGGGGAAATCGAATCAGTTCACGCTGCCGTTGATGAACTGGAAAAAATCACTCCCCCTTCAAAAGCCGTGCTCCTAGTCGACTCGCAGGCCACAATACGCAGTCTATCACGGAACTCTCAAACCGACTGCCAAAGGACTATAGACTGTAGAAGGAAACTGGAGACCCTGGCGAGCCGAGGGTGGATCCTAAAACTCCAATGGATACCCAGTCATGTCAACATCTGGGGCAACGAGGAGGCCGATAAACTGGCCAAGCAAGGCACAACCCTACCCCAGCCTACCCACCCGCAGTCCCTACAATCTTCCAAAGCTCAAATAAACTCCGCCGTCAGCATATGGAATAAGCGAAGACTGTCTGAGGCAGCCGCCGGTAAAAAATGGGAAAGCCTCGTCACCGACAGTCCAATCAACCCCAACCTCCCTCATGCAGTGTGTGTCGCCAACTTCCGACTAAAGACCAGACACGACTATCTCGCTTCACATCTGCACCGCCTCCACGCGCTGCCAACCCCTGAGTGCCACTGTGCGGCCATGCGACGATGGACGCCGACCATCTGAGAGACTGCCCGGCCTTGGACCACACCCCGTCCAACGAGGACACCGAGATCGCCGAAGCCCGACGCTACTGGTCTGCGCGTCGCCTAATGGGTCAACAGCCAAGGGTGGGCGTTGGCTAGTAAGTAAGTTGTGAAGAGTTTAGATTCAAGCTATTTACATTTATATGGTAGATATTCTTACCTTGTTATTTATTAAAAAAATTTATACACTAACGTTATTTGGTATGGATTAAAAAAAAGAATAAATCATACACAGTATTAAATATTATAAATCAACTTAATAATTGTTAACCCTGAGATCGAGTTTTCTTTTCATGTGCAGAGAGAAAAAAGTAATATCTGTAATTGAATATTTTAATTACAATACTTGTAAATAAAATTACAGCACAATATATATATATATATATATATATATATATTATATATATATTGCAACAGTACAATTATGCTGAGTACTGTGCATTGCACTGAATATTTAAATAAGCAATTAAAAGATATAAATAACGCATTTGAAGAACAATAATCATTCAGACTGCAATATAAATTGTAATGGGAACAGCTGACTTGCATGTTAGGACAGGGAGCAAAGCTCTTATGTGTGTAACGACCGGTTCATTCATGAAAGGCGCCACCCTTTCGATAACGATATAAATTAATGGTATTTAATTAATTTACTAGGCTTGTGTGCATAGTAGCGAAAAACTAAAGACACCAAAATGTGCGTTAAAATAACACAAACACATAGATAAAAAATAGTGTGAAACGAACAAAAAGTGAAATGATAAGAAGTTAAAATTTAAATAGTAATTAGAGTAATTAAGACAAAGAAAAACGGTTTTGTGCATGATGAACGCCTAAAAATTAACTGTCAAAGGAATATCGTATAATGTGTCAGACTTCGAAATTCGCGAAGATGAGCAAATGAAGTGTCATTACAAAGCGGGATTAAAAGTGGCGTGCTCGACAATTGCGAACAGGCAGAATATTGTCGAGACATGATTTCGGCCTTGGGTATAAATACGAGGGCGCGCAATTATCGCCCTCTTACTCTTCAGACCATCATAGCAGCCGGAGGCGCTGTCCAAGGACTACAACTATTTTTGGTTCAATCATCAGGACCGCCGGAGGCTATGTCCAACTACTAAAGCGTCTAGAGTTGATCGACAGCCAGAGCAGCCAATGCAGCAGAGCCAGAGCAGCTAATGCAGCAGAGCCAGAGCAGCCAATGCAGCAGAATACGAGCATCGAATGAAGCAGAATACGAGAATCCAGTGACGAGGGACTACAAGACTCTAAGACTACCCGACTCCAGGACTTCCACGACAATATGGGT
This sequence comes from Magicicada septendecula, assembly GCA_034769895.1. Lineage (NCBI taxonomy): Eukaryota > Metazoa > Arthropoda > Insecta > Hemiptera > Cicadidae > Magicicada > Magicicada septendecula. The sequence continues at coordinate 103,608,777 of CM068375.1, forward strand.
CATTCGTATCCAGGACGAAGAGGACACGCTTCAGATGCACCACACAAATAACAAGGAGACAAATAACCATGTATTAATTAGAAACTGAGACTAAATCAAAAGACTTTAATATCAAAGAAAAGAGAAAAAGAATAGACAATTAGATTCTAAGATGATTCAAATAACTGTATAATTGTTGTTGTCCATTATCTGTCGTCAATTGCACATCTTAACAGACGTTTAATGAAGAAATTTGTGTTAGTGGTTGAAATCACAAGCAGAATGATCACTGTTGTACACCACTATATAAAAATTATCCCGATTAGCGCTTTCAAGCTTCACAGCTCATCGTCAGATCGGAATTCCACTTTATATAGTGGTGTGCAACAGTGATCATCCAACTGTATAATTGTAAATGTGTTGTGTTTATACATTAAGTACCATAATATGAGAAGACTGTTAAGCAATAAAAGTTAGCAGCAACTGTAAATTCAAAATCTATAATTATTAATAATAAATGACAACCTCGTTAAAGGAAGTAACAGTAAATAATGCAGATGCAGTTATGAAGAGAATTTAGTAGTTATAAAGAAAAAAAAAGGAATTAGATAATTTTAAAAGATTAAATAAAATAATAATTGAGCTAGCTGAGAGCAGTAGAAAGATTGATAATAATGTATTAGATTAAAACATTATTTAATATGTTTGTGTATAAGGTAGTATTAAGAATTATGCATAATAAGCACATAAAACTTATGATAATTTGGAATCGTGAGATAAATAAGAGAGTTATTTGTAATATAAAAGTGCAAATTGCACGTAATAGACAAGTAAAAATAATAATGAGTTTGAAACCGAAAACCACATAAGAAATTGTTAATAAAAAATTACATGAAATTTAATAAAACTTTCTAGTGTTATTTATTATGATTACACGCTCATTAAAATATAACATAAGAACATTAAGAGAGGTGTTTACGGTTACATAAAAATGGCTTCCAAAAACGTGGGGCTAAAACAATTGTAAACTCATTAAATGTTCTTTACCGTTATATAAATGTCGCCCAAGAATGTGTGGCCTCGAACATAATCATTTAACGATAAAAAAAAAAAGTTTTGTTAAATGAATGCTCTAAAGAAAAATGTGTTAAAAGCAAAGATATATTGAAAGGAATAACTAGTAGTATAGAAAATGTTATTTAAATGTGTTATTTCGAATTGTTGTGTAGTATAAAAACACAACTGGTGCTCAACAGGTAATAAATTTGTAAATGAAGTGTAATCGTAATATTAATATAATAATACATCAATAATAATAATTAAAGTAATAAATAAAGCGTAGCATAAACGGGTATCACCAATAATAATTATTTTAAAATATAATATAATAAATACGAAATAATTCGACATGGCAGCACCAGGAAGTTTGAATCAAGAGGATATAGAATCAACAGAAGAGAAGACCTGGATCGATGAAATATTTGATAGAAAACAAGAGGGTGTAAAATCGTCTGAAGATATAAAAGAAGAATTAAAACAAATTATAAATAAACAAAGGGAAAGATTAAATCAAATAAAGATAGGCGGATAAAAACAAGATACTGTAAACATTACAGAAAATCTAAATGAAGTCGGACAAGAATTAAAACAAGAAATCACAGATAGTACTATGCAGTTGGTAAATAAGTTTGTAGACACGAATCAATGCACTGATGTGTTCGAAAATACCATCGAAACAATGCTTTATGAACAAACTAGTATAATTGAAAATAAGCGAGAACAAACGTTAATAATTAATCGTGACGATTCTACTAAGATAATTAATACTAAAGAAATGTATAAAATAAAATATAAACAATCGTACCTTGTTGGCAAGAATATCCAATGTGCTGGTTACACTCACAGTTATAACACAGTTAAAAAGGTAACACAATTAACACACATCACGCGCGACGAGGGTACGCACAGCAATTATCGACCGAATGGTAATTATAACAATAATTATAATTATAATTATAAAAACAACAGAGATTATTATAAGCCACAAATGAAAAAACGGTCAACTATGTATGTAGTTTCACTCACGCAAACTGCTAATACGGAATGCATTCATCGAGAGAGAGAGAGAGAGAAAGAGAGAGCGAGAGAGAGAGAGAGAGAGAGAGAGAGAGAGAGAGAGAGAGAGAGAGAGAGAGAGAGAGAGAGAGAGAGAGAGAGAGAGAGAGAGAGAGAGAGAGAATTTGTCTGGTCAGCTCATCGAATAAAATTCTCACCATATTAACAGATGGTTTACACGGTCAAAACAAACGAGAACGAGGATGGAATGGGAAGCGGAAATAGGTACAAGTCGACTACTATACGACAATGGTCCCTACATGGCCAAAGTACAATGCATATTTCCTGTCTACGACAAACCATTGTTTAACTTAGAGAGGGGTGAATTAGAGACACTCGACGCCCTGTATGTAAATAATAATAATTTTTAAAATATTATGATTTGAACTATTAATAAGATGTAAATAATATGTTAATAATAAGATAGAAATACGACAAGAAATGTCATTTCTATGGAAATATAATATAATGAACTCTGATGTCATGAAAAGAATTTTAAAGAGTGTATGTAAAGAAGATCTACAATAATGAAGAATGAACTACGTCTATCACCTAGTCAATTCAAAGCTTGCAATGAATAAAAAAAGAATGCTACCAAAAGCATAAGAAGAACCAAGATATTAATTGATGACTCGTTGGGCACTCGGTGAAACATATTAATACAAAGGTTTTGTAAAATATATAAAAACACTTGGTAAGTTTCACAAATTTTTTAATTAACTCTGACAGCTGTTTCGACTAACTTAAGCCATTGTCAAAGAGCGAGTGAATGAAATTACTGAACACAGGACGTTAGTGGAGTGTAGGTGGTGGACATCTGTTTAGGGCGTATCTGGAACATCTGTGTTGTGATGGCGACGGTGGGGAGTGTGTGTGCATGAGACAAGGGAAGGTGAGGTGTCTTTAAAAACTAAATACAATCATGAATGCAAATTATAAAATTAACTAAACTAAATATAAACTGAATGCAATAATTTAAAATAATGATGAACATTCAAAATAATATAAAATAAACTAAACTAAATAACAGATTTTAATAAAGGGGATACATAAAATTCAGTCTGTTCATTGGTTAAATTTTTGTTATTTTTTATTGCTTTTTTAATTTCTAAAATTTCTAACAAATCCATTTTTTTACCTTTTTGTATGTTGTGGAGTAGTGTTATGTTTTTTGTGTCTATGAAGTGATTGTGTTATAAGCAATGATCTGCAAAACCTGTATTAGATGTATTGGTTAAAATCGCCTTCTTATGTTCAGAAATGCGATGTTTCAGAGCACGGCCACATTGTCCGATATAAATAGCATCGCATTCTGCACAGTGTATTTCATAAACTCCATTTTTCTCCAGTGTGTTAGATTTTTCTTTATTATTGACTAGTAGTGAAAAAAGATTACGTTTGTTTACTGATACCAAGTTAAGACCATGGTTTTTTAACCTATTATTAATCTTATCTGTTATACACGGAATGTAATTTGTTAAGTGAAATTTTTTGTTACCCTGATCTGGCTCTATGGAATAAAATTCTTTTAAAGTAATTTTCTTCTGTTTTTTTTTTAAATTAAAGAGTTAATTATTCTTTCATCATAACCGTTATTTTGTGCTATGGCTTTTATAATGTCTACCTCTTTATTGAAATTTTCTTTGGATAAAGGAACTATAAGGAGACGATTAACCATTGCATGAAAACTGCTTAATTTTATGTGCCATGATGTTAGTGGTTGTTTATGTATAACGGTATCTGTAAAAGTAGGTTTTCTATATATCTGGAAACTAAGATTATTTTGTGATCTAGTAATGGTAAGATCCAAAAAATTTAAACTTTTCATATTTTCTGTTTCAAGTGTAAATTGCACGCTACTATAAAAGGAATTAATATAATCTAAGAACATATGGAGCTGTCTATCTGTTCCCATCCAGATACAAAATATATCATCAACATACCTTGCCCAATGAAAAACATATTTTATGTTGGGGTTATCGGATGTAAAAATGTTTTCTTCCAAAAATGTCATAAAGATTTCACTTAATAAAGGTGATAAAGGAGAGCCCATAGGTAAGCCATTTAATTGTTTATAGATTTTATTATTAAACTGAAAATAATTTTGTCCTATGCAAATATCTAAGGCCGAGAATAATTCTTTTTTCTGATCACCATTTAAGGTTAAAGTATTTTGTATATGTGAGGAACAGATAGACAACAGAACATCTACAGCAATTCGCATGTTTTATTCTTCGTATTGTTTAAATTAGCAGCCATCCTTACTTTTCTTTTATAAAATTGCTAAACTGCTATAATTGTTTTTATTATTTAGACAAAGCTTTTCGTCATTACTGACATCTTCAGGTCTTAAACAACCAAAATCTGTTATTTAGTTTAGTTTATTTTATATTATTTTGAATGTTCATCATTATTTTAAATTATTGCATTCAGTTTATATTTAGTTTAGTTAATTTTATAATTTGCATTCATGATTGTATTTAGTTTTTAAAGACACCTGACCTTCCCTTGTCTCATGCACACACTCTCCCCACCGTCGCCATCACAACACAGATGTTCCAGATACGCCCTAAACAGATGTCCACCACCTACACTCCACTAACGTCCTGTGTTCAGTAATTTCATTCACTCGCTCTTTGACAATGGCTTAAGTTAGTCGAAACAGCTGTCAGAGTTAATTAAAAAATTTGTGAAACTTACCAAGTGTTTTTATATATTTTACAAAACCTTTGTAAGAACCAAGATGACGGTAAGAAATCTGAAAAATCAATCTCAACTACTAGCTCAATGTAAGATACGAGTATTGACCAACAAAATGTTATTTAAGCTAATCAAACCAATTCATGGAAACTTAGCTCATGCAGCGGCGTTAAAATTATTATTTATCCCTTAAATTAATAACACATGGAGGATACAAAAAAAAAAATGAATTAAAGAAATGTTATGATTGCCAGACTGCTAATCAACCGAATCTTCACACCTAGGTGGAATGCAAGTTACAGAAGGAAGCAAAATGGGAAGTTAGGGTAGAGACTACTTAGGACCCATTACTACGATTAAGTTAAGGGGGTTAAACACATAATAGTCTATATAGACGTGTTTCTAAGGCAGTTCATCTGTATCCGATCCATGCGACCCATAACTAAAGCTGTCTGACAAAAAAAAATGTGTGGCTAAAACAATTGTAAACTCGTTAAATGTTCTTTACCGTTATAACACACACACACACACACACACACACACACACACACACAGAAGTAATACAAGTGAATTTTATTTTGGTACTACTGTACTTCAAAACAATTTCAGAAACAGTGTGACATAGCAACCTCAACTGATAAGGCATCCATCTTATTTTCATACTGACATTAAAAAACAAAAACTATTATTAAACTTTTATATTTCATAATTGTTTTTATTAGAATGTTACTGTGGTTAATTTGATTTTGAAATATGTTTAATATCAATGTTAATACAGGTCAAACACAATTTCCAGTAAAACTACAATTTCTCAGGCATATTCACAACTAAGTTCCGTGATGAAATATATATATTATAATGCTGACTCTTTTTGTAACCAGCATAAAATATACCAGTGTGTATTTTAGGTAAATGAATAAAATATCAATGTGACTTGAATATTTACTTTTTTTCATTAATTCAATTAATTCCATTTGCTTTTCAGGATTTGTCTAAATTGTTCATGTTAAGTGTTAATATACTGTTCAGAATTTTTCTTTAAATTACAGAAGAAAGTTAATAATACTTTAGAGTTCCATCATACAAGAAATACAGCAAAAAATAAAGGCTTTCAACATTATTTTCGCCATTTGCTTATGTTGTTACCAATGTAAAAATTTACATACAACAACAACATTCTTGCTCTTTACGTTTTTAACTAATCTTGTTTCGTAGCACTACTTGTTTCACTATGATTTTTAATTTACATCTACAAGTGAACTGTAAAAACCTGAATTAAATTCTTCAAAACTAATGCAAAACTACAAGGAAAACAGTAAAAATATAGTGTATAAACATACAATCTGTTAAACTTAAGCCTTATGTTTAATAAATTGAAATCTCATACTTGTGTAGGCAACTTTTCTTTTTTAATAATTTGTTTGAAAGGATATGGCTTGTAATATAATATGTCAGATGAATTCAGTATTTTTAACTTCTTTATACTAACTTCAACTTAAAAAAAATAATACATAAAACTATCAAAAACTATAGTCCAATCATGATAAAACTATAATAGGTTGTAGCTAAGAGATATTTATATCATAGAGTCAGTCTATATCATAGAAGCTAGACAACAATATGCAGATTATTATTCATACAGATGGTCTAAATTATCTTTAACATCAATACAATACAATACAGTTAAATATGTAAACAATATTAGCCAGTATTGCTTTGCTGCATGACGTTTATCATGCATGAAATAGTAAATACAACTATTTCATTAACGACTCGGAACACAAAGTTTTTTATGAGTAAAAACATAAAGTTTTACCTTACAACCTGAACCGGTTTTCACATTTAAAAAGCTTCTTCAGAGGTTGCCGCTGGTAGCGCTGTCCGTCCTGTTGTGGGCGACGAAATCGAATTTTGAAAGATCAATGTAGTGTGTGTGGGGTGAGATATGTTCGAATAATGCATGCAATTTGAATTGTGACGTTCGTTTAGGATGTCGTTTTTATTTGTTTTCGTGTGTTTGTATATTTCCAATTGTTCCAGAGTGTCTAGTTTTCGGCCTTTTGTGTGTACGTGTAGAATGTTCATGTTATTGTCGATGTTTTTGTATGTGTGGTTTGCTTCAATGAGGTGGTTTGCAATGGTGGATTCTGTAGTGGAGTGGAGTGCCTTTGTGTGTTCAATGTATCTTTTGTTTGAAGCTATGTCCTGTCTGGCCTATGTAGAATTTATTGCAATTTGAGCAATTTAGTTTGTAAACACCAGGTAGATCGAATTTGTTTTGTGCTTTGTGTGTGTGTTTTGATAGTGTGTGTTTTGTTTTGTTAGTAGTTTTGTAAGCGATTCTGTATCCTGCTTTTTTGAATTTGTGGGCTATTTTTTCAGGTTGTTTGTTGATGTATGTTAGTGTTATGAATTTTTTGTTTTCTGTCTTTGTCTGTTGTTTGTTTTGTGTAGGAGTTTATTGACTATTGTTATGTCGTATCCGTTATTAGATTCTGCTAGATATTTTATCGAGTTTAGTTCGTATTTGTAGTCTTTTTCATCTAGGGGGATGTTGTTAAGTCTATGTATCATGGTTCTAAAGGCAGCTAGTTTGTGTTGTATTGGGTGATTGGAGGAGTTGTGTATTAGTGTGTCAGTTGTAGTAGGTTTTCTGTATATACTGAATTTGTGCCTGTGTTCAAGTTTTGTGATGGAGAGGTCTAAGAAGTTTATGGTATTGTTGTGTTCGTATTCAGCAGTAAAGGTTATGTTTTTATGTATTTTGTTTATGTGCGTTAGTAACTGTTCACATTGTCTTTTGTTTCCCCTGTATAGTATTAGAATGTCATCAGCGTATCTATGCCAATATAGTATTTTATGTTAGTGTCTGTCATTGTTTGTGAGGATTTTTGATTTTTGTTTTTTCTAAGTGTTGGAGGAAGACTTCTGCTAGAATGCTGGATATGGGGGAGCCCATGGGTAGATCATCATTCTGTGTATAAAATTTATTGTTATAAGTAAAGTAGTTTCGTTTTGTGATAATGTTCAGAGTTTCTGTTATTTTGTTGATAAGTTCATCTGGTGTGTTGTTCTGTTTGAGTTTGTTTTGTAGGATGGTGATTTAATGTCAAAGGAGGCTAACGTGGCATTATGGGGGATGTGTATGTCTTTTATTTTTGTTACTAGGTCTGTGTTGGTTTTTACTGCAATGTTGTCTAGTTGTGAGTGTTGTCCAATAATTTTGTCTAGATGTTTTGCGAGTTTGTATGCAGGGGCATTACGGTAATTGATAATGGGGTGGATCAGAATTTCTTCTTTATGGATTTTGGGAAGCGCTTGGAGGGTAGGGGCTGATGGTCGGATTTGTTTCATGTAGGGCTTTTGTTTGTTTGTGTGTCATTATGTGTTTTGCTTTGTTGATTAGTTGTTTTACTGTGTTTTGGTATCTGTCGGTGGGGTCGTGTTTTAGTTCTGTGATGCTGTTCTGTTCCATGAAGTTTTGTACTTTTTTGTGTAGGCTGTCTGTGGAGATGATTACAGTCGTGTTGCCTTTGTCTGCTTTTACAAATGTGATGTTGTGTTTGTGTGCCTTTTCCCTCAGTTTGATGGCTGTGTGTATTTCTGAGTTGTGGTTCTTGTTGTCTGGTGTCTTATGTGCTCCTATTATATTGTTTATGTTATGTCTTACTGTGTCTTGATGTTCTGGTGGTGTGTTTTGTATATTTGTTTCAGTGTCAACTATGCATATTGTTAGTGTTTGGTTGTTTTGTTTGTAATGTATGTTATGTTTTAGGCCTTTATCAAGGAGTGTTTGTTCGTTTTTAGTGATTGTGACGTTCGTGAGGTTTACTGTATGTGGGTAGAATTTGTGTGAAGGAATTATATTTGTGCTGATTGGTGTCAAGTTTTTTATTTTTCTCTTGTGTTTTGTCTGTATGTTATGTATTTGTTTTTTTGTCCATTGATTTGTGTGATGTATTAGTTCAGTCATGTAATTGTGTCCGTATATGTTGGCGATCTGTAGGTATAGCGTTAGTGCTTTGCGGTTGAGAGCATCTTTTTTCTTATATAACTGTTTTGTGGATTCTTTTATGTATGTTCTTTGTGCAACGTTTTGTGTTATTTGAGCGGCTTGATTGTTGTGTTTGATTTTGATTTGTGCGTATTTGTGTTCCAAGTCGTTAATGAAATAGTTGTATTTAGTTAAGTAACGGACACGTAATGGACAACGAAATCCAAGAATGAAATAATAATAGAAATAAGTCATTAGAAATTACTAAAATTAACTACAAATGAAATAATTATAATTTTAATTATAATTCTTATATATGAGTATAGAACACAGACACACACTTTTGGTGGTTGTCAAGACGGAGACATTTAACTACACTTCAGTTCTCTTGTCTCAAATCTGCTATCAATAGAAGACATTTCAATCTAAATGGAATGTTTACTTAATCTTATTACATTTTGAAGCTCATAAGAAAATGGAATTTTAAGTACCTTGATTTCTGTGTCTACTCGTCCTGTTTGTTCAAACCTAAAAACATTAAAATCATTAACAGACACCAGTGTAAGTACAGTTTAAATTATTGTTCATTATTAAAAATCACAGTAGTCACTACTCCAGAACCATCTGGAACTAATCACGATTCTCTAAAGTAACAGCAGACATTAATTATTAATCAGCTGTTCTGAAGGTTGCCATTAATAATAACAAGTGGGTAAGAATACTATGTGCCCATTACTAATATAGGCTATTTAATAATTTATAATATGCTCTTCGTCATTTATACAAATAAATTTTTTTTTTAATGGATGAAAACATTCTAGGCTTTTAAGCTGTTTTCAAATTGACTGATGAATGTTTCAACTATGCCCATAGTGGCAACCTTCAATGGTGTAGTGTAACTGATTCAAGTACCCTGTCCATTATGCTGCTGAGATGGCTATCATGGCCTTAGGTGAAATGGCAGAAGATTTGAAAATGGCTGACCTTAGCCTAAAGCCCAAAATGTTGTACACCTATTGACTCTGGCATGAAAGCTTTTGATTATTACAACTTTATTTTTATAATTTTTATTTATTGGGCCATTGAGTTCTGACCAATTTCTGCTGTCAATAAGACTTCACAGCAAAGCTAAAAAACAAACAATAAGCTGTCATGCATACTCTCCCTCTCTATCTAGGTCTGTGCGCACACATGCACAAACACAAAATGTTTAATGTATACAATTATGATACAAATTATAGTGATAAAGTTACGCTTTTGGGTCATTCCATGCCAAACCAACAAAAAAAATTTTAAGATTCAACCTGACCATTTCCCACGCTTTATGGGGTCTGACGGCTGCGGTATACTATGGACATCGGGCCATCAGCATCACCTGATGCTGGATGCCTGACCCAAGAAGTAAGAAGTAAGTAACCTGACCATTTCAGATTTCAATGAAACTTTCAGGAATCATTCTCCCATATGATAGAAATAACAGAAATAATTCCGTAAGCGGAATTTCACGAAGGGGAATCTTTATTTACTTTTAAACAATCAGCTTTTACAATGCAAGAGGGGTCACACTTTACACTAGACGCATTGTATTATACACTGGGGTGGTATTTATTGTTTAGCGATACGACCACTTATAACAATAGAGGTTGGTTTACTACAATATTTCCTGCACGAACGAGTTTGTCTCTTACTGGCAAGCTGGGGGAATTATTTTTGAACAGGCCACTACCGGGTGTTTACACGATTCAAATATACTTTTATTATTATTATTTTCTCTTTACTTATTTTACTACTACACCTTACACTTTTATTATACATTCTTTTTATTTAAGCTATTATTAAACCTTTTTATTTAAAGTATTTATTATTTATTTTACTTCAAACACTTATAAAATTTGAATTCATTTAAACACACACATATATCTCTTATTATACATAGAATCTTATACTAATCAATAAAATTAAACTTATCTCACAACAATTCAATTTTCTGTACTGTCATATATAATCAGTCAAAACAAAACGCTAATATCATTTTATAGTGGAGAGAAATTTCACATACGAAGAGTTCATTGCTTTAACAATAGCACAAAGGGTCAGCTGTTTTGGGGAGTCTTATTGTTTGCATAGGGTAGTTTAACAAAGTAGGCTGATTCAGACACTCCTAAACACGATTCTTTCCTGTTCTGAATTGTCTGTTATGTGCGCGAGGGGAGTTTTGTATGGGATGCTCAACACGTACAAAGGGTAGAGTTTACATTTCTCGACACGCATTTAACATGAAACAGCTTGTCACTACCGACAGGTTAAAAATGGAATATTTACCAGCGATGACTTGTTTATTACGGCAATGTCCCAATACTAATATTATTATATCTTAATTAAAACTTTACTCATTTATTTGTTCCCGATTTCAGAGTGAATAAATTTATATTCGACAAAGTTACTGTTAATGAATTATAACAATGTACACAATTAATTATTAAAACAACAGCACAATACACAATTCTTTTGTACAAAGCAGAATAGTTCGAAAATTCAGCAGAGTGGCGCAATTTTATATGTGACACTCTGTAAACAATTAACCTCTTTTTTTTTTTACAAGAAAGCAGAGTCGCGCAATTTTGCAACGTCTCCCTTGTTAAGACGTTACAAAAGTTGGGAACCAGTTCAATTTGTTACCTGTTAATTAAACTAGTTGCCGTTGTTAGTAAACCTTACTCACTAACAAATTATAACACATCATTATTTAGGAATTAGTCAAGGATTGCATAAATTTATTCACTCGCTGGGTGTTAGCAAAAACATCTCTTTATTATTATATTTAGATCTCATAGTTTACTTTACTCTTAAAGAAGTACTCTAATAAATTCTGCATTTAATATTTTGAAAATTTTTTACTTCTTATTCTTTTTATCTCAAAAGCATTCAGCTAGATATTGTTTTAAGTACCACGGATCCGGGTCTCAACTTTGTTATGTTTTAATTTATCACAACTTTGACCAAATTACCTGAAGAATAATTTTGGGTGTAAATTTTAGAATTACCTTACACCTAAACATCGTAATGTTATTACTACTTCATTACAGAGATTACAAATATATATATTTCAATCACTTTCTGCTACAGTCCGTTTCTTGATGTATATAATACTATAATACTTATAACTATTTTACCTCAAGATGTATTTTTTCTTTAGGGACATGTTTCGGGAGATCCTGTTCTCCCATCTTCAACCTTCGCCAGGACCAGAAGCAAGATGGCGAAGGTTGAAGATGGGAGAACAGGATCTCCTGAAACATGTCCCTAAAGAAAAAATACATCTTGAGGTAAAATAGTTATAAGTATTATTGTAAAATATATATATATATATATATATATATTGTAACATGACATTTAGAACAACATAATATCTTACCTGATTTAATGAAGACTTTGATTAAGAAGCTAACAAGAAGAACAATATCTTCAAAGATGATAGTGAAGAAGAACGACTAACAATTTCAGACTGACTAGTAAGACAACTGACCGTACCCAAATTAATGATTTAGGCTAAGTGATGCAGATATCTTCAAACCCCAACTATGACAATGAACTTTCAGTATTGACCAAACAAAGATTTATAAGGACAAATGGTTTATGAACCAGGACTATAAAGAAACAAATGGTTTCAGTTGATGTATCATTAAATCCAAATAATCAAAATACAAAGTGAGGGATAATAGACCCAAACATATAATATTATGTAAGAGAAATATTGTTAAATAATTAAGTTAATCAATGTAACAAAAATATAGATACACATGATTATAGATACAAGAACCATACAAAAAGTGTCACATATAGAGTTCATAGAGTTGTCCTGTAAACAACAAATTATAACATGGTCACAATTACATTCATAACAAGAGTAAAACCCAGATAAACAATAAATGTAACCAGGTTATTAGAACTGTGTGTGAGGTAGAGCAACAGTGTTCACTTTATTGTAATTTTTGTAACACAAAACATCAGTAAGTATACGGATGTTTAAACCCATATGAATAGTCAATATGACATGGACAGCGTCAGAATAAGTCATAAATTAGCTGACAAAGGACTAAATAATTAGTATATAATTTGTTTTGTTAAATGTGCATGTTTTATGTTATAGCACAGTGTTTTATATAATAGTATTTGTGTTGTGTTTTTTGTATGTACCAGGGGATACAGTTAGTTTAAAGGAATGCCAATTTTATGATATTAATTCCATTTTTTGTTTATGTTGTGTTAACAAATATACCAATAGAGCTGATATTAAGCCATGGTAAATAAATTAATTGACCAAGCAGAATGGACAATACAAAGATGTTTTGTTAAATGTCAAACACCTATACAGTTTGAGTAGAAAACAACTATTTGTACAAGGAGTTGGTATAATCATAGCCATGTGGACATGAATTTAAATATTAGAATAATATATATTTTGTGTTGTGAAAATGACGTTATATGTTAAACCATTTTGATGAATGTTAGAAGTTAATTTAATTGTTAGAGATGTTAAAACATGGTGATAAAAATAATACCATTACAGAGGCCAGGTGAAACCAAATTTAGTAAATTTTGAACAATTATATTAGAAATTTTGTAAAGCAAATGTGAAAGGGTTGATGTATTTATAGATAATAATGTATACACGGAATATAGAACCAAAATAACACATATCAAGTTATTTAAGAAAATTCCAAATAACAAAATTGTAACATCCATAGTTCTTAAGCAAAAATAGGCATGTTTGGTGTCTAAATATAACACATGTGAAGATCAAAATAATGCTGATAATGGTTTTAAAATCCCATTCAGTATAGAAAAGTTACGTTAGTTTAAAGATTTTGAACAAATTTAGATTCTGAAATAATAAAAGTTTATGACAATGTCTATTCGGATTGGCCAACCAGGTTCCAAGTTTACCCTTAGCAACCAGAAATTTCGGATAAATAAAATGGGACTTCTTTGACAACGATCTTAGCAGATAGACGCGTTCTTAAATCGTCTTACATTATATGTTATAAAGTGTGAAAAAACAATACCAATAGATAAATACTGTTAGAAGTACACTATACAAACATTTTGTAATAACTGAAGACTACCCATTAGATGGATGAGAAGGAATAATCACCAGAAAGAAGATTTGACGTGGACGAGGATCGAGGAGAAGATCTGACGTGTACGTGGGACCTATTTACGACCAAGAAGAGTACAAGAAAAGGATTTGGTGATCTGACATCTCATTATATCGTACTTCAACACATACACTTGTATACACGTATTTTGAGCAATAATCAACTGAATTACAGACACCATATAACACGAACACTAGAAACAACCACTAATAACACCATATAAGACTAACACCTTTTAAACACAACAAGAACTTTTAATTCACATAATAACTATAAAAGCCTGATTTAGACATAACCTTTTTAAAACTGGCAACCACTATACGATTTCTGTGTGTACCTATCACTCTAACGTTGTAATATCCCATGATTGTGAACTTGTATTTTGATTAATAGTGTAATATTTTGTATAATTATAAATCCCCGAACCATATACGCCCTGAGATAATTGATATATTTTAATTTAAAACGTTAACAAAAAGCATTGTTTTGATCTAAGGAAGGAATACTGAACAGCTACTGCTGCCAACTGGTAAAGAAGACTTATATTTTGTACTACAATTGCGATTATTCTGTTTAAAAATTATTAAAACAAGTTAACCAGTGTTTTTTTTTTTTTACGAATAAAGGATTCCACAAGGATATATGTTTGATGATAATTGTGAGTCATTATTATTGCCGTTACATTTAGTAAATAGAATTCACAGGTTGTAGCTGACCCGATAGTTGGCATCGGTGAGTGACGTCATGTAAAAGAAGCAGCTTAGTGGGAGTAAGCGGCAATTTACGAAATCATTCGCCGTTCAACATAATACATTTATAATTTACATCGACGACTCCAGTGCGAGTTTGTCGCTACATCATTTATCCATATTACAAGTCGACATTTCTAACGGACGGTGTATTCAAGTGCACGCTACATAAATACAAGTAAACTGATCCACAATAACATTGTATGTAACGAAATATTCTCTGGTTACAAATAGACGAACCCGAGGTGAGGCTACATCTCGATCGTAAGTAACCCGATTACGAACAATCACCCCTTTTATTATCGTTACAGAATTGGCGCACCAACGTGTGAGGCGTGTAATTTAATATACATTAAATTATTATTAATAGACAAATAAACCGAAATAAACAAGATGAGGAAGCGAGAAGTATCGCGAAAACGAGCGGCCGAAACCGAAAAGGTAGACGAGTTAAATATGGAAGATAAAGAAGCGACACCGGTCGAAGAAGTAGAAGTAATAATGAGAGAGGACCAAGGAGATAAACAAGAACCGGACAAAGTCACAGAGAGCGTTGACCTGAAGAGCATTATGGAATATTTAAAGGAATTAAAAACAGACTATAAACAGTCCAGAGAGGAATTGAAGGAAGATTTCAGCAAGAAAATGGAAGAATTAAGCGAGAAGAGTAATAAGAACTTAGAAAAAATGGAAGAATTAAAACAGGACAATAAACAGTCCATAGAGAACAGTAATAAGAACTTAGAAAAATTGAAGGAAGAATTGAAGGAAGACTTGGGTAAGAAAATAGAGGAATCAAAAACGGAAAATAAACAGTCTACGGAGGAATTAAGCCGAAAATTGGAAGAGACTAATAAGAAAATTGAAGAAAAAATGGGAGAATTGAAAGAGAATAGCAAGAAAATGGAGGAGAAAATTGACGCAAATAACAAAGCATTGAGGGAAGAATTGAAGGAAAATTACCAGGAAATCATGAAGAAATTGGACGAGAACTTTAAGAAAAGGGAGGAAAAGATGGAGGAAATGACCGAAGAAATAAAAAATGATAGCAAACCAGAAACAGAAGAAAAACCAAACGCCAAAACAGAGGATCCAGGAGTAGTATTACCTGAAAAGAAAACTAACGAAAACAAAGAAAATACTAAAGACAAGGAAGTGGAACCAATGAAGAGAAGAAGAACACATCCAAAGAAATTAATGAAAACAAAGGAAGAGATGGAGATGATGAACCAGGGTTTATTTGATGATGATAATATCCATATTACCAACCATGAAGAAATCGTGAGTTCCGGAAATAATGGAAGTAGATTAAGGGTAATCTCAGAGATGGTTTACCAGCAGACAGTAGTTTACCACTGGGAAAGGACCAGAGGTAAACTGAATAAAACATGGGGACTAGATCAGTTTCAGCGCAGGACTGGACAGTGTGTTCCAGAAAGATGGAAGTATGACATCTTACCAGACTGGGATGACGGCACGGATGAATCACCAGAATGTGTTCCATTAGAGTACCATCCAGGACAGTTCCAGTGTACAGGTGCACTAAAATGTATTCCTTCAGGGTGGATGTGTGATGGTGAACCAGATTATGGGGCTTCAGATAAGCAAATAATTAAGAATTCAGATGAAGATCCTCACAGATATTTTTCATGCAATACCACATATGGACCAGAGACGTACTGGTGTATAAAACACTATGATAGAGGGAGCCGAATAAGCTTAGCAGCCAACAAAGGAATAGCGGCTAGAAAAATGAAATACCAGACAAAGGCCAGAGATGTCACTAGTACTGGAACGATGATGAAGACTATGGTCATCCGGACAATGAGAGCAAATGAAGTGACAGACTACGGTTAAGTCTAATACCATACAACTCCACAAAAAGGGACTGATGTTATTATAACCGGCAACGGCGAAAAACCATGTCAAAGAAAAGGAAATTATGAGCAACTGACCGACATAACGACAATTACCAAAAGATCATCAATACTGGGTACAGAAGGACATATGACGATAAGCACTATAATAAGAAGTGTAGAAGTTTATAAAAACCAGAAAATTCTAAAAATATAGTAAGAACAACTTACAACTAATGATTTATGAGAACTAATTTGGAAGTGAAGAATTTATTATTATAAAAACCCCAAAATTCTAAAGAAAGAGTAAGATCAACTTACAACTAATTATTTATGAGAAATAATTTGGAATTGAAGAATTTATTATTATAAAACCACCAAATTCTAAAAATATAGTAAGAACAACTTACAACTAATTATTTATGAGAATTAATTTGGAATTGAAGAATTTATTATTATAAAACCACAAAATTCTAAAAATATAGTAAGAACAACTTACAACTAATTATTTATGAGAATTAATTTAGAAGTGAAGAATTTATTATAGTAAAACCTCAAAACTCAAAGAATATAGTAAGCTCATCTAACCAACTTTGATAATCCAAAATATAACTTTAAATCAAGCCAAATAAACAAATTTGAATATATCAGAATTCAAATGAATAGTAAGGACAACTTACAGTACAGTTTGATAATGTTATAATGAATCAAGCAGATAAACAACTGGGAATAAGTTTCCAAATTCTAAACAAAACAAGCACCTCTTATTAAACACAGATATGAACTCATTATTGGAATATAAAAGAAGGATGCAACATCCATAAATTAGAAGAAACCATAGTGCTATAAAATGAATAAAAAAGGACAAGTGTAGGCAGTCGACGATGAAAATAAGACAAGACTAGAAACAAATTTACTACAAATAACCTATCATGATTGTGAGAGAATCAACAACAACTGAAGATGCAAATACTTGTTATGTTTTAATTTAAATGAAGATAGTGAATGAAAAATGAAGATTAAGCAGTACTGATAAAGAAGAAAGGAAGATAGTACCAATAGAAAATAAAAAATGTTATTAATATTGCCACAAGAAAATAAACATCTGAAAGAATCAATGGAAAGAAATATTTAGATCTGAGAAGTTAGACTGAGTGAACAATCCCAAGAATATATTATATTATTTTATTTATTTTAGTCGTGAATAGACTAGTGATTATTAAATGTGATTGACTGACGAGATAGATCCAGCAATCGATATTATTTATGTATTATGTATTGTAAGGACAGCGGGATATTAGGTCAAGAGAGCCACCCGACTGATTCCAGAATATATGGTGATTAATTTGTTAGGGAAGTAACATGTTCCAGGAATAGAACACTTATAATTAAAGACAAGTATACCAGATCATAATAAGAATAACAAATGATAATATGAAAAAGAAGGTAATTGATAATTTCGACAAAAACAATATTTTATTAAAATGATCAAATTTGGTGGCAGGGTAATATGTAACATGACATTTAGAACAACATAATATCTTACCTGATTTAATGAAGACTTTGATTAAGAAGCTAACAAGAAGAACAATATCTTCAAAGATGATAGTGAAGAAGAACGACTAACAATTTCAGACTGACTAGTAAGACAACTGACCGTACCCAAATTAATGATTTAGGCTAAGTGATGCAGATATCTTCAAACCCCAACTATGACAATGAACTTTCAGTATTGACCAAACAAAGATTTATAAGGACAAATGGTTTATGAACCAGGACTATAAAGAAACAAATGGTTTCAGTTGATGTATCATTAAATCCAAATAATCAAAATACAAAGTGAGGGATAATAGACCCAAACATATAATATTATGTAAGAGAAATATTGTTAAATAATTAAGTTAATCAATGTAACAAAAATATAGATACACATGATTATAGATACAAGAACCATACAAAAAGTGTCACATATAGAGTTCATAGAGTTGTCCTGTAAACAACAAATTATAACATGGTCACAATTACATTCATAACAAGAGTAAAACCCAGATAAACAATAAATGTAACCAGGTTATTAGAACTGTGTGTGAGGTAGAGCAACAGTGTTCACTTTATTGTAATTTTTGTAACACAAAACATCAGTAAGTATACGGATGTTTAAACCCATATGAAAAGTCAATATGACATGGACAGTGTCAGAATAAGTCATAAATTAGCTGACAAAGGACTAAATAATTAGTATATAATTTGTTTTGTTAAATGTGCATGTTTTATGTTATAGCACAGTGTTTTATATAATAGTATTTGTGTTGTGTTTTTTGTATGTACCAGGGGATACAGTTAGTTTAAAGGAATGCCAATTTTATGATATTAATTCCATTTTTTGTTTATGTTGTGTTAACAAATATACCAATAGAGCTGATATTAAGCCATGGTAAATAAATTAATTGACCAAGCAGAATGGACAATACAAAGATGTTTTGTTAAATGTCAAACACCTATACAGTTTGAGTAGAAACAACTATTTGTACAAGGAGTTGGTATAATCATAGCCATGTGGACATGAATTTAAATATTAGAATAATATATATTTTGTGTTGTGAAAATGACGTTATATGTTAAACCATTTTGATGAATGTTAGAAGTTAATTTAATTGTTAGAGATGTTAAAACATGGTGATAAAAATAATACCATTACAGAGGCCAGGTGAAACCAAATTTAGTAAATTTTGAACAATTATATTAGAAATTCTGTAAAGCAAATGTGAAAGGGTTGATGTATTTATAGATAATAATGTATACACGGAATATAGAACCAAAA
Organism: Magicicada septendecula; assembly: GCA_034769895.1. NCBI lineage: Eukaryota > Metazoa > Arthropoda > Insecta > Hemiptera > Cicadidae > Magicicada > Magicicada septendecula. The sequence goes on from CM068375.1 coordinate 103,628,150, forward strand.
TAACACATATCAAGTTATTTAAGAAAATTCCAAATAACAAAATTGTAACATCCATAGTTCTTAAGCAAAAATAGGCATGTTTGGTGTCTAAATATAACACATGTGAAGATCAAAATAATGCTGATAATGGTTTTAAAATCCCATTCAGTATAGAAAAGTTACGTTAGTTTAAAGATTTTGAACAAATTTAGATTCTGAAATAATAAAAGTTTATGACAATGTCTATTCGGATTGACCAACCAGGTTCCAAGTTTACCCTTAGCAACCAGAAATTTCGGATAAATAAAATGGGACTTCTTTGACAACGATCTTAGCAGATAGACGCGTTCTTAAATCGTCTTACATTATATGTTATAAAGTGTGAAAAAACAATACCAATAGATAAATACTGTTAGAAGTACACTATACAAACATTTTGTAATAACTGAAGACTACCCATTAGATGGATGAGAAGGAATAATCACCAGAAAGAAGATTTGACGTGGACGAGGATCGAGGAGAAGATCTGACGTGTACGTGGGACCTATTTACGACCAAGAAGAGTACAAGAAAAGGATTTGGTGATCTGACATCTCATTATATCGTACTTCAACACATACACTTGTATACACGTATTTTAAGCAATAATCAACTGAATTACAGACACCATATAACACGAACACTAGAAACAACCACTAATAACACCATATAAGACTAACACCTTTTAAACACAACAAGAACTTTTAATTCACATAATAACTATAAAAGCCTGATTTAGACATAACCTTTTTAAAACTGGCAACCACTATACGATTTCTGTGTGTACCTATCACTCTAACGTTGTAATATCCCATGATTGTGAACTTGTATTTTGATTAATAGTGTAATATTTTGTATAATTATAAATCCCCGAACCATATACGCCCTGAGATAATTGATATATTTTAATTTAAAACGTTAACAAAAAGCATTGTTTTGATCTAAGGAAGGAATACTGAACAGCTACTGCTGCCAACTGGTAAAGAAGACTTATATTTTGTACTACAATTGCAATTATTCTGTTTAAAAATTATTAAAACAAGTTAACCAGTGTTTTTTTTTTTACGAATAAAGGATTCCACAAGGATATATGTTTGATGATAATTGTGAGTCATTATTATTGCCGTTACATTTAGTAAATAGAATTCACAGGTTGTAGCTGACCCGATAGTTGGCATCGGTGAGTGACGTCACGTAAAAGAAGCAGCTTAGTGGGAGTAAGCGGCAATTTACGAAATCATTCGCCGTTCAACATAATACATTTATAATTTACATCGACGACTCCAGTGCGAGTTTGTCGCTACATCATTTATCCATATTACAAGTCGACATTTCTAACGGACGGTGTATTCAAGTGCACGCTACATAAATACAAGTAAACTGATCCACAATAACATTGTATGTAACGAAATATTCTCTGGTTACAAATAGACGAACCCGAGGTGAGGCTACATCTCGATCGTAAGTAACCCGATTACGAACAATCACCCCTTTTATTATCGTTACAGAATATATATTAATCTTTAAATTATCAAAAGCTCTTTACTGTTCTTTTGATACTTCTCTTGTTGAAACAAATTTTTACAAATGTTATGATTTGATATCACCTGAATATAACATGAGTTTGCTGTGGGGTCCGTGATGGTCATCTTTAGTCGTCTTCTAGGGTGTGATACACGGTTCCTCTTGATGCTCCATTAGGTTGATTGTTTCCGAAAGGTAGTCTCGTTCTAGACGATTGGATTTTGGTACTAGAAGTTCATACGGTTGTTGTTTGTGTTTTCTTCTTCTGGAGTCGGTTGTTCACATTTTACATTTTAATTACAGTTCTTATTTTAGCAGCACTAAAATCTGGTAAGAAACATATCTTACAACTTACAGTTTGTTAAGAGATGTGTCGGCTAATTTTCCCTTTTTTTTTACATATTTCTTCACTCACTACATTATATTTTTTTTTATTATTATTATAATTATTTCCACGCTACATTGGGTCAAATCGAAATCACTACAAACTTGGTTGAATAGTTTTTAACGGTATACACCTACGTGTATATTGTTTGACAACACAGTAGCGACATCCTTACATGTCGAAGTTTCTCCGGCGAATGTGGGCATTGTTTAGCGGCGAGGGGTCTGTAGGCTGGCGCGGTTTTATGCGCTGAGAAAATAGTTCGTTCTTTTAAGTAGTATTAATTATTCATTAATTAAATCGTAATACTTTGTTACCTTTTGGTTATGAATTAGGAATTTCCTTATTTATTTAGTACGTCTTTTATTTAATTAACGGAATTATTATTTTTAGCTAAATAACACCGTGCTTTGCGTGTTGGTACGGGAAAATTTGCACGTTGATGCAGGAATCTAGGTACAGGTAAGGGGTGGATAATACAAGAGTATTACTTACTTGTTATAAAAGCAAAAATTTCATTTGTGCTATTTAAACATTTTTTTAAATCATCACAAAATGAGAATATATTTTTAAATTTTTTTTATCTGTTTGGGTTTTGATGTAATTAATTTTTAAAATTTAGAAAAAATACAGTTTTTCGGCTTTCACAGACTTTTTAATTCTTGAATAACTCAAGTTCTATAAGGCCTAGAGACTTGCTTACCCTTCATTTTGAAGAGAATCTTACAAGGTTTAATTTGATATGCTACTTGACTATGTTTGGTGGATTTTGTTTTTTATCCAAAAAACATTTTTACATACATTTTTGAGTGCTTTTTAAAAAAATAGAAAAAATATATGTTTCTTGTAATATTATAAGCTATAAATCCTGAAACTTTTACAGTGGGATCTCAATGGGATCAGGAGTTATGACAAAAACCTTAAAGTAATGTACAATGCATCTACAGGCTAATAATTTTTGTTTTGTGTTTACACGGTAACAGACAATTTGTAAAATCTACATTTTTTGTTACCGACATCATACTAATACATAGTCAATCATCATAACAAGGAAAGTTACATACCTGGTTTTACATGATAAAAATAATAAGTTTTTTTTCTTGGTTAGCACCCCGAATAGATCTTAGTTCTTCTTTAATTTAACAGATAATTTCTTGTTTGCCTTTTTAGTTTCTAAGTCTGTAAGGAGATAAACTCTTCCTGTTGCTGTTGTAGGATCAACTTTTGTTAAAACCTCACTTTTGTGCGCAACTAATATGTCAGTAAATTGTGGGTATTTGAAAGATGGAGAAGGGCCATGTGGTTCCAAAAAACTTATTTTTACTTCATCTCCTTCTACTCCTAGCACACAACCTAACCACCACTTGTCCGAGTATTGGCATGTGACAAAGCCAACAATGTCATTAGTGTCCAAATCAGCATCAGTGTCGTCAGCTGAAACTATTTCTACACTTGATACCTCTGAAAATAAGTGGCTTTTCACTAAAACTCTAGTCTCACTCACAGGAGTGTAACTGTGAAACTGCTGAGTGCCCTTTATTGTTGTTGCTGCTTCAAACTGTCTCTTCAAGGTCTGTTCCTCTGCCTCATGTTCGTCTTTAGTGGAATACAAAAAACTGATGTTGTCACTATTGGCTTTAGCCTAGTCATAAAGTTGACAAGGGGTCATGATATGTTCACTGTAAACCATACGTAGACTGGCCAATGCTGCTAAACGTTTTACAGTTCCTCCTACACCGTCACATGCATTCTTTCCATGTGACGATGCAAAAAAGTTCCATTCAGCCTTAATTCCAAAATCGTTCTCATGATGGCAGAGATTGAGGAAGTTGGATTTGTTTTTGTACTGTGATGCTGCTCCATCTGAAAAATAATGGAGCTTTTCGGGCTTATGAGGCAGGTTCTGTTTAAGAAAGTCAATCATGAGGTGTTGAAATAAATGAACAGCAATGGTATCGTGTCATACAATCAGAAATGATAACTAAGCTAAGGTTTGCCAGCTTTTTGCTTTCCTCATCCATGTAGTATATAACAAACGGATGTATTGTTGCTTGAGCATTATTCTAGTGAAAGCCTTGTGCAGCATCTTGAAGTACAAATGCATAATTTTCAGCAAAATCACAAAGCACAATGCACTGGTTTTGAGGTAGATTTTCTTTTAAGTGTCGCAAGTACGAAGACTGTTGAGTAGCAATGAAATAGTGTCTTAAGAGTTTTGGCAAACTCTGAAACAAATAATCCACAAACTCTTCTGTTGGTTGTGTAACAGTTTCCAGGACACACTTGTCAATCTGCATCCATTGTTTGAAACTCATATTTTCAATGCTATTTAGCTCAAAAGCTTCTTCAAACCTAGCCTTCAAATCGTCACTTCCTGGGCAATTAACACAATTTGCAAAATAACACATGTTGGAGTTTTGCAAATTATATTGCTTGTTACATCTTTGTATGTTTTAATAGGGAGCTCACCATTTGTTAATTCAGGTATTTTACACTGAGCCATCATTAATTTGGCATTCTGATGTATTGTGCAAACGCACACAGTATGTGTCCCACTGGAACCAGGAAGAACACAATGCTTGGAATGAAGCTCACAAAATTTAGTAAATCCAATTTTCTGATCTGGGTAATGCTCCTTGCATAGTACATAGTACTTGCTTCTCTTGATGTACTTAGAATTAAATACTTTTGCACATGTACACGTTTGCCATATTTTTTCACCGAAAAGTCTTTTTTACCTGGCATTTGATGACTAACTTCATCATTTCAATAGAAGTCCTTGACTAAGGCCACCATTGCAGGGTCCAATGTTCTTCCAGGCTTTGGGTCTGGGGATGACATAACACCTTTTCCATGTAACAGTTTTTTTTGCCTTTCTAACCGTAAAGTTAGACACTCCAAATTCAGTTTCAATTGTTTTTAGAGTCCAGCACACTTTTGTCTGTAGTAGTGTTGAACTTTTCTTTTAATATTAATAACTTCACTGTCATTATTTTTTATGGCAACAGAGTCAGAGGTACCAGGACTTAAATTTAGAACTTTTGTTTGGAAAGCTTCAGTCACTTTTTTGATATTTTCATCTGGGTATTTTTTTTCACTTAAACGTTTTCTTTTTTTGGCTAAATATCACTATAGTATTGACGACTCGGAACACTAAGTTTTTTATAAGTAAAAACGTAAAGTTTTACCTTACAGCCTAAACCGGCTTTCACCTTTAGAAGGCTTCATCAGAGGCTGCCATAGGTAGCGTTGTCCGTCTTGTTGTTGGCGACGGGATAGTTATTCGAAAGATTGAAGCTGTGTGTGTGTGGTGAGATGTGTTCGAATAATGCGTGCGATTTGAATTGTGTCTGTTCGTTTAGGATGTTGTTTTTATTTGTTTGTATATTTCTAATTGTTCTAGAGTGTCTAGTTTTCGGCCTTTTGTGTGTACGTGTAGAATGTTCATGTTATTGTCGATGTTTTTATATGTGTGGTCTGCTTCAATGAGGTGGTTTGCAAAGGTAGATTCTGTAGTGGTGTGGAGTGCTTTTGTGTGTTCAATGTATCTCTGTCTGAAGCTACGTCCTGTCTGGCCTATGTAGAATTTATTGCAATTTGAGCAATTTAGCTTGTATACACCAGGTAGATCGAATTTGTTTTGTGCTTTGGGCATGCGTTTTGATAGTGTGTGTTCTGTTTTGTTAGTAGTTTTGTAAGCGATTCTGTATCCTGCTTTTTTGAATTTGTGGGCAATTTTTTCAGTTTGTTTGTTGATGTATGTTAGTGTTACGAATTTGTTGTTTTCTGTCTTTGTCTGTTGTTTGTTTTGTGTTTTGTGTAGGAGTTTACTGACTATTGTTCTGTCATAACCGTCAGATTCTGCTAGATATTTTATCGTGTTTAGTTCGTCTTTGTAGTCTATTTCATCTAAGGGGATGTTGTTAAGTCTATGTATCATGGTTCTAAAAGCAGCTAGTTTGTGTTGTATTAAGTGATTGGAGGTGTTGTGTATTAGTGTGTCAGTTGTAGTTGGTTTTCTGTATATACTGAATTTGTGCCTGTGTTCTAGTTTTGTGATGGAGAGGTCTAAGAAGTTTATGGTATTGTTGTGTTCGTATTCGGCAGTGAAGGTTATGTTTTTATGTATTTTGTTTATGTGCGTTAGTAACTGTTTGCATTGTCTTTTGTTTCCCCTGTATAGTATTAGAATGTCATCAACGTATCTGTGCCAATATAGTATTTTATGTGAGTGTCTGTCATTGTTTGTGAGTATTTTTGTTTTTTTCTAAGTGTTGGAGGAAGACTTCTGCTAGAATGCTGGATATGGGGGAGCCCATGGGTAGGCCATCGTTCTGTGTGTAGTATTTATTGTTATAAGTAAAGTAGTTTTGTTTTGTGATAATGTTCAGAGTTTCTGTTATTTCATTGATAAGTTCGTTTGGTGTGTTGTTCTGTTTGAGTTTGTTTTGTAGGATGGTGATTGTTTCAGAGATTGGGATGTATCAGAGATAGTTTTTATTGGCGTTTCATCTATAGCAGGAAGACTTTTGTTTAAGGCTTCAATTGCCTCTACTTTCTCTGGAGTTGAACATGTGTTTTGAACTTGTACTTCAGGAACATTCAAATCATACTGAGATTCTGAGCTGTCCGAATGCAATTCTTCTTGCTCAGTTGGAATTTCTAATAGCTTTAAAACAGCATTACGACAACCACAACATATCTTGTCGCCTTCACGTAAATTGGCATTACATTGTAAAACATTTTCATTCACAGGTCTCAAGCTATTTTTGTAGTAATAATGACCAGCCTTTTTAAACGGATTACAACAATATACTGAAAAATGTTTTGTTTGACTGGGTTCACCCATATTGTTATCACAGGAGAACACTTCTTTCACATCCACTAAAAAAGTAATAATGTATAAAAATCATACTTTTATGCAAAACACTTTTTAAGTCACTTCCAACAACTAACTGTTCACTCACTGAGATCTTAAAAGAAACTAAGCAAAAACTGAGCTAGAGTGGGTATGAGTCACCTCCTGTAAGAACATGAATCAGACAAGTCTGTACAGGCTTTCTGTGCTGTGCCAGAACACCTGTAATTGACAGATATTTTATTCACAATGACTTTAAAAAAGTTATGGCTTGATTATTTGTTTGTAGGTTTAGTAAACCTCTATTATAATCCCTACTGTAAATTGGTTACCTTAGAGCCTATGTATATTTTTTACCTTTAAACAAAATTTAAGATTGATTGGAATCTAGCCCTTACCTTAAAACATTGTCATATGTTTTTTGGCATAACTCCTGATCCCATTGAGATCCCACTTTAAAAGTTTCAGGATCTTTATAATATTAGAAGAAACATATTATTTCAAATTTTTTTTAAAATACTATTTCAAAAATGTATATAAATGTTTTTTGGAAAAAAAAATCACCAAACATAGTTAAGTAGCATATAAAATTAATCCTTGTAAGATTCTCTTTAAAATGAGGGTTCAAGCAAGTCTCTAAGCCTTATAGAACTTGAGTTATTCAAGAATTAACAAGTTTGTGAAAGCCGAAAAACGGTATTTTTTCTAAAATTAATTTTATCTGTTAATTAATTAATCTATTTTAAAATTAATTTTAAAAATTAATTACATCAAAACCCAAACACATAAAAAAATCTAAAAATACATTCTCATTTCTATCATACGGGAGAATGATTCCTGAAAGTTTCATTGAAATCTGAAATGGTCAGGTTGAGTGACAGGTTGATTTGGCATGGAATGACCCTTTTGTTATTAAAAAAAATTACTTCATGATTTATTTTCACAGCTAACTTTAAAATTATACAGTAAAACTTCTTTTACACACTTTGCACTTATACATTTTTCACATTTACTCATTTTTTCTCCACGGTCACGGCAAAATTCTTATTCTTCCTGTGTTATTTTATTCAATTACACATTTTTCGTTTATTCATTGTTTTAGACTTACGCGATCACATTCTTAAGTTCTTGCAGATATGGAATTTCATTTATACATTTAAATATGTACTCTGATTTATGTCGCCAATATTACACAATGAATGTCCGAATGCAAATATTTTGGGACAACTGTACATTCCTAGGGAATCATCAATTAGTGCTGTTTGCCTGAGTTAGCAGTTGCTGAGTAATCTTTGAGATAGGTCAAGATTCCTAGAAACACACTGTATTTGCTCACTGCTCGTAAAGCTCCATCGCTTCATAAACATTTTGTTTGGTGAGAAATTAAAACATTTTGAAAATAGTGAAGGAAAGCAGGAATAACTAGCAAGCAGACATTGCCAAAGAGTTAGAGATTGCTCTGTCGACGTTAAATTCAATTGTGGCTAAAGCAACCAAAATTGAAGAAAGTGTTTGTGTGTTTGGTGTTTCTAGTAATAAATGAACATGTATTCAAGGCAGAAAATATGAATGTTTGGAAGATTGTCTGTTATAGTGGTCCCAGCAGCTTATCAGCGGGCCAGTAGTTTACGAAAAAGCAAATGAAATGACAGCCAGGTTTGGTGTTAAAGATAAGGCATGGGATTGGCAGCAAAAGCGTGCATGGTGAGAGTATTCTAAGAGTGTAGACGTTAATACAGTGCGAGAGTGAAAAGAAACCCATTTGAGGGAACTAACGTCTCAGTATGCTCCCAAAGACATATTCAATGCTGATGTAACAGGCCTTTTCTTAATTTACTTCCTGACCGCACAGTGGTTTTCAAAGGGGACAACTGTCATGGTGGGAAGCAGAGAAAACAACGTATAACAGTGTAATTGTCCGCAAACAGTGACTGAAGTGAAAAACTGCTTTCCCTAACTGTAGGGAAATTTGCAAGACTGGTGTTTAAAAAATGTTGCAATGCTCCCTACAAAATATGGTAACAACAATAAGTTGTGGATCATGACAAAACTGTCTGAAGACTGGCTGTGAGGCATCAATGCAAGACTGTGTGCAAAAGTTAAAAAAATCCTTCTGTTTGTGAACAGATGGACAGCATACCCTCCTGATACATCACACCTGAAGAACGTGAGTGGAATTTTTTCCTGCAAATTGCACATGCGAACTGCAGCCACTGGACCTAGGAATAATCTGCAATTTTAAACTGTATTACCGCAAGATGCTGGTACAGCATGCCATCCACTGTGTAGATGCTGCAAAGAAAGATGAAATGAAAATTCACATTTTTTGCAGGTAATGTTTTTTCATGACTTTTATAACTTGTAACTAGTGAAAGCAATACTGTTCCATACAATTCTACACAATGTTCTGCCAGTATTTGAAATACATACTGCTTCATAAATAACAAATAGATTTAAATGACAAAATACCAGTTATGTTCAGAAAGATTAAAAGTTCTTACACCAGGAGAGGAGTAGTGGATTTTTTAAATCTTAGTATTCTTTTACAATGACCCTGTATTTTCTATAGTGATTTCTGGTATTACTTTAAAACTTGAAATTGATTTCTATATATACCAGGTACAACCAATGCAGTAATCCACATGTAAAATTACTTATAGGCATAGGGCTATCTAAACAAATTACAGTACAGGCCTAATAAAATTCTATTTTTTCACAAATTCTTAATGGTTTCCTCTCTTCTAACAGGCAATGCATTATACTGCAGCTGCATGTCATGAAGGTGCTAGACTGGAGGCAAAGATACACAAAGTCCACATAATGGAGGAATTATGTGGTTAAGTACTATCCTATATAGAAAACTGGAAAAGAATTTCTGAGGAATGGAATCACTGGAAAATGACAGGGGAGGAATTTGCTATGCAACGGTTAGACAACTGCTGATGAAAATGATAAAAAAATCTGACTTCATACATGTTATTTTTTAAACTGTCTTCAGCCTACTTGTTACTCTGCCATGATGGTTCAGCAATACTGGTGCTATACACTGCAGGTTGATCAGTGACGTGGCGTGGGAAAGTCTGATATGTTACCGGTTTTTATTGTTATAGTTAAGCCTATATTAGGTAAATGTTACAATAAATTAAATTACAAGTTTTGTTTACTTACCGGCACCTTCCAGTGATAGGTTGCTTGTATTGCAACTCGATTTGGTGGTTCTTCTCTAAAAAAATGTTTATAATGGAGTCATAAAATGTAGGCATTTTCTTCAAATTTTGTAGAAAAGATTTTTCTATAGTAATAAGAGCTAGACCAGACAATCCCTTCTGGCCCTGAGTGTTCCACTGGTAAGTATGTATACGGTGAAGGGCTGAAAACGATTGTTCTGCAGCTGCACTTGTTACGGGAATAGTAAGAATCAAGGCACACAATTTTGTAACTTCCGATAACGCTTGAGTGAGTCCACTGACATGCAAGTATAGATTTAGATTGTACACTGACTTGGCCTTAAATTCGGAGGAATCGTATACATACAAAAGTTCATTTTTTAAACGCACTGCATTAAAAAATTTGCCGAAAGTTTTTATTAACACGTTAAATGCTTTATCTGGAAAATTTTTAGTAAAATCTGCATACTTTTCGGAATCCAATAACACAACAAAATCTAGTTTGTCAATATCAGAAAATTTAATAGTAAAGTGGCCCTTCAGTGTGTCAATTATTTCAAAGAATACCCGTCTGTAGGAAGCTTTCCTACCAGAAGCAATGTCATTTAATCTAAGTCTCTTTGGATATGGTGTTTCTTCCAGTTCACTTAAATTTTCTATTTTTTGCCATACTTCATTAAAACTATCACGTAATGTTGTGAGGTCATTTAGAAAGTCACCGATTTTCTTTTTGCAATATCCCACATCAGATATTTTTTGCTGTAAAATGTTGAACAAAACATCAGATTTTGGAAGTATAGCACAAAACACTTCAAGTAAAAAATTAAAATCAAAACTAATAAGTTTCTGATAATAACCTACTGCAGAAGCTCGTGTTTCCACATCCCACTCCTCACTGTCTTCTCCCATTAACTTGAAAAGTTTCAACAGTTCCAGTTTGCAATTAAAAATCACATCAATCATCTTGCTTTTGTAATTCCACCTGGTATTAGACACTACCGGGAGATGCTTTTTGACTTGACGATCAAGAGCATCAGTTCTACTGGAAGATTTTGTGAAAAATGAAGAAAATTCTGACACCGTTTGAAAAAATACTTTACATTCTTTTATACAGTCAGTGGATTTTTGTAAAACTAGATTAAGGCTATGAGCATAGCAATGGACAAATAACACTTCTGTTTCTAAATACCTTTCTTTAACGAGAGTTTGAAGTCCACTTATTGAACCAGACATTACAGGTGCACCATCGTAAGTCTGTGCGACTATTTTTTCACTGCATTGAAATTGGTCTAAAGTGTCAAATAGAATAGCAGATAACCGAGCAGCGGTCCGGTCGCTGCTGACATCTGTAAATGCTAAAAATCTTTCCTCAACTTTTCCTTCGGAAGTTACATAACGGAAAACGGTTGACAGTTGGGATTTAGTCGAAACATCACTTGCTTCGTCCATAATTACAGAAACAAAATTAGAACCCTTCACTTCTTCTTTAATTCTGTTTATCAAAAACTGAGAAATGCACTCAATAATATCATTTTGAACATCATTAGAAGTTCCAGAAAATACAGTTGCAGTTTGTAAATGATGGTGTAATTTATCGTCGGTTTCAGCGAGTAAATGTAATAACTCTACATAATTTCCCCTATTAACTGAATTATCGGGTTCATCATTACCTCTAAATGGCAATTCTTGTTGTGCTAAAAAACATGAAGCACTTATTAGACGTTCTAAAATATATCTGTTACGTTTGACATTTTCATTATATTTATCTGTCACTTGTTTAAATGCATTACTCAATGAAAAATCAATTCTTGTGTTGCCAAATTTTGCCAAAGCACAAACTGAAGAGATATGATTTTTTGAATTCTCGTGACGACTACGGACAGTTCGAAAATTATCCATGTTTCCGACACCAGCACTATTCCATGCAGTTTTTTCTGTTGAAAACAAAATACATGGCCAACAGAATAATTTCAGCAATTTTGCACACCCACAGAGCCAAGGGAATTCAGTATACCATGCAGAATTAAAACGCCGATTATAACCGCCAGATGATTTCGATTTTAAATTCAAATCGGGAGTAGGCCTGCCTTTAGTAATTACATTTCTCTTGTCCATAAAAGTATGTGAACCAAAAGATTTTGTCAATAAATTTTCTATAATGCAATTGCATTCAGATTCAGAGACACAAAGGGAAATTCCTGATTTGGTGGAAACAGACGCCATTATATTTAAAGCAATCACACCACACACCATAAGACATAAACCGAAACACTAAAAACACTGGTTAATCATACCACATTTATCACAAAAACTAAATAAATCAGAACAGAAATGATAAACTATTGAGTACAATTTCCTTAAACTGTAGTGCAGAAAATGCGAACTGTTAACAGAGTTTCTACAGCGTAGTAACAACACAACTGACAATTTTGCCGGTTATGTCACCGACAACAGCAGAGACATATGTCTGCAATCCCCCTCTCCTGGTTGAGCCAATGCTAGACACCAAGGTCAATGAACTTTACATGCTGAACTTGGCCAGCAGCAAACACTAGTCGAAGATGACCAGCAGTTTTGAATTAGAGTAATGCAATGCAATCATCGGCAATCACCAACTTGATTTGAAATTCACTAACACTTAATATAACAGTAGTATTCTCTCCTCTTTAATATAAATAATTCTATTCTCTTTAATTTTAATTTTTGTACTGTCACTTCAGGCAACAACGGCTACATTGACGCCACTCTACTGAAGTTGAACCATCTGTTGGACATCAGTATATTGCACGCCTTCCTCATCATCTGTAATTTAACAAACATTAATGACTTGATTAACAATACTATATTTGGTAAACAAAAATAACAATTATTTTTGTATGCAAACAATAAAACTATAGTGAATCTAGTTCGTAAACATAAACATAAGACTGCATGATTTCAACATCAGTAATGATCTGTGAAATGAAGTTTTTTCACAACGTTCTTTGACCTCCCTGCACACAGAGCTTGATGTTCGTTATCAGATGATCACACATTTTGTTGCAATGTGGTGACAAACTTTGCAGGCAAGTTCTGTATAACAAACCTTAAGCTTTGCAAACATAGGGAATTGTTTGCCAGCAGTCTTCATAAATTATTTCATGAATGTTGGCGATGTTACATTAGTGGTGTCAGTTGCCATCTTCATCAGTGGATGTTCTGCCCTTTTTAAAATGATTAAACTACTTTTAGGTTTGAATATGACCCTAACATCACTGCCAGATGTGTCTCTGATATATCTCTGCTGCTATCTTTGTAAGTTTAAAAAAAAATTAAAATAAACTCTTTGGTCATTCAGTTTAGACAGTTTGGCAGCTGCAAAACACCACAAAATTAACCTCACACAGATGGATAATGTAAAAAAAAAAAAAATCAGTTGTCCATGGCAACAATTTCAACTACACTGGTTCTCTAGTGGTACAGGTTGAGGCACCTACTAGAACAATTTTGTACCCCTCTCCGTTTAAGTAGGACATTCAGTATCAGGAAATTCTGAGTGGCATAATTAATTATAATTTATATTATTTATAATGTATATTATATTTATATTTTATAAATATAATAATTTTATATTTTATAATAATAAAATATAAATTCACAGAATCACTTATGGGATCATCAGAGATAATGTTTCAATGTTAACAGTGTGATGGTACAAACCGGGTCCACAGGTAAAAAGGGGTTTTTAATCATGTCAAAATTAAGAAATAAAACCATTTTAAGAGAACAGTGGCTAAATGCGACGTAAGAAACCTGGGTGTGGATTATAAACAAGTGAGGCGACGTCTATTTTTAACTGTGTCTAGCCAGAGTGGAGCCGATCTAACCCTACAGGGGCACCAATATTGTAATTATCGACTGACGCCACAAAAACATCATGGGCCAAGCCTTTGTTTAGCTAACCTTGGAATGTGTGTTGGGCATCACCAAGCCTTGGAAATTGCCAGCGTGGAACGTCTAGTGTGGAGGGAGTATCACATGACACACGAATATATACTCGACGCAGCCAGAGGCAATCGCCCTGTTTCGACCAACATCTTATCCCGGCCGGGTGTATTTAATCTAAGTCTGCGGACAAACCTTATTTTTGAACTCTAAACAGCAAAAAATGTAATTAAACAAGCAAATTCAGTGTCAACGAGTGTCGACAGTGAATGACAAAGAAATTAAATCCTTAAAAGCAATTTCGGACAGTTTTAACGAGTGTACGAGGAAAGTGCGTACCAGGAAGGATGTGTCACGAGGAGTAACGAAAGTCAGATAAGCACAGAGAAACAGATCGATCAGCCCACAATTAATTCTTCTATCATTCAGAAAATTACCTTTTAAAAATGAGATCTCAAATCTAGAAAGGGGTGGAGAGAGAGAGAGAGAGAGAGAGAGAGAGAGAGAGAGAGAGAGAGAGAGAGAGAGAGAGAGAGAGAGAGAGAGAGAGAGAGAGAGAGAGAGAGAATGTATAGTACTGGTTAGTCCTTAAGTAGTAAATAAGTTTTATTTAGATTATAATAATTAAGTTTCTGTAGTAAAATCATTTGTTTTATCACCCATAAGTGGGGTAATATTGGCCGTTTATAACAAAGAAATGAGAATAAAAAATGTCTATTTCACAATGACCACGTGTTAGTGTAAATTATTAAGTTGCTACCTCAGTCTGTTTGCGCCATTCAACACTCGCTTAACGAATTCTGGAGTTTCTGGATACAGGGAATCAAAAAGGTAGGTGAGACGACAAGGTAGGTGGTAGTTTGTAAGGTTACAATTGGTGCCATGACCAGGATTTTCGCGTAAAGTTTGCGTGGAATAAGCCTGAATTGAATGAACGGAAACAGATGGAGAAAAGGCAGAAATTAAAATTTTAGATTAAGACGTACAAAATAACACGTGGTCAGAAAAAAAATGTGTTGTTTAGAAAGATAAACACTCATATTTATCTCAATATTAAATTAAACTGCAATAGATATTTTAATTAAAAAATAAGTAAAACATGGAGAGTAATGATGAGGGAGTCAGCTTGGCTGACTTAACCGTCATTAACAAAATAGAAACACAATCAACTACTGTAGTAAATACAGAGAGTAGTTTTACCGAATCTAATATAATGGATGACATTGTAATTCAGTCAACGCCAATCCAAAGTAAGAAATCATCTGATAAGCATAATATAAATAGTAACACCGTAATGGAGTATACTCCCGTAACAACTAAAATAAAAGAAAAAGAATGGTCAATGACTGATATAATGAATTTCATGAGCAGTAATTTCATTGAAGTAAAAAGTAATTTCACTGCACAAAGTGTAAAGTTCAATGAACTAAGTAGGGATATGAATAATCGATTTAATGTTAACGATGTTAAATTAAATGAACAAAACAGTAAATTAAATGAACAAAACAGTAAATTTGATGAAGTAAATGTTAAATTAAATGAACAGAATAACAGATTCAATGAACTAAGCAGTAATATTAACGAAGTAAATACTCGATTCAATGGAGTAAAGAGTGAGATCATAAACAAAATTAATGAACAGTTCCACACAATTAAGGAACAGGTAATAGTCAGTAAAAGACAAATTCAATGAACAAATTAATGAGATTAACAAAAATTTAGAAAGTAAATGAATACAACAATGACATGGAATGTAAAATAAATTAATGTAAACAAAACACTGTAGTTCAGATTGAAGAAATAAGTAAGAATGTTCAATTTTATGAAAACAATACTAAACTTAAATTTAATGCAATAAAGAATAAGTACAACTTAGAGATACAGTCAATACAAGAGAACGTGAATGTTATGAACAAACATAGCATTCAGTTCGAAGGTATTAACAATAACATTAATGTCAATAGAACAAAGTACTATCGAGGTTAAAGAATTGCACGTGGCAATAAGTCAGAAAGTAAACAATATTACGGAACGAGTAATAGTTACTTGGGATGTAAATAATGACACTGAACTAGAACCATTTAGATGCGACAATCGGGGGGTGCACCCTATGCAATTTCTAAATCGGGTACGTGAATGTAACCGATTTAACAATAACAGTTGGGAAGTACAGTTACCGGTACTTAAAATTATCAAATGTTTTAAAAGGAGTTCCGCGATATGGGCGGAGGTTCATAAAACAGAATGGGAGAGTTACAAAAAGTTTGAACGAGGTTTCCGAGAAAAATATTGGTCGGGAGAGGATCAGGAAGTGTTGAGAAGTAAGATAATGGGAACGGGGAATTTTGGAATGTATAGTAACAACGTGACCCTCTATGTTATGAGGATTTTTAATGAAGTTAAATACCTTGAATCTCCACTACCATTTATAGTGCGGTAAACGAAGACAAAATTTTTGCAAAATCTTGCAAAAATTAGAATAAGCATGAAAATTTGGATTTAGGTAGTTAAAGGTGTATAATTGAAAATGAGAAAAACTTACCATCGCTATGGCACCCGTGGTTCAAGAAAATTTTGAGAAAAGTTTTGAATCTCGGTTTTTGTTATGTAATTGTTTAAATAATGAAAATACAGCAAAATGTTTAAATTCAATGTGTAGCTTATGATTTTATCTACAAAATTCGTCTAAACAATTTTTTGATATCTAAATTAGTTACCGAGATATAACCGATTTTCTACGTACTTCCGCCGCGCGTCCGAATTTTGAGTGTTCGTTTTTCTGTTGTAGTCATTTAAAAAATTGAAATAGCGAAAAATGTTTGAAATGAATGTTGTAGTTCGTGATTTTCTCTACAAAATTGGTTAAATATATTTTTTGATATCTTCATGCGTTACAGAGATAATGCCAATTTTCCACTTACACCTCTCGTACAATGACATTATTTTTCGGTATTTTTGGTATATAGCTTCTACAAAATGAAAATTTAGAAAAAAAAAAGAAACTTACCGTAGTAGCTCATAATTTTATCTACAAAATTAGTGTAAACAATTTTTCGATATCTAAATTAGTTACCGAGATATTACCGATTTTCCACATACTTTCGCTGCGCGTCCGAATTTTGAGTGTTCGTTTTTCTGTTGTAGTCATTTAAAAAATGGTATTAGCGAAAAATGTTTTACGTGAATGTTGTAGTTCGTGATTTTCTCTTTTATTTTTTATAAATTTTTAGTAGATACATAATTATTATTAAGTTAAAGTTTATTTTTTGTTGAACACGCCGAAAATATATTTACTATCATAGCACTGCTTATTTCAATAAATTTCGTAAATTACTTACCAGGTGTGTGTGTGTGTGTGTGTGTGCACGTGCGCGCGTGTGTGTACTTTATTATGATATTATGCATGCATGAAGGGCTTTGAAATACATGTAGACGACAAAAATAAAATTGAAAAAGGTAAAATTTTTTTATTTATCTCATTATACAAAACAATCATTTAATATAAAATACTATCGTCACAGCTCATAATTGTATCCGAAATCTGTTGTTCTTCATCTTCATCTGATGTAAAAGATATTTCTGAATCAACTTCACTGTCACTAAAGTTATTGATAGTGTTGTTAACTTCGATCTCTTGATCATTTGAAATATTAACATCATCTTCATGATCATAATGTATGTCATCTTCTTTTCTGTAATTTGTACAGTTTCCAGTTTGACAGTGTCCACATGCAGCTGAACAAGGTAACCCAGATTTTCTACAACTACAAACTTTTTTACATCCGGTTTTGCAGTTGCAGAACATCATGTTTAACATTTCTGGCGGAGCAGCCTCTTGAGTCATTTTTATTGGAAGTAAAATACCTTCTTTTTTCCAACCCCAACCTTCAGGTGAAATTTTTGAAGATAGCCAGAGTTGAATCTGGTAATATACTCTAAAGAAATGTTGTCGAGCAGCGTCGGATGTTGGTGGAAGAGTTGACAAATTTACAGCTTTCTTTTTTAAAACTGATTTACAAAACATTATGTAGCGTAGTTCATTGATGCACTTTATATTTTTAGGAGCTTTGTACAAGTGTAAAAGGCATATAATGCCATTTTCAAAAATATCCTTTTTATTTGCATTTTCATGGTAGAAATAATGAATAGCAGCATCTTTCAATTTTTCGACGTATTTTTTCAAAATAATTAAATACACTTTTCTTCCCTTTATTATAAAAACATGATGTCGTGTCACATCCTGTCATGGCATGTAAAAATAAAATATTCTCCTTACAAAACGGGTAATTGTCAAAACTTTTCGATGAATACAGTGTATTTTCTTCGTTTTGCTTTCCTAATTTCAGAAAATAAACTTGTTCGTTGCTGACAGTTAGTGCGATTAATAAAACTAAAACGTCTGTATCTTCAGAAACAATAACTGCACGTTGACATGAAACTGCGAGGGCTGTTTTAGCAATCAGTAGATCTGCATCGTCTTCGGCTTGCTTCACAATAATATTATTTTTTTGTAGAGCTTGTGTTAAAAAGATTATGAATCTTGTTTTGTTCTTAATATTCCCAAAAAATTTGTCTTGTTGAACAGTTGTGGCCATGTTTTCAGTAAAAAGAATATCAGTACTGGAAGCAATATTTGAGCGTCGAAAACGTTCAGCAGACTTACTGCTTGAAATGTTAAAATTGTAACCATCAAATACCACAACTATATCATTTCCAAAATGATTTTTCAAATAAGATATATACTTATTTAATATATCTTGGAGCAAATTATTTTGAGACCATCGAACTCGATGGAGAAGCATTCCACCATCTATCACAAATACACATTCATTAGGGTACATATCATTGTTTCGGTTTGAAATAAATCGAATATCTTTATTTAGGTGTTTTTCGCATTAACCCTTCTGATTCACTAAAAATGGACATTGGATATGGAGCTAGTTCGTATTGAAGATAGTCTTAGTTGCTTATCATTGTATTTTATGACATTCATCCTTTGGAATAGTAAATTAGGGTCTATTGGTACAACAATGTTGTCTTTACTTTTAATACTGCTATTAATGGCACTCAATGGTAGGACTCGCTTGCTTCTTGACATTTTAATGGTGGAAAAGCTATTTCCAACCATTTCTTCCACACCTTTTTTCCCAATTTCAAAACAGTCATGACAATTAATATGTTCTCCACCAGTTATGCCTGTAGATATTGACGTGATAGAAGTATTTTGTGGAAATGGATCATGCTCCTTAAACCACTGAAAAATTTGTAAAATGTCGGCATTATCTCTCTTGATTCGTGCATCTGTAGCATCAACACTGTTCAGTAGTTGGAAAATGTATACCGCCAAACTTTTCAATCTCTTTACAAATATCATTCATGTATGGTATTGCTAAAATCCATCTCGCTAGAGTGCTCTCTGTTATATTACGTCCAGTCATGCCGCACTCAATTTTCAATATTCTCATTAAATCCTGTTCGATTACCATATCACTAAAAAGTCCAGAGCAAAAATTAGCTGCTCTTCTTGCCATGCAGTATCCATTTTCAATGAAATTTTTCAAATGATTTATTTCAGTATTGAAACTGTGGTAGTTTGACATCTGAGTGTGTTTCTCAATGAATTCTACCATTTGTTGAATGTAAACATGAGCGCACTTCGCATAATGACAGTGTCCAGCAGCATAAAAATATGGTAGCATTTGAGAGAGAATACTCAATTGCTCTTTAATATCGCCCATTTTTTTCTGATAGAGTAAAATTTGTTGCTAGAACAACCATGCACATGTAAGATATCCATAACTTGGCAGTCTTACCTCTATTTTCAATCTCTTTCATTTTGTTCAAAAATTTTGTAACTATAGTAGTTAAGGGCTGAGATGATCGTAAATCATGAAAGGTGATCATTCCTTCGTTTAAATGGTGTACAAAATTTTGCATAGATGTGTGCTCTTCTTCAGAAAAATCGATTTCTGATAAAATAAATTTACATAAGCTCAAGTAAACCAAGTTATGGCCACGAATTGCCCGAACATAAGCATGACCATCCAACATTTTAACAACAGAACATTTTGCATAACAAACGGCTAAGACATCTGCTAACCCACTTCCACACATAATGTAGCCAATACAACCGAGGAATGACATTAATGTGTGAAAACCCCCTAGCCTTGCGTGCACTGTTGTCAATTCATTTTGCTTAGCCTCTATGATATCAACACTTTTTTCATAAAGAGGTTGATCAAATGTAACAAAACACGCAGGTAACTTAAGTTCTTCTGCACGTTTTTTGGCATACAAGAGAGCTGAATAAATAGTATTATAATCTGTGGCAGAATAATTTAAAAATGGTAAGCATATTAGTTGAGATTGTTGATACGGTAAGTCCCTAGTAATTTTAGACATAAATCCATTATACCCAGGACAATCAGGTAGCAATACTTTGGAATATGTCCAAATAAAATCTGCCAAAGTCATATTATTAGTGTCAAAATCATGAATTGTCAACTTTTTAAAAACGATTTTACTCAATCCCAATGAATGAATATTTTCAAATTTTTCATAAGGAATTTTGTCAATTCCGCTTATTTGATTAGAAGTTGCTCGATTTTTTAATCTGGGAATATCCGTTTTCTTAGCATAACAGTTTATTGGAGTTGTAGTCTGAATCCCTCCCATACTATGAAAAGTATTTTTTCCATCAATAGTGTTAACATTATAGTCTGCATTGTCAAAAACCCATTGGGCAAAAACTCCTGACGTAATGGTTGGCTAACCATGAACTAATAAACTATCTTGATATAAGAGAGCTTCACTATAAGAAGAACATAAACCCAAATTGTAAAATATATCAATAATTCGGTGAAAACCAAATTTTCTGTGTAACATTACACTAAGAGCCACTTGTAATGATGAAAAAAAAAAGATCTAGGATGAGCAGCACTCAAAATAGCATGACAAATTACAGTAATTTTCTTATTGTAGTCATCCAAATTGTAGCTTTTAGTACTCACAATAATCTGTTGTAATAAAAACTTCAATTTTGGAGGAATTTCTGTATCAATATTATCCAATATGTTATTGCTAAGTGGATAAAAATTCTTTATCGATGTACATAAGTTATTGTCATTTCTAATTATACTGGCTGCTACTCTTAATGCCTTCATATCTCCTTCTTCTGGGTTTTTTTTTCTCATCTCTCCACGATTTACACAAAGCTGTATACTCCGAGTCAACAAATACAATAATTTTTACTCCTCCAGGTTTTGATACAAATTTTATTTCATCTTTGTACCTCTCTTGCAATCTACGTTCATCTGTTCTGGGGTCACAAATGTCCCCTAAAACAGAAAATAACAAAATGTACTTAAATTATTTTTTTTAGACTTTTACAAATTGTAAAAAGAAACTTTGTACAAGGGAATATTGGATTCAATATCATTAGGTTGATGAAAATAATTTTTTTGATTTTTTATAATGAAAATTGGTAATTTGTGTGTTTTTAATAGTTACTGTAAATTTTGTTTAGATATTTACAGTAAAAAATGTATTAAATATTTGTGATTAAACTCTTTCACTTTCTATATACTTCCTTGATAATTAGCAAGTTTATTTTATAAATATAATATGTATCTTTATTTTCTAATGTAACAGTTATCCACAGTATCTTTTGTAATATTTTTTTAAAACATATTTAAAGAATTGTCCTGAAACAAATAGTTTCTTGTTTTTTTAATTTTTTATAATGGAAATTTGTAATTTGTGTGTTTTTAATAGTTACTGTAAGTTTTGTTTACATACTTAATGTTGTAAATTTTTTATTATTAGAAAAAAGTAAACATTCACTTTTTATAAGAAGAAAATTTCATGAAAAGTTCTAAAACACAAGGAACGTTGTTTTTATTGTGAATTAAATATTACTTGCTTCTTAACATATTAACTCGACACTTTTTTATGCACTTTTTGTTAAACAAGTCATAAATATTTATGATTAAACAAAAGTTTTTAAATACAGTAATATAAGTGTTTTCTAAGTTTAAAAAGTACAATGAATATTAGAAACAAATTATAATTTAATTGAATATACATAAAAGTGATGACAATGTGTAATATATATTGTATAATGAAATATGTATCATGAATAATAATAATTTTTAATTACCTACTAAATCCATTAAGTTCTTGGAGAGTAAAACATTTATCATCACACTTCTCCATATAATCGTAAATCTTTTCCATACTGTCAGAAATGTTGAGTTTTGGACGGCCACTGACACCAGAGTTTTCTTTATTAGAATTAATACCAAGGTATTTTTTCATTATTTTATTATAACATGAATAATGGTATCGAGAGTTTTCTGTTTTTAAATTTATACAACTAATTCTTTGCAAAATTGTTTTACATTCTTCATCATGAACTTTTTTTAATGCCACTTCGAAATTTTCTTTAAATGTAGGCTTTGTGACTGTGTGAAGCACACCAGCAAGGCCTTGTTTATTGTATTCAGCACGAGTACAGATGAAGCATTTTCGTTGAAATTAAGAAAAACCGTCTCATGATTTACAAAGCTTTTTTTTTGATAGGATTAAATTTCGAAGCATTGAAATTTGGAGGAGTGTATTCATATCCAAATTTTCCTCCTCTCTTCATATAATATTTTTCTCTACATTTTACATGGACTTTAATAGCTTCACGTCCCTCAAGTATTTTGTGTCGTTCATCCTTTCTTTCAATACTTAGTTCTTATCGTTTCTATCCCACGTTTAATAACAACAACAACAGGTTCTTCACTATCATTTTCTAAGTCCTTTTCACAAATGAAACAAATGATGTTATCAACTTCTTCACTATTAACACTCATTGTTAACTGTTTATTATTAAAAACTAAGAGTTCCAAAATGACAGCTGTAACAACCATGTGACAACGTGAGTAACTGCCCGACTTTTTAAGGTTATGCGCATGTGTGGTATCAGAGTGCACTGCCTGGCGTCGCCTACTGACACCACGCATGCTTTTTTACCTCACACCTGCTTTTTCACCTCACTTTAGTAGCCCCTCTCATTTCTACCTTTACAATAGTGTTATAAGACCCTCGGCTCTTACGGTTGCGGTGTTCTCGTTCTTTCAGCCCCAACGTTGCCGGTGTCAATTTGTTATAAAACGAGTACGTGCGTCTCGTTCGTATCACGCAATGTAAACCTATTTGTTCCTAGGAACGGGTATGCTTCTCTGTCTTTCCTCTCTTCGGTCATGTTAATTTAATTCAATTTCTGAGATATTTGGAGTTGGGGAATATAGTAATTTCATTAACTAATATTAGCTTATCTCTCTAAGAAAAATACCTGTGTTAGTGTGCTTGTAACTTAAATAATAAATGTTTTATTCTATAATTTCGCTCAACCCTAGTATACCTCGAAGAGAATTATATAAATTTTGTATTTTAATACTCTTCTCTTTGGTGTCGGAGAATTCCGCAATAAGCGCTGCAGTTCCGGGGTGACGAAACTTATAGGTTAATTCACTGTTTACGGTAACCAATTATTATACTTAGTCAGTTACTTTTTATTCCCAACTCATTAAATAATACCCCAAATAATAAGATTTTGCAACTATACTAGGTTTCTTTATTTATTCACTCCTTCAACATTAAATAAGATAGGTTCCAATTGGCATACACAAAGGCTATAGATTGCGTGAATCGATTATTGTTCGGTCCAATACTTTATTTTATATTCAGTCATATGATTTGTTTTTTGTTTATAATTAATTTAATTCAGGGTGTGAAGGTTCTTGTAACTGTGGGGAAGATTAAAAATACATAGATAAGAATGCAAGGTTTACAAATTTGAAGTGTTGTGTTATTAATATGATTTATACAATTATAATTTACCAGACTAGAACGAAGCAACTCGAGTAGGCACTTGGTTGAGAACCTCACCGTTCAGAATGGATATGTCGTTCGAGATTCCTTTCTTCGGTTTAATAAAGTGGAATTCTTGTCCTGTTCACCTCGGAAATACAGCTCCCTGGGTTTATTTACAGCCAGACTGGTGGTCCTTCTGCAAATTCTGGATCCAAATACGTTCTTCTATCGTTTGAAGTAATTAATGATGTTCCATGTATTTAAAAGGTTATGAGTTCCAATGTGATGTATATTATTTGTTGTGACACAGTTAACTCTTTGTATTGGTTTTAATATATCGTTAATTCTTTTCTGGTATAGGACAATTCAAGTCCTTCCTTGTAGAACCCAGTTATTTATTTTTTTATGGTGATACTGTACTATGATCTCATTTGGTTAAACTTTGCTGGCATAGGTTAAGAAGATTATCATTAGAATTTTGTGGATTATAATTGTATCAAAATAATTTAGAATATTCCAATTACATTAAACATTTCTTGGGTTTTTTAATCTCATCACGTTCAGATCATAAAAGGCAATAATCGAAATCAACAACTTCATACATTACTGTTGTCCTTAGCAACACATTATTTTTCTTCCTTCTCAATATTTTGTATATAGTTATTATTTCATATATTTTTCGTCCATTCCTTATTAATCTTCTATCATATCGGAATATAACTTTACCTATAGTTTGTTTATTATTTTCTACATATATTCTGCTGGTTTTTTGATCTTAGTCTGTTTCTTTTATATTTAATACTTTTTCGATATCAAACGCTATCAATCGATATCATGGCATTGTGGCATTATCATAATTTGTTTAAATTGAGGTGGTTTATTATATATCATTACTTATCAATGTTTTTTCTAGCTCTTTGAACTGTATTCATTAATTATTATTAACTTCCGTACCTAACCTTTATGTTATGAGTGGTTATATAGTGTTATTGTCTGTTAGACCTTTTATTGTATATGGACCTACCTTTGTTTATAACTGGTGAACAACTATAGCCCTTTTACATAAGTTCATACATATAATCAAATCTTAACTATTAACATTTACATAAACAATTATTCTTTTCATAACTAATAACAATTTTATCTTGATCTATGGATCACATATTAGAAAATTGAGATCCATTAACACTAACTAACTGTTTCCCACATCCTTCTATAACAGTAATTGAATAATACATTTTGCTTCATTACTTTCCATTAATTCAATAAGTAATTTGCATAACATAACATAAACTTTAACATAACATTCATCGTTACAAAATAATATCATTTAATTCATAATCCTTACTTACTATTGCTATAAGGTAAATTAATGTCTCGTTTTTGTTTAATTTCATTGTCATTTACTTTGACATTTTCTGTACTAGTCTTTCTTACAATTCTCATCAGTATAATATTTATTTACTTTTCACTGAACATGGATCTCTAACTATTGTCTAATTTACAGGTTTGTTTCTTATTGTTATTTCTACCTTGCATCCTTATTCAATTTTATCTATAATTATAAATGTATTTATTAGACCTTTGTATTATCATGGGAGTTAAATATTGATTTACTTATTATTTTGTTAATATTCTATTTATGTAACATGGATGACTGCATTTCTGTTGTGTTACATATGCTACCCCTCCTAAAAAAGTTTAGTTTACCTGAATGAAGTTTAGGTCAAATAAACTTGTCTTTTTCACATGCCTTTCTTCATATCAATATTAATGGTTAACGATGGGATTCTCAATGTAACTTTGTCAGACTAGTATTCATAATTCTTTATTTAATAACATTTCATTATTTCTATTAACATTCTTGATCATATTAATTTCTGTAAACAGTATTTGTTGATAGTTGGCTACAATATTCAATGATACTTTAGGTTCACATCTCTTCTACTTATAATTACTGTAATCACTGTATTTCTCAATTATTCTTCTGTCAGCTATTTTCTTTCTGTTTTCTTCGTCCTACTCTTCTGGAATCTGAGGTTATCCTTGCAACGATTCTAATATTCCTTAAATATTTAATTTCCCTAACAATCCCTAATATGTGCGTTGGTACAGTTCAGAGAGGCACTGTTTGGCTTCATACTCTGCTGTCCACACTACACTTTAATATAGTACTGCTGGAATTCATCTACAGTCAGCTATAAAAATATAATAATCTCATAATAATCTCCTTAATTATTTAATAATAAACATTTGGGAATTTTTTCACATTGTTGCTTTTATATTTACCTATTCTTATCTTCATACTTGGTGATTCCATTTTATTTTCCTTAAACAATTTTTGATAATAATTCTGACAGTTATCATTTGTAATTATTTTTGTTTTTCTTTCTTGTTGTGATAATAACGCTAAGCATCCCCTTCATTTGTTCTTCTGATCTCAATATTTTCTAAATAGTAATTGGTTTGATTATTATTATTACTGTGTTTCTGAATAATTACAGTCCTTAGCTCAACTATTATTTTTCTTATCTTATTTCATTATTTTGGCTGGTTATATTTCAATGAATTATGTTGATAAATATTTTTTCTCGTTTTCTTTAATATTACATTGGTCACAATCAATCGTTTATTGAGGTTGTTCTTTTCACTTGGCAATGCGGTAGGTGTTTTAGGTCATATTATTCTTCTTTTATTATTCTGCATAGGTATACTTGATATCAAAGCTTTTTATCTTGGGTTTCATTATTCCTTATTCATAATATTTCTTCATAGACATGTAGTAATAATTCTGGTTTTCTTCTGTAATCTTGGGGTTTGTTATTAACTCTTCTTAATACCTTTTTCATAACTATATTTTAGTTCAGACTTACTTCATTTTGAATGACATGTTTTCTATTTACATAATATTGTTCAAAAAATTCTTTTTATTTACAAGTGTTTTCTCTTCAAAATTGGTAGATTGTACTCCATTTAATTTTGCTGTTACATATATGATTTCGTTATTACTATTACTGTGTACTGATTCTTATCCTCTTCCAATAAATCTTCTCTAATATTTTTTAAATAGTGGTTATTAACTATAGTTATGGTATTATTATTCTTAGTTTTATTTACAAGTCGTTGTTCCCCAAGATTACGGTTCAGTGAAGGGTATTCATCATTTTTCACTGCCTCTATTAGTTTAAATGAGGGCTTCGCCCATCTTCTCTATTTTCATTTGAATTATTAGATTGATTTTGTACAGGTTCGGTGCGGTCCTCTGTTTTAGGTTCCGCTATCCTATAATTTCCTTCAGGTTGATAGTTGTCTTCACGCCAGGACTGATTATAATGACTGTCATATCGGTGATTCCTTGGGTAATACCGTCGCTGATTATTTTGAGGCCTGGAGTAAATATAATTAACGTTGTGCCTATAATTATTGGGTCTTCTGTCCCCATCTCCTTTGTTATTGCACTGTTGCGGTAATTATAAGGATTATTGCCACTATAATTATAATTCCTGGTACTATTATTCGAGTGATCGTTCTGTGTCCTATTTACATTAACGTTCTGAGCGGGTCGATTGTGATCATTATTATGGGAATTGGTTGGTGGCTCGTTATTATTATACTTCTGGTATTTATAATTTAACATTCTGTTTCTTTGATATTGATTCTCGTGCTCATAATTCTCAAGGAATTTGGCCATGGCTGAAATCGTTTTGATCTGGCTACACATACGTGCATTTTTTATCCCTTCCTCATAATGGTAGGATAGTTGTATCACCAAACATTCTTCGGGAATTCTGGGCTCTAAGTTCCATGCCATACATACTTTTCCTAGAAAGTATGAAGTAGGAGACTGTCCTATGTTCGTTTCTCGTTTCGTATCGGCCGTTACTCAAATTATTTCTAATCATGTTCTGGGTCGACTCCGACCAATATTTCTCTTTAAATTGTTTTTTGAACTCGGTCATGTCCAGTATATCCGGGCGCACCGCTGTCCACCAATTATCATAGGTATCTTTAAATGTCTCATCAATCATACTGCGTATAATACTCCAGCG
This sequence comes from Magicicada septendecula, assembly GCA_034769895.1. Lineage (NCBI taxonomy): Eukaryota > Metazoa > Arthropoda > Insecta > Hemiptera > Cicadidae > Magicicada > Magicicada septendecula. Next base: position 103,655,936 of record CM068375.1, read on the forward strand.
ATTTTCTCTATTTCTTGCGATCATCTCTTCCAACCTCTTTAAAAATTCCATCGGATTACGCTTGTAATTACGAAAATTAATCGACTCCCGGTTATCGTGGTTATTTGTGTGACTATGCTGGCATGTCCTATCCCGCCATGAATCTACTTCTTCTTGTAACTGTAGTTCGCGTCTACTAATTTCCTCTATCTTATTTTTACTGGTATTAATTTGACCTTCCATATTGTTTAAATTGCCATATACTCTTTCGAGTCGTTCACCCATGTCTGTCTGTATCTGCGTAATCCCTTCCTTATTCTCCTCTCGTACCTCATGTACTTCGTTTTTAATTTGCTCATATTTTCCGACAGTTTCCTGTTGGATTTCTTCGACCATTGTTTTACTCTCGATTTTTATGTCATTAATTCTATTTTGTAATTCTTCACGAACCTGTACTACTGTTTCATTAGTTTTTTCTAACCCTTCATTTGTTTTTGCTATTTCTAATTTTCTTTCCTCATTATTCTGGTCCACCTTCTGGTTAATTGTCACATGAATATTCTCAATTTTTTCATTAATCTGCCTTAAATTTTCTTCATGTATTTGTAGGATGTCTTCCTTCATTTGTTTTAAACCCTCATCATTCCTATCTAACCTTTCGTGAATTTGGTTTAATCTTTCGTTATTCCTATCGAACTTTTCGTTCATTAGTTTTGAGGTTTCTTTAATTTCCTCATTTGTTTTATCGAATTTTTCCTCCAGTCTCTTTGAGTTTTCCTCTTGCTTCTTTGATCTTTCCAATAGTAGTTTAAACATTTCCTGTATACTCAAGTCTTCCTTTTGGTTGGGCTTATCTGGTTGATCCCCTTGGGCCTCTTCTTCCATTACTCCCTTTTCCTTGTCCGTAATTATTTCAGTTTCCGTAATTTCGTCTGCCTGTTGTTCCATTTCACTGTCTGTGATTACTTCTATTTCTTGTCCTTGTTCACCTTCTTCCTTTTCCGTATCTTCTGCCCTCATCTTTGATCTACCTCTGGTATCATGCATGTTTATTCTCCCACAGTTGCCTGCTCTGGTTAAGTAATATTATTATAATTATAGTTCCTTAACTTAAGCCCTACACTGGTTGAGCGCCAATTTGTTATAGTCCCTCGTCTTGCGTTGTCTCTTACGGTCGCGGGATTCTCGTTCTTTCAGCCCCAACATTGCCGGCGTCAATTTGTTATAAAACGAGTACGTGCGTCTCGTTCGTATCACGCAATGTAAACCTATTTGTTCCTAGGAACGGGTATGCTTCTCTGTCTTTCCTCTCTTCGGTCGTGTTAATTTAATTCAATTTCTGAGAGATTTGGAGTTGGGGAATATAGTAATTTCATTAACTAATATTAGCTTATCTCTCTAAGAAAAATACCTGTGTTAGTGTGCTTGTAACTTAAATAATAAATGTTTTATTCTATAATTTCGCTCAACCCTAGTATACCTCGAAGAGAATTATGTAAATTTTGTATTTTAATACTCTTCTCTTTGGTGTCGGAGAATTCCGCAATAAGCGCTGCAGTTCCGGGGCGACGAAACTTATAGGTTAATTCACTGTTTACAGCAACCAATTATTATATACTTAGTCAGTCACTTTTTATTCCCAACTCATTAAATAATACCCCAAATAATAAGATTTTGCAACTATACTAGGTTTCTTTATTTATTCACTCCTTCAACATTAAATAAGATAGGTTCCAATTGGCATACACAAAGGCTATAGATTGCGTGAATCGATTATTGTTCGGTCCAATACTTTATTTTATATTCGGTCATATGATTTGTTTTTTGTTTATAATTAATTTAATTCAGGGTGTGAAGGTTCTTGTAACTGTGGGGAAGATTAAAAATACATAGATAAGAATGCAAGATTTACAAATTTGAAGTGTTGTGTTGTTAATATGATTTATACAATTATAATTTACCAGACTAGAACGAAGCAACTCGAGTAGGCACTTGGTTGAGAACCTCACCGTTCAGAATGGATATGTCGTTCGAGATTCCTTTCTTCGGTTTAATAAAGTGGAATTCTTGTCCTGTTCACCTCGGAAATACAGCTCCCTGGGTTTATTTATGTCCAGACTGGTGGTCCTTCTGCAAATTCTGGATCCAAATACGTTCTTCTATCGTTTGAAGTAATTAGTGATGTTCCGTGTATTTAAAAGGTTATGAGTTCCAATGTGATGTATATTATTTGTTGTGACACAGTTAACTCTTTGTATTGGTTTTAATATATCGTTAATTCTTTTCTGGTATAGGACAATTCAATTCCTTCCTTGTAGAACCCAGTTATTTATTTTTTTATGGTGATACTGTACTATGATCTCATTTGGTTAAACTTTGCTGGCATAGGTTAAGAAGATTATCATTAGAATTTTGTGGATTATAATTGTATCAAAATAATTTAGAATATTCCAATTACATTAAACATTTCTTGGGTTTTTTTAATCTCATCACATTCAGATCATAAAAGGCAATAATCGAAATCAACAACTTCATACATTACTGTTGTCCTTAGCAACACATTATTTTTCTTCCTTCTCAATATTTTGTATATAGTTATTATTTCATATATTTTTCGTCCATTCCTTATTAATCTTCTATCATATCGGAATATAACTTTACCTATAGTTTGTTTATTATTTTCTACATATATTCTGCTGGTTTTTTGATCTTAGTCTGTTTCTTTTATATTTATTACTTTTTCGATATCAAACGCTATCAATCGATATCATGGCATTGTGGCATTATCATAATTTGTTTAAATTGAGGTGGTTTATTATATGTCATTACTTATCAAATGTTTTTTCTATATCTTTGAACCGTATTCATTAATTATTATTAACTTCCGTACCTAACCTTTATGTTATGAGTGGTTATATAGTGTTATTGTCTGTTAGGCCTTTTATTGCATATGGACCTACCTTTGTTTATAACTGGTGAACAACTATAGCCCTTTTACATAAGTTCATACATATAATCAAATCTTAACTATTAACATTTACATAAACAATTATTCTTTTCATAACTAATAACAATTTTATCTTGATCTATGGATCACATATTAGAAAATTGAGATCCATTAACATTAACTAACTGTTTCCCACATCCTTCTATAACAGTAATTGAATAATACATTTTGCTTCATTACTTTCCATTAATTCAATAAGTAATTTGCATAACATAACATAAACTTTAACATAACATTCATCGTTACAAAATAATATCATTTAATTCATAATCCTTACTTACTATTGCTATAAGGTAAATTAATGTCTCGTTTTTGTTTAATTTCATTGTCATTTACTTTGACATTTTCTGTACTAGTTTCTTTCTTACAATTCTCATCAGTATAATATTTATTCACTTTTCACTGAACATGGATCTCTAACTATTGTCTAATTTACAGGTTTGTTTATTATTGTTATTTCTACCTTGCATCCTTATTCAATTTTATCTATAATTATAAATGTATTTATTAGACCTTTGTATTATCATGGGAGTTAAATATTGATTTACTTATTATTTTGTTAATATTCTATTTATGTAACATGGATGACTGCATTTCTGTTGTGTTACAATAGGTGTGTTCTATATAGGCGCAATCTCTCTTATATGTATTGTTCAATATGCTCTTAAATTTTCGAGCAAAAATATTCATTTTGGAAAAAGTTGTATTTACTTTACTAAAATATGGCCTCTTTTTGTACCTGTGCATAATAATTTACCATTATTTAAACAATATTATGCGTACTGAAAAAATTTACAATCCTTTAGAAAGAGTATATTTTTAAGTGCTTATAAGCACATTTTTATTGATTTACATCCCATATTTTATGGGATTATCACATTGAAAATATTGTTGAATGAATTCCGGAAAAAGCACTTACAAATAAGAACGGAAAAAACACAAACTTCGACACAAGATCATTTTTCCCCTTAACACTAATCCTTTTCTTGTTTTAATATTATCATTAGAAAAACATTAAAGAAAGTAAATCCAGAAGGAATTTTTGTTGTAATGATTTTCAAAAAAGTTGTGACAAAAACATGTTTTTTCTCTTCATAAAATGTAGTTGCCCATTTTTAAACATATTTTTCTATATGATAAATTCTTTAATGAAATATGATATGTAAATATATTCACGTAGAAGCTGAGGTTTTTCTCTATGTCCTACGTCATTTTCATAAATTTCCAATTTCTATAAATGTCTCAAATTATCGATTAATTAATCAGATGCTTGAAAATTCTGCTATTTTATAGGTGCGCACGCATCCACGAGTAGTCCAGCGAGAGTACGTAGAAAATCGGTTAATCTCGGTAACTAATTTCGATATCGAAAAATTGTTTAGACAAATTTTGTAGATAAAATCATAAGCTACAACATTGAATTTAAACATTTTGCTCTATTTTCATTATTTAAACAATTACATAAAAAAAAATCGAAAACCAAAACTTTTCTCAAAATTTTCTCGAACCACGAATCCAAATTTTCATGCTTATTCTAATTTTTGCAAGGTCAAATGTCTTCGTTGACCACGCTATTAGGTCATTCACGAGACACGTTAGCAAACATTTACCCCGTGAGGTACAGATATCGTTGATGACCCGAGAAATAGCAGAGATAAGTGAACTGGAAAAAATTTTGGACATTTTCCAAAATATAAGAGACCGTGTGATGGGTAGGCGTCCGAACCCACCGGGGACCCAAAATAACGGAAACCATAATCAAGGGGGTCACCAGCCATACATAGAGGGGCGAGGGGCGAAATAAATAATCGAAACGAGTATTGGACATGTCAGGGGTGTCAGTTTGAAAATTTCGCTCACCGAATATTCTGTTATATATGTAGAAATGCGAAGAACGGTCGGAGGAACGGAACGCCATCACAACAGACCAATTCAAATCAACGAGGAGAAGATGGACGCAACGGAGCGCCTAGGAGTAGCGGGAATGTCACCAGTAATGGAAATGGGTACGCACAGGGTGGTGCAACAGCTCAACTGGGAAACTAGAAAGGACAATGGAGAAAGGGATCCAGCCATTGTCACTAAATAACAGCGTGGTCCAAGATGATAACAGCTATCAGAGTCACCTCGTACTAACTAATATATCCAAGGAATTAATGGAAGAGGACATCTCCGATGTATTGAAACCAGAGGCAGGATTGACTGAAGTAATGATCACCATAGAAGGTAAGAAAGTGAAAACCTTAGTAGATACGGGGCGCGAGGTGTCAGTAATTTAGGAACATATTTTTTTTAGATGAATTAAAAGAAGTAAACAAAAATATTCCTCCATTACCCGTGGCCGGGGTTACTATAGTAGGGATTACTGGGGTGAAGAGTAAGCATGTCACAAAAAAGTTCAGTTAAACATGGTAATAAACGGGGGTGAATATGAAAATACATTTTTAGTAGTACGTGGTTTAAATTTGGAGGTTATTTTAGGTAACGATTTTTTAATAAGGCATAAAGCAGTGATTGATTTCCATAAACGGGTATTAGAATTAGATAATGAAATTGAGCCAATCAGAATTAGTTTTGAATGGATAGTGGACACAATAAGAGTTTCAGGTATAAAAGTGATACAAAACAGGGTCAGTGATAGGGACACAGAAGTGAGAGTGAATGTATGTAGAGAGAGCGAGAGTGGTGAAAGTGAGGAACGAATATGGGAGGACAGGGAATATAAATTTTGTAGTGAGGGTGGCATTGTAGGGAGTCCCCAACGTAAGGCGTTGTGGCAGGTGGTGGACAGTTTTAAAGAGGTGTTCGCAGAGTTGCCTGGTAGAGCCAGGAACTATGAATGTGTGTTAAAGGTAAGGGAACACGCACCCTACGTACAAAGAAGTTATCCGGTGCTATATTCGAAAAGGAGAGCGGTACAAGCAGAGTTGGATAGAATGCTGGAGGGAGATATTATTGAGAGGTCGGTGTCACCTTATTCTAACCCGTTAGTTGTAGTTATCAAGAAAGATGGGAGAGTAAGATTGTGTCTAGATGCCCATAAAATAAATCAGATCATCATACCTGACCGGGAGTCACCCGAAGCAATAGATGAGATATTTCAAAAATTTAGCGGAGTTAAATACATGACATCATTAGATTTAACCGCGGGGTATTGGCAGTATTGGCAGGTCCCGTTAGCGTTTGAAAGCAGGAAATACACTGCGTTCGTTTTCAATGGAAAAAATTAACAATTTAAACGGTTACCCTTCGGGCTCAATACCAGTGTGGCCAGTTTTATAAAGTGTTTAGATGAGATATTACAACCAAACAATTTAGAATTTTTAACCATTGTAACGCAACAGAAATGCTAGCATTCATGTTACATAAAAGACGGTTCACAGAATAATAAACAAATTGATATTTAAACCCATAATAGAACAGAGATCCAATAATTACAATTATAATCATAGACAAGATTAAATAAGGATGCAAGGTAGTGTTGACTAGAATAAACGAACCTGTAAGATAAATAATAGCTAATGATATATGTTTAATGAAAAGCAAAACAAAAAATGAAACAATGACTTAATTTATGGTAATAACAAATAAGAATTTTGTGTTAAGAAGTATTATTTTATGACAAAAATGTTATGATAAAGTTTAGGTGATGTTATATCAAATATGTGTTGAGTTAATGAAAAATAATGAAACAAGTTGTATTATTCAATGACTGTCGTAGAATGAAGTGTGAGGCAGTTAATCAATGTTCATAAATTCGAATTTTGTTGTATGTGATCAAGAGATCAAGATAAAATTGTTATTAGATATAGAAAAATAATTGTTTATATAAGTGCTAATAATTAAGATTTGATTGTATGTATGAATTTATATAAAAGGGACTATAGATGCCTAACAGACATAACCACAGGTAGATCAGTTTACAATAAAAGGCCTAATAGGCAAAACTACTATATAAACACTCATAACATAAAGATTAGGTGCATCAATTAATAATAATTAATAAATACGCTATGAAGAGCTAGAAAAAAAGAAAAACATTAAATTAATAATAATATTTAATAAAATTTATACAAATTATAATAATACCATAATGCCATAATATCGATTGGTAAAATATAATATCGAAGGTGGATTAAATATAATAAAAAAGAAAAAAAGCGGACTTATATCAAAAAACCAGTAGAATATGTGTATAAAGTAATAAACCAACTATCGGTAAAGTTACATCCCGATAGGACAGCAAATTGATAAAGAATAGATAAAAAATATATGAAAGAAACACTATATAGTCAAAACATGTGGAAGGCAGAAATTATTATATGTTGCTAGGGACGACAAAAAGAAAAAGAAGTTGTTGATTTTGGACAAGACAAGAATTGCTTTGAATGAACAAAAAGTGATGAGATTAAAAACCCAAGAATAATCTATTTAATTGTAATATTCGAAATTACCAGATACTACAGTAGAACTTGGCTAATTCGAAGCTGAAGGGACCAGTAAAAAATTCGAATTATCCAAAAATTCGAATTAGGGAAACTTTTAATAATGGTAGAAAAATCAAATCAAAAACTGAAATTCAGTAAAGCAATATGTTATTTTGTTAAACAATTTCCTTATACATATGTACTACAAACGTATAAACACGTTTCAGTACAAAATATAGCATTTACAGTTTTTTAAAAAAGCTAGAAACTTTTGATTGCATTTTGCAGTTAATACACTGAGTTGTAGTAAACTCTTCAAGTTTATTAAGTGCTTTGAAAATAGCGTCACTTACGTTCTGCTGTCCGTCAACGAACCGTCTCAAGTCTTGAATGTAATTTGATGCCTGTGAAGCCGTTGGAATCGGTATCTCTGGAAGTTCTAGCTGGTCCCCTTCTTCATCTGAAGATGTACCATCATTTCTTTTGTTCATAACATCAGCCACGATCTCCGCATCTGTCTGTTCACCGCACACCGCCAAGTCTTCATCCATGTTTACAGACTCTTCGTAACGAATGCCTGCGTCATGTCCAACATCTTCCCAGTTATCCGCAGTGGGTACGACTTCTCTAGCAGCTTTATTCTCCTCTTCACCTTCAATGTGGCAGAAACCACCTTTACGAACGCAATTAGCAATTGTTTTTTGCGTAACTTGGTCCCAAGCACTGTTGCACATGCGGGCAGCTTGAAGGATGTTAATCTTGATATTTTCGTGCTCATCTAAATAAGCACCTGACAGAATGTTTTGGACCACAAGCCGTCTGTAAAAATGCTTAAAATTTTTATTACACCTTGGTCCGTAGGTTGAACTACTGAAGTCATGTTTGGAAGGAAAAACACAGCCTTTACATTTTCCATCACAGGAATAGTGTTGTGCGCTGTACAGTTGTCAGTAAACAAGACGATTCTTCTGTTTTGATTCCGAAATTTCCTGTTGATTTTCAAAAGCCATCTTTCGAAAATTTCACCTGTCATCCAAGCTTTATTGTTTGATTCATATTCAACTGGTTTCGTTTTTACATTTTTGAAACAACGTGGGTTGGCTGACTTCCCTATCATTAGCAAAGGCAGTTTTTCCGAGCCATCCATGTTTGCTCCGAATAAAAGTGTTATGCGCTCCTTGCTGTGTTTGCCGCCACTACAACTTTCTCCTTTAAAAGCAAGTGTTTTGTCGGGGGTGCATTTGAAGAATAAGCCCGTCTCGTCTACGTTAAAAATGTCTTTAGCATCTCTATCAGAAATCATTTGTAACAAATCGTCTTTCCATGAATTTGCAGCTTCAACGTCAACAGATCCACTTTCCCCACAAGCAGTTTTGAAAGACATGCCATTCCTTTCTTTAAAACCATCGAGCCAACCAGTGCTGGCCTTAAAATCATTTTTCCCTAAGCTAGATGGGAATTTCTCAGCTTTGGCTCTGACGAGGGGCCCACTGACTGGAATTTTTTTGTCCCTTGCTTGCTGAAACCACTTCACTACATATTCATCCACGTCAGAATTTTCTGGTCCACGCGCTCTTTTCCTATCTTTGTCGCTGGCTTTACACACACTATTCAAAATCTTCTCTTTATTTTTTAGATACGTTGACAGCGTATTTGGCGGTATCCCGAATTCCTTGGCAATTTCAGATTTCTTTTTTTGTCCCTTTTCCACTTCCCGTGTAACGGCAACTTTTTCGGCAAATGTCAATGATTTGTATTGGGTCCGTGTTGGTTTTGAAAGGGCCATGATGAACACAACACAATAAAACTGCACAATAAGCGTCACTAAAACACACCAGTCTGTATATACAGTACTGTATAAAGAAAGGAACGGTCTTTCACTACAGGACACAGCTCGCACAGTAGAAACTCAAAAAGACTTAACACTTCTACGAATGCAGGCAGACTGAATTGAAAGCAACAGTGAGGGTGGCTTACTGACGAGGCGTGGAACAAGGGACAATGGCGGACGGTACCGTTACACGAGCCAGTCATGTGTCATCACCAGATACTGACGGCAATTCCACGAATTTGACACACAGGACAAGCGTCTGTTCACAAAGGGCGATGCCTGCTTGTCTGTTTCCAGTCATGTCTCTATTGTTACGTGGTGTAGCCCATATAGCAGGCGATTTTTTGTAGTTTGAGCAAAATTTTTATTTCGAATTAACCAAAAAAAGTTCGAATTACAGACGATGTTTTTGCATGGTTTTACATAGGATATTCAAGGGACCACGGTAAAAGTTCGAATTATCCACGAATTCGAATTATGCACGTTCGAATCAGCCAAGTTCTACTGTATTATAAAAATACAAAATTCTAATGACAATATTTACGTCTACTACCAATACAGATAAACAAAAATAACACTACAATATGAAATGATAATAGAGAGTAAATAATTGAAGTCTACAAGAAAGAACTTGAACTATCCCATATCCGAAGGGAATTGATGAGATATTAATCAAATAGAAGGAATTAACAATAACACAATTAATAATAGTCACTACACCAGAAATTATAACCTTGCAAATACACGGAACAACACTAATTGCTTCAACCGAAGGAAGAACTTATTTGGATCCTGGCGGTGCAGAAGAAACATCAATCGGGCTGTAGATCAATCCAAAAGCTGTATTCCGACGTGGAAAGGACCAGAATTACTTTTATTAAACCGAAGACAGAAAACCGTACTGCATAACCATTCAAAACAGTAAATTTAGCGATCAACCGCCTACACGATTTGCTTCGTTCGAGTCTGGTAAATTATATTATATTAATCATACTAAATACACAACACATACATTTTGTAAATCTTGCATTCTTATCTATGTATTTTTAGTCTTCCCCACAGTTACAAGAACCTTCACACCCTGAAATAAATTAAATACAAATCAAAACATAATATATAACAAAATATAAATAAAGGATTAAAATAATCAACAATCGATACCTGAAGTCTATAGTCCAAGCATATGTTAATTAGAAAAAAAAAAAAGTGATGAGATTAAAAACCCAAGAATAATCTATATAATCGTAATATTATAATTATCAGATACGATTATAAAGTACAAGATTCTCATGACAATATTTACGTCTACTACCAATACAGATAAACAAAATAACACTACAATATGAAATAATAATAGAGGGTAAATAACTGAAGTCTACAAGAAAGAACTTGAATTGTCCCATATCCGAAGGGAATTGATGAGATAGTAATCAAATAGAAAGAATTAACAGTAACACAACTCATAATATTCACAACACCAGAAATTATAACCTTGCAAATACACGGAACAACACAAATTGCTTCAACCGAAGGAAGAACTTATTTGGATCCTGGCGGTGCAGAAGAAACATCAACCGGGCTGTAGATCAATCCAGAAGCTGTATTCCGACGTGGACAGGACAAGAATTACTTTTATTAAACCGAAGACAGAAAACCGTACTGCATAACCGTTCAAAACAGTAAATTTAGCGATCAACCGCCTACACGATTTGCTTCGTTCGAGTCTGGTAAATTATATTATATTAATCATACTAAATACACAACACATAAATATTGTAAATCTTGCATTCTTATCTATGTATTTTTAGTCTTCCCCACAGTTACAAGAACCTTCACACCCTGAAATAAATTAAATACAAATCAAAACATAATATATAACAAAATATAAATAAAGGATTAAAATAATCAACAATCGATACCTGAAGTCTATAGTCCAAGCATATGTTAATTAGAACATACCTTATTTAATGTGAATTAAGTAAACAAATAAAGAACCTTTATATATTTGTCAAATCTTGTTATTTGGAGTATGGTTTGGTGAACTGGGAACAAAAAGTAACTGAATAAGTATAGTATAAATGGTTAATATAAACATCGAAATAACCTATAAGTTTCGTTGAGCCGATACTGCAGCGCTTATAGCGGAATTATCTGACACCAAAGAGGGAGCGCAAAATTACGAAATTAGACAGATCTCTCTTCAAGGTATAATAGGGTTGGATGAAATTGTAAAATAACGATTAAATTGTGTAAGTTCTAGGCACACTAACACTGATAATTATTAAAGAGTTAAGTTAATATTAATTAATTGCATCCATATATTCCACAACTCCAAATATCTCCGAGATTTAGATAATTAAAGTAATACAAAACAAATTGACAAATACAACAGTGGGGTTTAAAAGGAGAAGGACTCCGAGCTTGTTACAAATTGGCGCTCAACTTGTGTAGGGCTTAAGTTAAGTAACTGTAACCATATTAATATTACTTAACCAGAGCAGGCAACTGTGGGAGAATAAACATGCATACCAGAGGCAGATCAAGGATTAGGGCAGGAGAAACGGAGAAGGAAATAGATGAACAAGAACAGGAAATAGAACTAATAACAGACAGACGAAATAACGGAAACTGAAATAATGGCAGACAAGGAAAGGGAAGTAATCGAAGAAGTTGCCCAAGGGGACCAAATAGACAAAGCAGGAGCCAGAGAAGGAATAAATTGGGAAAAATTAATTGAGTTAATGAGTAGTATTAAGGAAGATAACAGAATCACTAATGAGAATTTTAGAAAACAGGAGAAAAACTCCAGGAAAACAAATGAGGAAATTAAGGAAAACTCAAAAAGACTGGAAGAAAAATTAGATAAAACAAATGAGGAGAATAAGGAAAACTTAAGGGAACAATTTAGGAAACATGATGAGAAATTCGACAAAACAAAGGAGGAAATTAACGAAAGATTAAACCAAATTCACGAAAGGTTAGATAGGAATGATGAGGGTGTAAAACAAATGAAGGAAGATATATTACAAATACATGAAGAAAATTTAAAGCAAATTAATGAAAAAATTGAAAATCTTCATGTGACAATTAACCAGAAGGTGGACCAAAATAATGAGGAAAGAAAATTAGAAATAGCCAAAACAAATGAAGGGTTAGAAAAAACTAACGAAACAATAGTACAGGTTCGTGAAGAATTATAGAATAAAATTAATGACACAAAAATTGAGAATAAAACATTGGTAGAAGAAGTCCAACAGGAAACTGTCGAAAAATATGAGCAAATTAAAAATGAAATACATCAGGTACGGGAGGAGAATAAGGAAGGTATTACACAAATACAGACAGACATGGGCGAACGACTCGAAAGAGTCTATGGCAATTTAAATAGTATGGAAGGCCAAATCAATACCAATAAAAATAAAATAGAAGAAATTAGTAGACGTGAATTACAATTACAGGAAGAAGTAGATTCATGGCGGGATAGGACATGCCAACATAGTCACACGAATAACCATGAGAACCGAGAATCGATTAATTTTCGTAATTACAAGCGCAATCCTATGGAATTTTTAAAGAGATTGGAAGAGGTGATCATAAGAAATAGAGAGAATTGCTGGAGTATTATACGAAGCATGATTGATGAAACGTTTAAAGATACTTATGATAATTGGTGGACAGCGGTGCGTCCGGATATACTGGACATGACTGAGTTCAAAAAACAATTTAAGGAGAAGTATTGGTCCGAATCGACCCAGAACATGATTAGGAATAATTTGACTAACGGTCGATACGAAACAAATGTAGGCCAGTCCCCTACTTCATACTTTTTAGGAAAAGTATGTATGGCGCGGAACTTAGAGCCCAGAATTCCCGAAGAATGTTTGGTGATACAACTATCCTATCATTACGAGGAAGGGATAAAAAATGCGCGTATGTGTAGTCAAATCAAAACGATTCCAGCCATGGCCAAATTCTTGGAGAATTATGAACACGAGAACCAATACCAAAGAAATAGAATGCTAAATCATAAATATCAGAAGTATGATAATAACGCGCCACCAACCAATTCTCATAATAACGATCGCAATCGACCTGTGCAGAACGTTAATACTAATAGAACACAAAATGAAAACGCGAATAATAATTCCAGAAACTATAATTATCGCGGCAATAACAATTACAATTATCGTGATAGTCGCAATAATAGAGGAGATGGGGACAGACGACCCAATAATTATAGACATAACGTCAATTATATCTACTCCAGACCTCAAGGTAATCAGCGACGATACTACCCAAGGAGTCACCGATATGACAACCATTATGACCAATCTCGGCATGAAGTCAACTACCCACATGATGGAAATTATAGGATAGCAGAACATAATACGGAGGATCGCACTGAAACAGTACAAAATCAACACAGTAATCAAAATGAAAATAGAGAAGAGGGAGTAAGCCCTCATTTAAACTAATAGAGGCAGTGAAAATTAATGAATACCCGTCACTGAACCGTAATCTTGGGGAACAACGACTAATAAATAAAATTAAGTGTAATCGTAAAATAACCATAATTCATAACCACTATTTAAAGAATATCAGGGAAGATTTGTTGGAAGAGGATCAGAAACATGTAAACAGTAATAGTAATAACGAAATCATATATATATCAGCAAAATTAAATGGGGTAAAATCTACCATAATGATAGACACGGGATCTAACATATCATTGATAGACAGTATTGAACTTGAAAAAATCCAGCGAGAAGTCCAGTTACCCATACCGACCTTACCTGTCAATAATGTGATAATTATCGGAGCCACTGGGAGACAAAATAAAACAGTCAAAAAACAAGTATCACTCGATATTACCAATAACAATATGACCCTACCAATAGGATTCTTGGTCGCAACGGGATTACCGTTCAATGTATTGATTGGATGCGATGTGTTGCGCCAGCATTCCGCAATAATTAACTTGCATAAAGGTACAATATCTTTAACATCCGAAGAAGGATTATGGACAGCCGAGTTAATTGACACTAATCAAACCGTTCCAGTTAACACCAAATGTGGAGCCATAAAAAGCTATTTTTGTAAGAAAAATAAATTACCAGAAGTCATTCAATATGAGGACGATGATCCCAAACTGTGGCAGAGTAAGTTGGAAGAGATTCGAGAATTCCAAAGGGAAAAAACTGATAAACAAATAAGTAAGGTACAGGCCGAAAAGTTAATTCAGATATATAATAAATACAGACATGTGTTCTCCAATGCTCCAGGTAAAGTAAAGGGATATCAATGTATAATAAATTTTAAAGAACCAGTGAACTTTCGCAGAAAGTCATACCCAATTGCTTATTCTATAAAAAACGAGGTCCGTAACGAGATTAACCGTATGATTCAAGATGACATAATAGAATATAGTCAATCACCATATACCAGTCCAATAGTGGCAGTCCCGAAAAAGAACGGAAAGGTGAGAATTTGCCTGGACGCTAGGGAAATAAATAAAATGATCTTCAATGATAGGATTTCACCAGGCGAAATAGAAGAAATTTTAAAGAAATTCCACAGTATTAAATACATCAGCACTTGGGATACGGTATGTGGATACTGGCAGGTCGAACTACACCCAGATAGTAGAAAATACATGGCATTCCTTTTTGACGGAAGGAACTATCAATTTAAAAGGCTACCTTTTGGACTAATTAATTCAGTTGCAATATTTGTGAAATGTATGGACCAGGTATTGGGACAAGAAACACTGCAGTTCACTACGGTCTATGTAGATGATTTACTTATAACTTCTTCACATTGGGATGAACATTGCGAGCGGGTGGAACAGGTACTAAGAAAATTATCTGAAAACAACATAACACTTAAGCTGAATAAATCTAAATTTATCGCCAATCAAGTAAAGTTTTTAGGTTTTAATTTGTCTGAGGAGGGTATCACACCTTCGACAGAAAAAGTAGAAGCAATCCAACTGTTCCCTACTCCAAAAAATAGAAAACAACTACAATCCTTTCTTGGAATTTGCAACTATTATAGAAAATTCCAAGATAACTATTCAGAAGTAACGGCCAAGTTTCAGAAACAATTATCATCCAAAGACAAGTGGGCATGGGGACCAGAACAAGACAAAATTCTGCAATTAATTAAGAAGAAATTTTTAGAAACAGTTATGTTGTACCACCCTGATTTTAACAAACGCTTTTATTTAAATTGTGATGCAAGCAATGTTAGCTTAGGGGCTACCCTATATCAAGAAGATAAAGAAGGACATCATATGGTAATCAGCTTCGCCAGCAGGGTGCTTAACAGCTGCGAACGCAATTACGTTACTGAGAAAGAGCTGCTAAGCGTAGTGTACGCATGCAATAAATTTAGAACATATATACTCGGATACCCAGTGACCGTAAGAAGTGACCATAAATCAATTTCATTTCTAAAAAGATGTAAACTTAGTCACGGCCGGCTAACTAGATGGGTCCTTGCCTTGCAAGAGTATTGCATTGATTGGGAATATATACCTGGAAGAAAGAATATAGCAGCCGATATCTTGTCCCGAATAAACATACAAGATCAATCATTTGAAGGAGAAAAGGAAGAGATTGCGAAGGTGTACCATGTCATTAAGAGTCGGAAGGATCTGGAGATTATTATCAATGAAATTAGTCAACACCAAAAATCGGATCCCAAATTAATAAACATACGCCAGAAGATACAAAATGCTGATGAAGTTATTACTAAATATTACTGTATACATGATGACCGATTATTTATTAAGGTTACTCCTAAACAAATAAACTGGAAACTAGTAATTCCCACAGCTGTGGAAAACAAATTAATATTGGATTACCATGAATGATATGGACACATGGGAGCCATGAAAATCGTCAAAGCCCTAGAAGAACAAATGTACATAAAAAATTTGACCAGAAAGGTACAAAAATCTATACAGGCATGTCACATCTGCCAGATGGTTAAACAAAATAATGAGAAGAAGGAGGGAGTCATGATCCCGATAACATCCAAATATAAGCTGGAGAAGGTATTCCTAGATATATGTGGGCCCTTCCCACGCAGTGGAGGAAATCACAGATACAAATTCATAATAATTATTTTTGATCATTTTTCCAAATACACTAAACTTTATGCTATTAGCAGAGGCACTACCAAGAAAATTCTAGAAATAGTCATCGGACGTTACATAGCAGAGGTTGGTAAACCGTCATCTATTATCACCGATCATGGTACGCAATTTAAGGGCTATAAATGGAGAAATAATCTGTTAAAACACAACATTAGAACATATAAGACTTCAGTATACCACCCCAGCAGTAATCCGGCAGAACGTGTACTGAGGGAAGTTGGCAGAATACTCCGAACTTACTGTCATGACCAACAGAGAAAGTGGTACGAATACTTGTCACTAACCGAAGAGTTTTTAAATATATCTTACCATCAATCCATTGAAAATACCCCTTATACTGTTATGTTTGAAAGGCTTCCACCTAGAGAAATCCAGGATATTATAAACTTTCCAAATAACCCAGAATATCAGTTTGAAACAGTTAAATTTTATAACAGAGTTATGGAAAAGACGGAAATGAAAAGAAGAAAATATGAAAAGAATAACCCAAAACCAATTAAGTACCAAGTGGGTGAGAAGGTATTAATAAGAAACAGGGAGCTACCCAGCACTCTAGAGGGAATAACTAAAAAATTATTATTATTATATACTGGGCCATATGTGATAACAAAAAATAATAATAACAATACGTATGAAATAATGAACCCTATCACGAAAAGGATTAAAGGAACGTACAACCAAGAGTCCATAAAGAAATATAATGAATAAATTCTAAAAATAATAAGAACAACTTATTACCAGTCTTGAAGAAAATTACTTGGAATTTAAAAAAGAATTTGAGTTGAATACTACCACTAAATTCTAAAAATAATAAGAACAACTTATTAAAGATTACCGAAAAAAGCGAGAATTATTAGTAAATGTTTATAAAGAAATAGTGTGAATAATGAATAACAAACCCAAGATTACAGAAGAAAGCGATAATTATTATTAATGTTTATAAAGAAATAGTGTGAATAATGAATAACAAACCCAAGATTACAGAAAAAGGCGAGAATTATTATTAAATGTTTATAAAGAAATAGTGTGAATAATGAATAACAAACCCAAGATTACCGAAGAAAGCGATAATTATTATTAATGTTTATAAAGAAATAGTGTGAATAACAAACCCCAAGATTACCGAAGAAGGCGATAATTATTATTAAATGTTTATAAAGAAATAGTGTGAATAATGAATAACAAACCCAAGATTACCGAAGAAAGCGATAATTATTATTAATGTTTATAAAGAAATATTGTGAATAATGAAGAATGGAACCCCAAGATAAAAGTTATTACCTCTAATTTTCCTATGCAAAATAAAGAAAGAAAAAACCATATGACCTAAAATACATACTACATTGCCAAATGATGGAACAATTTCAATAAACGATTGAATGTAACCAATATAATGTTAAAGAAGACAAGAAAGAAAGAGTATTTATTAACATAATTCATTAAAAAATAAACAGCCAAAATAGTGAAATACGATAAGAAGAAGAATAGTTGGGGCTAAGGAATGTATTTAGTCAAAAAATACAATGATAATGATCATCACACAACAACTATTTAGAAAATATTGTGATCAGAGAAAAAAAAAAAAAACAAACGAAGAAGATACTTAACATTACAATCTCAACAAAAATGAAAACAAAAATGACTACAAATGATAACTGTCAAGATCAATATCAACGAATGTTTAAAGAATTAAAATGGAATTACGAAATATGAAGAATAGTAATGAAGAAATATAAATGCAACAAAGAAAAAATCTTTTCCCAAATATTTATTATTAAATGATTAAAGAGATTATTAGGAGATTATTATTATATTTTATAGCTGACTGTAGATGAATTCCAGCAGTACTATATTAAAATGTGGTGTGGGCAGCAGAGTATGAAGCCAAACAGTGCCTCTCTGAACTGTACCAACGCATGTGTTAGGGATTGTTAGGGAAATTAAATATTTAAGGAATATTAGAATAGTTGCAGGAATAAATTCAGTTTCCAAAGGAATGTGACGAAGAAAACAGAAAAAAGTGAGTTGACAGAAGAATAATTGAAAAATACAGTAATTATAGTAATTATAAATAGAAGAGATGTAAAACTAATGTATCAGTGAATAGTGTAGCCAACTACCAACAAATAATGTTTACAGAAATAAAAATGATCAAGAATGTTAATTAAAATGATGAAATGTTATCAAATAAAAAAAAGTATTAATACTAGTCTAATGAAGTTACACTGAGAATCTCATCGTCAACCATTAACAATGAAATGAAGAAAGGCATGTGAAAAAGACAAGTTTATTTGACCTAAACTTCATTCAGGTAAACTAAACTTTTTTAGGAGGGGAAGCATATGTAACGCAACAGAAATGCTAGCATTCATGTTACATAAAAGACGGTTCACAGAATAATAAACAAATTGATATTTAAACCCATAATAGAACAGAGATCCAATAATTACAATTATAATCATAGACAAGATTAAATAAGGATGCAAGGTAGTGTTGACTAGAATAAACGAACCTGTAAGATAAATAATAGCTAATGATATATGTTTAATGAAAAGCAAAACAAAAAATGAAACAATGACTTAATTTATGGTAATAACAAATAAGAATTTTGTGTTAAGAAGTATTATTTTATGACAAAAATGTTATGATAAAGTTTAGGTGATGTTATATCAAATATGTGTTGAGTTAATGAAAAATAATGAAACAAGTTGTATTATTCAATGACTGTCGTAGAATGAAGTGTGAGGCAGTTAATCAATGTTCATAAATTCGAATTTTGTTGTATGTGATCAAGAGATCAAGATAAAATTGTTATTAGATATAGAAAAATAATTGTTTATATAAGTGCTAATAATTAAGATTTGATTGTATGTATGAATTTATATAAAAGGGACTATAGATGCCTAACAGACATAACCACAGGTAGATCAGTTTACAATAAAAGGCCTAATAGGCAAAACTACTATATAAACACTCATAACATAATGATTAGGTGCATCAATTAATAATAATTAATAAATACGCTATGAAGAGCTAGAAAAAAAGAAAAACATTAAATTAATAATAATATTTAATAAAATTTATACAAATTATAATAATACCATAATGCCATAATATCGATTGGTAAAATATAATATCGAAGGTGGATTAAATATGATAAAAAAGAAAAAAAGCGGACTTATATCAAAAAACCAGTAGAATATGTGTATAAAGTAATAAACCAACTATCGGTAAAGTTACATCCCGATAGGACAGCAAATTGATAAAGAATAGATAAAAAATATATGAAAGAAACACTATATAGTCAAAACATGTGGAAGGCAGAAATTATTATATGTTGCTAGGGACGACAAAAAGAAAAAGAAGTTGTTGATTTTGGACAAGACAAGAATTGCTTTGAATGAACAAAAAGTGATGAGATTAAAAACCCAAGAATAATCTATTTAATTGTAATATTCGAAATTACCAGATACTATTATAAAAATACAAAATTCTAATGACAATATTTACGTCTACTACCAATACAGATAAACAAAAATAACACTACAATATGAAATGATAATAGAGAGTAAATAATTGAAGTCTACAAGAAAGAACTTGAACTGTCCCATATCCGAAGGGAATTGATGAGATATTAATCAAATAGAAGGAATTAACAATAACACAATTAATAATAGTCACTACACCAGAAATTATAACCTTGCAAATACACGGAACAACACTAATTGCTTCAACCGAAGGAAGAACTTATTTGGATCCTGGCGGTGCAGAAGAAACATCAATCGGGCTGTAGATCAATCCAAAAGCTGTATTCCGACATGGAAAGGACCAGAATTACTTTTATTAAACCGAAGACAGAAAACCGTACTGCATAACCACTCAAAACAGTAAATTTAGCGATCAACCGCCTACACGATTTGCTTCGTTCGAGTCTGGTAAATTATATTATATTAATCATACTAAATACACAACACATACATTTTGTAAATCTTGCATTCTTATCTATGTATTTTTAGTCTTCCCCACAGTTACAAGAACCTTCACACCCTGAAATAAATTAAATACAAATCAAAACATAATATATAACAAAATATAAATAAAGGATTAAAATAATCAACAATCGATACCTGAAGTCTATAGTCCAAGCATATGTTAATTAGAAAAAAAAAAAGTGATGAGATTAAAAACCCAAGAATAATCTATATAATCGTAATATTATAATTATCAGATACGATTATAAAGTACAAGATTCTCATGACAATATTTACGTCTACTACCAATACAGATAAACAAAATAACACTACAATATGAAATAATAATAGAGGGTAAATAACTGAAGTCTACAAGAAAGAACTTGAATTGTCCCATATCCGAAGGGAATTGATGAGATAGTAATCAAATAGAAAGAATTAACAGTAACACAACTCATAATATTCACAACACCAGAAATTATAACCTTGCAAATACACGGAACAACACAAATTGCTTCAACCGAAGGAAGAACTTATTTGGATCCTGGCGGTGCAGAAGAAACATCAACCGGGCTGTAGATCAATCCAGAAGCTGTATTCCGACGTGGACAGGACAAGAATTACTTTTATTAAACCGAAGACAGAAAACCGTACTGCATAACCGTTCAAAACAGTAAATTTAGCGATCAACCGCCTACACGATTTGCTTCGTTCGAGTCTGGTAAATTATATTATATTAATCATACTAAATACACAACACATAAATATTGTAAATCTTGCATTCTTATCTATGTATTTTTAGTCTTCCCCACAGTTACAAGAACCTTCACACCCTGAAATAAATTAAATACAAATCAAAACATAATATATAACAAAATATAAATAAAGGATTAAAATAATCAACAATCGATACCTGAAGTCTATAGTCCAAGCATATGTTAATTAGAACATACCTTATTTAATGTGAATTAAGTAAACAAATAAAGAACCTTTATATATTTGTCAAATCTTGTTATTTGGAGTATGGTTTGGTGAACTGGGAACAAAAAGTAACTGAATAAGTATAGTATAAATGGTTAATATAAACATCGAAATAACCTATAAGTTTCGTTGAGCCGATACTGCAGCGCTTATAGCGGAATTATCTGACACCAAAGAGGGAGCGTAAAATTACGAAATTAGACAGATCTCTCTTCAAGGTATAATAGGGTTGGATGAAATTGTAAAATAACGATTAAATTGTGTAAGTTCTAGGCACACTAACACTGATAATTATTAAAGAGTTAAGTTAATATTAATTAATTGCATCCATATATTCCACAACTCCAAATATCTCCGAGATTTAGATAATTAAAGTAATACAAAACAAATTGACAAATACAACAGTGGGGTTTAAAAGGAGAAGGACTCCGAGCTTGTTACACCATTTATGTAGATGACATACTGATAGCCTCACGCACATTCTCAGAACACATTGAGCATTTAGAATATGTGTTGGACAATTGTATAAAGGGGGGTTGACTGTCAACTAGGAAAAATCTGAATTTTTATAAAAAAAATACATTTCCTAGGCTTCATAATTACACCGGAAGGGATAAAAGCCAACCCAGAAAAGGTAAAGTCAATTATGAAATTCCTCGAACCTAGAAATATTAAACAGTTGCAAAGTTTGTTAGGGTTATGCAATTTTTATAGAAAGTTTCAGAAAAACTATGCCCATATAACTTCAAAATTGAGTACAGTATTACAAAAGAATAAACAGTGGAAATGGGGGGAAAAGAAAGAGATGCATTTAACGAGATGAAGGACAAATTTGTAAACATATCATGATGAATCACCCTAACTTTGAACGGAAATTTTACTTGCAGATGGACGCTAGCAACGTCGCTCTGGGTGTGGAGTTGTACCAGGAGGACGACGACAGGGAACATCACACCATCGCTTTCGCCAGCCGTACCTTGCTAGCAGCCAAAAGGAATTACACAGCAACTGAGAAAGAATTACTAAGTATTGTCTTTGCCATGAAGAAGTTCCATACATATCTGCTTGGAAGTTCTACCATCATCAGGACCGATCACAAGGCACTGTCTTTCCTAAACACCTGCAAATTGACCCACAGCAGACTAACCAGGTGGGTGCTAGCTCTACAAGAGTATAACTTTTCTTGGGAATATATTAAGGGGATGGAAAACAAGATACCTGACACTTTATCCAGGGTAGATACAGAGGGAATGAGAACAGGGAGAGACTTAAAAGAAATAGAAATATTTAGGCTTAGCAGGGAAGATACACTTTTCGGGGAAGAATTAAAAGACATTCAAACTATGCAATGGTCAGATGACAAACTGAACAAAATAATAACCAGTTTAGAATCCAACTTAGATAATTTTGGGTATAGACAATATTTTCAGATATATAAAGGGAGTTTGTTTAAGAAAGGAGAGGGGGGAGAGCACGATTGGAGATTAATTATACCGGAAGGGCTAACAGAGAAAATCGTGTGGGATTGTCACCTCAGGTATGGGCACTTTGGGGCTAAAAAATGTGTAAACGTATTAAAGGAGTCGTGTATATTTAAAAACATGGAGAGACATGTTCGGAAATTACTAAGGGGGTGTGATTTATGTCAAAAGTCCAAAGTAGTCAACTATCGGTTGGAAGGAGAGTTAAAATTTATCCAAGTAGAAAGGCCTTTTGATTTAGTTGCGGTTGATTTGTATGGCCTGTATCTAAGGGTAGGGGAGGAGTGATGTATGTCTTTGTAGTATTGGACACCTTTTCTAAATTTGTAAAACTTTATAGTATAAAAAGGGAGACAAGCAAAGTACTAAGTGAGAAAATAACACGGGATTACATGGTCAACGTAGGGAAACCCAAAGTGATACTTTCGGATCATGGGCCCCAATTCATTAGTGGGAAATGGCGGCAGACTCTCGGTTGGGAAGGTATAATACCTAAAAACACTGCTGTATACCATCCTCAGTCAAATCAAGCAGAAAGAGTGATGAGAGAAATAGGTAGAATTTTTAGAGCCTATTGCCATACCAAACACAGTGAATGGCCGATGTATGTTAAGAAAATCAAGGATTGGTTAAATTGTACCATGCATGAGTCTACCGGTTTCACACCTTACGAGTTAGTGAAGCGGACACGCCCACAGAGAATTTTAGAACAGCTACTTGATTATCCACCAGAAAGTAGCCTACTACAGTTGATAGATGCGTAAAGCTTAGGTTAGCCAATGACAGTTTATTAACAAAGAGCGAGAGGAGAAAACGTAGACATGACGCGAAGGGTAAATGTACCAAGTATGAAATAGGTCAGCGAGCGTTGGTTAGAAGGCACGATTTATCGAGTGCACAAGATAAAGAAATTAATAAGTTCTTTTTATTGTATGAGGGGCCGTATGAGGTAATAGATATCAAGCTGGCCAACACATACGTATTGCAAAATCAAGTAACGCGGGAGATACTGGGTACGCATAACGTGACAAATTTAAAATTGTACTGGACTAAATAGAAATAGTTGTGTAACTAATGTAACTGTACGTGTAAAACTGTTTCAGAAGGGACTCCCCCCATTTTTGGGCGGTCACGGCTTCACCGACCCTGACCATGGAGTTTGGCTTAGTAGGGGCGGGCCATGGTTTGAGTCCACCTCCGAAAGGGGGTGGAACAACAATGGTCATCCTCTGCAAACAAATTGGTGGAAGTAGAAATTGTGAAGTGTGGAGAACGGGGAGGGGGACCCCTATATTAAACTTGAGTAAACATTAAGGTAATGAGTGCATTGTTTGGCACCACTCGAGTTTGAAAAAAAAAGTGTAATAAAATTAAAATTTGTTGTGGCTCTGTCTGTAGTTGTTACTCATAATTGTTAGCCTATGAATGTTAACAGACAAGTGTTTGGTGCAGATAAAATAAAATAATGGTGATTCAACCAAATTGTTAATTGGTGCCAGTTATTTGTGAGAAGTAGTAAAGACATGGTGAAGTTGTAATGTTACTATGGGCATGTGTAATAGAAGATGGACACTTAAACTGCAACGTTTGTAATTTTTATTTAAGGTCAGAACTGACCAGTATTGTAATATACTAGGTGTAACTTTTACTTAGGAATAAGATAATAGTGTGTAGATATAAGATATGTATAATACATGGTAAATGCGATTCCCCATTTTCGGGTGGTCACGGTTTCACTGAACCCTGACCATGGATTTGGCTTCCCACCAGCTATGGCCAGGCTTATTGTACCCTGACCATAGTGGGTTATTTTCTAAATTGGTGAACATAGAAATTTAATGGGGGTGGAATCAGGGGAATCTAATATAACTTTGGAACATGGCTATACACCTAATGGAACGGTGATAGACCACTTAAGGGTGCATAAATATTTGTTTTAGTAAGATTACTGGTATCATGGATACTAATACCGGTAATACTGAAGGTTTTGTAACACCGAAGCAAGGATGGGGGAGAAATAAAAGAAAAAAATGTTCACCCCTTCTGCTTCAGTCCTTGTGGAAGCAACTGGGCGAGACAATCCAGGGGGTAATAGTGAGTGTGGAAGGAGGAATATAAAATGAAAAATAAGACAGAGAGTGATGATTAAATCACAATATAACGAGTAATAGTATAGTGTTAAGATACATATATGGTTGACTGTATGTATAGTAGCCGACTGTATAATTTTTTATTTTTGTGTTTGTCATGTATTGTATACAGATTAATACTGAAGAAATTAAGAGATGAAATGAGCTGTTTAAATAAAAGAGTAATAGGAAGTTGTTATTTAAATTCTGATTGGAACCAGGAAAATATTTTGAATTTGGAATACGAAATAATAAGATGGTCATGTAAAATGTTTAAATTAAAATATATCATGTTAGGTTAAGGAGTTCTGTTAACATAGAATGTGTGTATTAGAAATTAAGAAAAGCCAGTACTTCAAAAAAGGCTAACCAGTACGAATAAAAGGAAATCAAATCAGTTCAGGATCTGGAAAAGTGAAAGGCCCATTAGTAATGTTTTGAATTGATTGTTTCAGAATTAGTGCCTGCCTGGCTTTGCGGTGTTGGGATCTTGACAGGAAGTCCAGTAACATCATGCAGGTGCGACCGCAGTCACTGGATCAGGGGGTAAGCTACCCATAGTTTAAATAAAATTTAAGGGGGGTCATGGGGCCATATCCGGACTGATCCTTTTAGGTTATGTCAATGAGAGTTTTTATGCTTCGGCATAAAACCTCTCATTGAGGGGGTATTGTGATGGTACAAACTGGGTCACAGGTAAAAAGGGGTTCAGAGTTTTTAATCATGTCAAAATTAAGAAATAAAACCATTTTAAGAGAACAGTGGCAAAATGCGACGTAAGAAACCTGGGTGTGGATTGTAAACAACTGAGACGATGTCTATTTTTCACTGTGTCTAGCCAGAGTGGAGCCGATCTAACCCTATAGGGGCACCAATATTGTAATTATAATATAATATTGTAACTGTAATTGTAATATTATAATTATTGACTGATGTCACAAAAACGTCATGGGCCAAGCCTTTGTTTAGCTAACCTTGGAATGTGTGTTGGGCATCACCAAGCCTTGGAAATTGCCAGCGTGGAACGTCTAGTGTGGAGGGAGTATCACGTGACACACGAATATACTCGACGCAGCCAGAGCAATCGCCCTGTTTCGACCAACATCTTATCCCGGCCGGGTGTATTTAATCTAAGTCTGCGGACAAACCTTATTTTTGAACTCTAAACACAAAAAAATGTAATTAAACAAGCAAATTCAGTGTCAATGAGTGTCGACAGTGAATGACAAAGAAATTAAATCCTTAAAAGCAATTTCGGACAGTTTTAACAAGTGTACGAGGAAAGTGCGTACCAGGAAGGATGTGTCACGAGGAGTAACGAAAATCAGATAAGTACAGAGAAACAGATCGATCAGCCCACAATTAATTCTTCTATCATTCAGAAAATTACCTTTTAAAATGAGATCTCAAATCTAGAAAGGGGTGGGAGATGAGAGAGAGAGAGAGAGAGAGAGAGAGAGAGAGAGAGAGAGAGAGAGAGAGAGAGAGAGAGAGAGAGAGAGAGAGAGAGAGAGAGAGAGAGAGAGAGAGAATGTATAGTAATGGTTAGTCCTTAAGTAGTAAATAAGTTTTATTTGGATTATAATAATTAAGTTTGTGTAGTAAAATCATTTGTTTTATCACCCATAAGTGGGGTAATATTGGCTGTTTATAACAAAGAAATGAGAATACAAAATAATGTCCACAATGACCACGTGTTAGTGTAAATTATTAAGTCACTACCTCAGTCAACAAGTTCAATGGCTGTGCGGGACGAAGGGCTTGCCCGTCGCCAGCTCATATGCTATGTTCCGAGCTTCAAATAGAGCTCCTGCCGCAGGGACGACTGATTGGTCTGGATTGAGGGTGTGGCCTACTACCGGCCGTGGGTTTTCAATTAATTACTTAATTGAGAGTGAGTGTGCGCCGAGGCCGGGTCCAAGATTCTCCTGGCACAGATTGGTAGCGACCGAGGGTGCTAATCAGGTGGTTGCCCTGGAATCGGGCGGAGTGGCGATAAAATTTTTGGGACAGTGTCCGTATAGTGGCGTCCAGGGAGCGGACACGCAGGGAGTCTTGGATTGTTTTGTTAGATGTTAGGTAATGGGCTTTGCATGCCCAGCGCAATCCTCGGTCAAGGAGAGACTGAAGCTTTCGCTTGTGGGTCTTGGCCAAGTAGCCCCAAACGGGTATCGCGTAGGTAACCATCGGCACCACATAGGTGGAGACGATAAACTTCCCAAGGTGGCGGGTCATGGCGTTGCTGCATAACACAGGGCGGAGTTGATAGAGACGATTGACGGTCTTTCGGGCTACTTGTGCAGAGTGTGTCCATCAGGTAAGACGTCGGTCGAGGTGAACCCCGAGGTACTTGACCTCTCGAGACCAGGGCAACGGAGTAGCGCCTACGTAGATTCTGTCTGGGGCCTTAAGCATCTGGAGAAGACTACTGCTGTGCTCTTGGCCGCGTTGATGGCAACCCTCCATTTCTCTGCCCACTCAACGTATTCATCCAATTGTTCCTGGAGCCAGATAACTGCCGTTTCAGCTCGACGATCGATGGCGTACACCGCCGTGTTGTCAGCGAACATGGCCAACCTGGTGCCAGGCAACTTGGGCACGTCACTGACGTACACAGAGAAAAGCAGGAGGCCCAAGACGCTTCCCTGAGGTACACCAGCAGTAATAGCCCTTGCCGAAGAAAGGGTGTTATCTACTCTCACGCAAAAGGTTCTGTTCCAAAGAAAGCTAGCAATCAAATGAATGTAGCAACCCAGAAGTAGATTCTCCTTCAGTTTGTATAGAAGGCATGGATGCCAAACACGATCGAAAGCCTTCTCGACATCAAGGAAAACGGCGACAGTCTGCTCTCGCGAGCAACCGGCCTCGGCCACGGTCTCCACGAATTGCATCAGTTGATGCATCGAGGAATGCCCAGCACAAAAACCGAATTGCTCGGGGACCAGAATGTCGAACCGTTGAAGGTGATCCGCTAACCGCCGCTGGACTAGTGGTTCGAAGACTTTTGAAATGGACGACAGCAGGCTGGAGGTTCTTGGCGAACATGTGGTCTTTCCCCAGCTTCGGGATCATTGTGACCATAGCCGAACGCCATTTCTTAGGAAAGTAGGCGGATCAGAAGCAGGTATTGAACAAATCGACCAGGAAGTGAACTCCTCGGTCCGGAAGTCTCTCTAGGGCGGTGTTAGTAACACCGTCCGGTCCAGGGCTCTTCCGGGACCGAAGCGCTAAAAGCTTGTCCGTTACCTCTTCCACCGAAGAGGGTTCGGGTTCGGAGGTGATCGGGCTGCCGAGATAAGCCTCAACTTCGGCTTCTATCTCCTCATTGGAGTCTGGGTCCCCGGACGGGTTAGGAGCAAATTGAAGCTCCAGGTGCCCGGCCAGGAACTCAGATTTCTCGTCCGGCTTGGCAAGGGGATGTCCCCCAGGTCCATTGATTGCTGGGAGTGGAGGACGGCGCCTCTTCCCGGTCATCGCGGTAAGAATCCTGTAAACGGAGCTTCCCTCTCGTACATCGTCGGCCATTTTTAGCGACCGCAAATTCCCAGCAGCTTTGTCGGAAGACCTGCAAGTCACGAAGTAACTTGCCGGCCGCCCGATTGAAGTTGGCCTTGTCGTCCGGATCTCGCGTCCGCTGCCACCATCTCCGAATTCTGTTCTTCTCTAAAGCGAGAAGACGGACTTCTTCTGCGATCCGGTGGTAATCGAGCGTTAGATTAGTCTTCATCCGTGAGCACACACCAACGGAAGAGACCACGGCATCATCGAACGAGGTGAACAAGACGAATGTAGTCGTCTGACTACACCATCCGGGAGGGCACTTAACAGGTACCTTCACGACCACCACCTTCGAGCCTACGGACCCGGACTACAGACGCATTATCCCCGCCGACCTGGAGCCTGATCTGACATACTTGACACTGCTGTTGTCAACCAGATTGAGGTCTCCGTGTTAACGGAGTTGTCTTCTGACCATTGTCCCATCAAGGTGCATTTACCTACCCGTCACACGATTGGGAGAGCAGCAGTCGGGGTGTTTGCAGTTCAGGTCACCTGCAAGAATAACCTTCCTATGCGCCCTGAAAAGAGCAGACAGGTCGGCGTCTAGAACTGGTTTGGTTAGCAGTTTGTAAGCCAAAACCAGGAGGACACCTCCGAGAACTCCGGGGAGTTCAACGGCGGTGGCCTCGATATTTTGGCGAGGAGGCAAGACCACGCGGTGATGCGCAATGCAATATTTCACCGCTATGGCTGTGCCACCTCCCGCGTTCTTCCCAGGTTTATCGTCCCTGTAAAGCGCATAGTTGGGCAATCTCACTGTCTTGGGCCCTAAGCCAGGTCTCAGAGAGGAGAAGCACGTCGGGTTTGTGACGGGCTAGGAACTCTCTAAGTTCCTCGAGTTTAGGTCGAGAGCTGTCGGCATTCCACGCAATGATGGACAGGTCGCGTTGGATGGAGGTAATTCTGTTAGCATGGAGCATTACAGAAGACCTATGGTGGCTGCAGCTTCCGCGAGCATCAGGAACTTTTCAGTCGGGGTCGCCGTGCGAAGACGCCCCCGGATGGATCGATACAATCGGGCCACTTCTTTGAGGTCATATTCCTCGAGGAAAGACGTTACCTCGGCTAGAGCTGAGGGAGATGTGGACGACGAAGCAGATGGGGCAGGGTTGCTGTGGGCGGCAGCAGCATAGCTGCGGGCTGAATTCACCCGAGATGAGTGCTTGGAAGGGCGCTCGGTCCTTTCAGCTGGAGAATGGGGATCTACTGTGGACTGCCGAGCAACCCCAGCGCCGGAGCGCTGTGTTGGTTTGGTCTTTGGTTTCTGGGCAGGAGCAGCGGGAGCAGCGTTTTTCTGTTTCTTCTTTCTACTCTTGGTTGTGTACCGAGCCTTGGGTGGGGGGGGGATTCTGACCTCTCCAGGACTGGCTCTACTACCTCCGGGGCAGGTTCCTCGTCCATAGGAACAGGTAGATCTTCCTGGGACGATGCTGTTGTAGCATGCTCTTCCCGAGCAGGTGGGACCAATGCACGTGGGTGAGAGTTGGCGGTTCAGATGAGCTGACCTTCTCTGGGAGACGGGGAAAGGCAGCATGATCCGGAACAACTGGAAGTTGCTGGCGGCCACGAGGGTTAGGCCTGCCTCAGCTGCTGCTGGAAGACCCAGCATCCACGGTAATTTACTGAGTGAGGTTCGCCGCAATTAATACAAAAGCGGAGCCCCGCAGCCGGCACCTTACAATCTTAAGTCAGATGCAGTTTCCCACACCTGACGCAGGCCACTGCATTATGGCAACTGTCCGAGCTGTGCCCGAAGCGTTGGCAACGATGGCACTGCGGACGTGGCCAGCTTCATGGCTCCTTTCTACTTTAATCTTCAGACCGCAGACTGGTCAGGCCCAGCAGTCTGTCTGCCTGTTCCCCCTTCAGGATGATCACCCGGAGGAGGGGAACTTGCGCCTGGGTCCGTTTGCGGTGTATAACCTAATGCAATCTTTCACAGGGACGCCGAGTTGGCGGAGCTCGTCCGCCACCTCGTCGGGGTCAGTGTCTTCGTCCAGGCCGCGAATGATCAGCCGAACGTGGGCCACCTTCTCGTTCATAAACGTGTGAAATTGTAGTCCATTTGCTTGGAGGAATAGATAGACGGCCCTGTATTCATCGTCCGTCGCGCAGCAGACGCGAATACTGTCTCTCCCACGAAGAGACATTTGCACGTCCGCCGAGAGGCGAACTCCGAGCCG
The DNA here is from genome assembly GCA_034769895.1 of Magicicada septendecula. Lineage (NCBI taxonomy): Eukaryota > Metazoa > Arthropoda > Insecta > Hemiptera > Cicadidae > Magicicada > Magicicada septendecula. Next base: position 103,686,645 of record CM068375.1, read on the forward strand.
GAGGCGTCTGGAGAAGTCAATGACGTTCTTGACGCCGATGAAGAACAAGGGCGGAGGGCGGCTCCGACGGGATGGAGCATCCAGAAGCTCCGGGTCATCGGGGAGCGGAGTTTCCTCCGCTTTCTGCTTTTTCTTTTTCGATGACGAGACTACAGTAAATTCGGACCCAGGCGGGGGCTGGGACACAGTATACGTCGAGGCGGGAGTACCCCCAGTAGCAACGTTGGACTCAGCCAAGACCAATTGGTGGCCCTGAGAAGGACCACTGCACGATCCGACCGAGTCATGGACAGGGTCGGGGCCTACTGATGAAGCACTGGACTGGCCCTTACCAGGACCAGTCCGCCGCCCAGCCGCAACGCGACGGTTGTCCATCACGTTTTGGCAAAGATACTCGGGCCGAAGCCCTCCTATGGGAATTGTTAACCCGCTCAGCGCCGGTATTGGAGGCCGCACCACGCTAGGCAAAGTGACCGACCGCTACCGGCAGGGACCTAACTTAACCTACACCAAGCTAAGCGGGTGATGCCACCAAAAGCCGCGTAAAAACAGTAAAAAAGCTTACCTCGAAGTGATCCCTCGACGTAATCCCAATTACAGGTCCACTGGTCCGGAGTTTCGTGAAAGCCAGAACACCACACAGCACAAACACTGGTCCACTGCACTTGCCACCTTTTGGCTTCGGGAGGCACACTACACTAGGCACACACCAGCCGACACCAGACCGCAAACGGCTACTGCCACCTAGAGACTCACACACGCGCACACGAACACTACCGCGCACACAAGCCGAAGCAATCGATCCACCCGGACTAGTGTTGTCGTCTGCTGCCACGCGGCCCTGACAAGGAACATCGATGGCGGTCGCACAACCCACTAATACATGGCCGCAGCTAGCTTGGCTTCGCTCTTCAGTTGTTACTGTACCGGCACTGCAGGTGATCCCGTGGTTTTCAACACCTTCAGTCGCTGACCTTACTGCCGGCGCAAGCTAGGGCGAGAGTTCCTACCGCCAACAACGTTCTTCGTAAGAGTCCACTATCCACGTAAATCCTCAGCCTGGAAGAGCTCCTGAGCTTCGATGTTGAGCAGTCCACAGCTAGACGAAAGTCCCTGACTGATGTGTCCGTCGTGTCCTCCCTCAGTCTGTTTGCGCCATTCAACACTCACTTAACGAATTCTGGAGTTTCTGGATACAGGGAATCAAAAAGGTAGGTGAGAGCGACAAGGTAGGTGGTAGTTTGTAAGGTTACAACAGTGTTGGAAGAATACAATAAGCATAGGCTGTCAAGGGCTCATCGTTTTCTGGAATGTGCTTTTGACATACTTGCCAACAAGTAAAGAGTGTTTCACATGTCTATTTTTTTGGATCCAGATTTTGTTAAAGAAACTGTTTTAGCTTCCTGTGTGTTGCACAATTATTTTGTTCAAGTAAGAGATGGTTTCCAATTTGACGATACTCTAACCTACCCCATGGAAAATACACCAGTGATCGGTACGGGAGGATCATCTTTTAGTTCTAAAAGAAACAGGGATATATTTGCTGACTATTTCACTGCACCACCAGGAAGTGTTCTATGGCTGTATGACATGATTTAATCATTGTACAAATAATTGTACTGACATAGACTACCATATTTAAAAAAGAAAGTGTATTTTGTTTAGTAGTAGGCCTAATAAATTTATAGAATTTACAAAAATTAATGTAACAGTAATGAATTTACTGTAATGAGGCTATACATACATTTTTAATTCTTCCCTTGTATAATATTAGTAATATTTTCCACCATCTAGCTATAAATAAATAAATAAATTGGATTCACATAATTCAAAAAATTAAATGTTCTAAATAACTTAAAAATTAAATAGTAAATTTAAAATAACTTACCCGGTTTGTTCTTTTCTTTGTTAGATAACGAAGACATAAGCTATTTCAATCCACAATTCCACTTTTACTCTCTATTAACTGCGCAAGTAACAAAAATAATGCAGTTAATTCAGTTATCAATATAACTTAGCCGATCTGTCAACAAAGAGTGAATGTGGATTGTCGTGTGAGTGGAAGAGTGGGGAGTACAAGCATCGTCAGGAATGGCTAGTATGTCCGGCTTCATAATTTAACATGGTGAGCATATCCGTCGCTGGAAAGAAAAAGTGCTCTTGCGTTTGAAACGCTGTCACTGTCATCATTCGCCTAGTCTGACTGGCTCCATTTGATTACATGCTTTACATACCTTGATTCTGTAACAGGGTATCCAATGCGACAACAGAATACAAAGTGTGACCACAGAGTCACTTCTGATTTCAGATACTGTCTCACTATGTCTCTCTGACTTTGGATGTAACTCACATTCAATTCTTATCCTGCATTCTTTCAAATACATTATTCTGCAGAAAAACAACAGTGATCACAATGAATAGGTAAAGAATACATTCTATAAGATTTGCAGATGACATTGCAATTTTAACACAATCAGAATTGCCAATGAACAGAATGTTCAACATATTACGAGACACATTAGGTATTGAAACTCAACATTAATGCAAACCCGAACAAAACAATAGCAGTATGTAAGCCAAGCCAAATCCACCAAACAAGCATTAATGCATGCAATGAAAAATTTGAACAAGTTAATCAGTTTTACTACCTCGGACTTTAATCACACTCAACAACAGACGCATAAGTAAAGTAAGAAAAAGAATTGTGATGGCAAAGAAAGCTTTTCAAAACAAAAAGCCTCTGCTCATCAACAAACACATTAACACATATATATAAGACCTTCATAAAAACTGTTTTTTTTTTTAGTGTGCTTCTATACAGGTGTGAAAGTTGAACATTGCGTAAGCATGAGAAATAATGGCTTGAATCATTTAAAATGTCGATTGGCACAAATAAATAAAAGAAGCTGAACAAACAGAAATACAATGCAGTAGAACTGAAAAGACAAAATGAGTCTCAATGATGTAATCGAAAAAAGGAACATTAAGTTTGTTGGTCACATTCTGTGGCACAGCAGCGATTCTTTTGTAACATCTAAGAGGGAAGAATTGCTTGAAAGAGAGGAAAGGATGGTCAAGAGTCTTTTATTTTATGGATGACCAACTTGCTCAGCAGAATGAACTGCAGGTCTTATGATGAATTGAAGAGACTGGAACCAATGACTGCAGTGACAAGGCCTGGTTTTTCAAACAAGCTATGATTCCATTTCTTATAGTAACTTAATTTTTTCTTTTACTGCCATTACCACTTGTAAGTTGATTTCATTATGATCTAACTAGTCCTCCTCATTTTCCACCATACCTATATTTTGACAGTTTTCTTTTTTCCCACTGTCCAAATCTCACTTCCACTAAACAATTTATCCTAAACTAATGATTTTCCAAAAGCTTTCCTTACGTCTACGTCAGTGTGCTTCATTTGTTAACAAATTTTTTCTGCCCATAAATACTTATCAAAAAATAGTGTTGTTCTTAAAAATAAAAAAACGTAAACACAGTTTTTGGTTTTACACTGAAGAAAAAACTAACCTCACAAATGAATGTATTTACCTTTTATTCTAACTTTTTTGTTAGAGTTGTTTCTTGGTTTGGGGTTCCTATATACGGTAAAAATTGTTGGAGCTGCAGATTTGATTAAGGAATTCTTTACATTCACGAACTGGTTCTCTTCAAAGTGTAGCGTACAAATCCAACAGTTCTTGTATAAATATTCACAGCTTTTCTGTCACAGGTCCTTTCGCCCACAGTTTATGATCAATTTCCGACGACTTTAAAAAAAAAGTAATTTTCAACAAATTTATACACAGAAAAATTAAATTCCATTTCTTTATCATTAACCAATTTATAGAAATGTGAAATTAAAATGTTCAAATATTCAGTTGCAACATTGAAATTACAGTTGTAACATTCAGTTTCAACAGATTCTTGTGAAGTCTCCATTAACTTGTTTATAACTGCCACTGTATTCTACAGACCTATATTAAAAACTGATATTACAAAAAGTTACATTTTCATATTATTTTTTATATACATTGTATGGTATATTTATTATTTTTATTAATTTATATCTACTCATCTACTTACATTCTTGAATAAATTGTTTTATAAAACGTACAATTATTTTAGCTACATTATTTTCACTCCATATCATTACTATTTCTTTCAAATTAATTAAAAGAAATTTAATTAAGAAAGTTGTGTCAGTGGTTATAATCACAAACAGAATTATCACTGTTGCACACCACTATAGAAAAATTATTCCGATTAGCTCATCATCAACCAAAAAACAATGCTAATTGGAATAAATTTTCTATTGTGGTGTGCTAAAGAAAGTTAAGATATATTAAAAGTTAAAGATATAGGGCCTATTTTCAAGTAGACGAGTTTCTTTCATTTCACCATTTGTAACGCATTTTTATGAAACATTTGTGATTTTTGTAATTTTCTTTAAAAACCTATATCAGGTAATAAAAACACAATTTAAACATGTTTAGTTGCTTACAATAATTTAATTTTAGTCATACACTAAAATTGAATAAATTAATAAATCAATAAATTAATTAATAACTAAGTCATAATAAATTAAATACTTTATTTAATTTGAAAGACATGTTTGAATTGGTGACCGACTCGAGTGCGCACTCATGTAACGCGGATATGTGTGGATTTGTTTTTCAATATTTGCAATTTTAATATTTAACGACCTCGCTAAGAGTGATTTTTTATTTCTGAAGACAAAACATATGTTTCGAAACGCGTAAATCAATCAAACGCAACACGAAGTCACGTGACGGAAGAAATACGGTAAATATTATACAGATTTAATTTAATTTATTCATACACTTTTTTGTTAACTTGATACTGGCAGCCTTCTTGCAGAAATCAAGAAACTATGACAACTGGTGAAGAAATACATCACAAGACAGTATGGATTGCGTTTACTAAAAATCTTACAGGAACTCATACCATAGATTTTCAGGTTTCCAGAAGATTTATAAAGGACAGCCCAGATCCCTTGTTATGTTACAGAAAAAGAACACTGTGTAGATACCATAAGGCAATACTGAATACTTTATTTTTTTCAAGACAATATATGTAAATAATGTGGACACAAATATATAAAAATACTACAAATGTTAACTGTGACTTTAATGTACTGCTATTGGCATTCAGGTAAGCCTACTTTATTATGGTTCACTGTTTTGCTTGAATAACAGTTTATTATATGGTTCAGTTTAAAAAATCAAAGTTTGTAAGTTAGCAACACAACACTGTCACAGAAGTGTATGTGGTATGCCTACATTGAACAGTACACAAAAATTGCTTCCATAGTGGTACACCATGGGTCTGAATCCAGCGTATGATGGATCCTCGACAACAACGTCCTGATGGAAAGTATATTGAGAGCAGTTTGGCGAATTTTGGAAAATGTTGCATACTTTATCACAACGTATGAAAAAAAAAAGCTTAAGTTTTTGAGCCTGCACCTTGTTTTGGCCTGCAATACAAGTAAAACTAAAAAAAAGTAGTAAATTTTCTATGTACCATGGGCCATACAATGATAGCGATCTTTTTCATTCTGTCAGTGACGTAGTCGTTAATGTTAACACGAAAAATATACACTTTTCCCATGATGATCGGCTTACAAGTTAAACTGAACTATGCTCATTAAATACAATAACCATTAAAAAATAATTTTTACTTGCCTCTCAGGATCATTAGGGAAAATGTGAAAACGTTAACTCCGGATTTCTTCTCGTATTGTTACTGCAGTCTACTTCTTAACAATATGCTCCTTTTGCCACTATCACCATTCTACAGGAGAACACTTTTGTTATTAATTCACAATTCATTTGAATTTAGAAACTGTAACTTTTTATGGTTAAATGGAACAGCCTGATTTATCCAACTTTTGCAATAGTAAAAAAAATGCTACAAATAACCAAATTTATAAAAAAAAAATTGCATTACTTTCATATTATATCAAACCATACCGAACCTAAGTTCCCAAATGAAGATCATACTCCAACGAAAAATACGCAAACAAATAATTTAATAATTAAAATGAAACTAGCCACTGTCCCAGCACTCTAACCTGTAAATGTATGAACTGTTGTCTGCCTAGTACATAAAGCTTAGTCTAATTAAGTAAATTAAATCTCTATTTACATCTACCCAACTTTCTTTATGCTTTTTTAAACTTTAACTCTGTAATTTCACTTATTATTAGCGAAATCAACTAAATGTCGACGGAAACATAGTTATGGCTAGTATTGGATCTGTCCGATCAGTACTGCTTTTTAACACTTCGAGTCTGCTCTGCAGACTGACAGCGTGAAGCCACTCGGGCAACTTCGTATATATTCGTACTCTGTGACTTCGTTACTGTTCGCCCGCCTCTATTGTCTAGTCTCTCGTCAACCCGCACTCCACGCTTACGTGTATAATGAAATCCACGTATTTTTATCCAAATCGGGGTTTTCCTGTGTGCATAGCGGATGAATTGAATATTAAAATGAATATTGATTGTGGTCACAGTTAAATATTAAAACATAATATAGAATTAATATCGTTGTACTCCATTTATTAGCCTGAATTGTAGTTTTTGTTTAACCTTTCCAGAAACAAACACAATTTCACTGGCTCCCCAGATAAATATGAACCTTTTGACTACATCGTCGCATTAGTATATGAAATAAAACTTTATTAAGAAAACTTATTTTATACTGTTTTGCCAGTTTTTAAGTTCTGTTTTTTGTACTCACAATGTTGGTTTTGATATATATTGCTGTAATCAAATATCACTATAATATTGACGACTCGGAACACTAAGTTTTTTATAAGTAAAAACGTAAAGTTTTACCTTACAGCCTAAACCGGCTTTCACCTATAGAAGGCTTCATCAGAGGCTGTCGTTAGTAGCGCTGTTCATCTTGTTGTTGGCGACGAGATAGTGTTTCGAAAGATCGAAGCTGTGTGTGTGTGGTGAGATGTGTTCGAATAATGCGTGCGATTTGAATTGTGTCTGTTCGTTTAGGATGTCGTTTTTATTTGTTTTTGTGTGTTTGTATATTTCTAATTGTTCTAGAGTGTCTAGTTTTCGGCCTATTGTGTGTACGTGTAGTATGTTCATGTTATTGTCGATGTTTTTATATGTGTGGTTTGCTTCAATGAGGTGGTTTGCGAAGGTAGATTCTGTAGTGGTGTGGAGTGCTTTTGTGTGTTCAATGTATCTCTGTTTGAAGCTACGTCCTGTCTGGCCTATGTAGAATTTATTGCAATTTGAACAATTTAGTTTATATACATCGGGTAGATCGAATTTGTTTTGTGCTTTGGGCATACGTTTTGATAGTGTGTGTTCTGTTTTGTTAGTAGTTTTGTAAGCGATTCTGTATCCTGCTTTTTTGAATTTGTGGGCAATTTTTTCTGTTTGTTTGTTGATGTATGTTAGTGTTATGAATTTGTTTTTTTCTGTCTTTGTCTGTTGTTTGTTTTGTGTTTTGTGTAGGAGTTTACTGACTATTGTTCTGTCATAACCGTTAGATTCTGCTAGATATTTTATCGTGTTTAGTTCGTCTTTGTAGTCTATTTCATCTAAGGGGATGTTGTTAAGTCTATGTATCATGGTTCTAAAAGCAGCTAGTTTGTGTTGTATTGGGTGATTGTAGGTGTTGTGTATTAGTGTGTCAGTTGTAGTTGGTTTTCTGTATATACTGAATTTGTGCCTGTGTTCTAGTTTTGTGATGGAGAAGTCTAAGAAGTTTATGGTATTGTTGTGTTCGTATTCGGCAGTGAAGGTTATGTTTTTATGTATTTTGTTTATGTGCGTTAGTAACTGTTCACATTGTCTTTTGTTTCCCCTGTATAGTATTAGAATGTCATCAACATATCTGTGCCAATATAGTATTTTATGTGAGTGTCTGTCATTGTTTGTGAGTATTTTTGTTTTTTCTAAGTGTTGGAGGAAGACTTCTGCTAGAATGCTGGATATGGGGGAGCCCATGGGTAGGCCATCGTTCTGTGTGTAGTATTTATTGTTATAAGTAAAGTAGTTTTGTTTTGTGATAATGTTCAGAGTTTCTGTTATTTCATTGATAAGTTCGTTTGGTTTGTTGTTCTGTTTGAGTTTTTTTTGTAGGATGGTGATTGTTTCAGAGATGGGGATGTTTGTGTACAGGTTTTTAATGTCAAAGGAGGCTAATGTGGCGTTATGGGGGATGTGTATGTCTTTTATTTTTGTTACTAGGTCAGTGTTGTTTTTTACTGCAATGTTGTTGTCTATTTGTGTGTGTTGTCTAATAATTTTGTCTAGATATTTTGCCAGTTTGTGTGCAGGGGCATTACGGTAGTTGATAATGGGGCGGATCGGAATGTCTTCTTTATGGATTTTGGGAAGCGCTTGGAGTGTAGGTGCTGATGGTCGGATTTGTTTCATGTAGGGCTTTTGTTTATGTGTTTGGCTTTGTTGACTATTTGTTTTACTGAGTTTTGGTATCTGTCGGTGGGGTCGTGTTTTAGTTCTGTGATGTTGTTCTGTTCTACGAAGTCTTGTACTTTTTTGTGTAGGTTGTCTGTGGGGATAATTACAGTCGTGTTGCCTTTGTCAGCTTTTACAAATGTGATGTTGTGTTTGTGTGCCTTTTCCCTCAGTTTGATGGCTGTGTGTATTTCTGAGTTGTGGTTGTTGTTGTCTGGTGTCTTATGTACTCCTATTGTGTTGTTTATATTATGTCTTAATGTGTCTTGATGTTCTGGTGCTGTGTTTTGTATATTTGTTTCTGTGTCAATTATGAGCTTTGTTAGTGTTTGGTTGTTATGTTTGTAACCCATGGGCTCCCCCATATCCAGCATTCTAGCAGAAGTCTTCCTCCAACACTTAGAAAAAACAAAAATACTCACAAACAATGACAGACACTCACATAAAATACTATATTGGCACAGATACGTTGATGACATTCTAATACTATACAGGGGAAACAAAAGACAATGTGAACAGTTACTAACGCACATAAACAAAATACATAAAAACATAACCTTCACTGCCGAATACGAACACAACAATACCATAAACTTCTTAGACCTCTCCATCACAAAACTAGAACACAGGCACAAATTCAGTATATACAGAAAACCAACTACAACTGACACACTAATACACAACACCTACAATCACCCAATACAACACAAACTAGCTGCTTTTAGAACCATGATACATAGACTTAACAACATCCCCTTAGATGAAATAGACTACAAAGACGAACTAAACACGATAAAATATCTAGCAGAATCTAACGGTTATGACAGAACAATAGTCAGTAAACTCCTACACAAAACACAAAACAAACAACAGACAAAGACAGAAAAAAACAAATTCATAACACTAACATACAACAACAAACAAACAGAAAAAATTGCCCACAAATTCAAAAAAGCAGGATACAGAATCGCTTACAAAACTACTAACAAAACAGGACACACACTATCAAAACGCATGCCCAAAGCACAAAACAAATTCGATCTACCCGATGTATATAAACTAAATTGTTCAAATTGCAATAAATTCTACATAGGCCAGACAGGACGTAGCTTCAAACAGAGATACATTGAACACACAAAAGCACTCCACACCACTACAGAATCTACCTTCGCAAACCACCTCATTGAAGCAAACCACACATATAAAAACATCGACAATAACATGAACATACTACACGTACACACAAAAGGCCGAAAACTAGACACTCTAGAACAATTAGAAATATACAAACACACAAAAACAAATAAAAACGACATCCTAAACGAACAGACACAATTCAAATCGCACGCATTATTCGAACACATCTCACCACACACACACAGCTTCGATCTTTCGAAACACTATCTCGTCGCCAACAACAAGATGAACAGCGCTACTAACGACAGCCTCTGATGAAGCCTTCTATAGGTGAAAGCCGGTTTAGGCTGTAAGGTAAAACTTTACGTTTTTACTTATAAAAAACTTAGTGTTCCGAGTCGTCAATATTATAGTGATATTTAGTTAAGTAACGGACACGTCATGGACAACGAAATCCATGCTGTAATCAGTTGTGGTAAAACCCCTCTTTACCTGTGCACTAACTTCGCAGGTTGTTTTCGTATTTATCTGGAGTCAATTTAATCAATTATTTTTGATTCTCGAGTGATAAACGCTGAAACAAAATATACGCGTACAATTCAGGGTAATAAATGTAAGAAATGATATGATATGAATTTTATCTCAATTGTGTTATTATTTATCTTCGAGAATTATATAATTACTTGGATTTCGTTGTCCATGACGTGTCCGTTACATAACTAAATAAATAGATATCACTATAGTATTGACGACTCGGAACACTAAGTTTTTTATTAGTAAAAACGTAAAGTTTTACCTTACAGCCTAAACCGGCTTTCACATTTAGAAGGCTTCATCAGAGGCTGCCATAGGTAGCGTTGTCCGTCTTGTTGTTGGCGACGGGATAGTTATTCGAAAGATTGAAGCTGTGTGTGTGTGTGTGTGTGTGTGTGTGTGTGTGTGTGTGTGTGTGTGTGTGGTGAGATGTGTTCGAATAATGCGTGCGATTTGAATTGTGTCTGTTCGTTTAGGATGTCGTTTTTATTTGTTCGTTTTTACTTATAAAAAACTTAGTGTTCCGAGTCGTCAATACTATAGTGAACAAATAAAAACGACATCCTAAACGAACAGACACAATTCAAATCGCACGCATTATTCGAACACATCTCACCACACACACACAGCTTCAATCTTTCGAATAACTATCCCGTCGCCAACAACAAGACGGACAACGCTACCTATGGCAGCCTCTGATGAAGCCTTCTAAAGGTGAAAGCCGGTTTAGGCTGTAAGGTAAAACTTTACGTTTTTACTTATAAAAAACTTAGTGTTCCGAGTCGTCAATACTATAGTGATATTTAGTTAAGTAACGGACACGTCATGGACAACGAAATCCAAGAATAAATAAATAGGTGATAGGTGAAAGCCGGTTTAGGCTGTAAGGTAAAACTTTACGTTTTACTTATAAAAAAATTTATATAATTACCTTTATACCTTTACAATCAACATTCATTTTAATATTAAATGTATTTTTTTGCTGTAAACACAGAAATGAACGTTCTACAGTTGCAGACGATAACAAAAACGATGACCAATCAGATCACAGGAACATTAGCTACTGGTAAAAACCCCGTTGGGACAAATATAGGTGTATACGCAAGTGTGTGAACTAAGTCTGAGTAGCAGACAGTGTTAGACAGTGTGTGAATAATTGAAGTTTGAATAAAATGAGCTCTTTCTTATTTCCATTAAGATTAATTTCTTAATTAAAATATAAAACATCATTTATAATAACTTTTCCAGCAATATTAAAAATTAGGATAACTCACAGAACATTTCTCACTTAATTTATTACGATTATACAGTAATGTAGACTTACCGTAATTATAGTAGCTTGTATGTCCAGTAATGAGAGAGCGTTTATTCCTTTGTCCACCCAGTTTTTGTTCAGTAGAAGAACTTTGTCACATGCAGGGTCGATGATATTACGATTTAAGTCTTGACTGTTTTACAACATTACGATTTAAGGCTGTACGATTTTACAGCTTTCATAACTATTATAATCTTTTACGCCTGACGGCAGGCTTTAGAAATACTTGATTTACACTTTGCACAGAAGTCCTAAATTCTCAAAATAAATAGTCAACGCTATAACTAACAGGCAGCAGTAGTCTCCTGCTCGCTCAATCTGTTTTTTTTTTTTAGTAATGTGCACTTTTTTAAGGAATTTAAGTTATTTTTATTTTACACTTCCGTTCATTAAACAGAACAACACTTGAAAAATTCTTAACATCAAAACATATTTAAGTTCACTTGGTTATTGCATTTACAGGAGTTTATAAAACTTTAAACAGTTACTAGTGCAGCAACAAGGAGGCAGCAATAGCTTCTTGTTCGCTCACGCTAGGTTTCGATATTGATAACGACTTCTTTTTGGGCACTTTAGTTGAAAAAAGTCGTCCTTGTGGTTCAAACTTCATTTGTTTTGAACACGACGGTTCCGATTCCAGAGGAAGAGCTCGTTTGAGTTTCCTGGCCTCTAATGTAGGTATAAAAGGCTGAAGCAGCTTATTAATTACTTCAACGTCTTCAGCACATTCCATTTTAGCAAGAACGGTTTCAAAATGCTGTCTGATTTTAGCCCTACTTTGCTCCATGTCTTCATTGGGGTAAAGTATGTATTAATTATATTAAGTTTTATTTACAGTACCAAGCCACTTGTATGACACTTTATGTATTAATTTCTTTAATATTGCCTCTTGTTTTGCAAAGTTGGTATGTTCTTCTATTATTAAAACTCCTTCAGAATCACTTTTTTGTTTTTCACAGCTCTCATTTATTTTCCTTCTGACTGCATGGATATGTTTGTACATATTAAATTTTATGGCCGAGTCGGGACAGCTGCACGCATAAGCGTGAATACACACTTTGCACTCGGTACACCGCAGGTCGCATTTACAGTGCAGTTGTTGTTGTCTCTCTCCTATTTCGTATATCTCGTTTCTGCTTGTCGACTGCAATTTCCACAGAGTTCCATCAAAAACAATTTCTTTGGAGAAATTTTTAGTGACTCTTTGTGTCTGTAACGAAGGGCAGAAATCTTACTCTTTAATTTACTAAATATCACTATAGTATTGACGACTCGGATCACTAAGTTTTTTATAAGTAAAAACGTAAAGTTTTACCTTACAGCCTAAACCGGCTTTCACCTATAGAAGGCTTCATCAGAGGCTGTCCTAGGTAGCGCTGTTCGTCTTGTTGTTGGCGACGGGATAATTTTCCGAAAGATCGAAGCTGTGTGTGTGTGGTGAGATGTGTTCGAATAATGCGTGCGATTTGAATTGTGTCTGTTCGTTTAGGATATCGTTTTTATTTGTTTTTGTGTGTTTGTATATTTCTAATTGTTCTAGAGTGTCTAGTTTTCGGCCTTTTGTGTGTACGTGTAGAATGTTCATGTTATTGTCGATGTTTTTATATGTGTGGTTTGCTTCAATGAGGTGGTTAGCAAAGGTAGATTCTGTAGTGGTGTGGAGTGCTTTTGTGTGTTCAATGTATCTCTGTTTGAAGCTACGTCCTGTCTGGCCTATGTAGAATTTATTGCAATTTGAACAATTTAGCTTGTATACACCAGGTAGATCGAATTTGTTTTGTGCTTTGGGCATGCGTTTTGATAGTGTGTGTTCTGTTTTGTTAGTAGTTTTGTAAGCGATTCTGTATCCTGCTTTTTTGAATTTGTGGGCAATTTTTTCAGTTTGTTTGTTGATGTATGTTAGTGTTATGAATTTGTTGTTTTCTGTCTTTGTCTGTTGTTTGTTTTGTGTTTTGTGTAGGAGTTTACTGACTATTGTTCTGTCATAACCGTTAGATTCTGCTAGATATTTTATCGTGTTTAGTTCGTCTTTGTAGTCTTTTTCATCTAAGGGGATGTTGTTAAGTCTATGTATCATGGTTCTAAAAGCAGTTAGTTTGTGTTGTATTGGGTGATTGGAGGTGTTGTGTATTAGTGTGTCAGTTGTAGTTGGTTTTCTGTATATACTGAATTTGTGCCTGTGTTCTAGTTTTGTGATGGAGAGGTCTAAGAAGTTTATGGTATTGTTGTGTTCGTATTCGGCAGTGAAGGTTATGTTTTTATGTATTTTGTTTATGTGCGTTAGTAACTGTTCACATTGTCTTTTGTTTCCCCTGTATAGTATTAGAATGTCATCAACGTATCTGTGCCAATATAGTATTTTATGTGAGTGTCTGTCATTGTTTGTGAGTATTTTTGTTTTTCTAAGTGTTGGAGGAAGACTTCTGCTAGAATGCTGGATATGGGGGAGCCCATGGGTAGGCCATCGTTCTGTGTGTAGTATTTATTGTTATAAGTAAAGTAGTTTTGTTTTGTGATAATGTTCAGAGTTTCTGTTATTCTAGTATCCGTGGAGGTAGTTAGCTACCTTTGCTTAACTAGCGTTAAAGATTTAACGGTTGTTATCTTAATGGTCGTTTCACTAACACCCGGTTTGTAAATGCTCGTTTAATCGACCATTCTATCATAATTGTCGATGTTGCTTCTGATTGTCACAAAAAATTGCATATATTTTTTTTAAACACACACATGATTAAGTACATCAAACATCAAAGCGACACCAGTTTCGCACACATACATTTCATACAATTTGAATTCGCGCGTTTAGTCATATTTTCTGTTATACTGAAAATTAGTGATTAAACTTGTAAACTATATTACAGAATTGTTGAAATTTTTTTGTTCACACACAGAATAACAAACGCACGAGTCACTCGATAATTAATTAACAAACAAAATACGTACCGGTACCGTTCACGAGTAACAACGCTAACTTCAAGAATTACTTTTGAACTTTTGATAGTATAGTTAATAAGACTTGAGTCTGCAGACTGATAGCGTGAAGCCACTCGGGCAACTTTGGTTACATTCGTTCTCATCTATGCCTGCCTATATTCTTTTGTCAGATGTGAGTTAGGTAAACGTTTGATTAAAGTTTTTGTATTTATTTTAGCACAATAATTTTATTTAAGTTCACGGCTTCAAATACGTAAACTCAAGAGTAAATTTTTCCTGTATTCAAGTGTCTGTGTGTATTCGTGTAAAGTTTTATTCCGCGCCTGGCGGAAAAATTTGATCAAAATCAAAGGTCGCGAGAATCAAGCAGACGTACAAATTTATTCGAACGTTATTAGAAGAAAGAGACCAAGCTGCATTTGTCCGCATGCTTCCAGAAGGTATCGTTAAAATGAAAAGTGACACGGTCACAAAAGACTGTTTTGTATTTTGAACACGAATATAAAGATACTGTCAAGAGCTGGGCGTATTGCTTCCGTCTTCATGCAGGTCTAAACACCAATATGCACCTGGAACGCATGCATGGTGTTCTAAAACATATTTATATGGGCGGGAAGAAACCCAAAAGACTTGACACTGCACTGCATACGTTAATGCGCTTCGTAAGAGACAAGCTTTACGACAGCTTAATTTACCTAACCATAGGTAAATTAAAGTCTTGGATTTCGTTGTCCATGACGTGTCCGTTACTTAACTAAATATCACTATAGTATTGACGACTCGGATCACTAAGTTTTTTATAAGTAATAACGTAAAGTTTTACCTTACAGCCTAACCGGATATTCTAGTATCCGTGACTACCTCTGAGGTTTTTGGCGAAAAACGTCTTTACCCAGGCGGTGTTGTCGGGGCGCATTTCATTAAAACACATGTAACTAAGGATCTATAAAAGGGAGTATTCGCACTCGCCATCTTTGTTCCGAGACTGACAATATTATGGTGGCGCTTGTGTATACATGGGACGCAGTATAAGTTTGTTTTCGATATTACATAAACTATTATAGTTTTTCGTGCCAATGTATGGAAATAATAGTTTTCATCTTAAAACTTACTGATTCAGACCATAGTAAGAGGAGAATAATTTTGTCTAAAAAACAACAAATACCAATCGTTACCACTTACCACTTTGTTAGGTAGACTATATATTCTCAGATTTTACTTTTATTCCTGTTTATAATAGATGGCTGTTGAATTAATGTTTACTAAACTTCGTTTGTCCAAAAGTCCAAATAAAGTTACTAAAACTATTTTTAATAAACACGAATTTACATTTTTAACTTGCTTACTATTAAGTTTATATTCAGGTTTTTTGCTTAACATTTAGTTAATATTAATAATAAAAAGTTTAGCTTAACATTTTATAAAATTAACAATAATGTATTTTTCATTGCACTAGACATTTTATAGTCAAAAGTATTTTTCTCGGTTAGTAGGAAAGGTTAAACTTTGTTAGTACAGGCAAAAAATTTGCAAGTTACAACTTCTCACGGCCATATCTTGAAAACAACTCGTGGATTAAAACCCGGCCAAAACGCATTTTGTTTGTTATTTCGTATAGAATAATTTTGGTCCTATTCATTTTTACTATAAACTCAAACGTTTTTTAGTTATTCGCTAAAAATTACGCTAAAATCCTGTTTTTTTGGGGGTAAAAATCGAAAATGTTGATTTGGAATAACTCGAAAACAACGCATTTTTGAAAATAGTTGCGTACTGACTTTTTTGCTTAGAATTTGATTCTCTATTGGATCCTGGGGTTAATTTTTTTTTAACAATCACCCTTGAAAAAGGGGTGGTTCTCACCCCCAAATAAAAAGCGTACAGTTTAACTTTGTTCTAGAGTGCATATAGAACATACATATCAAATTTCGTGAAATTCCATCGACAGTCGAAATTTTGTTACGTCAAAAACTGCGCTTACTGGACTAGAATTTCTTCGTGCTGATTTTGTTCTCGACTTTGTTTACGATCTGCGTGTATGTTTCGCGCAGCTGATTTTCGAAAAACAGGTAAATGTGCAATTTTATGCAGTAACCCCCAAAACGTGCAATTTTGTGCAAAATAAAATGTATGTTAAAATGACCTACACGTCCCGATTCGGATAAATAACTTGTCACTGGCCGTTTACGAACTAGCAAAAAAAAGATACAATTGCACGTGAATCCGGGCTTTAGTTATAACATTATATTTATAATTAATGGAGTAAAAAAATAAACCACCTTGTACAGTGATCTGCGTGGAACTGGGCCGATCCTAGGAAGTGGATTTGGTACGTCAAACAAAGTCGGTATGGCATTAGGCTTCAGTTTTTTCCAACCATCTACTCGTGCCTGTTCAGACTGTGAACTTTCAAAATGAACCTAAAAGTGCAAAGGTGTATTACATTTTTAGTCGTTATGATTAACATTCACAAACTTTTAAGGAACAACCATTAAATTTACCTCACACAGACGCATTCCCTTGCTTAGTATAAATTTGTCTCGTCTCATATTTTGAATCCATCGAATAGGGTCTGCAGGAAATTTGAATGTTCTAAACTTAGTTTCTGTTCGATTTTTGCAATTTACAGCACAACAACCAGTCATTATGATTATGAGATGTAGTACAACAATCTGCAAAACATACTACATAACATATTCTACTAACATAACAATTAATAATATAACAATATATCTAACACCAGTATTTATAACCTTGTTTTCACTGACAAGATGAGATGATTATTATACATATTCGTGTGTAATACATAAATCAAATTAGTACACTAAGGTTTTAACCCTGATATGTAAAAATATTAATATTTACATACATAATTTACATTAAATAATCCAACGCACAGCGTGCTTACATTGCTCCCGCCACATTACATTTAAAAGTCTCGGAGCAAAGATGGCGGGTGCGAATACCTATATTATAGAGCTCTAATGTAACTTTTGTTGGTAATTTTGCACAAATGAATGCCAATATAGTAACCCAATTGCTACTCAATTCTGTGAATATTCAGCATAGCCTCTAGCGTACTGCACCCATTAAGGGGCGAATAAAGTCCGTTATCTTATTGAATACATATTATATCAATGTATTTGATCATGCGAGGTTTTAACATTCAAAATAACATTAATTTGAGTTGGCTAACCTGATCCCCTCAGTTTAGTCAGTGGAGTGCCATGCTTTCGGTTTTAAGTTGTCAAGTTTATTTGGTTTTGTAAATAGTAGTAACAAAATATCAAAATAAAATGAAGAATTTAAAAGTATTACTTAATGTAGTGCACGAACTTGATTCTACGCTGGAGAATGTTGAACATCTAGTGCTGCGAACGGATTCTGGTCCTGAAGATAGAAAGAGAGGTTGCATGTATTGTTACAAAAACGAATGGATTTATGTAGTTAATGCAAACTACTCTTATAACGTATTAACATCATTGACAAAATGCTATCCAGAAGACTACTGTCCAAAAATAGTTAATATCGCGTACCATCCAGATTTAACATGTCTTGTAATTGCACTCGCAAACGGTGATATCATGTCTGTAGATTTGTGTTCTGTGTCGGGGGAATATGTTAGTTGTGTTATGGATTTATGTACTACGATTAATGATATTGAATGTGTTGGTTGTATAAATGGTGGTCTCAAGGCGATGGAATGGAGTCCTGATGCAGAGAGTGTGGTGTTTTTGTCAGGAGAAAATACTGTTACAGTCATGAGTAGTTCTTTTGAGCTTCTTCACAAAGTAAATTTGGTTGAAGAAGAAGCTGGTGAAAAGGAAATGATTAATGTTGGGTGGGGACGTAAAGAAACACAGTTTCATGGTTCCGAGGGAAAACAGGCAGCTCTAAAAAAAAATGAACCAGGGGGCGTTGAAAGTGTTGATGATGACCGTAGATCTTATATAACATGGAGGGGTGACAGTAGTTTGTTTGTGATAAGTTACTGGTGCCCTAAACTTGGTTGTAGACGGATAAAAATATTTAACAGAGGTGGTGTTCTCCAATATGTTGGTGAAACTATACCAGGTAAAGACATGTTTCAAATAACAAAGCATTTTTGTTTAGAGAGAAAACAAAGTATTTGAATGTTTAAGGTACATTTGCCACTTTAAACTTTTTGAATTATTTTTTTAATATTATTCCTAACAGTGTAAAAATTATCAAAAAAGTAACCAATGTAAGCAACAGTAGGAAAAATTATAACCTAAATTGTTTTTGGTGTCATACTTAAGTTGTCTGCAGAGTTTCTGCGATATCTGCTAATGATTGGCTGGTTAGCTGTTTGGTTGGTTTATGTACTAATTAAGTGGGGAGTAGTATACGTTTAATAGTAATGTTTGATTGAATAAATCTATAATTTTGATAAACTGTGCTTTCACTGTCACAGAAAACAAAAATAATAGGCCATGTTTATAATGATTAAAATATAGTCTTCTGAGAGTACTTAATTTAATTAAGATAGATTTGTTCATTATATATTGTAAATAAAACTTATAAGGATAAAAATACTATTCACACACACACACACACACACACACACACACACACACACACACACACACACACACACACACACACACACACACACACACACACACACACACACACCACAAAACTTTGGCTTGCCACTGACATGACAGTTATGCCTTCGGAGACAAATAAAGGTATGACATAATGAATTGATCATGAGAACATGAATTGTTAGTAGTTTATGTTTGTATTTTGTATCTTCCATTGACTTCTATAAAATTGATTCAGTATTTCGTAGCAAGAGATTGCAGTCAACATATTGTTGTATTCATATCATAGATTATTGCAATAATAGTTGTAGATCTGTTATAGTTACTGGTAGCTGTTATTGCTTCTTTATTAATGAGAGGAGCTGGCTCGTATGTTAATATTGGGTGCTAGGCTGTGTAACCAACTGACTGAACTTTGTATTGTAGAATATAACATTGCAGCAGTTTCTTTTGACATTGTTGATCCATTATTCTAACCATACATTTAAAATGATTTATTAATGATTTTGTATGTACCAAAATGACTTTACAGTATTATTAATCAGAAAAATTATCATGGTAAGAACTGAGGTAGATACTAAAGGGAACAAGTGCTCTACATTCGAACCCCCAGGTAGTCAGCACACCGGGCATACTAACTGACTGAAGTTAAGTAAAACCAGATGAGAACCAAACAGATTGGGACCAGTATATACCATTATTCCTAGTAGTGTACAGGTCATCAGGACACAGCACAACCAGCATTTTACTTAGAACTTTAATGACAGATTAAATAAACAAAGACAACAATAAACTGTAGTACACAACACGTCTTCATGTTTGTTTGCCCAAAACAGAATATTGTAATAAATAGTTAATGTCACCTGATTATTTAGTGTCACACTAAATAATACAGGTCACCAATTATATAATAATTCACAAGTCTTCATAACAACAACTCCAATAACGGACACAAATATTGGAACCCAAAACTGAAATGCTCTGCTTCTGTATTAGCCTTAATGTCCTCAATGTCATCAAAATGTCTTCCTTTCAATCGTCTTTGATCTTCGGGTAAAGAAATAAGTCATTGGGGCAAGGTCAGGAGAGTATGGTGGATGGTCTCTACCAAAGTTATTTGTTTCCTGGCCAAAAACTCCCGTACAGACAGTACCGTGTGCACAGGTGCATTGTCGTGATACACGAGCCATAAATTGTTGGTAAAAAGTTCTGGTTGTTTGCATCTCACTTTTTCATGCAACCTTTGCAGCACCCCCAAATAGTACACTTGGTTAACTGTTTGTCCTGGTGGTACAAATTCATAATGAACAATCCCTCGGATATCAAAAAAAGGTTAGGGTATCAACAATGTTTTGACTTTTGATTTTGATTGAGGGTACTTTTTCGGTCGTGAAGAATCAGGTGACGTCCATTGAGCACGTTGTCGCTTTGTTTCAGGATCATACGTGAAGATCCAGGTTTCATCACCTGTGATTATTTGGCCCAAAATATCGTTTTGCCTCTCCAACAGGTCTGTGCTCAGTTCAACCCTCCTTTGCTTTTGTTCATCGGTGTTCTCCTTAGGGACCATTTGGGCACACACCTTGCGCATGCCAAGGTCTTCAGTTAAAACTTTCACCACAGTTTCACTATCAATGTTCATTTGGTCTGCTGTGGATCTCACAGTCAGTCACCGATTTGCATGGACTATTTGACGAATTTTGGCAATGTTTTCATCCGTTCAGCTCGTTACTGACCGCCCTACCCTTTGTTCATCAGTCACTTGTTCCCTCCCCTCAGAAAATTGTTTAATCCATTTTTACACCGCTGTTTTTTTCATGGGATTCACTTCACCATACACATGCACTAACAATTCCTGTATTTCACTCCAACTCTCGCCCAGTTTCACCAGAAATGATGTTTTGTTCATTGCTCTAATTCAAGGTCAGAAATTTTTACGACAGTGTGCACACACATTTTTGTGACAGCGTGTACACACAAGCACAAACAACATGCACACCATTCAGCACATGTCCACCACGTGTCAGCATGAACACTGCTGTGAGACACTGAAATACCACACACACGACTGGGGGTCGCGTTTAGTGCAGTGTCCCGAGTCTCAGAAAGGACTCCTGCCACTGGGTCTATTGGAGTTCATTTTATATCTTTTTACCTAATTGTGGGGGGTCTGAAGCGACCTGCGATTGGTGGATTATACCACCGGGACTAACAAACTAGGTCGCTTCCAGGACTCTGGTCACGGGATGTATTTACCAAGTCCGGCAATGAGGGAATTTTGGGTCACTCTGTCGGAACGAACATAGAATCTACGCGCCAGGCGTCTCACGGTGTCATCAAGAGAGCGGACACCGAGTCCTCTCCTCAAAAGATGAGAAGAGTACCTCCGGGGGACTTTGCACGCAAGCTTCAGTCCCCGGTCGAGTACGCGCTGGAGCGTTGTTCTATGACCACGACCAAGTATCCAAACAGGACAGGCGTAGGTAATCACGGGCAACACGTACGAGTTGACTATGAGCTTACCTAGCCTGGGGGGTCATTGCCGGATTAGATAGCACGGGCCAGAGTCTACTGAGTTGCGCCGAAGCGCATTGTCGGATGTATTGAGTATGGGTTCGCCAGGTGAGTCGGGAGTCTACGTGGAGCCCGAGGTACTTGACGCTGTTGGTACAGGGTACCTCGACGGGGCCTACTTTAAGTGGCCGAGGCTGCTTGCGTTTGCGCGAGAATATTACCGTGGAGCTCTTGGAAGCGTTAACGGCAACTCTCCAGTCATCGGTCCACCCGACATACGCGTCGAGTTTACGCTGGAGCTTAATTGCCGCATAACTTGCGTTCGGCTCTGAGGCAAAAGCCGCAGTGTCATCCGCGAACAGTGACAATTTAACTCCAGGAACTCGGGGTGTGTCGTTGATAAACAGCGAGAACAGGAGAGGCCCAAGGACACTTCCCTGAGGGACACCAGCGGTAATATGCCTCTCCGAAGAGAGAGCATGGTTTTATTCTCACTCGGAAGCTACGGTCTCGCAGAAAGCTGCCAATCAAGTGAACGTAGCAATCTGGAAGAAGGACTTCTGTGAGCTTGTAAAGGACACCCTCATGCCACACGCGTCAAAGGCTTTCTCTACGTGTAGGAAGATCGCAGTCATCTGTTTGCCCTGGCAGCCAGCCTCGGTAATGCATTCCACGAGTCTCATCAGCTGATGAGTCGAGGAGTGCAGCTCACGAAAGCCGAACTGTTCGGGGATCAGCACGTCTAGTCTTTCTAGATGGTCGCGGATCCTACGCTGGATCAACCGCTCAAAAACCTTGGACGTCGCGGACAAGAGGCTGATGGGTCTGAGGTTTTCCACGCGAGAAGAATTCTTTTCCGGCTTGGGTATCACTATTACTGTAGCCGTTTTCCATTTCACCGGAAAGTAGGCCAGTCTGAGGCATGAATTGAACAGGTCAGAGAGGAACTGTGTTCCTCGCTCCGGAAGGCGATGGAGGGCGGAATTCATGACTCCGTCCGGGCCAGGCGCCTTCCGGGGCTTGACACTGAAATACTAAGGTTATGAAATCTTATATAGCTGTTTGTATAGTGCTGCCCTCAGCGCTAAACAGTGGCGAGTTTGTGAACTTAATTGTCAGACCTGTTATATGCTGTATACTAGTTTTGCTTGGAACATTGTTAGTGGTGAATATAGGCCTAATTAATCAGTAGTTTATGTACTTGTTCTATTTAATTTAATTTTTAATTTACTGGTTAATTTTTTAGTGTGATATAATTATTTGATTTGGTGACTAAGTTTTATGGGTCTGTATATTGTAACATGATATAAGGTAGTGAAGATCCAATGATATTTAACTATAAATTGAAGAAGCTGAAGACAAGAATAAAAGGCAAGAACTTATAAACTCAGAGATTAATAACCCAATAACCCAAATGACAAATGACTGATAAACTGACAATGACCTGACACAATAGATCGGATAAATACAAAAGGAACAACGGAACAAGGAAGAAGAAGCTAAGAACCAAATGTAATCAAGACATTGAGAATGAACATTGTAAATCCCTAATCATGACCATTAAAATGTATGTTAACAAATGAACTAATGTAATTAGAGTATATATGAGATTTACCTAGGGTAACAATGACAAATAAGAAAGATAGTAATGTTATGTATATTTTATTGATGAAGGAATGTGTTTATAAATATAAGTTAGGGAATTAATAATACACACACCCTAATAAATAGTGATAAATATAATCAAAACTAGTAAACATACCCTAAGGCAAATAAAGGCCACAGTTAATTACCAAAAGTGATCATTAGTGAAGGGAAAATAAAATAAACACTTATAACCAGTAACCCCATGATGATATTAACATCAATAAACAACCCAGTGAATAATCAAGTGAGTGGAAGAAAGAGTATATTAATATAAAGTGGTGACATGTAGTGATAGCATGTTGCAGATAATAAGTGAAAGTGTATAAGTCGGAAACCTTCTATGAAGGAAAAAGTGTAGTTGGTGAACTTAAAAAAGTATAAAAAAAGTATTCTAGTTAGTAAACTGTATTAGAATAACAGGAAGACCAGTGATAAACTTTGTACTAGCAAGTAAGAGGAACTCATTATAATGTGATTAAGTTAAGCCATAGGTAATAAGGATTATAGGATAAGATAGAAATTAAGTCATCGGAATGAAGGGCAAACAAAAACGATAGACACTTTTTTCTAGTGAAGGAATGGGGGAATAGTATATATTGTGTAAAGTATAGTTTAATGTTAGTATAATAAGGATGTTATTATTGTTTAAAAAGAACCAATATAATGTAATGAATTATTAATTGAACCAGATAGTAGAAGGGAACAGAAAGGTAGTTAGAAGTTTTATTTCAGGCTTGAACCTGTAAAGAAAATGTTTATTATTATAATAAGAGGTGTAGTTAGGAACACCAATGTTTATTACTTGTTTCTGTTAAAAAATTGTTTTAAAAATACCAAATATAAAGGTAAGAAGTTACGAAGGAATGTTAGACAGTAGTATAGTAAAATCTAGGCTCTAGGCCTAACTGTTAATAAAGAATTTTGTAAATTTGAGAACAAATAATAGTCCAATATCCAAGCAGAGTATACCAAATGTTTAAACAAGTTAAGTGGGTATTCCTAATACCAAAATGTATAAATAACAGCCAATTTTGACTAAAATATATATAAAATATAAATAAGAAAAATAACAAAATTTAATTTTACTCAAAAGTGACCATGAGGGGTATCAAAATGACCCTTATCAAAAATTATGAACAATGGTATTCATGTAATAAACCTAGCTATTAATATAAGAAAGAAATCTTCATTTGAAGATATTTTGTAAAATTAAACTAAAATAAGACGTTAAAATATAACAATGACATAAATTAATGACCAATGAGAATTAGCATAATTTATTAGGTAACCATACCAACCGAAATGTATTGCCAAAAAACCGTTGAATTTTCGTTAGTCCATTATTGACCGACGCCGAGGGCGGATTGATGTAGCTCTCACCCCAAATTTTATCCCAAATAAGTGAATTTTGACTAAAACCGAAGGAAAAGAAGATAGTAATAGCAGTCCAGGGAATACCTGATAATATATTTATTATTAAAA
This sequence comes from Magicicada septendecula, assembly GCA_034769895.1. NCBI lineage: Eukaryota > Metazoa > Arthropoda > Insecta > Hemiptera > Cicadidae > Magicicada > Magicicada septendecula. The sequence continues at coordinate 103,711,252 of CM068375.1, forward strand.
TTTTTCACAAACCATAATTCCCCGAGGAAATTAAGAAGACTTCTGGAAGAATAGCTGACGACTCATCCCGAAGGAAGACCATAGGGACCTACTTCAACCCAAGAAGACGGACGATCGCAGAACGAGTACGAAGCCGAAGTGTACGGAAAAAACCGTCTGGATGAGATTAATGAGATTCCGAAGAATAGAAGATGACTGGATCCATCCGGAAGAAGCAGACGGCATCGCGGAAGCTCCATCGAGAATTGATGAGTATAAACAATAATCCCATTAAAACGAATTCCAAATTTTTCTATCAAAAATAACAAACCACAATTTTCACTTCACTGATCACTATTCTGATTTAGAACTGAAGGTATTTATAATAACACTATTTGAACTTTAATCAATTGATAATTATTTAAACTGAGCTATAATAAATAGTTAACAAACATAACTAATTGACAAATCCTAACCAAAAATTTTACTAAATCTCATTGATGTTTACTTACTCGAATGTATTAAAATATTAATTTTTGTGTACCTAGTTTTAAGAATTATTATAAATTTGTGCATTTTAGCCGTAGTCCATTACTTCTGTAGCCAAAAGGACTTATTAACACCCCTGAGTAAAACATTTTATTGTAAACCAACGGTAACCGCCAAGACGGCGTGTACCTGACACATTGAAACTGAGCATGCCAACTGAGCAAATGTAAAAGCCGGTGCTAAGATAAAATAATGTACTACTAACTAACCAAAAACTATCAAAGTGTTAATAAATATTATTATTCTGCAACACTGTATGTTTGATTCGAGCAAATTAAGATAATACATAAAAATTTATTGAAGTGAAAACAACAAAACAAGACGTTAGCGAAGTCGACACTGAAGGACGGCGTGCGCCAATCAGGTGGCGAGGCAGCAATATTCAAACCAAACGCCGAGAGATACGGTTTACCCGTAAATGGTAAGAGAAGGTACAATTCGACTCCCTACACGCAAATAACAGTGACAGAATTTATTGAACTTATTAATAACATCAGTTATACACCCATACTATACCACGAACCCAACGAGCGAGTTAACAAACGCTCATCACGCACACATTCACTATACGAATACAAGATCAAGTGACCATTATAAAATTCAACTACTAAATATTTTAAACACCCGGTAACAGTCTACGTTACAAAGTGGCACTCACAACAGTGGGGCTTTTCGTTTCTGTTAGAAGGACGATACTACGGGGAACATTTACAAATATAAACACCCCAGTAACAGTTAACGTTACAAAGTGACGCATCCAAAGTAGGGCAGAAGAATAACAAGCATACTACAAATAATAAACCACCCGCACAAAAGAATACGTTACAATATACATATTTCCTTAGCGTACAATATAGTTTAGTTTTTAGCAGAAGATGAGTGCAGATTGTCAGTTATCAAAATGTCATTACATAAAGTTTGTGTGAATTATTGTGCATGTCTGCTCCTGATGTGTTGATTTTCATTTTAAATATAAAAACAATTTGTAAGTGTAGAAGACACGTGCAAAACTAATAAAATGACTTTGAATTGGAGGTGAGATAAAAATGCGTATGGTTAGCTGACCATAAATAAAAATAAGGATGATATCTGTTAGCTTACTTTGTAACGTGTCAAAATTGGGTCAGTTTATTTCTTACCGTATAGGGTATTTGTATTTCATTTATTTCATTTTTGGTGCTTTGTAAAAAATATTGTGCAAACGTTATTTCCATTGTAACAGACCACGTGGCAAGTAGAACAGTGTTGAGAACAAAGCAGCAAGACGCAGTTTCTGTTGTGTAACCAGGCAAGGAATTTGCACCACCCTAAATTTCTCAGAACTTTGCATAAATGTGACCACGCACTCACGCGGAGTACAAGTCCGCGCTCGGGTGACGCCGTCGTCCAAAAAACCAAGATGCCGGGAGAACAAATCTATTCACCGTCTCCTTGGCCGACCTGCAGGAAATGCAGCTAAGAGCCGCCCATCTCGTGACGTCGGCCAGTGCCTCACTGAGATCGTATACTGTCGTCACTCCAGCAACTACATGCATTGCATGGGACGAAACTCCTGCGACGAAGCCCAAGGCAGTGATTTCCTTAAAAGTATGAGATCACGTTAGCTACACCTGTGACGTTTTCCCCCCAGTTTGTTAACTGATCGCTCCGGTGCCGGACCGAGCCAAGTTAGGCTCGTTACAAAACTTCATATTCAAACAGTAAAAAGTGGAATAAGAGAAGAATTTATGTGACCGCGGTCGAGTTAAAAGTTAGAGAATGTAATTTTATAATTTTCGGACAGTAAAAAACAAGAAATTTACCAGAACGATGAGTGCGCGCGCGAACCACGTTGCCGGCGGGTTTTCATCCGAATAAAAGTGTAAGGGCTGGGGCTTTATTATAAAATGTTAAGGGTATTTGGGGTGTAGAAAATGAAGTTTTCTTAAAATAATGTCTGTGAGTGAGTATGTAAAGCAGGCTGGGCTATCTTAAAGTTGTAAGTAATGGGATGTAAGCATAGAAAGTAAGATGTCAGAGTTGCACAACCTTTGAAAACATGTAAAACAGTCTATTTGGAGAACAACTTATAAATTCACCACTTTTGATTATTAAATAAAAAATATTAATTCTCTTCCAAGAATGAGTATAGTTAATTATTGCACAAACCTGTAACACTTGTTTGTATCCGACGTTCGTGCGAGCAGAATCCTGGACCCAGAGAAAGAACCTTTACAGGTAGGTGAGAATAAATTGTATTTTTTGTATTTTATATATTTGAAGAGTGTATTAGAACGTCACAAGTGGCTTCCGATACAGGGACAGTTTTTATGAATTTAAAAAATTAAGTAAAAACCGCACCTACAATAAAGATACAAACATGTGTTAGGTTACGCAAAGTTAACATGAGAAAGTAATATAGAAAATACACGACAAAAAATTAATTAAATTAATTAATTAGATTATTAATATTCTGAATATCAATTATAAAAAATGTCAGATAATGAGAATAAAGTAAATAAAAATAGCGTCGAAAATTTTGACGACTCAAACATGAGCAATTTTGAAATACATTCGACTCCAAGTGCGAGTAAAGATAAAACAGAATTAAATATGAGTGACCAGAGTAATGTAACTGAAGATTCGGGGGTGCAGATAACCCCGACCTCAACAAAATGTAATAGGTCCGATAACGATATAATGAGTATCATACTCAGTCAATTAGAGAGAATGAATAGTAATTTTGAGACCAAATTCAATGTAATAAGTAGCGACATGAATAGTCGTTTTGACATAAATGAGACTAAATTGAATAAACGTTTTGACATAAATGAGACTAAATTTGACGTATTAACTAATTCACTGTGTAGTCTTGAGAGTAAGTTAAACGAAATATGTAGAGAAGCAAAGGAGTCAAGAGAGTGTGTATGTATGGGAGATAGTAATACAAATGAAAATTATAATGACGAGTGTAACAATGTCGAAAATAAGGAATGTAATATTGAGAATAATAATGTATTTAAAGAATTAGTATCAGAAAGCGAGACGGTGAAAATAAGTAATGAAAGTACTGATGAGTTGGTGGAATGCGATAATGAAAGGTTAATGTGTATTTATGAGTTAGAGAGAGAGAGGGAAAATAATGTTGTGGTAGAGTGGGGACAGAGGGTAAATTTTCCCCTTATTGTTGATAATGTTTATGATGATTTAATGAGTTCACAAGTGTTGTTGTTGAAGGGCAAGAGTCCCGTATTGATAGATGAATTGAAGTATTTATTTTTGTTGTGTAATTGTGTACCCTCTGTCCGGAATAATTGTGAGAGTGTGATGTGGTGTTATGAAGAGAGAGAGGTAAGTAGAGAATGGTATGTAACAGAATTGTATAATTTGAATAGAAAGTATGACGAATGGAAAGAAAGTTTAAAAGTATATTTGAATAATAATGACTATAATGATTTGACAAAAGTATTTAACCCGATAATGAGTGAATTTACTGACGGAGACTTAACAAAAATGCCTAACGTTGACTGGTTTAATGAGTATTTTGGTAAGATGAATGAAGTTAGTTTGTATGGTTATAATACACAAAACAGTAATTTGTGTGTGAATGAGATTGAACGATGCTACATAAAACCAAGGTTAATCTGGGACGATGGAGGCTAAACTATAAAATAGTAAAAGACTGTGATAAACATTATGTATTGTGGTTTTGACATGGCAGATTTGGACAATGAAGTGCGGAAAAACTGAACAGTTAATAACAGAAGTTTGTAAATAAAAATGTAGTAAATGTATTTGTGTGCATTGTAGAATGTTAAGTAAATAATGTGTGTACGTAAGATGATTGTTGTAATAATAATATCGAGATATTTGCAATTTAATAAATATCAATTTTGAAAACAGGAATTGGTTAATGGTAAATATTTTGATAGTATTGGAATTTGTATTTTAATAAGGAATTTAATTAAAATAATTGGAGATGTTCTAAATATTTTGATTGATTATTTAAATGTTAATTAATTAAATTTTCTGAGAAAGTTAAATTACTTTACGAGATTTGGGAATTTGGTAATTAAATGATCAATTGTTTGATTTAAATTAATGTTTGTGTTAAATGTTTCAGAGGTGAGGTGAAAGTAATGTGGTATGGTGAATATGTTTTGTGTATATCATGTTAAATGGACTGTAAGTATAGAACTTTTACAGTATGAATCATGTATAATAAAACTGTTTACAGGTGTAACTAAGATTTTAATTCAATAGTGAGATTATTTGAAATAATTGTGTTCAATAAAAATGATAATTAAAAATTTTAATAATAAATGAAAAATGATATATACTAATTATTGATAATAAATGTTGAAAATTTTAAGAAAGTTCAATGGTAGAAAAGTATGAATGAGTTAAATGATTATTGATGAAAATATTATCTTAGAATGTATATACAAATTTAATTAGTTAGTTATTAAGTTGCTATTGCGGGGGTGGCCTGTGCTCTCGTTGATAGCGAAATGGGTTGGGGGTAACAGAGAGTGTTACCTCCATCGGAGGCCAAAATGGCGACAATGTGCGACACATTTTTTCGTGTAAACTCAATTTACACACTGATAGACGTTCATGTCGCACATACTAATGATGAAGTAGAGCAGGCACTGAAATGAAATTAGATTTCCCCGACTTTTCGGGCGATTACTGCCTTACCAGCACTAATCGTGGAGTTGGCTAGCGGTTAGCTATGGTCATACCAAGTCCCTTGACCATAGCTGACTTGAAATTGGTATATAATAGAAATTAAATGGGGGGTGAATTTTAGGGGAATCCAGGCACTATGGAACAGCGGCTACCACTCTGTTCGAGTAGGAACAGCAAGGCCAGGTGGTAGACCCGTTTAAGGGCGTTTAATTATAGCCAAGAATATGTTGATATTCAGACGTTAAATGTAACTGCCGAAGCAAAGATACGGAGAGGTCAACCTACTCCAAAATATGCCGTCTTTGTGGAAGCGAGGGAGCGCCACAGCCTTACATAATTTGCAATAGAGTGTGTGGATGGGAGGTGACTCAGAGGAGCCACGAATTTAAATTTTACAACATACAAAATTTTTTTGCTAATTCAAATTTTGATCCAATAAAAATGCTTGTGCTCTGTTTAAGTAATTAGATGCTCATACATTCAATATAAGGTGTTCATGCTATAATTTTAAATGTATTATTTTATTATCGTAGGTTAGATATAAGCATTGAGAACAATATGTGTCTTCATTATGTGTGTATATTTGCAACTAAGTAAATAATTAAACCGTCTGGCAGGCGGTTAACACAAAGTATCAGAATCAGAGAGAGAGGAAACAATGAGGGTAGAAGTAAGTACTGATAAATATATATATATATTTCATGTAATTTGTTCAATTTTGAGATGTGTTTTAATTGTGTTAGGGATATCAGGTGATCAGCAATAAAATGTCACTGGTATATTGGTATAAATGCTCCAAGTAATTAATGTTTAATGTAATGTTTAGATGTATTACAGATGCTATTTAAAGTAATGAGATATAAAGTAATAATTTGTGAAACTTAATAAGAGATAGTTTGTGGGTGATGAATGATGGGACATATATGGGACATATAGATCTGTCCAAGTTGAAGTCAAAGTTAAAGAAATAGTAGAGATGAAAATAATGTAATGTCGTTTTGAGTTAATGTATGTTGTAGAGTTTTGAGAAGTATTGATGTTGACACAGTGGTTATGGAGAAAATATGTAGAGTTTGAGTGATATATTGTTGTTTATAATTGATGTTGTTATTTTGTTGAAGTTGAAGTGAGGTAATGAGATTGAGGTTTTGGGGATGGCAATTTTGTAGTAGGGGGTAGTGTAATGTAGGAGTCCGCAACATAATGATAGTTGGGACGGGATGGGATCGATTTAGTGGAAAAGGGGTCGCCTCAGGTAGAATCCAGGGACCAGATAATGGGAAATGAGTTTTTTGGGGGGGGGGGGAAACACGTATCCTAAGTACAAAGGGTTAGAGAGTATTTTTGTTATGTATCGAGAGAAGGTGGCGATTTGAGTTTAATGATAAGTTGGGGTTAGAGAGTGTTTGAGAGATGTTTTTGATAGAGGTGGGTGTCATGTGAGTTACAGTTGTTAGCAGTTAGAGTCAAAGGGAGAAAGATTATAGATGTATCCAGAGCAAGTAGTAAATTAAATTGTTATAAATAATTTAAATCACCCACAGTAATGGAGAATGAGATTGTCAAGTAAAGAAAGAGATTTATAATAAAAATATAAAATTTTTTAATTTACAACCAGTGACAAAATTTTGATAGAATTTGGAAATAATGTAAAATTAAGAATTGTTTATTTTGAATAATTTGAATGTCAATCTGCTCATTATTTATAATCATATTTTGTTATTTTAAATGTTTTATTTTATTATGTTTTGTGTTTCAAGTTGGATTGTTACAGATGTTTAATGTATTTTCAGATAGGACTTGTACATAACATATGTGGGTCAAGGTTGTGGACTTGACCTAGTTTTGATCAGCTGACAGGGAGGTCATATACATACTAAGCTTGTTCAGTAAGGAAGTCAATTCAACTTTGGTTGTTGATCAATTTAAACAAGTTTTAAAATAATTTCTATATGTAAAGGAAACATTTTAATAAATTTAAATTTTTTTCTTTGAATTTTAAAATTTTTTGGAAAATATTAAAAAAAAAAAAAAAAAAAAAAGGAATTTGCGCCTGCCAGTTAATGAATATTTTTAAGCTTTGATTATTTTATTGTTTGTGTACTAACCATGTTTATTTTATTGATTTATTGTATTGAATTGTATTGTTAGACTCTAAGTATTCACATGTTAGGTTAAGAATGTTCTTAATGATAAGAAAGGTTTAAATCAACTTATTTTAAATAAAAACAGAAAACAATGAAGAGAATAATTTAGAATTTATACAAAATTTATGAATCGATTTTACATGAAAACAACCACTGGGTTGTAAGTTAAATAACTTTTGAAAATTTTTCAATTTTATGATATGCGATGTCAATATGTAATGTGAGTGTGTGTGAGCCCAGTATCTGCTAAAGGCAGCCCAGCTTGCATATAAGGGGAAACATATCGGTGGAGGATCTGGCATAATCTAAGCCAGGGATTGAGGATTTTGGGGGGTAGCATGTTAGAAGGTGAGGTGTGCTGTGGTACTTGTCTGTTCGATTTTTCGGTGTTGGGATCTCTTACGGAGAAGTCCAGTGATCTCGTTCAGATGCGTCCATAGGGTATTTGTATTTCATTTATTTCATTTTTGGGGCTTTCTAAAAAATATTGTGCAAACGTTATTTCCATTGTAACAGACCACGTGGCAAGTAGAACAGTGTTGAGAACAAAGCAGCAAGACGCAGTTTCTGTTGTGTAACCAGGCAAGGAATTTGCTCCACCCTAAATTTCTCAGAACTTTGCATAAATGTGACCACGCACTCACGCGCAGTACAAGTCCGCGCTCGGGTGATGCCGTCGTCCAAAAAAACCAAGATGCCGGGAGAACAAATCTATTTACCGTCTCCTTGGCCGACCTGCAGGAAATGCAGCTAAGAGCCGCCCATCTCGTGACGTCGGCCAGTGCCTCACTGAGATCGTATACTGTCGTCACTCCAGCAACTACATGCATTGCATGGGACGAAACTCCTGCGACGAAGCCCAAGGCAGTGATTTCCTTAAAAGTATGAGATCACGTTAGCTACACCTGCGACGTTTTCCCCCCAGTTTGTTAACTGATCGCTCCGGCGCCGGACCGAGCCAAGTTAGGCTCGTTACAAAACTTCATATTCAAACAGTAAAAAGTGGAATAAGAGAAGAATTTATGTGACCGCGGTCGAGTTAAAAGTTGGAGAATGTAATTTTATAATTTTCGGACAGTAAAAAACAAGAAATTTAGCAGAACGATGAGTGCGCGCGCGAACCACGTTGCCGGCGGGTTTTCATCCGAATAAAAGTGTAAGGGCTGGGGCTTTATTATAAAATGTTAAGGGTATTTGGGGTGTAGAAAATGAAGTTTTCTTAAAATAATGTCTGTGAGTGAGTATGTAAAGCAGGCTGGGCTATCTTAAAGTTGTAAGTAATAGGATGTAAGCATAGAAAGTAAGATGTTAGAGTTGCACAACCTTTGAAAACATGTAAAACAGTCTATTTGGAGAACAACTTATAAATTCACCACTTTTGATTATTAAATAAAAAATATTAATTCTCTTCCAAGAATGAGTATAGTTAATTATTGCACAAACCTGTAACACTTGTTTGTATCCGACGTTCGTGCGAGCAGAATCCTGGACCCAGAGAAAGAACCTTTACAGGTAGGTGAGAATAAATTGTATTTTTTGTATTTTATATATTTGAAGAGTGTATTAGAACGTGACAACTTGATATGAAAGAACAAACTATAGTAACTATAAATCCTCTGAAATCTTATGTTTTTTTTACGTTATTAGTGTAATTTCAAATTTTAGTGTATTTTCTGTGTGTCTGATTTTAGTTATAGTATTTAAAATTAAAATTTTTGTTCAAGTTTTCATTGATCTGAATGACATTTAACATAGACATAATAATCTTCATCAAGGAAAAAAATACCACAGTTTACAAATTTTGTTTTTATATTTTTATATATTCAGAGAATTCTGAATATTGCTTCTGAAACAAATGCTGCAATATTGAAAACAATTTTTTGATATTTACACAATTGTTTAGCGTAGGCTACTATTTTTTAAAATTAATTTTTAATAATATTTGTCACTCTTCTATTGTAATTGAGTAATTTGTGTTATGAATATTGAAAGAACATGTGAAAATGGAGTGGAACGAAGTGACCTCAATAGATTGACTTACGTTAACTAAGAAAAGAAAATTGATTATGATTATACACTAAGCGATTTAATAGTAAAATCAGTATGATTAGGCTGCTTGTCCACGATATGAATGTTCACCAGATCGGCAAATTCACTGGACAGCAGATGAAACCAGGTAACTTTTTTTACCACAAGAATTGATGCCAGGCCGGTTAATCTGCCATTTCAGCAGACTGCATAGTTATATTTAGCCTCGGGTACACAGTGAGTCAGACAAACTAAGTAATGTTATTGCTTTTTATTATTTTTATAAGAAAAAGCAGCAGTGACAACGTAGGTTTTTGGGTGTACCTGATAGTAAAAGACAATTTCAATTTGATGCATTTAATACAATTTTTGAAAAATTAAGAGATGACGAAGAAAAACACACTAGTCTTTGTTAGAATGTTAAAGTAATCATATGACAAGTTATTAAAAATTGTATATAACAATTTAAAGCGTGAAGAGACCGATATCTTTGAACACGCTTCTTTCCAAGCTGCATAACTAAGAAGCCTGTCTTTATAATCATCAGTTGTTTTGTCCCACAGGATGGGTCTTTCCTCAACTAGTGTTACTAATAAATCATGTCTACATTTAAAATTCGTCATTCATTTTTAAATATAAACTCTATAAGAATAAATATAATAATAAAATAATAATAAAGCATGATAAATGCTTGTGTCTGATGTGTATTGCTTTGTGGCCATAAACTTTTGCACTAATTGTTTATCATTCACTTTGTTTTCTTCATAACACTTAATAAGGTCTATTTTCAACTTCAGGGACAACGTGTTGTTTTTCAATTTAATCATTTTGGTGATGGCAGATATCTGTACCCTTCGAAATACTGTACTGTACTCAAAGTTTATCCAAGACCTCTGAATTGGTGTAAATGTAGAATCAGTGGGAAACTTAGGTACAATATTGTGTCAGTGAGGAAACTCCATGAACTAATTGTGCGTTCTACAATTTTACCTGTAGTTGCCCCATCCGTGTCTTATCTTATTTATAATCTGCTTATAGTGTGACGTATGTACATAACTGATAGGTATACAGGTAGTCAAAGAATGAATGAATTTGAAACTAATTGTGCATTTTTCAACAGAAATTGCCCATTTTATACAGGCGACTAGGATCATTGGAATGGAAAAATTCTTTCTGTTTCCGCATTACACAGTTTCTGTTTTATACGAGTTGTTTTTAATGTACGTATTAACTAGATGAGAAATTGAAGGGAACACGGAAATTTTCTGGCTTAAACAGGTTTCCATCTTTTCCAGGTTCTGGCTTAAGCAGTTTTCACTGTATTATTTTCAGTACTGTAAATAGTTTTGCTTTCAGATTGTTAAATTTTTTTAGAATCACTATGTTGGCAATTACCATTATGTGTAAGTTTCCTTCACTTTGAGAAGCCAGTTTTGTGGTACTGAAAAATTGTGACATGATATGAGCTACAATATTAATTCGTTACGTATTAATTATGTAACATCTTCATGATGAGAAGTATCAAAATAGTTGGTAACTTTTGCTGTATAGTTGATTATAAAAATATTATATAAAGAAACATTGAGTAACATTTTTGTTACAGAAATATCTCAAGAACATTGCGAGTTTTATGACATTATTTCTGTAAAATGGAATTTTTTTACTTAACATTCCACTAACTTATTAAATTGCTCATGAAGTATTTCTCTTTACACAATATTTGTGTAACATAAGTAGAATTAATAACAGTAACACATGTATTTAATTAATGTTTGTTTTAGGTCTTGAAGGACCAATAGCTTGGAGACCTCTAGGAAATATAATTGCATTATCACAGCAGCTGCCCAACAAGCATGTTGTATGTTTCATGGAAAAAAATGGCCTTCGACATGGTGATTTTACCTTGCCAGAAAATATTAAGGTGACTACATGTAATTTGAAAAACAAAATTTCAAAAACACAGTGAGGCTTGGGAATTATATTTCCTACATGTAATTACATCAATTGTATCACACAGACATTTGTATTAACGACACCACCTTTCAACACACATTGTTTCTAGTACAAAACAAAACAAAACAGGTGTCAATACAAACAACCTCCATCATGTAACAGTCTTATTTTTATATAATACTTATCGTCCTTACTCACACTCAATTCATTATTATTATTTATATAATGATTTTCTAATATTTCAAATTGTTCCATAGAACCCACATAATAATTTACTGGATTATCCCACATTATTATCAAATCATAAAACCTGTCTACATCATTAATTTTGGTCTTGTCTCCGTAAGTATTTTTATTCAACATCAAGTAATTTATTTTCTCATCATATTCATTTACTATACTCATTAAAACATCAGGTAAGTTATTATTATTTATACAGGTATAATCAAAATAATTATCAATCTCTATTTTACAAGGTAAGTCAATTTGTTCCTCTCTCTCAATGCATAAACTCTGTACTAATATTTCATAATCTCTATTCACCTTAAATATTTCTGTTTCTCTCTCTATTTCTCTCATCACAATATTTCTCACAACATTTCACATTCTCTCTCTCACTCCATGCAGAGGGTACCACTTTGTTACTACATCTGGCTCTACCAGATGCACAAAAAATCAAGGGACAATTATTTGTAGACCATACGTCTCCCAAATACACTCGTGAAGCATTTTCTTCACCCACAACCACACCACGGGAAAATTCTACCCTCTGTACACTCTCTTCATCCTCTCTCACTCTCTCATCAGCATTTGCTAACAACACTTCATTCTTAAACTCTACTTCAACTAACTCTCTACTCTCATTGTCCACTATTATCACTTACCGTATCATTCTTAGATACCCATTTTTCAACTATATAACTATTATTTTTTGTCTAACATCTCGTCAAACCGTTTATTTATATTAACCTCAAACTTGGCATTTTGCTTATTTATTTCGCCAAAACGACTATTTATAACGTCAAATTTAATATTCTGTTCATCAAATTTATTGTTAAAATTACTGTTCATTTTCTCGAATTGATTAGTATAACACTCATCATCTCATTGTCTAATTTGTTATTACCTTTTGTTGAGGTTGGAGTCAACTGGACTCCAAGAGTCCTCTGTTATATTTGTTTCATCCATTTTTAATATATAAACATAAAAACATAAATCTATACAATAATTCACAATTTCCATATACGCCGTATACAATATATTTTCCATATACAACCTGTTTTCTGTGCCTCAAAAACAGGTCTAGTTCATATAGTATTTATACGAACATCCTGGCAGGGTCGCCAATGTGAAGGTACTGACTTTTTACCTTTTATTTTAATCTTATTACCATCAGAAGATTTTAGAATAATACTTACTGCTCACTGCTGCCAGAATTTTACTTACCGTCATAGTCCCCCGTTAAACTTACCTTATTAAACTGCCCTGGTCGTCACGATATTTTTTGGTTATATATCGAAAACCTTTACACTCTTGCCCTTAAAAATCCCGCGATCTAACCACCCTTATATATCAGAAAAATGCCAAAAGAACGTTAGACGAGGTTTTCAGCACAGAATAGGAAATGGTTAACGGCGAAATAACTACACTAACACATGTTTATAGAAGCATGAACCTTTTAATTTATTCTATCATTGATTATTATTGTTCTTTATATTTATAACTTTTTACTAATTCTATTCCAATAATTTTGTGTAGACTACTACTAAATCTTTCTAAGTGAGCCAGTACTTTTTATAACCCCCACACACACATTCACTCAATTTACATTTATTTTTTGAGAACCTCCTATTTGCTTAATGAACTCATTATGAATTAAAATGTTTTGGCCAAATGAAACTGTCTTTACACTTGTTGCCTATTTACGTAATATCCAAATGTAGTACACGATATTGTCCGGAACTGTTTCCACTAATCACTCTCCACTCCGAACACAGTTTATTGTTACCTTACGTCATTTACTCGTCACTTTATTATTTAATACTGTTTGTACATTTTTATAATACTTGGTAGGCCTACTTTCGTATTTTTCGGCCTACCAAGAACTAGTCCGAGGCTACCGTTTTTTGTTAACTTGTAACTGTCTGCTGATTGTCTGGCCGCTCGGCCATGAGTTGCAATGGAACTGCTCTCAGTACTGCGCTAAGGTGGTAATGCACGGAGTTGTCTGGGTCACGTGATCAAGAGCCTGCGCTCCAATTGGTGCATTTTTAAAGGCGCTGTAACACTGGCGTAAGGTTTAGCAACGTTTAGTCGTCTGGTGCAATTCATAACTTGGCGTTATTTTCTCCGTGATCCACGGCTGATGCAAAATTGTGTGTTATTTCACAATCTGTCTGCGCTGCTTGAGTGCGGAGACAAAACATAGACGTTTTGTTTTGTAATAAACACTGCATACTTGGTTTGACTAACTCGAGGTTCCCAAAAGGTGAACGTTGACTACATAGGGAATACAAATTTTTTAAGATATTACCTTGGCCCTACAATTCCGTACCGTTACAAGGGTGCGTGTTCCTTCATCTTTAATTCACATTCATAATTTCTTGCCCCTCCCAGGTATCTCGGCAAACCACTCCTCGAAAACCCTCTACTACCCGCCACAACGCTTCACGTTGAGGACTCCCTACGATGCCGCCCTCACTGCAAAATGTCACCGCTCTATCCTCCCACATTCGTTCTTCA